>OX422222.1:197687643-200150143 GCA_949130495.1 Sambucus nigra
CCCCCTACTACTCTCTCCCTCTCTCTTCTCACATCTACCCAGACCCGCATGACAGACCTCTATGCCCAGCTCACCCACCATAGCAGTTGGAGGTCGCTGATACATGATACCTGGAAAAAGAACAACAAATAAAATCAGTTAAAAAGAGCACAAATGTCAAAAACAAAACTGAACAAAAAAACTTAACTGAACATCGTTTACTCTGGATCTAGTAGTATTATAGTGAGATTACAAACTCAAAAAAACTGAGATTACAAACTCAAAAATAGTAACCTAATACACTAATACACTGACTATACTGTTACGAAAGGATAAGAAAAATAGAGAAATGGGTATTATCGTGTGAACCCAAAACGACATAGATTGTGAACCCAAATCTCAAACCCGTATAAGAAAACTCGAGTTCGTTTAGATTGTTTTTGAACCCCAAAAAAACAAAGTACAAACCAAATTCGCGACCACGACCACCCCTCTTCCATATCCACCGCTAAGAACAAAAGATCTGAACAAAAAAAAGTAGAGGAACATAAACAAAATGGGAAAACACAAACGACCCAGAAAAAGTAGTAAAAAAATGAACTGACCGGGACCATTTTGGTTCAGAAGGTGACCATTTTGTTTGAGTTACTTTTATCTCAAGACAAAAAACAATCAAGAAAGAGGTTATTCAAAACTGGGGTTTCCGAAATGGGGTTTCCGAAGTGGGGTTTGAGGCAGAAATGAGGTTTGTGACCTTGTTTGAGTTATGTTTCTGATTGTGTATAGAGAGAGGGTATTCAAAACTTGGGTTTCTTGGGATGTGAAAGAGAAGGTTGCGTGAAAGATAAAGAGGTGTATTTTTTCGAGCCTTGTGCTCTGTCCATATCAATATAAAGATTTGTTTTTATTAAAGAGAAGGAGAGAGAGAGACGGGCTCTGAGCTTGGGGAGTTGTTGCCGAGAGAGAGGGGCGCTGGGTTTGTGGAGTGGTGAGGGGAATGGGTGAAGAAAGTAGTTGTGAGTCCCAAAGTTTACACGGATCAACCCTTATTGGATTGTAAGCCATTGGATTCAAACCCCTCCAATTTAATCTCAGCCATCACTTGATAAAGACCAAATAGTTAGATACAAAATCTGTTTATATAGGTTTTGTATACACCCTCCTCCTTTAATATATATATATATATATATATATATATATATATATATATATATATATATATATATATATATATATATATATATATATATATAAAGAGAGAGAGAGAGAGAGAGAAATAGATAGATAGATAGATAGATAGATAGATTGATAGGTATGCAGTTAGGTAGGTAGCTGGATATGTAGATAGGTAGGTAGGTTGGTATTTAGGTTTAGAGATTAATAGATGGACATATAGACATATAGATATGCAGGTAGTATGTAGGTAGGTATGTATTTATGTTGGTAGGTAGACAGACATACATATAGATAGATAGATGGATAGATAGATCAATACACCAAATCCTACAAATGGTCATGGCCTAAGGGTCAGGACCCAAATTCCTGACCAGCTGGTCACTACCCAAAGTTATGACCAGGTCAACCTCTGGCGTGACCAGCTCCATGACCCAATGTGGTAATGTATGCTCTTAGAAGTAGTCACAAACTAAATCCTTGACCACCGTGGGTCACGGACCATAGCTGTGACTATGGCGTGACCATCATGGTGCCAAATTCACGCCAAAATTCCCTCCGTGTTTGTTCACAAAGGGGTATGGACTAAGGTCATGACCATATGCTTGACCAAGGCCACAAAAACACGCAGAGTGGGCCACAACTTGGGGTAGTGACCATCTCAAATTCTTTGCGCGTGTGTAACGATTGGAGGCCGTGACCATATCCTTCCCTACACTTGGTCACGAGTTGATGTGTTAAAACTTAATTGGTCACGGCAGTAGGTCACATATCTAGGTTGAGACTAGGTCCCTTATACTAAAATCAGCAGCCAAAAATTAATTTTTCATCGTGTGTCCAAGCCTTTCTTTGTCGATCTTAGCCTGTGCAATTTCGACATTTTTGTGTGTACTTCATCCAAACCCTCAAATCTCTCTCTCAATCTCAAAGGTAACTCTAATTTTTGTAAATATATATGTGTATTTCTGTGTTAAAACCTAATGTTTCTCTAAATGTGTGTATTTCTTTGTTAAACCCTAATATTTTGTATATATGTCTGCGTATGTGTGTTTATATGTGTGTATGTGTGTAATTCTATATGTATATGTGTATTGCATGTGTACTTTGTGTATTGTGTGTACATTGTGTACGTGTGTGTGTATTATATGTGTACCAACAACCTGATTCCTCAATTCTTCATGCCCTAAGCAAGTCATTTCGAATTTTGCAAAAATTCAATCGAAGTTTTTTTTATTATTATTACTAGTGTTTGAGCAAGACACGTTTTCATTATTTTGGCATTTGGGTTGTAATAAAACTGTGTAGGTGTTTTGGCAGGCATTTAAATGGTATTTGGTTTTTGAGAATATATTGCTATATGGTTTTTGGCCATAAATTGTTTGTTGGACTTTGGGCAGGTTTCTATAGTATTTGGGAATATTTGGAATGCTGACTTTTGATTTGTATTGTTTTTGAGAAAAAAAATTGGGCCAATTTCAAGAAAATTGGACATACATAGTTATTTTTCAAGAAAATGGGATGTATATGTGTGTATTTGACATGTTTCGAACTAGATCTAAGTTATCGGGTATTTAGGAAGTTTTATTTTGGGCATATGTGTGTATTCGATTTGTTTTGTTTCAAACTAGATATATGTGTGTGTATTTGATTTGTTTTGTTTTCAATTTACACTGCTAAATATATGCATTAGTTAACTTGATATGACAATTTTTTCAATATATTGTTGGCAATGCTAAACATATAAATTATTTTTTTTAGCAATGCTAAACATATAAATTATCAACAAATTTTAGCAATTCTGTAATTATTTACTTTAAATACGAATCACAAACACATGTGCACATTAATAACTGTGTCATTTATGAATTTATCATGTATAAAATTGAAACCCTAATCTTAATGTACTTATTTAATGAGAAATGACCTGACTATAGTGAAATATTGTGATCATGGGTATGCTTTTTTTATCACGTAGATGATAGAAGGAGTATAAGATAATTATTGGTTATTGGTTTTGTTGTTGGATACTATGTTAGATTTCTTATATTGATAATACACATATACTTTTAAACTCTCCCATAATAAACCCTTACAAAATGTGTCTCAACAATTACGACGGGTTGTTTTTGGGATTTCACATCGGTGAGATAAAAAATGCAAGGGGTTAAGAGGGGTTAAGAAAAGAGTAGTGATGAATCAAAACCTTAATCAAACCAATATACCCCCATACCTCATATAGTTGAATTAATAGTTATTAATTAATTGGATCATTTAATTGTAGGACTCATATTCATGCCCTCATAAAATTTTCTCAGGAAAAATAAGGCATGGTGATAATCACTAGTAACAAGAGTGCAAGAGGTTGCAATTGGACCACACATATAACTCTTTTATTAGTGAGCACCATATAGAAGGTACTCCTATTTATAGGTATGTATATAAAAATATTGAACAATTTAACTACCTTGTAAATCGTGGAGTTGATCTCCAGCAAAAGTACTTGTTCGATCGTATTCTAGTTTCCCTACCACAAAGTTGGGATGATGCTGTGAAAAATATATTTCACATACATAATCTTGACATAGACCTGACCTTTTTTACATTGTTGGAGACGGAGGAAAAAAATCAACTCGTTATGGATACAACTGCGTATAGAGAGCATTGACATTGACTGTGATGTCTCACACCATATGCATGTAAAATTGAATCTTTCCAACAAGTTGAGCAAGATGGGATTCCAAGTTCACGTCACAGATATCTACACATCAATCATAGATGCCCTTCCTCCTAAGTTAGCCACGTGAAAAAATTCATAGGTTTATAAAAACTAATGCCGAAGATGGGGAACATACACATTGAACATATTCTACTCTGAAAAAGCTATATTATATATATAGACATAAGCCTGATTAATTAGTTATAATTTCATATTATTATAATTATTTAGTCTCTTATGGCTTTTCATTTTTATAGATAATGTCGGGAGGAAACAACCAAAAGGTACCAAGTGGTCGTGCATAACCCAAATTCTCGACACCAATGGCTGAGGAATGCACAACTCCACCAATGATTCACTCCACACTAAGTCTAACTCCAAGTGCTCCAACGCCCCCATACAGCGCTCCTGACACCTCCCGCTCAAATAAAAAACAATCCCCTTGGGTTCTCCCTTCTCGAGAATAACCCAACGGGTGATAGTAATGACCTGCTGAACTTTAAATCCCAGTGTTTGTCACTGGAAAAAAATGAATGTGGGAGTCGGTGGACCAGAAAATTGGAACCTTGTTTATCAAGCTATCAAAGATGATATATATGATCAACTTTTCAAGCATTTCTCATTTACCTACCATTCCAACAATAGGGTTCTTTCTCGGGTTGCTGAAGCATTAAGGACATACGGGACAAAACCTTCAGAAGAAACATTTCTCGAAGGATGTAGTGAGCTTAGATATTTTGGCTTTGAAAGATAGAGTGGATACTAATGTTACAATTTCGGTGGAACAGTGGAATATATTTTTTGGAGAATGAGGTGAAGGAGAAAAACTTGGTCCAAAGGGAGCAAAACGAACAAAATAGGGCAAAAAAAAACAGATATCCACAGGCTGGGCTCCAAATCATATGAGGATTTGAAGAATGAGTGGGGGAGTAGGACAAGGGATGGTTCAAATAATGGTAAAAAATCAAATTGGGCCAACATACGTTCATTCTCAATGAGACAAAGATAATAAATTCCTACCGCACTTAGCTAAGATGTTGGAATCAATAGAGGACATTAATAGTTAGTCAAGTTTGAGAGCTTTTGATGACCTTGAAAATAATGCCCTAGCATAGACCTTTGGAAATAACCAAAGGGGGAGGACATGAGGTGCTGGCTCACATATGCCAAAAATAAAATTTAAACACACCACACCTCTTGTAGATGAGCTATTCTTCGACTAGGTATTGTATCTCGACCCAAAAGGAACAATAATCTAGGACCGACGGGGATGCACCATAGATTAAAAATAACCTAGGGTTCTAGTTGAATCAAATTAGGAAACTTGTGAATTTTTAAAGGTTATAAGCCCCCAAGCCTCCTCAAGGTTTCCCTTAACCTCCTCCTCAAGTTTTTCCCTATCTTTCCCCTTCAAGTTTCCCTTCCCAAATTCCGCCTCCTTCAACATTCCATTCCCAAATGACGCCTCCTTCCACACTCCCCTCTCAAATGATGACTTTTCCAACATTCCCATTCAATGTGCCCCCGCCTGTCAACTCATGGTGACTATGGACAATAGTAATATTTTCGGGACATGGGCAATACGAGGTTTATTGGCTTGTGCACACTCATTTCCATAGTTGTTGAAACTCCAGTACACGATCGAGCTTTGGTGATGTATGGGGCTCAAATAATGGTCATTTGTATATACAACGGCTATAAAGATGTACCTTTGAACGTTGATAGAAGGGAAGGGAGGGAATTGAGGAATTAAGCAAATTTTTTTATTACTTAGGCAGTTTATTTGTTGGTCAAGTTCTATATTTTCTTTCATTTCAATTGTAATGACATTTTTTTGTTTTATTTGTAATAATCTTTTTTGTTTCAGTTGTAAGAATATTCTTTTTGTTTCAGTTGTAATGATATTGTTTTTAGTTTCAATTGTAATAATGTTTTCTTAATCATATTAATTTCTTGCATGCAACATGCCATTTATTTTAACCTATTAATTCATGACTGCAATTTGAAGATTATTACATGGATTTCCCATGATACAAAGTTACATGCCCAATACCGTCCATTGCTTGGGAAAAGACAGGCCGTGGCCCTATCTGCTCTTACCTCAAGAGACTGCCGCCTGGGTCAATTAGGTTATGGTAAGTTATCAGCATCAACCACTTCCTAGGGCCAAACAGGCCACGAAAGTCATCTAAGCATTAGTTTTTGCCCGGATTTAAAAAATCTGCGAAACCTACTCTCCCACCAATCATTTGACAATTGTCCAACTTTAAGAAGGATTCCTTACTCATCCCACTCATCCACACGTCATGTGCTCTGTGCATGTGACACCCCCTTTATGACTTTTGTAAATATAAGTGCTCACCTCACTATTAGGGTGAATCACTTGGCGAAGAACTTACAAACTCTCAACTCTCTCTCTATATAGAACTCCACGTCTGGGGGCTCACCCCCTGTTACAACCACACAAGGTCCTCCTCTATAGGCCACATCCTAAATTGCCTAGCTTAGCTATATTCATGTATTTTCCTATCTTCTCTCTCTCTCTCTTGTATGCCTCTAATGGAATTACAATCTTGTATTATACAATGCATATAATGAGAGTAGTGCACCAAAGTGGATGTAGGATCATTATTATAGCCGAGATGTATGTGTAATTTCTCATATCATCATTTTGGCATTGTTTGTGGAAAACGGGTAATTAAAACTAGTTTCCTTTATATTTTAGGGTTCCTTACACCTTATTTTATCCATGGTCCCCCCCGGGCCACTATTCCATGGGTCAGATCCGAGTCATGGGACTCATACTTTTACATATAAACCCCCATTAGCGGTTGTTTATTTCAAGATATGTTTATAGGTCCTCTTTTTTATGACCTTAGATTTGTTTTTTATACCCCGATGATGTTTCCCTATGTATATAGTGTCGAAAAGAAAAAAGGTTATAGCCTCATAAAGGTGGGTAACTAGGAATGAATGTTATTTACTTATTTCTGCCTTTTACACCCACGATCTAAGGGTTTCTACTAGATTTGTGCTCTTTTTGAACTTTATGACTGTTTATCCTTGGTAGACTACTAGTAGGCTTATTCCGGACATTTTTTTGTGGGCTAAACAAAGGTTTTATGTTCGATTTTGAGATTACACCCTCCACTGCCTCAGGCACGATGCCGCCTAGTAGCTTAATTGCCTGTAGGCCACAACCCCTTCATTGAATTTGGTGCATATCTTCACCACTTTAGTTCACCACCTTGGAAAAGGGCTTATGATAAATTGTCCTCAGACTCAACTATGGTGAATTTTCCCTTGATAAATCCCATATAGTAACTACATGTGTACAACAAGCCGCGATCACAATAGTGTAATTTTGTATATTATCAAATACTGCATCCTTATTACTATACTTAGTTTTTTCTCTATATTCCTTAGTTTCCTAACCACTCTTTAGTTCATATCAGAGTATATATTTCTAAATATTTATATAGAATAAGTCATGGAAGGAAGCTCTGGGTTAGGTTCACATCAGAACAAAGAGATATCCCAACTACTAAACTACATCAACCCCCTGTATGACAGTCAGGCCTCTCTCCAAGGTCAAGTCAACCTGCTGGCATATAGGGTTTTGATGTTGAAGTATGCATCCTTCACCTCTACACAGAAGGTCGCAATACCATAGTCCGCAGATAACAAGGCCATAACCAAAGTCCCTAAAAAGAGGAAAAAGAAAGAGCCAGCGAAGGCTTATAAAGACTACACCCCACTAACTGCAAGTATTGAGGACATCCTTGAAAGCATCAAGGAGGACAAATTTCTTAAGTGGATCGAGAAGTTGAAATCCTTAAAATATCAAGGAGAGACCGATCCAAGTGGTGTAAATTTCATCAAGACTATGGCCACAACACCAATAGCCCCTCCACCTTAAAAGATGAAATTGAAAGGCTTGTCAGGCAGGGGATGCTCCAATGATTAGCAAAGGGCATAACCCATAACTAAAAGCGCATGCCTAGTTTTAACTTCAAAGCATTTCTATTTATGTTTTTGTGAATATCTTTATAGTTCTTACCTATAAACTTTATATTTTACTAAAAAAGTCAAAAATGGATATATGAATACATGAATGGGAGATCTAGTCAGATTTTAATTTCTCTTCTCCTCATCTAAAATCTAATGAAAGACCTTCGTGTTAAACACATTTCAAGGGGAAAGTAACGAATTATCTCGAAAGATTATTTATTTTGTGAGGAGTCTGAGGAAAAAGGGTGACGACCTTAATTGGCTCATAACACCCCTCATGGTGCACAAACATAGGGAAGTAAAGGATGCTTATGTTTATGAAGCCGATCATCTTTTGGGATACTGTCATTAGCCTTAGGGTCTCAAGATACCCCATTATCTTTTGGGATGCGTCAATCAGCTTTGAGGGAGCATAATTATTAGTCGTTGGTGGCTTATTGAGAACCCAATTTGTGGAGGCTTGAAAATACCTAGCTTGGCAAGGCTTGATAACACATAGCCTAGGGAGACCTAGAAATATCATCCAGTCATGGGAGTCTTATTAACAACCCATCGTGGGGGACTTTAAAATGCCCCAAAATAAAGTAAGAAAGGAAGCTACAGTCAATTAAAGAAAAGTGGGCCAAGGAAATTATTGTCCGGGATAAGGGAGATTGTTCCCCGTAGTCCCAATCCAACATCGTTGAAGTAAAATTTGTAATCCTAGTTATTCAGACTATTGAAGAGAACTTTTACATAGCCATATTTTTATAGGCATCGTCATACACATGAACATTTGGATATTATCTGAAGCCTATGGCCGCAGCCTCTTGGGCCATAGCGAATTTTGTACAGGAATCTACATAGCTGCAACCTGTTCCTAAAGTTGTGCAAGCCTATATTCTATAAGATTACTCGTCTAAAGCAATTGAGTTAAAATTCAAGGTTAAAAACAGTCTAAGGCTGCAACTTGTGCAAGATAATCATATTGAGTATAGAAATATATATATATATATATATATATATATATATATATATATATATATATATATATATATATATATATATATATATATATATATATATATATATATATATATATATATATAGAGAGAGAGAGAGAGAGAAGCTGGGCACAACCGTGTATAAGTAAAAATGATGTTCAATGTTCTATATAAATTATAAGATATTCAAAGAGGTCGTCGCCCTATGTAATTGCAAACATAATGTGTTCGCAACCTAAAAAACATTACAAGAGAATAAAAGGAGTTAGTCAACTGTGAGGACAAATCCTCATCTTATCTTCATCTTCTCCATCATTTGTCAAGGTCTCAGCCTCCTTATCAGCTTCAACAATATCCTCCATCTTCTTTCTAGATTTGTCCTTCACAACAACCCTTAGCTCTGGCACACATTCCATATGCTCAGCATTATTGAGTTTCCCGATAAGGATCTTTTCCTTTGATTCAGGAAAGTTTTTAACGACCCTGTACCTAAGCTCCTTGAAGCCATGAAGGTAGGCATTATTACTGGTCAGGAAATTTTTAAAGTTTTGTAAGAAGAGAAAGCATCTTCAGTAGCCTTCTTCAAGGCTACATCATAATCAATGTCCTTGTGTTTAAGGGTTATGGCATGATCATCATTGAGTTTTTGGAGTGCTACAGAGTGACTTTGAACTAATTTGTTATGATTTTTCTGCCCCAAGTTGAACTTTTGATCAAAGGTTGAATCTTGCCTAGCAACCTTCGTAGACATGGCCTAAAAAATTGTAATGGATTATGTGGCCTTTATAAAAAAAAATTCGACTTCATTCATTGCCTTGTTAGCTGCCTCAACCTTTAACTTCTCATCAAGTTTTACCACTGCAAAGGATGTGATGGAGGCACTCTAGTTGACTGGAAAGGACGCAAACCTAGTACTTTTAAGCTCAGTTTTGTGGCTTGTCTCCACATCTTTGTGCTTGCTATACAACTGCACATATCTAGCTCTCAAGGCCAAAGTAGACTCCATAGCCTAAAAAGTAAATTTCCAAGTTAGAGCTATGAAAATAAAATACCTAGAAGGATAAGAATTATTTAAAAATTAGCATCAAAAAACTATCTAGGGTGTGATCCTCCAGATCCTCCGTGTCTTTTTTAGTAAGATGGGTAACATCAGAAGTCTCCGTGACCCTATTCATCTTTGACATGGCTGTGTCCATTGTGTCCCAAGGTGATTTAGGGTCAGGCTATCTTAATTGAGGCAACAAACTACCCTCCACAACCTTATTCCGTGGAGTTCGCAAATTTGAATTAATAGCCATCACCCTTCGCATCAAGCTACTAGTGGTGGATACATGTATGGGGTTTACATCTGCATGAAAATCTGCACCAGTGGAGATCAGACCTGTCGCGACAAGCTGCTCACCAATATCATCATTCACCGGGGGCTCATTTTTTTGACCCACACCCGTAAAATCTTTAATAGAGGCTGCTTGTTTTTCAACAATTGGGTTGAGGACCTCAGTTTCAACGATCGTAGACCCACTAAATATTGTGATTCCCTCATTAGGCGCCCTTTTTTCTATTTTTTCCATTCTTCATGAGATTCTGGTTTAGGCCAAGAGCATCCTCATCCATTTCATTAAGTTAGGCCAAATAAGTTCCCAATTAATATCCTCATCATCCCCTGAAGTGGAAGGAAATCGATTAAGTCCATAATAGAAGCCGCTGAAAATCATATTAAACGGGATTTTTAGAGTTACCTTCCATACCCATTTTCATAGGTTGGTACTTGGATGCAAAATATCCTTGTTCTAATATGAACTTGGAGGTAGTAAGTTAGAAAATTTGTTCTTATTATTACTCAAGTTGGTCACGTCCACAACTCTTTTTACCTGTCTGCTGTTGAGCTTCTAGCTATCAAGAGCTGTACCGAGGTGTTAGTATGCGCCACAGAGAATAAAATAAAAAGTGTAAAATAAACGAATTAGCAAGAATACAGACTATGATAAGTGGAAACCTGCTTTGGAAGGATGTTCCCATGTTTGCGGCATCCTAAAGGATTTCACCTCTCACTTTCCCCAAGGAATATTTCCCAGCTATCCTGGGACACAAAAAAATTTAAATTTTGAGTTTTTAACACTAGTAGGCCTGCCAATATACTGTTATCTTTTTCCACTCCACAACGTGAAGTAATAGTAACATGGAAAGGCTTTGGAGTTCTCCATTGGTTTGTAAAATTGGAAAACTCTATGAGTGATGTCTTTGTTGAAGTTCTTTTGCTAAACAACTTGAGCAATAAGGTTTTCCCTCCATCCATTGGGGTCCAATTGGGTTGGGTCTAGGTTCATAGCGCTTAGAATGATCCTTATTGGGATAGGAACTGATAGCCTTAACCCTAAGATAAAGGTATGAAGAGGTAAATAAACTCCCTTATAGGGATCGAAAAACATGACCTTTGTTTTGCAGTAGGAAGTGTATAGATGGTCCAATCTGGGAACTCAAAGGTTGTGACCACATCCTCAATACATTCTTCTATCATAATGCACTTGCGCTTCAGTTCTTCCGTATCTTTATCGATGGATGATCTAGAGGATCCAACAGGAGTATTCCTAATCTTTGAGGGGACAACCAAGGTCTTAGTCACTACCGCATCAGTCACTTCAATAGGGGTTGTTATTGGAGTGAGTATCTTCCTCCATTATGCCTTCAGCCTCCTTAGGATCCCTAAAATTAAAAGATTCCACAAAGTTCTAATCTATTATGACATAGTTGGGGCAATCCTTAAGTTGGCAGGGCCCACTAGCCTTTAAAGGCTTTATATGTGGTATTTTTGGAGGAGGTATGCTAAAGTGTTTGTTACAGAAATACTCCAGAAACTTCTAAGGATTCCAATTCATATAGCCACAACAATACCTAGAAAAGCAAAAGGACTTCCCAGTTAGGTTCCATAGCCACTACGATTGGAAAGTTTCGATAGAGGCCGTGACAGATACAAATAATAGATAATAAAAAGACACAAAAAAGTTTAAGTCAAAGGGTGCAGCCATCTAACCCAAAAAAAAGCTACAAGAAAGAATTTTTTGGAAAAACAGAGCCTATAACCAATTAGTCCCAAAACTAAGGACTGTAGCTAGAGGAAATCTTCAAGGATAGAAGGAAGCCCGCAGCAAGATGAAATCATTATGCTACCAAGCTATGGCCAGGGTCAAAACAGGCAAATAATTTATATTGCCAACCTCCCCAAACCCTATGGTTTTTCCCAAGAACACCAAGAATGTGTTCTTAGTTTTCATGGATAAAAACGAAATCCAAAATGGGGTCTAGGTATAAATTAAGACTAGGAACACCAAGTTCTAACCCAAAAAGTACCCAAACCCATTCAGAAATCTCAAAACCAAACAAATAGTAAAAAACCTAACTCTAAAAAATTTAAACCCTAAAAAATCCTAATTTCTAGAAGATTTCAAAATTTCAAAATATTGAAGAGATGTTGAGAGAAAACATAGATTAAGGGTTTACAGATCATTCGTAAAATAATGAGACACAAAAAGTTGAAATCGAATTTGAATAAGGAATAAGTTAAAGAGATGGTTATCTAGAAAATGAGGAAAAATATGTAAGATGGACGGTTTCTCCGCCTTGGATCACCGTGAACCGCCACCTGAAATTCACCGAAAAGTGCAAAGGGGAAAGGGGAAAAGGTTTATTCCCGATTTTATCTCAAAGATTTGGCTAAGGTAATGAAGGCCACATAACAATGCTATTTATATAAGAGGGCTCTAGAAGATGAAATGTCACTTTACATTGGCCGCGGTCCTATCTGGCAACTTATAAGACACGAATAATGGCATCGCAATAAGGGCATAGAACACAGTCACAAAACTAACTCACCCCCTCTTCACACTACGACTTGGGGGCTTATTGATACACCCAATATAGGCTACTGCATAGGAACAGATAGTTTGCAGCCCTATCTCTTCTTACCTCAAGAGATCGCTGCCTAGGTCAAATAGGTCGTGTTAAGTTATCAACATCAGTCTCTAACAAAGGCCAAATAGGCCGCGATAGTCATCCAAGAATTAACCATTGCTTAGGATCACACAGCCTGTGACACCCACTCTCCCACCAGTCACTTGACAACTATCCCAACTCTATAAGGATTCCCTACTCATCCCACTTATCGACATGTCACGTGCTCCGTTCACATGACACCACCTTTACAACTTCTATAAATATAAATTCTCACCTCACTATTAGAGGGAATCACCTGGCGAAGCCCTGCTAAACTCTCAACTCTCTCTCTCTATAGATAATGCCACTTGGGGGCTCACACCCTGTCGCAGCCTAACAAGGTCCTCCTATATAAGCCATATCCTAAGTTGCCTAGCTTAGCTACATTCATGTTATCTCCTCTCTTCTCTCTTGTACACCTTTAATGGGATTGCAATCTTGTACTATACATTTTATATAATGAGAGTAGTGCACAAAAGTGGACATATGATCAATTTTTTAACCAAACCACTCTATATCCTCTTTTATCTCCTTTTACTTGATTTATTTTTACTTTACACTTGATATAATGGTTGAGAAGGATGTATGTCCAATTTCTCGTATCATCACGAAGAGTGGATGGGAGAGACTAACCTAAAAACAAATAATCATGTAAAGGGCATTCAAGAATCTCTTTAATATTCTTTCAAAAATCTTAAAAGTGATAAGATTCTGTGCCTGTGCACCTGTTTTATGACCAAAATATATAAATCAATGGAAGATGTTAAGTTGCATTTAATAAAGTGGTGAATTTGTCAAAAATATAAAATATGGACATACCATGGTGAAAACAATATACCTTATGTTTTGGAAGAATTGTCTACGTAATGGAACCCAAATGAGTGGAAGTGGTACATGATTCATCAACACATCGTCCATTGATAGACTTAATTGATGATGCTTACGGACTCCACAACTATTAAAACCACCAACATATGGATAAGGATAATGCGCATTATGACCAAGTAAATGAACAATTTGATGATGAACTACAAGAAGATCAAGAATATATACGATTGAAAGATAATGCGACTAAACCGTTGTATAAATATTACGATGAAGATCAATTGATTTTATATGCAATGATTGGTTTGAATAATTTAGAGAGTCAATTTGGTTTTCCTGGAAACAACGTAACCGGAATTCTTAAGTGGGTTAAAGAAGTTTTACCCAAAGGGAACACATTACCGGACAATTATCCTATCAAGAAGAAGAGCTCGAAGGGTTTGGGTTTGAAATACAAATCTATTAATGCATGCAAGTATGATTGCGTATTGTTGCACAATGAGCACGAAGAGAATGATTAATGTATGGTATACGTAAGCCTTTATATGTGGTTTGTGAGAATGGAAAGGACAAAGATGTAAAATATTACAAGTGCGCACAAGTCCCACAAAAGGTTTTGAAATATTTTCCACTTGGGCTACGGTTAAAATGGTTTTTAGTATACAGTGAATAGCAAAGGACATGACATGGCATGCTCGATGCGAGGTGGTAGGTAATATGAGCCATCGTCCTGTTGATTCACTCATCTAGAAAATTTCAAAAACATAACACTGTGAATTTAAAAAGGAACCGAGCAACGTTCATTTTACAATGTAAAACAATGGGTGTAACCCTTTCAGTAATTTAAGTACTAGTCAGAGTTATTAGCTAGTTCCCATGGTGCCTTTAAATATCCCTCCAACACTATGAATACGAAAGGAGTTCACATTTTTATCCTTGTTAATACCTGGACCGAAGGCTCTCGATGATGATATTGATATATTTTTAACCCCATTAATAGAAGAACTTAAAGAGTTGTGGGATAAAGGCACGCCGACATTCAACTCTTATAAGGGTGAAGAGTTCACACATAAAGTAATGGTTATGGGGGTTATCCCTAACTTCCCTGCTTATGGGACCTTATCCAATTGTAATGTTCATGGTGTTTATAGATGTCCCATATGTGGGGAGGAAACTAAGCCAGTAGGCTACAACAAATTAGTAAGATGAGTTACACAGGTAATTGTAGATTTCTATTGACCAGTCAACATTTCATGAATGACAAATATAAATTTTTGCCTATCGATCACAAGTATAGGATTCCACCTTTTAGTCTTTCTAGTCTACAGAGTGAGGAGAAAGCGGTCGCTGCGACTGTGGGGAATAGGTACATAGGCAAACACCCCCAGTTTGTAAACCTAAAACATAAAGCTAGGATGATCCAAACGACCTAATTAAAGAGAAGCCATGGTCCAGGCGATCAATATTTTTTGATTTTTCATATTGGAAAGACCATCGTGTAAGGCATGTAATTGATGTGATGTACACAAAGAAAAATGTTGCAGAACATTTGATACAAACATGTATATGTGGATTTCATTCTAAAGATGGAGAATGGGCTCGTTGATATGGACATGATATGAAAATAAAGAAGAAAATGTGGTTAAGAAATGATCCTACAATATGAAGAATTTGTACTCCTGGGATGCTTTCACTTTGACTACTAGTGAGAAAAAGATCCTCTTAGATATGTTGTTTAACTTGAAGACTCCAACCACTTAATCTGGTAATTTATGTAGGGTAGTAAGCTGCCATGAAAATTACTTGAAACAATGCAAGTCTCACCGATGGCACGTAATCATCCAATTAATACCTATGCTATTTCAACATTGATTCTTTGAACACAAATATCTCCATAGGAAAATTATGCAAATCAGTTTGTTTTTACCCTAATTTGTGCAAAAAGGGTAAATATAAGGTACATTAAAGCTGTGAAATCAACTTTAGCCGAGGGAGTTTGTGTATTAGAGAAATAATTTCCTTCGTCATTCTTTGATATCAGCATCCACTTGCTTGTGCATTTATGCGATGAAGGTTTTTTATGTGGTCCCGTTAGGTATTGTTGGATGTATACTTTGAATCACTTGATGAAAACCTTCAGAGATTACGTAAATAATACACGCTATATTGGAGGGTCAATTGCTGAAGTATTTATAACTATAGAATTATCTCTATATGATAGTGAGCATATGACAGAACAAAAGGTGAGGTGCTCTAATCCTCATGGAAAATGAGTGATTGAGGAACCTGTAGAGTTTGAGGATGAATTTTCATTTGGGAACCATAAAGAGGTGAAATTCACAAATCTACAATACGAGAAAAAAACTCGTTATGTCTCAAATCGCAAGATAAAGTAGAATACCGAGGAGAGCGAGTATCTACTAAATTCGTATTCTTTAATTATATCTATTTTATATTTTATGATTTAAACTCTACAATATATTGGTAGGAATTACGAGAACGAAGTTGTCAAAAAATCAAAGGAGAAATTGCACGACAATTGATTTTAAGGCATGAGTATCAAAAGAGTAATTTTCACATCTTATGTAAAAGCTTATTTATTCATGTGTGGTAAAACCATGCCCTAATCCAAATTCATTAATAATTGTAGCTTTTAAAAAGAGGTGATGTCTCTTTAAGACTTTCACGCCTAGCAAAAGGTCCTAGTTTTCATGGAAAATTGTTTAAAAAATTCTGAAACATTGGTTTTAATTTCGTTTCTTATCCATATGTGGAAAAGCTTTTGATAAAAAAGAGTGGAATATCCGAATCTTCCTTGACTACCTGTATTGCTAACAAAATTGATAAAAATCCAAAGAATATGGTGCTAACCTATTATGGGATAATCCAACAAATACTAGAAATTTGTTACTGAGATTTCACAGAAATCGTATTCTATTGTGATCGGGTAAAGCTGGAGGATACTACGAATGCATGCAGAGTTAATCCTGACTCCAAACTTATTATGGTAGATTTATCAAAGCTAAAGTGTAGAGATCACATAGTCGACAAGCCTTTCATTTATTCCTTTAGGAATGTAAAGAAGGTATTCTAGTCAAAGTGAATAAACGATGACAAATGGTCTATTATTGTGCACGGACCAAAAGGTATGAGTACTCAAGTAAACTCAATAAAGGCTCTAAAATAGTTCCAGACAGCTCTCAATAACAAACCTAATTTAAAGGATCTTTTAATTGATTTGGAGGAAGATTGAGTATTAAAATATTATTTTATCCTTATCAATCTTATTTATATGCTATTATGATATTGACACTATATTAGCTCTTTACTTTAATGTATGAATTTTTAGCTAGTTTTATGAATGCTTAATATGATTTATGTCTGTTTAGTTGTGAGAATTCAAAACTTTCCTTATTTAATGCACGTGTGGTGTGTAATAAGACTACGTTGACATATACCAAATTTAAGGAACAATTTCCATTTTCCTGCCTCCAAATATTGGTTTGTAGTATGTAAGTTAACTTTTGATAATATGTTATGTTCAGTCGAATGTTGGGGGGAACATACACCTTTCACAAGATGCTCATTTTTTAGAATAGAGCCATTTGATTTTGTGATTGGATTAAATTGACCCAACTCAATATACACGTGTTCCTGTGTAGATATATTTATTAATCCATTTCATTGATGCAGTCTTCATAAAATGAAGTTAAATTAGATTCATTTTTTGAAGATTGTATCAAAGAATCTAATCAGCAAATGTACATGTACAAGAATACGCTGGGAGCTCCATGATCAATTTGGTCTAATCACACATTCAGAAGACTCTATTTAATGTTCGTCTTGGATCATAAGATACAAGTACTGTTTAATTTAACTAAACTAGCTATATAATTGATATGCATTATCTTTTAAAACTTTTAGATGGATACAAGGAGTATGGGGTAATTATTTATTTTGTTTGGTTTTACTATTGGATAATTATTGGTTGTTAGTTTGTTCGTTGATTATTTGTTAGAAGGAGTACATGATAATTATTGGTTTTGTTTGGTATGGCAATTGGATAATTATTGGTCGTTGATTTATTGTTGGATAGTCTGTTAGAAGGAGTACGGGATAAATAGAAGGAGTTTGGGATAATTGTTGGTTTGATTGTTAGATAATATGTTGGATTATTATAGGTTGTCGTAGAAAGTAGGTTTCTCAATTTCTCCCGCCATCTCTTTCCAATTATTGACCTATTTTGCAAAACTCTTGAGCTCTAAACAGATGCAAACAAGGTGTTCTTGCCACTTGCGGTGTCATTTGGGTGCTAATAGGGGATCCAGCCCTCACGTGACACGTTTTGAAGCCTAAGTTTGTTTGTTTTTGAATACGTTTCCTATCCTCAAATCGAGAGTCCCACGACTACGCCGTCGGTTTCTACGTGTAATGTTGGATGCAAATGAGGTGTTTATGCCACTCATGGTGCTATATGGGTGCCGCAATGATAGATAGACAAATAGACAAATATATAGGTAAATAGATAGATAGATAGATAGATAGATAGATAGATAGATAGATAGATAGATAGATATATGTATAGAAAGACAGACTGACAGACAAGTATATATATATATATATATATATATATATATATATATATATATATATATGCCCGTGCCTGCAGGCACGTTGATAATAATCGCAAAAAAAATCAGTGTACATAATTGCAAGAAGGCAAAAATTTCGTTTGCCAACAAAACAAAATGTAATTTTAAAAAATTGGCCATAATCTCCTTTGTTTATACGACTAACGCTATAGTTAACAAATAACAAATAGTCCAACAACGTTTAATTAATCTAAATTCAACAATTGAATTCACACTGTGCCTCAAATTAATAAAGTGTCAATTCCAAAAAAATGGACAATCTCCTTTGTTTATTGGACTAATCACCCTCCTTAACGGGTAACAACAAATCGTACAGTATTTAAAATGTCCAAATTCATCAAACAAATACTTGAACGAAACAAACTTCTTTAAAAAATCACGATAATATTCGAGAAAGCTAACATAATAACAATAAAATAACGGTCAACCCGATTTAATCTAATAAAAATAAATTTAAATTAAAAAAATGGACAGAAATTCAAAAATATGTAATTGAAAAATGGAAAAAAATTCGTTTCACAACAAAACAAAGTGTAATTTTTTAAAAAAATGATCATAATTTCCAAAGTGGTGCACATCGTGACTCCAATTTGCATGCCTACAACATTTCTTGCATCGTCGCACGACCAGTAAATGTTACTTCTTAATGCATAGGTCTTAATATCAAGGACTCTATGTTATAGTACTATTTTTTTGGGGGTGTTCGATGGAAATCCCATGGCCATATTAAGTGAAACAAAGGACACACTAAGGTGACGAAACCTAAACACTTGTAACAGGGTAATCCTTAATATATTTGAATTAGTTGTCGAAAAGAAAAGGCAGAACCATAAATTAAAAGTCCACAGAAAATTGGAACTCCATTTTGTTTTAACTAAACATATCAGACTGAATCCATGAACAATCAAATGTATTTTTTTAATGGTGAAAGCAACACAAAAAACTTCAAGTACCATTGAAGATATACCTAATACTCAAAATCATATACTTCTAAATACTTCAATATGACCCACAATATATTCAATAACTTCAAATGAACATACTTATAAATAAAAATCTCTACAATGAGTACAGGAACAAACAATATTAATTTAATACAATAATATAAAAATGGACAAACATATTATCATGAATTTGCCCATATACCCAAGCATACAGTGCGCACCATGCTGACTATAATGGTCACTTAAAATTAGACCAAAAATTCAGCTACTACCGTAGTAGTTTTCTATTACTGCTTCTGATATGAAATTCAACATATGAATATTTTTTCGACCTTCCTCCCGAGCTATAAAATAATTCTCTTCAACTACAAGGCCTTTTCTGCCCTTTATATTTCCCAGTGTAAATGTTTATTGGAGTTGTCGGCTTATTTTCCGTGCCTCAAATGTGACTTTATGAAATTATACCACTTGTTTATGTACATGATATAGCTTTTGATGATTCATCATTTTATTACTATCATGCCATAGATAACTGTCATCCTCGCGCTGCTACTATTTTAATGATGATCTGCAAGGGAGCTAAATCATATTCGTGTTGATGCTGTTTTAATGAGTATTGTGGTGATTGTTTCCTTCCTATCATCCATTGCCATTGTCCAATGCATCCTTATGGTAACATCTATCCTCAAACCTGAAAAAACAAACATTTCCATGCGAAATTATATTGAAATATACAAAGAATAACCTTTTGTGAGAGGTCCATTTCTTTTATTTCGCACCTCAAAACGAAAGGCATAGATCATAAAAGTCCATCATAAAAGAGAAAGAAGTAATTAGAGAAAGAGAAGTGTCTATTATATAGTTTTATTGTGTCAAGGACACATCCTTGCATTTATAGTCCCCACGGGGCAGCTCTGCAGACTTGGTTGCCGTACTCGTATGGTGTAAATACATATGGACATGACCTTTATTTAATGCATTCTATATTAGAATTGACTCTAGAAACCAATGAATCAATTATTACCTTTAGAAAGAGGATTCATTTTCTTCCCTAGCATAAGAGGTTTGTCCATCGATCTTTTGCAACTATGCACGATACAATTCACTCTAGAAACCTAGATACTGATAATTTTGGTACTATATTACCTTTATTTAACACATTCTACATTGGAAAAATCACAAAATTACCTTTTGGTTCTGCTACCTGTAAATCTGTTTTCCTCTCCAATTGTTGCACAATGACCTTTGGGGTTATTCTTCTGTAACTTTTTTAAGTGTCCCGATACATTTTGCATTAAGCTAGAGTCCAACCTTTAAAAATATGGGGCTCTTAGACACCAACCCTTGGTATAAGTTATATGTAGATATAGATCCATGTGATTAAAATGTAGATACTGCCTTTGTAGTTAATTACTGTAAGAGATAGCTATATTATTAATTTAATGTAGAAATTAATAAATAGAAATATTGCAACAACTTGTGTTATGTGTATCCTTTAAAAATAAGAGATATATGTATCATTTTTAAAACATAAGACATTATATATCATTAACTTACTGATATCTCTTACAGCTATCAATATCTCTTTTTTTTAATCTTAAATTCTAAACTTTCCCCATAACATCTACTAACACAGTATCAAAAATTCAAAATCTTAATTTACAAAATCAAAATCTTAATCATAAAATAACAGGGATGGGGGATAAATATTAAAGTGTAAATGTAAAGAATGCAATGAAAAAACTAAACAATAGGTTCTATGACATAAGAAACTAATTGGAAGTATATAATATAGAATTGGGGTGTAATAAGAGAAGACAATAGAAAAGCTACCTGGCATTGCTCATTTTTCTGATTGTAAATGTGGTGTGTATTAGTTTGAAAAGTTTCACATATGCAAGTGTGGTGTGTGTTATATTTGAAAAGTTTTACATATGCAATTGTGGTGTGTGTTAGTTTGGATTGGAACAAAAAAAAATAACAAAAAGAACAGTTCAGCTGGTGGGGAAAACAATTCTAACTGCTCTATAGCATCAATTTCCATTGGAAACTACAATGATTTCATTGTGTGCGGGCATGCGTACATATAATTACACTGTATAATGAAGAAAATAACACTGTATAATGAGATGGCAAGTAAAAAATGTCATTATAGTAAAAAAGCATAATTAAAAAAAATATTTGAAAAGCTTTTCAATATCTCCATAATCTGTAATGACCGTAGTTGTAGGGGACTAATGAAGCTTTGTAATACTTTCGAGTTAACGGATATGAAATAATTTTGAGTTAACGGATTTGAATCTGATATACATATTCACTAAATATGAGATACCTAAGAAGATGTAAAAAATTGTTAAGAAAAAAGCAGTACCTCGATTAAATAACTCACCACCTTTGATTATAAATTAATAAATAACATAATTATGTTTTGTCCTTTTTTCTACATATAAAGTTAAATACATATGCTACCATATATAATGCACTATTGTGTAAAAATTTAAGTCCATTCAAACACATGTTTTGTGTGTTTATTTCCCTAAATAGTAAACACCATGCTGACAATACAGAGGTGGGAACAGATTAGGAGAACTTCCATGTTCAAATTTTGACAATTTCTATTATAAACAAATAAGTAATTGGTCCCCACCATCTACATGGACAAAACACAAATAAAAAAATGACACGGGTCTTTCATGACACTTCTCACTAGCTAAATCACCTGTGATTTACAATCTCTGTCCCAATATGCACTCACCGGTGATTTTTCAATGGTCGTCCTACTCTTTGAGATCCAAGAGATGTATATACCTTGCGTATTGGAGATTGCAGAGATTTAATAGTGTTTGTAGATAGTGGTCATGATGAAATCTCGGGTTTTGGATAAGAAACAAAACCCACTCTTAAAAAATGTAAGTACCATTCGATTTTGTTGGGGTTTTTGACTTATTACCCAACTCGTTTCATAGAAACATGAAGTAACCAACACAGGTCATTTTAGCAAATCACCCATGTTAGATATATAAAACAATTAAAATACAACATATAAGGAAATATAATCATCACACTAAAAAATAGATATCATCCCTGTCAAAAATATTAGATGAGAATTAACCACAAATCACCCCAAACCCATTTTAAAACCTTAGAAATTCGAAAACCCATTTGCAAAACCAACAAAACAACTAATGTTAGACAGGGAGAGGTAGGGTATGGTAGGGAACCCTATTGAGATCTTCCGGAATTTGTTCAGATAATAAAACATAACCAATAAAAATAGAACCCCAATAAAACTGTTTACCTTTAAACACAACACCCTTCTTTGTTATATGCTCTAAGAGTAAGAGTTAGGGACACGCAATAGAACTTTAAACTATGTTTGTAAACTAACATTGACAATAGAAACCCACTATACTCTTAACATGTTTTTGTAAACATCACACCTAAAAGATATTTCACAAACCCACTCTAAACTTCATAAACGTTCCCTACGAAAAGAAAAGACAATAAAAGAAAAAAAACATTGATCAAATCTACAACAGGATAGGGAGAATAACATATGGATGACAAATAGATCTGAGAGAAAAAAGAGGAATGAAACCGTAAAACAAAGTTGAAGTTCACCATAGTTGAAGATTTCAGCGAAAGAGGTTTTTTCAACTATGTGTTTCTTCACTTGTGTCTTTTTTCACATGCAATTTTCGTTGTAGCTCACCTGCGATTTCTTCACCTATTTATTAGGTGGTATCTCAGATCTAAACATTAACACTGAAAAATAAAAAAATGAAAAAAATCAAATATCCATAAAGAGAGAGAGTGATCTAACTCGATCCTTAGATAGAGAAACCAAACCCGATCCTTAGATAGATATCTAAACCAACCCTTATTTTGAGTTTTGGTTTGAATCAATTACTGAGAGAAGGTTTGTGACTGGGGAGCTTGAGGAGAGTGGGTGAGGTGAGAGGGTTTGTGAGGGTGGGTATGTCTCGATAAACTAAAAGAGGAAATGGCGTGAGTGAGGGATAAACAAAGACATGCTCCTCTCTCTCTTGGTTGTAGTGAATGTTATTTATTTACTATAGTATCCTTGTGTTCCAATTAAAGTGAGGGGGAGAGAATTAATTAGTGAGAAAGAAAAGTGGGGTAAATCAAAAATTTGAGGGATAAATAGGAAGTGTAAAAAAAATTAATATTGATGACATCATAGTGCTAACTTATGACATACATAAGTTTTCTACTTTATATATATATATATATATATATATATATATATATATATGAAGGTCAGTAGATAAATATATAGGAAGGTAGGTAGCTAGATAGATAAGTAAATAGGAAAGTAGGTAGATAGATAGATAGATAGATATATCACTAGTAAAAAAAGTACTTTTTGAGATACTAGCTTAACCATCCTAAAATATGGTTTATTCCTCTCAACTACTTTTTGTGACGGTATTTGGGACCGCTAGGGGGAGTCTTTTTGATAGGGGCTATAAATACTTTTTGTGACGCTATAGCCGTCTCAAAAGAGTTTTTTGAGATGGGAACATATCCATCTCAAAAGCTCATCATTTTATATGACCCTTTTGAGACGACATGATAACTGTCTCAAAAGAGTGCTTTTGAGATGGGAATTAACTGGTCTCAAAAGGTTACTATTTTATAAGACCTTTTTGAGACGAAAATAAAGCCGTCTTTAATATATTTTTGGGAAATTTTTAACCATCCCAAAAAAGTGAAGAGATTTTAATTTTTTTGCGCCAATATATTTGGGAGAATAAAATCTATCACCTAAGTTTAATATATAATTAAATTATATTTGAGGCAATTTATTAATGCTTCACCAAATGATCAAAACATATAATACATAAGATGATTTTCAACTAATCTCATTGAATAATTCCCAGTATCTTTTCGCGTAGTCTCGGAATGTTTCTTGAGGCGATTTCTTCATTGTTAGTAAAGCATCCATCCTTTTGGGATGGGAGCTACTAGTAATGAAGCGGGCCGTAAAAAGTTCGGCCAGGGATTTGAAACTTCTGATGGATCGGTGGGGTAGACTTTCAAACCATTTCCGCGCAACGTCATGTAAGATTGAGGGAAAAATTTGACACATTTGCGCATCCTGGTGGTTCCAGAGGGTCATGGCTTGTCGGTACTTCCTGACGTGATCAATGGGATCAGTCTTACCGTCGTGGATCTTGAACCTTGGAATTATAAATTTCTTGGGGGCTTCTTCTTCTTCTATTTCCCTCGTGAAAGGTGATTTCATCTGGGTTTTGAGAGCTCATCTAGCGAGTTCTCGGGTCAATCTGGTACCGTGGTGGGCACGATGTTGGTCTATCTCCATGCGGACCAGATTTCGTATCTTTTTGTCTCTGTGAGTAGGGATCTGGTAACGGTGAGCTCTTCGCAGCTGATCACGGAGGTCATCATTTGATTCGCCTTCTTCAACCTTTTGAGATCCCCGCCTAGGGCTCCTTCCTTGGCTGCAAGACTTGCTCGCCTGAGGGTTAGGAGTGCGGTATGGACGTCTCCTGTTATCACGATGAAGCTCCCTCTCCAGTCTTTCAAGCCTTCTTTTCAAGTGAACATTCTCAGCCTTGTATCTGCGAGAAGACTCCCTCTGCTCGTGGAGCCTTGCCTCGTATGCATCAATCAGTCTGGATATTTGTGTGGACCTCGTTGGTCCTTGGCTTTCTTCTGAGGCTGGCCTTTCCAAGCAAGCCTTCTAATCTGAACGTCGAACTTCAGACCTAATGTTGCGAGGAGCAGGTGGTTCTTGAATATCCCCTGCCTGGGGGGCATTGCTGCTGTGATCAGACATTTTAAACTCCTTTCTTGGTGTGGGATCTTCTCAGGGAAAGATGAACGCTTCCCACAGACGGCGCCAATTGTGGTGACAATTATTATGGAACACAAATAGATAAGAAAAAGAAATCACCAAGTAAGAGTAAGGAATATAAAATGACAATCACACAACAAAGGATGTATGTGTTTTTAGCAAAGATGTGCCTACGTCCACGGTGGTGCAGTAGGTATTATGTTTATATACTCCGGAGAGTGGTTATAGAGAATACAACTTGTCCTTTTGCCCCGGACCAAGGGTTTAATATATACATGTACATTTAGGTAAGTGGTGGTGATGGATTCCCCCACGTCTTCCATCTCTCCCTATAACCTCCCTTAATGGGAACGTGTGAAGAGACCGGATCACTTTCAAAATAAGAGGTGGGGGGACTGGACTTTGGGCTGCCAGAATTGGGCTACTCATCCAGGCCCATGGTCTTAATTTTGGGCACCCACATATATATATATCAATAGATAGATAAATATGAAGGTAGTTATGTATGCTGATAGATTGGATGAAAGAAAGATATATATATATATATATATATATATATATATATCAATAAATAGATAGATACACAAATGAAAAGGCATGAAACTAGATTGATGGAAAGGTAGGTTGGTAGATAGATAGATAGATAGATAGATAGATAGATAGATAGATAGATAGATAGATAGATAGATAGATAGATAGATAGATAGATAGATAGATAGATAGATAGATAGATAAATGGATTGATGGATAGATAGAAGGCTAAATAGATAGATAAATTGATGGATAGATAGATAGATAAATAGAGATATAGATCAATAGATAGATAAATAGGACGGTAGGTAGGCACGTAGATATATAAGAAGACAGAAAGACAAAAAGATAGATAGATTGATAGATAGATAGATAAACTAATCGAAAGAATTATAGACAAATATGGGAGAGAGATATTGGTGTCAAACAGATTGATAGGTAGATATGTAGTGTTATACATTAAATATGGGATAAGTTGTGGACCAATTAGAGGATCGCACCTATGCCCACATGCCAACTGAGAGTGTGGATGACCATAGGAAAGAGGTTAATTTTCTCATATGGAGGTTGTCTATGACATACTTGATCGGGTAGTTAACCTTGTTAGTTTACACTATTAGATAAGACTATTACAACAAGCATGTACTTCGTGAGTGGATGATGTCAGTAACTCATGTGCACGTGCACATGGAGAAAATATGAAAATATTCTCCCCAATATGACCATGACCAACTACTGGTTATTTTCTCACCATGTTTGTAAATCATGTTCTCACCTAACCTATAAAGGTGAGATACTTTTCCCTATCCAACATCTCTTCTCTAATAAAATAACACACACCACCAATATGTGGGGGACTTATGAGATTTATTCTCAATGTTATGTTGTCCAATTATATAAAGAACTTCAGATCTTGTAACTTGTACTCATCCATGGAAATTTACCATTAATCAATACAATATGTACTAGACTTGTTGATGTAGGCACTAATTTGTGACGATCCACGTAAATCGACCTCTCTCTCTCTCTCTCTCTCTCTCTCTCTCTCTCTCTCTCTCTCTCTCTCCATCACTCATTTTACTCCTAAATCTATTAATATTATGATCACTTCAATAAATTGATATCTTTCATGTTATTTGATGATAATTAGTATATGTTAGCTAAGATATTCAGTATACCAATTTCTATTGGTTAGGGATTGTCATCATCAATGGGTCATAACTGACCATTTTCACTTTCCACCATTTTAATTGCTAGGTGTCAAGGATGCCTAATGTCGTAAAAATATGGACCGTAAGACGATTAACTTTGTTTCAAAGGGTTAAAGCTTTTATTAAGAAATTTTTCTTTAATTCCCTGAAATTTCATAGATCTCAGCTTAAACCTATCATATTCCGCTTTAAATTTGCATTCCATGTGATTCATTTTTCTTTGATTTATGGTACAAGATTTTTTACATCAATTATGTTAAGAATTTATGAAAAACCTAAGAGAAATAGGAATAGAGAGGGAATACCTCCCTCAACACCTGTTGGTTTAAGTGACTTGCAAGAAATCATATACAACCTGGCTAAAATCTCGGTGGCCATGCAGGAAATTATATACTAGCTGACATAGATCATCATGGCTAGAAACAATTGACTATAGCACAAACCTATTATCCCATAAGTTGGGGAAAACTCAAATCAAAGGAAAAAAATTCCCCCTCCAGCCTTAATAAGGGACAAGACGCAGGTGCTACATGAAACGACTCTCGATAATCCTAGTCGATTGAATATAGGTCAACTAAGTGAAGGAAGTTGGTCTGGAATAAGATCTGAATCCTATCGTGTTGATAAATCCTACATGCTAGGAATAACTTCAACTATTTAATTGAATGGTTATGATGATTATCAATCTTACACCATAGGACACCCCATCGTATTAAAGAGTTTGAGTAGGGTTGTGCTTTTGATTAATTGGGCCTAAGGGTGGAATGAGGATATACATGCAGAGAGTTCATGGAGCTCACGAAAGAGGCCTAGAGATTTAATACTAGGAAGGTCACATGCTGGTCCAGGTCTAGGCAAAGGGGGAGAGGCTCAGTCGGGTCAGAGTACACATCAAGAAGGGAAGAAAGGTCAGTTCAAAGCCATTGACAAGTCAAGAAGTCTATTAGGTCCGAATAGGAAGAGAAGGACCAACCCTATAAATAGTCAATTTAGTGCTTGGAGGACCGACATAGGGTTTTAATAAAGTATAAAAACTCTTTTCAGAAGGGGTTATGTCTAGGGGTATCATTCGGAGTGTCTGTTATAAGCTATTCATCCCCGAAGAAGTTAAAGCCACTAGTGATATCATCAAGGTACAACATGAAGAATGATTCGATGCACCATGTAGAGTTATCACTACACCAAAATTAATTTTTTGTCAGTCTATACTCGGCTAGCATTATTAGGTTAAAAACCATGACTTTTCATGGTAATTGACCATGACAATAATCTTGTCACGATCCTATCACGAACTATGACCATGATAACCTAGAAAGTTATCACGGTCAAATTCGTGACTGGACCATGACAATTTTTTACTTCATTTTCTTGTGGTTCTCCTTTCGGTTTACCCTAACACTCTCTCTGTCTACTTTAACAGTGGCGACGAACTCTCTCTCCCTCATTCTTTCTGGCGATGTTCTCTCTCTCTCTCTCCTCATTCATGTACATCTCTCCCTCTCTCTCTATTTCTTCACACCACACCACACAACACCACATACACCCCCCATAGAAACACACGAACAACACACCACACCCCCCACACCACGCACATGCACAGGAACACACACCACACTACACATACACACCCTAAAAAAACAAAATGATTTCAAATGAAAACCTAAAATGAAAACCCCGTAAAAAACATAGAAAGATTTTTGCAAATTAAATTAATTTGAAACCTTAAAAATTATTTCAAACACATGCATTTACTTAATTTATGTAATTTATTGTGCTAATTAATTATTCATTTATTGTGCTAATTTATTATTTATATCACCTTATTATTTATTATGTTAATTTAAAAATGATGTCACCTTATTGTGCTAAGATGTTTCTCATTTATTGAATATTTCGCATTATTGGGATTCTTAAATTATTGTTGATTGGTGGATTTGAACAGTTAGATAGCCATTGAGTTGGTTGGCCCTAGGCTTTTCTAAATTTTGCATTATTATTGGAATTGTTGTTTAGGAATTGTTGTTGATTAGTGGATTTGAACATTTAGATGACCATTGAGTTGGTTGGTCCCATGCATTTATAACAATTAGGGTTGTGATTCAACCGAATATAAATAAGACACAAATGAAACATACTATAAATTTTAAAATCTCACTGTTAAACAATTAATAATGCGAAACAAAACAAAATAATGTATAAATCATCATTATAAACATTACTATCGAATAAACGAAACATAATTACCATGGTAATTTATAACTACATCAAATTACATATAGTGCACATAGATACTAGCCTTCTAGTTCTTATGCGTACACATTCAATATCCCTTAGACACGTTCAAGAGTCATTACACCTGTAATGAGATCTCTCTAATTATGTCGCTTGGATAGTTTGGTAGCGCATAGTTTCTTTATAATAATATACTTAGTGTCCTACACTTGTTACTTTGGGGATAAGTTTTGTTGTCGTCTCTTAATGTTCTCTGGGTACATACTAGATGATGTGGTGTTAAGTGTTATTTCAATTGATAAATTGAAAAAACACTTACACTTGTGAATCTATGTCATGTACTTGGAGAACTATGGGGATATGCTGTCAAATTTTCCTCAAATTGGAAAAATATGCATGAGCTGCTGAGTATATAACAAAAATATAGGATCTTGAATCGGATATGACCATTCACCGTTAAAGGAGATGGAGGAAATAGGATTCAATTTTTGTTTATAATATAACACCCAAAGATGAAATACTAATCCATGAATATGATCACTCACCCTTTTAATTAAGTTATACAAATAAACATTTATAATCACATATATTTGTATTAATTTAGCTAACTATCTACATTTTTGTTATTTCAGGAAAAGATGAAGGAAGTGCACAACTCCTAGAGTGAAGACATCTCTTGCTATGGATGCACTCAGCCATGTATTAGGGAAATATCATAAAGGCCATACTCGGGGGGTGAACTCTAGGGTAGGGGAGTCGAAGCTCGTCGGGATTGTGTTGAGCAACAGTGGGTTAGCTCATAAGGTGGATGAGTTGTTGACTAACCACAACGAGAAATTAGAAAATTTGGAGTAGACGGTGCATAAAATGTTCGACTATATCAAGTTTGATTTTAAGGGGGTCTAGATCGAGGAAGGACATGGAGAAAATTATGGATAAGGGGACAATCACTCCATCTTTTTCACCCCAACACTCACTAATCCCACCTCACATGACATGTTCGCCGCCCCCACCACCATCCTAAGGTCAATTTCAACTATTGGTTGGCCTACTGTGTATATAATACACACACGAGGTGGCCATACAATAGCTAAGGGCTGAAGGAACCAAATATGCACCCTGGTTCTATAGTGCACTACCATCTATTATAATCGCACACATTTTGGGTCCTCGTTATGGATGTGATCAATGGAAAATATAATGAACCCTTGTGGTTGACCGAGAATTGAAGTGTTAATAATATTCGGGGTTATCTCAATTCCTATATAGCATGACCTACCTTCCACCTTCAAAATAAGGACAAATGAACAACTTTTTGTAATAATTTGATAACTATTTGTTTATATTATGATTATGAGTGACAATTTCAATATTGAATGTTATTTATTATTTATTGTTTGATATAATGATTGAATGAATATTGTATGGCTTTAAATACTAATGATTAAACATTTTCACAAAACGAATTTCAGAATTAATTTGGAACATTAAATATTTTTTTTAAAAAATAATTCGTATGGATGAACGAATATATATAGGGTGTCTATATACTATATTATTTATATAGGTATGTACTGTTCTTATATGAATTCCATAAAGTAACCCGTAGGTCATTTTTCAATTTGACCCTAGTAGGTTTGACGATTTCTGATGGTGTGTTCCCCTTGCTGTACCGATTGGACCTTATATTTAACATGCCTTTCTGCATAGATTTCTGATGGCGTGTTCCCCAACAATACACGTTCTTGATAAAAGAAAACGCGATTTTGGTGAGTGTATAACATCTGGTCTCCATTTAATCTAAAATGAAACGTTCTTGATAAAAACGGATTTGTAGTTAAAGCAGGTCTCCACAGTTTTGCAATTACAGCTAGTCTCCACGGTTTTGCAGTTACAGTTACTCAAGACAACTTCGTTTTTCAAAACCATAAGTCACGTTTTCTTTGTTAGACAACATGTCGAATATTGAAACGATTATTTTGTGTTTCTTTTATGACCACATGATCTATTCTTGGATTAGGAGCTTTTGTGACCACAGTTCTTTGAGTATACATGTTTCTATATATCTTAAAACCAAATCATATACATTTGTATATATCTTTCAATAACAACCATTAAAGCCAAAATCAATTGGAAACACGATTCTTGGTTCACACAATGATTCAACTTAAGAATTCTAAAAACACAAATCTAAATACATAACTTTCAGCTTATTTATCTCAACATAAACTCCCTCTGAATAAAAAATAAAAATTAGAGTTCCAAACAAAACATTATTTAATTCAACAAAAAAGTATTGAAACTTCGACTAGCCTTCAAACCTGGGTAATAGCAGTGTACATAAAGAATTCGATCTAAAAGAGTGAAAAACACTACAAACTAACCTTTAAAAAAAATTACCTTTAAAAGAGTGAAAAACACTACAAATTAAGCTTCAAACCTGGGTGATAGAAGTGCGCGACTCAAACTTGGGTCGTAGTAGTGTACATAAAAGATTTTACGTTGTTGTTTTGAAAAACACTACAAAGTAACCTTTTACTTTCGAATTTCATAATTAGGCCCTCTGGACGTTTTGCCTCCGTAAGAAAAATAAAAACATCTTAATAGGGGAGACCGCTCCACTCTGAGCTATCAGGATCCCCCATTGCTACAAAGACCGCCAGGAAATTAGCTCCGACAACCGGAGGAGTAAAGAATCACCGCTGCCCCCCCCCCCCCCCCCCCCCCCCAAACAGAGGCTATTTGGAAAGCTTTTAACATAACTAAACCTTCCAGCAAGCTCTTTGGATAACCCACTTTGTGAACCACCCAAATGATCTGAACAATAAATTCAACATAACTAAACCTTTCAGCAAACTCAACATAAATAATACTCAACATAAATTTACACTAACCAAAACACACTTTCATTTCAGAAGTTTGCTCTTGACAAGACATAGTTAGATCTGTTAGACCGAAAACAAACAATAAATAAACTTTTGAGGTTTGAGACATAAAAAAAATTCTTTAAAATAAGGAGAAGAATTAGAGATTTCTCAAATCGGAGAACCACAAAAAACGTCAGCTTGCTCAAATCATGGACGGAAAATGGAATAACTCATAAATCAGTCCACCGCCCAGGCCCACAAAAAGCTGAAGAAAAACCACACAAATGATGTCGATCTGTAAGAAATAATCGATTAGATCTAAAAAATAAAATATGAAATAAAAAAATTGAGAGGAATGAGAGAGGTTTGGGGGTATCCACATATAAACTCTGAAATAAAGGGGTTTGACATGAGAGATTGGTGATGGCGGTCGGTGGGTGTGAGAGGGAGGACTGTGACCGTTAGAGTGAGGGTTCTTATGATCTAAGAAAGAGAGATAGATAGAAGCATGTAATGTAGGAGTGGGGGGAAATGAGAGATCTTTTGGAGATAGTCACCAATTTACGCTTTTATCCTTATTTTTGAATTTTGAATAAAAGGAAGAAATAATTTAGAGTGTGTTAAAAGAGGGGGAAATCAAATACATGAGGGTAAAATGGGTATTGCAAGAAAAAATGCATATTAATGACATCATCAACTAAGCGTATGACATTCATAAGTTTACTACTTTATTTATATATATATATATATATATATATATATATATATATATATATATATATATATATATATATATATAAATAAATAAATAGGTGCTATAACATGTTAAACTAGACTGCTGGGCATTGGCAGTGGCCATACCGTGCAATAGTTTTTTTTTCAAATTTTACCTAGATTTGTCACGGACTTTGACCGTAATAAAGGAAAACTTGTCACGGACTTTGACCATGACAAGTCTGTGACAAAGATAAACTTGTCACGAACTTATCACGGTCAAAGTCCCTGACTGTTATGTGAACTTGTCACTCCAATTCTTGTCACTATTTTTTTATCTTAACAAGTCTTTGTTAACATAATTTTTTACCATGACAACTTGACAGTTTTGGTATAGTGTATGCCAATTTACTCCAAACACATATTCAATCCCCAAAATAATGAGATCTATGGATTTGTATATTACTCTCACTAGATTAACCCAAGTCTGGTACAATGGGCTCCCAATGACTAGAAAAATAGTTTCAAGAAAATGGGATATATGGTTGTTAGAAAAAATTTCATCAACAAAAAACATAGAAAGATGGTGTCTCACTTGATAAGCATCAAACAGAATGGTGACGAAATGACAAGAGAGTACATCATTAGGTTCAATACAGAGAAGTTAGAGGTAATGGAATATGATGAGAAACTATCTGTCACTACAATCATTGGTGATTTTATACTTGGTAATTGTTACTAGTCATCTAAGAAAAAGGCTTCAAACACTATGGCTGAGCTACTAACAAGGGAGGGAAAGATAATGAATGCCGATGAGGCAATATCTGCGAAGGAGTCTGGTCATACTAAATCTAATGTTGGTGGAATATCAGATAGTAAAGACAATTTCAAAGAGTCTATGAAGACGAAGACGAAGAAATTCGATGAGTTCACATCACTCAATTTGGGGGTACACCATATCCTCGACGAGATCCGAGGAAGTGAGAAGCTCAAATTACCTGATAAAATGAAAACTCCACCAGGAAAAAGGGACAGGCATAAGTTATGCAACTTACACAAAGACCATATCCATACAACTGAAAAGTGCTTTGAGATAAAAGATTAAATTGAGGTATTGATTATGAAGGGAAAGCTAGAGAAGTATGTAGGGAAGTATGGTCGAGAAAACAAACCAAATGGTGATCCCAAGTCGAGGATACAATTAAAGTCTCCTTGCAAGGGTAAGGATGGAAAAAAAGTGAGGTCAATACGAGGACTCAAAGGATGACACTCACCCTAAATTGACCAAGAATCCAAACTAAATGGTGGAGAGTTGTCATAATATTGTTTAGAATTCACTTAATTGATGGGGGGGGGGGGGGGATGCTAGAAGTGGAGATGGACCCATAAAGAGGAAATAATATTTGAACGAGGTGAAAGGTTGTGAACCTATCAACGAGGTGAATATAGTCGAGGCAGCATAAACTGGCCATAAGGTAAATAAAGATATCTTAATTGTTGATTTTTCTAAAGACAATTTATGTGGACTATTATACTCCCATGGTGATCCCCCAATTTTGAGTATGATGGTCCATGAGAGGATTGGTCATAAGATCTTATTAGATAACGAGATTTCTACATACGTGTTGTTTTATTAATATTTCAAAAGGCTCTGCCTATCTGATAGAAAATTTCAATCCCATTACCACCCTCTCAATGGATTCTTGAGGGAGAAAATGCACCCCTTAGGAACCATTGAACTAGAAGTTACTACTGGGACAAGGATGACCTGTCGAACATAAATTATGCATTTCTTCATCATGTAAAGAGTATAGCATCATCCTACAACATTATTTTTAGCAGGAATAATGTGAAAAAATTTAAAGTGGTGTCCTCTATAGTGCACCGGTGATAAAGTTCTCAACTCATTAAGAACTGGGTCAAGTGAAAGGAAGTCAAGTGATATCTTGGGAATGATACTACACATTAGGAGAAGAACATGAAAAGATAACTTCCACTTATCAATTCGAGAATTTAGATCTTCTTGATGAATATAATTTATTTATAGGAGAGGAAAGCGATAAAATTGAGCCGATAATCCTAGATGATGAAAATTCATAATGGATAACGCAGATTGGCTCATATATAGACCAAGTGTTGAGGAAGAAACTAAAAAAAATTCTGAGGCAAAGTTTGGATCCATGAAGACATGCTCACAATATATCATGATGTTCTTTTCCACGAGCTCAGTAAATATGTTAAGGCTATCAAACAGAAGCACATAGTGTTCTTCGATATGAAGAATATGGAAATTAAAAAATATGTGGATAAGCTCAACAAAACCGAGTTTATCAAATGTGAGAACTACTTAAGTCGTCTCTCGAACATTATAATGGTGAAGAAGAATGGAAAGTGACGTATATTTACTGACTTTACAGACCTCAACGAGGCCTATCAAAAGGATCGCTACCCATGGACCTGAATCTTTGTACTAGTCAATGCCACGCTAGGAACGAGTAGCTAAATTTTATAGATACCTGTTCGGGGTACAATTTGATAAAGGTGAAGCCAAAAGATAGGACAAAATCCTATTACATTACTAGGCGGGGTGGGGACTGCTATAATATTATGAGCTATAGGCTAAAAAAATACTATAGGAACATACCAGAGGTTGGTAAACCACATTTTCAAGGACTGGATTTGGAAGAGTATGGAGGTCTATGTAGATGACATGCAAAGATATAATAAGATGGCATTCAATCATATTCATGACCTCATCCAAACTTGTGATGTGATGGATATGTACCAGATGAAATTAAATCTTAGAAATGTGTATTCAGAGTAAGAGCATGGAAATAATTTTGTTTTATTACAAACATAAATGGTATATAGGATAACCTCGATAAGATTAAATCACAGATTAATATGCACTCTCCTCAAATCATGATGTATATCCAGAGGTTGATCGGTTGTGTGGAAGAACTCAATAGGTTCGTGTCAAGAGCCATTAGTCGATTCCTTAAATTATTTAAGGTTCTTACAAAAACCTTTGAGTGGAAGTAGAAGTGAGAGAAATCTTTCTATGAGTTGAATAAGTAACTTGGATCCTTTTTTTTCTACCAAGGACGATCCTAGGATTTAAGTTGTACTGTTATCTAGTTGTGTCAGAGTCTGATATGAGCTAAACTCTTGTGAGATTAGAAGATGGGGTTCAGAAATAGGTTCATTACATGATCAAATTTTACATAGGAGATGAAATATGATATCCGAGGTTGGAGAAGTTAACACTGGCATTAATATAAGCTTCTAGGACAATGAATATATGTTTCCAATCTTAACATGGTCATCGTGTACACTTATTTATCCCTTACGGAAGCCATCCACAAACCTGAGAAGTTTGGTTGGTTAATGGGTTAGTTTGTGGAGTTAAGGGAATATGAAATCGTGTAAGTTCCAAGAACATCCATCAAAGGGTAAACAATGGTTAACTTTATAGTAAAGGTCATATATGATTAAGAGACAACGGAGAAGACACCCCAAGACAAGGTTACTCCAGCCTCGACTAATGGTATGATATAATATCCTTAAAGGAAAGAATAAATGGCATGAGATTTAGATAAATTAAAGAAAATATTCAAGAATGACTCTTTGATTAATGGTAGTTTTGAGAAGGAACCCCCTATCAAAAGTTTTTTATTGATGTCTCCCCGTGTACAAATGGTAGCGGATCTGGATTAATTGTCACCGCAATGTAGTGAAAGAATGTGGAATATTCTCCCAGATTCAATTTTGAGGCCTCTAATATTGAGGCAGAATAAGATGCATTAGTTTCAGGGTAGGCGCTTGCCTCGTCACTTGGGGATTAGCAATTATTAGTGCATAGAGACTCCCGAGTAGTCATGAATTAAGTATTGGGTATATATGAATCCTGAGAAGAGATAATGTCTAATTACATGGATAAGGTGAAAATGCTATTGCCAATATTTACTGATTTACAAGTGGTGGGACTTTCAAGAACTCATAACTCCCAAGCCAATGTGTTGGCTTGTTTGGTGTCAAAAACTAGGGCTAAACATAAAAGAACTGTGTTAGTAGAGATAGCACAACATCGATGGATAAAATTTGTAGGTAATGATGTTAAACACATGCCTATATTGGATGGAACGTATTAGGTTCTACTTAGTGATCGGTGCAATCCTTGAATATGTAAATAAATCACATAGACGATGCAACAAGGCGATAATATATTTGTTTGATAATGGGGTCTTATTCAAAAGAGTCATTGTCTTTCCTATTCTTCAACGTGTACACTCTAAGTAAGTAGCAGACCCTATTAAGGAGGTTCATAAGGGATCATACGGGGCACATTTAGTTAGATGTTCATCGGTGAAGAAATTAGCGACACATGGCTATTATTGGCCCACAATGAAAGAGAAATATGTAAACTATCGTTCATTAGGGATCCTACATAGCCTTGAGACCTATTACATACCCATAGGCCTTAACTTTATGGGGAATAGATTTGATCAAACCTCTATTATAGACCAACAGAATGTTCAAGTATCTGGTCTATGCGGTAGATAACTTAACAAAGAAGGTCGATGATGAGCCTTTGGTGGATATGACTCAACTAAATTTTTTCATTTCGTATAGAAGAACATTATTTTCCATTACCTAATTCCCTTCGCTTTCATCATGAAACACATGACTCAATTCGATAACACCTGGTTCGTGGAGTACTATATCACATCTAAGATAAGGGAGCTACAGTTTGCGCTCGATGACCCTTAGTGCAATGGCCAGACCGAGATCATAAAAAAGACTCGATTACAAGTAATGGAGAAGATATTCGATGATGAAAAGGGAAACTTGATTAACCAACATCAAAGTGTCCTATGGGAATACATGACGACTCCTAGAACCACCACATCACAAAACACCTTTCATGATGGGAATCGTAACTGAAACATTTATGTCGATAGAGATCAACATACCGAGCCATAAGGTGTTAAACTTCCACCTACCTAAGAATGACTTTATGCATAAACTTGATCTAGATCTAGTGGAGGAGGTCAGAGAATGGTCAATCCGTATAGTTGAGCATTCAAGAGATAACAATGAGATTCCATAATAAGAGAATTAATCCGAGCGCACTGAAGGAGGGTGACTTAGTCCTAAAGAGAGAGATCCAAAAGGAAAATAATATAGAGCCAAACTAGCATGATCCTTACAGAGTTAGCATTGTAGTCCGACCAATCACTTATAAGATCGACATTCAAAAACCCTTAGAGTATTGAGCATCTAAGGAAATATTATCAGTAAAAGCGACTAATATCAAAGTGTTGAAACTGCAATCAATTTAATGAAGGAAGTTATGTAAAAAATTTCTTCATTTATTAATGAAAATCATTCTTCTATTAATATGATTGCTATTAAAGTTTTTCCATTATATACTACAAATATAATTAATTGAATAGATCTAAAAGAAGCCCAAGATGAAGACATCTCAGAGATGAAAAAAATAAGAAAATTACGATCATAACACACATTGAAAGGTTAGTCAAGCTATGGGAAACCAATGTTTTTACAAGGTCACATCAGCTCAGAGCTGACCCGATTGACTAGTAAATTGACTACACCGTTGGTAAAACCCATCAAAGATACGCATGCCACTAGCCACGACAAAAGACTATCCATATAATTCAGTGGGGAAAATTTAAGTTAACACTTATAAAAAGCCTACTAAGAAAACATATGTTCCTCCAACTGTTAGCCACTAAGTCATGTCAAGTCTGCCAATAGGCGACGACAAGACCATTTAATGATTTAAATAACACCAGTCCTAGTTCAACTCAATGTATTGTTTAAAAAAATGCTAAAATTAGCTCTTCTTAAAAAGTTTTAAATTCTAAGGTATACCCCAAAAAACACATGTTATATGAGTGGTATAATAAATTAGCCGAGAAAAATAACTAAGGCACCATGAAATATGGATATTACATATGTATCAAAATAATGGAGGAGGATGGAGATCATTCAATTAAAATATACATTAAAATCAATAGTCATTGGCTAATCCAAGATAAGGGTTACAAAATATATTGTTCTAAAAATTAAGAGCAAATTACAAACAAAAAAACACAGAGAGAAAAAAAAGTTCTAGTTTCATGAGGATCTTATTTCTACATCAAAAAAATTTTGCACGCATAATTGGTAAATATATTATATTATATTTGTACATAATACAAAACAAATTACTTACTGAAACTTGACTTTATTTAAAGCATGGTGCCTAAGCACCTTATTTATTACATTCATAGGTCTTTGTGATATAGAAGCTTAAAATAAAAGAAAGAACCTTATTTATTACATGCAATGGTCTTTGTAATATAGAAGTTTAAAATAAAAGAAAATTACACATAGAAACTACATCTACTGATAAGCGATTGTATATATAATCCATGTGGTTTTGCCTGCTTTGTTAACTATTTTCCATACGTATGTAACTGTTAGGGACATTTGTTACGGTGCTAAAAAGTTCATGGGTTTGGAGGCGATCCACCTTCCTCATCCTCGAGGTTCATCTAGAAGGAAAAAATATAAGTAAAACTTATCCAAGTAGATAATTCTATATTTATAAAAATTTATATAAATAACTTTTGGGTATGAGCATAATCAAATGCATACGTGTGAAGATAATTTGTAAAGAAAGTGAAACTTGAAGTAACCACAGCCTGAAGGAAGTAGTGGACATAAAGCAGGGTGATGATATAACTAAAATATAAATATCAACTCAGAAGGGGTAAATTTATGGAGAGCTTCTAAAATAAAATAACACATAGTTATCTTTTATAAAGGCTTAGGGTTAATAGGAACACATATAAAAATCATCAAATATGAAATTTGAGATAAAATAACATTATCCATGTTAATATTTCTAATCCCAAAGTCCGAAGAGTGGCATCCATATGGTAAGAAAAATTGGGCACTCAATATCCGAAGTCCTACCGGCTAGATAACACTGTCGTGGGTAGAATGGTAGTCATTCCCTGGTTATGATGTATGCTATAAAAGGGTTTAATTGAATCAAATTAAATAGAATTCATCGTACCACAATCTAATTTTTTTTAAATCAAATCAAGTGTAGCGTATTATCAACTACACAAATAAGTTCATAAATGAGAATAAGAGATATAGGGCTATCAAAAAGTGATATGAACTATTGGATAATCAAGATAATTGCGTGAAATAATACCAGAATATAAGTTACCTACTTTGATAAGGGGCTTGGGTTTTCAATGGATTCTTCTGGTAAAGGATGGGAACAGAGGTGGCCTATAATGAAAATAAAATACGTAGGACTTTCTTTGGGAAAAAAATTGGAAGTTTAAGGGTTTTTTTGTGTAACATAACTACATGTTTTAATTTAAAACACTTTTTTTTTAAAATAGTTATGATTATGTGTATAATTGGAATTGGGTGCAGTTAGACTTTTTTATCCCTTATATACGCAAAAAACTATATATGCAATTTGGGGTCTTAATTTTTAAGTTGAAAAGGTTTAGGGGTTTATCTGCAAAATAACTTTTATATTTTAAAATTTCGTTTCAAAGGTTTCTGGTTGACTAAACATAGTGATGACATACACCACTTTGACCTAAAAGTAACATAAAATGTTTTAAAAAAATTATGAATTTTTTAATTGGCCACGCGCCTGCATGCGCAAAGTCAAGCTTCCTACATGCTCTGGTTGACCTCACTCTCATGCATGTATACCATTTCATCTTCAACCTTCAATATTTTTACTCTAGGGTTTCAAAACTTTGACTAATGATTACATCTAGTATAAAATACAATTTTAGTTTGTTCAAAATCCATACTTTCTTATTATTCACAAGAAATCCAAATATATAACTTGTATGGATTGAGGTTGATTATAGACTTTTATGCAGATTCTATAAAAATGCTCATATTTTGACTGAAAATTCATGAATTTATTGGTAAATTTGAACTACAGCGTGTATATAGTGATGGTTGTGGGTAAAATTAGGAATAAATGGTTTTGTTTTGAGGTTCTAATTCATAGTTTATATGGAGAATTTCATCTATGAAAATTTTCAAGCCGTAAGTTAAAAATGATGATTTAGGGTTGTTAAACTGTAAGATATACAAATTTTCCATTACACTTAGGCTCATGAGAACCACAAATGGAATTTTTACACCTTGAAATTGGTTCAAGGTTTGGAACACATAATTTACCATTGAAGCTCAAGCTTTACTGAAATTTTCTACTGTTTGACCCATTTTACTATTGAGCTTACGTAATCATTAACATGTAAAGGTTAAATACGATTTTAGGTTCATCTAAAAAATAACTAAATCAAGAAAACTAAGTATAAAACATAAAATATTGAAACATTAGAATTTCCTTAACTTGACCTTGATGTTTGATTAGTGAAAAAGTATGTTTTGACGTGATAATTATGGGATTCATTAGATTGAAGGAGGGAAGGTTATTAGTGGTTTCAAATGTTGATTGCAGATGGGTATTATGGGAGATTTGGTTTGAGGAGTAATGGGTACCATTGGTTTTTCCATACCCTATGCGAATCGATTCGCCCAGGGGCCGAATCGATTCGCCCCTGCGAATTTGCCAAGAATGGCTTACGGGTTATAAACCCTAGTTTTTCCCTAAAACAAATTTCTACTCCATTTTTACACACATTCATCAACATTAATCTACCCCAAATCATTCAATACGATTATTAACCACTAATATCCATAATTTCATCAACATAAACCATGATTAGGGATAGATTACCACAAAATCCATTTTTGATCCATAAATGTAAATACACAACTATCACACAATTTACTCATCTTAAATCATATATTAGCAAGTAGAAAACTTGCCTTAAGGTTGAAATCTCAGATTTCTTTGTGGTAGATGAAATCTCAAGCTTGAATCTCTCTTTTTTTTCTTTCTCTCCAATTTCTCCACTCTTCCCCCTCTCTCTCACTCTCTCTACGGCTTGTGGTGTGTAATGGAAGGAATGGAAAAGGTTGGGAGACTTAAATCGTGGCTTAAGTCTAATTACCAGCTTAAATGGTTAATACAACATTAAAATGACTCCCAAATACGCATATAAGTTTAAACAAGTCAAAAGTTCCCGAAACCTAAAAATACAATATGACACTTATTTTGACTGTCTCGCACATTCCGGGACTAACTACACCCTCTAAACTGGCATCTGGAAATTTTATAATTTATTTGAAGTTCCGGTCTCATTGTAACCATAATGTCATTTAAAACAAATGACACTATAAAACATGCAACATGATGATATTTACTTTCACATACAGTAAATATGCATCGATCTAGTAAATATTAACTTTCAACTCCTAAAATTAATATTTACTCCAGTTCTAACATTTTTTATAATTACCTTATGCGATAAATTAATATAAAATTAGCATCCTAAAAGCGAGGGTTGTTACATACTCCCCCCCTTATGAGGGAATTTTTCCCTCAAAATTCGGGCATACCCTAATCGCATAAAGGGTATACTATCCTAAACTATCATTCTATCACTCTTCACAACCCCTCAATATCACGGCGTCCCTAAATGGACTCGGACTAAGTTCGTCACTAACGATCTCAGTTTACATTCTTCGTGTTCTCATATAGCACAAAGCATTCCTCACAAACTATCGATCCTATCTTCCTACGGCGGAAGATGGTAACCACGTGACACGCAACTTGGCACAAACTGCCTTACTTCCAGAATCACGTTACATCCCACCTGGGGGTACCTACACCATCATTAAGGTGCTTAGCACCAACACTACTCAACTTCTCTTCGCATAGGCGTAACCCTACCAAGCATATGACTCAAAAACCCAATCCTTAAGGAAATGTTCCGAAATTGTTCCAAGTCTAAGGAACATATTATCCACTGGTTCCATCCAACGAGTATGCGAATTACTCAATCGGCTACACTAGGCCACTCGCGGTGCCATACCTTAGGAAATGATCCATAAGGCCACTCAAAAAGCCCAATTATTGTACGGGAAATTCCATCCATACAATGTTACTGCTCTCGTCCATCCCTTTAGCTTAAGGCGCACATTAAAGATATGCCCTTCGACATTAGGTTAACTTCCTTCATTCGTTTATCCACTTTAGGGTGGTTAGATATATGCCATTTCCATACGTTTCCCATTACTTCCTAGAAAATTTACCAAACCTTCGACACGAATATCTAGTCTCGATCCACCACTATCGTTAGGCACTTCACACGGTTTTACCACCCCTCTATAAAAAGCGGGGCTTATTCCTCTACATATCGTCCGCCCATAATGGCAGGAAAAGCAACAGTTTGGTCAAACAATCAATGATTTTTTCAAAGAGGATCATGACCAGTACGGTACCGGCAATTCAATGCAGACGTATATCAATATACCCTTCTTTGCCCCACTACTACCCTTCTTCACACGAGTAGGTGACATGGTCATCCATATACATGAATTCTCTTACTACGAAGTTTTCCAAGTTTTGCCCGTTTTATTTGGCTTTCCAAGCCATCACAAATATCTCCGATGGGTTTCCTACTCGACGCATCTACTACCCCAATCGCATTCCCTTAGCAAATGGGAATATCCAATCGATAGTCCTTTATGAAATCCAAACACCAACTCTATTCCTAGCACAACATATTGCAATAACTTGTTGCTCACAAGAAAGACTAAATTTCCTGCCCAGGAAGTAGTGCTTCATCTCTTTAAGGCGATCACTACCACAATGAATTTTAATTCAAGCACGGGATAATACTTCCCACAAGTTTAAGCTTGTGAGACGCATAGACAGTGGTTCCATGCTCCAGTATTATTACTCCCCATCCTGGTAGAGGCTTATTCATTAAATCCGCGAAAGTTAAGTTACCAACGTAATATTCTATCTAAGAGAGGCCTCATCTCCTCCGGCCTAACCTTCAAAATCTCTCGAGATTCCACACTTCTCGTTCCTAGGGATCTAATCCCCCTTTGAGTTAACCCATGACCTATTCGCGGTCAACTCCTTATAGCCTTCCTAAATCAACATCACATTCCCTAACGGCCTTACGTCCTAAAGATCCTAAGGTCGATCTATATATATCCTATCTAAGTTGTAGACGTATAATACTAAGTATATCCCTAGTGTCTAAGACCTTTATCAACTCCCAACATTCGCTCAGTTTCATAGGTGGGACGTCTCGCCGATGCGAAATCCAAACAAGGAACCCTCCAGTTACACTACTATCTTGCATCGTCGGTCATCAAGATATGACGGTCTAAGGCACATGTTTAGGACCAATAATTTTTTTTAACTCGCAATCCTACTAATAAGATTCTACTTCTATGTATTACCATTCCAATAATTGAGGATTTCAACTAATCGGACATTTACTTTCTGTAAAGTATTACAAATATTTATCCCATACATATTTACATCTTTCTCAATTTCCTTCGTATCAAGGCATAACCTAAAGTCTAAATTCGACTTCATATCTCAGTCTCCCTGACATCGAGCAGAGGAGAGAACTATATACAGTGCTTTCATCTCGCACTTTAATAGCCCTTAATCATTCTACTACGTGATTCTCGGCTAAACCTTTCAACCCAACTCTTAATCAACAAAATAAAATGAAATAAAATAAAAGAAGAGAAATAACAACAAATCTCCACTCCCAATGTCGTTGAGGTTCACGCGTGGAGCGTCCCACAAAAGCGAAATCCAAACAAGGAACCCCTCCTATGCATTACTACTCAACCTTGTTGGTCGTGGAGATAAGGCATAACAATCACATACAATGAAAACAATCAACCAAACACTCAAACAAGATAACGCGAAAAGTAATGAAAATCTCCTACCTACCTGAAATAACACCTATAAAGTCTCAAACTGTATCCAGGAGAGATATTATAGTACAACTAGTTCCACCCTGAAACTAGAAGTAGGATAGCCTCGTAATTTAATCGCTTTCTATCACCCCAAACAAACCAAAATATTTTTACTTGTATAGTAAACATCATACAAGTAGCACATAACATACATAATACTTAAAAAGAAAATATATCATCGCTCGCTTTATAATGAGTGAAGGAAAACATAAAACTTCCCTACCATAGAAGTCATATAATTACCCTATTTATAGTAGCATCGATACTACCACAAACTCAATATACACACCCAAATCTATAGTAAACACAACACTACCCTATCTTATCATGGGTGATGCACCACCAACTACTAAGGTGGAATTCCCGCTAACAATCTTGTCAATCACTACAGGTCAGTACTAATGGTTCTAAGATACCATATTCGAGTCTTGTTCGAACCAATATTACTTCCATCAACGCCCCAACCAGGCACCTTATCCTCGCCCTTGTTCTCCAAATCAACAGAAGTACAATGAGTGGTTCTATATTCCACATCATAGCTACGGTTCCATCCCTAGCTGCCAATAATTGCCCACACGATCCCTTTCACTTTATCAAGAAAAGGGAACACGCTACCGGCCTTCTCTTCCTTAGTTCAATGAAACCTCCTCGGGAGAATATCCACCACTGGGGTTCATGAACACAGTTCCTTCAAAAGTGTTAACGACACTTATTCTGGAGCCTATCATTCCACTAAAGGGCTCTTCCTTCCTTATACCAAATTTATTTTGGTACACGGCCTCCCTAACCGTACAACTCTTTATTCACGATCGGCCACTCTACGAGCCTCACATGAACATTTGAGAATCCATCTTCTCCTCAATCCAGTTACCCCAGAGAAACCCGTTGTTGAAAATGTCCACCGATTTTCTCCATGGGCAAAACTTCCTGCATCCATAATTAGGTTGACTACATTCCCACCATTTCAGCACTACTCCTATGGGTGAAGGATTTCCCTCCATACTTTTTGTCTAGGCACTTCTATACCCCTCTCTAGGCCAAAACTCCTGGACCTTCCACTTCTACCAAATGAGGATGCATTTCCTCCATCTTACTTCAACGTATGGCCCTTATCTTGGGCTCTTCTCAACTTCGATCTCACGTCGCTTGGAATCCCAAGCTTAGTACCACTCTCTACTTCTAGCGGTACATGGGAAATTATATCTACTATAATCAGTAGTCGCAGTAGCAAGACAAGAAAGTGCTATAAAAAGGGAGCGACCTTCAAAGCGATCCTTATCCCCGACCCCATCTTACAGTTCCTAAACATCCCATCTCGTGATGCATTCACCACAACCTTCCCTGGCGCCCTTCTTCAGTCGACCTACTACTCTCACACGAATGCGCAAAAGATTCTATAGGTTCTACCTCATAGCAGAAGAACGAAATCTCACAACAGAAATCGACGATCTTAATCCTAAGGCTCTATGTTAAATCAAAAGCAAAGCTGAAGACGTAACACGTCCACACAGATTCTTAAGGACTATAGAACCTGATGCTCTGATGCCATCTGTGACAACCCGTGATCCGAAATAGGGGGTGGCCATCCTGATACTCCAATGTAATAGGAATCATGGATGAAATCATTCTAAGCATCACAACAATATACCAAGTACACGGGATAACCACTCCATATTTCAGAAAAACGGTTGCCAAAAATTTTGGTTCTAAAGTTAAAGAAAGAATTTAAACAACCCAATTTAAGAAAGAAATTGGAAACCCAAGAATATATACTACAATAACGACAAGTAAACAATAAGAGGACCGAATATGTTGTCGGTCAGCAGGTACATACCATGTGAAACAACATTTTAATGTAAATTACATATTACATTACATTAAGAAAATACAACCGTTTGGGCCACGCGCCCGAGTAAAAGACCCTATCTTGACTAGAGAACAAGGATGGTGGCGTCTATTGCAATATGTAACGTAATACCCGCAAAGCATCACGGCTCACCAGAATTCATCGAGTTTGGAAAGTCAAAACAGGAGTCATTGCGGCGGAGCACCAGAGCGGAAACAAGATGTATGCACAATAAGAGATATGAACGGGTCAAAGACCGGTTTTATATGATCATCAGATGAATAAAAAGTATGACAGTTATGAATAAGAATCATTCTAGAAAAGATAAAAATGTACGTACAAAGTTATAAAAATATGAACTAAGGAAATCATATGATCATAAAATATAAATTTAATTATACAAAAAAAATAAGAGTAACATTAATTAAAAACCTCCATCATTTTAAACTGTTCCATTTCATGGTTATGTTCCTTATCAGGAACTCATAATTACCATTTTTATGCTCTTTCTAGCTTTCCATTCCATATCAGGAATATAATCATCATCAAATGCTGTTTATGGCACTACATCATGCTCTTTATGGCACTACATCATGTTCTTTATGGCATATCACATACATCAAGTCCCACTTGATTATGAATAGTTATATTTATATACATATAATTATTCTAAGACTGCCCCTTTGAGTTTCCCCACTGGGCGTCCCCCTAAATAACCATCATCTTCCAGGGGCCTGTCAAACAAGGCATCATGGGCACCTATCGCAACGTCGGGAAGAGGCCATATTCCCGCGGGAGAGTCACAACCACACCCAGAATTACCTCACCAGCACAGAAAAATATACAACAATGCTCATATGGAATGGAACTATATCCACCCAGCAATCACTAGCCAGGGGGCATCACTTCGCGCACGAAACTTCCATTATGACGGCATTTAGAGAGGTGTGTTTAAGTAAATTAGCATTTACCATATTTATGATTAAGTAAACTATCGTTTACCATCATCATTACCATTTCCATTTTATTTTCAATTCCAATTTACGTTGCATGTTTCATTTTATCCGAAACTATATTCATTTACATTTTTGCAAATATCTCATATTTTACCCGGAGCCGTACTTAATACATCTTATCATTGTAACCTCAATAAATGAATAAACTTTTAATTTTTCTCCCAAGATTCATTTGTGGTGTTATTGTAAACCATCAAGACTAACATAGCTCAATTGAGCTTCTAAAGTCTCACAAACATAATGCTACAACTCCTAGTTTCATAATAATTAACTAGAAGAAAAGAATCCCCTAACATCAATTGGCATATCACTGAAAAAGCCTACATATAACCCATTTCTAATGTAGGGGAATTAACTAACTCATCTAAAACCCTAGGACTCTAAGTTTACTTCATTCAAGAAGGTTCCTTGGCCTTAAACTTAAAGAAAATGAATTGAAATTGAGTTATAAAATTAACTCAAAAACAACAGGAAAACGAACCGATTCGCCCTAGGGCCAAATCAATTCGCCCCAGCGAATCGATTCACCCAAAAAGTGAATCGGTTCGGACTAAAGACCTGGGATTCTGTAACCTTCCGAATCGATTCGGCTTGGACCCGAATCGATTCGGTCCAAGCATGCCTGGAAACTGGCCCTATGCGAATCGATTAGCCCAGGGGCCGAATCAATTCGCCCCTGCGAATTTTGCCAAGAATGGCTTACGGGTTATAAACCCTAGTTTTTCCCCAAAACAAATTTCTACTCCATTTTTACACACATTCATCAACATTAATCTACCCCAAATCATTCTACATGATTATTAACCACTAATATCAATAATTTCATCAACATAAACCATGATTTGGGCTAGATTACCACAAAATCCATTTTTGATCCATAAATGCAAATACACAACTATAACACAATTTACTCATCTTAAATCATATATTAGTGAGTAGAAAACTTGCCTTAAGGTTGAAATCTCAGATTTATTTGTGGTAGATGAAATCTCCAAGCTTGAATCTTTCTTTTTTTTCTTTCTCTCCAATTTCTCCACTCTTCCCTCTCTCTCTCACTCTCTCTAGGGCTTGTGGTGTGTAATGGAAGGAATGGAAAAGGCTGGGAGAGTTAAATCGTGGCTTAATTCTAATTCTCAACTTAAATGGTTAATACCACATTAAAATGACTCCTAAATACGCGTTTAAGTTAAAACCAGTAAAAAGTGCCCGGTGCCTAAAAATACAATATGGCACTTATTTTGACTGTCTCGCACATTCCGGGACTAACTACACCCTATAAACTGGCATCCGGTAATTTTATAATTTATTTCAAGTTCCGGTGTCATTGAAACCATAATGTCATTTAAAACACATGACACTATAAAACATGCAACATGATGATATTTACTTTCACATACAGTAAATATGCATCGATCTAGTAAATATTAACTTTCAACTCCAAAAATTAATATTTACTCCAATTCCAACATTTAATATAATTACCTTATGCGGTAAATTAATATAAAACTAGCCTCCTAAAAGCGAGGGTTCTTACATACTCCCCCCTTATAAGGGAATTTTTCCCTCAAAATTCGGGCATACCCTAATCGCATAAAGGGTATACTATCCTAAACTATCATTCTATCACTCTTCACAACCCCTCAATATCATGGCATCCCTAAATGGACTCGGACTAAGGTCGTCACTAATGATCTGAGTTTACATTCTTTTTGCTCTCATATAGCCCAAAGTGTTCCTTATAAACTATCCATCCTATATTCCTACGGCGAAAGATGATAACCACGCGACACGTGACTCGGCGTAAACTGCCTTACTTCCAGAATCATGTTACATCCCACCTCGGGGGTACCTACACCAATATTAAGGTGCTTAACACCAATACTACTCAACTTCTCTTCGCATAGGCGTATCCCTACCAAGCATATGGCTTAAAATCCAAATCCTTAAGGAAATGTTCCGAAACTATTCCAAGTCTAAGGAACATATTATCTGCTGGTTCCATCCAACGAGTATACGAATTACTCAATCGGCTATACTAGGCCAATCGCGGTGCCATACCTTAGGAAATGATCCATAAGGCCACTAAAAAAGCCCAATTATTGTACGGGAAATTCCATCCATACAATGCTACTGCTCTCATCCATCCCTTCAGATTAAGGAGCACATTGAAGATATGCCCTTCAACATTAGGTTAACTTCCTCCATTCGTTTATCCACTTTAGGGTGGTTAGATATACGCCATTTCCATACGGTTCCCATTACTTCCTGGAAATATTACCAAACCTTCGACACGAATATCTAGTCTCTGTCCACCACTATCGTTAGGCACTTTACACGGTTTTACCACCTCTCCGTAAAAAGTGGGGCGTACTCCTATACATATCATCCACCCATAATGGCCGAAAAAGCAACGATTTGGTCAAATAATCAAAGATTTTCTCAAACAGGATCATGACCAGTTTGGTGCCGGTAATTCAATGTAGACGTCTATGAATATACCCTTCTTTGCTCCACTACTACTCTTCTTCACACAAGTAGGTGAAATGGTCAGCCATAGACATGAATGCTCTTTCTATGAAGTTTTCCGAGTTTTTCCCGTTTTATTTGGATTTCCAAGCCATCACAAATATCTCCGACGGGTTTCCTACTCGACGCATCTACTACCCCAATCGCATTCCCTTAGGGAATAGGAATATCCAATAGATAGTTCTTTATGAACTCCAAACACCAACTCTATTCCTCCCACAACATATTGCACCAACTTGTTTCTCTCAAGAAAGACTAAATTTCCAGCCCAGGAAGTAGTGCTTCATCTCTTTAAGGCGATCACTACCACAATGAATTTTAATTCAAGCATGGGATAATACTCCCCACAAGTTTAAGCTTGTGAGACGTATAGACAATGGGTCCATGCTCCAGTATTATTACTCCCCATCCTGGTAGAGACTTATTCATTAAATCCCCTAAAGTTAAGTTACCAACGTAATATTCTATCTAAGAGAGGCCTCATCTTCTTCGACCTAACCTTCAAAATCTCTCGAGATTCCACACTTCTCATTCCTAGGGGTCTAATCCCCCTTAGAGTTAACCCGCGACCTATTCGTGGTTAACTCCTTATAGCCTTCCTAAATCAACATCACATGACCTAAAGGCCTTACGTCCTAAAGATCCTAAGGTCGATCTATATAAATCCTATCTAAGTCGTAGACGTATAATACTAAGTATATCCCTAGTGTCCAAGACCTTTCTCAACTCTTGACATTCGCTCGATTTCATGCGTGGGATGTCTCATCGAAATGAAATCCAAACAAGGAACCCTCCCGTTACACTACTACCTCGCATCGTCGGTCATCAAGACATGACGGTCTAAGACACATGTTCAGGATCGGTAAATTTTTTTTTTACTCCCAATCCTACTAATAAGATTCTACTTCAATGTATTACCATTCAAATAATTGAGGATTTCAACTAATCAGACATTTACTTTCTGTAAAGTATTACAAATATTTATCCCATACATATTTACATCTTTCTAAATAGCCTTCTTATCAAGGCATAACCTAAAGTCTCAATTCGACTTCATATCTCAGTCTCCCTCACGTCGATCAGAGGAGAGAACTATATACAGTACTTTCATCTCGCACTTTAATAGCCCTTAATCACTCTACTACGTGATTCTCGGCTAAACATTTTAACCCAATTCTTAATCAACAAAATAAAATGAATTAAGATAAAAGAAGAGAAAGAACAACATCTCTCCACTCCCAACGTCGTTGAGGTTCACACGTGGAGCGTCCCGTAAAAGCGTAATCCAAACAAGGAACCCCTCCTATGCATTACTACTCAACCTTGTTGGTCGTGGAGATAAGGTATAACAATCACTTACAATGCAATCAATCAACCAAACACTCAAACAAGATAATGCGATAAGTAATGAAAATCTCCTACCTACCTCAAACGGCCCCTATAAATGTCAACCTATATACAGGAGAGATATTATAGGACAACTAGTTCCATCCTGAAACTAGAAGTAGGATAGCCTCACAACTTAATCGCTTACTATCACCCCAAACAAACCAAAATATATTTACTTGTATAGTACACATCATACGAGTTGCACATAACGTACATAATACTTAAAAAGAAAATATATCTTCGCTCTCTTTATAACGAGTGAAGGAAAGCATAGAACTTCCCTACCACGGAAGTCCTATAATTACCCTATTTATAGTAGCATCGATACTACCACAAACTCAATATACACACCCAAATCTATAGTAAACACAATACTACCCTATCTTATCATGGGGGACGCACGACCCACTACTAAGGTGGAATTCCCACCAACAATCTTGCCAATCACTTCGGGTCAATACTAATGGTTCTCACATACCGTATTCGATTCTTGTTCAAACCAATATTACTTCCATCAACGCCCCAACTAGGCACCTTATCCTCCCCCTTGTTCTCCAAATCAATAGAATTACAATGAGTGGTTCTATGTTCCACATCATAGCTACTGTTCCATCCCTAGCTTCCAACAATGGCCCATGCGATCCCTTTCACTTTCTCAAGAAAAAGGAACACGCTACCGGCCTCCCCTTCCTTACTTCAATGAAACCTCCTGGGGAGGATATCCACCACTTGGGTTCATGAACACAGTTCCTTCAGAAATGTTAACGACACTTATTCTGGAGCCTATCATTCCACTAAAGGGCCCTTCCTTCCTTATACCAACTTTATTTTGGTGCACGGCCTCCCTAACCGTACAACTCTTTATTCACAATTGGCCTCTGAACGAGCCTCACATGAAAATTTGAGAATCCATCTTCTCCTCAATCCAGTTACCCTAGAGAAACTCGTTGTTGGAAATGTCCACCGGTTTTCTTCATGGGAAAAACTTCATGCATCCACAATTATGGTGACTACATTCCCACTGTTTCAGCACTACTCCTACGGGTGAGGTATTTTCCTCCATCCTTTTTGTCTGGGCACTTCTATACCCCTCTCTAGGCCACAACTCCTAGACCTTCCACTTCTACCAAATGAGGATGCATTTCCTCCATCTTACTTCAACGTGTGGCCCTTATCTTGGGCTCTTCTCAACTTCGATCTCACATCGCTTGTAATCCCAAGTTTAGTACCACTCTCTACTTCTAGCGGTACACGAAAAATTATATCTACTGTAATCAGTAGTCGCATTAGCAAGATAAGAAAGTGCTACAAAAAGGGAGCGACCTCTAAAGCGATCCTCATCCCCGACCCCATGTTACAGTTCCTAAACATCCCATCTCATGATGCCTTCACCACAACCTTCCCTGGCGACCTTCTTCAGTCGACCTACTACTTTCACACGAATGCGCAAAAGATTATATAGGTTCTTCCTCATGGCAGAAGAACGAAATCTCACAAGGAAAATCAACGATCTTAATACTAAGGCTCTATGTCAAATCGAAAGAAACGCTGAAGACGCAATACGTCCACATAGATTCCTAAAGACTCTAGAACCTGATGCTCTGATACCACCTGTGATAACTCGTGATCCGAAATAGGGGGTGGCCAACCCGATACTCCAATATAACAAGAATCATGGATGGAATCATTCTCAGCATCACAACAATATACCAAGTATAAGGGATAACCACTCCATATTTCAAAAAAATGGGTTGCCAAAAATTTTGGTTTTAAAGTTAAAGAAAGAACTTAAACAACCCAATTTAAAAAATAAAGGTGAAACCCAAGAATATATAAAATAATAACTACAGGTAAACAATAAGACGGCCGAATATGCTGCCGGTCAACAGTTACATACCATGTGAAATAATATTTTAACGTAAATTACATATTACATTACATTAAGCAAATAAAACCGTTTGGGCCACGCGCCCGAGTAAAAGACTCGATCGTGACTAGAGAACAAGGTTGATGGCGTCTATTGAAATATGTCCCGTAATACCCGTAACCATCACGGCCCCCCAGAATTCACCGGGTTTGGAAAATCAAAACAGGCGTCCTTGCGGCGGAGCACCTAAGCGGAAACAAGATGTATGCACAATAAGAGATATGAACGGGTCAGGGCCCGGTTTTATATGATCACCAGATGAATAAAAAGTATGATAGTTAAGAATAAGAATCATGCTAGAAAAGATAAAAATCTACCTACATAGTTTTAAAAACATGAACTAAGGAAATCATATGATCATAAAATTTAAATTTAATTAATCAGAAAAAATAAGAGTAACATTAATTAAAAACCTCCATCATTTTAAACTGTTCCATTTCATGGTTATGTTACTTATCAAGAACTCATAATTACCATTTTTATGCTCATTCCAGCATTCCATTCCTTATCAGGAATATAATCATCATCAAATGTTCTTTGTGGCATTTCATTGTGCTCTTTATGGCACTACATCATGCTCTTTATGGCATGTCACATACATCAAGTCCCACTTGATTATGAATAGTTATATTTATATACATATAACGATTCTACGACCGCCCCTCCGAGTTTCCTCGCTGGACGCACCCCTAAATAACCATCATCTTCCAGGGGCCTATCAAACAAGGTAGCTTGGGCACCTATCGCAACGTCGGGAAGCGGCCATATGCCAGCGGGAGAGTCATAACCACACCCGGAATTACCTCACCAGCGCAGAAAATATACAACAATGCTCATATGTCCTGGGACTATATCCACCCTGCATTCACTAGCTAGGGGGCATCACCTCACGCACGAAACTTCTTTTATGATGGCATTTAGAGAGGTGTGTTTAAGTAAATTAGCAATTACCATATTTATGATTAAGTAAATTATCATTTACCATCATCATTACCATTTCCATTTCATTTTCAATTCCAATTTACGTTGTATGCTTCATTTTATCCGAAACCATATTCATTTACATTTTTGCAAATACCTCATATTTTACCCGGAGCCGTACTTAATACATCTTATCATTGTAACCTCAATAAATGAATAAACTTTCAATTTATTCTCCCAAGATTCGTTTGTGGTGTTATTGTAAACCATCAAGACTAACATAGCTCAATTGAGCTTCTAAAGTCTCCCAAACATAACGCAATAACTCCTAGTTTCATAACAATTAACTAGAAGAAAAGAATGCCCTAACATCAATTGGCAAATCCCCAAAAAATCCCCCACATAACCCATTTCTAATGTTGGGTAATTAACTAACTCATCTAAAACTCTAGGACTCTAAGATTACTTCATTCAAGAAGGTTCCTAGGCCCTAAACTTAAAGAAAATGAATTGAAATTGAGTTATAAAATTAACTCAAAAGTAGCAGGAAAACGAATCTATTCGCCTTGGGCCGAATCGATTCTCCCTAACGAATCGATTCGCCGCAGCGAATCGATTCGCCAAAAAAGTGAATCGGTTCGGACTAAAGACATGGGATTCTGTAACCTGCCGAATCGATTCGGCTTGGACCCGAATCGATTCGATCCAAGTAGACCTGGAAACTGGCCCTATGCGAATCGATTCGCCCAGGGGCCGAGTCGATTCTCCCCTACGAATTTGCTAAGAATGTTTTACGGGTTAAACCCTACTTTTTCCCCAAAACAAATTTCTACTCCATTTTCACACACATTCATCAACATTAATCTACCCCAAATCATTCTACATGATTATTAACCACTAATATCCATAATTTCGTCAACATAAACCATGATTAGGGCTAGATTACCACAAAATCCATTTTTGATACATAAATGCAAATACAGAACTATCGCACAATTTCCTCATCTTAAATCATATATTAGCAAGTAGAAAACTTGCCTTAAGGTTGAAATCTCAGATTTCTTTATAGTAGATGAAATCTCCAAGCTTGAATCTCTCTCTTTTTTCTTTCTCTCCAATTTCTCCACTCTTCCCTCTCTCTCTCACTCTCTCTAGGGCTTGTGGTGTGTAATGGAAGGAATGTAAAAGGTTGGGAGACTTAAATCGTCGCTTAAGTCTTATTCCCAACTTAAATGGTTAATACCACATTAAAATGATTCCCAAATACGCATTTAAGTTAAAACCAATCAAAAGTGCCCGAAACCTAAAAATACAATATGGCACTTATTTTGACTGTATCGCACATTTCGGGACTAACTCCACCCTCTAAACTGGCACCCGGAAATTTTATAATTTATTTCAAGTTTCGGTCTCATTGAAACCATAATATCATTTAAAACACATGACACTATAAAACAAGCAACATGATGATTTTTACTGTCACATACAGTAAATATGAATCAATCTAGTAAATATTAACTTTCAACTCCTAAAATTAATATTTACTCTAGTTCCAACATTTTATATAATTACCTTATACGGTAAATTAATATAAAATTAGCCTCCTAAAAGCGAGGGTTGTTACAGTTTCCTCCTATGATCTTATCGATTATGAGATTTCTATAATCTTTCTTAAACTATGCATATCTTTCCGGCTATCTCCTCTATTATTTCAGGTCCAAAGAAACCATTTTCTCCTGATTCATTTGAACTTAATGGGGAATGACACGATCTCTCATAAAGTGCTTCATAAGGAGCGGTTACGATGTTGGCTTGTGTAACTATTATCATCAGAGAATTTAATTAGTGCCAAATGATCATTTCAATTTTTGGCTAAATCTAAAGGACATGATCGCCATTAATGTCTAAATTTGGGCTACGTGTTTAAGGAATAATCTTAGCTTGAGTTACCAAAACTTATAATCTTAGATTAATACGTAATGATCAATAAATAAAGAAAATGTAAAGAGAAACAATGGTTTTTACGTGCTTTAACTTAGGAATCATGCTTGCATCCATGGGGTAATGTCGCTATAGGCTTTGGGTTTTAATAAAAGTATCTTAGTAATAATTTTTAGGGTTTAGAACAAAGTGGTTCTCTCTAAGCTAAGAGGATTTGTAGTCTATTTAGAGTAGCTGAAAGTTGAAGATATGGAATGACTTTATACATGAGGTATTTACATCATTACACGATAATATGCAGCAAGATATCTATACCCTTGCATTGGCATAGTGGTTGGTGAATATCTTACATGTGGCTGTTCATATTACTGATGGTTTATCTTTCGAGGTGTGGTTGGATGGATGACCAACCATATGATATCTGAGTCGATCGGGTTAATTTGTCATTTGAGAATCTCGTGGTAATGTTAATAGGTTTCACTAATTTATTGGCCTACTTTCTCTCACTATTTTAGGCTACAATAAAAACTTGCAATACTTCATACTTGATGGGATAACTAAAGGATGGAGTATTCATCTTTAGGGCTACTCGGTGCCTTGGGAAGGCGTTGGTCGACAATGAACTCAAGGACTTGTAATTTGTTAGTCGGTTATACTAAAGTGGCTGCAATTTTGTAAATAGTTTTAAAAATAGCGAACCGTCTAAGGGTACACTGGCCTTTTGGACGTCTGGGGATATGGGACACCGTCGATATCTGAAATGTTGGATACATTTAATTAGTTAAAACATCTGAGTTTAAGATTCGAAACTCCAACTATAAAATGTCTATTTCCCCTCAATCTCATTTCACTTTGAATTTCAGACTCTTTCTTTTATTGCAGAGATTTTACTTCGTTATTAAGGAAAGAGCTCCAGCAACGCATTTATTTCCACTATAAGAATCTCTTCTCTCTCCTCTTTTCCATTCAGGATCTTTTTAAATGGTATATATTATGGATTGAAAATTCCTTAGAGGATTTTAATGAAAAGCGTAGGATTCCTGATTGGGTAACAACTGAGTTACTCATTCATCCGTGTGATTTATACACTTTAGGAGAAGGTCACTGGATTCCCACCATATTTATAGCTGAGTATAAATCTCTATGATTTATGTGCTTTGGGATAAGGTCACTGGCTTCCCAGCATATTTATAGTTGAGTGTGGGATCATTTTATTGCCCAATTCTTTATTTCTCGAGTTTTGCCAATATTTCGATGTGGTCCCGGCTCAAGTGACCCCTATCACTTGGAGTGTACTGAATGTGGTCAAGAAAATTAATTAATTATTTGGAAACCAAATAGGAATCGTAAATTTGATGAATTTCTGTAGTTGGGGGATCGCTGCTGACAATTTTACTATTTGAAGAGAAGATACTCTAATTGAGCATTGGTTGTGAATTCTGTCGATTCCAATAAAGATTATTGGGATTACGACATAATAGTTAAGAATTGGCAGTATGCCCCTCTTCCTGAGGGTGAAGAATAAAATTGGCTACTTTCCCTCGGGAAGGGCGTGACATAGGTTGACACCCTTTTTATTTCATATTGTCTTCTCTACTTGATTTTTACATCCTCTTTTTATTGACTAATATTTTTGCATTTGTGTTTGACAGAGAGAAGAAAGAGATATTGTCGACCTGATTTAGAGGTGAATTTTATTTATTTAAAGATCGTGTGGTCTATCCCATAGAGGCTACGAGAATCTCATCCCCGTTCGGTGTCTGTGTTATTGGATAATTAGAGTAAATTCACATTTTTTATTGCTCGACCTAGAGAGGACATACACGTATCCCTCATTGATTTGGATGAGCCAACCTCATCCCCGATAGTCATTGCTTTAAAACCTTCCCAAGAAGAAGGGAATGCTTCTATTGGAGGATCATCGTCCTATTTTGAGTCATTGGATATCAACACTGTACCAGCCATACTTTCATCCTCAAGAATATGGCTAACAGAAGAATAGACAATTTTCTTACTAGAGCTAAGTCCCTTCCCCCAATGGAGAAAAAGGATGTTGGTGAGTTCAGTTACATGAAGAGGTGAATGCTCAATAGCCTCAAAGTAAAATATTAAAGAAGGGACCATTCAATTGGAAGGAGATCGTAAAAAAGACCCAAGTGGACCAGTCACTTATGGGTGCGGCTTTTGTGGCAGTGAACCCTAGTTTGGCTAGGGGTCTGATAGGCTCAAAGGTATTTCTTATCGATAAGTCTGTTACTGCTAATCATTCAAGGTCAAGATTATTGAAGAGGACCAACCATAACCAAGCCTTATTATAATATCAATCTTTTATCTTATTTCCTTTTTCTGTATTGTTAATGATATAATTTACTGATTTTGTGTTCCTTTAAACTTTACAATTTTTCATGGCTAATGACCAGATCCTGAGGAGAGGTGACCAGATAAGGGAGTCTTCGATCTCTGTGGAAGCTACCTTTAAAGGCTTAAAGTACTCGTTAGATAACACTATGAAGGAACATATAAAAAAATGTAAAGTCCCAGTAGAGAAGACTGGGCAGGACAAGAAGGATGTGGAGAACACTACTGAAGATTCTACCAAGAAGGCCGACTAGGCTGAGAAGACTATTGTTGATATGGAGGGGAAGTACCAGGGTCTAATGGCCAAATTCATAAAGAAAAAAGGAAGATGCTTATACCCATGCTTAGTACAAGGCCTTGCCTTCTCAATTGTGGCTATGTAACTTAATTTTTTGAAGAAGTCATCATTTAAAGAATGATAGGATGCTTCTCTCTAAAAGTTCGGCACTGCTGTAGACTCTGAGATTTTCAAATAATAAAACCTGGTACTCCTCCCATCATTGATAAATAAATGGATGACAAGGAGGGAACAACTGAGTCTTCCATGGTACCTGAGTTGGCAGTGGTGGAAACTCATCCCGAGGAGGAAGTGGCTGAGGATAAGGAGAAGGTGTATCCACCTTAGGAGTATTTCTTGTTTCTTATTTTTTGTTTTGTAATGCTCACTATTTTGTAATTTGGATTAATCACAATTTCCTGTACTTCTTTTAGTAAATTTTAATAAGATTGCTCTTTATTTCCTATACATTATATTGATGTTTGTTATACTTTTCCTTCCACCTTTCATACTCATACCCTGATTTTAGTTTAGATTCAGGAGGTCCATTACAACAGCTGGAGAGAGTGACTTATATAGAAATTGTTCAAATTTTAGGGGCAAGTCATGAGGATATAGAATAGGAGGAGCTGGAAGAGCTACTCGATTTTGATACCTCCAACCAAGTCAAAGAAACCTATCTCTACCTACACAGGTTGTACAACCAAGTTGTGGCAACTAATGTCTCTTATTATGAAATGATTCTCAAAATACAAGAGGATCACAAGGTGTCACTCGATATTCTGAATGCTGATTACGAGGCAAAATTTACTTAACTAAGAAATGAAAGTGGTTTTCCAAAGAAGCTCTAGGACATCTCCTCATCCTATGGCAAAAAAGGAGTTTGTGATGAAATATGAGATAAATAGTTCCCAGGAGTTTATTGGATAGAGAGAATAAATCGTTGAGGGATGAGTTGGAAGATTTGAAAAGATCACTAAGTGTTGATCAAAATGAAAGGGTGTCTTTTTTCGGAGTAAAAGAATTCTAGGTTGATGAAAGAGATTGAGAACTTGAAGAAATCCAAGTGTGGCCAGTTGTTCAAGCATGTGGTGGTTGCTCGGCCGATAGTTGAGGAAGAACGGATGAAGAAAACATTGACTAACCAAACCAAATTGATAAAAAACTAGTCAGGTTGTATTAAAAATATAAATGAGAATGTTTATTGTCTTATCTTCCAATTCTATAAATAGCCAAATAATATTTGGACTAATGGCTATGATGAAGCTTTAGAACACATGGTTGATGAGCTAGAGCAAGCTAGGAGAGAAGGATATAAAAGGGTTTGGCTAAATTCTTTGACTATTTTGAAGGTTCCAAAGTAGGATACATTAGGGTACTTAAATGACTCAGGTTTTCCAGATCATCCTACTCCTCCATTCAAGCCAAACAGTAATTGGATTCCTATTGATGCTATCTCGATAAACCTTGTTAGAAAATACCTTGGTGATTATTGCCTTTACGGGGAAGAACTTTTGTCTAACATCTGCACTGAATGGATAAGCCTAGCTTCAACAGAGAAGAGAGGATTATGAAATTAGGATGTACTGTTCTTCTATCTTCGCTGGTTGTTCCTCTTAAAGAGATGGATAAAGAAGTTGGAAACCATCTAGCTCAATGAAAAGTGTTTACATTGTTATATTCTCTTTATCTTGAATAAACTATAATTTGTTCCATATGTTTACTGTGGCCATCACTTCCCCGCGGTGCGCTTTCGATGTTTCCCTTTTTATCTCCTTATCCTTCTCGGGGATGGGTGCTCACACACAGGTGGGGAGAGAAAGAGAGATAGAGGTCTCGCTCCCTTTTTCGGAATGCTTCATCCATTGTCGATGTTGGGTGATATAAAGAGATAGATTCTCCATCCTATATTGCACAAAATAGGCAAAAGAACATATTGCCACCTTGAGAGAATGACAACAAAGAAAAATGGAGGGGGATATATTACGACATGGAAAGGTGTTAGGTACCCATCCCTACCTTCCAATCTCTCATGGGTGTATGCCACTATTTTTCTTAATTTCTCTATGAAGTGTGTGTACGTGTATATATAAGTGGAGATGGGAATCGCTCAACTCGTATCATGGAAAAGACGAAGTGAGATAATCCATAGGAATGTTCCCAAAATAATAATTAAACAATATGATGAGTACGCTTATCGACATATTGATTGTTATGATGAAACGATAATATATGTTATATAAGATGCAAGTATGAATCACAAGCATGATATATATGAATAATACATGGATAAAATAGAAAAAAGATGAAACTATGAAAATAGAACTCAAGTCTCGAGTTTAAGCATAATATGCCTATGTAGCCTATAAAGGCATGAAAGTCCACGTAGTTCGTAGGTGGAATGAGGGTGGGGTTTATCCCATAATTTCAAATGGGAATTTTATTATATGTGTGTAAGAAAAATGAGTTTTTAGTTTTGATAGAATGGGGTGAAAAATCCCGTTGGAATTTACAGGTGTAACCTTGTTTTTCTTATTTTAGGTTTTTTTATAGAAAATATATTACGTGAAATATAACTAAGAAAGGATTGAATATTAATATGTCTACGATCTAAAGTAAAAAGCTAAATTAAGAATTTATATAACTAATGCAAATATAAAGAAATTTATAGAGCAAGAGAAGAATGTTTAGACCTTCTTTGGAGACTTGAAGAGTGATCTTGATTGATGATGAGCTTCCTTTCAAGTGAAAGAAGAATGTAGGAGGATTTTTTCTAAACTGGGTGTGAAAGTTATGGGAATGAAAGTTGGAGAAAAGTTTCAAACAAGGAAACCTCACTGACTTAAGAAGAATGTTGATGATATAACTGATGTTGTTGTTTCTTAGGTTCCTTAGAAGGTGATAGCATACTCTCCTTCTATAGGATCTAGGGACTGCAGATCGACATTGTCCTTGTCCTTCCTTTCGGTAGGTTACTCGATAGACACTAGCGATAGGCAAGGAAATAAACCTACCAATTGGGAGTCTCGTGCAGATTTTTTGAAAAATGGTCGTAAAACTTGATCCGAAAGTCTAAATCATGCATGTGGCATACTCTTGGAAATATTTTTCAAAGATTAGAATCTTTTGGGTTAAACGGGGCTCAAAAGAGCCTGTTGATCCTTTGGATAGGGGATCATCGGATGACTATGGATCATTCATCCAAACCATAAGTTCGAATCTCTCACGGGACCTACCATTGGAATGGTTATGCGAGGCACTTTGATGTTCCAAAGAGCTTCACTCAGTTCATAAAGTTGACTTTGGTCAAATGGGGCCTAAAAGTGTTTGGTGACCTTTCGTATTAAAATGAATCGTTCATCCATACCGTGATTTCTACACGAGGTGGGATGTTAGAAAGGTTTTTCAGTGCCTTTTGAAGATTCATTCGATCTGAAGAGTTGACGTTGGTGAAAAGGATCCCGAGAGCACTCAGTGTCCTTTAAATTAGTTTTAAGTAAAAAAGGACCATTCGTCTAAACCATTTTGCCATTTTATGCACGAGGTGGACCATTTGAAAGGGTTTTCAGTGCCCTTCGAAGAACCATTGAGCTTTGTATCTAACGATGAAGTTGACCAAACTCAAATAGGGCTTGAGAGTGCCTGGTGGCCTCTAGATCGGTACTCGGAGTAAGACCTAGGGTTTGTAGTGAATTGGGGAGGTGCTAAGGAGAGACTTAGGGGTATTAGAATATGGTTTCTATAGAATCTTTTGATAGGTGATCTTAGAACAAGTGAAAGATATTGAATAGACACCACATAATGTTTTGGTAAAGAGATCAATTTTTCGAACTGAAGCAACGGGGATGATCGTTCTAGAGGGCCGAGGTTGATTTTAAGGACCTAAGGTAATATTGGGGATGGTTGATTCTATGGGTCGAGGTTAATTATGAGGACTTAAAGATTGTGGGGACCGATTCTACTAGTCGAGGTTAATTCTAAGAAATTAAGGATGTAGTGACTGATTCTATGGGTTGGGGTCAATTCTGTGAACCTAAAGTAGTGGCAACCAAATCTGTGGGTTGTGGCTTATTCTGTGGGCATAAAGTAGAGGCGACCAATTCTATGGGTTGAGTTCAATTCCAAGGACCTAAAGTTATGGCAAAAAATTCTGTAGGCCTAAATTTAAGGCGACCAATTATACGGGACTAAAATTGAGGCAACCAATTATGAGGGCCGAGGTAAATTCTACGGACCTAAGGTTGAGGCGCCCAATTATGCAGGTCGAGGTCAATTCTGAAGACCTAAAGTTATGGCGACCAATTTTGCGGGTCAGGGCCAATTTTGTGGGCCTAAAATTGAGTTTTCTCTTTTGTACATGTGGTTTTGGTTAAGGACTATGTTGTTTTTAGATTTTATTAGGGGAAGACATTTTTCCTTGGGATTATGTCTTTTAAGAGGATATAACCTTAGTATGGAAAACTCCATTGGGGAGTTGGCGGGTACTATGTAATCCTGTTGGGGAAGCATTTTCTTTTGGGGTCTTAGTAGGGATTTTGTTTCTTTGAGGCATTAACAGAGAGATATCCGATTGTCTTATAGCTCCACTGGGAAATTAGGATTTGGAAGTTCTGTCGGGGAAACGGTTGATGAGTTGAGGTTTTGAGATTCCACTGGGGAATTGTAGTAAACTTGAGGGATGCGATCATGCCATTATAAGGTTTAAATTATGGATATAAATGTTATTTCAATTTAGAGGAGGATGTTTTGATCTCTAAACTGGCTTTCTTGGTGAAGAAATGTTCCCATATTTATTTTTTCATTTTAGGGATATTCCAGAGACTTTTTTGGAAATTTGTAGAATTTTTTGTACAAAAGTTTTAGGGAGTTGTCGACCTGCATGATGTAAGGGTTGCCATTTGGCAATGGCATAGTCTTTTGGGATACCTTGGGAAGGGGAAAAGGCACGTGGTGATCGGTGGATGTCAGGGAACTTTCGATAGGCATGCCCCTTGGCCTCCTATAAAAAAGGGCATGTTCTCCTCGTTTTTCATAGCTTTCAACATTAAAATCTCCTACCCTTTCTTGCTAAGATCCATTCCAAAGTCTTTTTCCTTCTTCGATTCCTAAAAATGGAAGATTTTTTAGGTAGCACAATCCACGAGGCGTGGTTGGGTGTCGATTATTAGACAAATTTAGAGTGGAGGGCTAGGGTGCCCTTAGCTTTGGGTAATGAAAATGCTTTCGAGTGGTTTGAGCCAGTTTTCGATGATCGCACCCTTCTACATGAGCCTGGGCACCACCGTTCATCTAGGGTGAGGAACCCTTGTGGATATGTAAGTATTATGACCGTTGGCATTCTTTTTCTTATTTTATTCATTTGTTTCCTTGAGTTACTAAAAGGTTACTTTATTTTGGAAGACTGACATAGCTTCGAATAACATGCGTTTATGGGAGACGACGAGGTTTAAAGATGTGCAGGAGAACCTTCTGATGTTTGTGTGTTGGGTAGTTTCCTATGTGGGTTTCGGTCCCTTGATTTTTTTTGATGATACGCCATGCTCTATGCGCTCTGGTAGGGGTGGTGGCACATTACCCACGGTTAGAGAAGTTGACTAAAACCATATTTTATGTAATAATTTTAGTTATGGATTTATTGTTATAATAAAATCAGTTATTCCTATTTTAATGAGAATGAAGTATCGACATAATGTGTGCAGTATTTTATATATTACTGATGTCTTTTATTTTGTCCAGTATGGGTTCTGCTGTGTAGAGTACGACTTACACATAGAGGATCAGATCACCGGTTCTTTTAGAATATAAGTTTTATCGTTCAATCTTAGATGGAACCGGACACACCATCAGTAGGACTGTAACACAATATTTTAGTAGGTCTGTCTTGATTACAGGAAAATGTATAGTTTCAACTTATTATTCTAGTTCACTTTGTGTGTATTAAACGGGACCAATTTGAGGCCATTGTTTTTATACTAGTTTGATAAGACAATGTACACATCGTGATTATTCGGTTTACTTAAGGCTCTTAATATGGATACGATTAATGGATACAAGCACTAGTTATTTATTTCTTTGACTTATCGGGTGAGATTAATTATTGGATCAATAATCTTGATAAATTGGGCAATGGTGATTGATGTACGAAAAACGTCTTTTATGGATGGAATCCACTTCTCGGTATAAATACCGGTGATACACCCTTGAGATACTTATAAGTTTTGATGTGACAAACCCTGGCGATGGATTATGTTAATCCGACACTTGAAATAAGTTAAGAGCGACCACTCAAGGACTTAAAGAAGTGATTAAGTGATTCAAATAAATTATCAGTAATTAATTTTATTAACGGGTATTTGTACCCTTAACGTTGGGAGAATTAAGTAATTAATAATGAGGAGATTGAAGTATAATTTTGAGTTAAGGAATGGAGTTACAGTTATAATTATTGAATGGTATTAATTATAATTAAGGGGCTGAGATTTGGATCTGGGAAGGATTAGGTTTTCTTAGGTCTATTAGGAGTCACATCCTTATCCCCCCTGAAGGTCCCTACTTTAGGCTATATATATGCACCTAAATCTCATTCTTTCTTAACCTATCCATAACTTTTGGATACTCAAAAGACCCGAACTTATACTTATGAGAAAGAGAGACATCAAAGAAGAAAGAGGAGATAAGAAGGTTGTCACGAAATAAGTGCCCATCCTTTACTCATGGTTGTCTATATCGGGAATACACTAGAAGATCATGAGGTGAATCGAGCCATCACATATTTTTTTTTTGTAAAACGAGATCAAATCAAAGTGATCGCGTAGGTAAATCCTAATTCTGCGTTGTAGGATTTCACATATGCGTAGTTTTGTTTTGTAGTTCGATTTATATGCATTTTCAATAGACCCTTGGACTTCCGCTCCAACATTTTGTATCAAAGCCCTTTCGATATTGTGTATAGGTTGAATTCAACCATGTTGTTAAATTAAGACAATCGTGTATGTGCATATATGTTGGGTAGAATATATATATTTGCTAACTTCTATTTTGCACCTATCTTATCCAACTATTAAGGTCACGTATTTATGGGTTTGTTTTATGTCATATGATCCCACAATGGTTCATTCGTGGTTTTTTTTGCGATGGATTAATCTAATATTGATGTAGAATGTGAACTCCGTTATGGATACATAGGACATCTATAATTTTTAATGTTTTTTTTATTATAATTGTCAATGGAGGTTTGTGACGAAAGATCGATGATCGGAGGCCGTTTTTGGAACATAGATTAGTTTCGACTGTGTTAAACTGATGGAACCCTATGTCATCCCAATATAGGGGAAACATGAAGTGTTTGGGTTCAAGGAAAACTGTTGAGTTCAAGGATGACTGTTGAGTTCTAGAATGACCGTTGAGTCCAAGGATGTCCCTTGAGAACTCCAATAGAGGACAAAGTTGTATCTTGACCATAATAGTCAAGAATCCTTATCTATATCGATTTTCTTATTTACATTGATATATGACTCTAGTATTCATGTCTTAATTGTAGGGTTGTTAATATTGTTAACGGTTCCCTTAGAATTATGGACAACATAGAATACCGACCCAACTTAAATCGCGTTGAAGTAAAATGTTAATAATTAATAATTATTTTGAATTGTGGACATTAATATGTGTGGTTAGCGGATAAAAAAATTGAGTATGTTTTTTTAACAATCAAGGGTATTTGAATTTTTTTTTATTTATGACACATCTGCTTGATATATTAAAATAGGGATGTCTCGGTATTTTTGAAAATATATCAAATGTCCTAGACTTTTAAATTTAATAAGAATTGGACACATTTTTTTAACCATCACAAAAGTTTTTAAATTACTAAGTGGGAGAAGGAATTTTCCAAGAGAAAATCCCATGGTCTCCATCAACGATTTGTAGACTTTCAATATTAAGTAGGTCCTCCAACAAGGAATGCAAATTATTGTGGTAGTTAGTATAAATTTTCTTAAGGGTAATTTTGGATTCATTATCCACATAGGTGGCCCCCAAAGGAGGATTCCATGCTATATGAGATAATATACAATTAGTTGGTGGTATACACTTAGACATAAAATAATGGTAGGTTCTCCAAAGAAGAATGTTATGATTTTGTGGGACCAAAGTCTCGACTATTTAATTGTATTTGACATACGTTTTATCTAGATAATAAAATTAAAAGGAATAATCCTCCCTAATTTTTTTTGCAAAGTAGGTTAGAGGAACACTATTCAAATGGTAATCGGGATGCCGGAGAATTCTTTTAAAATTGGTAAATGGTACATTAATTTTATTTTAGAATTCAAGAATTGGTATTCCATATAATGATTCATTTTATTATTTGATTATCAATATTAATATGGTAAGCTCTTTCAATCCACTTGAAGTCATTCTCAAGGAAAACAAATCAACTTTACCTAATTACATTGGCTGGAAAAGGAATTTGGATATTGTGTTCACTCCTGATCGGTTCAAGTTTGTGCTCTATGATATATTTCCCGAGATACCTGATAAGGGGGCAACTGAAAAGGAAACTCATACGGAGACACAAAATTCTAGGACACCATAAATCTCTCATTAGACTCCTAGCATTTCCCCCTTCCACCGCAAACATAGGTCACACTTCGAGTACCGATCTAGAGGCCATCGGGTGCCCTCGGGCCCCATTTAACTCCGGTAAACTATTTTTTTAGAGTGAAATATCTTTAAATATTTGAAGGGTTACGAAAACAATTTCCAACGGCCCTTACCATGCACAAATTGACATAGCGATTCAGACTAATGGACCATTTCACTACCAAAAATTGATTCAGAGGCCATCAGGCACTCCTGGCCCCAAATTGACCCTAATGAACTCCACCCTCAGAGTGAAAGCTCTTTAAATATTCGATGGGCACTGAAACCCCTTTACAACGGTCTACCCCATGCATAAAACATCATAACCGTTCAGATGAACGATCAGTATTCCCCTAAAAATCGATCCGGAGACCAACAGGCGCTCCCGAACTCCGTTTGACAAAAGTCAACTCTTCAGCTCGAACGAGATTGAATGAATATCAAAAGGACACTGAATAACCTGACTAACAATCCACCTCGTGCTCGATTCTGACCTATAATATGGACGAACGGTCCGTTTTACTCAGAGAGGTCACCAGGCGCTTTTGGGCCCCGGTTGATGAAAGTCAACTTTCCGAATAGAGCGAAACTCTTTGGAATGTCTAAGTAAATATCCTAAATGTTGCAAATGTCTTCCTTGTACCCGATTCTGACTTACCATGCGGACGAACGATCCATTTAAGTTCGACGATATCCCGTCCAAAGGACCGATGTGCGCTTCCAAGCCATATTTGACCTAAAGTTAACTATCGGACCAGGGAGCGGTCCAAGGACTCTCGAAGGCCTCTAAAATAACTTTATAAATGTATTCCCCATATGATATTTGTATCAATGGTATGTGCGCAATAATCATTTTTCCAGAAAAGTCTGTTTGAGACTGTCAATTGGCAGGTCCTAAACCCTGCCTATTGGCACAGTGTCAAGGGTGACCTGCCAATAGGCACCCCATTGGGTAGGCAGATCGGAACCACCCTTTTCCCATATAGATAGGGGACATGAACTCATTCCCAAGACAACAAAAAATCCATCAACATCAGTGATCTCAGCATCATTCTGTCGAAGTCAGCGAAGTTCCATATGAGAAATCCCATTCAAGCCTAAATACCCATCCTTTTCACACCCAATTGGGCAAATATACTTCGCTCTCATCAAAATCTATCAACATTCAAATAATTTCTATCCAAAATCCAAGCTCAAGCTCTAGAGAAGGTCAAATTCCTTCTCCCACTCTTTTAAATCTTTTATTTTTGCATAAGTTACTTCAGATTCATAATCTAGTTTGACTTTAAGTTCATACACATTAACATCTACGCTTTTATTAGTATATTGCACATACTTTATTTTTCATAAAAAACCCAAAAACAAATCAGAGTGGGTTACACCCATAAATTTTGAATGGAATTATCCACCACACTTTTTCAAAAACCCAAAACATATTTTCTACACACACAAACACACATAATAAAATTTCGTTTGAATCTATGGGATAAACCCCACCCCTGTTCTATATTCGAACTGCATGGACTTTGATGCCTTTATAGGCTATGTAGGCATCTCGAATTAAAATCCGAGACTTGAGCCCAACTTTTCAATTTTCCCATTTCTCTTATTTTCCAAATTTCTCGAAATCCCTCATTTTTATCATAAATATACATATAATGCTTGTTCGTGTCTCATCCCACATATATTATCGTTTCCCAATAACGATCAATATCTCGATGAACACTCATATTCTATATTCTACTGTTACTATTATTTTGAGAATATTCTTGTGGATGACCTCACCCTATCTTTTCCACGGTATGGGTCGAACAATTCCCATCTCCATTATAAAAACATGCACACACTTCATAGGGATAAAGGAAAATACTAACATTTGCCCATGATAGAGAGAAAGGGAGGGATGGGTGCCTAACACCTTCCCATTTTGTAACTTATCCCCCGAAACTTAGATAAATTGGTTTCGCATGCATCAGTTTGTCATTGATGCCCCTACCTCGAAGTGACAATATATTCATTTGCTTGTTTTGAGTAAAATAGGCTGGCGACTCGATCTATTTACATTCAGCCCACATCGACGATGGCCGAAGCCCCCTTTTCAAAGAGAAGGGTTTGAGATCATGACACGATTATTCCTCAGGGGGATCCTCCTTCCTTCTCCCTTCCGGAATGAATGTCGCACCAACAAGGTTAGCCATAGTGGCAACTCTGCTAGGGAATTTTTTTTGGATGGCTAGACTCTATTTACATGGGTTCTTTATTTTCTTATATATTCCCCTACTTGAATGTTTCCCCTTCATTATTCATGTGTACCTCGTGCTTATTCTACTATTCACACACTTGTTCAGGATTCTCTATGTACACTTCACACCACGTGCACCTATGATCACGTATATCCACATGTTGCACACATCACTTAGAAATCCATTCATAGGTTTCACCAACACACACCGCCACTTGTATATATCCATGCTCACTTATCACACACTCACTTGTAAATAGTTACACATCACTTATCCATGCTTGGTATACTATTTGTACTTGTACTTTGCTCCCAGTTTGGAATGATAAAGAGAAAGATACCCTCACCATAAGATACTAATAAGAGAATCATTCATGATTCACATGACATCACCAAAGAGAATTGTTATTGACCAAATTCTGTCCCGTAACTGGGGAGTCACTTCGTGATGGGCGCTGGTCCAGTAGGGCACAGTGATCCTAAGTGACATGACCCTCACTTACATTGGCCAAGTACCTTCGACGTATATTGAACGATTCCCCCGCATCGTACTACTTGACCGAAGTCATGAAGGGAGGTATATCATAGGGAACTCATTCACGTACGTCGAGTATATCAATTTCGTTCTCACGCGTATCATCCCCAAAAGGTATATAGTGGGTCAATTCAGGTACACTCAGGAATACAAATGGCTTATCCACACGTACCGAATATCCTCAAAAGCAAGATGTATATTGTTAAAGTCATGCCAAAGGGGGGACCCTTTCCAATTCACGCAGTGACCCACGTACTAGGACCTTTTTGGCTAACTTTTCCAAATTTCAAATGTTCACATGACCTATACATTGGTGCCACAGCTCCATAGAAGTGATTGTGGTGCTGTTGCAGATAAATAAAGACTCAGGTATGATCCCATAACAATTGTCTTTAGTCCTCACTCCATGCATTAAAAGTTTATTAGTTTGATCATAGACATGGCATTTATGTAAGGACACAAATTTCCAATTGAGCCCATATATAGTTTTGGCTCAATTCTGGACAAAAACATTTATACATAGGATTGTAATTAATTGTAATATTCTCAAGCCTATGAAAAGATTATTTGAAGACGTAGCGGCAAAGAGTATAAAGCTTCATAATCATGCCGATTTCGTGACTAGTTTATACGTCATCAACCATAGTTCCATGCTCCAAATGTATGAATGCAATCATATATATATAGGAGCTTGGAACTTGTTTAATTGGGTGTTAGATTTAATTAAAACAGTGTTTTATTTTCAAAAAGAATTAATTAAAACTTTAAAATAAGTTTATAAAGTTTTCTGGGCTAAAATTGAATTTTCTAAACTTTCTAGAAGTTCGTTCGATATGTCGTTCGAACGAGATTTTCGTCCGAACCAGATGTCATTTGAACGAGATTGCCAACGACTTCCCATTATGGCATATTGGAACTTCGTTCGAAATGTCGTTCGAACGAGATTGTCATTCTAACGAGATTTCTAACGAGCTTCTAATGAGTTCATACTAGAAATTCGTTAGAAAACTCATTCGAACAAGAGTTCATTCGAATGAAATGTCCTTCGAACGAGATGCCAGGCGGGAACAGTTTTTGGCAGTTTTAAGCAGTTTTTCTCCCACTTCCCCACTTGTTTCTTAACCAACTTTTATCAGACTTTATTATGTGCGGGAATAACATTTTCTAATCAATCTTTTTCATATCCTACTAACTCCTAGAGAGTGTTTTGAGAGTATAATAAAAGAGGGAAAAAGATCATGTCTTGAGTGTGTTTTTATCAAAGAGAAAAATATACACCACTCTAGTTTACACCCAAATTAGTTTCTTCCAAGTTCCCATATTCATATATCTTGCTTGGAGTTTGGCACCGGGTTCATCTCTTCCGTTCAAAGAGAAATTCCAGGTTTTCTTCTATATCCCATAAAGAAAGAAGAAGAGTTTTGTTGCGGCATTAACCACTTGGAGAAAGGATCCTTTCCCTGGTGACGGTGACCATATAAAGTCCGATCGGTGGATTCCGAGACCGCGATGGAGCTCCGTGGTTATCCGCTAGGAAGAGGTATCTACAAGAAGAAGCGTCGGGGCTTGAGAGGGATCGAGTCGGGTGTTATAAGCCTTTTTGTCTTGTATTATAAATTCCATACTTAGTGGATTTGATGCTAGGGCTGTTAGAGATTGTTTCTCGTCTTGGGTTTTCCTCGTACATCGTGGCATAGTGTGATTGATTTATTTTTATCTTGCATAATGAATTAGAACTCATGCTTAGGGTAATTCAAGATAAAAATGGTTTTAATTGTCACACTTAATTTAATTGGGTGCTAATTAAATTTGGATAATTGTTTCTTTAATTCAAGTCATTAATTAAATTGGTTTGGCCTAACTTTGGATTATTGATAATTATGACTTAGGCAAATTCTAGGACTTGATTTAATTGGCTTGAGTGAAATTTAATATTTGTGTGTGTTTAAATAATTTTCACTTTGGTTTAATTTGAAATTGAAATTAAAATTTTGTTTTAACTGAACCATCACCTTTTACGCTTCCGCATAGTAAACACGAAAATGAAATATAACATTAAAAAGAATTTACAATCCGGGGATCTGCATCCGTATTCTTACAAATTGGTATCAGAGCCAAAGCGATAAATTATTTCGTTAAAGATCCTTTAAATATTTTTGGCTAAAATGGAATTTTCTCCATTTTCTAAATTTCCTATTTTCGATGGTTCTAACTACACGTATTGGAAAGCGCGGATGAAATCGGACCTAAAATCTATCGACGAGAGAGTTTGGATGTCTGTAGTTAACCAGTGGTCCCCACCAACTCACTTAGTTGAAAATGAACGTGTTCCCAAACCGGTCGATAAATGGACTGAAAATGAGTTTAAACTTTCTAATTTTAATTCCCGTGGTTTGAATGCCTTTTTTAGCGTTGTCACACCGGATGAATTCCGACGTGTGAAACTGCTAAAGATGCTTGGGATATTTTACAACTAACTCATGAAGGAACTAGTGTCGTTATAGCTTCGAAACTCCAAAACCTCACCACTCCATTTGAAACTATCAAAATGAACGATAATGAAACTTTTGATGAATTTTATGCTAGACTCTCCAATATTGTCAATTCATCTTTTAATTTGGGAGAGAAAATACCCGACAATTGAGTTGTAACGAAAATTTTAAGGTCCCTACCCGATATATTTATTCCAAAAGTGACCATTTTAAATTCTTTACCATCTTTAGCCTCTACAAAATTAGAAGAGCTTGTAGGTGATTTACAAACCTATGAACTAGATATGTTTCCTTCTAAAACTGAAAAGAAAATTGAAAAGGGCGTTGCTTTAAAAGCCCGAAAAGAGGTCAAACAAGTAGTAGAGAGCGAGAGTGATAGTGACTCGGAAGACATGGCCTTGTTTGCTCGGAAATTTAGAAAATTTCTTAAATTTAACAAAGATAAATTTAAAAATGATTTTAAGGAAATTGAAACTTCTAAGCATGTCAAAGTCGAGAAGATCCCTAAACCTATTAATGAACAACTAAATAGGGACGAGTCTAATAGGTGTTTTGGTTGTGAGGGTTATAGCCATAGGGCTTCTGAGTGCCCCACTAAACTAAGGAAATAGGTTAAACGACCCATTGCATATAATGCGACCCTTAGTGATAGTGATAAGGAAGAGGGACCCGATTCCCCCACTAAGCCTAATTTTGTGGCTTTTATGGCTAGTCATGCAGTGATAGTGAGAACTCATCGATTGATGAAACTCTAACACATGACACTTCCAAGGTCATAGTTTATGATTCTCTTGTTTTTGATGATAGTGAGAGTGGAGAAGAAAGAGAGAGTGAAAATGAAGAAGAGGTTAATGTGAGTGAACTTCAAAGTTCTTTTCAAGAATTATATAAAGAATCTATTAAATTGAAAAGAGCTAATTTGAAGTTAGAAGCTAGTTTGAAAGAACGTGTCAAGGTCGTTGATAATAGTATGATGGTTGAAGATCTTAGGACACGAGAGAAAGATCTTCTAGAGAATCTTGAATATATAGAAGGCGAGAGAGATAGCCTTAGGGGTTTAATGGAATCCTTGAAAAAGGATCTTCTTGCTTTTGAAGAGCAAAATGTTTTATTAGAGTCTAACATTTTAGAATTGTAAAATAAATTAAAAGACTCTAGTAATGTCAAGTTTCATTTGGAGTGTCGTTCGAAAAAATTAGATAAAATATTAGGAACGGTCCAAATAAAAAATGACACTTGCGGTTTAGGCTTCAATACTTGTAATGAATCTACTCATAAAGCCAAGACCAACATTTTATGAGAATCTACTAGGAATGCATTTAGAGATCACTCCTTAGGTAAATATTTTTGAGATGTTTTTACTTGTACACATTGTGGTCGAAAAGGTCATCTTAAGAAAAAAATTTTGATCTTAAACGAATTCCTAGAAAATCCCAACGTAATGCAACCAATGTATTTAAAATTCCCACACCCCAAGATAGTCACTCTTCATTAATTTGGGTTAGGAAATCTGACTTAGTTGCCTTGCAAAATAGGGTTTTTGATTCTCATTTACTATCACATGCTTCCTCCCTTGCTAAATCTAAAGGATAAATGTGTTAGTTGTTTGCATACTTTAGCTTTTGTACTTCATGCTATATTCACATGCTAAATGTATGCTTGTTTAATCATTTTCTAGTCTATGCTCCATGCTTATCACATGCTAGAATTATGATTTTTGTTTATCTTTTGTATTATATTTCCTTCAATTTGTTTGCATTAAATGAAAAATATAAAAAGATTTTTGTTTATCATTTGGATTTTATCTCTTGGTAATTTAAGCTTAATGAAAAATTCAAATGATTTTTGTTTGTCTTTTGAGTATATATTTTTTATTTTTGGTTAAAAATTTCAAAAACTCAAAAAGATTTTATTTTGTGTGTAGTTTAGTTTGACACACTTTATGTGGCATAAACTTGTGTTTGAATCCCATCTTTTACTCTCTCATGTGGCTAGAACTTTTGGTATAGATTGTCAATCCTTATTATGTTCTTTACCATGCTTACATGGAGTAGTTGGATTTTGTGTTGTTTTAAACAGATTCTATTTTTATATGCCTCTATTCACACATGCACGAGCTCTTTTGAAATTTTAACTTCAAATGTATATTTGAGCTATGTGAGGTGTTCTCCTTCCAATCTTGTCATCTACATATTTGTGACTTAGGAGGATTAGTGCATGTCAAAATCCATTGCACGTGAGATTTGTGTGAAAAATGAAAACATGATAAATATAAATGTGCACGGGGAAGGGCTTCGAAAGGACTAAATGATCCTTTGTGATTGTAAGCCACCGTTTTGAATGGACCTAAAAGAAATACGTGGTCCAAAGGCCTAAAAACAGAAAATATGGCATTAAAATGAAAAACAATTTGCCAAGGCCTATGTTTGATTGATATATTCATTCAAATTTAACATAAATGCTTATTGCGGGAGATTGGATGGTATATCAACGATTTGCACAATGTCCGTTTATCCTAGTTGCATATCTCATGTCATGACTCTATTGGTTTGTAGAATCATCAATATGCTAGGCTTGTATGCATTGTGTATGTTTGTTCATTGAGTTCAATTTATATTGTCACATGAGGTTATATTTAAATGTGATCAAGTTTGCAATCAAATGAGAACTCTGTGAACATCTTTTTAAGTGATTGGGTCTAAATTTAATTGTTACTAGTTCACACCCCAACACTTCCGTTTCCAAATGACACATTTTTTCCATACGAGTGTGCAAACTTATTGTATTTTGTGTCATGTGTGGGTTTATATCTATATATATATATATGTGCTTGTGCATTATTGATATATTTCTTGTACATATATATATGGTATTTTGTTTTGACATTGCCTTGCTTTCTAGTCCTTTTATGCTTATGCTTTTGTTTCCCATATGCTTCCATGTCTTATCACTTTAAGCTTCAACATGCTTTTATATTTGTTCTTCATCCTTTTCCTATTTTTGAACAAAAAGGGGGAGAATGATAAGGGGAGAAATTGTATCTTATCCTATTATAATCTTATCTAAGTTTAGGAGGTTTAACTTAGGGGGAGTAGCTAACTTCTTGGGTTGATCATTTTGATAAAGGGGATAATTGATTTTGGGGGAGTATATCTTTTAATTTCTTTAAATACTTTGATATGCCCTATGCATTTGATGAGTTTGCTTAAGTGTGCAGGAATTCTTCTAAAGCGGCATCTTTCAATGGCAAAATGTTTGATCCTTGGGTTAAGTCAAGTTTGGGTGGGTTATGTTTTGAGTCTAGTGAACTTGACGAACCTTTAGGATTTTTGTTTGGTTTCTGTCCCGGAATAGCCATAGGGGGATATTTGTAAGGACACAAATTTCCAATTGAGTCCATATATAGTTTTGGCTCAATTCCGGACAAAAACATTTATACATAGGATTGTATTTAATTGTAATATTCTCAAGCCTATGAAAAGTTTGTTTGAAGACGTAGCGGCAAAGAGTATAAAGATTCATAATCATGCTGGTTTCGTGCCTAGTTTATACGTCATCAACCATAGTTCCATGCTCCCAAGGTATGAATGCAATCATATATATATAGGAGCTTGGAACTTGTTTAATTGGGTGTTAGGTTTAATTAAAACTGTGTTTTATTTTCAGAAAGAATTAATTAAAACTTTAAAATTAGTTTATAAAGTTTTTTGGGCTAAAATCAAATTTTCCAAACTTTCTGGAAGTTCAGTCGATATGTCGTTCGAACGAGATTGCCAACGACTTCCCATTATGGCATACTGGAACTTCGTTCGAAATGTCGTTCAAATGAGATTGTCATTCTAACGAGATTTCTAATGAGCTTCTAATGAGTTCATACTGGAACTTCGTTAGAAAACTCATTTCAATAAGAGTTCGTTCGAACGAAAAATCGTTCGAACGAGAAGCCGGGAGGGAACCGTTTTTGGCAGTTTTAAGCAGTTTTTTTCCCACTTCCCCCTTGTTTCTTAACCAACTTTTATCAGACTTTATTATGTGCGGGAATAACATTTTCTAATCAATCTTTTTCATATCCTACTAAATCCTAGAGAGTGTTTTGGGAGTAAAATCAAAGAGGGAAAAGATCATGTCTTGAGTGTGTTTTTATCAAAGAGAAAAATATACACCACTCTAGTTTACACCAAATTAGTTTCTTCCAAGTTCGCATATTCATATATGTTGCTTGGAGTTTGGCACCGGGTTCATCTCTTCAGTTCAAAGAGAAGTTTCAGGTTTTCTTCTACATCCCATAAAGAAAGAAGAAGAGTTTTGTTGCGGCATTACCCACTTGGAGAAAGGCTCCTTGCTCGGGTGACGGTGACCATATAAAATCCGATCGGTGGATTCCGAGACCGCGGGGGAGCTCCGTGGTTATCCTCTAGGAAGAGGTATCTACAAGAAGAATTGTCGGGGCTTGAGAGGGATCGAGTCGTGTGTTGTAAGTCTTTCTGTCTTCTATTTGTAGATTCCATACTTAGTGGATTTGAGGCTAGGGCCGTTCGAGGTTGTTTCCCATCTTAGGATTTTCCTTGTACATCGCGGTGTAGTGTGATTGATTTATTTTTATCTTGCATAATGAATTAGAACTCATGCTTAGGGTAATTTAAGATAAAATGGTTTTAATTGTCACACTTAATTTAATTGGGTGCTAATTAAATTTGGATAGTTGTTTCTGTATTTCAAGTCATTAATTAAATTGGTTTGGCCTAACTTTGGATTATTCATACTTATGACTTAGGCAAATTCTAGGACTTGAATTAATTGGCTTAAGTGAAATTTAATATTTATATGTGTTTAAATAATTTTCACTTGGGTTTAATTTGAAATTGAAATAAAATTTTGTTTTAACTGAACCATCACCTTTTACGCTTACGCATAGTAAACACGAAAAGGAAATATAACATTAAAAAGATTTTACAATCCGGGGATCCGCATCCACATTCTTACAAATTGGTATCAGAGCCAAAGCGATAAATTATTTCGTTAAAGATCCTTTAAATATTTTTGGCTAAAATGGAATTTTCCCCATTTTCTAAATTTCCTATTTTCGATGGGTCTAACTACGCGTATTGGAAAGGGCGAATGAAATCGGCACTAAAATCTATCTATGAGAGAATTTGGATGTCTGTAGTTAACGGGTGGTCCCCACCAACTCACTTAGATGAAAATGAAGGTGTTCCCAAACCGGCCGATAGATGGACTGAAAATGAGTTTAAACTTTCTAATTTTAATTCCCATGGTTTGAATGCATTGTTTAGCACTGTCACACCGGATGAATTTCGACGTATTATGACGTGTGAAACTGCTAAAAAATCTTGGGATATTTTACAACTAACTCATGAAGGAACTAGTGTCGTTAAAGCTTCGAAACTCCGAAACCTCACCACTCAATTTGAAACTATCAAAATGAACGATAATGAAACTTTTGATGAATTTTATGCTAGACTCTCCGATATTGTCAATTCATCTTTTAATTTGGGAGAGAAAATACCCGACAACCGCGTTGTAAAGAAAATTTCAAGGTCCCTACCCGGTAGATTTATTCCAAAAGAGTCTGTTTTAAATTCTTTACCATCTTTAGGCTCTACGAAATTAGAAGAGCTTGTAGGTGATTTACAAACCTATGAACTATATATGTTTCCCTCTAAAATTGAAAAGAAAATTGAAAAGGGCGTTGCTTTAAAAGCCCGAAAAGAGGTCAAACAAGTAGTAGAGAGCGAGAGTGATAGTGACTCAGAAGATATGGCCTTGTTTTCTCGAAAAGTTAGAAAGTTTCTTAAATTTAACAAAGATACATTTAAAAATGATGGTGGCCCTTTTTTTTACAGTAAGTACAAAAATATGTAGACTTAGGCCGACTTCGGTTTGCTTTTCTTGGCCGAACTCTCTTCTGGTTTCTAGGTGGGTGGACATACAAATTTGTAATAAACTCGGGAATGGGTTCTAATGTCGTATGGGTCATGGAAGTTATATCAAAACCTATTCCCTGTCTCTCACTTAAACCCAAAGAAGGGTCAAGCAGAATCTTTCCTATCTTACGAGATAGGTCCTCAATTCTTACCTTGACTTCCCGGGCTCTCTCAAGGTCCTGAGTGAGTTGGGCTACAAGGGCTTCCCATTTCTTTTGAGTATCTAATAATGAATGGAGCTCACTCATCAGATCATCCACTTGCTTAGTCAAGTCCCCTTTTTCTTTCACAAACACACTTTCTCTCTCTCTAGAAACTTTCTCTCTCTCAACACAGGTGGTCTCTTTCTCTCTCAACGCAGTGGATATGGAGGTCTCTACCTATCTCATCTCTCTTAATTCCTTCTCTAGAGTTGTAATCCTAAGAGCTAATGCCTTATTATGCTTTTTAATTTTGAATGTATCAGCATATAAATCAGCGTACGTGCATCAAAGATCACTCTCACTCTCACTTGCATCTTCCTCCCCCTCACTCAGACTACTATCACTGTCGAGGTGTCCATGTGAGCTTGCATTCTCATCGTCATGAGGAGCACTGTCAGTACTCCCATGGCTAGCCATAAATGCGATGAAGTTACATTCATGCGATGACTCGTCTCCAGAGTCCACTGTCTGGACCTCGCTATTGCCACTAAGGGTAGTGTTTAATGTAGATTTGGATTGTTCATGACGTTTCAACCTAGTTGCACACTCAAATCCCCTATGACCTCTACTGCCACACTCAAAACATCTCTCACGATCTTTCTTAGAGGTGTCCTTCTTATCTTTCTCAAATTTCTTTCAGATATATTTTTTTCATTTTTTTATCTTTAAAATTTCCATTTTTCTTTAATTTGAGAAATTTCTTCAAATTTTTTGCAAAAAGGAACAAATTATATAAGTCAAAATCAGAATCAAAATCAGACATTTCTTCCTCTTTTTTCTTAGAGGACTCACCTATCTTTGACCCCTCACCCTTTTTCACCTAGGCTTTAAGAGCTACCCCTTTATCTTTTTATTTTATCATGTTAGGGAACATGTCAATTTCATAGGTCTTTAAGTCTCCAAATAACTCCTCTAATTTTAGCATCTTCAAGTTACCTAATTAATTTAGCATAGTGAGTTTGAGGATAAATCTCTTAGGCAGTGATCTAAAAATTTTCTTAGCTACTCTAGCATCAGGAATGTGATCTCCTAAATTAAAACAAGTGTTCACGATATCATATAAGTGTGCATAAAATTCATCCAAACACTCATTTTCATGCATGGAGATAGTTTCAAACTGAGTAGTTAAGTTTTGCAATTTAAATTCTTTTACTGCATTTGTGCCTTCATGGGTAAGTTATAGAACATCCATGCTTCTTTAGACGTGGTACACGTCATGATGCATTGGAACTCCTCAGGTGTGATGGAACCAGAAATGGCACTAAACCCACATGAGTTTAATGTTCTCCATTTAAATTCATCCTCACTCCATGCACTCATAGATTTTAAAGTAGTTACATTTTCTACAGTGAGAGTGGGAGGCGTCCACCCTCTTTCACACATAACCTAGACATGTTCATCAATAGCCTTTAGGTGAGATTTCATGTGAGCTTTCCAATAGGCATAATTTGACCCTTTAAAAGTTGGAACTTTATTATATGAGTTATCCATTGAAATTGCGTTTATCAAAAATCATTTTTCAGAGAAAAATCGATATCAAGAAAAAAAATTGCGAAAAAATTACATGGTAAGTGTGTAAATGGCTCTGATAACAATTTGTGAGTGACCCATCAATTAATGTCAAACTTATTTACATAAATTTCAAATTTAGTCCCAATAAGCCTTAACTCTGCAAATAAACGTGATTGAATAAAGAAATAATCTAAGCATGTAAGACAATCGCGATTGAGGAAAAATCCCCTACAGTGGAAAAAACATCTTATTTTCACTATAATTTTATAAAGAACGACTTACAAGGATTACAATGAAAATACAAGTAGTGACATACAAAATACCCTCAGGCGTCGGTTTTGATGTCGTCGGCAAGAGTTCCCGCAAGAGCTCCAGAAGGTCAGTAATGGAAAAGCTTCGTCTTCTTCACAAGTGTACTCCAGATGAGTAGTATAATCTTTCTTTGGGTTTAGAGGATTCACATAGAGAATTGGGAAATATTTGTGAATCAAAAAGGTATTGAAACCTTAAAGTATGAACTCTAGAAATAGGGTTTGTTTTGCAGAAAAGGAGATATGCAGACTTAGAAAAATGCGTAGCACGAACACTATTTAAAATAGGAAGTCAAGGCGGTGCATTGTTAGAACGAAACACGGTGTCGTTCGAGCGAGATGGCATCTCGTTTGAACGAGATACGATGTCGTTCGAACAACATCAGTGACGTATCACAGAAAAACTCTTTAAAAATATTTTGTGTGATTATCATCTCCCAGACTTCGAAAATTTATTTAAAAAAATATTTCCAACAATTTATGCAAATAATTTAAACACTCGAATTAAATTATTTTTTACCATAAGTACGTGGAGTAGTCAAAACTGTTGAAGAGTCATTTTCTTAACACATGATGCACGTATGAAGATACTGGATACATGACTTTGGATCGAGGTCGTCGAGGATGATTGTTGAGACGTACCGAATCTGGAGATATAAGACATTCTTAATTGTGATCCAGGATACTTAGAAAAATCCTAGATTCAACCCCAGAAATTTATAAATCATGTCCTTACAAACTTCTTACCTCATGTCCTAGGAACCATGGGAGGATAGTACTACCCCCACTTTCGAGCCCAATGAGAAGTGGGAGTGGAAATCGAAGAAGGTCTTGTTAAGACATAAATTGAACCGAAGAAAACCTCTAGACAGTTTGATCCTAGAAAGTTTGAAAAACTTTCTAGTACCGCACTTTATATTAACAATAACATCTCTCAGCCTGTCACTTCATAGGCACTAAAAGGTCGCCCAAACCCAATCCAGAAGGAATATACTAACGTTCACGCTCCTCTCTCAAAAGTCTACCAGGCTTTCTTGAACCGAAACCTAATCAAACCTTTGGACCCTAACTTGTTACCAAATCAACTTTCGAAGAATTTCAAACCTGATGCCCATTGTGAGTATCACCAAAATGCAAATCAACTTAGGTGTAAAAATTTGTTGAATTTAAATGACATCGTCTTATGCAAATCAACAAATCAAAGTCAAATGATTTGCACACCAATAACGTCCAAAACTATTTAGCACATTTTCAAGAATTTTAAGGACGTGCAAACCCGTTATAAAATCTCCAACCAAACACCCTCATATATATTTTATTTTTAGAGGTAATATAATTTCTCAAACATTGGAGAATTGGTGAAAAAACCTAAATGGCCCATAATTTGGCATAAATTTATTTTTATTTCCTTTAAATTTTTTCGGGCTCTTTTAAACCTCTTTGGACCCCGGATAATAAAATTCCTCCATTTTTAGGTCCAATTTAACGGTGGCTTAGTATTCACAAAGGAAAAATGAACCTTTCGCAGCCCGTCCCAGTTCGAACAAAGCACAAAAACTCACAAAATGGTTTTTATATGCAGAACTTTTTATCTTGTTTTTTCGCGCTTGGTTCATTTTAAAGGACATGATTGAATTGAAAACACCCAACCAACATGTGATAAGACAAGCACAATAATCAAACAAATCCGTGCATGTGTGAAATAAAAGAAATCATGAGTAAAAAATGTAGGAAGTAACACTTAATAACATCTTAATGACTCCAGACATTATAAAGTAGAATGATGAATTGACCTATTGTCTCAAAACACTATCAAATCGTCACATGAAAATAATGGAATGATGTTGTGACTCAGTCATCCTAAGTGTCCATCCATAAACGGTGCAAACAAAAAAACAGAAATATTTTTGTATTTTTCAAAAAATTTATCAATAACAAAAATTAATACAAAAAGTACATGTCACAATGCTAGCAAAAATAAATATCATGAAATAAAAACTAGCGTGTGACAAACATGCAAACACAATCATCTAATTGATATGGCAAGAGAAGAATCATGTGCAAGCAAATGAGAATCAACTTGTCTAAAAGCTAGTGCCTCTAAAAGTGATTTCCTAACCCAAATAGATGTGAAACATCGTGTAGGGGATTTGGGAACCATGGGAACACTAGACATAGACTGCCTAGGACATTTTCAAAGATCAAAACAAAAACGCCTAAGGTGACCTTTCCTACCACAATATGAACATGTGTAAACGGGTGGAACGACACCTATGGGATGACCTTTTCTAATATCCTTGAAATTATTTGACCCTCTAAAACAAATAATGGTTTTGGCTTTAGCATTAGAAGCATGAGGAAAATATGAGTCACTACCATCACTATCAAACCTACTCGAGTCTGTCAAATCATTTTTTAATTTCAAAATTTTTTACTCGAGCAAAGAATTAGACTCTTCCAATTTAAGGGACGCCTTTTCCAAATTCTCAAAAGTTCCTAAAAGCGTATCTCTCTCTCCCTCAATTAAGGAAAACTTTTGCCCAAGAGTCTCTTCACGTGCCACAAATTCATTGACTAAAATATTTTTGTCATCTTTGGCACAAACACAAACCATCGAATTTTTAAGGTCCTCCAATTCTTTCTCTAAAAATAGGACCCTATCATCACTCTCCTTATTGGACAATTTTAAAGAAATAAAGTCATGGTGCAAGGAAACAAATTTTACACGATGAAAATCTAGTTGATTTTGAACCGTTTGCAAAATATTCATCGCGGATTAAAAACGAGAATTTTCTTTTTCCAAAACTTTAATTCTTTTGCAATGTTTCAAATTCAAACTTTTTAAATTTTCAGCACGGTCGTGAATTTTTTTCAAAAATAGGCTCCTCATTAAATGAGAGTTCCATTAAAAATTGCAATTTTTCACAAAACAAATTTTTCAAACAAAATCAATATCACACAATTTTGCTGGAAATAGGAATAGGCAATAAATTAGCGCAACCTACTTGATACCAATTTGAGAAAACGTGACTATGTGATAATTGATTAAATTCGCAAATTTCCAATTTGCCTCACTTATTTAATTAGAGTCTATTAATTCTGCCCCTAAACATGCATCTAAACAACATAAGAAATTCAACCCATGCATGAAAAATAAAGACGACCGATATAGGAAAAAACCCCTTTCGGGTAAAAACTTTTTATAAACAATTTGAAAAATTCACAAGACCTTTGACTTACATACAACCTGATAATCGCCCACATGTGTGTAATGCATGGTGCCTTCAGTAAATCTTAAAAGATACGACAAACAGTGAAATACCCTCCAGGCATCGGTTCGTCGTCTTCGGCTCGTCCACACTCATAATGACTACGATCGATATCCACCGATCAAATAAGGATATCCCTTCTCCTTAGCGGTTGAACAAAAGTAAAGTTGTTCTTAAACACCAAACAATTCACTAAAGCATATGGGAGTTTTGTGAATTGAAAGCAAAAAGGATTAAAACCCTAAAGGAAGAAGTCAAAAGAATTCTGCACTTTCGCAGGTTTCTGTTCGGCAAAATGTTGTGACTTCTTAATGAAAACGTTACCATTTAATGAGTATTTATAGAAAAATGCGCCACCTCGAAAATAGAGCTCGTTTGAACGAGATCATCATGTCGCTCGAATGAAGTACAATTGTTGTTCGAATGAGATCGCGCGACATGCTAGCTCGCGTGAACGACAGGGTATGTCGTTCGAACGACTGAAGCGAAAAAATATTATTTTAATGTCTGCTTCAACACTTAGAAAAACTAATCATTCTAAAATTTTGACGAAAAAGTTCGCTCCAACACTTAGAAAATATTTTGTAAAAATATCCCAAAAGCTCTAAGTGAAAAGATAAGGTATTTAAGACATAACCTTACCAAAGTAAACATTTCGGAGTCTTGAATGATGAAGAACTTGAGTAATTCGGATCCGTCTTTGATGTAGATGTCTCTTGAATGCTCTTCGACGGTGTAGCGGTATATGACATAATAAATTGATAACGGACCTATGAAAATATGTCCTTACAATATTTGTAGCATATCCGAGCTACTCAACGCTTTGAAATTACAAGGGCACCTGGTCCCTTCAGTCTTGCATTTACCTACCGAATGGGAAGAATTATACAAAGAAGCCATATAAGTTGTAGAGTGTATTGACTTTGCATGGAAAGACAATATCGTTGCCACCGGATGGGGGGACGATTCTGAAGATTCAGATAAGGAGACAGATTCAAGAAAAACTATTCTGATAGCCAACCTATTCAGAGTGATATCATTCATGGAGATGCTAGGAGAGATCAGCGAGGTAGCTGGGCAATCCGATATAGATGAAGAAATAAGGTTTCTATTTTTCCCTCCTTCTGTCGACCACATAACTAGGCCGGGGAGACATTACTAGAATCCAAACCTACCACTATTAACATTCGATAAAAGGAAAGGTGTTGAGAACCTCCCTATGCCAGAAATGACTATTGAAGAAAGTAAGGTCGTTCATCAACTGAAGAAGACCCTAGCTAACATCACTATGTGGGGACTTTTCATCTCTTCCCAACTGCACCGAAATGCCCTAATCAAGCTACTCATAGGACCCAAAGTTCCTCCCTTGACCATACAAGAAGAAGTGAACCTAGTTGGATCTTGGACCTCTACTCGAATGATCTCCTTTTCTAAAGAGTAAATACCTAAGAATGGTCTCAACTATAATCATTCACTAAATATCTCTGTTGAAGTTATGGGGGAAAATGTCCCCCTCCCACTCGTCGACACCGGATCATCTCTGAATGTTTGCCCATTAAGAACCCACAATTATCTGGGATTAAAAGCGAGTGATCTTGATCCAACCTCTGCTACCAGGCGTGCCTATGACAACACATGTCGAGAATTAATGTGATTTATCAAGCTTGTAATAGGGGTAGCCCTATAAATCCGATTGTTAAATTCCAAGATATTGACATCCCAACCTGTTTCAATCTGTTGCTCGAATGATCATGGATTCATAGCATTAATGGAGTGTCTCCTTCCCATCATCAGAAATTGAAGTTCATTCCCAATGGACATGTTATCACTATCTTGGGATATGATGACAACACCGAGAATGCAAGCACCAGTAATTCGATACTCGAGATACAATATGGGGTGAATGATATGCTTCTATCAGGCTTCTAAGTCAAACCACTCTTACTCCCAACATGGGATGACTTCAAAGATAGGGCTTTTCCAGAATATGATCCTCATGGAAATGTCAATGTAATCCAAATGTTCGGGAATATGCACTTCATGGATGGACTAGGGCTAGGGAAAACACAATAATGGATAGCTGAACCAATAATGTTAAATAAGGCCTTTCCTCCCTGTGGCTTGGGCTATCAACCGTGAAGATAAGAACTCATACTGATCCATCAGCATCGACTGAAGAGAAAGTTAGAATGTGCCATGACTATCTGGAGAAATTCCCTCAGCGGAAGATTCGTTAAAACGGGTGAATATTTCCCCATTCTATGGCTTCCCTGAACATTGGTATGACCCTCTAGACAAGAGGATGAAACTAGGAATGGATATCTTTTTCCAAGGCAACTACCCGGGGACTGAAAGTTCCCAAAACTATTATAACCACTCGCTGAGAAGATCATAGCTGATATCGAGGATTCTGAGGATAATGACTATGAGGACTATTTCAACTTGCAGATACTGGGATTGGCACTCTGCATGATCCAATCAGGGACTACATCATGCAATCCATCATACCTCATCAAAGATGTTGATTCACATCTTCTCGATTGGAATGCTGCACATGTGCTACCTGCTGATATTCAACCTAACAATAATGTTTAGCCCATTTCCCTTGCAGTTTTTTCCTGTTAGTCTAATGTGATCGAAACCTCCTTTGATGAGGTTCTCAATGCTATTTTTCTTATCAATGAAATAAATGAAGATTTTGAGTATCTTGCTGTGCTTACATTAATTGTCTTAATTCTAATCAAACTCTTGATGATGATGCTTTGCAAATGAACAGTTCTTAACTGATTTAAATAAGGTTAATAACAAATAACATACTCACGTTCAAGTTAATGAAGATGAAATTGTTGAAATTAATATTGGTTCTCGTATGTAAATGAGTGAGATTAGGATATGGGCTACCCTTGATGAGCACGAGCGCACTCAACTCGAAGAGTTATTGAAGGAATTCGTGGATGTCTTTGCATGGTCCTACGACGATATGCCCAACATTGACCCCGAGATAGCACATCATGAGATTCAAACTCTCCCAGAATGTAAACTAGTCAAACAGAAGCTGTGAAAGCTCCGCACTGAATGGTCACTCAGTTTAAAGAAGAACTAGTCAAGAAACTTAATGTGGCTATCATTCGTGTGATCAAATATCCTACATGGCTAGACAATATTGTACATGTGCCGAAATCAAGAGGAACGGTCCACATGTGTGTCGACTACCGAGACTTGAATAAGACCTCTCTAGAGGATGATTAACCGCTACCCAACATCGATATAATTGTTAATATTACTTCCAATCACGCTCTCAAGTCATTCGTTGATGGTTTTTTTGGATATAACTAGATCAAGATGCACCCCGGTCATCAAGGGAAAACCGCATTCATCACCCCTTGGGGAACCTTTTGCTACATTGTTATGCCATTTGATCTAAAAAATGCAGGGGCTACCTACCAAAGTGATGCCACAATAACTTTTCATGATCTGATACATAAGGAAGTCGAGGTCTTTGTAGATGACGTGATTATCAAATACAAGACTAGAGAACGTCATGCTCCCACTCTCTGGAAATTCTTTAAACGATTACAAAAATACTAAATGCTATTTAACCCATAGAAATGTGTCTTCGGTGTTACTAAAGAGAAATTTTTTGCATTCATGGTTAGTGGGAAAGGGATAGAAGAAAATCTTGCCAAGATGAAAGCCATACTTGAGATGCCACCTCCCCAAACGGAGAAAGAAGTCTGTGGATTCCTTGGGAAATTACAGTACATCAGTCGATTCATCAGCCAATTGACTTCCATTTGTGAACTTATCTTCAAACTCCTCCGAAAGGATTCAACCAAGGTCTGGAACGAAGCTTTCCAAGAAGCCTTAGACCAAATTAAGCAATACCTAACCCGACCTTCGATTCTCATGCCGTCGCATCCTGGTCTTCCCTTACTCCATACCTAACCATGACCGATGCAACATCATGAGCTTTGCTAGCTTAATACCTTGAAAAAACCCGCAAAGAGAAATCCATATACTAAGCCAATAAAAAATTGGTTGGTTACAAAGTCAACTACATCGCCTTGGAAAAATCATGTGTCGCTCTTGTCTGGGTTACCCAAAATTTATAGCACTATATGCTCTCCTTCCCCATTAGACTCGTATCCCGAATGGATCCCATCAAGTACTTACTTAAGAAACCTTACCTATCCATCTGAATGGACTAATGGTTGATGCTTTTATTCATGTTTGATATCACCTATATCACACAAAAATCCATGAAAGGAAGAGCTATTTCTAACTGCCTTGTTGACTACCCTATGAAGAAGCCGATGTTTGGATTTCCTAATTCCCAAACGAGAATATCCTTTGCCCCTCCCAAGAAGATCTTTGATGGTAAATGTTCTTGGATAGCATTGCCAATAAAAAAGGATATGTCATTGGAATTCTCCTGATTACCCCTGATGACTCCCACGCTCCCATTGCCACTAAATTGGATTTTCCCTGCCCTAACAACATGGCTGAATATGAGGCATGCACAGTAGGCCTCAAAGTTACCCTCAAGAATGGGTTTTGATACCTCAATGTCTATGGGGATTCTCGTCCATGTACTCATGAAATGAAAAGTCAAGGATGAGAAACTCTTACCCTTCCATGCCCACCTTGAAGAACTCGCTTCCCAATTCCAAGAAATCACCTTCCACTACGTGCCTCGAGCAAAAAACAACCTAGCCGGTGCCCTTGTGACCTTAGCCTTAATGATTAACATACCCAAAGGAATAACCATGGCTCCCTTCCTTGTCTAGAAACAAGACAAACCCACCCACTTCTACCACATCGAGCTCTACACAGAGGAAGAACTCAAAATATCTGACTGCTGGTACTATGATATTTGACGCCTCCTCAAACACAGTAGGTATCCCCAAGGATCTGATCATAAAGACCGAGCAATTATCCGTAGACTGGGCATCCAGTATATTGTCTGTGATAAAGCACTGTTCAAGAGAAACTTTGATGGAACCCATTTACACTTCATCGTAGGGGCTGACATTGAAGAAATGATGCAGAAAATCCACAGTGGGGAATGCGGACCCCACATGAACGGCCACATGCTTTCCAAAAAGATTATTCGATGGGGATACTACTGAACTACCATGGTTCAGGACTGCACAACCTACGTTCGAAAATGTCTCAAATGCCAAAAGTTCTTCAACCTACGGCATCAGCCTCCTCTAGAATTTTATAATATGGCTTCTCCTTAATCATTTTCCACAAGGGGCATAAACATCATAGGGAATGTTATAGTGAAGGCATCCAATGGGCCTGAGTTTATCCTAATCACTATTGACTACTTCACTAAATGGGTCAAAGCCGAGTGAATCACAGTTCTGAATGCCAAGAAACTGGCCAAATTCATCAAGAAAAACATCATCTGTCGATATGGGGTCCCACACTAGATGGTGTCAGACAATGGGCTATATTTTGAGGCGGAGGATACAAAAGTGGTCGACATGTATGGGATTCAAAGACATAAATCCTCTCCTTAACGGCCTCAAACCAACGGAGAAGTTGAAGCAACTAATAAGAATCTCAAAGCCATCATTAGCAAGATGACCGAGAGTTATCATGATTTGGCTGACAAGATCCCTTATACCCTTTGGGGCTACTGCACTTCAGTAGGAACCTCTACTGGGGCTACCCCTTACTCTCTAGTCTACGGCATGGAAGCGGTCCCACCCATGGAGCTGGAAATACCCTCTCTACACATCATTATTGAAAGTAAGGTCAGCGAAGAATACTAGTACCAAAATCGTCTTGAGAAACTCACCCTCCCAGATGACAGGATATTGAAAGCAGTCTACCACATACAAGGGTACCAATTGCCGTATAGAGCGATCATTCAATAAGAGATTCAAGAGGGGACTTAGCCCTCAAAGAAATAATATAACCTATTTGGGACCCTAGAGGGAAATTTAAGCCTAATTGGAGCGACCCCTGCATTGTGAAGAAGATCCCGTCGAGCGGTGCTCACCAACCTTGACGAGGAAGAAATTGTGCGTCCAGTCAACCTAGTCCATCGAAAGAAATTCTACCCCTAGTCCAAAATCTCAGCGCACTACGACTCTTATCATCTCCCTTCTATTCTAACAGAAATAAAAATAAAAATATATTTTTTCTCCCTACTCAAAACTACGTGGCCCTAATCCTCTAAAAAATATTTTCAAAATTCTTCAAAACACTCAGAGGTACATAGGCATCTCATTCGCTTCACATGAACACGACTCCTTTCTTTTCACAAAATGTTATTCATTTCTTATCCTCGAGAATGATAGTTCATTTTAACATTTACATGAACAAGAGGATTATGTATTCCATAGATATTGGTATAGATAATTCAAAATGGAAAAAAAACATCAAAAGGCATAACTAGGTGATCAAAAACTTATTTAATTCATTATTCGTAATTTCCTTATGATTACATCGACGTGAGGAGTCAAACTATTTACCTTGCCAACACTACACCTACTTAAAAGAACCCCCAGATAATAACAAGCCCTGTACTCCTGAAAATCACCCTAATTACAATAAGCTTTACAAAACCCTATGCATAGCTGCCAGAGGAACCATCACTATCACCATCATCACCTACACCTGACCTTAACTCCCCAAACCTCCCCTGCCTGAATGGAATATCGCAGATGCTCCATGGAGTGATAAGACCAGACCAACTTGGGTAGATCACAACGCCTCCCTCCATGGTGTCAGATATGCAAACCACCTTTGAACAGTCTCCACAACCAGCATCCTGGCTACTACCTTCTTCTACAACCACTTCATGTAGTCCCTAGAGACATGCCGGACTCACCTAGTAGATTGGGAAGGACAAGTTGACGAATGATGATTTTCCCACAGAGAACCAAGCTGAATGCACATAAGCTCTGTCAAATCCTCAATAGTAATGAAGTTTGGTGTCTGCGGTGGCACAATTTGATCCTAACCATATTAGCGTAGTAGCCACCAGGGAAAATAGAAAGAGGCCTTCCTAAGGCTAAGTATTCGGACGTACAGGTGCTCTCCAAGCTCCCGAATGGGCAGCAGCTGCCCCCACCAAGGCACAGGCCAACGTAAGCCTCGAGTCCCGTTCTATACAAACCATTTCACCCAACTCTCAATATCCAGTCCTATGCTAATGAAATAGCACGTCAAAAAGTTTGGAACCGCCGTTAAGGGATACTCAGGTGGGACCGCCATACGAAACCTCTTCGACAACCACATAAACAACATTACAAGGCCATCCTTAAGAAAGTCAAAACGACCCTCCCTCCAGGCATCCAGACCATTCATGTTCTCTTTCAATATCACTGCCGCAGGATTACGAGTATACGACATCCAAGAAAAAATAGCATCCAGTTGGGGTTCGACTAGCATCTCCCCAGTCACAAACATGACTTTTGAAACAAGGCCTAGGATGTCGGCCCCGACATGTCCAGCATCACCCACGTCCTGCAAATGTACGGATTTTAATGTCGCTAGAAAGGAAACCATACCCCCATAACCAATGGCTTGGCCACTGAAGGCAAAATATGAAGAAGTCCAGCCAGCAATTCCCTAGGACAATGGGAAAACTCGGGAAAATCCACGACAACGCTGGGGATTTATTCCCAGTATGGCATAAAATTCCTCATAGGTGGACAAATCTCAACCAACTCTAAGCGAAAGACATAGTCCTCAGGGTACTAAAACTCGACAGCCGCCATCAGCCTGTTCCACTCAATGGGCTAGTTGCGCCATAAAAGACTCATCACATGTGAAAGACATCATAATCAACATTGTAAGAACACATTACTTCTAAGGATTCAAGGTAGTTATTGAACTCAATGCTACCAGGGAGATCCATCTCGTAAAAATAAGAGATAGTAAGAAAGTAAGAATACGAAAAAGAAAGAAAGGGAAAGTGTGAGGAGGAAAGCACATTCTGATATGCCCAAAGTGTACCTGACAGCTTGGAGGCACCAACGTCGGCCAGCATTACGATCGAGGTAATAGGGGCTCAAGACTGATGATTAGTGATCTCTTCCAGTATAAGGTAGCCTACATCCGACATTACTCGTTATCCTTCAATCAGGCAAGAACCGAAGTCTGTAGCACTCATGGGGTCATTTATCTATCAATTCGTCCACAACTGACATCATATCAACCCCATACATCAACCCCGGCTAGGTATCAGTCGATGTCGCCAAAGACTCATGGGTTCATCCACCCTCCAAGATCAGTATCAGCTCCAACCGACGTTACAGTCAAACGACCGAGGTTAGTAGTGTTACATGGGGAAACCATCCGGAAGACCTATCATCAGCCTAGGCCGACGTTACAACTCTTACGACATAATCTCATCCAGCCTACCTGGCCGAGGTCATCATAAAGAACCTTAAATGAAATAATGGCCAGACTTCAGTAACCTCATACTCTTCCAGACCCAGGTTGTACCAGTCAAGGACAAGGTCGAGCATTTGTAGGCATATGCAAGGGGAGGCACACGTGGGCAAAATCAGTTGTAACCAAATCAATCCCCTCACGTGGGGGAATATTTCATCATTATTCATTACCTGTGATAGTGACAAATGTCTTAATTAGATTGACTAGATCGACACACACATTCTCATTGGATGCATGGGGGGTACATTACACCCCCAAACACTATATATACTTCTCTTCTCCTACCTTGAGAGGGATCTGAGATAACAATCCTAGCTGAAACTCTGTCAAATTACATAGTAGAGAGAGAAAGCTTGAGAGATTGTACCCATGGGCATTAGTTCCCTATTTTAGTGACCTTATTCACTCACTTGCATAGTGGACGTAGGCCTAATTGGCCGAACTACTTATATATTGGTGTTCATCCCCTTCCCCTCATCTCAATCTCTTATATTTAGTATATACTTGAGTTTCCATTGTTATCACTGATTTGAGCTTACAAGCACCTTGAAAGGTGGTGTTATTTCCAGTATCATCATTTTGGCACCGTCTCTGGGAACGAGAAGCTGTCTCTTCCTCTTTTTTTGCTTAACCTCATCGGAGACTCTGGTAGTGAACCCGGCCTCACCCCTTGCGTGGATATGTTTCACCATTGAAAGAGGTCCCTTAAGGTATTAAGATCACCTTCTGTACAAGCTATTTAGTTTTAACATATGGCACTGGAGTTACCACCACCTCCTCCTCTAGCTGGTGCTGGAGGGCCTAGTTCTAGCAAGGGACCACCCCAGTCCGAAATAGCTGAGGTGGCTGCAACATTAAGATCATTGGCTGCGATGCAACAAGCCATGAAGGAGCAGTTTTCACAGCTCAATCAAAATATAATGAGGCCACCTGGGGTCTCACCAGAGATAATTACTCCAGCAGTTGTCCAACCCCATCCCGTAGCCAGGGGACTACTCCAGGAACCGCAAAAAGACCAATCCACCTCTTAGAGGAGGAGGGACGTTACTGACCCTAGACATTTACGTTTAGGGAGATAAGGAAACCCTTGCCATGAGGATAGGTATGATGATATAGAGGAAGAAGATGCTCTAGAGGACTGCTAGGAGCCGTATGAGGTATTGAACAACACTGTACGTCCTATCCACCAAAGTCGAGGTTGTGGGGATAGAAGATATGGTGGTGCCTAACCAAGAGGATTAGATTTTGATCGCCTAAGAAAAGGGTCGGCCTTTAAAAGGCTCGATCCAGTTAATAACTTAAGGCAGAGGTTATCCAGGTTAAGAAGTGTAGCAGGCTCACAAAGGTAAGAGGGGGAACATCGAACTTATCGTGGCCGACCTCATCATGGTTGACCTCATCAAGGCCGAGATAAGGATCAAGTGGAGTTCAACAGCCGACGTTGTGTAGTGGATGGGGAACCCTCATTCCACCCTTTGTAGGTGGCTGGGGACAACCTCGGTCAGGCTAAAATTGTAAGGCCATGGAATGACTCCAATCAACGTCTTGAAGAGAAGATAGGGGACATCATCAAAAGTCGATACCCCTTGCAGAGAGGTTTCTCATAGGGTTCCACATTTGTGGCCAGGATAGTGAGCTTCCCAACCCCTGCCAAATTCAAGCCACCTACGGTGTCTCCCAAGTATAATGGTAGTACCAACCCAGTGCATCATATTGAGATGTACCAGTCTGTAGCGGATATCTATTCAATCCCAGATGAGATGAAGTGCTGGGCCTTCTCTAGGACTCTGATGAGAGCTGCACATATCTGGTTCAACTCTCTTCCGAAGAATTCAATTGAAAAATTTAAGGTCTTAGTTGATCGATTCATTCATAATTTCTATTTTGGGTTAAGACCTCAAAAAAAGACCACCCATCTGTTGTATGTCAAGCAAGGCAAGAACGAGAGCCTAAAAGACTACATTGCTAGATTTAACAAAGAAAAATTAGAGGTTGAAGACTATGAAGATAATATAGCCATGACAACTCTCATTGGAGGACTCTAGAAGGGGAAGTTGCTATGAAAGATTGCAAAAGACCCCCCAAGTCCATGGCAGGGCTATTGGAAACTGAAGGAAAGGTCATGAATGCTGAAGAGGCCCTATCCGCAAAATATGAGGATGAGAACGGAAGTGGCAGTGGAAATCTTCAAAGAAAGAAAGATTGAAAAAAGAGGCTCGCAGATGACATGTTTGCACATTATACACCTCTAACAGTGAGCTGCGAACACATCCTGAACGAGATCAAGAATGATTGGTCTTTGAGATGGACGGAGAAAATGAAGGATCCTCTGCATACGAGGAACAAGAACCTGTGGTGCGAGTTCCACCAGACCACGACCATGTGATAGATAAGTGATTCGCTTTGAAGGATGAAATCTAGAAGATTTTGATGTCCGAAAAATTAAGGAAGTATATCGATGGTAAGGCTTAGAAGAGGGGAAGATATGACCCTAAAAAGAAGAGAAGTGATAGATGTCGATATGACACCTCATTGAGAAGAGACGAGGAATCAGATGTGATGATGAGGATGATCTAGACCTCCCACCAAAAGATGACAATGCCCTTGTGAAGAGGGTTGGAATGATCTCCTACGGTGTTAACACCATATATGGAGGACTAGCAAGGGGTGGCTCTGAAGTAGCCAACCATAAAGCTTATGTGGCAGAGGCTATGGCAGTGACCAAAGTGGAGTTTGTGAATCTGGCGTCTTCAGAGGCCAAGCAGATGAGGAAGAAGGTAGATATGGACACTCTTATAGTTGGATTCTCCCAACTCGACTTCAAAGGTATCTTATCTCTGCATGATGACCATTTGGTAATTACAACAAGGGTACATCGATGTGAGGTACAGAGAATTCTCGTAGATGGAGGAAGTTCAGCATATGTGATTTTCTAGCCCTGTTTTAAGAGCCTAAGCCTCAGTAGAGCAAGGCTAGTACCCTATCATCATCCGTTGATGGGCTTTAGTGGTGAAAAGGTCCATCCATTGGGCATGTATGAGATGGATGTACGAATGGGTGACGAGCGGCCTAAAAGGTTGACCCAAAAGATTAATTTTTTATTATGGATGAAAATGTCTTCTCGGCCTAAAACCTCATTATAGGACGAGTAGCCTATAAGGAATTTGAGGTCGTGCCATTAACGGTCCACTAAATGCTAAAATTCTCGACCCCCTATTGTGTAAGGGAAGTGTAGGGTGATCAGACCTTGGCACGAGAATGCTACTTCAACTCGGTGGAAGAGACAAAGGCCCATAAGAGGGCAACAATCACATATAACATTAATACATTTAATCCTAGGGATGAAGCAAAATTAAAGAAAGGAGACGCCGCGGAAAATGTAGAATCCATCATCCGCAGTGAGGATGAATAAAAAAACTGTCTGAATCGGCAAAGTCTTAAAAATTAAGATCAAAGAAGAGATGATAAGATTTTTTAAGAAGAGGCATAGTGTTTTTTCTTGGAGCCACGCAGACATACCTGGCATCGACCCGGAGGTTATGTGCCACAAACTTAACGTGGAAGAAGATGCTAAGCCAATCAAACAAAGGTGAAGACTTTACTGAGGGAAAAGTATGATGTCATCAGGGAAGAGGTCAGAAAGTTGGAAGAGTTAGAATTCATCAGAGATGTCATGTACCCAGAGTGGTTATCAAGCACTGTAATTGTGCCCAAAGCCATTGGAAAATGGAGGATGTGCATAGACTTCACTGACCTGAACAAGTCTTGCCTTAAAAATAACTATCCCTTACCTCGGATCAATCACATGGTAGATACCACGACATGGCACGAACTTATGAGCTTCATGGATGTGTATTCAGGCTATAATCAGATCTTCATGGATTTTAAAGACTTAAACAAGACAACCTTCATCACAGAGAAGGGGACCTATTGCTATACGGCCATGCCCTTCAGCTTAAAGAATGCAGGGACCACATATCAATGTCTTATAAATAAGATGTTTGAAGATCAAATTGGCAAGACCGTGGAAGTATATGTAGATTATATGTTGACGAAGATCTTGAAGGCCTGCACTGATGTAGCCGACCAGGAAAGAACTTTTAACATCATGGACTTGTACATGATGAAGCTCAATCCTGCCAAGTGTGTCTTTGGAGTAGGAGATATAAAATTTCTTAGATTCATCATCAATCAGAGGATAATAGAGGTCAACCCCGAAAAGATGAAGGCTTTGCTTGATATAAAGACACCAAGAAGTATAAAAGATGTTCAAAGGCTCACTAGAAGAGTTGCAGCACTCAACAGGTTTGTTTCCAGAGCCATGGGCAAGTGGATTTTGTTTTTCAAGGTGCTTAGAAAGGCCTTCGAGTAGGATGAAGAGTGTGGCAAGGCCTTGAAGGAGCCCAAGTCCTACCTTGGGTCCCCTTTACTCTTATCTCGACCCATTCTGGGATAAAAGTTATATGTTTATCTAGCAGTCTCAGAGTCACCTATTAGCGCAACCATAGTACGGGAAGACGATGAGATATAAAGTCATGTATAATTCAATATTAAGGCCCTTCAGGGGTCTAAAAAGAACTATCCTCAGAGGGAGAAGTTGGCCTACGCTTTGATACACGCTTCCAGGAAGATGAAACCCTATTTCCATGCCCACTCTATGGTCATCCTCACTTACCACCCACTAAGGAAAGTCCTCCACAAGCCTGAGAAGTCAGGAAAATTGATGACCTGGGCCATCAAGTTGGGAGAGTATGTCCTTATTTATCAACAAAGGGTGGCCATTAAAGGGCAGGCATTCGCAGACTTTATTTCTGAGTTCACATGGGAAGAGTCTGGGACAGAGAATAGCCCAGAGATCGCAGAGGGATCAAACAGTAACGTCTTATAAAAACCAAAAGAGGTTGTGTCCCGCACAGCCAGAAAAGGAGTAGATGAAAATGAGGAAGATAGGTACCTCTTCAAGCAAGGGACCCTATCAGAGGGGAACTTATCTTCAAATGAATATGATTGGAACCTCTTTGTTGATGGGTTTTTATGCGAAAGTGGAAGCGGCGTAGGGCTGATACTGTCATCCCTGGATGGCACTAACATTGAATATGCACTAAGGTTTAACTTCAGGGCTTCAAAAAACGAGTCCGAGTATGAGGCGATGATAGCAGGACTCTCCTTGGCCAATGACCTTAGAGTTAGACGACTCCTACTACATAGTGACTCGAGGTTAGTAGTCAACTAAATACTTGGGGTATATAAGGCCAAGGATGAAAGGATGGCCAAATACCTAAAGAGGGTAAGAATGATGCTAGAAGGCTTCGAAGAGGTAAAGATGAAGAGGATATCTTGACAAGGCAATAGTCGTGTAGATGCACTAGCAAGGTTGGCTTCAATAATAAGGACAAGCATTAGAAGGATAGTACCAATTGAAATCCTGCTCAATACGACCATTGAGGATGAAGAGGTTGCCAGCTATTGCCTCAACTTGAACCTAGGAGCCTCATGGATGGACCCCCTCATCAAATATATCAGAGAGGGAAAGCTGTCAGAATCAAAGCTGGAAAGGAGGAAATTTGGGTATAGAGATGTAAAGTTCTCAATAATAGGATATGTCCTATATAAGATAGGATTTCTACTGTCTCTTCTCAAATGTGTCCAACCCACAGAGGGCCCTCGCGTCCTACATCATATACACGAGTATTCTTGCTCCTATCACATAGGTGGAAGACCTTTATCTAAGGGATAAATATACACGAATATTGATGGCTGGCCTTGGCTAAGGACATTACAGCCTACGTGAAGAGGTCTGATAAGTGCCAATGATTCTCCACTATCCCTCATCAACCTCATCAACCTATGACGTAGATCAGTTCCCCTTGGACATTTATGGTATGGAGGATTAACTTGGTAGGACCATTGCCAAGGGCTGCCAATAATTACTAATTTCAGTTAGTAGCGATTGATTACTTCTCCAAGTGGGTAGAGTCTAAGCCGATGATCACGATTACAGAGTAGAAGACCTTCCAATTTATCTAGAAGAGCGTCATATTCGGGCATGGCCTTTTGAACACCCCCATCTCAGACAACGGAACCTAGTTTAAGAATTCTTCCTTGGAGAAGTACTGCGAGAGAGTTGGGATCAAGCAATTTTTCTCTTCTCTGGGCCGACCCCAGGCAAATGGGAAGACTAAGGTCACGAACCGAACGATCCTCGATGGGATTAAGAAAAGGTTAGAAGAGGTTAAGGGAGATGGACAGAAGAGGTTTATGCAGTGTGATGGGCCTACAGAACAATGATAAGGACACCAACAAGGGAGACCCCATTTATGTTAGCACAGGGTTCATAAGCCATCATACCTACAGAAGTAGGACTCCCCACTCAGAGAGTTAAGGACTATGATCCTGAGAAGAATGGAGAAGAGAGAAGACTTAACCTAGATTTGATTAAGGAAAGGAGGGAAGAGGCTGAGATCAGACAGGAAGCCTACCAGCATAGAATAGCAAAGTTCTACAATCAAAGGGTGAAATAAAGACCTATAGCTTTAGGAGAACTGGTGCTAAAGAAGACGTTGCAGAAGACAAACAAGATTTAGCAGAATTGGCATGGTCCCTACAAAGTTTTCAATGAGGTTGTACCGGGTACCTACCGGCTAAAAAATCTCGAAGGGGAACCTTTCTCCAATCCATGGGATGATGATCACCTGAAGAAGTACTACATATGATGTTGCAATTATTTCTATGTAAATGTATCATGTTATGAAGAGAATATTAATGAGAAGAGTAGTTCCGATGTCAATGCTTTGTTTAGATTACTTGTATGGTAAATTTATGAGGGTAACATCTTAGTTTGGTGACCTCAGACCTTAAACATCATAATTTGGTTACAAGGAGTAAGGTAAAACATCATAATTGGATGACCTCAGACCCTAAACTTCATTAATTTGGTGAAATTTAGGAGGGTAACATCTTAGTTTGATGAATTCAGACCTTAAACATCATACTTTGGTGATAAGGTCTGAGGTGAAACATCATAATTGGATGACCTCAGACCTTAAACATCATTAATTTAGTGAAAGTTATGAGAATAATATCTTAGTTTGATGACCCCAATCCTTAAACATCATTACTTTGATGGAATTTATGAGGGTAACATCTTAGTTTGATGACCTTAGACCTTAAACATCATAATTTGGTGAGAAGGTCTGAGGTGAAACATCATAATTGGATGACCTCAGAACCTAAACATCATTAATTTGGTGGAATTTATGAGGGTAACATTATAGTTGGATGACCTCAGACCTTAAACATCATTAATTTAGTGAAATTTATGAGGGTAACATCTTATTTTAATGACCTCAGACTTTAAACATCATAATTTGGTGATAAGGTCTAAGGTGAAACATCATAATTGGATGACCTCAGACCTTAAACATCATTAATTTGGTGAAAGTTATGAAGATAATATCTTAGTTTGATGACCTCAGTCCTTAAACATCATTAATTTAGTGGAATTTATGAGGGTAACATATTACTTTGATGACCTTAGACCTTAAGCATCATAATTTGGTGACAAGGTCTGAGGTGAAACATCATAATTGGATGACCTCAGACCCTAAACATAATTAATTTTGTAGGAATTTATGAGGGTAACATCATAGTTGGATGACCTCAGACCTTAAACATCATTAATTTGGTGAAATTTATGAGGGTAACATCTTATTTTGATGACCTCGGGCCTTAAACATCATAGTTTGGTGACAGGGTCTGAGGTGAAACATCATAATTGGATGACCTTAGACCCTAAACATCATTAATTTGGTGAAATTTATGAGGGTAACATCTTAGTTTGATGACCTCAGACCTTAAACATCATAATTTGGTGACAAGGTCTGAGGTGAAACATCATATTCTGATGATCTCAGACCTTAAACATCATTAATTTGGTGAAAATTATAAGGGTAACATCTTAAATTGATGTCCTCGGACCTTAAGTATCACCTGCCGGGAAGTATGATTTGCAAGACAACAATCTAGAAAGCATTCATCGAAAGAAGCAAATTCTTCTGAAGAGGATGATATAACATGAAGAATTTAGAATTATAAGTCATCAAGGCTTAGAGTATGATATCAGAGGTTACAAATAATTATAGATGAAAAGCAAAAATTACAAGTATGAAGCTTCACAAATAATGGTCTAGGTGTCTGCAGCCACAAGGTTGGTAACCTCGGCCCCATCTTTTTGGCCGACGTTGGTAACCTCGACCCCATCATCTTGAGAGTTGACATCCTCAGTCTCTGTAGCTTCTGGTTGGGCAGTCTCTACATGAGCAACAGCTTCCTCCTCAACCTCTTGTAAGGCCTGAGGAAACTGAGGGTTATCAAAACCCAGACCAATGAAGTCTGAGGCTGTTAGGCTCCCTGAATATTTTTCCTTGAATTCTGCCCATTTACCTTTAACTTTAACACCTCTTTTGAGGTATTCAAATCCAAAGCTAATTAATTGGTCAGAGAGCTTGTACTAGACCAAAATCTTCTCAAAGGCATCTTCAAGGGCAGCTTTCACTACATCATCAACCTTTTGTTAAAGAACGTCGTCCTTGGCCTTCAGGGCAGAGGTGTGGTCCTTCTAGAGCTTAGCAATGTCCCTGTCCCTCTAATTTTCTTTATTCTCAGATTCAGCTAAGGCTAAATTTAGACGTTCAACCTCCGAATTTAGATAGGCCTCTACCTTCTGGGCTTCTCTTCCCTTTTCAATAAGGGACAGTTTCCTCAGGGTCCAATCAACAAACTGGTGCATGGATATGATAACCTACAACACAAAGTCAGATGTATGAGATCAAGATAACTAAAATTAAGGACCAGGTTACACTTGGTACCAAAAAATCTAAAATATCTACCTGAATGGACCCGTGAAGGCAAAAATCGGCTAATAGAGGAGTATTTATGGAGCGTAAAAAGTGCTTGTAAGCATCGGTTATTATAGATCCAATGGCATCCATTGCCTTTAGACCATGACCAATGAGGCTATCACTGATCTCCAATTTCTCCATACGAGCAGCTAGTGCATCATCGGACGATATCGAGATGACACGATCACCCTTTTAGGCTTTGCTCTATCTCTAATCCTCAAGGATAGAAGCGGTGGATTTACTCTTCTTTATAGCATCAGCCTTAGAAGTTTTGACGTTCTACTTTGGTTGGGCAAGAGGAGGTGCATTGAGCCCAACTTTCTTCATGAACTTAATAAGACTTGGTTCAGATATCTCCCACCAGTCTTTTGAGATACCTTATGGGAGTTCTACAAAAAGTATTTTGGAGTTAGTAAATCAAAGACATTAAGATATCAGAGGTACAACTTAACAAAATAAAAACTTACGAAGCTCGACTAAAGGACTCCCCCCAGGCCAGTGTCAGCGAGGTAGTAGGGGGTCATCAGATGCTCGTACTTGACTAGCCAACCAAGCACCCCTTGATCCTGAAGGTCTTTGACCTTGTAGGTTATCCTAGCTTAACCCAGGGTTATCTTTGGCAGCCAATGAAAATTTTCCCCACCTCAGAGGAATCCTCGGCTCTAGTGATGAAGAGGGAGAACAAGTACAAAATTCCCACGCCCATGATACGAAGAAGTATCGTTGTTTCCAGTTATGATTTGAGGTGTGGGTAACAAATAACATTTTCTTATCAAACATCCTTGATAGGAATTGGTAGTAGCTCCGGTGGTTTTTGGCAGAGGAAGGCACGTAGCACCCTATGATGACCCTGACAGGAAGATCTGAATGATGAACTGCCCTCCATATGACGATGGCTCCAATCATTACCCTTTAAGAATTTGGAGATAATTGGGCAGGTGCCAAGTTAATATGGGATAATATGGCTCTAATTATTGGATGGATGGGGAGATGAAATCCTTACTTGAACATCCTCTTATATACGTAGATTTCCCCATCTCGGCCACCGAAGGCCCTCTTATCCCTTAGAGGTCTCCTAAGTTTGATAGAAGGACCTATGGAATAAAGGTTCCAAAAGGCTAACAGATCGAACTCAGTGAACGTACTCTCTATCTCGGCTGACTCCGATGTGTCAACGTCACTCTCATGATCGTCATCCTTACCCCTAACAACATCATCCTGGGCAGGTGTAGAAATAACTTCGGGGAACCTCTGAGCGAACTCAACCCCTATGGCGGTAGATAGGGGAATAACATCAATGATGGAGGTAACATCCACACTCATCCCCACAACTTCAATATCAAAAGAAGTCCGTGAAGTGATGGAATCATTATGGGATGAGGTGCGACTTTAGACCTCGGCCTAATCAGGGACATGATCTTACCTAATGGAGAGATCCATTGCCTCTTGGAATTAATCTACAGACATAGGGTCTGAGGTAGATGACTCAGACTCAGACATTGGAGAAGGGTCTATTGGATCCTCTGCTTGCTCAGTAGGTTTGAATGGCTCAGGGTGTATTACCTTCAGAGGTGGAGGAAAGATTGGTCTGAGGGGAAAGGCCTCAGCCCTATGAGCTTCCTCCTAGGCTAGCTCTATCTGCCAAATATTTTCGAAAGTCATATCTCTAAGAGAATGGAAATCCATAATAAGTTATAAAGAGTTCTGAACATAAGAAGACGACCTTACACTTGGGACCCCAAACCAAAAATAAACAACTAGACGCAAGCTAAATTAAGGATCAAAACCTAGTTTTGATAAAGTTCAAACCAAGTTCAAGCTAAGAACAGAGGTCATAAAAAAACTCAAAGAGTCATCGGAAAACTCATACGACCACCGAAAAATCCAAATAGTCATCAAAAACTAAAAGAAAAAGAAAACTAAGCTGAAAATGGAAAGACGGGATAAAAATAAGTACCTGAGGGAGTGAGAGATGAGGAATAAGAGGATTAAGAACAATAAAAACTCAAAAAACTCAAAAAACTCAGCAGCGAAGGAGCGCTTGAAGAGAGCGAGAGCACAGGAAACTCAGGCGGGAAAATGAGTGAAGTGTGGAGGAAAGAGAAGGAATAAGGGTTTAAACAACCAAACCATGATGACACAAATCCCAAGGCCCATCATTGCCTTGGGAACCCAAAAGGCCATCATCATTGCACTTGCTAAGCACACAATCTACTTCAGAAGTTGACACTTGTCAAAGAAATGGTGGTACACAAGGAAAATATAGCCTCGGACATGTATACCCCTTAGTCACCTACTCACATAGGTAACTAAGGGCTAGGGGTGATTGATACACCCAAAGTGAACCTGACATCTCGGAGGCACTAAACTCGGCCATCATTACGACCGAGGTAAAAGGAGCTAAAGATTGATGATCATTGATATCGTCCAGTATAAGGTCGGCTACGGACGACTTTACTAGTTATCCTCCAATCAGGAAACAAACGAGGTCTGTAGGACTCATGGGGTCAGTTATCCATCAATTCGTCCATAGTCGACAACACATAGGTATCAGCCGATATCGGTAAAGACTTATGGGCTCAACCACCCTTCAACATCCGTATCGACCACAGTCGACATTAGAGTCAAACGACCGAGGTCAGTAGTGTTACATGGGGCAACCATTCCAAAGCACTATCATCGACCCAGGCCGACGTTACAACTCTTCCAACCTAATCTCGGCTAGCCTACCTGGCGAAGGTCATCATGAATAACCTCGGATGAAACAACGGTCAGACTTAAACAACCTCGTACTCTTCCAGGCCGAGGATGCACGAGTCAAGGATAAGGCCGAGCATTTATAGGCATATACAAGGGAAGGAACATGTGGGAAAAATTAGTTGTAACCAAATCAATCCCCTCACGTGGGGGAATATTTCATCATCATTCTCTACATGTGACAGTGACAGATGTCTTCATTAGATTGGTTAGATCGACACACACATGCTCATTGCATGCTTGGGGGTACATTACACCCCCAAACACTATATATACTTATCTTCTCCTACCTTTAGAGGGATCGAAATAACAACCCTAGCTAAAACTCTATCAAATTACACAGTAGAGAGAGAGAGAGATTTAGAGATTGTATCCATAGCCATAAGTGCCCTATTTTAGTGACCTTATTCACTCACTTGCATAGTGGATGTAGGCCTAATTGGCTGAACCAGTTATATATTTGTGTTCATCCCCTTATCCTCATATCAATATCTTATATTTATTATATACTTGAGCTGCCATTATTATCACTGATTTGAGATTACAAACCCCTTGAAGGGTGGTGCTATTTCCAGCATCATCATCATCCACACCCCCTTTTTATACTTGGGAACTCTCAAGCCAAGATAAGGAACCCTGCAAAAATTGGAGAAAAACTTGCCCCACCAAGTACCAAGAAATTGAAGGAAGTGAAATTAAATCCTTGGATTGATTAGACTAGACTGACATGCCGATAGGCAACCACCTATTTTGAAAAATTCCCTTTTTCCTCTTTTGTCAAAATCAAAGAACTCATTTTATTTATGGGAATCCCGGATTCCCTTTATACTTTATACTTTTACTAATCTCATTTTAAATAAAGTCCTTTTAAAATTGTTTTTACGGTCTCAGCAACAAAGTAAAAAGAGCATGTGCATTAATCACTGAACAAGAAAATTAACAAAAAAATTTGATTCTTCATTTGCGTACATTTTACTATGTTACATTAACATTTTGCAGGAAAAGCAGAAAAAAAAACATCAGGACTCAGCCCGAACCAAATCTCTCTTTCTCTCTCTTCCTCCTCTTATCTTTACTCACTCTCTCTCTAGGATCCTCCATCCACTTCCAGAACTCAATCCTTACCTAGACGAGGCACACGACACAAAGAAAGAAGGAACAAGGACCTCCTCACGAATATGAGCGATCGTCGAAGATATACAGTCCCTGATGTCCTTCAGCTAAGTGGTTGAGACACTGATATGCTGTAAGAAAGAATATAAAAGATTAAATCAATCAAGCATGAGGAAAGAGAAAGAAATCCAGGAAATCGAAGAAGACATACGGGACATCCTCCATGAGACCCAACTCCTCCGGATCCATCGCATGACGGATATGTGGTAGACGTACAGATCTCCCATAAGCTTGCTATAGGTTGTCACTAGGGGAATGAAATCGCACAAAAGAAGGCATGATGTCGTCGTCGATGCTGCTGATATTGACACACCACATGCGATAGGAGAAGACCCCACTTGCCGACTTGAGCCCTCCTTAGGGAGAGGCATCACATTATAAATTCCAGGGGCATCAGCCAACTCATGAAGAAGTCTAGATAATCATACATCAACGCTATGTCAGTGTATATGGAGTACGACTCTCCCATCATTTCAGCCACCTGGGCATCATCAAACATCCCCCACACGCACATCATGAAAATAGGGGGCCTCACTGGCAGCACAAAAACGTCATCCTCCACAATCTGATGAATAACCCTTTCCCTAAGATACCAATGATATGCCCAAAGTACACCATCCTACTCAGAGACATTAACTTAGGCATAATTCACAGCCGAAGTGACAGAAGCTCATAACATCCTATAAGGTCAGCCCTAACTGACATTGCTACAACCTCCTACATCACCCTCGGCTGGGCATCAGCCGAGGTCGGCAAGAACTCGTGGGTTCGATCATCCATTAATAACAACATCGGCCCAGGTCGATGTTACCAATTGAGCAAAGGCCCACAGGCTCAATCATCAAGTATCACAAAAACATCAACCCCGACCGACGTTCTAAGTATCTAACCTCAGCTGGCATTTACAAGTATCACCAACCTCGTACTCATCTAGGCCGAGGTTTTCCCAAATCAAAGATAGCCGAGAATTTACAAGTACATGTATGGCTTGGAACACATGGACAAATCTATTATAACTTAATCATTCCATCCACTTGAGGGAATATTGAGGTCATAATTATTTAGTTAGGATTATCCAAGTGTTATTCTTACACTCGTTGGATCTTCGTGCACATGCTCATTGCATGCTTGGGGGGTACATTACACCCCCCAAGCACTATATATAGAGGTCATCCTCTAAATGATCGATAATGGCAACCCTAGCTAAAACTCTATCATTTTACACAGTAGAGAGAGAAAGTTTGAGACATTGTATCCATGGCCATTAGTGCCTTCTTTCAGTGATATTATTCACACACACTCACAGTGGACGTAGGCCAGATTGGCTAAACCACTTATATTCAATAGTTCATCCTCTTCTCCTGCCTCCTTCTCCTACTATACATACATATACTTTTGTTCCCATTGTTGTGCATGTTTGAGCTTGTTCATATCTTATCTGGTGGTGCTATTTCTAGCATCATCATTTTGGCGCCATCTGTGGGAATGAGAATATATATCTCATCTTTTTCTAGCTTTAACCTCACCGGAGACTCTGGTGGTGAACCAGGCCTCACCCTTCGTGTGAAGCTATTTCACCATTGAAAGAGGTCCTTTAAGGTATCTAAGCTCTCCTATTTTCATCACAAGATCTTTAGCCCTAACATATGGCACTGGAGTTACCACTACCTCCTCCACCATCTGGTGTTGGAGGACCCAGTTCCATTCAAGCACCACCCCAGTCCGAGATGGCTGAGGTGGTAGCACCCTTGAATTCATTGGCTGCAACTCAACAAGCAATAAAGGAACAGTTTTCCCAACTAGACCTAAATATGATGAGGCCACCTGTGATCTCACCGGAAATGATTACTCTGGCGGCTATTCAACCAAGTCTAGAGGCCAGGGGACCACCCAAGGCACCGTGAAAGGACCAACCTATGCCTCAATGGAGGAGGGACGTTGCTGACCCTGGACGTTTGCATCTGGGGTGGCAAGGAAACCCTTGACCTGAGGATAGGTACAATGATATCGAAGTGTAAGATGATCCAGCAAACTGATGGGAACCATATGAGGTTTCAGACAACACATTACGTCCTCTACAGTAGAGCCGAGGTTGCGGAGCAAGAAGGGCCGAGGTTGGAGATGCCTAGCCCAGAGGATCAACTTTTGATCGCCTGAGTAGAGGGTCGGCATTTGAAAGGCTCGGCCCATGTTGGAAAGCAGAGGTCCCAAATTTTTTGAAATTCTTTTTACATAAAAGGTAATAATTTCCTTTTTAGATGCGGAAGCGTGAGATAATGGTTGAATTAAAAAATTAACTAATATTAATTTACTTATCAAATTAAAATTAAACCAAATGAAATAATATGGAACACACATACAAGTTGATTTCACTTAAATACAATTAATTCACTCAAGTCCTATAAATTTGCCTAAGTCATATTTTTAAATATTACCAAATTAGGCCAAACCAATTTTAACAAATTAAATTAATGAATTGAATTAACTACACATTACCCAATATTTATTTAGCACCAAATTAAACATAAGTAGTGATTAAAACAAATTTTATCTTTTTACCTAAGCATTCATTCTAGGTGATATAGTAAGATAAAATTAAAAAATAAATCACTACGCCGTGATGTACGAGGAAAAACCCACAAACGGGAAACAACCTCGGACGGACCTAGCCATAAGTACACTAAGTATGGTATTTTACAAGTACAAGACATGAAAGACTTATAGCACTCGACTCGACTCCTTTCAAGCCCCGATGCTCCTTCTTGTACCGACCTCCGCTTTGTTGACAATCTCGGACTCCATCGGAACCTTGGAATTCACCAATGAGGAACTAGGAAGCAACCGTCAACCACATATGGTGCCTTTCACCATATGAGAATGACGCAGTAAATATAACTTCTTCTTCTTTGAAGGATTTAGAAGAAAACCCAAATGAACTCTTCAATAGGCAGAGTAAACCGGTGCCGAAACTCCAAGTAGAGAATATATATAAAGATGAACTTGGATAAACAAACTTTGGGTGTAAACAAAAGTGTCTTAAGGATTTTCTTGAAAGAATTTACACTTTTAACAAGAACTTTTTTTACTTACATATTCAGGTAAAAATTTAGTGGGAAAAGAAGTGGGAAAGTGGGAAAAACTTCTTAAACTGCCAAATAAACTGTTCCCGCCAAAATTCGTTCGAACGAGATTTTTGTTCGAACGAAGTCTCGTTCGAACGAGCCTTCTAACGAAGTTCCTGTGTGAACTCGTTAGAAATCTCGTTGGAAATCTCGTTCGATCATCATTCTCGTTCGAACGACATTCTAGTGGCCAATGAGGGAATTCGTTGGCAAACTCGTTCGAACGACATTCTCGTTCGAACGAAAAACTCGTTCGAACGATAATTCGAACAAAATTCCATAAAGTGTAAATTTCTCTTTTTAGCCTAGAAACTTTATATAATTTATTTTAAAGTTTTGATAAAATCTTTCTAAAAAATAAACAACAGTTTTAAACAAAAATTTCACCCAATATAAAATGTTCCAAGGTCCTATATATATATATTCAATTGTATTCATACCTTAGGAGTAAATGGAACATTGTTGATGGCGTAGAAACGAGGTATAATAAACTCGTCATTTGATGAAGCTTTAATATCATGACTGCTATATCTTCAACTTTAGTATGTCATAGGCTTGAAGGATGGTCAATAACTCTATCATATGAATCAAACGTTTTTGTCTGGAGTTGAGCAAAAACTACAAAGGACTCAATCGGAAATTTGTGTCCTTACAAATCTCCTCCTTTGGCTATTCCAGAACAAAAACCAACAAAAATCCTAAAGGGTCGTCAAGCTCTACTAGACTGACAAAAATGTCCCACCCAATATAAAAATACATAGCTTGACTCAAACAACCCAAGGATAAATATCTTTGCCGAAGATGAAAGTTGCCACATAGAAGAATTCCTGCACACTTAAGCAACCTATCAAACGCATAGGGAATATCAAAATATTAAATGAAATAAAATAAATACTCCCACTAAATTAATTATCCCCTTTATTAACTATGATCAACCTAAGAAGATAGGTCTCTCCCCCTAAGTTAAATCTCTCAAACTAAGAAACGATTACAATAGGATTAGATACCATTTCTCCCCTATCATTCTCCCCCTTTTTGTTCAGGAATAGACAAAGGTTAAAGAATCATAACTCATCTTCTCCAATTAAAGCAAATAGAATGGGATAACAAGCTAAACATGCATCAGTGCATAAAGTGATGAGAACATTAAAGTACATAGCCAACATAATCATTACTAATCCAACAAATAATAACGAATACCAACTAGAATGCAAGAAACTGATACCAATAGGATATATAAAGTACAAAAAATGTGATATCAACAAAGAATGCAACAAGATAGATACCAATTATGAATTAAACCATAGATGGACTAGAAAGCAAGGCAAAGACAAAAAAAATTATATCATATATATACATACTCTAGATATACCAAAGATGCACACACACACACACACACACACACACACACACACACACACACATATATATATATATATATAAGCACATAAATGACACCAAATAAGATAAGATTTTCACACTCGTATGGGAAAAATGTGTCATATGGAAACGGAAGTGTTGTGTGAACTAGTAACAATTAAATTTAGACCCAATCACTTAAAACATGTTCACGGAGTTCTCAATTGATTGCAAACTTCATCACATTTGAATATAACCTCATGTGACAATATAGATTGAACTCAATGAACAAACATACACAGTGCATACAAGCCTACACTTTTGATGATTCTATAAACCAATAGAGTCATGACATTGAAAGTACAACTAGGATAAATGGACATTGTGAAAACTGTTGATGTACCATCCAATCTCCCTAAATAAGCATATATTATTTGAATGAATTTATCACAAAAACAGGCCTTGGCAATTATTTTTCTTTTCAATGCCATATTTTCTTTTTTTAGGCCTCTGGACCACGTATTTCTTTTAGGTCCAAACAAACGGTGGCTTACTATTCGCAAAGGATAATAAATCCTTTCAAATCCCTTCCCCGTGCACATTTATATTTATCATTTTTATCTCCCCCAAATCTCACGTTCAACGGATTTTGACATGTATTAGTCCTCCTAGGTCACAAATATGTAAATGACAAGATTGGTAGGAGAACACCTCACAAAGCTCAAATATACATATGAAGTTAAAATTTCAAAAGAGATCGTGCATGTGTGAAAAGAGGCATATAAAAATAGAATTCATTATATCAACACAAAATCCAACTTCTCCATGTGAGCATGGTAAAGAACATAATAAGGATTGACAATCTAAACCAAAAGTTCTAGCCACGTGGGAGCGAAAAAGATGGGATTCTAACACAAGTGTATGCCACATAGAGTGTGTCAAACTAAAATACACACAAACAAAATCTTTTTGAGTTTTTTGAAATATTTAACCAAAAGTAAAAACATATACTCAAAAGACATACAAAAATCATTTCAATTTTTCATTAAGCTTAAATTACCAAAAGTTAAAAACCCAAATGATAAACAAAAATCTTTTTGCATTTTTCATTTAATGCAAACAAAAAAGAAGGAAATATAATACAAAAGATAAACGAAAACCATTATTCTATCATGTGATTAAGCATGGAGCATATACTAGAAAATTATTTAAACATGCATACACCTAGCAATGATATATAATATGAAGCACAAAAAGCTAGAGTATGCAAAGAAAACTAACACATTCAACCTTTAGATTTAGCATGTGAGGAAGCATGTGATAGTAAATGAGAATAAAAAACCCTATCTTGTAAAAATACCAAGTCGAATCTCCTAACCCAAACTAATGATGAATGACGATCTAGGGGTGTAGGAATGTTGACTACCTCGGTTGCCTTACAGTTTGATTTTCTAGGAACTCGTTTAAGATTAAAACAAAATTTCCTAAGATGAACTTTTCGACCACAATGTGAGCACTTAAAGACTCGGCGAAAAGACTTACGAAATGAGTGATCTCTAAAATCTCTCCTAGGTGATTCTCCTAAAACATGGTATTTGGCTTTATGAGTAGATTCTTACATGTATCGAAGCCTAAACTACAAGTGTCATTTTTTATTTGGACCATGTCTAAGATTTTATCCAGTTTTTTTACTCTCCACTTTCACTACCATCAAAGACAAAGTAATCATAAAATTTGACCTTGGATGTGTCATGTGTTAAAATTTCATCAATAGATGAGTTCTCACTATCACTCACATGACTAGGCATAAAAGCCACAATGTTGGTCTTAGAGGAGGAATCGGGTCCCGCTTCATTATCACTAGCACTAAGGATTGCATTAAAAGACTTTGATTGCTTACCCTCTCTCCTTAGTTTAGTTGGGCACTAAAAGGCCCTATGGCCATTCCCTTCATAACCAAAACACCTATTTGACTCGTACCTATTTAAATTTTAATTAATAGTTTTAGGGATCTTCTCGGCTTTATCATGCATAGATTTTTCAAATTTCTTAAAATCATTTTTAAATTTATCTGTGTTCAATTTAAGAATTTTTTTAAATTTTCTAGCCAACATAGCCATGTCGGTTGTCGGGTATTTTCTCCCCCAAATTAAAAGATGAATTAACAATATCGAAAAGTCTAGCATAAAATTCATCAAAAGTTTCTTTACCATTCATTTTGATGGTTTCAAATTGAGTGGTGAGGTTTTAAAGCTTTGAAGCTTTTCCGACACTTGTACTTTCATGAGTGAGTTGTAAAATATCCCACGCTTCTTTAGTGGTTTCACACGTCAAAATGCGACGGAATTCATCTGGTGTGTCAGCGCTAAACAAGGTATTTAAACGACGAGAATTAAAATTTGAAACTTAAATTCATTCTCACTCCACCAATCGGCCGGTTTGGGAACATGTTCATTGTCTACTAAATGTATTGGTGGAGACCACTCGTTAACTACAGACAACCAAACCCTCTCGTCGATAGATTGAAGTGCCGATTTCATTCGCGCTTTAAAGTACGCGTAATTAGAACCATCGAAAATAGGAAATTTTGAGAATGGGGAAAATTCCATTTTAGCCAAAATATTTTAAAGGATCTTAACGAAATAATTTATCGTTTTGGCTCTGATACCACTGGTTGGAAAGGAGAGGCCCCAAATTTTTTGAAATTCTTTTTACACAAAAAGTAATAATTTCCTTTTTAGATGAGAATACGTGAGATGATGGTACAATTAAAAAATTAACTAATTTTAATTTACTTCTCAAATTAAAATTAAACCAAGTGAAATAAGATGGAACACACACACAAGTTGATTTCACTTAAAACTCAAGTCCTATAAATTTTCCTAAGTCATATTTTTCAATTTTATCAAATTAGGACAAACCAATTTTAACAAATTAAATTAATGACTTGAATTAACTACACATTAGCCCATATTTATTTAGCACCAAATTAAACATAAGTAGTGATTAAACCAAATTTTATCTTTTTACCTAAGCATGCGTTCTAGGTGATATAGCAAGATAAAATTAAACAATAAATCACTACGTCGCGATGTACGAGGAAAAACCCACAAACCGGAAACAACCTCGGACGGACCTAGCCATAAGTCCACTAAGTATGGTATTTTATAAGTACAAGACATGAAAGACTTACAGCACTCGACTCGACTCCTTTTAAGCCTCGATGCTCCTTCTTGTACCGACCTCCACTTTTTTGACAATCCCGGACTCCACCAGAACCTTGGAATTCACCAATAAGGAACTAGGAATCAACCATCAACCACATATGGTGCCTTTTACCATATGAGAATGCCGCAACAAAACTAACTTCTTCTTCTTTGAGGGATTTAGACGAAAACCCAAACGAACTCTTCAATAGGCAGAGTAAACCGGTGCCAAAACTCCAAGCAGTGAATATATATAAAGATGAACTTGGATAAACAAACTTTGGGTATAAAGAAAAGTGTCTTAAGGATTTTCTTGAAAGAATTTACACTTTAAACATGAACTTTTTTTACTTTGATTTTTGCTCTCAAACTCTCTCTTGGAGATTGTAGCATATGAAAAAGTTATGTTAAAAACTTAGTTCCCTCACTTACATATTCAGGTAAAAAGTTAGTGGGAAAAGAAGTGGGAAAGTGGGAAAAACTGCTTAAACTGCCAAATAAATTGTTCCCGCCAAAACTCGTTCGAATGAGATTTTCATTCGAACGAGCCTTGTAACGAAGTTCCAGTGTGAACTTGTTAGAAATCTCGTTCGAACATCATTGTCGTTCGAACGACATTCCAGTGGAAAATGTGGGAACTCGTTGGAAAACTCATTCGAACGACATTCTCATTCGAACGAAAAACTCATTCGAACGATAATTCGAACGAACTTCCAGAAAGTATTAATTTCTATTTTTTGCCCAGAAATTTGATATACTTTATTTTAAAGTTTTAATAACATCTTTCTGAAAAATAAACAACAGTTTTAAGAAAAAATTTTACCCAATATAAATTGTTCCAAGCTCCTATATATATATTCAATTTCATTCATACCTTAGGAGTAAACGGAACATTGTTGATGACGTAGAAACGAGGCACAATAAACATGGCATTTGATGAAGCTTTAATATCTTGGTTACTACGTCTTCAACTTTGTTATGTCATAGGCTTGAAGGATGGTCAATAACTCTATCCTATGACTCAAATGTTTTTGTCCGAAAATGAACCAAAACTACAAAGGAATCAATTGGAAATTTGTTTCCTTACAACCCATTCAATGACCTGAGGCAGAGGTTATCCAGGTCGAGAAGTGAAACTGGTTCTCAAAGGGGAGATGGTGAACATCGGACTCACCATGGCCGACCCCTAAATGGATGAGATTGTGGTCAAGAGGTCAACAACCAACGTTGTGCTACTGCCGGGGAACCATCGGTCCACCCCTTGGAGGTGGATGGGGACATCCTCGGCCAGACCAACATTGCTAAACCATGGAATGAATCCATCCAACGCCTAGAAGATAAGATATGGAACCTCATAAAAATTCGAGACCCACTACAAAGAGGGTTCTCAGAGGGCTCCCCATTTGTGGCAACGATAGTGAACTTGCCGACCCCTACCAAGTTCCAACCTCCTACGGTGTCTCCTAAGTATGATGGTAGTACCAATCCTATGGATCATATTGAGATGTACCAGTCTGCAGTAGACATTTATTCAATCCCAGATGATTTGAATTGCCGGGACTTCTCTGGGACTTTAATGGGAGCTGCACATATTTGGTTTACCTCTCTTCTGAAGAACTCTTTTGAGAACTTTAAGGGATTGGCTGAAAGGTTTATTAACAATTTTGGTTTTTGGGTACGACCGAGGAAGAAGACCACTCATCTACTGTTTGTCAAGCAGGGAAAGAACGAGAGCCTAAGAGACTACATTTTAAGATTCAATAAAGAAAAATTAGAGGTTGAAGATTACGAAGAGAATATAGTTATGACTTCCCTCATTGGAGGACTCCAGAAGGGAAGTTGCTGAGGAAGCTTGTTGATGACCCTCCCAAGTCCATGGCATAGCTATTACCAACTGTATGAAAAGGTCATGAACGTTGAAGAGGCTATGGCTGGAAACTATGAGGATGAGAATGGAAGTAGAAGCAGGAAATTCTAAAGGAAGAAAGACAAAAAAAAGAGGTATGTCGACGACAAGTTTTCACACTATACTCCTCTAACTGTGAGTTGCGAACACATCCTCAATGAAATAAAGATGACCGGTACCTGAGGTAGTCGGAGAAGCTAAAGGCTCCCCCACATAAGAGGAACAAGAATTTCTGCTACGAGTTCCACTAAGACCATGGTCATTTAAGTGATAAGTGGTTCACCTTGAAGGATGAGATTGAGAAAATGTTGAAGTTCGTAAAGCTGAGGAAGTATGTAGATGGTAAGGCTTCTAAAGAGGGAAGAGATGACCCCAAAAATAAGAGAAATGATAGGTGTCAGGAATATGCCCCAATAAGAAGAGCTGAGAACTCAGATGATGATGATAAAGATGACCCTGACCTCCCATCAAAAGACAACAATGCCCTCGTGAAGAGGGTTGGTATGATATCCTTTGGTGTTAACATCATTTGTGGAGAACTAGTAGGGGATGGATCACAAGTAGCCGACCGTAAAGCTCATATGGCAGAGGCTAAGTCAGTGACCAAGGTAGATGTTATGAATAGGGCGTCTTTAGAGGCTAAGCAGAAGATAAAGAAGGTAGATATGGATACTCTTATAGTTGGATTATCCCGACTTGATTTCAAAGGTATCTTAGCTCCACACGATGACCCTTTGGTAATTACTTAAAGGGTGCATGGATGTGAGGTGCAGAGAATTCTCATCGATGGGGGAAGTTCAGCCGACGTAATGTTCTGGCCCTATTTCAGGATCCTAGGCCTCAGCAGAGATAGGCTTGTACCATATCCTCATCCATTAATTGGTTTCAATGGTGAAAAGTTCCATACGTTGGGTATGTATGAGATGGATGTACGAATGGGAGATGAGTGGACTAAGAGGTTAACCCAGAAGATCAATTTTTTCGTAATAGATGAAAATGGATTCTCGACCTACAACCTCAATATAGGGCGAGTAGCCCTTAATGAATTTGAGACCGTGAGATCAACGGTCCACCAAATGCTAAAATTCTCTCCCCCTATAGGGTAGGGGAAGTGTAGGGTGACCAAAAATCGGCATGAGAATGCTACTTCAACTCTGCGAAAGAGAGGGAGGCTCATAAGAAGGCAACAACAACATATAACATTGATACACTTAATCCAAGGGATGAGACAAAACTAAAGAAGGGAATTGCCGCGGAAGAGGTAGAATCCATCGTCCTCAATGAGGAAGAGCTGAAAAAATCATCCAAATCGGGAAAACCCTAGGACCTAAAATCAAGGAAGAGCTGGTAAAGCTTTTAAAGAAGAGACAGAGTGTATTTTCTTAGAGCATGAAGACATGTCGAGTATTGACCCTGAAGTTATGAGACACAAACTCAATGTTATAGATGATGCTAAGCCCATTTAACAAAGAATAATGGTTTATTGAAGGCAAAAATATGATGTCATTAGGGAAGAGTTCATAAAGCTTGAAGAGGCCAAGTTCATCAGAGAAGTCATATACCCTGAGTGGTTATCTAATGCCGTCATTGTGCCTAAAGCTAACGAGAAGTGGAGGATATGCTAGATTTCACTAATTTGAACAAGTCTTGTCCTAAAGACTGCTTCCCCCTACCGAGAATAGATCAGATGGTAGATGCCACAGTAGGGCATGAGCTCATGAGCTTCATGGATGCCTATTCCGAGTATAATCAGATTTTATGGACCCAGAAGACTTAGAGAAGACAACATTCATAAGTGAAAAGGGGACCTATTACTATAAGGTCATGCCCTTCGTCTTAAATAATGCACGAGCCACTTATCAATGTCTTATAGATAAGATGTTTGAGATCTAGATTGGCACGACCATGGAGGTATATATGGATGACATGTTGACAAAGAGCTTGAAGGCCGACACTCATGTGGGCGACTTGAAGCGGACTTTTGACACCATGGATTTATACAGGATGGAGCTCAATCCTGCCAAGTGTGTCTTCGGAGTACGAGCAGGAAAGTTTCTTGAATTCATCGTTAATCAAAGTGGAATAGAGGCCAATCCTAAACAAATTAGGGCTCTGCTTGAAATGAAGACCCAGGACCATCAAAGACGTTCAGAGGTTAACCTAAAGAGTTGATACGCTGAACATGTTCATCTCCAGAGCTAAGAGAAAGTGTCTTCTTTTTTAAAAGTTCTTAGAAAGGCTTTTGAATAGGAAGAGGAGTGCGACAAGGATTTCAAAGAGCTGAAGTCCTTCCTCGGATCCCCTCTGATCCTATCTCGTCCCATCTTGGGGGAGAAGTTATATATGTATCTAGCCATTTTAGAATCAACCATTAATGCATCCATAGTAAGAGAAGACAATAGAGTGAAGAGGCTGGTGTACTTAAATAGTAAGGCCCTTAAGGGGTCTGAAAAAAATTACCCTCGAATGGAAAAGTTGGCATATACCTCGATACATGCTTCTAGGAAGATGAATCCATACTTTCAAGCCCACTATATGGTTGTCCTCACTGATTCCCCACTTAGACAGGTCCTCCACAAGCTTGAGAAGTCGGGAAGGTTGATGACTCAGGCCATCAATTTGGGGGAATATGACATTGTTTATCAACCAAGGGTTGCCATCAAAGGGAAGGCTCTTGCAGACTTTGTAGAAGAATTCACCTAGGAAGAGGCTGAGACTGAGAATAGTAAAGAGATTGCAGGAGAGCCAGATAGTAAAGTCTTTCGTGATCCGAACGAGGTTGGGTCAAGCAAGTCCAAAAAAAGTGTAGCTAAGAACGTGGAAGACAGGTACCTCTTCAAGCAAGGGATACTGTCAGAGGGGAACTTCTCTTCAAATGAAGATGTTTGGAACCTCTTTGTTAATGGGTCCTATTATGAAAGTGGAAGCAGAGCAGGGCTGATACAGTCAACTTCGGATGGTACCAACATTGAATATGCACTGAGGTTAAACTTCAAGGCTTCAAAAAATGAGTTGGAGTATGGGGCATTGATAGTGAGTCTCTCCTTAGAAAAAGCCCTTAGAGTTGGCCGACTCCTAGTCCACAGCGACTCGAGGTTAATTTTTTACCTAGTTCTTGGGGTGTATGAGGCTAAGGATAAAAGGATGGCCAAATAGCTGAAGAGGGTAAGAATGACGCTAAAAGACTTCGGAGAGGTGAAGATGAAGAGGATACCTCGACAAGACAACAGTCAATCCGATGCACCCACTAGGTTGGCCTCAGTAACGAGGACATATATAAGTAGAATGGTACCAGTTGAAATCTTTCCCCAACCAACCATTAAAGAAAAAGAGGTTTCCAGAACTTACCTCAATCTGAATATGGGATCCTCTTGGATGGACCCACTCATCAGATACATTAGACAAGGAGAGTTACCAGAATCAAAATTGGAATGGAGAAAGTTGAGGCTTCGGGCCGCCAAGTTCTCAATTATAGGAGATGTCTTGTATAAGAAGGGGTTCCTACTCCCTCTCCATAGATGAGTGTACCCTTCGGAGGTTCCTTAGGTCTTGAAATATGTACATGAGGGATGTTGTTCTAGTCACATAGGAGGGAGGCCTCTAGCTAATAGGATAATTACTCAAGGGTTTTGGTGGCCAACCTTGGCCAAAGATGCAACTGTTTATGTGAAGAGATGCGACAAGTGTCAGAGATTATCCACCAGCCCTCACCAACCTCATCAGCCTATAGCATTAATTAACTCCTCTTTTCCATTCACAATTTGGGTGATTGACTTAGTAGGACCTTTGCCAAGAGCTACAACCAATTATCGATTCCTAGTATTGGCAATTGATTACTTTTCCAAGTGGGTAGAGACTGAGCCGATGATCACGATTGCGGAGCAGAAGACCTTCCAGTTCAGCTGGAAGAACATCATATGAAAATATGGCCTTCCAAATACACTCATCTCAAATAATGGAACCCAGTTCAAGAATTCTTCCTTAGAAAAATATTGTGAAAGATTGAGGATCAAGCAGTTCTTCTCCTCTCCTCGTTGACCCCAAGAAAATGGGAAGACTGAGGTCACAAACCGAACAATCCTTGATGGGATAAAGAAGAGGTTGGAGGAGTCAAAACGGAGATGGACATGAGAGGTATACGTTGTATTATGGGCCTACAGGACGACTGTAAAAATGCCAATGGGAGATACTCCTTTCATGCTAGCACATGGTTCCGAAGATGTCATCCATACAGAAGTAGGACTCCCCACCCACAGAATTCAGAGCTATGATCCTCAGAGGAATGGGGAAGAAATAAGACTTGACTGGGATCTAATTGAAGAGAGAAGGAAGGATGCTGAGATTAGACAGTCATCCTCCCAGCGAAGAACAATAAAGTTCTACAATCAAAGGGTGAAATCAAGACCTATAGATATAAAAGACCTAGTCCTGAAGGCAAAAAAGCTCCACTCAAAATGGCATGGTCCTTACAGAGTGGTCGATGAGGTTGTGCCTGGTACTTACCGCCTAGAAAATCTCGAAGGGGAACCTTTTTCCAACCCATGAAATGCTGACCACTTGAAGAAATATTACATATGATGTTGCAGTTATTTCTTTGTAGTACATGTATTATTTTATAAAGAGGATATTAATGAAAAGAGCAATTTCTGTTTCAATACTATTTCATTATGCTTAAACATCATTAATTCAGTGATAAATTATGAGGTGAAAAATCATAATTTCGCGACCTCAGACCTTAAACATCATTAATTTGGTAAAATTATGAGGTGAAACATCATATTATGGTGACCTCACACCTTAAACATCATTAATTTGGTAATAAATTATGAGGTGAAACAACATAATATGGTGACCTCAAACCCTAAACATCATTAATTTTGTGATAAATTATAAGGTGAAGCATCATAATTTGGTGACCTCGTAACTTAAACATCATTAATTTGGTGAAATTATGAGGGTGAACATCATCATATCGTGACCTCAGATGTTAAACATCTTTAGTTTGGTGAAAATTATTAGGTGAAACATCATATTATGGTGACCTCAGACCTTAAATATCATTAATTTGCTGATAAATTATGAGGTGAAACATCATATTATGGTGATCTCAGACCTTAAACATCATTAATTTGATGATAAATTATGAGGTGAAACATCATAATTTGGTGACCTCAGACCTTAAACATCATTAATTTGGTGAAATTATGAAGGTGAACATCATTATATGGTGACCTCAGACCTTAAACATCATTAATTTGGTGATAAATTATGAGGTGAAACATCATAATTTGGTGACCTCAGACATTAAACATCATTAATTTGGTAAAATTATGAGGGTGAACATCATTATATGATGACCTCAAACCTTAAATATCATTAATTTGGTGATAAATTATGAGGTCAAAAATCATAATTTGGTAACCTCAGAACTTAAACATCATTAATTTGGTAAAATTATGAGGGTGAACATCATTATATCGTAACCTCAGACGTTAAACATCATTAGTTTGGTGAAAATTATGAGGTAAAACATCATATTATGGTGACCTCATACCTCAAACATCATTAATTTGGTGATAAATTATGAGGTCAAACATCATAATTTTGTGACCTAGGACCTTAAACATCATTAATTTGGTGAAATTATGAGGGTGAACATCATTATATCGTGACCTCAGACGTTAAACATCATTACTTTAGTGAAAATTATGTGGTGAAACACCATATTATGGTGACCTCAGACCTTAAACATCATTAATCTGCTGATAAATTAAGAGGTGAAACATCATAATTTAGTGACCTCAGACCTTAAACATCATTAATTTGGTGAAATTATGAGGGTGAACATCTTTATATGGTGACCTCAGACCTTAAACATCATTAGTTTGGTGAAAATTACGAGGGTAAACATCATAGTTTGATGACCTTAGACCTTAAACATCATTAATTTGGTGATAAATTTTGAGGTGAAACGTCATAATATGGTGACCTCAGACCCTACACCATTAATTTTGTGATAAATTATAAGGTGAAACATCACATTTTGGTGACCTCATACCTTAAACATCATTAATATGGTGAAATTATGACGGTGAACATCATTATATGGTGACCTCAGACCTTAAACACAATTAATTTGGTGATAAATTATGAGGTGAAACATCATAATTTGGTGACCTTAGACTTTAAACATCGTTAATTTGGTGAAATTATCAGGGTGAGCATCATTATATGGTGACCTCATACCTTAAACACCATTAATTTGGTAATAAATTATGAGGTGAAACATCATAATTTGGTGACCTCGGACCTTAATAATCATTAATTTGGTGAAATTATGAGGGTGGACATCATTATATGGTGACCACAAACCTTAAACATCATTAATTTGGTGATAAATTGTGAGGTGAAACAACATAATTTGGTGATCTCAGACCTTAAGTATCATTAATTTGGTAAAATTATGAGGGTGAACATCATTATATGGTGACCTCAGACCGTAAACATCATTAATTTGGTGATAGATTATGAGGTCAAACATCATATTTTGGTGACCTCAGACCTTAAACATCATTAATATGGTGAAATTATGAAGGTGAACCTCATTATATCGTGACCTCAGACGTTAAACAACATTAGTTTGGTGAAAATTATGAGGTGAAACATCATATTATTGTGACCTCAGACCTTAACTATCATTAATTTGATGATAAATTATGAGGTGAAACATCATAATTTTGTGACCTCAGACCTTAAACATCATTAATTTGGTGAAATTATGAGGGTGAACATCATTATATGGTGACCTCAGACCTTAAAACTCATTAGTTTGGTGAAAATTATGAGGGTAAACATCATAGTTTGGTGACCTTAGACCTTAAACATCATTAATTTGATGATAAATTATGAGGTGAAACGTCATAATTTGTTGACCTCATACCTTAAACATCATTAATTTGGTGATAAATTAAGAGGTGGAACATCATATTTTGATGACCTCATACCTTAATCATCATTAATTTGGTGAAATTATGAGGGTGGACATCATTATATGGTGACCTCATACATTAAACATCACTAATTTGATAATAAATTATGAGGTGAAACATCATAATTTGGTGACCTCAGACCTTTAATATCATTAATTTGGTGAAATTATGAGGGTGGACATCATTATATGGTGACCTCCGACCTTAAACATCATTAGTTTGGTGAAAATTATGAGGTGAAACATCATAGTTTGATGACCTTAAACCTTAAACATCATTTATTTGGTGATAAATTTTGAAGTGAAACGTCATAATATGGTGACCTCAGACTCTAAACACCATTAATTTTGTGATAAATTATAATGTGAAACATCATATTTTGGTGAGCTCATACCTTAGACATCATTAATTTGGTGAAATTATGAGGGTGAACATCATTATATGGTGACCTCGGACCTTAAACACCATTAATATGGTGATAAATTATGAGGTGAAACATCATAATTTGGTGACCTTAGACCTTAAACATCATTAATTTGGTGAAATTATCAGGGTGAACATCATTATATGGTGACCTCGGACCTTAAACATCATTAATTTGGTAATAAATTATGAGGTGAAACATCATAATTTGGTGACCTCAGACCTTAAACATCATTAATTTGGTGAAATTATAAGGGTGAACATCATTATAAGGTGACCTCAGACCTTAAAAATCATTAATTTGGTGATAAATTATGAGGTGAAACATCATAATTTGGTGACCTCAGACCTTAAGCATCACTAATTTGGTAAAATTATGAGGGTGAACATCTTTATATGGTGACCTCAGACCTTAAACATCATTAATTTGGTGAAAATTATGTGGGTAAACATCATAGTTTGCTGTCCTTAGATCTTAAACATCATTAATTTGGTGATAAATTATGAGGTTAAACATCATAATTTGGTGACCTCAGACCTTAAACATCATTATTTTGGTGATAAATTAAGAGGTGAAACATAATATTTTGATGACCTTAGACCTTAAACATCATTAGTTTGGTGAAATCTAAGATAAAACATCATATTTTGATGACATTCAGACATTAAGCCCAATATAACATGCAAGAGACCACACACAAAGAATCTATATAATCTGTGGAGTGTTAATATTCATCACAGAACAGTCAGAGTTACAAATCAAATATGCCAACATATAGTGCCAGAATTCACAAATGTTACGGACGAGAAAAGAGATAAAAACTACAACTTAAAGATTCACGGGACAAGTCCTAGGTATTTACAACTAGAGTGGTGTCCTCTTGGCTGAGTTAAGTCACCTCGACTCCATCGTCCTCAGGATTAACAACTTTCGTCTCAACGGCACCCAAGGGAGAAGTCTCGGAGGGAGCAGCACCATCCTCCTCAACCTCTTGTAAGGCCTAAGAAAAACGAGGGTCACCAGATCCTAGACTAACAAAGTCCGAGGCACTCCAACTCCCTAACTCTTATTCCTTAGAGGTTTCCCATTTACCAGTGGCTTTGATACCTCTCTCAAGGTACTCAAAGCCAAAATTGATGAACTAATCAGAGACCTTGTAATCTACAATAATCTTATTTGAGGCATCCTAGGGAAGCCTTAATAACAACAGCCACCTTAGCCTACAGGGCATCATCTTTGTCTTTCAGAGCCGCTTTATTGTCCTTCTTTAGCTTGGCCATGTCCCTGTCTTTCTTTTAGACCTCCTCCTTTAGCTTGTTGACCTCTTTTAGCTCCTCCTTCAGACGATCAACCTCTGTACTCAAAGAGGCTTGGACTTTAATGTTTCTTCACCCTTTTCGATCAAGGGCATTTTTTTCATAGTCCAGTCAACAAAACGATGCATGTACAATAGACCCTGTAGTAGAAGGTTAGATGTCTAAGCACATGAATGTAAGATAGTCAAGGTTACACTTGGAAGAGAAAAATAGTAGAAATCGTTACTTGGATTGATCTCTAAAGGGTAAAATCAACCAGTAAAGGGATATCCAGAGAACACAGGAAGCACTCATCTTCATCGATCATTATAGAGCCAATTTAATCAATAGCCTTCAGACCATGGCCGATCAAGCTATCACTTATTTTCAGCTGAGAAAGACGAGTTGCGAGGGCGTTGCGTGAGGATATTGGAATGGCATGATCCCCTTTTTTATTTTTACTCGCTTCTAATGCTTCGAGTCTGTTATTGGCTTACTTTTCTTTATAATGTTGGCCTTGGACGTGATGATGTTCGTTTTAGGAGGAGGTGAGGATATAGTATGGCATACCTTCTTCATAAGCTTTACGAGTCTTGGGGCAGACATCTCCCACATGTCGTAAAAAATACCTTATGGCGGTCTAAAAAAGAAACATCCGAGTTAGCAAATCAAAGGTATGAAAAGTATGGTACAAAATAGGAAATAATACTTACGAAGCTCGATCAAAGGACTACCCCCAGGCCTGCCCAATAAAGGTAGTAGGGGTCATCAGATGTTTATATTTGATAAGACGACCCTATTCTCCCTGATCTTGAAGGTCCTTAACCTTTTGGAAATTATCATGGATAAGGCCTGGGTCGGATTTGGCCGCAAGAGACACCTTCCCCCACTTCAGAGATGTCTTTGGATCAGAAGATGAAGAGGAAGCACATGGACCAAATTCCCATGCCCCTGAGGCAAAGAAATACCATGGTTTCCAGTTGTGATTTGAAGTCTGGGTAACCAACAACATATTTTTGTCTGACTTCCTAGATAGAAAGTGGTAGTAGTTGGGGTGGTTTTTGACAGAGGATGGGACGTAATAACCCGTGAAGACTCTAAGAGGAAGGTCAAAGCGGTGGACAGCCTTCCAAAGGACGATGGCCCCAATCATCACCCTCCCGGTAATGGGGGATAATTATGAAGGGGCTAGGTTGATATGGGATAGTATGTCTCTAATTGAAGGATGGATGGGGAGACGAACTCCTAACTTGAGCATCTACTTGTACACACAAATTTCCCCATCTCGACCATTAAAGGCATTCTCACCCCTTTGAGGTCTCCTAAGATTAATGGAAGGTCCTATGGAGTAGAGATGCCTAAAAACTAAGAGATTGTACTCACTAATCGAGCTCTTTATCTCGGCTGCCTCAGAGGTATCAATATCTCTCTCGTGCCCATCATCATCATCCCTAGTGACATCGTCCTGGGTAGATACTGGGGGACCACCGAGAAGCCTATGAGAAAAATCAGCCTCAGTGGCGGATGATAGGGGAATAACATCGTAAATGGGGGGGATGGCCACACTTGGCCCTATAATTTCGACATCAGAAGAAGACTGAGAGGTATTAGCCCCCTAATGTGATGAGACATAACTCGAAACCTTGGCCTTATCAAGGACCTGATCTTGCCTGATGAAGAAATCCATAGCCTCTTAGAAAGAGTCTACAGACATGGGGTCTGAGGTAGACGACTCAGACTCAGATATGGGTTGGGTTCCTCTGCTAGTTCAGCAGGCTCGGTTGGCTCAGGGTAGATAACCTTATGAGGTGGAGGAAATATGGGTCTAACAGGAAAGGTCTCAGACCTATGTGATTCTTCTTGGGCTAGCTCTATCTACCTTATTTTTCAAAGGTCTTCTCTCTAAGTGAAGGTAACTCTTCTATGAGTTGATACATGAGTCTAAGCATAAGGCAGACGACACAACAGTTGGGACTCTAAACCACAGATAAATAATTCAACTCAATCTAAATAGAAGATCAAACTTAGAGTTGAAATTTTTTTTAAACCAAGAAAACCTAAGATCAGGTGACCGAAAAATGCAAAGAGTGGTTGGAAAACCAAAGAACTCACTGAAAACTATAAAACTCTCACCGAAAAAAGCAGAAATGGAAATAAAGGCAGAAAATGGAAGGGAGAAGATTAAAAAGATACTTGGATAGTTGTGAAATAGAGAAGAAGAGGTTTGTAAGTGAAAGGACCCTCAAACACAGTAGCTGAGCTCTTGAAGAGAGAGAAAGTTACAGAGAGAACACAGGCGGGAAAAGTGAAGAAGAAATGGAGAAGAAAGGGTTTAAACATAAAATCGTGTTGGCACGCATCCCAAGTCCCATCATTGCCTTGGGAACTCAAAGGGAAAATCAAACCATCATGACTTGGTACACATCCCATTCACTTCAGCAAGTGACATGTGTCAAGAGATTGCTGGCACACAAGAAAACTTGGCCTCGGCCTTAAAATATCCCTCAATTACCTACTTACATAGGTAACTAAGGGCTAGGGGTTGATTTATATGCCCAAAGTACACCTTCCTACTCAGAGACACTAACCTCGGCCTGATTCATAGCCGAGGTGGCAGAAGCTCATAATATCCTATAACATCTTATAAGGTCGGCCCTGGCCGACATTGCTCAAACCTCATACATCAACCCCGGCTGGGCATTATCCAAGGTCAGTAAGAACTCATGGGTTCGATCATCCATCAATAATAACATCGGCCCAGGCCGATGTTACCAGTTAAGCAAAGCCTGACACACTCAATCATCAAGTATTATGACAACATCGGCCTCGATTGACGTTCCAAGTAGCTAACCTCATCTGGCATTTATAATTATCACCAACCTCGTACTCATCCAGGCCGAGGTTAGCCCAAATCAAAGACATCAGAGAATTTATAAGTTCATGTATGTCTTGGAACACGTGGACAAATCTGTTATAACTGAATCATTCCCTCCACGCGAGGGAATATTAATGTCATCGTTATTTAGTTATGATCAGCGAGTTGTCATCCTTACACTGGTTGGATCTTCATGAACATGCTCATTTCATGCTTGGGGGGTACATTACACCCCCCCCCCCCTCAAGCAATATATATAGAGGTTATCCTCAACATTGTAAAGGATTGATAATGGCAACCCTAGCTGAAACTCTATCATTTTACACAGTAGAGAGAGAAATCTTGAGAGATTGTATTCATGGCCATTAGTGCCTTCATTCAGTGATATTATTCACACACACTCACAATGGACGTAGGCCAGATTGGCTGAACCACTTATATTCAAGAGTTCGGCCGCTTCTTCTCACCTCCTTCTCCTACTATACATACATATAATTTTCTTGACATTGTTGTGCTTATTTGAGCTTGTTCATATCTTATCTGGTGGTGTTATTTCCATCATCATCAACCAAGAGTAGTCAAACTCATTCCCCAGTAGGCACCACATTTACGCATGACCCCTAGTCATCCCAGTGTGCTAAATAGCCGTCCCCCAGGGATAAAAGGTCACCTGCAAATCCCCAGCAAAAGTGAAGGATCAGTACCGATAAAATGGCATCAAAAGAAAAGAAAAGTATGAAGGATAAAATAATGCTTACCCACTCGCTTGTCAGTCCATTCAAGACCTGATGCACTACCTCTAGAGAAAGATTCTTCTTCGACTGTCAGTTGGACCTCCACCATCGGAACATCCGATAAAAGTCCCCAACAGAGTCATCCTTTAAAGAAATCAGTTGGGTTTTCTACACAATCACCTCGTAGAATCACGTCTGCAAAGAATAGGGATCACCATGCAAGAAATCTGTAGGTACCCAAAATATAACTTTCAATAAAAACTTTTTCTTGAGCAGAATTAAGTTAAGGATGAATTCAACCCAACTTTTTCTTCTAACGAAAAATTATTTTTCAATTTTATCAAACCAAGTTGTGAACAAATTTACAATGCCAATTTTATCTTGTTTAAATCCTAAACATGCATCTAGGTGATAGGCAAGTGAAATAAAGTAAAGATTAATAACAACGCCGGATGTATGAGGAAAAAGCCAAAACGAGGAAAAAACCTCAGACGTCCCAAGACATACAACCACTATGAACAATGGTATTAAAAATAAGGATTAACCTTACTCAACGATTCGATCCCCATGAGTCTTGATGCTCCTTATAATATTCTACAGTTCTTAATAGTGCCCACGCAGAAATTTCATCCCTCACGATGCTCGTCCACAACACTCGACTCCACGAATGTCTCAGTGTCCACCGATTCAGATTGATATGTCTATAATGTTGAACACGATGTCTGTCATTACTCCACCGTAAAACCAGTAATCACAAATGATGAACAGAACTCAACTTGGGGTAGCAAGGATCACATAAACATTTGATAATGAAAGCTCGGATCTTTGCAAACTCTATAAGGATGTGTTTAAGGCTTTGAAACCTTATAAAACATGTGCAGAAAAATATATTGTTTAAAAAGTGAATTCGTTCTGAACGCACACCGACAAAAGGATTGGAACCTGACTTAAATAGATTTTTTAAGTTTGTGCAAATATCATTCGAGTGAGATGTCACGTCGTTCGAATGACAGTGGATCTCGTTCCATCGAAATCTAATGTTGTTTGAACGACGTGTCAGATAGAGTTCAAAATAGATCTAACATAAAAAGAGTTTTATATAAAACCAACTCGAATCCAACACAAATCCTTCCTTTATTTGACGTGTAACATTTTAAAAACATTTTTCTTTAAATAAAATAACATCCTTATTTTTAAAAAATGAATTCCATGTTTCATTAACCTTGTGCATTCATACATGTGTGATCTCGAATTTCAATTAAACCTTGAAGACACGAAATTGCACCAATTAAACTTCGGCGTCATTCATTCCATGTAGCTTTGCGACAACGTATTCAATTATTCTTGGATACGTCATACACTCGTGGGATAACACAATATAAAATCTATTTATGACATAAACATGTTTTGTTCCGAGAATAAGTCAAAACTACATTAAGACTCAATTGGAAATTTGGTCCTTACGAATCTCCCCCTTTGACTATTTCGGGACAAACAAACAGTGAAATACCTAAGCCGGGACGTCAAGCCATGCGACACCTAAATTCCATCCCATAAAACCCAAAATGAAAAAATACATCATCGGTACAGGATAAGATTCTTCAACAATGGACCGGAAAGCATGAAACTGTCTCTAATGTCTGAATATGATGTAGACTTGAAATTTCGAATATCCTTAAGCCTACCTACACACATGAAATAGACAAATACCCAGTGAAGTATGGAGTAACAAATTATATAAATGAATAGGAATACGAATATGTAAACATCACATAAACTCCTCCTACATCATAAACATATTGCTCCCCCTTTTTGTCTCGAATAGATAATCCGTTGAAATGATAAATAAATCTAGCATGCTATATGAATGTGATACCAATTTGAATTAATTAAAAGTGAAGCACAACTAGATAAATAAGAAACAACTAGCTAAATATGACCAATCAAGGTCAAATCACTAGCTAGCAACCAATGAATCACAAAAAGAATATATTAATCTGAGGATGTGTGATAAATGAACCAATGCAGTAAAATATCAAATCAATCAAGGTAAACTGCATAAATAGAAAACAAGTACCAAAATATAAATCAATATGCAGCAGGGTACTGAAACATAAATACAACCTAAAAAGTCAAAACACGTCAACCAAAGTTGTCGTTCGAACGAGTCGGGGAGTCATTAGAATGAACTAAGACATCGCTCGAACGAAACAGAATGTCGTTAGAACGACATATACAATTTTCCACAGTCTCCCCAGAAAATTAAAAGTGTTGTCCAGTGAAAAAATTTCCTTAAAAAACTTACTGGAAGGGGCTCAAAATTGCGAAACAGTAGCAAAATAGTAGACAAACTAAGAAAACATAAAAATAAACAAGTATGAGTAACTCTAACATAGTATTGATGTTCCTAAACATGAACATGGAATGTATGTGTGTGAACTAAAACAAATGAATCACAATTCCAACACATCAGAACGATAAAGAAGTTCTAGTCAATATCAATCTATTATTAAACTTTTTTGTAGCCATATGTGACAATTAAAGTGTGAGCTTAATAAACTAAACAAATATCACGCAGATGAATCCGTAATTTTGATGATTCTAAAAAAAATAACGTCATGACACAAATTTTCAACAATAGGATTCTTTGTGCAAACCCTTTTAAATTTTTAATCCACCGAAACTCCCTATATAAAATCATATTTTCTTTTGAATGAACTAAACTAATTTGGCCCATTTTTGGCATATGATTCTTTTTATTTTCTTATGATTTTTTTTCGGGCTCTTTTAAGTGGTGGATTTCACGACGAGTCAATTTTACACTCTCACAGCCCTTTCTCATACACTCATCATATTTTCAATGAAGATTAAAATCCTCACGGGTAAACGGTTATTACATGCACACTTTCTCCATAAGTCTACTTACGCATAGACAACAAAATTTAGATAAGAACGTCTCACCAAACTCCAAAATGCAAGAGTAGTCAAACATCCATATAAACTCGTCCATATGTGAACAGATGGTATATATACAAAGTCGAATCAAAACACATATTAACTTTGAAAAAACCCTATAATATAATAGTTAAGATCAATCTAAGCATCGACAATTATGAGGAAATGTCCTAGCCACATGGATAATGTAAGGAAGGGGGTCCAAGCACACCAATATGCCATATCAAAAATGTTAACTGAAGACGCAAAAACAAAAATCTTTTTGGCTTTTTAAAAATATTTTGACTTAAATAAAACCAAAATCTTTTTGTATTTTTCAATAAGACTCGAACAAAAAAATAATACAAAGAGATAAACATGTCATAACACTAGCCAAATATATATCATGAAGCAAAACTAGTGTATGACAAACAAAATCATGAAAGAAACTATTCATAAGAAATAGCATGTGACGCATCATGTGCAAGCATGTGAGAATCAACCAATGAAGCATTTAGCATCACCAAAATGAATTTTCTAAGACAAACAGGTGTATACCTAACAACACAGGTTTTGGGAACCGATGGGACTCTACGTTTAAACTCCCTAGGGTCCTTTCTAATATCAAAACAAAAACTCCTAAGGCGACCTTTCCTACCATAATGCGAACGTGTGAAAATACGACGAGGAACGAGACCTTTAGGTTGACCTTTTCTAACCCCCTCGGTCGTGGTTGACGCTATAAAACAAACTATGGTTTTTCCTTTGACATTCAAACCACTGGAATAGGATAAGCCACTACCATCACTACTCGAGTCAGTTAAATCATTTTTTAACTTCAAAAATTTTGACTCAAGCAAACGATTGGACTCCTCAAACTTTCGGGATTCCTTCTTTAAATTTTCAATTACCCCTAGAAGGTTATCTCTCTTCCCCTCAATTTGAGCAAACTTATCCCTTAGAGTATTCTCGTGTGCCTTAAATTCATTAATCAAACTATTTTCATTAATGGCACAAACACGTGAATTTTTCTAATTCTCTAACTATCTCTCTCAACCAATAATTCTATCATCACTCTCCTTTTTGGAAACTTTTAAAGATTCAAAATTATTATATAAAGGTCCGAACTTCTCACGAATCATATCTCTTTGATTTTGAAACGTTTGCAAATATTCAATCATATTTTTAAAACGTGAATTTTCTTCCTCCAAAACATTAATTCGTTATGAAAACTTTAAATTCAATAGATTTAATTCGTTAAACTTTGAGAATCCATCGAGGGAAGAAAAAATAAGAGTGAGAAACAAGTCAGGACTAAAAACTAAACAAACACATGCAACGATCTACACAATAAAATAGTGTTTTTAGATCTGATACCAATTTGTAGGACCCCAAAATATAACTTTCAACAAAAACGTTTGCTTGAGAAGAATTAAGTTAAGGATGAATGCAACCTAGCTTTCCCTTCTTATGAAAAATTCTTTTTCAATTTTAACAAACCAAGTTGTGAACTAATTTACTATGCCAATTTTACCTTATTTAAGTCCTAAACATGCATCTAGGTGATAGGCAAGTATAGTAAAGTAAAGAGTCTTCACAACGTCGGATATACAAGGAAAAACCCACCATGAGGAAAAACAATATGAACAACGATTTTACAAAGACAGATTAGCCTTACTCAAAGACTCGATCCCCACGGGTCTTGACACACCTTCTGATCTTTTGACATTCTTCAATAGTGCCCATGCAGAAATTTCGTCTTCTATAATGCTCGTCCACAACACTTGACTCCACGAATATCTCGGTGTCCACCGATATGGCTTGATACGTCTACGATGTTGAACACGATGTCCGTCACTTCTCCACCATAAAACCAGCAATCACAAATGATGAACAAAACTGAAATTGGTGTAGCAAGGATCACATAAACATCTGATAATTAAAGCTCGGATCTTAATGAACTCTAAGGATGTGTTTAAGCCTTTGAAACCTTAGAAAAACATGTGCAGAAAAATGTATTATTCGAAAAGTGAATTTATTCTGTATGCTCACCGAGAAAAGGACTGGGGCCTGACTTTAATAGATTTTTTATGTCAGTGCAAAACTCGTTCGAGTGAGATTCCACGTTGTTTGAACAACATCTCATGTCATTTCAACGATGTGTTAGATCGAGTTCTAAACAGATCCAATTTTAAAATATTTTTATTTAAAACCAACTCTAATCCGATACAAATCCGTCCTTTATCTGATGTGTAAACATTAAAACATTTTGAAAATATTTTAAAAACATTTTTCTTTAAAGAAAATATCATCCTTATTTTTATAAAATGAATTTAGGGTGTGTTTGATAACACTAATTTTCCATGGAAAATGCAATATATGGAGTTATTTTCCATCTTTTGGATGTTTGATAAACAAAATTTTCTATGGAATTGGTTTCTTTAAAACAAATCACGTAACCACTTTTTTCACAAAAGATGGAATTAAAAAACCTCCTCCCACCCTGTTATTCATTTTCCAGGAAAAAGACTTACCACACCAAAAAAATTGATAAAGAACTTATAAAATGAAGAAAAACCCAAAAATAATGAAAAAAAATGCAGAAAGTGAATAAAACCCAAAAATAATATAAAAAAAATCCAAAAGTGAATAAAACCTTAAAAATAATGAAAAAATCCAAAAAATGACTAAAAACCCAAAAATAATGAAAAAAACACAGGAAGTGAATAAAACCCCAAAAATAATTAAAAAATACAAAAAATAAATAAAAAGTCCAAAAAAAATGAAAACAATTCACAAAATGAATGAAAACCCAAAAATAATGAAAAAAAATCTAGAATCTTATTAAAACCCCATAAATAATTTTAAAAAATCCCAAATATGAATAAAAACCCAAAAATAATGAAAAAAAATCCATAAAGTGAATAAAAACCCAAAAAAATGAAAAAAAATCCACAAAGTAAATAAACCCCCAAAAATAATGACTAAAAATCCATAAAATGAATAAAAACCTAAAAATAATGAAAAACTACAGAAAGTGAATAACTCCAAAAATAATGAAAAAAAATACAGAAAATGAATAAAAATTAAAAAAATTCGAGAGCGTGAATAAAAACAAAAAATAATGAAAAAACCCAGAAAGTGATTAAAACTCTAGAAATAATGAAAAAATCCAGAAAATGAATAAAAATAAAAAAATAATGAAAAAAAAGCAAAAAAATGAAAAAACAATCAAAAATAATGTAAAAAATACAGACAGCGAATAACACTCCAAAAATACAGAAAATGAATAAAAATTCAAAAATAATGAAAAAAATCCAAAAAGTGAATCAAACCCCCCAAAAAATGAAAAAAATCCAGAAAATGAATAAAAATCCAAAAATAATGAAAAAATACAGAAAGTGGATAAAACTTCAAAAATAATGAAAAAAATACAATAAATGAATAATCACAAAAAAAAAATTAAAAAAATTGAGAACGTAAATAAAAACCCAAAAATAATGGAAAAAATCCAAAAAGTGATCCCCACAAATAATGAAAAAAATCCAGAAAAAGAATAAAAATCCGAAAATAATGAAAAAAAATCCATAAAGTGAATAAAAACCCAAAAATAATGAAAAAATACAGAAAGGGAATAAAACCCCCAAAATAATGGAAACAGTCCAAAAAACGAAAAAAAAAAAAACACCAAAAATAATAAAAAAAATTACATAAAGTGAATAAAACTCCAAAAATACAAAAAATGAATAAAAATCCAAAAATGATAAAAAAAATCCAGAACGTGAATAAAACCCAAAAATAATGGTAAAAACTAGAGAAAGTGACTAAAACCCCCAAAATAATGAGAAAAAAACGAGATCGTGAATAAAAATCCAAAAATAACGAAAAAAATTCAGAAAGTGACTAAAAACCCAAATATAATGAAAATAATAAATAAAGTGGATAAAACCTCAAAAATAATGAAAAAAATTAAGAAAATGAATAAAAACCAAAAATTAATGAAATAATACAGAAAGTGAATAAAATGCTAAAAAAATGAGAAAACCCAAAAAAAATGTAAAAAATACCGGAAGAGAATAAAACTCCAAAAATAATGAAAAAATACGAAAAATGAAAAAGAAACTGAAAAATAATAATAAAAATACATAAAGTGAATAAAAATCCAAAAATAATGGAAAAAATACAGAAAATGAAAAAAATCCAAAATTTTTGAAAAAAATTCACAAGATGAATAAAAATCCAGGAAAAAAAAATAAAAAAAATCAAGATGTTGAATAAAAATCAAGAAATCATGAAGAAAATCCAGAAATTTATTATGAGGTTAATATTTATTTTCTTGTTTTTTATTAATTTTCTATATTTTTTATTTTTTGGAATTTTATTCCTTTTCGGATTTTTTTAATATTATTTTATTGGTTTTATTCACTTTCTGTATTTTTTCGTTATTTTTGGGTTTGTGTTCACTATCTGGATTTTTTTTTCATTATTTTTGGGATTTTATTCACTTTCTGTACTTTTTTTTATTATTTTTGGATTTTTATTCACTTTCTGGATTTTGTTTTCATTATTTTTGGGTTTTTATTCATTTTTTGGATTTTATTTCATTATTTTTGGGGTCATATTCACCTTTTTTTTTGGGGGGGGGGGGGGGTTATTAATTTTTTTTCATTATTTTAATTCATTTTTTGGATTTTTTCTATTATTTTGGGGATTTTATTCACTTTTTGGATTTTTTTTCATTTTTTTGGGTTTTTATTCACTTTGCTGGATTACTTTCCATTACTTTTGAGTTTTTATTCATTTCCTGGATTTTTTTCATTATTTTTGGAGTTTTATTCTATTTCTGTATTTTTTCATTATTTTTGGGTTTGGGTTTTTATTCACTTTCTGTACTTTTTTCATTATTTTTGAGTTTTTATTCATTTTTTGTATTTTTTTGCATTATTTTTTGGATTTTATTCACTTTCTGGATTTTTTTCACATTATTTTGGGGTTTTATTCACTTTCTGAATTTTTTTCATTATTTTTGGATTTTTATTCATTTTATGGATTTTTCTCCTTATTTTTGGGGTTTTATTCACATTTTAGATTTATTTATTTATTCTTTGGGATTTTTATTAATTTTCTGGGATATTTATTATTTTTCTATTATATATATATATTTTATATTTTTTTTCCATGGAAAATATGGAGAACCAAACACAAAAGATGGAAAGTAGAACATTTTCCACCTGGAAAATAATTGCAATCAAACAACACCAACAAATTTTTTCCATGGAAAATATTTCCAAGTTTTCAATTCCATGGAAATTAACTCTTGGCGCTTATTTTCCATCTTATTTATCAAACACACCCTTAGAGTTTCGTTAACATTATACATTCATACCTGTGTTATCACGGAATGCAATTAAACCTTGAAGATGCGAAATTGCACCAATTAAACTTCGGCATCATTCATTCCATTTAGCTTTGTCGTAACATCTTCAATTAATCTTCGATACGTCATAGACTCGTGGGATTAGATAATATAAAATCTATTTATGACACAAACAAGTTTTGTTCCTAGAATAAGTCAAAACTACATTAAGACTCAATTGGAAATTTGGTCCTTACAAAATCAAAGGAAGTGCATGAATGGAAAATGCGAATACATAAAGGAAAATGCGCAAATTAAAGAATACCTCCAGAAGATACGTGGCTCCAATAAAAGTCGGTCGGTAGCACCGGTTGAATGCGTCTAGAGAGTAGTAAAGGGTCGCCAAAGTCCGGATCCCCTAATCGTAGAAGATGATTTTCAAAAACACCAGCAGAAATGGGAGAAACCACAAATGGACGATGTCGCCACTCGTCGCCACTAGAAAACCCCCTAACACCAGCAAGATAAATAAGAGAGCCATCTGAGTACCTGCCACCCGTCGTTCTCGTCAATCCTCCTCCTCAGCAAAAACACCCTCAAAGAAGAAAAACAGAGGGAATCACTAGAAACCACCCTCTTCGCATCACCTAGAGCCACCGTTACCGCCTCCGGCGTCACCCGCAACGTCTTGTCCACCTCAATCTGGGCACCCTCACTGTCCAGCACCAGTAACTGCCGGACATTAATGGGAGTCACCGTCATCTCCCTAACGACAAAATGGAAGGTGTGGGCAATGTCCCACCACCTCTCTCCCTAAGCATATAGAGCCGTAGTGGAGCGGGGTGTCTCATCTAAAACCGATGATAGCCTCCTAAATCCCATAGAGGACACCATCCATCGCACCACAGTAGGAAGGTGCGCCCAAACATCATTGAGCCCTGTAGTACCATGCGCACGAATAGTCGACATGGAGACATCAGATTGTCAAGAAATGAAGACAACCTTTATCAAATTCAGGAAATAAAGCAATCTCATCAAGAAAAGAAGAAAGCAATACCAAGAGTCATGCAATACATACATAGCCACCAGCTTTCACCACCCTTGAAGAGAGATGATGCAAAGGCTCTCATAAAAGAGTCTCATCATTCGCGAGAGGCTCAAATGATTCAAAAGAATTGTCGCTACCCAATGCGAGGGGCATCCTAGCCCTCCACTCCAATCCTGCCCAGTCATCGGCATTGAGATACGCCATATGGGATGCACTGCTTGAGAAGTCATCCATTTAGGAAGTTAGAACGATTTACAGAGGTTTATAGAAGAAGAAAATAAGTCAGACATCTATGCAAAATGAGGAGAACCTTCAACCTTTTTTAGGAGGCTAAGAGTCATGACGATCGACACTAAGCCTTTCACCTGCTCGAGGCACCCCAAAAGTTTGTGTGAATGACGATTGGAACATTTCAATCCATGCCGGTTGGCACACTCCTTAAAATTTTATACAAAAACATCAATAAAATACCAGAAAAATTCTGAGAAATTCCTAGAATTGTCAAATCCATTATAGCACCTTGATTCATAGAGTAAAACATTTTTTACACCCCCAATGAAATTTTAGAGAATCATTCTAGCCAACAACTTCTCTAAAAGACACTCCAAATTTTCCCAAGCAAAAAATCCTCGGATCATTCACAATTCCCCAACAGAACCTAAAATCCAATCTTCATCCCCATCGAAGTCCCCAAATTCCCCGAAGGAAAAGTATTCCTCTTTTAGGTCAGAATTTACCTCGGTCTTTGATCGTCACCTCAGCTAGGTTAGAATTGACCTCGGTCCTCGCTCGTCACCTTTTTTAGTTCAGAATTGACCTTGTTCTTGGATTGTTACCTTAGTTAGGTCAGAATTGACCTCGGTCCTCGATCATCACCTCTCTTAGGTCATAATTGACCTCGGTCTTGGATCGTCACCTTAGTTAGGTCGGAATTGACCTCAGTCCTCGATCGTCACCTCTCTCAAGTCAGAATTGACCCCATCTTGGATCATCACCTCAATATAGTCAGAATTGACCTCGATCCTCGATTGTCACCTCTCTCATGTCAGAGTTGACCTTGGTCCTCAATTGTCACCTCTCTGAGGTTAGAATTGACCTTGTACCTGGATCGTCACCTCAGTTAGGTCAAAATTCACCTCGGTCCTCGATCGTCGCCTCTCTTAGATCAAAATTGACCTCGGTCTTGGATTGTCACTTTAATTAGGTAATAATTGACCTCAGTCCTTGGTCGTCACCTCTTTTAGGTAAGAATTGACCTTAATCTTGGATCATCACCTTAGTTAGGTTAGAATTGACCTCGGTCCTTGGTCGTCACCTCTTTTAGGTCAGAATTTACCTCAATCTTGGATTGTTATCTCAGTTAGGTTAGAATTGACCTCGATCCTCGGTCATCACCACTCTCGAGTTAGAATTAGCCTCGGTCTTGGATTGTCACCTCAATTAGGTTAGAATTGATCTCGATCCCCGATCATTACCTCTCTTATGTCAGAATTAATATCGGTCTTGGATCATCACCTCAATTTGGTCTGAATTGTCCTCAGTCCTCAATCATCACCTCTCTGAAGTTAGAATTGACCTCAATCTTGGATCCTCCCCTTAGTTAGGTTAGAATTGACCTCGATCCTCGATCGCCACTTCTCTTAGGTTAGAACCGTCCTCAGTCGGGGATCGTCACCTTAGTTAGGTTAGAATTGACCTCGGTCTTCGATCATCACCTCCTTCTCATTAGAATTTACCTTGATCCTCAGCCAGCAAATCTTTTAGGTCATAATTAACCTTGATCCTCTAAGTCAGTCATCCACATCCATTATGTCCACATAATTGACCTCCCTACATCATGTGGTGTCTATTCAACGGTCATCATTTATTCCAAGCTCATCCGTCGAGGGGCTCTATATACACCACATTCTATGACCCCCTAAGCCTCTCCTTATACTCTTATCTCTTCCCCCTTCCATCGAAACCTAGGTTGCACTCCGAGTACTGATGTAGAGGCCATTGGGCGCCCCCAAGCCCCATTTAGCTCTAGTAAAATCTTTCGTCAGAGTGAAAGCTCTTTGAATCTTTGAAGGGTTAAAAATAACCTTTCTAATAGTCCACGCCATATGCAAATCACCATAATGATTCAGAATAACAGACTATTTCACTACCAAAAACTGATTCAAAGGCCATCGAGTGCCCCCGGGCCCCGAATTGACCCCAAATAACTCCACAGTCAGAGTGAAAGTTATTTAAATCTTCTAAGGTCACTAAAAGCTATTTCAATCACCATAATGATCAGTTTTCCCCCAAAAATCGGTTGAAATCCCACTGGGTGCTCTCGAACTCTGCCCCATGCACGATTCTGACCTATGGTATGGACGAATGATTGCTTTTACTCCGAGAGGTCATCGGGCACTTTCGAGCCCTAGTTAACCAAAGTCAAATTTTCAAACCAAGCGAAACTCTTTGGAATATCTAAGTACATCTCATAACCTTTCCAACGGTCTTACCCTTGTACGATTCTCACTTACCACGAGAACGAACAGTCCGTTTGCATCCGACGATCTCCCGTCCAAAGGACCGACGCGCACTTCTGAGACACATTTGACCCAAAGAAATCCCTGGACCCGAGTGCGGTCCAAAAGACTATCGAAGGCCATTGAAATAACTTTCTAATAGTACGCCATGTTCATGATTCGGATCAATGGTTTGTATGCTACAGTCATTTTTCCAGAAAAGTTTGCACGGGACTACCAATTAGCAAGTCGTGAACCCTGCCTATCGGTATAGTGTCAAGGGTGACTTACCAATAGGCACCCCATGGAGTAGGTCAATCGATACCACATTTTTTCCTATAAATAGGGTCCATGACCTCATTCCCAAGACAACAAAAAACCCATAAGCATCAGTGATCTTAACAACATTATCTCGAAGCCATCGAAGTTCCATATGAGAAATACCATTCAAGCCTAAATACCCATCCTTTTGACACCCAATTTAGCAAATATCCTTCTCTCTCATCAACATCCATCAACATTCAAAAGAGTTCATCCAAGATCCAAGCTCAATATCAAAAGAAGGTCCAATTCCTTCTCCCTCTCTTTTAAATCTTTTGTTTTTGCATAAGTTACTTTAGATTCATAATCTAGTTTCACTTTATGTTCATACACATTAACATATACGTTTTTATTAGTATATTGCACATACTTTATTTTTCATAAAACCCCCAAAAAAATAAATAAAAGAGGGTTACACCCATAAATTTTGAACAAAATTATCCACCACACTTTTTCAAAAACCAAAAACACATTTTATACACACAGACACTTAATAAAATTTCATTCGAATCTATGGAAAAAACCCCACCCCTGTTCTATATTCGAACTACGTGGACTTTGATGCTTTTATAGGGTACACAGGCATCTCAGATTAAAATTCGAGACTCGGGTCCAACTTTTCAATTTTTTCATTTCTCTTATTTTCCAAATCCCTTATTTTTATCATACATATACATATATTGATTGTTCGCGTCTCATCCCACATATATTATCGTTTACTAATAACGATCAATATATTGATGAATGCTCATATTCTATCTTCTACAGTTAATATTATTTTGGGAATATTCCTGTGGATGACCTTACCTTATTTTTTCCATGGTATGGGTCGAACGATTCAAATGTCTATTATATAAACACATGCACACACTTCACGGGAATAAAGGAAAATACTGACATTTCTCATGAGAGACCGAAAGGGCGGTATGGGTGCCTAACACCTTCCCATTCCATAACTTATCCCCAAGACCTTCGATCAATTGGTTTCACATGCATCAGTTTGTCCTTGATGCCGCTATCTCGAACTGGCAATATATTCTTTTCCCTGTTTTGAGAAAAATATGTTGGCGACTCTATCTATTTACATTCACCCCATACCGATGACTATCTAATCCCCCTTTTTAAAGATAAGGGTGAGAGACCGTGATGTAGTTCTTCGTTGGGGGGGGGGGATCCTCCTTTCACCCCCTTTGAAATGAACGTCGCGTCGATCGAGATGACCACACAAGGATTACCAGAAATGGATCAAGGCTGATGAGATAGCGCTGTGTTATATTTTGGCATCTATGTTAAATGTTCTGAAACATCACCATTAGTCGATGGACACTACCTACGACATGATGTTGAACCTCAAAGATATGTTTGGGGTTGAAAATCCTGTTGCACGGCAAGTGGCAATTAAAGAACTCATGGACACAAACATGACTGAAAGGACCCTAATGAGGGAACATATTATAAGGATAATGCCTCTTCTAATGAGATTGAAATACTTGGAGTGGATATTAATGGGGAAACCTAGGTCGATATTATTCTCCAGTCACCGCTTGAGTCCTTTAAGTAGTTTTACCTAATTTAGAACATGAATAAACTTACTTACTCTTTGGTAAAACTACTTAAAGAACTATTAGCAGTTGAGGGTGTCATCAAGAATTCAGTAAGCCCTTTTTTTTGCTGAGAAAGGTTCTACTTCTAAGCCTATAGGAAAGAATAAAATGAAGAAGAATTCTTAGAAACAAGTTTGGTCCCTTAGGCAGCTCGCAGCCCTCAGGGAGGTGTGAAAATTCCCAAAGGAAAGTGTTTCTAGTGTAGTTAAGCCACTTTAAGAACAATTGTCTGATTTTTCGCAATAAACAGAACAACAAAGATAAATTTCATTTGTTTGCCATTGAATCATGTTTTTTTGGTTTGTAGTACCGGTACCTTGTGTTTAGATACGAGAGCCACTAATCATGAATGCAATTCTTTGTAGGGGTTCCAGGAACCAGGTGACTAAGTGATGGAGAGATTTACTTGACTCTGGGTGATGCTATGAGATTAGAGGTAGTTGTTGTGAGAGACATTCATTTAATCTTTAATAATCATAGGAGTCTATTTTTAAAATATTGTCTTTATTCACCTTCCATTACAAGGAATATGATATCAGTTTCTTGTTTAGCATTTTATGGATATTTAGTTTCTTTCAATACAATCATGGTTATTAAGAAAAATAAATCTTTTATTTATTCTGGTACTTTAGATGATAATCTTTATATTGTTAATACCATCTCTTCCACACAACAAATTAATATTTTTCATTATTCAATTGGACCAAATTTAAAGAGAAAGGAACCCTCCTCAGTGAACCAAATGTATCTTTAACACTTATGCCTAGGTTATATTAATATAAAAAGGATTCATAGACTGGTAGAAAGTGGGAAATTGAGCTCACTAGAAGTGGAGGCACTTCCAATTTGTGAATCTTATTTAGAAGGTAAAATGACCAAGAGGCCTTTCTCGCCCAAGGTCTATGGAGCCAAAGAACTATTGAAATTGTTTCATTTTGATCTATGTGGTCCGATGAAAACCCGAGAAAGAGGGGGCTTTGAGTATTTTATGACTTTCATTGATGATTACTCAAGGTATGGGTACATTTACCTAATGCACCATAAGTCCAAAGCACTTGAGAAATTTAAAGTGTATAGGATAGAAGTGTAGACGCATCAGTGTAAAAGAATCAAGACACTAGGATTTGATCATGGTGGGAAGTACCTCTTAGGCAATTTTAGGCAGTATCTAGAAGATCAAGGGATCATATCCTAATTATCTACACTAGGTATGAATTAGCAAAATGATGTATAAGAAAGGACGAACATAGATCTTTTGGAGATGATTACGTCCATGTTGATTTATATAGATCTCCCAAATTACTTTTGGTAACATGCTTTAAAAATAACAACTTATAGACTAAACTTGGTACCTTCAAAGGTTATCTTTAATAAACCCAAAGAATTGTGGATTAGGAGCAAGCCTAATATGAAACATATTTGTATTCGGGGTAGTCTAGCTCATATGCCAACGAGAGATCCTAGTAAGATGGAATCAAGATTAGAAGTTTGTTTCTTTATAGGATATCCTAAGGATTAGAAGGACATTGTCATCACCAATGCCTGAATCTTGGAAGAGGATTATATGATGGATCATAAACCCAAAAGAAAAGTTTTTCTTGAAGAATTACGAGGGAACAAATAAGATTCTTCAACACCACCAATATAAGATGAAATAACACAACATGTTGACACTAGTACACTAGCACATGGACTACCTCATCATAGTGGGAGGGTTATACATCAACCTGACTCGGTTATGTTCTTGGGAGAGTCTTATGATAAGGTCTTTGATGAGCTCGAAGTCGATCCTTGTAACTATAATGAGGCCATCAAATATAAAGATACAGAACTTTGTCTTAATGTTGTGAATTCTAAGATGGAATTTATGTATTCTAATCAAGTCTGGAGTCTTGTATATCCACCTGAAAGGATAAAACCCATAGGATGCAAGTGGGTCTATAAGAGGAAAAGAGGTATGTATAGGAAGGTTGAATCCTTTAAGGCACAATTTGTTGTGAAAGGGTTTATTCATAAAGAGGGCATCGATTATGAGGAAACAATCTCGCTAGTAACAATGATGAAGTCCATCTTAATTCTCTTATCCATTGCGGCTCATTTCGATCATGAAATTTGGCAAATGGATGTCAAGACTGTGTTTATTAATGGGAATATCGATAAATGTATCTATACGATGCAGTTAGATGGTTTTATTTCCCAAGTCCAAGGGCATAAATTATGTAAGCTTAAGAAGTCCATTTATGGACTTAAGCAAGCATCTAGAACATGGAACATGTGTTCTAATCAGGTAATCAAATCTTTTGGTTTTGATCAATGTACATATGAGTCTTGTGTGTACAATAAATGAAACAAAAATGTAGTGGTGTTTGTAGTATTAGATGTGGATGACATTCTGCTCATTAGAAACAATGTTAGAGTGTTGTCTTCGGTTAAAATGTGGTTGTCCAGCTAATTAAGTATGAAAGACTTAGGAGAAGCTAGTCACGTTCTTGGGATAAAGATTATGTGTGATCATAATAAAAAGGATGTTGGGTTTATCATAAGATAGTTATATCAATCCTATTCTCGCCAGATTTAACATGAAAGATTCTAAGAAAGGGTTCCTCCCTTTTAGACATGGAAGACATCTCTCCAAGGATCAATGTCCTAAGACACCTAATGAGATAGAGAAGAGGAAAGGCAACCCTTATGCTTTTGAAGTTGGGAGCCTTATGTATGTTATGCTATGCATGAGACCTAATATCTTCTTTGTTGTTTTCATGGTTAGTAAATATATGTCTAACCTTGGGTAAGAACACTATACTACGATAAATTCTATACTCAAATACCTGAAAAAACACGATATTATATGCTAGTTTACCTAGTAGAGAGTCTAGTACTCAATGGGTACACCGACTCAAATTTTTAATTTGATAGAGATTCTAGAAAGTCTACATTTGGATAGTGTTTAACCTAAGGGGTGGAGCCATTAGTTGGAGGAGTATCAACAAATTTTACATTGTTGATACCACTAATGGAAGATGAATATATGGAGGCCTATAAGGTAGGCAAGGAAGGAGTATGGATTAGAAACTTCCTAATAGTTCTAAGAGTGGTACCTTTAGTTCAATCGACTATTACACTTTATTGTGATAATAGCAGTGCGGTTGCTGACTCAAAGGAACCCAGGAGCCATGAGAGAGCTAAACACATTATGCATAAGTATCATCTCATTCATGAATTTGTGCACCGGGGTGATGTCACATTTATTAATATTGCATCAGAGTAAAACCTGTCGAACCCTTTCACAAAGAGCTTACTATCCAAGAATTTTTATGGTCACACAAATGGGATGGGAGGGAGATGCATTAAACAACATGACTTTGAGTCTAAGTGGGAAATTGTTAGATAAGTAGACTAAAATCATGCTCTATATAATACTTTTACTTATGGATTTATTGTTATAATAAAATAAGTTATTCGTATTTTAAGTTGAATCATGTATGGACATGATGTTTGTAGTATTTTATATATTGTTGATGTCTTTTATTCTACCCATTAGGTATTTTGGTGTCTAGAGTACGACTTACTCACAGAGTATCAAATCACCGGTTCTTGTGGAACATAAGTTTTATCGTTCATAGTCTTAGATGGAACTCAAGACACCATTAGTAGGACTGTAGCACAATATTTTAGTAGGTCTATATTGATTACAGGAAGCCGTATAGTTTCAACTGATTGTGCTAGTACACTTTGTGTGTATTGAATAAGACCAATTTGAGGTCATTGTTTTTATACTAAAATGTACACATTGTGATTATTTGGTTTATTGAAGGATCTTAATTCGGATATGATTGACGGACACAAACACTAGTTATTTATTACTTTGACTTATCGGGTGAGATTCATTATTAGATCAATAATCCTGATAAATTGGGTAATGGTGATAATGTACGGTGAAAGTCTTTTATGGATGGAATCCACGTCTCGGTATAGATACCTTTGATACCCCTTGAGATACTTATAAGTATTTTATGTGTCAAAACCCTGCTGATGGATTATGTTAATCCGACACTAAAATAAGATAAGTTGGACCGCTCAAGGACTTAAAGAAGTTAATCAAATAAATTATCAGTAATTTATTTTATTAACGGGTATCAGTAACCTTAACATGGGGAGAATTAAGTAATTAATAATAAGGAGCTCGAAATATAATTTTGAGTCTAGGAGTGCAATTGAAATTATAATTATTTAGTTGTATTAATTATAATTAAGGGATTGAGATTAGGATTCGAAAATGATTAGGTTTTCTCAGGTTTATTAGGAGCCACATCCTTATCTCTCCTTAGGGTCCCTAATGTAGCCTATTTATATGCACCTAAGCCTCTTTATTTCTTAACCTAGTCGTCACTCTTGGACACTCAAAAGGCTCGAGTTCATACTTATGAGAAAGAGAGACAATGGAGAAGAAATATGAGACAAATAGGTGGTCAAGAAATAGGAGCCCACCCTCTACTTGTGGCTATCCATATTGGGAATAAAAAAAAATCATGAGGTTAATCGAGCCATCATATATTCTATTCGTCATAAAATGAGATCAACTCAAAGAGATGTCATAGGTAAATCCTAAATCTGCCTTGTAGGATTTCATGTATGTGTAGTTTTTTTTGTAGCTCGATCTATATGCGTTTACAATAGACCCTTGGACTTTCTCTAAAACACCCACACCAATCATTTTGGATTTATGGAGATGACGGTGACTCCCATTGATGTCCTACAGCTGCAGGGGATTGATTGTGAGGGTTTTCAAACTAAGGTGGATCATTCTTTGTTGGTTACACCTGAGGCGATTGGGGCTGTGTTGGGAGACGTGGAGAGGATAGTCTCTGGTGATTCGATGCATATTTTTCTCTGCGGGAGACAGTTTTGAGTCATAGGATCGATGAGACAGATGGGTTGCAGGTGCGATGGATGAACTGTTTATTTTTTTTCTTCTATTGGCATCGAGTGATGACGTCATCCACTTACGATTTCTTCTATTTTTGAGGGTATTTTTTTAATATCCCTCTCTATGAGTGGGGAATCCCGACTTTGGTTACACTTTATTCTTCTTTGGATGCTTTCAGCCGATGCTGCTAGGATACTTTTACTAGGCCCATGCATATTCTAGAGGTAATTCTTGTATTTTTCCTTTATGTATTTTATTTTATTTTATTTTTAATTTTCTCTGGTTACTAACTCCCGTCCTTTGGCAAATGCGATTTTATGAGGTGATCAGGATTAATACCCGTTTCAACAATTTACATGATGATGAGGGGGATTCTGCCGGATGTACCGGTAGTAGAAGTTAAACCGAACGTCAAAGCATCCTCATTCTTTGTCGGCGATGCATCAGGTCTTGAACACCCTGATGAGCGATCAAGTTACTCCTATATTTATTTAGAAACCTTTTTTGATATGTTCTTTTTTATACAATTACTGATCTTTATTTGGAATTGCAGGTGACCTTCTATGACAGCTATCTAGTACATATGGGAGACTTGGGTTCATATGCAGATTCGCCAGTTACTGGTGCACGAGTTCTACCACTCATGGTACTTTGAGGAGAGAGTGGTCATACAGATCGTGGAGGATAGGGTGGTGTTCCCACCGACGACATCCTCGATGTACATAAAGTAGGTAAGGGAGTTATTGAAGGAGTCTCGGGAAATGGCAATGGTTGGCGATACCTATTCGCCATATACGGATAAGACGATAACATCTAACTACCTTGATTTCGTGATGAGATGGCCGATGCCTCCTTGTATTTATGATGTGGTGAACATGCCTTCGCCTCCTACGGCTTCAAGTAGGAGTACGATTTATTCGGTGTGGCCTATCCACAGCACAAGTGGTGCGTCGACGTCAACAATAGCACCAAAGGTTCCATTCATTCAGCTTTCCCCGTCTTTATATAGCTTTTGATTAGCTGAAGTGGGATCGCTACGCATGCCACATCACCCTAATGAAGTGGACTCGATGGTGTTGGGGTCGACGGAGGACATCCTTCATCCATATGTATATCTCTTTTCTTTTTTGTCCTTATCTAGCTTTTATTTGTTTTAAACTTACTTATTACCCCGTCTTTATTGTTTTTATTGCATCATGTTCGCGTGTCGACTACTTGGCTCAGGGACATTCCAAACTAGGTGTCTTCGGTGACTGCCTACATCAGGGACTGAATCCTGGTTCTTTATTATCTTGTGTCATCTACTTCTTCGGAGTAGGGATCGAGATGCGATAGTGGAGGCTGAACACCTCGCCACTAGGGGAAACGTTCTCACCGTAGGGATTTGGGGGGGTCTTAGAGAGAGTGATGAGAGATTGGGGTTTTCGGGCTGAGTCCCACTGTACTTACTATTTCTTTTATTTTTCTTCTTTTTCCTGAAAATTAAAATGAAGAAAGTGGAAATATATGTAATGAAGTGAGATTTTTATCATTTATCTTTTCTTTTAAATGACTTAGTCTACATGCACTCTTTACTTTGTAGCTAAGACCATAAAAGTATGGGATATAAAAATAACTCAAGAGAAAATTTATTATAAGAAAGGGTGAGTAAAAATGGATAATGTAGGAAGAAATGACCCGATTTTTTTTAGATAGGGATTTATTTGTTAAATTTTTGATTTTGAACAAAAAGGAAAGATATAGTTTTCTAAAATAAGGGGGGTGTCGGTCGACATATCCCTTGTCCTACCCATCGACAGGTGAGTCTAGTCAAACCACCTAAAGGCTTTGATTTAACTTTTTGCGGCTTCAAAGTACTTGGTGGGGCAGTCTATTATTCGGGTTCTTCAAATTTCTTTTTTTTAGCCAATTTTTCCATGTATTAAAAGGGATAAGGTGGTGAGGTTTCTTTACCCATTCACACTTTTTCTCCTTTCTTGCTTATTTATTGCTTTTTGTCTTATTATTTCCAAAATAGCCCTTCACATGAGTGCATAATTTTCTTCATATCTCAAGAAATTGGAAGCTATGTATCTGTATACTATAAACTACGATGCTTTTAACATACTTTGGGTATATTTGTGGCTCAATCGACCCATCGACTAGAACATGCGGGCGACGGCAGCACAATTATGGTAACCTAAGGATCATGCTTTTTTCTTTATCTTAGATGACGTCTGTCTACTCTATGAGGAGTATTCCTCTATATTGGGGGTTAATCCCTGTGAGGAGATGGTCATGCCTAAATTCTCTCGGTCCCCTCGGATGTTGTTATCAGGATTTCTCTGCATCTCTCCTTCGGCGGCTTGGCCATTGGTCATTGGGGTAATGATCTCTCTCTCAGTTGTCCTATATTCTTTGTGTATATAGGATTTCAATGATGTGGGCTATATAAGAGTCGTTTACATAGGCTTAATTTCAAAGGTAATTCTCGTGATTGGGGATCGGATGGTGCACCCTCAATTGGCTTCTATCAATGTGTGGAAGTCATATCATCATAATCCTGCAATGGTGATACTGGTAGAGACCCTTAACGGTCTAGATGCTTGGTGGGAAGACCATTCTAGTTTTTTAAGAGAAAGCCCGGTTATGATGTCATGTGGCTGGATGAGAGATTATTTTTAGTGGTCCCCCTAAATATCCCTTAGCAATATTTCCGAATTTCTTCATTCGTTATTTCATCATCTTTATCCCATCAATAGAGTACTAGGTAAACTGGTTTGTGGAGCATAGAGATTAATGTCTGCACTGGTTCGTGCTATGGTGGGGGAGTTTTATCCCATTCTTGAACTGGGTGAATACCAGTACGTTCGATTAGTTGTCCTTCAACAGACGTCATTTTATTTCCCCTGATGGCTCCTGCGTCCAATCAGAGCAAATTATGCCTTCGTCTTCCCTCGATTTTTTTCCTGTAGAGGATTTTACTCGAGTCTTGCACATGCAATTGGGCTATCTGTGGGAGAATCGTTGATCGCTAATTGTTAACCCGTCCTCAATCTATTTCCAGGGTTTGGCATGTTTTTAGAGACTATATGACATGGTTTTGGAAGAGGGTAGTGACTAAGATCTTGGTAGAGGAGACCGAATAGAGACAGTTCATCATATTTGACACTATGAAGGGGGCATAGTTGTTTTCTCTAGATTGGTCCAAACGTATCGTTCCATGAAGATCCATTGTCATACCATCCAAGAAAGGGAAGTTTGGGGGCCTCAAGGATAGGATGATGATGTGGCTAGCTCTTTGGATAGCTACGAATAGGGTCTTTTGTGAAGCTGGTTTTTATTTGTGAAGATTTTATTAAGGAGACATGTTTGGTTATTTTTGGTTTTGGGTAATAAATTTGGGGAGGTTTGGTTAGTTTTATTGTAGTAACAACTTGTTTTGATTTGTTGTAGGACATTTTGGTTGGCGGGGGTAGTTGTTTGACTCCCTACGATGATATTTCGTGTACTTGTTTTGAGTTTTACCATTTGTGGAATAAAAAAAAATATTTAATTATTTTTTTATGCCTCTTGATGAGTTTTGCATTTGAATTATCTATACCAATGACCAAGTCAGAAATAATCCTTTTGTTCATGTAAATTATAAAATGAATTGTTGTTCTCGGGGATAAGAAAAGAATATCATTTTTTTGAAAAAAAGGGGATCATGCCCATGTAAAGCGTATGGCTTGCCTACGTACCTATGGGGGTTTTGAAAAATTTCTTAGTTTTATATTGAAAGTTAAAGGTTTTTTAGAGGATCAAGACCCATGTAGTCTTCATTAGAGGGAAATAAATATTTTTTTCCTTAAATAATAGAAGGGGGATGAGAGGATTCGTAGCACGTTGAGATTTTAGACTAAGAGTAGAATTTCTTAAGATGGTCCAGGTTCATTGCACGATCCATCTATTCTCCATCAAGGTCACTGAGCATAGTGGTGTAACCGGACATCATCTTCTTTACGATGTAGGGGCCACTCCAGTTTGTCTTGAATTTCTCTCTAGGGTCTCAAATGGGTTTTATGATTTCTTTGAGGGCTAAGTCCCCTTCTCGGACACCACGGTCCTTGACTCTCTTATTGAATGATCACTCTATCTAGCAATGACATCCCTGTATATGATATAGATATTTTAGTCTCATTTCATCTAAGAGAGACAACTAGTCGAAACGGATCTGATGCCAGTCTTCCTCGTTGACTCAAGCATGATGCATAATGAAGGTATTTCTAGTTCAAGGGGTAAGACTGCTTCCATGTCGTATACCAAAGAGTAAGGGGTATCTCGAGTAGATTCTCAAACTCAAGTGTGGTAGCCCCAGAGGGCGTAAAGGATTTGATCGGCCCAGTCTCAATAACTTTAAGTCATCTTGTTGATGATTTCTTTGAGATTTTTTATTGGCGGCTTCAACTACACCATTCGTTTATGGTCGGTAGGGATAAGATTTCTATCTCTGAATCCTATACTCATCGACTAATTTTATGACTTCTTCCTCAAAATGTAACCCATTATCTGACACTAGCTGATGCAAAATTCCATATCGGCATATGACATTCTTTAATATGAATTTGGCTACCTTTTTGGCATTCAGCACATCGTATAACTCGGCCTTGACCCATTTGGTGAAGTAATTAATGGCGTCTACGATGATTTCATGCCTATTGGAAGCTTTAGGTGTGAATTTCCCTATAATGTCAATTCCCCAAGTGGAGAACGAATAGGTATAAGTCATATTGTATAATTCTCTCGGAGGATAATGCTTGAGATTAGCAAACTATTGGCATTTAAGGCATCTCCAGACATTAGTGGTGCAATACTAAACCATGGTGGTCCAATAGTACCCCTATCGGATAATCATCTTAGTGAGCATATGGACATTCATGTGGGGTCCTCATTCCCTACTATGGATTTTTTGCATCATTTATTGAATGTCAGCCCCGGTGATGCAGTGCAAATGGATTCGATTGAAGTTTCTCTTAAATAGTGCTTTATCACAGACAATGTACTACAGTTAGTCTGTAGAGGATTACTCAGTCTTTTTTTTGGCATCTCGGGGGTACCTACCATGCTTGAGGAGGCATAATATATCATAATACCAACACTCTCCCATATCAGAGTCCTCTTCTATGATGGGCTCAATATGATAGGAGTGGGTCAATTTAGATTATTTTTAGACTAGGAAAGGAGCCATCGTTATTCACTTGGGTATGTCGACCATTGAGGCTAAGGTAGAAAAGGCATCGATTAAGCTGTTCCTTATTCGGGGAAAGTAGTGGAAGGTGATATCTCGAAACTGGGATGCCATCTCTTCCAGGTGGGCGTGGAAGGGTAAGATTTGTTCCCCTTTGACTTTCCATCTTCTAAGAGAATGGCCGATGATGAGTGCAGAATCCCAGTAGACATCTAGGCATTGGATACCTTTCTTGAGAGTGACTTTGAGGCCTATAGTACATGCCTCATATTCGGTCATATTATTGGTGTGTAAAATCCATCGTGATGACAATGGGAGGGTGCGAGTCATCAAGGGTGATCAGGAGTATCCCAATGCCATATCTTTTTTTATCGGCAGCATTGTGAAAGACCATTTTCCACTTGAGGGCTTCCTTAGAGGTGCAAAGGATATCTTCATCCGAGAAATCTAAGATCCAAATGTAAACCTCTTTCATGGGTTAGTCAGCAAGGTAGTCAGAGATGGCTCTTTTTTCATGTCTTTCTGCGTGACATACACAATATTGAACTCGACTAGTAGTATCAACCATCGGTCCATTCGTTTAGATAGGGCGAGTTTCTCGAGTAAATATTTGACAGGATCTATTCATCGTGTCGTAATTTCTTAGTGACCCAGACAAGGTCGACACATTCTTTCTCCAAGGAAGTGTAGTTGTTAGACGATTTATGACTGGCATAGTAAATGAACCTTTCTTTATGGGATTCTTCAAGGTAGTGGGCTATCAAAAACCCCTGTGCGATGTCTATTCCAATCAAGTCTAGGGGTAAAGGCAGACAAGACTATGGTGGCATGAGTATCGGAGGTCGGGTAAAATACTATTGTATTCTAACAAAGGCTTCCTGACAAGCGTTATTTCAGACTTCTGTAGAATCCTTTCGGTGGATTCTGAAGATGGGTTCACAAATAGAAGACAATTGTCTTATGAACTGACTGATATATAATAATTTTCCCAAGAATCCTCGAACTTCCTTATCCATTCGGGGTGATGAAATTTCTAGTATGGCTTTTAGTTTAGTAGGATCTTCTTCAATTCCCTCATTTCTAACCATGAATCCCAAAATAATTCCTTTGTTGATTATAAAGACACATTTTTGTGGGTTAATTCTTATCTGATATCATCATAGGCATTCGAAGATATTTCGGAGAGTGGGAACATGAACTTCTTGAGTCAGACTTAATGATCATATCATCCACGTAGACCTCGACCCCTATGTGCATCATATTATGTAAGATAGATGTGGAAGTCCTTTTGTAGGTAAACCCTACGTTTCTAAGACTTAATCGCATAACTATGTAATAGAAAGTTCCCCAAGGGCTAATGAATGTAGGTTTTTCTTGATGATCAGGATGCGTCTTCATCCCATTATATCCAACAAACCCATTAATGAACGACTTAAGAGCAAGACTGGCTGTGTTGTCCATGATGATGTCCATATTGGGCAGTGGGTAATCATTTTTTAAAGATGCCCTGTTTAAATCTCGGTAGTCGATGAACATGCAGACTTTTCCTCCTAATTTTCGTATGGGTACGATGTTGGCTAGCCATGTGCAATATTCGATCAGTCTGATGAATCCTTCATTTAACTATTTTACCACCTCCTCTTTAACCTTTAGCAACCATTCAGTGCGGAGATTTCACAATTTTTGTTTGATCAGTTTCCACTCCGAAAGAGTTGGAATATTGTGCTGAGCTAACTCAAGATCAATGTCGGGCATGTCATTATAGGACGATGAGAAAATGTCCACAAATTCCTTTAGTAATTTTTTGATTTGTTCATGCTCATTCTCGTCAAGGGTGGACCCTATCCTAATCTCGCGCTGTTGGTTACTGGAAACAAGATTGATAACAACAGTTTCATACTCATTAATTTGAACACAATTATGTTATTTGTTATTAACGTCATTATGATCAGTTAATAATTATTCATTTGTAAAAATCATCATCATCAAGAGTTTTATTAGAATATTGACTATTAATGTAAGGCAAAACAAGATACTCAAAATCTTCGTTTATTTCATTCATAGGAAAAACAACATTGGGACCCTCGTCAAAGGATGTCTTGATTACATTATTATCATAAAAAGGCGGAATAACAAAAGAGGAAGAAATAGGATAAACATTTGGGTTAGGTTAAATTTTAGCAGGTGGAACTGGTAAAACTTTCTAGTTGAGGGGTTAGTCAGCATCTTTGATTAGGATGGACGAATTCGACAATATAGTGTGCGAGTTGATCGTACAGAGTGTCAGCTCCAGTGTCTGCAGATTAAATGTGTCCTCAGATTCATTTCCCTCAAAAACCTCAGTAACAACTATAGTTTTCTCAATAGGTGATTGCATATGATGTTGGTAGTCCTTTACCTAAGATTAACTATTTTGAAAGAAGATATCCATCCCTGGCTTTATCTTCTTGTCCACATGATCATACCATGGTTCTAGAAAGCCACAAAAGGGAAAATATTCACGTTCTTCGATAAATCATCCATTCAAGGAATCCCTCGAAATAGTCTTGGTACTATCTAAATTTATCTTCAACCGTGGTTGGCAGAGCATTCTGAGTTCCTCTGGTGACGGTCGATAACCCAGGCCACATGGAGGAAATGATTTCTTCAGTACAATGGGTTCTAATACCCCTATTGTCATCATCCCAGCCCTAGTCCTAGCATAAAGTGCACATTCTTGAACATCTATATCACGTTGACATTACCGTAAGGGCTATACTATAGACACAATTGGTCTTTGAAATCATCCCCTACTCGGAGGGGAAGTGGTTTGACTCAGAAGCCAAATATAAGCATGTTATTCGACCCATGATGTATTTATAATACCACTGGTGCTGGCATTCTCAGTATTATCATTGTTGTCCAAAATGGTGATGACCATCCCTTGGAGAAGAACTTTAGTTTCTGATGGAGACATGAAGATACCCTCTTGATGCTGTGAAGCCATGATCGACCGAGCAATAGATTGAAACAAGCAGGTATGAAGATAACTTGGAATTTGGTAACGAGATTTATAGGGCCATCCCCTACTGTAAGTGTTATAGGTCACATCTCTTTTCGGGAGGTGTTGTCATACAAACGCACTACGGCGAAAGTTGGATCAAGGTCGCTTACTTTCAAACTAAGGAATTTTAAATTTCTTAACGTGCAAACATTGAGTGATGATCCATTTTTGATGAGTAAGAGTGCGATTGTCTTCCCCCTTACCTTAACGGAGATGTTGAGAGCATAGTTATGAGTAAGACCAAACTTTGGGATTTTTTTTCAGAGAATGAAAGCATTCTAGTAGAGGTTAAGGACATAACCAGGTTCATGACTTCTTCTAGAGTAGTGAAAGGAGGTACTATGGGATCAGTAAGAAATTTTATCAAAGCATTTCAGTGAAGCTGGGAAGACGTGAAGAACCCCTATAAGGTGATGTTTGCCTGAGTTTTCTTGAGCTAATGGAAAATCTTGCTTTCCTCGATGGTCATTTCATGCATGGGGAGTTTCGTAACAACTCCTTTTCCTTTATCTATCCCTGTTGACTGAGGATTCGGACTCTAGTAGGGCCTCCCAGATCTTGTCATATGGTTCACGGAGGAAGGGAAGAACAAAAACCCCGTTTCTTCATCCATTTTAGGCTATTAGTCCACTTTGTTGATTTCTCCTAGCAGATCTTCAAATGATATCATCATACACACACTGATTATTGGACTAATATTTTCATGGCTAAGTTCTTACTCTGAGCTATCAAACCCATATCCCCATTCGGTGGCAATGGTGTCATCTTGCCACAAGAAATCGATGCATTCTATATCATCGACACCTTCACTCAACCAGGAGATGCATAAGTGAAGGAGCCAACCACCCTTGTAGTTTTAAGGCATCGAGTAACTCAAATATACTATAAATCTCATTGGTCCATTTGAATAAGTCTACCATAATATGTACTACATCATCAAAAATGACTTCGTCAATGGGTACCAAACAATTATCTGACTCTTGAGCCCACTTTCGAGCTTCCATGAACAAGATGTTGAACTTCTGATAGTCAATGGTCATTTTAAAGGTAATTTTTAGCGCAAACTACAAAAGCTGGTTCAATATTACCGGCCATTCAATATTTTTCCCTTCGGACCAGGTACGAACGTTCATACACGCTCTTATGATAAGTGACAAAACTTGGTCAGTAAAACAGGTAGGGTGTAGGATAATATGGCCAGACTTTAAGGGCTTTGGGTGAAAATATGGGTATAATCTGTGCTTTACCGGGTACAATTAGGGTAGATAGTTATAATTCTTGGTCATTCTCTAGGAAAGTGGCATTTGTATGGTTTGGAAGTGGATTGTGAGTGGTGTTTGGTTTGGGATTGGCCAGAGGGGCGATGACACCGCAATCAATTAAACATTGGATTACATTTCAGAGATGGAAGAACTAATTAGTGTTATGGTAAAAAATTTGGTGAAATAACAATGGGCGTTGGGTTTAAAATTTTTGAAAGTCGGTTTGGTAGTGGACGAGGGTCCAAAGATTTGATGAGATTTTGTCTTAGCAAATCTTGGTAGACTTTAGAGAGGGGATCATGAAGCTAAGTGTACTTTTTCTGACTGGATTAGCATGACTTTCGGGAACCCAAGAGGTAGAGGGCTATGAGATGTTATTTGTAGAGGGGGTTTGAAGGTAATCCTAAGATTATGGATAATCCTCTAATTGGCAGTAGTGTTTGAGATAAAGAAACTGAGGCAGCTCAAGCGTGGCAGCTTGGCATGGCAACTCATACTTTAGCTTGTTGTATTAGTCATATTGAATATTTGTTTTTATTGATTGTAGCCTATAATGGTTGTAATGATGTAACGAGAATAATAATGAGTTTAGTGTGAGGTCAAAGGGTACTCATGAAAGACCAGGCTTGGCAGGGCCTGGGAGAGCTTTCATGATCTATCGAATGACCTCGTTGTGGGAACTTTAGAGGGACTTGGTGTGGAGGATTGAGAAGTAAGACACCGTTGGGGCTTGTCCTGACCATCTTAGATCCACCTAGTAAAACAGTGAGGAACCCTCACCGTGGAACCTCGAGCGGAGCAGCTTCGAGTTACATCGGGAGTTTAGCTGTGAACCTAAGAGCACTCTACATTATGTCCCATCTACTATAAGTGATGTCACTAGATAGCTAGACAATATCAAATCTGCACTTGAGTAAACCACCGTGGTATTTGGGGCTATCAGACAATTGGTAAGCAACCTCTGCGGAAATAGCCCCTGACACACCGTGGTTAGGCAAAAGGAATATCTTGGCATTTAATGTCTATGACGTGGAGGCAGCTAGTGCATCAGGTATTTAATGTTGGAGACATAAAGTATGGGGAATGTTTTCCACGGGCACTGATGACTGAGTTGCATCGAGGGTGGTTTAAGGGATATTTAAGATCCCCAACCACCTCCAAGAGAGAGGGGATCTTTTTGAGGGTTCATGAGTTATTGCTAGAGAGGATACACATCGGAGGGAGTGATTACAAACCAGAGGGTTTACTCACTCACCATTGTTATTTATTACGAAGCTTTTAATACTTGAAAGAGATTCTTGAGGGTGTTTGGTGTGTTCCTACCTACCTACCAAGGTGTATCTAGGGTGCTTACTTCTCTCTCCATCTATCTAAGTTACTTTAAAAGTTCATTACTACTTCCTGAGTTATACACGAGAGCTTGGTGAGTTTAAACTGAGTTCATCTTCATTAGGCTTGTGTTGGTATGTTCTATCACTAATCCAAAGTCTTGGGTTATTTAACTTATCATTACTATACTCAAAAGGGGTTGTGCCTCCATTTATAACCTAAAGTACCCTCTTACATTTGGCGACTCTATTGCGGACCGATGATGAGGCTGACCCGATATACAAATGCTTTTTGGTATATCAACAAGGGCAATGTATGGTGATAGACAACTCTAACATATAAGAATTCGTGGAAGATGTCATCGAAGAATCTGATTACATAACGGATAAACCAAGGCCGCAAGCGTAAGAGTTGGAGTAGTTGAACCTGGTTCAAGAAGGGCAGGATCCTGGGCCGATCTTTATCGCGAAAGACCTTCACAAAGAGAAGCGAGAATCCTTGGTCGAGTTCATTCATGAATTCATAGACATTTTCCCGTGGAAGTACATAGAGATGGAGGGAATAGACGAAGAAGTTAGTTGCCACAAGTTGAACTTGATGCCTTCGGCCATCCCGATGAAGCAAGAAATGAGAACGTACAAGCCGGAGCTGGACTTGATAATCAAGGAAGATGTCCAATGGTTATGAGTAGCAGGGTTCGTCAAACTGATACAACATCCACTTTGGCTATCAAGCATCGTGCCGGTGGGAAAGAAAGACAAGAACCAAATAAAAATCTGTGTACTTCAGAGATTTGAATAGGGCTTGCCCCAAAGAATAATTCCCTTTACCCTCCATCGATAGTTTGATAGACGCCACGACTGGTCATGATATGTATAGCTTCATGGATGGGTATGTGGGGTATAACCAGATCAAGATGGACCCTACGGATGCAGAGAAAATGACATTTAGAACTCCGTTAGGAAAATTCATGTACAGAGTAATGCCGTTTGGACTCAAGAACGCTAGGGCTACTTATAAGAGAACAATGATGGCCATTTTTCATGACTTCTTCCACAAATTTGTAGAATTCTATGGAGGAAGGAGGAGTCTCATCTAAGCGATTTGAGAAAGGTGTTCTCTCGATGTAGGAAGTATAAATTGAGGATGAATCCACTAAAGTGTGTTTTCAAAGTAACAAGTGGTAAATTCCTAGGCTTCGTACTTGATCGACAAAGGGTACAGATGAACCAGGATAGGCAGCGGGCGATCTTGGAGATGCTATGCCCAAGAAGGACGAGGGAGATGAAGAGTTTCCTCGATAAAGTCTCCTACCTTAGAAGATTCATGCCTGGATTGGCCGAAGTGACACACCCGTTGATGCAGCTGTTGTGAAAAAATACGAAGTTCAGGTGGGAGGAAATTCACCAGGAGTCTTTCGCTGGGCTGAAGAAGCTGCTAGTTTTACCACAGACCATGGTTCCCCCACGAGCGGGAATACTGTTGAAGTTATATCTCACATATACCATGAGGTTCGTTGGAGCTTTGCTTGCATAAGAAATTGACGGGCAAGAACGCCCAGTTTATTACCTCGGGAGAATCATACATGGGCCAGAGATTAGATATAGCAGCTTAGAAAGGCATTGCTTAGCCTTAGTCTTTCTAGCACAAAAACTTAGGCATTATATGCTGTATTTTACAATTCATTTTGTAACTAGATGCAATCCTATTAAGTATTTATTAGAAAGAACCATATTAATTGGTAGGGCAGCTAGGTAGTTCCTCATCCTCTCCGAATATGACTTGAAATGGGTGGTCCCTCCTGTGATCAAGAGCTATGCGTATGCGGATCTATTGGCAATTTTTCCATCAGGAATGTTTGAACCACCTAAAGAAGACATTCCAGGAGATGATTTACAAGCCAATTATCTGGATGCAACTGATGAGGAATGGAAGATGCAGTTCGATGGATCTTCGATGGAAAAAAAGGGAGGAGCAGGGGTTATTCTTTCAAAAATAATGGAGGATGTTTGCCTTTCTTACAAGTTAGATTTCCCATATTCCACTAATAAAGCAGAGTACGAAGCGTTAGTCCTGGGGTTACTGGAGGCTCTACGAATGGGTATTCGTTCACTCTACATTAAGGGTGATTCGAACTTGGTGATATAACAAGTAAACGAAGAATATGCGTTGAAGAATATGAACCTGGCACCATACAGAATGATCATTCAAAGGCTCCTCAGCCAGTTCCATTGAGCCAAGATCATAAGACATCCCAGAACGATAAACCACCATCCAGATGTGTATGCAACTATTACTCAGAAAATGGTCATGAGGAATGACACAACTATCGTCACGATCCAACGAAGAATAGCTCCTTCAGTGGTACAATCAATCCTACCGATGGAGGAGGATGCGGACTGGAGGGGAGAGGTTAGGAGGCAACTTGATTCTGGAAAAGGAGCAATGGGATTAAGAGAGTTGGCTCAATATTTTAAAAACTAGGGAAATCTCTAATTTAGAAATGCAGGTGGATGGTTGTCAAGATGTATTGGCCTAGAAGAAGCAGAACGGAGGTTGAAGAACTTTGAGGCCTACGGTGCTTGCCTCGTATTTCGTCATGTTGTTGGTGCAAGGTAAATCCAATTTAATGGCGATGGGAGTTTGGGAGTCATCTGGGGCGATCAGAAGTATCCCAATTCCATATCCCTTTTTGTTTGCAGCGCTGCCAAAGAACATTTTCCATCAAAGGCGATTTTGAGCGGTGCAAAGGATGTTCTCATCTAGGAATTTAGAGATCTGGACATCTGCTTCATCTACAGGGTAATCGGAAAGGTAGTCACAGATGGCTCTTCCTTCAACGTCTTTTTGTATGATGTACACGATATCGAACTCGATTATGAGCATCAACCATCGGGCAATTCAACTGGATAAGGTGGGTTTCTCAAGCAGGTATTTGATGGGGTCCATTTGGGATACATGTTTGATGAGGAAGACGAATATATAGTGTCATAACTTTTCGGTGACCCAAAAAAGTGCGACACACGCCTTCTCCAAAGTAGTGTAGTTGACCTCGTACCCGGACAATTTACGACTGGCATAATAAATGGCTCTTTATTTACAGAAGTTCTCAAGGTATTGAGCTAGTAAAGCCCCAACTGTAGTGTCGGTTATGGTTAGGTATAGGAGAAAAGGGAGACGACGGGCCTCGTTCCAAACCTTCGTTGAATCCTTTTGGAGGAGCTTGAAGATCGGTTCATAGATGAAGGTTAGCTAGCTGATGAATCGGCGGATATATTGCAATCTCCCAAGAAAACCTCGGACTTCTTTCTCTATTCGGGGTGGTGACATCTCAAGTATGGACTTCAGCTTCATAGGATATGCTTCTATCCCCTTTTAACTGACCATGAATCCTAAGAGTTTTCCATTTATAACGTCAAAGACACAGTTATGTGTATTACGTTGCATCTGATACCATCGCAGTTGTTCAAAGAACTTTCGGAGAGCGGGAACATGACCCTCTCTTGTTTTGGACTTGATAATCATATCATCCACATAAACCTCAACATCTTTGTGAATCAGATCATGTAGGATGGTTGTAGCATCCCTTTGGTAGGTAGCCCCAGTATTCTTGAGACCAAATGGCATAACGGTGTAGCAAAAGGTTCCCCATGGGGTGATGAATGCGGTTTTTTCTTGGGGGTCGGTGTGCATCTTGATTTGGTTGTATCCGACAAACCCTTTGACGAATGACTTGAGATCATGACTAGTTGTGTTATCCATGATCATGTCGATATTTGGTAGCAGATAATCATCCTTTGGAGAAGCTTTGTTTAAATCTCGGTAGTCTACACACATTTGAACCTTCCCCCTAATTTTGGTACAGGTACTATGTTGGCCAGCCATGTGGGATGCTCGATCACACGAATGAAATCCACGTTTAACTATTTTACCACCTCTTCTTTGATCTTGAGCGACCATTTGGTGCGAATTTTTCTCAATTTTTGTTTAACTGGCTTGTAATCTGGGAGAGTGAGAATCTCGTGCTGAGCTATTTCAGGATCAATGCCAGGCATATCATCATAGGACCATGCGAATACATCCATAAACTCTTTCAGAAATTCTTCGAGTTGTGCATGCTCATGCTTATCAAGGGTGGCCCCCATCCTAATCTCGTGAAGTTGGCTACTAGAACCGAGATTAATTACAACAGTGTCTTCTTCTTAAACGCGGTTATGTTGTTTATTATTAACCTTATTTAGATCAGTTAAAAATTATTCATTTGCAAAATCATCATCATCAAAAGTTTGATTAGAAACCAAGAAGTTAATGAAAGGAACGGTAAAATAATCAAAATCTTCGTTTATTTCATTAATAGGAAAAACAACATTGAGAACCTTATCAAAAGAGGTCTCGATTACATTTGAACAAGGATAGACAACAGAAGAAGAAATAGGGTAAACATTGGAGTTAGGGGAGATTTCAAGAGGCAGTACTGGCGCAGCATGCCAGTTGAGGAGGGGTGTATCAACAACTTTAATCAGATGGCATGGATCCATTGATGTAGTGACTAAATGAACCATTCATAGGGTCATCCCCAGTGTCTGTAAGTTGAAGGAATCTTCAAAATCACTTTCCTTAGTCTCTTTGCTATCTTTGATGAGCGGTTGCACGCGATGTTGGAAACTTTCGACCTATGGGTAGCTATCTTGGAAAAAGATCTCCATTCTTGGCTTCATCTTCTTGTCTTGTGGTCATACCATGGTTCTGGGAAACCACAAAAGGTAAAGTCTTCGCCTTCTTTGATGAATCGTCCATTCAAGGAGTCTCCTGAGATAGTTGGGATGTAATCTAATCTTCTCTTTGGTCAAGATTGGTGCATCATTCTGAGCTCTTGTTTTGATGATTGATACCCCAAGCCACAAGGAGGGAAAGCTTTCTTCAGTTCGATGGGCTCAAGTATCTCGTGCTGCCTTTTCCCTAGCACCAGTCTGGGTATGAAATGCATGTTTCTGAACATCTGAATCACATTAACATTGCCATGAGGGTCATATTCTGGACAAACCCTTTCTTTGAAACCGTCCCCTGTCGGGAGGAGGAGTGGCTCAACTCGAAATCCTAATAGGAGTATATCATTTGACCCATGTTGTATCTCAAGGATTGGATTGCTCGTGCTTGCACCCTCTACATTTTCGTTGTTGCCCAAAATGGTGATGACTCACCCATCGGTGAAGAACTTCAATTTTCGATGGAGTGAGGAAGACACACCCTTGATATTGTGGAGCCAGGGTTGTCCGAGCAATAGGTTGAAACAAGCTGGGATGTCTATGATTTGGAATTCAACGACAGGCTTTATAAGGCCAACCCCTATTACAAGTTTTATGGATCCCATCACCTCAAGATGGGTATTATCATAGGCACGTATAGCGGCGGAGGTTGGAGCGAGGTCACTTTCTTTCATGCCTAAACACTTGAAGGTTCTCAGAGGGCAAACATTCAAGGCAAATCCGTTATCGATAAGGGAGAGTGGCACGACCTTCCCCATAACTTCGACGGAGATGTTGAGTGCATGATTGTGATTCGACCCAATTCTGGGGAGTTCTTCTTTAAAAAATGATAGCATTCATGTAGAGGCCAAGGATCCAACCAGATTTATTGCTTCTTCTGGTGAGGTAGAGGGAGGAACTGTGGGTCCACTGAGAAATTTGATTAAAGCATTTCTATATAGCTGGGAAGACATGAAAAGTCCCCATAGAGTGATGTTAGCTTGAGTTTTCTTCAGTTGATCGAGGATCTTGCTCTCCTCAATGGTCATCTCTAGCATATGAAGGTTTTCAACGCCCTTCCATTTGTCATTTGTTGGTAGTGAGCTTGGAACCTGGTAATGTCTCCCTGATCTGGTTATGTTATTTACTAAAGAAGGAAAGAACATGAATACCATTTCCTCATCAATCTCAGGTTGTTCTGCCACCCTATTTATCTCTCCGAGGAGTTATTAAAATGAGATCATCCCACATATGTTGGCCATTGGGCCAGTTCTTTCTGAAGCTTGTTCTTCGCTCGAATCTTTGAATTCTTCCTCTCATCTGGTGGCAATAATTCTATCTTTCCATGTAAAGTCAGTGCATTCCACAACTTTAACTACTTCTTCATATAGGTCCTCCCATTCTGTGGGGATATGTGTGATTGAAGGGACCAAGCGCCCTTGTAACTTCAAAGTGTCAAGTAACCCGGTGATACTACAAATGCTGTTGGTTTGCCCGAATAATTCTGCCATAATCTGGACAAAATCATCTAGGCTCACTTCAGCGGTTGGTACCACCCACTTATCTGAATCTTGGGCCCACTTTCATTCTTTCATGAACAGTGTGCTGAACCTCTGGCAATCGATGACCATCCGTGAGGGAAATTTCATCCCGAACTTTAGGAGTTCGTTTAACACCTCTAACAATTCCATATTTCCATTTTCAGAACGGGTACGGACAACGATGCATGCTCTGGTAAGGAGTGACAGTGCCTGATTAGCAAGGATAGTAGGGTGTTGGAGGAAAAATGGGCAAATTTGAAGAGGTTTAGGAGAGTATATGGGTGTGATTTGAGATGAGGGATAAAAATCTAGGTTTCCTTCTAAGAATATGGCATTGGTATGATTAGGAAGTGGATTGTGAGTAGTGTTTGGCCTAGGATTGGCTTGTGGGGTGATGGTACCCCGGCCAATGAGATTTTGGATTGTGTTTCGAAGGTGAAAGCATTGGTCGGTGGTATGGCCGGCAGTTTGGTGAAAGGCGCAATGAGCATCGGCCTTGATGTTTCTTGGGAGTGGATTTGGCAATGGACGGGGATCCAAGGGTTTAATGAGGTTTCGGCCTAACTGGTCTTGGTAAACATTGAAGACGGGGGCATGGAGCTCAGTGTATTCCGTTCGAATGGGGTCAGGACAGCTTTCTGGTGCCCATGATGTGGTTGGTTGAGAGATGTTTTTGATGGTCGAGACTATAGCACTAGCAGGCTTGTCATACTTTCTAGGTGTGAATTGTCCTGACACCTTCTTTGGTTCAACCTCTGTTTTAATGAGGCTTTCCTCAATTTCTACTCCAGCCTCTCTGAGAGCTCGAAGTGAGGATAGTATTGTCCTCCCATCGTCGCTCGGACATGGGGCAAGAAATTCTTCTTCGCTATGTTGACATATTCTTCCTCAGATGGCCGATTGGTCATGGTAGCTGCTTTCTTCCTCCACGGGGTTATGAAGTTACTGACTGATTCTCTCGGATTCTATTTGAGAATCCCTAAATCACAACTGGTGACCTCAAGCTCTTCGTTGCATTTATATTGCGACATGAATTCTGGAGCTACATCCTCCCAACTACGGATTCTAGATTCCTCAAGAGATAAAAACCATCGGAGGTCACTATCCTTCAAAGTTTGCTGAAACAATTGGGCCATCACTTCTTCAGAAGCCCCTAGTAGAGTCATGGAACGATGATAACTGCGAAGATGAACAATTGGGGGTCCACTCCCTCCAAACTTCTCGATATTTGGCATCTTGAACTTCTCGGGAAACATCGCTTTAGGATAAGGAGACATGTGGGTGTATTCCAAGTAAATCCCAGAGATCATAACTTGCTCAAAATTCTTGGTGAGCATCTTGAGATCCTCTTTGACTTTATTCAACTCCTCATCCTTTGGATCAGCAACCATAGGCAGGTTAGCCACAGGCTGGGCAATGTTTGGCATTGGAAGCTAGGCAAGCGACGACCCATTGACAGGAGGGACACGTGGAGCGTGCTGATATTCTTCCGAAACCTAAATAGGCTCGGGTGGACCCATAGCACGAGGGAATAGGGCCTCAAGCTCTTGAGGAATTGGAACCTGGTTTCATTACGTCTCTCGGACCTCGATTTGGAGGTTATCAATCTTGGACACGAGGTAAGCTAGGACTGTCGTCAGATATGGCTGCATGACTAGTACTTAATATGTATTCTCCATGGGAAGTGGATGGATTCCGGACTCGTAAGAAGTAGTAGAGGAACGGACGAAACTCCGGGGTGTTTTGACTGAAGACCGAAACCAATAGGGAGCCAGGCCAAGGGCTTGCAATCGACCTGAAAAGGCGTAGGAGGATATTTATTTTTAATAAAAAGGGGAAGAAACTATTTTTCTTCTTTTTTTTGATAAAGAAAGGAGAAATATTTTTGGATTTTTAATAAAGAAGGGAGAAATGCTTTTGGAGGCAGAACTCAGCATGATTATTATGATTATTATGTTCTCACTTGTATTTAATTATCCTAAATGCAATGCCGGATGGGACCCGAGCCTTAAAAAGTGGGGGTTTTAATCTATCCAGAGCTACGATTTGGACTTGTAATCAGGCTCGCGGATAGGGTCCCGTTTTTAAAATGCGCAAAAATTGGGCTGCAGGTCGACCTGGAATTTCGACAGAGTTTCCCGGTTGAAACTGGCAATCTAAAGTGCGTGTCCTAGGTTTGACACCTATATGCTGGTATGCAGTTTGGTTAGGTGAATCGGCATGGGTTCCCCCCTTTGGCTTGACTTCCACGATATACGTCTTGCTCTTGCGGGCAATCGGTACGTGTGGACAGCGATTTGATATACCTGAGTGTACGTGAATTGCCTCAACATATACCTTGTGGGGACAGTACGTGAAAGAGAAAATTCGATATACTCAGTATACGTGAATGAATTCCCTGTGATATACCTCCCGTCATGACTTCGGTCAAGCGGTACGATGCGGGGAAACCGTTCGATATACATCGAAGGTACTTAACCAATGGAAGGTAAGAGTCATATCACTTAGGCTAACTGCGACTTACCGGACTAGCTCCCATCACGAAGTGACCCTGCAGTTACTGGGTAAAATTTAGTTAATAACAATGCTCTTTGGTTATGTCGTGTGAATCATGCGTGATTCTCTTATTAGTATCTTATGATGAGAATGCCTTTCTTGATTATGCCAAATAGGGAGCAAAGCATGAGTACCCAAGGTACACCAAGTATGGATAGGTGATGCGTGCAACATGCAGATATATGTGATCCTAGGTGCACGTGGTGCGAAGTGTACATGGAGAATTTTCTACAAGTGTGTGAACATAAGCATAAGCATGGGACACACATGGAAACGGGGAACATGCAGATATGGGGGGAAACATAAAAAATTATTGCATCCATGCAAATAAAGTGCATCCCTCAAAATACAAATAAAAATCCCCAGTGGAGTCGCCACTGTGGCCATCCCCGATCCTCGCCGCTCAGGTAGGCGCGCAAAGGGAGAGGATCCTTCGAGTCCCGCACATCCCTCTCAGGAGCTCTTCGCCCGATGTCATTTGAGATAAGGTGTAAAAATGTAGAGAGATTCAGAGTCGCCAGTCTATTTTACTCAAAACAGACAAAAGAAAAAGGGGAAGCCATCCCGAAGGATGGCATCCAAAGACATACGGGTGCATGCGAAACCAAAATGATTCGAGAAGGTTTCGGAGGTTTAGTTATGAAATAGGAAGGTGTTAGGCACCCATTCCTCCCTTTCGGTCTCTCATGGATATTTTCTATTTTTCTTTATATTTCCCCTCGTGATATGTGTGCATGTGTATATATAATGGAGGTAGGAATCCTCGACTTGTATCATGGAAAAGATAAAGCGATTCATCCTTAGGAAGATATAAGAATAGTATTAGAAAAATAAGATTTATGCGATTACCCCTACGTTGCTCGTTATAATGGAACGATAATGCATATGGAGTAATATGTCACTAAGGGCAAGTATATAGAATATAAGAATATTAGGTTTAGAGAAAATAGAAAATAAGAGAAAAAGTAAGAAAAGGACTCGAGTCTTGGGTTTTACCCCGAGATGCCTACGTAACCTATAAAGGCATCAAAGTCCACGTAGTTCGCATAAAAAACAAGGGGTGGGGTTTATCCCAAGAATTCAAATGGGGGGATCTCTTATTTGTGGGTGTGTGTGTGTGTGTGTGTAGAAAAGGTCTTTTAGTTGTGAGAAAAGTGTGAGAATCCCTATTTGGAATTTATGAGCAAACCCTCTTTTTCTTGTTTTTTTTTGGGTTTTATTTATGAAAATAAGAGATGTGCAATAATACTAAATAAAAAGTATATTAGGATGTGTGAGATGAGATAATAAAAGTGCTAAGTAATAAAAACAAGTTATTGAGAATTTAAGAGAATTTAAGAGAAAGTTGGATCTTCTTGAAGTTCTTAATCTTGATCTTGAGTGTTGGGGAGTAGCCCTTGCACTTGGATGATGATGGAGAGTGTCTAATTCACCAAGTTTGATGAAAATCAAGATGAAAAGTAGAAGTAAAAAAGGGATTTGGAAGTTGAAATCACGCTTCATTTGAGAGAGGTTTCTAGGATTCATTGAGAGTGAATTTCATCAGATTTTGGATCCCATTGCAAATGAGATGAAGGCATCCTTTTATAGTCTCAGGTCACTATCGATCGGCATAGACCTGATCCTGCCTATCGGCACCTGCCGATAGGCAGGGTCTGGAACCTGACATTTGACAGTGTGTTTCAGGCCTTTTCGGAAAATTGACTGCCGGGGGAAAATCGTTGGTCAGAATCATGCATAGGGTAGACCATTGGAAACGTAATTCAGATACCTTAGAAAATCCTTTAGACTACTCCCGGGTTTGGGAGTTAACTTCGGGTCAAATATTGCTCGAAAGGGTTTGTCAGTCCATTGGACGGGGAATCGTTCGGACGCAAACGGATCGTTCGTCCGCATGGTGAGTCCAAATCGTGCACCGGATGGAACGTTGGAAAGTTTAGGAGATGTACTTCGACATTCCAAAGAGTTTGAATCGGATCAGGGAGTTGACTTTTGTCAACCGGTCCCTGGAAGCATTCGGTGACCTCTTAAAGTCAAACGGATCATTTGTCCGCATGGTAAGTCGGAATCGTGCACGGGATGGACCGTTAGAAAGGGTAATCAGTCCCCTTCAAATATTCATTTAGACACGGTTGAGCAGAAGAGTTGACTTAGGTCAAACAGAGCCCGAGAGTTCTCGGTGGCCTCTAGGTCAGGTTTCGGAAGAAAACGGATCGTTCGTCCGCATGGTAAGTCGGAATCACGCACATAATGGACCGTTGGAAAGGGTATTCAGTGCCCTTCGAAGATTCATTTTGTCTCGGTCGAGATGAAGAGTTTGACTTTTTGGTCAAACTGAGTCGGGGAGTGCCCGATGGCTTCTATGTCAGTACTCGGGACATGACCTAGGTTTGTGGTGATGAACGGAGGTACTAGGGACCTAAGGAGAGTTAGGGGCAACACAATGGGGTGTCTACAATGGGGACAGTACGTGTGACAGTGAGTTAGATATACTCAACATATATGAAAGAGAGCCCTACTATATACCTCCCATCACGAGTTCGATCAAGCAATATAATGCAGGGGATCCGTTCGATATACATCGAAGGTACTAGGCTAATGTAGGGTGAGATTTGTATTTCTTAGGCTAATTGAGACCTACTGGACTAGCGCCCTTAATGAAGTGACCCCCCAATATCGAAAAAGAAATTTGGTCAATATCCATGCTCTTGGTGATGTAGTGTGCACAATTCATGTTTATTCATTAGTATATTATTGATAGGATATTTTATTTTTCATGATGAGAACTATGCTAATAAGGAAGAATGTATAAGTATTATTAAAAGTAAATCTAGAATGGAGCGTGAAGATTACATTAAGTAGGGGTATTTAAGAGTGAGTGATGTGTGAATATATATAAGTGAGTGTGTAATAGTGAATCTAAGCATGGATCAACTACAATTTATGTGTGATAATTATAAAAGAGAATGGACATATATAAGTGTGGCAAGTGAATTTGTGTGCTAGTGACACCTAAGCATGGATATTCTAAGAGGTGTGTGAAACTTATGAATATAAGTGAACCTATATACAAGTGTAGGTAATGTGAGGTGTATATTGAGATTATTTACAAGTGTGTGAAGTGAAAAGTGAGTGAGAGGTGATATAAACACGAGGTAGATATATACAACAAGTAATAGAGGAGAAAATGGAACATACAGGTAGGTGCATACGCACACAAGTAAAAAATGATAACACCCATGCAAATAGACTCTAGACCTGTTAAGTATCCCCCAGAAGAGTCACCATTGTGGCCATCCCTCCCCCGTGGTGCACTTTTGGGGTTTCCCTTTTTAACTCCTTATCCTTCTCGAAGCACGAGAGAGAGAGAGAGAGGTCTCGCATCCTTTTTAGGAAATTCTTCGACCGTCGTCGATGTGGGGTGATATAAATAGATAGAGTCGTCAGCCTATTTTGCACAAAACAGGGAAAATAACATGTTTTCTCCAATAGACAACGACATCAAAGACAAATTAATGCTAGCGAAACCAATTAGATCAGACGTTTGGGGCCTAATTTACAGAATGGGAAGGTGTTAGGCAACCATCCCACCCTTTCAGTCTCTCATGAGCTTGTGTTACTATTTTCCTTAATTTCTCCGTGTAGTGTGTGTGCGTGTATATATAAGTGGATATCGAAATTTCTCAACTCGCATCATGGAGCAAACGGAGTGATATCATCCATAGCAATGTTCCCAAAATAATAATAAAAAATTTAATGTGTATGCTTATTGAGATATTGATCATTATGATGAAACGATAATATATGTTAGATAAAACGCAAGTATGAATCACAAGTATGATATATATATATATATATATATATATATATATATATATATATATAATATGGATAAAATAGAAAAAATATAAAGTTATTGAAATAGGACTCCAGTCTTGAGCTTTTGCTTGAGATGCCTACGTAGCCTATAAAGGCATCAAAGTCCACGTAGTTCGCATGTGGCATGAGAGTGCTGTTTATCCCATAATTTCAAATGCGAATTTTATTATCTGTGTGTGTAAGAAAAAGGTGTTTTTAGTTTTGCAATAATTTAGTGAAAAATCCCATTTGAATTTATTGATTTAACCTTTTTTCTTGTTTTTTTATAGAAAATATATTATGTCCAATATAGCTAGTACAGTATTGAAGATTAATATGTTTATGATCTAAAGTAAAAGCTAAATTAAGAATATATATAACTAATGAAAAAATAAAGGAATTTAAAGATAGAGTCGTCAGGAGGATTTTTGCTAAATTGGATGTGAAAGTGATGGAAATGAAAGGTGGAGAAAGATTTTAAACAAGGAAACCTCAGTGACTTAAGAAGAATGTTGTTGAGATCACTAAAGTTGATGTTTCTCAGGTGCGTTGTAAGCTGAGTTGTTGCCCTCCTTATACAGGGTCATAGGACCGCCCAACATTGTCCTCACCCTTCTTGTGGACAGATAATCCTAGACACACGATCGATGGGCAGGAAAATGGATCTCACAATTAGTAATCTCGTGTAGAACAAAAAACTGGTCATAAATTGCAATCCATAAGTCGAAATTATGCACGGGTCACACTGTTGGAAAGGTTCTTCAGAGACTTTGAGAATCCTTTGGGCCGATCCTAGGTCTGGGAGTTAACTTTGGGTCAAATGGGGCTCGGAATCACCATTAGTCCTTTGAATAAGAGATCGTCAGATGATGATGGATCATTCGTCCAAACCGTAAGTCCGAATTGTGAATGGGGAAGACTGTTGGAAAGGTTTGATGTTCCAAAGAGATTCCCTATGGTCGGAGAATTAAATTTGTTCAAATGGAGCTCGAAACCCCCCGGTGACCATTTGGAATAAAACAGACCATTAATTCTTTCAGTAAGGATGATTTGTTCATGGGGAAGATCATTGGAAATGGTATTCAGTTCCCTTTAAAGATTGATTCAGTCTCGCTCGAGATGAAGAGTTGACTTTGGTCAAATAGATCCCATGAGTGCCTCGTGGCCTCTGAATCAATTTTTTGGGGAAAATGGATCATTCGTTCGAACTGTTGTGCCATTTCAAACATGGGGTGGACTGTTGGTAAGGGTTTTCAATGCCATTCTAATATCCATTGATCTTTCACTCCAAAGATGAAATTGACCGGAGTTAAACGGGGCCTGAGAGTTCCCAATAGCCTCTAGATCGGTAATCGAACTATTACATATGGCTTGTAGTGAATTAGGGATGTGATAAGGAGAGAATGAGGGGGTCATAGAATGCGGTGTCTATATTTACTATTTATGATTGTTCCCTACAACTAAATTAGCATTATGATTATGTAATCGTCCCTTAGACGATTAATATGCTTGAGTAGTTACCAATTTGGATGCACCAAATTTGTCTAGCCTTAGTTTATACTAACTCACTTATACTTATCCAAATGGATCTTGTTGTTGCATTAGTTACCATTGGTAACCAAGTTTCATAGGATTTTCCTTTATTTGGTCTGGAAAAACTTCTTAACTTTAGCAGGTCATACATGAAGTTTTAGGATAAGAAACTTTTTGTTCATGACTTGTCAAAGACGAGGTCATACATGAAGTTTTAGGATAAGAAACTTTTTGTTCGTGACTTGTCAAAGACGAAGTCATACATGAAGTTTGAGGATTGGTGATCTTGTTGGTTTTAAGATGGTTAATTATATGTTTTGAGAATTATTACATCTCACACTCCCCAAAAAACATAAAAATGGAAGTCAATTGATGAAAAAACTAATCATTTCTCATAAATGATGAAAAGATTTTCTACACATTTGTCAAAAACATCAAGTCATCATCATGGTAATACTTTCTAAAGTGCTGGGATTCCAGGGATTCTTGATTTTTTCTCCTTCGAGTGTTTTTAGTTGATAGGTACCTGGTTGAACAATAGCATAAATGAAATATGGACCATGCTAATTATCTTTTAACTTGTTTCCTTAATGTACAACTTTCTTCAGAACATAGTCTCCCTCTTTTAAGTTGCCCGGCTTCACTATTCTGTTATAAAACTTGGGTGTACATTATTCGTACGCATCTACACGCAGTTTTGCATTTTCCCTCACTTTTTCTACCAAGTCCAAATTTAGTCTTCTCACGAGTTCACTTTTAGGAGAGTCAAAGTTGAGAACTCTACGACTAGGTAAGACAATCTCTGTAGGGGCCATAGTTTTTTATCTGAATTCCAACATGTAAGGAGTTTCTCCTATAGTTGTCCTCAAAGTTGTCCTATAGGCCAAAGCATGCCGTGTAATTCAGTGATCCAGTTCTTTTTTGCATCATCTAGCCTTTTTTTAAACCATAAAATAATGTTTTATTGGATGCTTCTATTTGGTCATTGGATTTCGGATGTTCGGGTGAAAAATGTAGCTTTTAAATTTTGGAGTGGATACATTAGCCCCAAATTCTTGGTTGTCAAATTGAGTTTCGTGGTCTGTGATAAAGTCATATGGAATACCATAATGACATATGATGTTCGTCCATATGAAATGAAAGACTCTCTCTTAGGGCATTTCAACCAGTGGTTCAACTTCCACCCATATGGTAAAGTAATTTATGGAAAGGAATAAATACTTGAACCTCCCTCTTATCTTTGACAAAGGGTCGACCAAGTATATACCCCATATAAAAAAGGTCATGGGGACGTGATTGATGTCAAAGACACCCCTAATCTTCAATATATGGTGGCAAGCATTTGTCATTTGTCGCATCCCCAAGCATATGAGGCATAATTTTATTTCATGGATGGCCAATAATATCCTACAAAAATACTCGTCGTATTAATGATCGTCATGCCAAATAATCTTCGCATGATCCTTCATGTACCTCTTTAATAGGTCTTGCACTTCAGAAGGATGAAACCATTTGAGTAAAGAGACTGTTAATCCTCTTTAATGAGAAACCCCATTTTCCAATACATAGCCAACTACTTTTTATCTCAATTTCCTAGTTTCCTTTGGGTCTTCGGGCAAAGTTCTATTGTAAATATACCTCTTAAAGGGATACGTCCATGAGGAACTCAAGCCTACCGCAATCAGACTAGCAGTTTCTTTGTTGATGCTTCTGTGTGCTAGAATCTCTACAGGAATGGTCTTTCTTAATTTTGTCCTGGTTGCCGAGGCTAGACGAGCAAATGCATCTGCTCGGGCATTCTAGATTTTAGGCATTCTAAACATTTTGACTGCTATGAATTTGTCGTGGGTACTTTGCCTTTAGCCAAATACCTCGTCATTAACTCTCTGTTGATTCCATATATTCTAGAAATTAGTTGACGATCAATTGGAAGTCACTATGAGCTATTACCTACTTAGCACCCAATGAAAGGGTTAATTTGAAACCTGCAATTAACACTTCATAATTTTCTTCATTATTGGAGGATTGGAATTGAAAATGGAGCGCGTAATCGACATATATATCATCAAGAATGTTAATAGTTAATCTAGCACCACTACCTGTAATATAATAAGACCTATCTATGTACATCTTCGCTATAGGTAATTCTCCATCAAAGTTTCCTTCGCTTAGGGATCCTTACCATAAAACTTTTTGGTTCTTTTCCAAGTAACTATCAGCTACTTGTCATGCAGTTGAGGTTTCTAGTTTGTCTATTTTAGAGTTTTCTTCAGGAGAAGCCTACTTTGTTGGGTTTAATATTGAGCTTTCTTCCGAAGAAGTTTGCTCGGCTGGTTTTTCTTTAGTTAAATCTTATGGTGACATTTTATCATAAATGAACTCAGCTATGAAGTTTGCCACATCTTGACCTTTCAGTGTCGTCCCGGGTTCAAGAGTATACCATATTCTCCAAGTTTGACAACTTTATCCATCAACCTCCCTAGCTTCTTTTGTTTGTGAACTGATTGGCATAATGGTAGGACTGTGTAAGCCATAATGGTATGTTCTTGGAAATATGTTTTTATTCTGCGTAAAGCTTCAATGAGGGCCAAAGCCAATTTTTCCAGGTGGGGGTGCCGAATTTATGCCCTTCGAAAGGCCTTACTGGTGTGATACACTGGATTTTACACCTCATTTTCAAGTCGAAAGATGGCCAGTTACTACCAACTCTAATACTGCTAGGTGAAAGTACAACTTATGTCCCATGAGTGGATAGAAGAGCAATGGTGGAGATCCCAATAACATATTCAATTTCAGGAAGGAATTCTCACATTCTTCATTCCACTTAAAAGTTTTCCGTAGTAGCTTGAATAAGGGTAAGCATTTGTCAGTATCTAGGAAGACAAACCATTAAGTGCATCTACTCTTCTAGTTAACTTCCCTACATACTTCTTGCATAAAGGATACTTCATGTCAATTAACGCTTCGATATTGTCCGTATTGTCCTCAATTCCTCTGTGATTTACTATAAACCTTAGGAACATTCCTTCTTGCAAGATGCACACACATTTGGTAAAATAGAGTTTCATATAATGCTTTTGTAACTAGTTAAATGTTTGCCCGAGGTCCCCAATGTGGGTGAATCCCTTCTTACTCTTAGTAAGCATGTCATCCATATACACTTCCATTTTCTTGCTAATTTTTTCTTCGAAAACCTTATTCACGAACCTTTGGTATGTTGGGTTAACATTTTTTAGCCCAAAAACCACTAGAATAGACATTTTTATGATGAGAAAAAGGGTCATAAAAGGTTATTAATGATGATCTTTGGAAGAATTAAAATCGTTTTAAAGTTGTTTGTTATAATAAAATTGGTGCTGACAAAATCGTCATAAAAATTCATCGTATTAAGACGGTTTTTCGTACAACGCATCGTTAATGATAACATCATGTTCATTTAACCGTCATTATAAACATCTTTAACTGATGGATGTTAATAAAATAGTCATAAAGGTACCTATTGTGATGGTTATTTTGTTAATTATAATGACAATGTACATAAAACAATCATAAAGTTTTCTTTTTCTTTTTCTTTTTAACGATGATTTCTATCATATTATTTCAATATCACAAATTTGTAATTTGTAAAACTACAATCTGTCAATCAAAAGAACAAATTATTAAATTGAAAGTACCAAATTCCATGTACCAGTATAACTAGAACAATAAGTATAAAAATGATTTTAATATTTGAAATTAATGAAAATAAATATAAATAATGGCTTGCCAATTGGCTTCTGGACAACTCACAAACAAAAAGATATCTAAAATCCCATATTCTATAGACATAAAAACTAGAAAATTACACTGAGACTATAGATCCACTCTTGTAGCATGGAAATGCGCAGTAGTAATAGCTACACCGGATACGCAATAGGTACCAATGGGATCAATATCTAGAGAAAATAAGGAAGCTAGAAGAAACTAGTAAATAAATAGATTAACTGTACAGAGAATAGATCTCATATAATAATGATATTCTAATATAATATTGATCATTGAAAATTAAACATTTGCATAATCTCAAAGTAAATTTTTACTTCTTTCATTAATAAGGCAGGGGATAGATAAATGGGAGAGGTTTTATGAAAATTTTGGCAGAGTTTCCTTTATTTTTTTTAATAATCCAAATTTAAACATGATAAGTTTAACTAACAAGAACAATATGAAGCCCAGCCCAAGCATTCACTATCGACAACTCTATAAAGCTCACCTCGGGCATTCAACATAATCAATAAAAATAATCTAAATCCCACCCGCCCATTCACTAACAACAACAACCCCAGTTTAGCTTATTTAATAACATAAAAGTGGCACTTGAATGCTAAAACACATTTACTAAAGGTCTTATATAAAAATCAATACATTTAGGATTGTATCGGGATTTCCTTTTCCCTTTCTTATTGTAGAAAAGCGGGGAAGTTTTAAAGGGGAGAGATATAAACAAGTGTTCCATTGAATCTATTGGCCAGAAAAATGGAGTTAATAACTCAAAATATGTCACAACAGAACATGTTATGTTGTGAATATGTATTCAGTGCTTCATTAGAGAATTTATTGAGTAGTGGTTAGCTTCCCCTAAAGTCGATTTTATGAAGTTTATTTGTAATTTAACCCTAGTAGTTATTTTTTTACAATTGTGGTTGTCCAGAAATAGAGTTTAATATGTATAATAACATTATTTCTACCTCTCAAATTGCCAACAAAATTAAAAATATCTTTCACCGTTGAAAAAATCCTTGAAATATTTCGACTATGGAGAGGCAATTTCTTGGTGATCTGAGATTGAGGTATCCTCCAAAGCAAAATAACATAGTTATTCTTACTTACTGGTGTAAAAAGGTAGCCTAACTAAGGCCTTCATATTATTTCCAGTCTTAGAGCTAAGAGCATGGCTATCCTTTCTAGTGTGAAATTGTTTGAATAAACTGGGGTTGAAAATCTCATTGTTGCATATGATTCAAAATTCTTAGTTGAAATTATCAAAAACACCAACATTTCGAAAGGAAAAAAAATAGACTAAGCATGTTGGAATCGTCTTATTACCTCTACCTGTATATAACATAACTTTGAGAAATGTATCTCTATGTCACCAAACCCATTATTTGCAAAGCCACTGTACGCATAAATATCTAAGGAGAAAATAACAAACTTTGTTTCTTTCTTATACCAAATAATATATCTCTTTTACCCACCTCGTACAATTAACAACACAACTAATGAAGCCATCGTGTTTTTCTTGCTTCATAAAGATATTGACACTTTTACAAATTCAAAATGATATTATTTAATCCTAGAAGCAAGCCCCACCAAAAACTCATATTAAAAAATAATATTGTTTAATCGAAGGATGAGCCCCCTTCAAAAATTCATTATTTTATTATATGACCCTAACTTATGTCACATGTAACATTTCTTTGTCATTGTGCATTCTTTTGGTTAAAATCACCCATCTCTATAGGCTTATTACTAAAACAAAAAATATCAACAAATTCATATCTTCAAAACTAAATGATGGGTTTAGTGCTCTGTTTTCTTTCCTTTACCATTCGGAATAAATAAAGAAACAAAGAAAAAAGTTGATTAAGTAAGAAAATCACTTAACTGAATACAAAATCAGATTTAGTAATATAAACTATTGTATCATCAATCCAATCCTAAATAGAAAAAAAAACTACCAAATCAGATCATTAGGTTTTATGTACAAGTAAAAGATGAAAAAAAAGGAATAAACAGATATATAAACTATTGTATCATCAATCCAGAGCACAACACTTCCAGAAATGATGAACATATTGGGTATTCACTAAACATAACCTTAATCTACGTATTAATCACTAAGTCAAGTTGAGGACTATGAATTAGAGAAAAAATCAAAGCTATAACATTATATGAAGGGTTTTGTGATGACATTCCAAATATTTGTTAGTATAGGAGCCTACGACCATGGGAACAATTGGAAATGTCTCTTTCAATTTTTGTTTAAATGAGTTTAATGAGAGGAGCCCATGTTTTGGTTTAATTTTTAAGTGGTTTGACATTTACATTGGAGAAAACTATTTTCTTGGCTTGCTGCTGCCATTATTTTTATTTATTTTGTCTCTCCAATGGGGATCTCTCACTCAAGAATCCCATGAACATTTGTCCCAAAGCTTAGTAAGTTGAATGGTTTTAAACATTTACATTTCCATCGTTAAGTTGTTTTACATAATGCCTAAGTTATGATTTTGATTTTGTTAATGAATTTTTTGCTTAGATTTTCAGTGTGTTACAAGAGTTCCTTTTGTACGTTACATGGATCTTTTGAGAATGATATAACTCAAATGCATAAGAGTTGAGTATATAAATATGTATGAATAATTATATTTGTGAAAATCAAATAACTCAAATGCTAAATAGGATAATTAGTTTATGGAATCCTTATATGATTATTATTTCTCAACCCAAGGTTGATGGGAATAATATTTAAAATAGTGCACATAAAATTAAAAATAGTGGTTTTACTTATTGTAATCCATAAAAATATCATCTTTGGTACTGTGAAACGAGGATATTTAATTGTCTATAATTAGCTTGTGTAGGAGCCTCGGCAAATCCTGCATTATGGTCGACCAGAACATCTTATTTGTCCAAACCTCGCCCAGCGCTATGGAAAAATCTATATTACGAAGCCCAGAAAAAATTCTTCGGAAGGCAAAAGTGTCATCCAAACATGTGAATATGGTCTTTTCCTGATCTTCGAGGGATATTTCAATCTGATTGTACCCCAAATAGCAATCAAGAAAATACTAATTCTATGTCCGTCTACCCTTTCGAGAATTTGGTCAAGGAAAGGTAAGGGAAAGTGGTCTTTCCTCGTGACTGCATCAATCTTTCAATAATCGATCCAAACTTGGGGGACTGGTCGATCGCGGGCCAGAGCCCGGTAGAGCCAAGTCTTGGAAAACATCCTGCCTCAAATCATAGGTAAAATTAGAAAAGCCAGTCGATTGCATATCAAGGGCCGGTTGACCGGGGCCTTGAAGACTTGCACTCTTTCTCCTTTTGTTATAAACGAAGGGGACTCAGAGTAAATTGCTATTTGGAACTAGATTGATGCGCTATTGAAAGATATGTGAAGTTGACTCGAGAGATACAATTTTTGTGAAGAGTTTGGATACGAAGCTCGAATGCAAAAATAATTAAATTTCCCCTGGAGTTTCATAATGCATTGTAACTTCCCCGAAAAGAGCAAACTTGCATCATTTAACATTCCAATCCCTATAAAAGCTCAATTAAACCTTGAAAAACACACACACACACACACTCATAATATATATATATATATATATATATATATATCGAAACCAAAGGTTATATAGTACATGAGCTTTAATAAGTGAAATAACGGCCACAAATGTGTGTGCATGCATAAGTAACGGGAGCAAATATACAATATTCCCAATTAATCAATGGTAATTTGAAAATATTTAGACTTAGTCTTAAAAAATATATCTTTAAAGGGAAAAACGGCAATATAGCCATGAAACGGCCTTGTAAGAGACAAGGACACAATGCACATTAGCAATATAACTCGTAGGAATTGACCGCATTGTCACGGGACTCCTGATTTTAGAATATGAGAATAATTTGGAAATATCTTGACTTTAGCTTTAAAGCATGTCATTAGAGGGAGAAAACCCAAAACAGGCACTAAACGGACCCATAAGAGGAATGAACACGTCACACGGGACCAATGTAACTCGTAGGAGCTGACTGTATAGTCACAGGACACCTAGCATGAGAATATGGTGGTATTTTGAAAATATATAAACTTAGACTTAAATATATCGTTAAAGTGAAAAAAACCAAACAACCCCTAAAACTACCCCGTAAAAGGCAGGAACACCCTCTAGTACTGATGTAACTAGTAGGAATTGAATACATAGTCACAGAACTCCCGCTTTGATAATATGATGATGATTTGCAAAAATACAGACTTGCTCTTAAAAATGTGTCGTTCCATGGTGAAAATCGAAAACATCCCAAAATGACCCCATAATAAGAATGGGCACCCCACACGGGATAAATATAACTCGTTGGAACTGATCACGTAGTCATGTGACTCCTGATTTGAGAGTATGGCGATAGTTTGTAAGTAACTACACGTAGGCTTAAAAACATTCCATTAGAGGGAGAAAACCCAAAATAGCCTAGTAAAACCCCTTAAAAGGCACGAATATCTCCCACAAGACCAATTTAACTCGTAAAAACTGACCACATAGTCAAAGGACTTTCAGTTTAAAAATATAATGATAATTCAAATATTTAGACTTAGGATTAAAAACATGTCATAAGAGGGCGAAAACCTAGAAAAGAACCCAAATGGACCTGTAAGAGGCACAAACACCTCGCACGGGACCAATGTAACTCATTGGAACTGACCGCGTAGTCGCTGGAGCTCCGATTTGAGAATATGATTATAATTTGAAAATATATAGACCTAGTATTAGGATCATGTCGATCTCTATAAAAACACCAAAGTATTCACTAAACGGTTCGTAAGAGGCATGGACACCTCTCACGGGACCAATGTAACTAGTAGACACTAAAAACCTAGTAATGGGACTCCCGGTTTGAGAATATGATAATAATTTTCAAATATCAAGACTTGGGATTAAAAAAATTTGTTAGAGTGCGAAAATCCAAAATAACCTACATACAATAAGAGGCACGAACACCTCATATGGGACGAACATAACTCGTACGAAATGATTGCGTAGTTATGAGACCCCAATTTGATAGTATGATGATAATTCTTAAATTTCAAGACTTGGGATTAAAAAATGATGTTAGAGAGAAAAAACCTAAAGCAACCCCCTAAAGTCCCCATCAGAGGCATGAAAACCTCGCACGAAATCAATGTAATTCTTAGGAACTAACAACATAATCTTGGGACTCCCGATTTGAGATGTGTTGATAATTTACAAATATCAACTTTGTACTTCTTCATGAATGATCCAACATATATTTGATGAAGATTTTCGTATACCTCTTGGACAACAAGACTCAAATTGTGTTTTGAAAAACTAATAAAAGACAACCTAAGATATGTACTACACATGAGTATACATATACTCATACAATGCCCACCTCCCATGACAAAATGCACAAAATAAAAAATTACAATTAAATAAATCAAATATATAACTTATGACATAACTTGTAACCACTTTTTTTTATCACACACTAGAAAAAATAATTAAAGTACTAAGGTGTAATCTAAAACCAGAAAAATGTGACGAATAAGATGACTTGTGTGAATATAGAAATATATACACATAAGAATCAAACAATAAAAGTAACTCCCCATAAACTATGTTTTTTCTTTCAATAAACATGATATAACCTATAAACACTCTCCCTAACAAAATATGTTCAATGCTACGTATTCCCCCAATCTAAAAACTTCTCCCACTTTTCTCACAAATGAGACAAAGGAAAGAACTGCACATATAATGAAATAGACAAATTATCCCCCCCCCCCTCCACACACATATATATACATATATATATATATACATATATATATATATACATATATATATATATATATATATATATATATATATATATATATATATATATATATATATATATATATATATATATATATATATATGCATATAATTGTGTGTCATGTGTGGGTGTCAACTAAATCAACAAAATGAGAGTGATTCATATAAATGTAGGATGAATCGAATATGTGATTAAAAAAATTCATCCAAATAATCCTATCAAGTTCTACGCATTGAAATACACAATATATCAAAGAAAAAGATATATGATGCACGCTTAGGATAAAAAGTGATAAGCATTAAAACAAATGGATTTAAAATATAAAATAAGATGTAAGCCATAAAAGCTAAGGTCGTGTCTCAAATAGTACAAATTCCTGAAACTAATACTAAGAACATCCATTTTCATTTCCTCTTTTGTGATATAAACTGAATATTACAAAAACTTGAATAAACATCTTTCAAGGTGTCACTAATATCATCTAGTTGAGTGTGAGTGTCTCGTTGGTACTCATGGAAGGAATGTGAAGAATAACCTTCAATGAATGTAAGAATATTTTGATACCCACCAAAAGCAAGAGAAAGGAAAGAACGCACTGATAGAGTCATCTAATTAAAAAATCCTTGTGAAACCGAATGCATGCCAATGAAAGATGGCTTCGCTGATGCAAAGGCTTAGCGAAATTAGGCTAAGAAATCAACAAAGAAAAAACTCCACGGATGTGAGCACCTATAATGTTGACGCATAGCCTTAGTGATTAAAGTCACACATGAAACTATAGTTTTCCATTTTACATATTTTCACTTAGAATTTTCTTACTCAACTTTTGATCCATTATAATCTAAATACAAAAGGTTACATTGGGAGATATAAGTTTTTAGATAGAAAGAATCCATTGCATCATGTATTTGGAAACCATAGAAAATAAATTTAATTATAATAGATTTTGAATTTAAAAAAAATATTTTAACCAAAGGGTGAACCTAATTCCTCTAATCCATATATCTTTATCATCGTTGATCAGCTCATGGCAACGAAATCAATTTGATGAATCTTTCTACTGTCCTCTTGGACTGACTTAAAGTGTGTTTTGGAAAATCATAATACGACAACCTAGGTGACGTGGGGAATATTTATATACTTATACCCTTACAAGTTTATTGGTTTACATCATCTCAAAACATTATTGTAGACTACAATGCTCAAATGGAAAAGTGGATCAGCATTTTTTATTGGTGATTCATATAATAAGGAAATAAAGTTGTATTTAAGACAATATATATGGAATCATGATCAATTTCACAAAATTCAATGACTACGGGGGAAATATATACAATATACTCAAATACCCATATAGTGTTAACATGTTGCACCCACATGTTTTAGACAAAGCTCATTTTTTCATTCAAATCTCTCTCTCTCTCTCTCTCTCTCTCTCTCTCTCTCTCTCTCTCTCTATCTATCTATCTATCTATCTATATATATATAGATATATATATTTCTCTCTGTCTTTATGTATATGTCCATATATCTATCTATTTGTTATCATTAGAAATTGGTATACTAACTATCTTACCTAGTATATACTAATTATCAACAAATAACACATAATAGATGAATTTATTAGAGTGCCAATCACGTGAATTGACTTAAGAGTAAAAATAGAGGGGGGGGGGGGGGGGGGGGGGGAGAACCCGATTAATGTAGTTCGACCCAAATTGGTGCCGACTTCCATAAGTGCAGTACGGATTGTATTGATTAATAGGAAATTTCCTTTAATGATTACAAGTTACAAGCTCTCAAGTTCTCTTTAGAATTGGACAATATAATCTTAAGGATAAATCTCATAAGTTACTAGAGGAGATAAAATGGAGAGGCACACGAGTCTTAACTTTATAGCTTAGGAAAATACACACATTACATACATGGTGAGCGAATAATCATAAGTTAGTTATGGTCACATGAGGGAGAATACTTTTACATCTTCTCCATATGCATGTGCACATGAGATACTCACGCCATTCCCTCACGAAGTACATGCTTATTGTAACGGTGTTAACTAATAATGTCAATTAATGGGCTTAACATCCTGTTCAATTTTGGTCGATCTAACCTTGATACGAGCTAACCAGGCTCTTTGTTATGGATAACCACATTCCCAATGGGTATGTGGGTCCTGGTGTCATTTTCTCATTGGTCCATGAGTAATACCATGTTTATCATATAATAATAACCCCCAAGACTTTTCTCATGTTTATATCTTATAGAAGATTCCTTGGAGTATTGTATGTTCTATGTAGGTGCTAGGTGAACTGAATGGGTGAAGTTTTACTAAATATAATTCATCAGCTTGGTATTTCGTCATCTTAGTCTATCATTATCTTGTCACCTATCGATAACATGTACTAGTGTATTTTTTAAATTATCTGCCAATAAGCTATGCCACATGTCTAATGTCGACTCGAGTGACAAGAAATTATTACCACGCATGTGCATTAGGCAGTTCACATTCAGTTTTGAAACATTAGTTTACCTTTTCGAGTCATTATGCCACGCCTCTTTTCCAAAAGGTAATTATTTTTCCACAAAACTTTGAATGCTAGTTGTATCCATTTATTCAATTTTCCACAACCCAAATATTTCGCAAGGAAACTTAGAGAGAAAAATCCTCACTATTTTCAAAAATACTCCTTCTCCGATCAATTTTCCTCATTTCTCTACCATTAGGATTGCTACCGTATCTGAAACGATTGTTGTTGTTAAGAATTCCTCTTTTTTAGACTTATTTATGTATTTTTGGTGGGTTTCTGAGTCGTACTTTGCTTTTGGGGACTCCATGTACTCCCTGGTCCTCTTTCCCCTAGTTTAGAGGGTTTTATTCAATTTCCTTACTTGTTGGTTACGATTTTTGTTGAATGCTGGGTTAAATTTTTATTTGGGGAGGTTGAATTACTGTTGGCTTGTTGATAAGATCATTTAAGTTTGTATTGAGTTGGTTGTCCTATGTATCTAGAGTGTTTTACTTATTCTTAAATAACTACTTCAATTACGAGAATGAATAGCCCGTAAATCCCTTTCTTTTCCTAATACCCACCCTTTATGAGTGAGGCTTCGTGAGTTGAGAGGGTGTTGCGAGGTGTTCATGAGTGTTAAGGAGAGGTACATGTGTCTTAATATCTTTAAGAAATAAAGTTATCCTAGATTCCTTAAAGCCGTTAAACATGTTCCTTTAGCAATTGTTTGTATTATCAAGGAGGATCGTAATAGTCCCAACATGGTTCTTTTTGTTTCATCCTTTCTCGGGTTAGTTCCTTATCCCCCAAGTGTCCACTATAGTAAATATGAGTTTCTAGTATCCATGAGCTTTGATAGTGCCAAACGTGAGCGATGAGGCTAAAACTATGCTACTACAATATCTTATATGTCCATAATTGAGGTGGGGACCTCTTTTGAGGAAGATATGGAATCTAGACCTCCCTCCAAACCCTCCCGTTTTCCCATAATGGTTCCTGTGGAGGTATCCAGGTCATTAGACAGTATGACATATGATGATGCTGAAATTAGCACCGCCGGGTAAGGTGTTTTCAAGCTCAATATAAGAATAAAAATGCCAGCACAGCTATATAAAGAGATTAGATAATGAGGTGAGGATAGGAGGAGAGGGCACCGGTATATAAGTGGTTCAGCCAATTTGGCCTACGTCCACTGTGAGTGTGTGTGAGCAATATCACTGAATGAAGGCACTAATGACCATGGATACAACCTCTCAAGCTCTCTCTCTACTGTATATCTAGACATAGTTTTTGCTAGGGTTTAATATCTGGGATTCTTTTGCAAGATAGGGGATGACCCCTATACATAGTACCTAGGGGGTGTAATGTACCCCCCATGCATGTAATGATCATGTGTGTGGTAGCCTCACCAATGTGGGACTGCCATCTGTCACTGTCACATGTAAGGAATGATGATGATATATTCTCCCCACGTGTGGAGAATATTCTTGTTACAACTGATTTGTGTCAACGTGTCCTTATCCAAATGTCAACAGATGCTCGGCTGCCATATTGGTGCATGACCTCGGCCTGGGAGAGGCCGAGCTGTAAAGGCTCGATAACGTCTTTCGAGATTTGCCATAGGGAGTCTCGGCCTGATCTTAGCCGAGACATTATGCTGGGGTTGGCCCCAGCCGAGGTCGGACTGATTCCATGTTGAAGGTTACCAAGGCTTCTTGTCACCTCGTCCCAAGACGAGGTTGGACTAGTTCCATGTTGAGGGTTACCAAGGCTTCTTATCACCTCGGCCTACATTCGGCCGAGGTTTCCATACTCAGGTATATGAGAATACTGTTGATGCCTGTGATACGCGTAGTGTTCATTGGAAATGTAGGTGGAAGTGTCGGCCTGGGCTGACCTTACTAAGGCCGAGGTCTGATATCGTGGGCCCATGGCTTATCCAGGGTCGATCAATACCTCGGCCATCACCTCGGCCGAGGTTGGTGTCTCTGGGCCGAGGTTACACTTGGGGCATATCAATCACCCCCCAGCCCTTAGTCATACGTGAGAGCAAGTGGCTAGGGGATTATTATACCTCGGCGGCCTGTCTGTTCCAAACCAATACCTGCCTAACACCTGTCCAACGCTAGAACATGTTTACTTGGTAGGCGTGTGCCGTCAGCCATCCTTTGGGGCTCCCAAGGCAATGATGGGCCTTGGGAAACGTGCCCACTTATTTAAGGGTTTCAAAACCCTTTTCCCTCCTTCTTCTTCACTTCATTCCTGTGCACGATTTGTTCTTGCAATTTTCTCTCTCTAAAGCCTCTCTAGTCAACGCTCTTCTGCAGAGGCATTTGTTGGTTTTCTTGCGAGCTTTCTTCATTTACCTTCATTGTTTCACTTCCAGGTAATTTCTTCCTTCCATTACCCTTATTTTTCGCTTTCGGTTTGCAATTTCCGATGAATTTCTAAGTTTTCCAGCGAGCACCATTATTTCATGCGAATTGTGTTTGCTTCGAATTTCTTGGTTTGATCTTTAAACTCCTTTATTTTACAAGTCAATCATGTTTGTAGTTTTAGGAGTTATTCCCAAGTTTAGGGTCGTCCTCTGATGCTCAGACCTTTATACCATCTTCTTGAGGATTTCCCCTCTCTTAGAGAGAAGACCCTAGAAAAGATTAGGAAAATAGAGAGAGCTCAGGAGGAAGCTCGTAGGTCACAAGAGTTTCCCATTAGACCCATGTTTCCACCACCTCTGAGAGTGATATATCCTGACCCCCAGGAGAATTTCTATCAGACAGGGGTTCCTGCTGATCCAACATCTATGTTTGAGTCTGAATCTTCTACCTCAGACCCCGTGTATGTGGACTATTTTCAAGAAGCCATGGATTTCACACCTCGGCCTGGTCAGGCCCCTGATCAGGCCGAGGTCTCCAACCGAGCCTCATCCCATAATGGCTCAAGCACCTCAATCTCTTCTTTAGAGGTTGAAATTCTTGAGCCGAGTGTGGCTGTGCCACCCATTCTTGACGCCATCCCCCTATCGGCCGTCACAGGGATAGAGTTCGCTCAGAGATTCGCTAGTAACCCATCTACATCTGCTCCGGCTGACGTTGAGCTTGATGATGATGAAGATGCTGAAAGTGATGTCAACGTCTCTGAGGTGGCCGAGTTAGAGAGCACGGTAACTGATGTGGATCTTCTCTGCTTCAGATATTTATACTCCATTAGTCCCTCCATAAAATTAAGGAGACCTCTGAGGGAAGAGAGGGTCTATCATGGCCGTGATGGATAAATCTTCATGTACGAGCAGATGTTTAGGTTAGGGTTTCGCCTACCCATTCATCCCATCATCAAATCCATTATCTCTTATATCAACTTGGCCCCCTCACAACTATCCCCCAATGCCTGGAGAGTCATCATAGGGGCCATTATCCTGTGGAAGGAAGTCCACCACTCTGACCTCCCAGTTCAGGTCTTCGTTTATTGTTATGTCCCAACCTCGGCCAAAAACCATCCGAGCTACTATCATTTTGTGGCTCGGAGGCCTGAGAAGAAAATGCTCCAGGTGACTCAGACCTCAAACCATAATTGGAAGCCCCGCTATTTTTTTGCCTCTATACCATGGGAATTTGGCCCATGTGTTCCCTCATCCACACTTGAGCCGAGGATTCACCATGTCTGCCAGGGCTAACCCTGGTCTAAGTCTGCAGAATATCCAGAAGGTGAAATCCCTGCAAGACCGAGGGGCACATGGTCTTTTTGTTAAGTTCGAACATATGCTGACCCCCCAGTATCTCTCTGGGAAGGGCCTAGGTGGAAGTCCCCTTGTTGACTTTGGTAAGGATTTTTATTTTTTAAGTTTAACCTTTGAACTCATTCATATCTGATCTCTAACCCATATCTTTTAACTTTTGCAGAGCGACCACAAGATATTACAGACGAACTGTGGGAGATGGTTGCACCGAGCTTAGCGAGACTTTCCAAAAAAGCTGGTATGAACGCTCCTCCCCCAGCTCCCTCTACATCCAAATCTCAGGCCTCAAAGAAGAGGGCCCCAGAAGACCATGCCTCTGAGGATCAGAGGTCGACCTTGAGCCAGAAGAAGGCCTCTGAAGCTGCAATTCCAATCTCCTCGGCCGACAGCCTGACGGCACGTCTGGATCAGCTGAAGTTAACCGATAGTGTGGTCGGCCACAGCATGTGGGACGTGGATTCCATCGGCTCTATAATGACCGAGGCTGACAAGCGCTTTTACAGGGCTATGGACACCCCCTACTGATTGAGTTTGGCCTTCACAGAGCCATCCAGGTATGACTTATCCCCTCGTCAAAATTTTATAAGTGCAACATCTGACTTTTCTCTAGCTTAACCTCTTCATTAAATGTGCAGGGAGTGACTGCTATGCACCACTTATCAAACTGGGCTCTGAGGAAATTACCCCTTATCCAGAAGGGGCAAGAGGTCGAGAAGGTTCAGAGCGCCCTAAATGCTGAGGTCGACCGTCTGAAATCAGAGCTGCAGAACTCTGAAAATAAGGTTAAGGGGTTGGATAAAGACATTTCTCTACTTGTCAAAGACCACGCCAAAGCCCTGAAGGCCAAAGATGACATTCTGCAGCAGAAGGTCAGCTCGGCTGTCAAGGCTTCCCTTGAAGATGCCTCGGCCAAAATAATTTCTGACTACAAAGCCTCAGACGAGTTCATGGATTTTGGTTTTGAATATCTCGAGAGAGGTATCAAGGCTACTACCAAATGGGCCGAAGTCAGAGAGAGGGAGGTCGGTACTCTAAAGGCCTCTGACTATGTGGGTCTCGGCTTTGCAGACCCTCAATTTGCTCAGGCGCTTCATGAGGTGGAGGACGAGGCTGCTGCTCCAGCTGAGACTACAACTCTAGGAGGGACCGAGGTCGGAGGGGCAGACCATACTGATGATGTGGCTGAGGTTACTAATGATGAGCAAGCCAATCAGGCCGAGGCTGTTAATGCCCCCCCCCAAACCTTTAGGATTTGTAACTTGTAACAAATAATTTGTAATTTGTAACTCGTAACTTGTAACACCATGGTATTTTGTATTCAAGGAATATTTGTAACAATGCCTCTTAATGCTATATTATCTCTTCCCTTTACTGAAATTCACGTAATCTCTTCTATTATTTTGTTGTAGGGATGTCTTGTGTGACACCCCGCCTAATTAAATACCGGGCGATCACTCCTTTATTAAATTAAATCAAGGTAAACAGTTGGTTCATTCTCAGCATCACTGTCGATAAAAATAATTTTTCCAATTTAACACCCTAAATAACTAAGCTAAGTGTCAAAACATTTTCCATACAAAACTTTCCAAATTTTAATTAAAGAAAAAGATTTATTTTAATTAAAACAACATTTCTACAATAAAGAATCACACCACAATAAACCAAATAACATAATACATTCATCAATCGAATGTCAACAAATGGAACTAAAACCACAAATCCATCCTGAATAAATCCCATAGAATAATACTGGAAATAAATGAAATACAAAATCCCAGTAACAAATGAAATGATGACAAGGGCGACACGTGCCCAATAAATGAGAATAATAGGAGTGGAGTCAATAACAGAAGTCGTCTACTCAAGTGACCTGCAACTCCCACCTAAGCTGCAGCTCGTTCTTCTCAAGGGATCCTAAGCAAGACGCCCCTGTGGCTGGAGACCTGAAAATATACATATATATATATACAAGAGAGAGAGGGAGAGAAAAAGAAACGGGTCAGAGCCCGAAAGTGTGTTTGATTTTAAAATACGTTAAGCAAGTATTTAAATTGATACAGGCCAATGCAGATCATATTAGTGCGTCTCTCTCTTGAGAAATACTCACCTCTCTTCTAATGTGCACACCTATCGTACTAACCTTCCCAACGGTTTGTTTTAGCATCTAACATACTAGTCTTTCTAACAACTTTAACTTAACTTAAATTACTCGTAAGATTTATAATACACAATATCCACTTTAAAAGATGTTCCAACAGTAGCCCAAAATTCTCTATTTTTAACTTCATAAAAATAATAAAGTTCTCGTGACATTTTATACTTTCTCAAAACAAGTATTTAATAATTTGAGTCAACAACCATGTTCTACTTATCAAATCACAGTAGGCAGTTTAAAGTTTATAACCTCATATATATATTAACTACTCGTATAATATATATATATAACAGCACCCCAACTAAACTATGGTGCATGCATACTCTGCTATCCAATCCCCGTATCGCTCACACAAAGGGAAATACAAGTTCGGAATCACTCTCGAACTGTATTAACATATACAAAACAACGTTGAGGCGAAGCATAGATTCCAAGTCCAAGAGGCCAGTACATACCCACACGTCTCTTAGGACCGTCCGACTATCAATATGATAGCCCGTACCTAGGATCTCCAACTTCTAGGGTACGAATCAATATCCCCCATAAAGCAACAAAGGATAAGATCGTCCCAGCGCGGTAACCTCAAGGATAGAAAGTAGCGCGGGTACGTTTTTTCACATGTATATAATATATGTACACACAATCATATAAATATACCCATTCATCATATTAATATAGGTTCCTCCCGTTACCCATAGTCACAACATTTATCCTTAATTTCCCATTATTATGATTACGTATAAGGTTTCGTCTCTAGCCTTAACTCGAAGGGTTTTCTCACTAGTTACGTGACACTCGTGGATTCTATCCATCCAAGTAGCAAAATCAGTAGGTAAACGTCTATTCACTATCGAAAGTATTTGACGTAATCCCTCACTTGAATTACCTAGTTTCCTCGTTCTATAAATAATTGTCCCTAAGATACAATTATCATCTCATAATAAAGTTCTCAACACTTAATCATATGTCCTACTGGTCTCTCCTATATCCCAAAACATTTTATTCATAAAGCCCAAAAATTATTTCACGATGAATCATGTTCAATTAATTCAACAATGGGAAATAAGAGTCTGCCAGGAAGGGTCGATCGATCGAGGTCTGGGGCTCGATCGATCGAACCTTCGATCGATCGAAGCTCTAGGCTCGATCGATCGATCAAGCAGGTCTGCGAAATCCTGCAGAAGTGCAGTTACGGGTTTTACCAAAATTCTTCACCCAAATCAATATTTCCCAACACTAATTGTCCCAAAACTCCTACTACAACCATAATAACATATTTCCAAATGTTTTTAACGTTAAGCATGTGTATATCCATCATTAAACATGGTTAAACAATCCAAAATCTCATTTAAACATCAAGAACCCTAATGTTTTCTTGACTTTTGTTCTAATCAGTTTTCTCCAGAATTTCCTTCTAACACATCATCAAAAATTCGTGGGTTAATCATCTACTTCACATAATATTTCCAGAATATGGTTATAATGTTTTCTACATGCAAATCCCTATCAAAATTGGGTTTTCTTCCATAGATTACACTCCTAATCATTCTTACACTAATATGAATATTGCACCAACGAAAATACGCAAGTTAAACACTTTCCTGGGATTTTAGAGGTCTGGTTTCCTGCTGATATTGGTGTGGTTGCGTTCTCCTCCTCGCGATCTACGCGTTGGTGGTGACGGTGGTGCAAATGGTGGTGTTTTTGGCCTTGAATCACCTTGAGAGCTCTCTCCTCTCTTCTCCAATGGCCGTTCTAGGGTTCTGAATGTTCTAACCCTAAAAGGCTGACCTAAATGGCTGCTAAGGATGGCTGAAATTCGTGGGTTTAATTACCCTATATTGTAAAATGACCAAAATGCCCTCCCGGGTCACTAATTAAGCCTAAAAACATCCTGAGACCCAAACTAAACTCCCGGGTACACTTTTCTGACTATTTCGACCTTTCCGGACGCGTTGACGCACTTAAAACGACCATACGAACAACTTATAAAATATTTACTTTTATATCTCAATAATTAGTCCCGACGCGACACGGGCGCGTCCCGACTAACATTCTCACTTGTGACCTTTAATATAACCCATATCATATATTACTATGCTCATTAGTAATATTCGACAATTTTTATATAATTACTAACTCTCGTCATGTTAATAATTATAAAATAATTAATTTTCGGATTTTTATTAAATAATTCACTCTCATTAAATTTAACAAAACCCCCAAATTACTATAGGTATAGCATAAAAATACGGGGTATTACATACTTCCCCCCTAATAACGGAATTTTGTCCCAAAATTCGAAAAATAAGGTATAACTGATAAGAACAAATCTGGATATCTCTCGCGCATATCTGCCTCACGCTCCCAAGTGGATTCCTCCACATTATGGTGTTCCCACTGGACCCGCACAAGTGGAACTATCCTCGACCTCAATCTCCTCTCACTAAAGTCTAGGATAGCCACCGGTCTCTCCTCGTATGAGCTATCAGGCTGTAAGTCGATCTCCTCTATCGCGATGTGAGTATGGGCCATATCATCTCGAAGGTATCGTCTCAACGACGAGATGTGAAATACATCGTGAATGCAATGTAAATGTTCCGGCAGTCCCAATCTGTATGCAACTGGCCCAATCCTCTCAATGATGGGAAATGGTCCCACGTACCTCGGAGCTAACTTTCCCTTCTTCCCGAACCTCATCACTCCTTTCATTGGAGACACACGCAGTAACACTTGGTCCCCCACATTAAACTCCCTGAAGAACCGTTTCGCATCGACATAGCTCTTTTGTCTGTCCTGGGCTACTCGAATGCGACCCCTGATCATCTCAATCCTCGCAGAGGTCTCCTGAATTACCTCGGGTCCTAGCAACTTGTTATCCCCCACCTCAAGCCAACAGGTTGGGGAACGACAAGGCCTTCCATACAAAGCCTCAAATGGAGCCATACCAATTGTGAACTGATAAGAGTTATTATAAGCAAACTCTACCAGTGGAAGGTGTGGTTCCCAACCTCCTCCAAAATCGATAACGCACATGCGTAGCATATCCTCTAACATCTGATTAGTACGCTCTGTCTGTCCATCTGTCTGTGGGTGATAAGCTGAACTCAACCTCAACTCAGTACCGATAGCCTCCTGAAAGCTTTCCCAAAAACGCGACACAAAAATCTTGTTTCTATCGGACACAATATTCAGGGGCACCCCGTGTAATCTTACAATCTCCCCAATGAACAACTGAGCATACTGACCCGTGGTATAATCTGTCCGCACCGACAGAAAATGAGCCACCTTGGTCAAACGATCTACAATCACCCAGATAGAATCGTGGCCCCTCTGTGATGTAGGCAACCCTGTAATTAAGTCCATGGAAATACTCTCCCACTTCCACGCGGGTACTTCCAATGGTTGAAGCAATCCTGATGGTTTCTGGTGGTCCACCTTCACCAGCTGGCAGGTGGAACACTTGGACACAAACTCGGCAATGTCCTTCTTCATCCCACTCCACCAGTACTGTCGTCTCATGTCCTGGTACATCTTATCGCCTCCTCGATGTACTGCAAATCGGGACCCATGAGAATAAGTCATCACTTCATGTCGTAGCTCCGCTCCTTTTGGAACCACTAATCTCCCATTAAACCGCAAACCTCCATCAGAACTAACAGAATAGGACTCAGCACCCTCGGCTAAAAGTCGCACAATCTGCTCCTGGCAAAACGGGTCTGTGGTCTGTGCCTGTATCACCCTCGTAACAATCTCGGGTGTGACTGACATCACAGATATGAAAGAACGTGCTACGGCATCTTGGTGACCCAGCTCTTTCCACTTTGCTTTCCAGATGTCTGCTACATCTTCTACCGGTCAACGGCTCAACGCATCAGCAACTACGTTGGCCTTCCCCGAATGATACTGTATATCGAACTGGTAATCTTTCAAAAACTCTAACCACCTGCGCTGACGTATATTCAGCTCTCGCTGAGTGAACAGGTACTGTAGTGATTTATGGTCTGTGAACAAATGGATTTTCTCTCCCAATAGATAGTGCCTCCCAATTCTCAATGCAAAGACGACCGCTGCTAACTCGAGGTCGTGGGTGGGGTAATTCTTCTCATGCGGTGTAAGCTTGCGGGAAGCAAAAGCTATAGCCTTCTCCTCCTGCTGGAGTACTCCTCCAAGTCCCCGTAAAGATGCATCAGTGTAAACCAGGTACTCCACACCCGGTTTCGATAAGGCAAGGATTGGTGCTGAAGTAAGCTTGTCTTTCAGCTCGTCGAAAGCTAATTGACAAGCATCATCCCAAACATACGGTATCCCTTTGCGAGTCAAATTCGTCAACGGACCCGCTATCTTGGAGAATCCCCGAATAAATCTCCTGTAGTATCCGGCTAACCCCAAGAAACTACGTACCTCTGTCGGTGTCGTGGGCTGTCCCCACTCCCTCACTGCTGATACCTTACTCGGGTCAACTGCTATCCCTTGCTCAGAAACAACATGGCCCAAGAACTGTACCTCTCGCAACCAGAATCCACACTTCTCGTACTTAGCATTCAACTGATGCTCTCGCAGAGTCTGAAGAACCTACCTCAAGTGCTCGGCATGCTCCTCCTCGGAATGGGAATATATCAAGATGTCATCTATGAAGACAATGACAAACTGATCCAAGAACTCTCTGAACACTCGATTCATTAAGTCCATGAACACGGCTGGAGCATTAGTGAGGACAAAAGGCATCACTCTGAACTCATAAGACCCATATCTCGTCAAGAATGCAGTCTTTGAAACATCCTGCTCCCTAATACGTAACTGATGGTACCCCGACCTCAGATCTGTCTTCAAACAAAAATTTGCTCCCCTCAACTGGTCGAATAGATCATCGATTCGAGGCAACGAATACTTATTCTGTATTGTGACCTTGTTCAATTCCCGGTAGTCCACGCACAATCTCAGTGAACCATCACTCTTCTTTACAAATAAGACTGGAGCTCCCCAAGGTGAGGTACTCCTACGAATGAAACCCTGACCTAAAAGCTGCTCTATCTGATCTCGTAGCTCTCGCATCTCTGCCGGAGCCATACGGTACGGTGCGCGTGCTATAGGTCTCGTATCTGGCAATAAATCTATAACGAAGTCTATCTCACGACTGGGCGGTAGGCCTGGTATCTCCTGAAACACATCGGAATACTCCCTAACAACTGGGATCGAATCCAAAGGAATCACAACCTCCTTAGAGGTATCCTCCTCAATGTAATATAAATGAGCGGTCGAACCTCCCTCTGGGCGAGGCATCGCCACTACAAACATATCTTGCCCCGGAATGGCAAAAAAAATGTTCCCACCGAAGCAATCAATCATGGCTCTATAAGCTGCGAGCCAATCCATATCGATAATCACATCGTGCTCATGCATGTCTTAAACTAACATGTCTGCAGGTAATACCAGACTACCGATCTCTATCCCCACTCCTCAGCATAAAAAGAAAATAAGTGACCCACTCCCCAATGGTGAGTCTACACACGTCACTGTGCTCTCTGCTGTGGCTAACAACCCTAAGGCCTTCGCAAAATGCGTAGTTATGAAACAATGCGTGGCCCCCGTATCAAATAAAACACGACCCATAGTACCATGGATAGGAAACGTACCCTCAATCGCGGGTGGTGCCTGTGGAGCTGCTGCCTGGTGGACGTTATAGACACGTCCATACTGTAACTGCCCCTGCTGCACTGGAGCTTCTGGAATGGCTAGTAGGGCTGGCGCTTGGGCTGGAGCTGGAAAGGCAGGTGGGAAAAGTGGCCTCTGTGGCTCATTACGGGCTCCCTGCTGCTGTGGGGCCCTATCGCCTTCGGGGCAATCCTGACGCTTATGGCCGTGCTTTCCGCACACAAAACATCGGCCTCTGAAATTACCTCCCCTCTGTCCCTGCTGACCACGGCCCTGCTGGCCGTTACCTCCACGCCATTGGCCCTGTTGCCCCTGATGTGCACGCTGTTGGCCCTGCTGGCCCTGTTGCTGACCCTGCTGTCGGTGCTGACCCTGCTGATTAGGCTGGCCCTGCCAATAACCCCCATTTCCCTGCCTGGGATCACCCAAACGGAATTGCTTAGCAGGGTCCCCCTGATGGGAACTCTGCTCGTGCTGACGAGTCTGTCCATGAGATGGTGCCCCACCGGAACCGTTACCCCCGGTCCTGCCCTGCTGGCTGGACTCTCCTGCTCTCTTGCTCCCCTGAAGGTGGAAGCGGTGATCCTGGCAATGTAGTAACGCTGCATTGAGTACATCAGTGAACGTACTCAGGGACAAGTTCCCAATAAGGTGCTGACGGATCCTCCAAGCCAACCCGTCGACAAACAACAAAATCTTCTTGCTCTCAGTAGGTGCCTCATCTGGCACAATGGTGAGAAGTCTCGTGAACTCCTCCTCATACTCTGCTACAGTAAGATTATCTTGCTTCAGATTTAGTAGTTTTCGCCTCATCTCAGTCTGCACTGCGGGTGGAAAGTACTTGCGGTCAAACCGCTCCCAGAACATTTGAATAGGGATCGTGTCCCTCTCCCCCAAAGTAGTAGTGGACTCCCACCACTGCAACGCGGCTCCCACCAGCTTAAAGGAAGCCAATAACTGCTTTTGTACCTCGGTGCACTCATACTTGCGAAGATGCCGCTGGATGTCTTTCTTCCATTGGCTGACCGTGACAATATCGGAGCTACCCGAAAACTCAGGGGGATGTACTTTCTGAAAAGAATCCCGAACCCTCTCCCATGCAGATGGAAGCTGTGTTGGTACTGGCGCCACTGCCTGAACCTGGGATAGAGCCTGCTGAATCACTGCTATCGCGGTATTCACCGCCTGAGAAACTATGGCGGCTACTTCATTAGCATTCATTGTGCCTGGTGCCGGAGCTGCTGGCTGCTCGGCCTGGGCACGCCTATCTCTCGGAGCACTTCTCGGAGGCATCTGAAACGTGAACAAAATTTATTAGTCTACAGTTATCATCGGATCTCAAATAGCTGAAGACTTAAACGTAAAAGCAGGAATACAACAATCCTAAAAATAGGGCTCTATAGCAAAAATGTTGAGCTGAAAGCGAAATAAGCCGTACAGATCCTAAGGACACTAGAACCTGATGCTCTGATACCACCTGTGACACCCCACCTAATTAAATACCGGGCGATCACTCCTTTATTAAATTAAATCAAGGTAAACAGTTGGTTCATTCTCAGCATCACTGTCGATAAAAATAATTTTTCCAATTTAACACCCTAAATAATTAAGCTAAGTGTTAAAACATTTTCCATACAAAACTTTCCAAATTTTAATTAAAGAAAAATATTTATTTTAATTAAAACAACATTTCTACAATACTGGAACTAAAAGATAATACATTCGCCAATCGAATGTCAACAAATGGAACTAAAACCACAAATCCATCCTGAATAAATCCCATAGAACAATACTGGAAATAAATGAAACACAAAATCCCAGCAACAAATGAAATGATGAAAAGGGCGACACGTGCCCAATAAATGAGAATAATAGGAGCGGAGTCAATAACAGAAGCCATCTACTCAAGTGACCTGCAACTCCCACCTAAGCTGCAGCTCGTTCTTCTCAAGGGATCCTAAGCAAGACGCCCCTGTGGATGGGCACCTGAAAATATACATATATATATACAAGAGAGAGAGAGAGAGAGAGAAAAAGAAACGGGTCAGAGCCCGAAAGTGTGTTTGATTTTAAAATACATTAAGCAAGTATTTAAATTGATACAGGCCAATGCAGATCATATTAGTGCGTCTCTCTCTTGAGAAATACTCACCTCTCTTCTAATGTGCACACCTATCGTACTAACCTTCCCAACGGTTTGTTTTAGCATCTAACATACTAGTCTTTCTAACAGCTTTAACTTAACTTAAATTACTCGTAAGATTTATAATACACGATATCCACTTTAAAAGATGTTCCAACAGTAGCCCAAAATTCTCTATTTTTAACTTCATAAAAATAATAAAGTTCCCGTGACATTTTATACTTTCTCAAAACAAGTATTTAATAATTTGAGTCAACAACCATGTTCTACTTATCAAATCACAGTAGGCAGTTTAAAGTTTATAACCTCATATATATATTAACTACTCGTATAATATATATATATATAACAGGACCTCAACTAAACTATGGTGCGGGCATACTCTGCTATCCAATCCCCGTATCGCTCACACAAAGGGAAATACAAGTTCGGAATCACTCTCGAACTGTATTAACATATACAAAACAATGTTGAGGCGAAGCATAGATTCCAAGTCCAAGAGGTCAGTACATACCCACACGTCTCTTAGAACCGTCCGACTATCAATCTGATAGCCCGTACCTAGGATCTCTAACTTCTAGGGTACGAATCAATATCCCCCATAAAGCAACACAGGATAAGATCATCCCAGCGCGGTAACCTCAAGGATAGAAAGTAGCGCGGGTACGTTTTTTCACATGTATATAATATATGTACACACAATCATAAAAATATAGCCATTCATCATATTAATATAGGTTCCTCCCGTTACCCATAGTCACAACATTTAACCTTAATTTCCCATTATTATGATTACGTATAAGGTTTCGTCTCTAGCCTTAACTCGAAGGGTTTTCTCACTAGTTACGTGACACTCGTGGATTCTATCCATCCAAGTAGCAAAATCAGTAGGTAAACGTCTATTCACTATCGTAAGTATTTGACGTAATCCCTCACTTGAATTACGTAGTTTCCTCGTTCTATAAATAATTGTCCCTAAGATACAATTACCGTCTCCTAATAAAGTTCTCAACACTTAATCATATGTCCTACTGGTCTCTCCTATATCCCAAAACATTTTATTCATAAAGCCCAAAAATTATTTCACGATGAATCATGTTCAATTAATTCAACAAGGGGAAATAAGAGTCTTCTAGGAAGGGTCGATCGATCGAGGTCTGAGGCTCGATCGATCGAAGCTCTAGGCTCGATCTATCGATCAAGCAGGTCTGCGAAATCCTGCAGAAGTGCAGTTACGGGTTTTACCAAAATTCTTCACCCAAATCAATATTTCCCAACACTAATCGTCCCAAAACTCCTACTACAACCATAATAACATATTTCCAAATGTTTTTAACGTTAAGCATGCGTATATCCATCATTAAACATGGTTAAACAATCCAAAATCTCATTTAAACATCAAGACCTCTAATGTTTTCTTGACTTTTGTCCTAATCAGTTTTCTCCTGAATTTCCTTCTAACATATCATCAAAAATTCGTGGGTTAATCATCTACTTCACATAATATTTCCAGAATATGGTTATAATACTTTCTACATGCAAATCCCTATCAAAATTGGGGTTTTCTTCCATAGATTACACTCCTAATCATTCTTACACTAATATGAATATTGCACCAACGAAAATACGCAATTTAAACACTTGCCTGGGATTTCAGAGGTCTGGTTTTCTGCTGATATTGGTGTGGTTGCGTTCTCCTCCTCGCAATCTACGCGTTGGTGGTGACGGTGGTGCAAATGGTGGTGTTTTTGACCTTGAATCACCTTGAGAGCTCTCTCCTCTCTTCTCCAATGGCCGTTCTAGGGTTCTGAATGTTCTAACCCTAAAAGGCTGACCTAAATGGCTGCTAAGGATGGCTGAAATTCGTGGGTTTAATTACCCTATATTGTAAAATGACCAAAATGCCCTCCCGGTTCACTAATTAAGCCTAAAAACATCCCGAGACCCAAACTAAACTCCCGGGTACACTTTTCTGACTATTTCGACCTTTCCGGACGCGTTGGCGCACTCAAAACGACCATACGAACAACTTATAAAATATTTACTTTTATATCTCAATAATTAGTCCCGACACGACACGGGCGCATCCCGACTAAAATTCTCACTTGTGACCTTTAATATAACCGATATCATATATTACTATGCTCATTAGTAATATTCGACAATTTTTATGTAATTACTAACTCTCATCACGTTAATAATTATAACATAATTAATTTCCGGATTTTTATTAAATAATTCACTCTCATTAAATTTAACAAAACCCCCAAATTACTATAGCTATAGCATAAAAATACGGGGTATTACATCTTGTTTATACTCAGTCAATAATTCTGACCTCAGACCTCTTCACCACTGAAATGTTATTAGGCTCTGATGTCGTCACCTAAGACGTTATCCTCACAATTAATCTCACCAAATTAATGATGTTAAGGGTCTGAGGTCATCTGTTAAGGTGTCTGAGCTCAGACCTCGTCACCACCAAGTGATGTTATGAAGGTCTGAGGTCATCACCTAAGACGTTATCCTCACAATTAATCTCACCAAATTAATGATGTTAAGGGTCTGAGGTCATCTGCTAAGGTGTCTGAGCTCAGACCTTGTCACCACCGAGTGATGTTATGAAGGTCTGAGGTCGTCACCTAAGACGTTATCCTCATAATTAATCTCACCAAATTAATGATGTTAAGGGTATGAGGTCATCTGTTAAGGTGTCTGAGCTCAGACCTCGTCACCACCGAGTGATGTTATGAAGGTCTGAGGTCGTCACCTAAGACGTTATCCTCATAGTTAATCTCACCAAATTAATGATGTTTAAGGGTCTGAGCTCAGACCTCGTCACCACCGAGTGATGTTATGAAGGTCTGAGGTCGTCACCTAAGACGTTATCCTCACAATTAATCTCACCAAATTAATGATGTTAAGGGTTTGAGGTCATCTGCTAAGGTGTTTGAGCTCAGACCTCGTCACCACCGAGTGATGTTATGAAGGTCTGAGGTCGTCACCTAAGACGTTATCCTTATAATTAATCTCACCAAATTAATGATGTTAAGGGTTTGAGATCATCTGCTAAGGTGTTTGAGCTCAGACCTCGTCACCACCGAGTGATGCTATGAAGGTCTGAGGTCGTCGCCTAAGACGTTATCCTCATAATTAATCTCACCAAATTAATGATGTTGAGGGTCTGAGGTCATCTGTTAAGGTGTCTGAGCTTAGACCTCGTCACCACCGAGTGATGTTATGAAGGTCTAAGGTCATCACCTAAGACGTTATCCTCATAATTAATATCACCAAATTAATGATGTTAAGGTGTCTGAGCTCAGACCTCGTTACCACCGAGTGATGTTATGAAGGTCCGAGGTCATCACCTAAGACATTATCCTCATAATTAATCTCACCAAATTAATGATGTTAAGGGTCTGAGGTCATCTGTTAAGGTGTCTGAGCTCAGACCTCGTCACCACCGAGTGATGTTATGAAGGTCTGAGGTCGTCACCTAAGACGTTATCCTCATAATTAATCTCTGGTCTAAGAATGAAGCAAGAACTGTTATGGAAACTGATCTTTATTAATAACCTCTTCTCAGTAAGATAGTACATTTACATAAAATTCTTCGCAACATCATATGTAATATCTCTTTAGGTGGTCAGCGTTCCATGGGTTAGTGAAAGGTTCTCCTTCTAGGTTTTCTAGCCTGTAAGTGCCAGGCACAACCTTTTATGTTACTTTGTAAGGGCCATGCCAGTTCGGGTGTATCTTATTTGGCTTTTGTAGGGTCTTCTTTAGCACTAGGTCTCCTACTATAATGGGTCTTGACTTCACCCTTCGATTGTAGAATTTCGCTGCCCGCTGCTGGTAGGCTGCTTTTCTGACCTCTGCGTCTTCTCTTCTTTCTTTGATAAGGTCCAGGTCTAGCCTCCTCTCTTCCCCATTATTGTCTGGGTCGTAGGTCTGAATCCGATGAGTTGGTAGTCCTACTTCCGTTGGTATGACGGCCTTTGAGCCATGTGCTAGCATGAATGGGGTTTCTCCTGTTGGTGTCCTTGTCGTGGTTCTGTAGGCCCATAACACGGCATAGACCTCTTCTGTCCATCTCCCCTTCGCATCTTCTAACCTCTTCTTGATTCCGTCTAAGATGGTTCTGTTTGTGACCTCGATCTGGCCATTTGCCTGAGGTCGACCCGGAGATGAGAAGAACTGTTTAATCCCCACTCTTAGGCAATACTTTTCTAAGGAGGAGTTCTTGAACTGGGTCCCATTATCCGAGATGAGAGTGTTTGGGAGGCCATAGCTGCATATGATGTTCCTCCAAATGAACGGGAAGGTCTGCTGCTCTGTAATTATTATCATCGGTTCTGCCTCCACCCACTTTGAAAAGTAGTCAATGGAAACTATCAAGAATCTATAGTTGTTGACAGCTATTGGCAAAGGTCCTACCAAGTCAATTCCCCATACCGCAAATGGCCATGGAGAAGAGATTGACGTCATAGGCTGATGGGGTTGATGAGGGAGAGTGGTGAACCTTTGACATTTGTCGCACCTCTTCACATAGTCTGCAGCGTCCTTAGACAAGGTAGGCCACCAGTATCCCTGAGTGATGATCCTATTGGCTAAGGTCCTTACCCCTATGTGGCTAGAGCAAGAACCCTCATCAACCTCCTGTAAGACCCGGTGTACTTCCATGGGATGTACACATCCAAGGAGAGGCAATATAAACTCCTTTTTGTACAAGACATCTCCTATCATTGAGAACTTGGCAGCCCTGTACCTCAACTTTCTCCATTCTAGCTTGGACTCAGGCAGCTCTCCCTCTCTTAGGTATATGACGAGCGGGTCGATCCATGAGTCTCCTAGGTTCATATTGTGACAAGGGCTACATACCTCATCCTCCTCGATGGTTTCCTTTCCTAAGACCTCGATTGGAATGGTCCTTCCCATATCTATCTTCACTGTTGAGGCCAGCCTTGCCAATGCATCAGCGTGATTGTTGATCAGTCGAGGCACTCTCTTCAGTTTTGCCTCTTCAAAATATTCTAACAACCTTCTTACCTTCTTCAAGTACTTGGCCATCTTTTCGTCTTTGGCCTCGTATACCCCCAATACTTGATTGATAACCAACCTTGAGTCGCTATAGAGTAGGAGTCGCTTTACTCGAAGAGTTGTTGCTAACAATAGACCTGCTATCATGGCCTCATACTCGGACTCGTTATTTGAGGCCTAGAAGTTGAATCTCAAGGTGTATTCAATGTTGGCGCCATCTGGAGCTGAGAGTATTAGTCCCGCCCAACTTCCACTATCACAGGAAGAGCCATCAACGAAGAGGCTCCAGACGTTTGTATCTGATGAGAAGCCCCTTCTCTCATAACTCCCTTCTTGAAGAGGTATCGATCCTCTTCGTTCTCTTATATTCCACTCCGGGTTTTGCCTGAGATGACCTCTTCCCAATCTCGGAAGACGTTTGGTGCCGTCTCTTCCTAATCTCCGAAGACACTATGGTTCGTCTCTTCCGAATCTCGGAAGACACTACGATTCGTCTCTTCCGAATCTTGGAAGACACTACGGTTCGTCTCTTCCAAATCTCGGAAGACACTAAGGTTTGTCTCTTCGCCGTCATCTAAGCCTTTCACTGTCTCGGCCTCTTCCCAGGTGAATTCTGCGACAAAGTCTGCGAGGGCCTGCCCCTTGATGGTTGTCCTAGGCTAGTAGGTAAGATCATATTCTCCTAGTTCGATGGCCCATGTCATCAATCTTCCAGACTTCTTAAGTTTGTGCAGAACCAGCCTTAGTGGGGAGTCAGTGAGGACTACCATGAAGTGAGCTTGGAAGTAAGGTTTAATTTTCCTTGAGGCATGTATTAGGGCATAAGCCAACTTCTCCATTCGGGGATAATTTTGTTTAGACCCTTGAAGGGACTTACTGTTGAAGTATACAGGCCTCTGGACCCCATCCTCTTCCCGTGTGATGGTCGCACTGATGGCTGATTCAGAGACTGCCAGATACACAAACAACCTTTCCCCCGTGATGGGCCGAGACAGCAATAAGGGAGACCCTAAGTAGGACTTGAGTTGGTTTAAGGCTTTTTCACACTCTTTGTCCCATTGGAAGGCCTTTCTTAGAACTTTAAATAATGGAATACACTTGTCAGTTGCCCTAGAAACATACCTGTTAAGGGCAGCCACTCTTCCCGTGAATCTCTGGACATCCTTGATACTCCTAGGAGTCTTTATGTTGAGTAATGCCTTGATTTTCTCAGGGTTCTCTTCAATCCCCCTCTGATTAACAATGAATCCCAGGAACTTCCCATCTCCTACTCCGAAGACACACTTTGCTGGGTTGAGTTTCATTCTGTATGAGTCCATGACATCGAAGGTCTTCTCAAGGTCTGCTACGTGAGTACATGCTTTCAGGCTCTTCGTTAGCATATCGTCGACATATACCTCCATGGTCTTACCTATTTGCTCTTCTAACATCTTATTGACAAGACGTTGATACGTTGCCCCCGCATTTTTCGGGCCGAAGGGCATCACCTTATAGTAGTATGTCCCTTTGTCAGTAATGAAGGTTGTCTTGTCAGAGTCTTCAGCATCCATGAAGATTTGGTTGTAGCCTGAATAAGCGTCCATGAAGCTCATGAGCTCATGCCCTATCTTTGCGTCCAACATCTGGTCAATCCTAGGTAATGGATAGCTGTCTTTCGGGAAAGACCTATTCAGGTCAGTGAAATCTAGACACATTCGCCACTTCCCATTGGCCTTAGGCACGATGACTGCATTTGAGAGCCACTCCGGGTAGGTAACCTCTCTTATGAACTCGGCCTCTTCCAACTTTTTTACCTCTTCCCGGATGATGTCGTACTTCTCCCTGGAGTAGACTCTTCCTCTTTTCTTGATTGGCTTGGCATCTCTGTCCATGCTGAGCTTGTGACTCATGACCTCAGGGTCAATGTCAGGCATGTCTGCGTGACTCCATGCGAAGACACTCTGTCTCCTCCTGAGGAAGTTTATCAGCTCTTCCTTGATTCCTGGCTCTAGAGCCTTACCGACCTGGATGGTTTTTTCCGGCTCGTCCTCATTGAGGACGATGGATTCTACCTCTTCCGCGGCCTCACCCTTCTTCAATTTTGTTTCGTCTCTTGGGTCAAGAGTGTCAATGCTGTAAGTGGTGGTTGCTCTCTTATGGGATTCTCTCTCTTCGGCCGAGTTGAAGTAACACTCTCGCGCCGTGGTCTGGTCCCCTTGCACTTCCCCTACTCCATAAGGAGTCGGGAATTTTAGCATCTGATGGACCGTCGACGGCACAGCTTCAAACTCTTTAAGGGCCACCATTCCTATGATGAGGTTGTAGGCCGAGAAGACGTTTTCGTCCATAACGAAAAAAGTTTATCTTCTTGGTCAGCCTCCTAGGCCACTCATCCCCCATCCGTACATCCATCTCATACATGCCCAATGGGTGGACCTTTTCTCCACTGAAGCCTATCAATGGGTGATGATAGGGCACCAGCCTTGCCCTGCTAAGACCCAGGCTCTTGAAGCAAGGCCAGAACATCACGTCTGTTAAGCTTCCCCCGTCTATGAGGATCCTTCGTACCTCGCACCCATGCACCCTTGTTGTTATGACCAAAGGGTCATCATGGGGGGTTAAGATACCCTTGAAGTCAAGTCTGTAGAACCCCACTACGAGGGTGTCCATGTCTACTTTCTTCCTCTTCTGCACTGCATCAGAAGATGTTAGATTCACAACTTCGATCTTGGCCAATGAACTGGCGTCTACTACATGAGCCTTCCTGTCAGCTACCCCAGAGCCACCTCCTGCAAACCCCCAACATATGGTGCTAACACGAAAGGAGATCATACCGACCCTCTTCACCAGGGTGTTGTCATCCTTCGGTGGAAGATTCAGGTCGTCTTCATCATCTCCTTCTGAATCATCGTCCCTTCTGGATGGGACATTGCCACGGCATCTATCATCTCTTTTTTTCTTAGGGTCATCTCTTCCACCCTTTGGAGCCTTACCATCCACATACTTCCTCAGCTTTCCAGATTTCAGCATCTTCTCAATCTCATCCTTTAAAGCGAAGCATCTTTCTATGACATGGCCATGATCCTGATGGAACTCGCACCATAGGTTTTTGTTCCTCTTATGTGGTGGGGCCTTCAGTTTCTCTAGCCACCTCAGAGTCCGGTCAGTCTTAATCTCATTGAGGATGTGCTCACAGCTCACAGTCAGAGGAGTGTAATGAGAGAACTTGTCATCTCCTGACCTCTTCTTCCCCTCTTTCTTACCTTGGGACTTTCCCGTGCTACCACGGTTCTCCTCCTCATACTTGGCGGCCATTCCCTCTTCCACATTAATCACTTTCCCTGCGGTTGCCAGCAGCTCCGCCATGGACCTAGGGGGTCTTCCGCCAGTTTCCACAATAGCTTCCCCTTCTGGAGGCCTCCTATAAGGGCGGTCATGGCTATGCTCTCTTCATAATCTTCAACCTCCAATTTCTCTTTATTGAATCTTGCTATGTAGTCTCTTAGGCTCTCACCCTTGTCCTGTTTGACATACAGCAGGTGGGTAGTCTTCTTTTGAGGTCTTACCCCAAAGCAGAAGTTGTGGATGAACTGCTCAGCCAAGCCTATGAAGTTCTCAATTGAGTTATTCGGAAGGGAGGTGAACCAACTATGCGCTGCCCCTATCAAGGTCCCTGAGAAGGCCCTACACTTCATCTCATCGGGTATCAAGTAAATGTCTGCTGCCGACTGGTTCATCTCGATATGGTGTACAGGGTTAGTGCTGCCATCATACTTGAGAGTCACGGTAGGAGGCTTGAACTTGGCTGGGGTTGGGAAGCCCACTATCCTAGCCATAAATGGGGAGCCCTCTGAGTAACCCCTCTGTAATGGGTCCCTGCTTTTAATGGGGTCTCCTATCTTCTCCTCAAGGCATTGGATAGAATCATTTCAGGGTCTTCTGTCATCAACTTGGCCGAGGTTATCCCCTACCACCTCCTTGCGATGGACAGAGGGTTCCCCAACCGCGACATGTTGGCTATTGATCTCTTCCTATTCTCGACCTCTTCTTTCACAGGGTCGGCCTTGGTCTAGCCGACCCTGCCTACCCCCTCTCTGAGAGCCTGCTGCGCTCCTTAACCTCGACAACCTTGACAGCCTCTGTCTTAGTTCATTCACCGGGCCCAGCCTCTTAAAGGCCGACCCTCTGCTCAACCTATCAAAGGCCAACCCTCTTTGTTGGGACTTTTCTCCTCTTCGGCTGACACATCCTTGACTTTGCCTAAGAGGTCTTATAGTGTTATTTGACACCTCATACGGCTCCCATCAGTCTTCTGGGGCTTCTTCAGCTTCTAGGTCATCATACCTGTCCTCTGGGCAAGGGTTTCCCTGCCTCCCCAGGCGCAAGTGCCTAGGGTCAGCAACGTCCCTTCTCCGCTGGGGTGCAGGTTGGTCCTTCATTGGCGCCTGGGGTGGTACCCTGGCGTCAGGATGAGGCTGAACTGCCGTCGGAGTGATCATATCCGGTGAGACTCCAGGTGGCCTCATCATAGTTTGACTAAGTTGATCAAATTGTTCCTTCATGGCTTGTTGTGTTGCAGCTAAAGATTTCAAGGATGCTTCTACCTCCGCCATTTCGGACTGGGGGGGTGCCTGACTGGAACTAGGCCCTCCACCTCTGGGCGGCGGAAGAGGCGGTGGTAAGTCTGGTGCCATATATACTATAGAGCTTGAGTAGCAAATGAGCTTAGCACCTCACAGGACCTCTTCCAATGGTGAAACAGCTCCACGCTAGGGGGAGGCCGAGTTCACCACCAGAGTCTCCGGTGAGGTTAAGAAGAAAAAAGAGGAAGAGATAGCTTCTCGTTCCCACAGACGGCGCCAAAATGATGATGCTGAAATTAGCACCACCGGGTAAGGTGTTTTCGAGCTAAATATAAGAATAACAATGGAAGCACAGCTATATAAAGAGATAAGAGAATGAGGTGAGGATAAGAGGAGAGGGCACCGGTATATAAGTGGTTCAGCCAATTTGGCCTACATCCACTGTGAGTGTGTGTGAGTAATATCACTGAATGAAGGCACTAATGGCCATGGATACAACCTCTCAAGCTCTCTCTCTCTACTGTATATCTAGACAGAGTTTTTGCTAGGGTTTAATATATGGGATCCTTTTGCAAGGTAGGGGATGACCCCTATATATAGTACCCAGGGGGTGTAATGTACCCCCCATGCATGTAATGATCATGTGTGTGGTAGCCTCACCAATGTGGGAGTGCCATTTGTCACTGTCACATGTAAGGAATGATGATGATATATTCTCCCCATGTGTGGAGAATAATCTTCTTACAACTGATTTATGTCAACGTGTCCTTATCCAAATGTCAACAGATGCTCGGCTGCCATATTGGTGCATGACCTCGGCCTGGGAGAGGCCGAGCTGTAAAGGCTCGATAACATCTTCCGAGATGTGCCATAGGGAGTCTCGGCCTGATCTCAACCGAGACATTATGCTGGGGTCGGCCCCAACCGAGGTCGAACTGATTCCATGTTGAAAATTACCAAGGCTTCTTGTCACCTCGGCCCAAGCCGAGGTTGGACTGGTTCCATGTTGAGGGTTACCAAGGCTTCTAGTCACCTCGGTCTACATTCGGCCGAGGTTTCCATACCCAGGTATATGAGAATGCTGTTGATGTCTGTGATGCACGTAGTGTCCATTGGAAATGTAGGTGGAAGTGTCGGCCTGGGCCGACCTTACTAAGGCCGAGGGCTAATATCGTGGGCCCATGGCTTATCCAGGGTCGATCAATACCTCAGCCATCACCTCGGCCGAGGTTGGTGTCTCTGGGCCGAGGTTACACTTGGGGCATATCAATACACTGAGAATGGTCATGGTTTTGGACGGTGACAAAGGCCAAGAGTCACGTTTTGGTTCCAAGATAATTTTAAGGGTGACTAATTTGGGAGTCATAATCTGAACTGTGAGCATAATAGGTGGTCATCGTCCCATTCCTTACATTAATATTAAGGCTTGGTCATGGCTCTAAACAAAGATCAGTGGTCACAGTTTTGAATCTTGAACCAAGATATGACATTGCACTACGGTTTTTTATGGTCATGATCCTCAACTATGACCATCCTTGGGGATTTTTTTTACTAGTCATGGTCAACAACCGTGACTCTCTATCATAACCAAAAATGGTCTCAACTCAAAATTCAGACAACAACCATGAACAATGAAATTGTATTAATAAATTATCCGATATCTAACTAAGACTATATATTAATAAAATTTAAACGATTGTGGTCATGGTTCTGAGTCGCAGCCAAATATAAATTTAATTAAAAATACTACTTTTTAATTTTTTGCTTCCCTAAAAAAATGTGCATATGTTTTTAAAACTATATGCATTTCCATGATAGAACTAATTAGTTTATCAATCGAAAAATAAAAATACAACCCAAATTAACTAACTATTAATCCATCAAATTAATTTCTTAATTCAACACATATAAATATTTAAATATTCAATATGTTACTTCCACGAAATGTTACTTCCCCAAATAAATATTCTAGTGTTCAGTATTTAAAAAGTTCCTTCTCCAACTAAGCCTGCAAATATTTCAAAATAATCCACATGGTATTAAAGGACTTGAATCTCAAAATGACTTCAGGACGCTTATATAGCCAAAAATATCATATGGGTCCACGTAATTTATACGATGAACAAGGTTGGGTCTATCCCACAATTCGAATCTAGGGTGTCAATTTTGATTTTTGAAAATAGATGTCAAATGTGTTAGAAGTGTAGAAAATTGTGTGAACACTCTGATTTTTGAATTATGGTATAAACTACATTGTTGTGTTTTTCGATTTATGAAAATAGATTTGAATGTAAATATGATTATAAAAAAGAGTATGATTAGCGATAAAAGTATTATAAAAAAAGCTATAAATTGAACAAGATATTACAACGCATCTATAGTTTTCTCTGAGTATCCTTGAATAGTTTTTTAGGGGTCTAACTGGTCTAATGCATAAGGGGTTCTTAGCTTCATAACAAGACATGACATAACCTTGTTTGAGTAAAATCCTGAGTGAATTCGAGTAGTTAAACCCCCAAGAAATGTTCAAGGCTACTCTTATGAACCAAAGTAGAATTAGTGATAGAAGAATATAAAAAAATGGGATTAGTATTCCAAGTCAAAGACCAAACAACTCATAACACAATCCACCAATCAAGGCAACCAAAAAAATAATGAACATCAACAGAAAACTTGACCATTCATGTGGTTACCTCATACTAGAGGTTTGTTATCAGTGTCACATTCTAAACTAAATAAGATCTACAAAAATAATTACAAAATGAGAGAGACGAGGAAGCAAGTGCCAGAGAACTAAATATATAAGTACAAGATGCACGAATGTTAATAATTACAAGGGTTGTTCCAATACATACAATACAAAAAATATTTTCATGCAAGGTTTAACCCAATAATAATAAAATAATGTTTCCAAACTCAATATTTGTCTAAATAAACTAAAGTTTTAAAATTACGGTTGATATCCAGAGCATACTGGAACTCTATAGGGGCTTTTAATGCGTATTCTTAAGTAGTCAAACCCTTTGGTTCATGCATAATTATAAACCAATTATTATCAATTATGAACTTTAAGTAGAATCGGTGCGTGGTTACGATGATGGTGGAATACTTAATCATCATCAACTAGGTCATTTAAAGGATGATGTGATGGAGAAGCATTCACCACTTCCACCCGGAGGGGTTCCATAATGCGACTGAGTATAGATAATTATTTCGGAACATATAGTACATTCTTTACCCAATTGAATATCCATATCTTATAGTATTTTTACATACCCCACTTTAGGAAATGAATCTCAACATCTTCTAAAGACCTAAATTTTCCATTCATACAAGGGGCGCACAGACATGGAATCTTATCACTATTATGATTTTTATACGCATATTTAACAAACTCACGAACGCCCTTTACATGATTATCAGAGACTCTATTACTCTATCCCATCCACACTTTGTATTGTGGGAAAGCCGTTAAATACAATTCAAAATTCAAGTCACCTGTATCAATAGGTTAAAACAAAGGTCATGTTCCTTACAGGAACTCTCGGTTTATAATTCAAGAAAATAATTCAAATTCATTCAACCTAAGAAAATCCAAAAAAATTCTTTCAACCCGAGCATTCAATAAATTTGAAATAAACCAAAGAAATTAGGATGTCATTAAATTGTAGAAAATTAAAATTAAAATAACTTATATTGTCAACATAATTCCCATATAATTAAAACATTACAAACTTTTTCCCAAATAAAACATCATTTATCGCTTAATCCTGAACATAAAAAAGATTGGTTAGAATATTTAACAATCTATAAGAGGGTATTTGAACTGGGGTCTGTGAATAACTGGATCTAGTATAATGTGTCCCACTACAATGGAAGTTGTCTTCAAGGTCTCCAAGGTCTCAAGAGCAGGTAGAGATGAAAACTATATATTTCTAGAAATAATGGAGTTTATATGATTACTATCTAAGAAAATAATTATTAACTCTAACTTTGTGACAATAATAATTCCTAAAAAAGGGGATCACTTCAAAGTAATGATTCTTGGAAGTGAAGAGATAAGTACTTCAAATGCCAAGGAGAGAGTAGGGGAGAGAATGATTTATAGTGCTATTTTGAAAAAGTAATAGTACAATTTGTGTTCGTCTTCTTTGACCTTGCGCAAGGGCTATGTTTATAGTAAAATATTATATATGATCTGGCATGTGTGCGCTAAGAGGATATTCTTTTTAGATAATATATGAAATGTACTTTTTGTCCCCTTTTGCTATCTATCATCTATCTGCTCTGACATATGACATCTGGCACAATCCAAAGTCAAAAAAGCAAATATGTCAAGCATAGTTCCAAAAAACATGATTTCGTATATATCGTTTCAAAAGGTAACTTGGGAAATAGTCTTTTAAAAGCTTACGAGTGGCCTTAAGGGCTACTCACCAATAATAACTTTGAAAATAATTTGCGAGAAGCACCTTGTATACTCACCTATTTGACTAAGTGTAGACTATATAAGTTCATGAGTGACCTATTAGGTCCCTCCTATTTGTATAATCCCATTCCTAACATATTGAAGTCGTTGGGCCTTAGCTACCCAACAAAACTTTCCTCTCAGCCACTAAACTGAAACTCCCTAGATATCCTTACTAGCCTGCTCGAGCCCTTCTTGCCCGATCAAGGCTACCTGTGTAAGAAAGTAACAATATTAGGAATTATTCCAATATACAAATATGTTTATAAATACTTGACTATTCATATAGCATCCCCTCAATCTTATGGTTCTACTCGCATACTTTCTTTCATATCTTGGGGTTGCTCATTGAACACCTCCTTTCTAGTTATGAGACATATGTGATCGAGTGTCTCTCTTTTGGTCTTGGGTCCACTCATTATGGAACCCTCTCGTTGAGGGGCTTGTTGTATCTTACTTTTGTTTACTTTGGTCCTAAGACCACTCTTTGTGGCACCCTCTCCCAAAATACTCTATTTTGGCTCTTTTCTATCTTAGACCCACTCCTTGTTGCCATTCTTTCTAGATATTCTATTTTGGATAAAGGTCTATCTTTGACCCACTCATTGTGGACCCTCTCGTTAAGTGGACATTTTGGCCTGCTCTGCTTTTGGACCCGCTCGCGTGGCACCCCCTCGCCCTGTTGGGATCATTTGATTTAAAAATTTAAGGGCATGCTCGTGTTGCAACCCTCTCGTCTAGCCTTGCACCCATTCATCTAGCACCACCTCACACAATTGGGTTTATTTGTAGGCAATTGTGCGGGTGCCCATCTACATTATCCCCCGCATGCAAAAGTGTTTCTGTTGGTTAAAAGGACGAGTCTTGCACAAAACAAATCATTATCTTTTGGTAATTCGAGGGGTCTTTTTCAGTCAAATCATTACTTTTGTTGGGTATTTAATGCCCTTGATAGGTTTGTCATACTAATGCCTCTTTTAGTGTCATAAGGAGGCACATGACTGTTTCGGAACACTCATTTCATGATTTAGGTAATCATTTTTATTCTTTTATGAGCCATCAGACGTGCACCCCTTTCAAGGTATAAGTACATATTTCAAAGAAATCAAACTCTGAATTTCATTTTCCTTCTCACTTTTCAGAGTTTAGGGAGAGGAAAAGATCTTTCGTCCCCATAAACCATTCTTCCTCCATTACGTTTCTTCTTAAATCCTTTACTATTTCAATGGCGTCCTCATCTGTTATGTCATTTACCACCGTTTCCACCTCCATTAACGAGATTTTTATGGGTTCTTTATCTATTCAGGTCATCATATCCACCACACCTACCAGTGGTGCCACCGTTTTGGTATCCTCTATGGTTGTTTCCACCACCACCACCACTTTTATGTATGGTGGTTCTGGTTCTTCCACCAGTGGTGCAACTGCCCACTCTAAGGTTCGTAGGGAATATCTCGAGATTCGCTTAAAAAGGGACTTTACCATTTACGACTTTTCCGCTTACTTTAAAAAGGACACTTCTCGGCGTCGCTCGAGATATTTGAGGCTGAATTTGTGGAGAAGATCAACGAGCATCCCCTTTTGGGTTTTTGCTGAATCCATTGGTACTGCCATCGTACTAGCTAATAGTATTCTACGTGTTTAAGTTGATAAAGGTGACTTTACTTACTCTAACATTAATATTGATGTTTGTGGTGGTGACATAGATGAGTGGGACCTTTGGGTAGATTATATCATGATTGGTCCTACACACAATGCTTTTGTTCTGACTAGGACTCTCACTATCTTAAATACTTGCACCACTGAAAAGCAAACTAACACTTCAACCTTTTGTCCTTTCAATGGAGTGTTGAATCCCATACTTTTGTTACTAGCTGGGTGAGTTTTTTTATCACTCTTGAGGATATGTTTGAGTTGATGGGTATCCCTCTCTTCTAAAGTCGTGTGTTTATTGATGGTTATGAGGATGATATTGAGCGGGTCCTTTGCGAGGAGCTCCATCAGGCCTTGTCCGAATGTCTTTCGTACATTGCAAATAACTAGGAAAGGGACACTAAGCACTCTTTTTCTAAGTGAAAAATATATTGGTTCAGAGACTTTGAGCTAATTCCAAAAGAGGGGAGCTCGAGCAAGGCACCCAAGAGCCAGGATAGCGTAATGATCCACTCCACAACCACTACACCAAATAAACAATCTAGCACGTTTTAAAACCATGCCAGATCAAATATGTCACGATTTTGAACGGTGTCAGAATCAGGTGTTCCAAAATGGCCATTTTTTTCTATCACGATTTAAAAGGGTGCCAGATTTGACCAAACAGGATCACTTCTGGCACACTATTAAACCATGCCAGAATTTGATATTTCTAGCATATTTTTGGCACAGTTTTGAACTATTCCAGATTGAGCACATTTTGATAAACTTTTGGCATAGTTAAAAAATGTGCTAAAATTTGATACACTTTTGGCACGGTTTTGAACTGTGCCAAATTTTTTGATAAAAGAAAAAAAATTATTTGAAAACAAGAAATATCACAAAATGAAAATCTCGCACGTTTTTGATAAACTAGTGTACATATAAACTCCAAAATATTACAAGTCTTTAGTAGTTCAGAGACCAAAAAAAATTGGGCAGAGTTTCCTCTATTTTCTAGACGTTCTAAAACCTATATAATATAAAGCCCGCACGGCCACATAATATAACAATAAAATTACAAAAGCCCGCACGAGCATAAAAGTTATCAATAAAACTAGAAAAGCCCGCACGACCATAACAGAAAAAATATAATCATGAATATTAATGACATTAAATAAATAAACCCCTTATTGTAAACCATTGACTTCTCCGTGTGTTCCACGTGAATAAATGCTACCGATAAAATGTTATCGTGTAAAAAAAATAGGATACAAAAAAGAGACGATATTAGTAACCAATTAATTTATAAAATGATCTTACTCAAGCTAAAAAATTACATGTTGGAGTTATAATTATTATTATATTCTCAAATTAAAAATCTTACGCAAGTTATGACTACATGATTAATTCCTACGAGTTATATTGGTCTACTGCGAGGTGTTAGTGCCTCTTAAGGGATCGTTTGGTGGGATGGTTTGGGGTTTCACCCTTAAACAAAATGTTTCTGAGCTTAATCTATATATTTTTGCATTATCGTCCGATTCCTAAACCGAGAGGCCCATGACTACGCAGTCAGTTCTTACGAGTTACATTGGTCCCGTGCGAGGTGTTAGCGCCTCTTTCGGGGTCGTACGGGGGCTGGTTTGGGTTTTAACCCTTCAACGGCTTATTTCTAAGCCTAAGCTAAATATTTTCAAATTATCATCATATTCTCAAACTGAGAGATACGTGACTACGCGATCAGATCTTACGAGTTACATTGATCTCATGCGAGGTGTTAGTGCCTCTTACGGGGCCGCTTGGGGGCTAGTTTGGGTTTTCACCCTTCAACGACTTGTTACTAAGCCTAATCCATATATTATAAAATTATTTTCATCTTCTCAAACCGAGAGATTCGTGACTACGTCGTCAGTTCATACGAGTTACATTGGTCCCGTACGAGGTGTTAATGCCTCTAACGGGGCTGCTTAGGGGCGGTTTGAGTTTTCATCCTTCAACGGCTTATTTATAACCCTAAGCTATTTTTTTTCCAATTATCTCCATATTCTCAAATCGAGAGGCCCATGACTACACGATTAGTTCCTATGAGTTAAATTGATCCCCGACGAGGTGTTACTGCCTCTTGCGGAGTCGTTTGGGGGCTAGTTTAGGTTTTCACCCTTCAAGGGCTTCTTTCAAAGCCGAATCTATATATTTTTGAATTATCGTCATATTCTCAAATCAAGAGTCACGTGACTATGCGGTCAGTTCCTACGAATTACATTGGTCCCGTGTGAGGTGTTAGCGCCTCTTACGGGGCCGTTTGGGGGTTGGTTTGGGTTTTCACCCTTCAATAGCTTATTTCTAACCCTAATCTATATATTTTCAAATTATCATCATATTCTCAAACTTAGAGGTCCGTAACAACGCGGTCAGTTCCTACGAGTTACGTTGGTCCCGTGGGAGGTGTTAGTGCCTCTTACGGGACCTTTTAGGTGCTGATTTGGGTTTCCACCCTTCAACGACTTATTTTTAAGCCTAATCTATATATTTTCAAATTATCATCATATTATCAAATCAAGAGGATTGGGACTACGCGGTCAGTCCCTACGAGTAACATTCATCCTGTGCAAGGTGTTAGTGCCTTTTACGGGGCCGTTTGGGGGCGGGTTTAGGTTTTCACTCTTCAACGACTAATTTCTAAGCCTAAGATATATATTTTAAAATTATTGTCATATTCTCAAATTGAGAGGTCTGTGACTTCGCGTTCAGTTCCTACAAGTTACATTGGTCCCGTGCGAGGTGTTAGTGGCACTTATGGGGCCGTTTAGGGGTTGACTTGGGTTTCCACCCTTCAGCGACTTGTTTCTAAGCCTAATCTATATATTTTCAAATTATCATCACATTCTCAAACCAAGAGGCCCATGACTATGTGATCAGTTCCTACAAATTATATTGGTCCCGTGAGAGGTGTCCATGCCACCTACGGGGCCGTTTGGGGTTATTTTGGGTTTTCACCCTTTTAACGACTTGTTTTTAAGCCAAATTATAGATATTTTCAAATTATCATCATATTCTCAAACCAAGAGTCCTGTGGCTACGAGGTCAGTTCATACTGGTTACATTGGTCTCGTTTGAGGTGCTAGTGCCTCTTATAGGGCCGTTTCTGCACTAGTTTGAGTTTTCAGCCTCCAACAACATGTTTTTAAGCATAATATAAATATTTTTAAATTATTGTCATATTCTCAAACCGAGAGACCCATGAATATGTAGTTGGTTCTTATAAGTTATTTTGGTCCCGTGCGAGGTGTTTATGCCTCTTACGAGGCTGTTTGGGGGTTGGTTTGGGCCTTCACCCTTTTAACGTCTTGTTTTTAAGCCTAATATATATATTTTTAAATTATCATCATATTCTCAAACCGAAAGTTCAGTGAGTACGAGGTTAGTTCATGCGGTTTTAATTGGTCTCGTACGAGGTGTTAGTAACCCTTACGAAGCCGTTTGGGGACTAGTTTAGTTTTCACCCTCTAACAACATGTTTTTAAGACTAATATAGATATTTTAAAATTATCATCATATTCTCCAATTAGGAGACCCGTGACTATGCGATCAGTTCCTACAAGTTATATTGGTCCCGTGCAAGGTGTTTATGCCTCCCACGAGGCCGTTTGGGGGTTGGTTCGTACTTTCACCCTTTTAACGACTTGTTTTTAAGCCTAATACAGATATTTTCAAATTATCGTCATATTCTCAAACCGAAATTCACGTGACTATGATGTTTGTTCATGCGAGTTAAATTGGTCCCGTACAAGGTGTTAGTACCTCTTACGAGGCCGTTTGGGCACTAGTTTAGTTTTCACCCTCTAACATCATGTTTTTAAGACTAATTTAGATACATTTAAATTATGATCATATTCTCAAATCGAGAGACCCATGACTACACGGTCAGTTCCTATAAGTTATATTGGTCCTGTGCGAGGTTTTTATGCCTCTCAAGAGGCTGTTTGGGGGCTAGTTTAGGCTTTTACCCTTTTAATGGCTTGTTTTTAAGCCTAATCTAGAATTTTCAAATTATCGTCATATTCTCAAAGCGGGAGACTCGTGACAACACGGTTAGTTCCTACAAGTTACATTGGTTATATGCGAGGTGTCCACGCCTCTTACGGAGACATTTTTTTAGGTTTCACCCTTTTAAAGGCTTGTTTTTAAGCCAAAGTATAGATATTTTCAAATTATCATCATATTCTGTAGAACGTATGACTGTGTGATAATTAATTAAATTCGTAAATTTCTAATTTCGCACACATATTTAATTAGAGTGTATTTTTAAACAAAATTAACTCAGCCCCTTAAGCATGCAACTACATGTGTGCGTGTGTCAAACCATAAATAAATAAAGCATGTGACACAAATTTCAAGAAAAATCCCCGCGGAGTGAAACTTTTTATTTCTAGAACTTTGACAAGTTTACAAGACCATTGACTTACATACCATATTGCTTTCACCAACAAGAGTAATGTACGGTGTCTTCGTCAAACCTTCAAAGCAACGTCTTGAAATCAGTAGTGGTTCACATGCATCTATACCACAAGGACGCGCAGTCCAGACATGGAGTCTTAATCATCGCAAGGACTCCCTCTATAATAGCACGGAGCTCTCCGGTTCTAGAGTTCTCCCCATAAAGAATGATCAAAAGAAATTGTGTTCTTGAACACCAAAATAATTCACCAAAGCATGTGGGATTTATGTCTATTCTTGATTATGTATGATGCGGGCTTGTACCCTCATATATGTAATGCTTGAAATTAATAAATTTTGGGTTAAATTAATTATTTAATTTATATTTTCTTTTATATCCCGTAAACATACAAGGATTCAGGGTATTGTAGTCCAACATATCTTCCTTATTCATTATTTTTCAGTCCCAGCCATTTTACTCCTGCATAAGTAGCTTAATTATTATTTTAAATAATTTGCATTTTGTTAATATATATCAAACTCAAAATCAATCATCTTTTCGTTTTTTTTCTAGAGTCAACCTTTGGATTTGCCATCTTACCTATCGCCGTCACGTTCTGCATCCTATTTCCCAAAGGATTCAACCCCGTCTTATCGGGTTTATTACATACGCGATCGGTTTTCACTTGAACTGTAATTAGCATGCACTAGACCCATATTTTGAGTTGCATGACTATACTATGTATGCCTAGTAAATTCCCACACGCCATCTAGGCATATATCTATCGAGTTACTTTGATATGACACCCTATCATTGAGACATAACAAGAAAATTCAACAATTTGAATACTACAAACTCGAACCTTAACCTCCATGGTTTTTTCTACCAATTATTACATTAGACGACCTAACACTTGACCATCGAGTTCCTTTGATGGGTATTGTCACCCATCACTTGATTCAGGACAAAAAACAAAGAGCAACATGTACGATTTTGGTACCATATAATCATTTAAACATGATGTATAATCACTTTTTAGGATAGTGGTGTCGAGGAATACTTGTTATGTCCTTGGAAATCATTAACTTTAATTGTGATGTTTATTAAAACTCAAGGCATAACAAATTTAGATAATAATTCTAGAGGTTTGGGCATTTTCATATGTAGTTTTTTGACCATCTGATTTGTACGTAACATTATTCTCTATGTATCTAAGCAAGTAAAGCGCTCGGGTAGCAAGTACTCTATCGCTCGTTGCCTTTGGGTGGAAAGTCTTACACCGCTCGAATGTCGTAGGTACATTATTAAAAACTCAAAATAAAATAATAAATGAAAAATCCTCGAGGTGGTAAGGCTTATGTCGCTCGAAGACCATTTTTTCTAGTCCATATCTACATAAAAATTCGATCAACATGGCTTAAATATTGGGTTCTCGATTGAGCTTTACCCATTTTGTCCAATGTGTCGTATTTATGCATGGTAAATTGGTAAAAATCTATTTTTCAAAAGCTTGGAGTTGATTTAAAAAAAGTAACAATCTACCTTTTAAGTCTATCGAAGGTGATATTGACATTCAAACCTTTCCACCCCATATAAATACATTCTAGGTTATCTTGAAGAATGGATTATATAATGTACAGTTGAAATTTAAATTCACCACTATTCAAATTTGACCTAATTTTTAAATTAATTCAGAAAACATATTTTTCTTCTTCTTTTTCTCTTTGAAAACACTGGCTCTTATAGTTGATGCCATAGTTTTAATCAAATTCTAGAAGTGATGAGGAGTTCAATAAAAACCTTAGGATTTTCATGCACATGTAAATGAAATTCCATTAGTGCATTTTCTATATATTCAAAGATATGAATTCCATTATAAGGTGATAAAAAGTATATAGGGAAAAGTTCACAACAAATAATTATAAAATGAGATGAGATATAAACCTTTAAGATTTATTAACGATGTTAGAAAAATAGCATCAACTTCCTGTTTATGTTTATTATAAGAAGAATGTGCTAGAATTATTCTTCTGTTACAAGTGACCGCATTTTACCAATTCATATTTTAAATGTTCAATGAAAAGTGAGTTTAGCATGACCAGGGTTTCTGAGACCGGTTCTTTTAGTGAAGTTTCTCGTCACTTCATAGATGCAAAGATCACTATGGCTAGGATTTCTTATCACCTTTGTATTTGAAGGAAAACGATATGGGGTACTAAACTATGAGTACCAATTTTTATACCAAACCCTTATCAAAGATGAAGGGGGTGGAATTGATGTTATATCATAAATTTTATGAAATCGCCAATTATCTAAACACTTTTTGGGACTATGTTATATTTGAAGTTGTGGGAATAATAAAACCATAATTATTTCTATGATTTTGAACACTTATAAACTTTTAAATGTAAAAAATAGTTGTTAGTTTTGTAACTGCCATAAACATATTCTATTAGTTGTAAAATAGCCATTTTGATGTAATACATCCTTATTTATTATGTGGCCGAGGAAGAAAATCTCCTTAAGACAAAATTCACATTCAGAAAACTTTGCATATAACTTCTCCATCCTAAGAACCGCAAATAATCTACGGCGGTGTTCCTCATGTGTACCAATTTAGAATAAATTAATATTTCATTAATGAAAATAATCACAAATTTGTCCAAGAACAGTCTAAACACCCTATTCATCAAATCTATAAAAGTCATAAAGGCATTGGTTAACTCGAAAGGTATTAGAAAAAAATCATAATGACGATACTTTGTTCTAAAGACTGTCTTACGAATGTCCTCATTCTTGATCATAAGTTGGTGATATCCCGAGATCAAATCAATCTTTGAGAAATATTTGGCATACTTCAATTGGTAAAAAAGTTCATCAATCCTAGGAAAATTATATTTATTCCTGACCTTCATCTTGTTCAATTCCCTATAATCTATGTTCATCTCATAGACCATCTTTCTTATTAACAAACAACACTAGGGCACACAAAGTGGAATTGTTAGGCCTAATAACGGTGCGACATGACAGATCCTTCAATTGCTCCTTTTATTCTTCCAGGGCCATTTTGTGTGGCGCATTAGAATTAAAATCAACCTATCGTGAAAGATTAATTGTGAGCTCGATTTCTCTTCCCAAGGAAACCCTGTCAATTATTTCGAGAAAACATCACTGTAGTCTTTGTCCAAAAGGACATTTGCTAAAGTGGCCATAGCCTTCTAAATATCCTTGACATAAGCTAAGTATTCGTGATACCCTCTATTAATCATATTTTAGCTCTCAAGGATGATATTAACAAAGTCTTTCTCTTGATTTTAGCTCCCTTAAGACTAATTTTGGTCTCTCCAGGCTTACATGAGGAATTTTCTTTTGTAGCATATTTTATACTTGAAAAATGGGTGGACAGCAAATCCATTCCTAAGATTACATCAAATTTTTCCATTTCTAAGGGGATTCATCTAACCCCCAAATACTAATCCCCAGTGCCTAAGGTCTATGGAATATCCTTTATTTTCATTGGCAAAGTATTGGATGCAAACGAGTGTGTGGCTTGGAATGAAAAAGAAATTAGGAATTTTTATTATCAAAACTAACAGTACCTGTTATCACGTCCTCAATTTTCTCAGATTCTTTGGAATTAAGGGAGAAAACTTTGGCTCAAGTAGGCAGCTTCTCTATGCCCTCCTTTAGTATTCTACAGTCTTAGCTTTGTGGTATGGTTTTCTATAATTACATAAGATCATTCCTGGAGGGAATGCTTTGGCAAAATGGACATTCACATTGCAGTTAAAGAAAGTAATATTCACAATGTTATTCTTCTCTTACTGCTTTCCTTTCGTAGTTCCATTGTTTTACCATGATTTCTAAATATGATATCGTGGATTTTCTTCATTTTTTCCTTCATCCATGACCGTTCCCATTATCTTATCTCCCTTGATCTTTAGACCATTTTCAAGATATTTTTCCATGATCTTATCTACCTCAATTATCTCAGTGTAAGTCCATAGGCTCGGCCCCACAACCCTACTATGGAGTCCTCTCTTTAGACCCCTCTTAAATTTTTTAGCTTTCTTATTTTTAGTATAACAAATGTATGGTAAAACTTTGAAAATTCTTTAAATTTTGTTTCATACTTTTCCATAAACATGTTTCCTTACATTTTATCAATAAACTCAATTTCCAAATCATCCCTCATCGTGACAAGGAAGAAATTATCTGAGAGTGGACATTTGCCAGTAAATGAGCACGACCTCTCTTCCTAGTTGGGTACTTTTGACCATAGATAACGAGTGATCTGCCTCACCCTTAAACATAAAGGAGGCAAAAGATACTTTCTGCGCTTTACTGTAATTTAAAACATTACAAATATTATCTATCTTCCTTATCTAGGCATTAAGTTTTATCGGATTAGGAAATCATTTAAAAGACTCATGCCTTAACTTCTTAACGGGTTTCACAGTGATTCCCACTAGTCTTACTTCAGTTTCCCTTGCTACCATATCCCTATCAAGGGCTCTCACAAACCAACTACCGTATTAGGCATCATGTTGGGGATAATATGTTCTACAACCTCATTGTTAGCCCCAGTTCCTGGAGCTCTTCTACCGTTACCTATTGCCATTGATTCCTGATAAGAATCACATACTTATAAGTTCTAATATCCTATAACTAGGTCTATCATTTAAATCTACATAACTATATTATCCTTAACACTCCTAAAGTTTTCCAAGGTTGAATGCTTTAATACAATTTGTAATGTCTCGTGGCCTGTCGTATTCAGCTGCGAACATTAGGTCACTTTGGCTCTCAAGAATATAAAACTTAAATGATATAGGGATATTCTTATACTATCGCGGCGTATAAGGGGCTTAACCTTCTACATCAGGGTTGAGAGATTTAATAGTTCATCCCAATATACTATTATAGCATACGAGAATAATTATCAACTAAACCTTTCAAATTTTATTAATGACATAATAATCTCAAAAACATCCAATAAACAAGTCCTCCATCATAATATCTTTAGCAAAAAAACTGTATAGATGAATACGTATAACTAAGAGTGAAATCTTTACAAAAACACCTAAAAAACCTCTATGCAAAGCATCATGGTTTCAATGTAGTTAGTAGGCTCTACTAAGGTCTTCAACTCCTACCCTGAGGAAAGAACGATTATAGAAGGAGTGAGCTCTAATATACAAAAAAGAATTAACTCAATGGTCCTCAGTCACGTACTAAATTTTGTATTTATAAAAGCAATAAGTAAATGAAAGAATATTATTTCCTAACCCTTGAGATTTCTCCAAGGAAATATGGTACATTATCCCTAAGATCTAAATTTCTCGACTTCAACCATGTCTCAATCTCCCAAGGTTCTCCCTCATAGACCCCAACGTATATTTTGATGACCTTGCACTTCTCAAACTCTACAACTTTATTCATTCATTTTGCCCTAGTCACGCCATAGGCTGTGATGTCTTCTTTTTTCCAATTCTAGGAAGAGAGATCCACGGTCTACTATTAACTCTATAACTTGGTTGAGCTTTGCCACTATGTTAAGCCCCATAGTTAGCCTAGGCTCAATCTACCTAGACTAACCATTTTAACCTCAAGTACTCAGCAAGTGATGTGACTTAAAAAATGTCTTTAATGTGTGCTTATATCGACTCGAATGTATGTCAGTTGCTCAAGTAATAATTCGATAAACAGGTATCGAACACACGAAATAGGACGAAGAATCATGACAATGGATAGGAAAGATGCTTAACCCTAGAATGACTCAAAAAAATAAAGGAGAAGGTGATGACTTTGTGACTATACCTATCAACTAATGAAATTTGAATTAAATTAATAACTAACTATTCATGTAAGAAGAACTAAATTAAACTTTAACTATATGAGATGAAATGGAGTTAGGGTACTGATAGTCATGGGTTTTGTTGTGGTGCGAGAGTCACCTACGCGTTGGCCGTCTTCTGTTCGACTAACCAACTCTATACAAAAACCTAAACTATGACTACACTCTTTTAAGGGAGTATAGCGGCTAGTCCGGGGATCGAATCTACAAAGACAAGTTGCTAAAATATTGTTTGGTTTATTACTTCTGAATAAAAGTGTAAAAGATATTTTCTACCTAAAAAGAAAGATAACAAAAAGAAAGATTATACTAGGCGAGTGTAAATTAAACTATGACGAACAAATCGGATAAAAACTATAGGTTGCGTCGAATATCCCTCACCCCGAGTTAATTAGTATAAAATGGTTACATGGGTTCGCAGATTATTAAGATTGCATCTCGTTTCGTCAATTAATTAAATCAAAAGTTGTCACACCCATAAATTTGTATAAAAGACTAATAAGATTTTGGCATCAATAAATACCCCAGAAATTATACATGCAAGGTCGTAAATACGGAGCATACATAATATACTCCGTTAAATCTCCTAGGCATAATAACTAGGACAACACACTCGAAATAAATCTGTAAACTCCATCACCAAAGCAAAGCAACATGTCAACCCGAATTGAGTTCAATTCGACACAACCTAGACTAAATTATCCCCTACACATAATTAAAATAATTAATTAAAGCACCTAACTAATTTAGCAACAACTAATTAATTACTCTAAAATTATCTAGGAAGGAAATAAAATGGAAAGTATGGTAATTAAAGCTAAGAACAACAATTAAAATAAGGAAGTAGAAGGAATAGTAACTTACATACATAAAAATGGGAAATTACACAAGAGAAATGGAAGAAGGGCTTAGATCGAAAGTTACAAACCCTAAATCTATGTAAAATTTAAGATATACACAAAAGAGAACAAAATATCTCTTATATAGTAAGTTGGAATTAAAATAAAGAAGAAACAAAAGAAAAGGAAAAAGCTATAGAAAAAAGGGCTTGAAGGATCGATCAATACAAATCATCGATCAATCGATGCTCAGAAAATTTTTCTACTGTCTCCAATGATTTCCAAAATAAAGAGGCATCAATCGATAAATCCCATTGATCGATCGATCGATCAAACAGGTCTGATACTCCCCTGCTTTCCCTGCTTTGATTTCATTGGTTTTCTTTTTCGCTAAAATTACTGTAACTTCTTCATAAGGAATCAAAATCATGCATCGTTCGTCGATATACGAAGCTTGAGAGGTCTGTGTAGATGTTGGGCCATTTGCCCAACTATAAATTGACTAAAATTCCCTTGTGCATGTGATTGCGTACAAAAATTCACCGGAATTCATCCAAACTTCACACTAAGCATCCAAATACCTATAAAAGCTCAATTAACCCATATAAAGCATGTTAACACAAAAATCCGAGGCTGTCTGGTTAACGAGCATAAATATAGAGAATAAGATACCTAAGGGGGCTAATAACGCATATGTTAACGGATGAAATACGCAATATTTGCGTATTATCACTCCCCCTAACTTACACATTGCTAGTCCCTAGTAATGAAATAAGATGAAAAAAGAACTACAATAGAACCAAAAGCATGATACAAGTACAAAATGGGAAGAAAAAGAAATAAAAAGATAAGGAAACTTTTGCGGGCGAACGATTGCATGTAGCGTATGCAATAAGCCGTTAAACCCCTAGGTTACCCAAGTGGACAAGTGTCATCTCGTGAGGATTTTCAGGGATGAAACCCACAAATATCAAATAGTTTCCTAAAAATAAGCCCAACCCAACATGTGACGAACCCAACAACAACGAAAGAGATTTCATAAGCATTATTAGCAAAATGAACTAATTCAAACGAAAGTCCAAATCATTAACAATATAGAATGCACCTCCCTGAATTGAAACCTTAAAATGTGGGAGGGGAGCGAGCACATGCAAAGAATCATTTGTCAAAAACTTAAATAAATCGGATACCAAATATGAAAGCAAGCATATACCAATCCTCACAGGCATTATACTCATCAAGTGAATCCACTCGAAACAGGGAGGTAACACATGTGACATGCGGGAATAAGGATTAAATGTAAAGGAAAACTAGGCCGCACGCATGTCATAAATGAAGAAATCTATATAGGAAATATAAAAATGTAATCTCAATGAAAGATACCGCTCATTAAAAGAGGCAAAATGCGTTTTCACAGATTATCAAAACTATTTAAACATTTGAATTACATCTACTTAATATCACATAGGACTTTAATAGGGTTGTAATGTAGGTTAGGCTAGGGTACGAAATGAAAGGGATGTATGTATGGATTCAATGTGTTTAGAATGAAAAACTTGGAATAATGGGAAATAGTAGGCAATTTCAAAATTGGAAAATAACTTCCAAACGAGCATTAGACATGACAATTGGAGAGTAATCAAAGTTTATTGAACTATATGCACAACATATACAATTTTCTCTTCTTTTTTTATTTTCTTCATTTTCTTCTCTTTTCTTTTGTTTTCTTCTGCTTTTTTCTTTCTCTTTTTCACTTTTTCCACATCTCTCTTTTCTTGTTCTTCTCATGCTCACATTGCAACCACATTATAAAAACATCATTCAATCCTAATTAACATTCCAAATAAAGGCATGTAAGGTAATATGTATGGTATATAACTCCAATTTGGAGTTGGTTATGAGATTTTGCATAATGAAACGAAAGGCTGGCATTTAGGCTCCAATGGGTTGACTAGGGAACATATAAGAGGCGACGTCATGGTCATATGGGTGATATACAAAGATGACCTATGATCATTTCTTAAAGTTTACGTAATTTTTGAGTAAAAACAATACATGAAAATCATGCTCAAGTAACACGTTTAATGTATAAACTCATATAATGAACGATCAAATGAAAGAATAGTGAGATTACCAATGACTGTAATGTTTTCAAAGAGGAAAGAGTAGTGTATACACTCACAAATGAAGATAAGTATATAAACTCACTCGGTGTAAGTATACACAATGAAATAAAAGATTATCGAGTTATAAAAATCTTAAACAAAATCAATATAACAAGAAAAGCGCATGTGCTCATGGGATAAAGTTTAATTCATGAAGTTATTCATAATATCAATGATTTGAAGACTAAAGTCTAATAACTTTTTAAATCGAGAACATGAATCTTTTAATTGTCTAACGGATCAAGCAATTATTAAAATTTATCATCAGAAACAGTGGCAAAATGCCCAATAAAGGAGAAAAAAAGAAATAAAATATTTTTGAAATTTTTAATTAAAAAAAAAACATGATTTGTATCTAAATTGTAGTCAAATTCAAGGAATAACATAAAATGGATACATATCCTACACCCCTTAACTTAAATGTTGCATTACCCCCAATGCGTCCATTAAAGAACACAACACAAAGATAGGAAAAAATGATATTACCCAAATTGGAGTGATCTCTATAAGACAAGTCCAAATGATTCTACACAACAAGTTAGTACAAAGCAACGCAAGAATATGTACTGATATATCAAGTTAACAAAATTTATGTCATAAATCACAACAATATACCAAAGTAGTTATAGACAGTTTTTGGTGGTTATAGGACATAATATAAATTTAAAAATTTATGGGATGGAAGCCTAACAAATCTTAAGAGATGGAACTAAAGACAAAAAAACTATATTTCTAAATAGGATTTCCCTCTATGTGGCACACACAAAGAAAAGATGTTTTACTGCTACCCAATTGGAACCTCTTGTAATCCTGTTGAAAGTAATTATTATCGTCACTCATTTTCCTAATAAAATATATAAAACGAGGGTGTGAATATGAGCCCTAGAGGTAATGGATTTAATTAATCCTAAAGTAATTATTATTTTCAAATCGATTAATCTTACACAACAAGTCCAATGTAAGTTTATTTTAATTAAATTAATGCAAAATTACTATGTGTCCACCAAATTTTCAAGCCTTTCTACCAACTTTTATTCATCCAAACAACAACAACAAGTTAAGGAAGGATGAACACGATCACAATAGTTAACAATATATATGTATGCATTAATAGTCATTCGCACAATATCAACATGTCCAATTAAATTCATTTGAACTAAATTGATCCTAAAATTACTATGTGTCCACTAAATGTAAAAGCCATTCCACGAAGTTGTGTTCACACAGATAGTAACCACTTAAGGAGGGGGTGAAAATAGGCATGCCAATTAACCAAATAGGTATATGCAATAGTATTCATCTGTAGAATATCAACAAGTCCAATTAAAGTCGCTTTAATTAAAATTAATTCTAAAACTACTATGGTTCCACCAAATGTGCAATCTCTTCCACCAATTTGTGTTCACCCAAATAAAAACCGCTTAAGGAAGGGGGGGTGAAAATGACCACAAGATTTAACCAAGAAGTTATAACTATATATAAGAATATGTTACATAAAATAAAGGATATATAAAATTACCTGAATAAAGAAGGCACCTTGAATTGGCTGAGCTTCAATAATTGTTGCCCAATTGCCGGCACACATGGAATGACAATAAAACATTTGAACCTATTATTTAGTCTAAAATATTAACATATTAATATATTCTAAAATATATGGTGTGTATGTGTGCATGTGTGAGTATATGATGGATTCCATGCATGTATAGGAATTCATGTATTTATATATTTATTTTATCACAAATCATTTCCTTTTTAGTTTTAGTATTGATTTGTGCAAGCGTAAATGTTTTTATCTACATGTGCAGAAGTATGTATATATATATATATATATATATATATATATAATGTGTATGTGTGTGTGTGTGTGTGTGTGTGTTGGATGAGTGCAAGTGTATAAATATGTGCGCGTGTGAGTATACATGTATATATGTGTATGTGTATGTGTGTGTGTGTATGTATATATGTCTATTCCTAATCTTCTAATTCCATCCCAAAAATCTAACATAATTCATGATGGGTATAATTAATTACAAAGTTTCTACTCTAATGCGTATGAAAAATCCGAACATGTTAAATTATGCTAATATATCAAATTACAGCAACAACGTGTGATTATACCCTTATGCAAATCACATATATATTTTTAGATTTCAATATACCCAATTAGGTATAAATAGAAAAAAAATTACAAAAATTACAAGAAATTATACCCAATTTCATATTTACACAATATTATTCCCCATTTCAAAATTATACCCAATTTCAATTTCAATTTGAGATTTAAACAATATTGTACCCAATTTTGGATTATACCCAATTTTTGTAAACCCTTAAATTTTTCGAATCCAAATGTACACACACACACAGAGACAATATGGCTCGAATGTGAACTATTCCCCATTGTTACTATTCATACTTTTGAATTAAAAAATGTAATAGTTTTTTATATATAACCGTTCCTTTTTTTAACCCATCTCTTTTCCTATACACTCTACTTTATTTTGGTGATAAGTCATCTTCATCCTCTCTATCTTCTCTACATTCTAATGTATGCAATATTTAAGGTGATTAAAGAACATTTATATTGTTATGAACTGGTGGGCTATGAGACTATAAAAAAAAAAGACATTGACATGAGGTGATCTAACGACATAATAGAGGCATGTACGAGAGATTTAAAACATACTACCCACTTTGGGTACCTTTATTGCGCAACTCTCGATTTTGGGGACACTTTCAAAGTCTAGATTCTAAATTGTGTTGATCAGTCTGCACTAGAGCATTATTTTTTTATGTCTACACACACACACACACACACACACACACACACACACACACACACATATATATATATATATATATATATATATATATATATATATATATATATATATATATATATATATATATATATATATATATAGAGAGAGAGAGAGAGAGAGAGAGAGAGATTTGAAATTGACGACGAAATGAATTTAAACCTTTAGGGATTTTGTTTATAGAAGATATTTGTTCATGACTCAAGAGTTTGACGCCTATTGTAACCAATAAAATTTGTTACAGTTACCTAGGATGGTTATGTTTCCCAACATGACCCACGTTTGTCACCAACACCTGGTCACAGTTCGAAATCTTGACTATAAAGCTGTAACCATTTGAAATTAAAATATTGTCACTGGTGGGGGTCACAATTTAGAATCGTCGTGATGTTTCACTTCACTTGTACATGGTACCTTGGGTTTAGTCACGGTCCTGAACTGTAACCCTCATCATGAGTAAATTGGCACCAAAATTCCCTCCATCTTGGTTAGGGCTTATTCATGGTCTACATCAGTGACCATATTGGACACTATCTGGAACCGTTGTTCTTTTTTTAATTGTGCTTTAAAGGTCACCCATACAAGGGTTCGTGCTTTTTTTAATTGTATATTCAGTCTAGTCAATGTTTTGATCCGTGACCCAATTTTCAAGGATTTGGAGCAAAAGTGTGTGACCCATCTTTTATGACCATTCCTATAACGTAGTGAGATGAAGGTATTTATAAGTATTATAAAAGATAATATGATCCTTCGACCATTAAAGCCCACTATTATTCCCCGTGACATCTCTAAAGGCAACCTTCTAGAGTTAGAAGATTTCTATAGAATCTATATAGACATAAGATTTAGGTTTCCAAAACCTACAGATAGAGTCCATTATTAAAATTCAATCAACGAGATTTTCTTTCCAGTTTGGGTTATATAGTTAGGTTTGAATCTTCCTCTTCACCCTTTCATACGAGGATTTTTAAAGGATTAAGGAGTAGCTCTGACCTAACTTCCCCAAAATCCATATAGGATAGTCATTGAGTCCACGATTTATTAGACGGAACACCATGGGTTTGAAATAACTAGGGAAGTTTTCACACTTATCCTTAGTATTAAAGACAATGACGAGGCCCTGGGGTACTACTACCTTCATCCCCGAAAGTTCAAGCAAACGTTAGTGAAAGTGAGCCAAATAAGTAACCATTTTTGGAAACACAAGTTTTTATATTTAAACAGAAACTAGGAGTTCGGCGCAAATGGAAGAAGGAAAACTACCAGGGTTCCTTATTATTGGAGTGGGACAAAAAAAATTTGTATATACTTTCACATCTTATATTTATCTTTTCCTAACTACTTTATATTTTAACTTTCATTTTTCCTTTTACAATTAAGGTTTCATACAATCTCTTTGCCCCTTGAAATGACAGGTGGTGAAAGTCTCTATAGGTGATCCACCAATTTTTTTATATATTTTTATCTTGGACAAGTTTACAGTGCCTGAGTACTATAAGCCTCCAAGGATATATGAAGATTAAGGGGAGGCCCATGCACTAGCTTCAACCAAGGCCAATCAATAGGCTGAAAATGGTAAGGAAATTTTTATAAGTGTCAGTTTGTCTTTACTTGGTAATCTTACAAGCTATTTTATTTTCTTATGTAACTTCTACAATATACACCTCGAGCTTTCTGTAACAACTGGCTCAAAATAATAACGGGTGGCTAGCCCTATACTACATTAAATCAGGAGTTTCAGATGGTCCAGTCTCAACATCAACTGTTGGTACTGTATAATATAGGACTAACTACCCGATATCATATAAGCGAGATGTTAAGATTTAATAAAATAAGCAACAGACAACAAATCAACACTAAACTACTAGTAAAGAAAAGAAAGATGCATGAAAGAACTAAGATAAATTAAATGAATAAATACAACTGAATATACTACAAAGAAGTAAACCTCAATAAGATGTCGGGTCACAACCAATACAATGACTGAAATGAAATAAATATACACATCTAAAAATATCCCTTGGGTATAAACCCGATATACAACATGAATCCTACCTAGATTTTTAAAGAAGTAGGAAGCGACTACATTCTACATCCCGCAACAGTCCGCACCTGTCGTGGCTCCCAAGACTCTGGATAGAAGGTCATCCGGCATCCATGCGGTAGGACACCTGTAGTAATATATATATATATATATATATATATATATATATATATATATATATACAGGCAGGAGAGAAAATCAAACGGGTCAGAGCCCGAGTTGTGAATATTTAGCAAGTGTGTTAACTGTGCATAATAAATATCAGTGCACTATTTCATAATTAAAGTGGAATCGCACTCTCGTGGAACCCCAACTCACCTCTCGTCTAAAGGCGCGCACCTATTCGCGACCTCAAGTTTTAGTTAAATTACCCCCATTTATAAGGACAACCAAACTTATCAAAGACCCAGCCTATACCCACCAGAAATGCCTTCCTAACTTAACCCAAGAATCCACTCTTTCTAAATAAACTTAAGTATTTATTTTCAAACATATATGCCTTATTAGGCTTAATGGATTCCGGTTTATAATTTAACCACTTATAAATTTAGTAAGTTTCCCAATATGCATTTGGGTTGAAACATATAATTTAATTTCTAATTAATAAGCATGAAAAAATTATTATTGATAAAACTTCCCTCCAATTTCAACGATGCGCTGCGTTTCGTGCGTGGGGTGTCTCGCAAAGCGAAATCCAAACAAGGAACCACCCCGTTACACTACTCCTTGTCAACGTCGATCCTGGAGATCCATATGCCACACATAAATATCGACTGAACTTCTCTCTAATCTCAACAATGTACTACGTTTCGTCATGGGGTGTCTCGCAAAAAGAAATCCAAACAAGGGACCACCCCGTTACACTACTCATGGACAATGTCGATCCTAGAGATCCATAATGCCATACATACCATAATTTGCAGAACTTTTCACCAATCACAACACTGTACCACGTTTCATGCGTGGGGTGTCTCGTAAAGCGAAATCCAAACAAGGAACCACCCCGTTACACTACTCCTGGATAATGTCGATCCTAGAGATCCATAATTCCATGCTTACAATATTATACTACTACTACAACTAACATCTCCAATAATATCCTTGGGATGATGTAATCGAAATATTCCTTAAATGCGATACAACAACCCCCATCAATCTAGTACACCATAATCATCAAAGATGTACTCCACAAAGATTCTATATCCTTTCATCTATAGGATACATAAATATATATATAGGCATTTTATTCTCACCATATATATATATATATATATATATATATATATATATATATATATATATATATATATATATATATACCAATCATCCATACCCATGACCAATTGTACATATCATATCTGATGTACAATGGACATGCACATAATCCACCCGGCTATATATATCGCCGATAAAACTACATCAATGCTATCATCTTCCCAGTGCCCGCACTACAACAAATCTGCCCATTTGTCAAGGTCATTGACCTTGACAAATTCACCTTGTCAAGGTCAATGACCGTGACATTTCAAGGCGAGACAACTTTTTTTGTCACGGTCGTGTCACGGTCATTGACCTTGACAAAAAACACGCGTTTTGTGTCACGATCGTGTCAAGGTCAATGACCGTGACACGTTTGTCACGGTTTATAACCGTGACAAAGCCATGACCCTTTTTAAAAAAATTGTCATGGTCATTGACCGTGACAATTCTGGGCAGAATTAAAAAAAAACTGCTGGGCAGTATGGCCACTGCCACTGCCCAGCAGTATATTTGTACCTATTATAGCAACGTTGTACCCGTCCCAAACATAATATATCCGAACAAACTAAAGATAATGCAAATATATATTCAAATAAGAAACTTTTTCAAAAGAAACAACTTCACCATCATTTTATCTCAATTCTACAAACTATTTGCATGGAAAAGAGATTTTGTACCGTGACGCTCGGGAACACCTCCTTATCCTTCCTTTCTCGTCCGAATAGCCACATAAGTATAAAGCATATGTGGCCTACCCTTAGGGCCACTCCCTGTCCCCTGAATTGAAATAAAGTAAAATTAGTATCCGCCCCTCAAATATAGATAAATATAAATCGTAATTGAAATCGAAATCGAAATTGACATATAAATATAAATACATTACCTGTAGTGTCACTCAAATAGCTAACTTGAGCTCATATGGCACCTCCTTCCAACTAATGTACCCCGGGAAATCGTGTCAATTATAATTCTCTTCATATCTAAACACTAAGAAATACCATAATCCTATGGAGGTATGCGTTACAAATTCCTTCCAACCGTTGTGTAGCCAAAAATCAGCAGTTGAAGTTGTCAACTCCACCTTTGAATGGGGTATGGAAAGTGGTGGGGTATGGAAAGTGGAATTGACAACTTCAACCGGTGATGTTTGGCTACATAACGGTTGGGAGGAATTTGCAGAGCATCGCTCCATAGGATTATGGCATTTCTTAGTGTTCGGATAGACGAAGAGATTCAGTCTCCTCTCCACAAATAGGACACCCCAAATAACTATGTACTAATCACCTATTAAAGGTAAGAAGCATATATTCATCGATTAGTATAAACAAAACTTAGATGTAGTTGGAATATTTATGTATTAATCTCCTCCCCACATACGCACACTACATAAGAGTGAAAATGATAAAGTGAAGATCAAGTAAAAGCATTAAAAATGGATGTTTCGGTACAAATTGAAATATTTATTACAAATTGAAAAATTGTTTCAAATTCGGGTTATCATAAAAAATGGATTGATATTCGGTAGGAGCAGCCAAGTCATCCACACTACTATTTAGACGCCTTGACGCGTGTTGGACAATAGAGGAACCAATTGCATGATCACATGCCAATCGTGGGACTTACACTTATGTAAATCATGAGTAACATAATTCACAATCCTTTGCAAGTTGTACAAAAAAGTAAATGGTCCCTTCAAATTATATATTGTGTCTAGAAGCACCTTCCTTTCCTCACTCGTCAAAGTAAACGCACCAGGGGGAATTATTGTCCTTACCCTACTATCTTCTTTCAACCATAGTTGTGGTTTAAGTTTTAACGTTTTAAGGTCTTTTCGTGCATTTTCTCCATCCTTCGAATGACTCCCCCCAAGGCAAGTACCCACAATATGTTCAACGAAGTTCTTCTCTGCATGCATCACATCAAATACATGGCGCACCGGGTTTTTCTTCCAATAAGGCAAGTCAAATAAAATTGACCTCCGAGACCATGCCTTTCTTATCTCAGTTTCATTCCCAGTTGGGGTCTTCTTATGCTTGACATTCTTAAATTTGGGATTCTTACCTGGAATATTTGGGCCACATTCAGAAGATTTACTTTCAATTTCTGAACCCGAAAGTTGTGTCGGCGGTACCCTATGTTCAACTCCGCCCAATAAAAAATTGGAACCTTTCCCAAATCTGAAACTATGAGCTGGGGGTAAAAACCTCCTGTGGCAATGGTATATATATTTTAAGCTGGAGGATAGATGAAGAGATTCAGTCTCCTCTCCACAAATAGGACACCCCAAATAACCATGTACTACACATCCGGATAATGTCCCATAAGCTGGAAAATCATGAATTGCCCACATCAACATAGCTTTCAGCGTAAACTCTTCTTTTCTAAAAGAGTCAAATGATTGCACACCCTCTTCCCACAACTCATTTAATTCTTCTACCAAAGGAGCCAGGTAAATATCAATGTCTTCACTTGGTGCCTTTGGCCCAGGTATGAATAAAGCCATCATCGAAAATTCAGGTCTCATACACTGTGAAGGAGGGAGGTTGAGTGGGGCTAGGATCACTGGCCATACACTCTGATTGGTGCTTAGATTTCTAAATGGATTGAAACCATCTGTTGATATAGACAAACGAATGTTGCGTTGTTCTCGAGCAAAATCGGGATACTCATAATTCATCCTCCGCCAGGCAGTAGAATCAATAGGATGACGCATGATATTACCCCCTACTTCTGCCCTAGCATGCCAAGTCATTGCCTCTGCAATCCATGGTACTGTGAAAAATCACTTTAATCTAGGCCCAACGGGAAAATATTTCAATACTTTTTGAGGCACTTTTGAGCTTGTGCCTTCCTTACTAGTAGATTGGACATATCTAGGTTCATCGCATACCGGACAACGATCGAGATTTTCATACTCCTTTCGGTATAGTATGCAGTCATACACACAAGCATGAATTGATTTATACTTCATTCCCAAACCTTTCAAACTGTTCTTCATAACAGGATAGCTATTTGGAAGTGTATTCACCTTGCGTAATAAGCCCTTAACCCATTTCAGAATTCCCGTCACGCTATTGCCAGACAAACCGTACTGCGTCTTCAAACTGTGCAAACCAACCATGGCATGTAAAGTTGTTTGATCTTTCTCAGAGCCAGAGTATAATGGTTCGGTCGCCTTAAATTTTAAACTTTGGTAGTCATCGTCAAGTTTTATCGTGTTATCTTCACGAGCACTTGAATCTTCTACATCATCAGTAACCTCATTCTCCTCAGCTTCATAAACTCCGTACGCATCATCAACTAAATACTCTAACATATTATGATCTACGTCGTCCCCTTCTTCATCTATTCTACTTGTTGAAGGATGTTGTGAAGGTTGGTCAGGGACAAAAGGAACTTTCAATTCATTGTGAAAACTCCAAAATCGATAACTATCTTGCATACCCGATCTTAACAAATGTAGTTCAACTGTTTTCCACTCAAACACCTTACCATTCTTACACCTAGCACACGGACACGGAAACTCTTCATCATTACGACATGTCTTTGCAAATTTCACAAATTCGTTAGCACCTCTGCGAAACACATCCCCCATTCTATTAGTCTCACCCATCCACTCTTTGTATTTCGGATATCCCATCACAGCTACCACACTTAAACACCTATTAAAGGTAAACAAAACTTTGATTTATATTATGTTTTATTTAATTATCCCATCATTTAATTATCCTATTAAAGGGTAAGTGGTCCTATCCCATTCAAGAATGCATTTTTCTGTAATATACTTAACAGCTCATGCACATTGTTACGATTTGAAAAAAATTCGACAGCATATCCCCTTAGTTCTCCAAGTACACGACGTAGATTGGCAGGTGTGAGTGTTATTTCAATTGGTCAATTAAAATAACAGTCACACTTGTCAATCTAGTATGTACCCAGAGAACATTAAGATACGACTGCAGAAATTCCTCCAAAAGTAACAACTTCAAGCCAATAAGAATATTATACAGAAATTATACAGTCTCAAACTGTCCAAACGGGACAATTCGAGAGATCTCATTACAAGGGTAATGACTCTCGAACGGGTCTAAGGGTTATTGAATGCGTACGCATAAGAACTAGAATGCTAGTATCTATGCGCACTATATTTAATTTCAAGTATGTTTCATATAATGGGTTAATTCAAATACAAAAATAAATTCATGGGATAATTCAAATACAAAAATAAATTCATGTATTGACCACATACACACACACACACACTATCTAAGTTGTTCTATAGGTATAAAAACAATTATTATCCAATTATTATCCAACTATTATCAATTATTTATTTTGAATGTAAATAATATTCAAAACCCCACCCACTCCCACCCCCTCCCGATGTTTATTATCCAATTATTATCCAACTATTATTAATTATTTATAAAATTGATGTCTACTTTTAGTGTTGTGTATATATGTTAGTCCTCGCCTTTTTTATTGATTACCCTAGTTTAGCTATTATCTACTATTATCCAATTATTATCCAACTATTATCAATTATTACCCTAGTTTAGCTAAAGCCCGTGAATTATACCTATATATATTGTGTAAGCGAGGATTTTAGCATAAGAATCAATTGTGGAGGGTTAGAGAGGGAGTGAAAAAAATTATACCTATTCACACACACACACACACCCCACCCCACCCCACCCCCTGCCCCCTCCACCACCCCCTCCCCTACCACACACCACCACACACACACACACACCCCACCCCACCCCACCCCCTGCCCCCTCCACCACCCCCTCCCCCACCACACACCACCACACACACGCACACACCCCACCCTACCCCACCCCTGCCCCCTCCCCCAAAACACACCACCACCACACACACACACCGCACCCCACCGCACCCCACCCCCTGCCCCCTCCACCACCCCCTCCCCCACTCTGCCCCACCCCGCCCCACCCTGCCCCACCCCCCACACATGCACACACATACACACATATATATATACACACACACACATAAATATACACACAAATATATATATAAATGGAACAGAGAGAGAGAGAGATTGGACCTGAAAGTAGAGAGAGAGAGAGAGGGGGAATGGTGGGAGGGAAAAAAGAAGGGGGAAAGGGTTTTTGCTGGAAAAGTTGTCACGGTCGTGTCAAGGTCATTGACCGTGACAAGCCCGTGACAATTAAATTTGTCACGGCCTTGTCACGGTCAATGACCGTGATAATTAGTTGTCACGGTCGTGTCAAGGTCAATGACCGTGACATAAAACGCGTGTTTTTTTGTCACGGTCAATGACCTTGACAAGGCTGGCCGGCTGAAAGGTGACAATTTGCCCATTTTGGTGTAGTGCCGGCTCACGTAGCAACTGGGGACCACCTGGTGGGGATCAACGACACCCACCTCGTGATAACTCACACACACGACGTACCGTGAAACGGTCATAGCTCCAACTGGAAATGAGATGAAACATACCCAGCACGTCTCATCCCAAAAATATATATATCATATAATAAAACACGGGATGACTATGACCTGAGGAATATCCACACCATGCTCTATATGCCACGATGCTCACCCTCTGCGCGGAAACTTCCCAATGATAGCATGAGCGGGGTATGCTTAACCACATAAGTATATATATCGTTCACATGCACAATATACATACATCCATATGATCCCATCATATGATCCAATATTAAACCACCATATACGGTTTAAATATCCATACCATGTATGTCCACAACATAAATATATCCATATATTCATATTTATATATAGATATATGTACATATATTCACACATAATTATATATATATATATATATATATATATATATATATGTATAAGATAGATAAATTCGACTATAAGTATACATAATCCTCAATATACAAGCCGTCACCACAAATTCAATAATTTACCTCGATATGTGAATACAATCCCTCACTTGAAACATATTCTATCGTTTTTTTCTCTGATGAATAGTCTCCCAAAATCCTATGTATATATTTATACATATATATTCAACCTTAGGGTTATCACCCCAAAAATTTGTGTAGGAACCCATCACTACACATTTCATCCATATTCGAAAGTACATAATTACCTTTAGTACTATTTAACCATAGGCACATACATGACTTAATAGTCTAAAACCTCAAATTATTCCAACCTCGTTTCAAGTATTGGAATCTCAATGGTTATTTCCCCACAATTACATTTAAACTATCCTAACTAGAATTTATGCTACCGCTTATTCTAGTCGATAGTACGATCCGAATCATTCCCAATTTCACCTATGGTTCAATTTATCTTATAAACCCTTACTCCTATTGAGTTATCAATTGTTCCTTAGTCTAAACATTTCTAAGGACATGAGACCCCTCACTCTCTAAGAGTTCTCAACCTCACATCATATTTATACCTTTTTATCTATAATTGGTATTCCCAACCTCAATGAGGTTTCCCCACAATCTCCATATGCAACTCCAATACGTACATGGATACATTTCTCCCAAATTACCCTAAGGAGTCCCCAAAATCCTAATATGTGAGAAACTCCTTATATGTCTCCAAGAACATATCTATTACATCATAAGAGAAGGCCCCCAAATCAATAAACCCAACCAAAAAAGGGTTTGAAATCACTATGGAGAAAATACCTCAAAATGCCCTGTTCCCGAATCGATTCGGCCCTATTCCGAATCGATTCGGCCTAGCGAATCGATTAGGCCTCCAAGGAGAATCGATTCATTCCAAAAGAACTGGGCTTCTACCACAGGCCGAATCGATTCGGCTTCGATCCGAATCGATTCGGTCAATGCTGACCTGCCAATTTCCCTAAATCGAATCGATTCGCTAAAAGGGGCGAATCGATTCGGGCCTGCAGATTTTGAAGGGTTCTTCTTCATCAAAACCCACGAATTCTAAACCCTAAATTTTCATTTCTAAGTTTTAAACCTTCATCAATTCCTGATTTTAAGCCCATAAATAACCCAAAGTTGATCCCAACCATTTCTATTCCATTAAATCCATATTTAAACATTGATTTTAAGATTAAACCCAAAAATCTAGGTTTTGATATTAATACCCAAAAATCCATTTCTTTAACACACAAATTATGAAATGAAGTACACAAATAACTATTTAGCAATATTAAACACTTGCCTCAGATTTGTAGAGGTTGGATCGTCCTCGACGTCGCGATTGGTCCGGAAATCTCCAAGCTTTTGTTCCTCTCTCTTTTCCTTTCTTCTTCTTTCTCTTTCTCTTTTTCTCTAAATGAGAAGGCTTCATCCGTAAGCCTCTTAAGCCTATAAAACATAAGTCCCAATTTTAAATATTAATACACACTTTAAATGACTCGTTTACTCCAATTCGAATCAAACTTACTTAAAATATTCCGGAGCCGAAATAAAACCCAATGACAGTCATTTTGACTATCTCGACCCTTCCGGGACCAATGGTACCCTCCAAATCATCATTCGGAATACTTTAAAACGCCCTCTATTTTTGGACTTAAACTCTTAATTTTAGAATTATCCAATTTAATTAAATTTTTATTTTCCCAAAATTTAATTTCTCAGTCTCCAAAAATCGTGGGGTGTTACAATCTTCCCCCCTACCAGAAATTTCGCTCTCGAAATTTAAGACATGCCTAGGACCTTAATATCATCTCGTCCTAACATCAACTCATAGGATCACTATACCGATCCTTACTAGTTCTCATGTCGAACTATTTAAATTTTAAAATCAACTAGCTACCCAGGGCGCCCATACACCCTGTATTCGAGTTTCCACTCGTAGAATTTTAATCAGGCTCCATTAGCCTCAAATCATAATATAACCCTCGGCATTATAATCTATAACAGCATACTAAATATATAAAAGTTTGAAAATTCCCAATGGTGGAACTCTTCTCAATTCCTGCGCTAGCCACCTTCGTGCGAGGGAGGTCTCGCAAGAGAAATCCAAACAAGGAACCCTCCCAATACACTACTGTGTAGCTAGGTCGGGGATTGAGATTAGTTGAACCAGGGCTAAGGTTTTATAAAAATATTTTCATATTTTAGATACTCCCCGAAGGCCTATGTAATAATATATAATATAAATAAATCCCGTGTCTTTCAACACGCCAAACAAATACCTTATGTTTAGAACACAAGGCCTCAACAAATAAAACACTTCTAACCACTACCTAGTTCTGAAAACTAGCATAACTATGAGCTAAATTATCCTCTCAACATAATTCCACCAAATTAAACCTCTCAGTCATACATATGCTTTACATCACCCCAAAGCATCATTTCAAGTCAAGTCCTTGAATCTCAACTCATGGTACTCTACTTCTTCAAGGACATTCATAAATCCTAAACCTATTTCTCCACAAGATAAACATCTTCCTCAAAGTCCTTCCTAACCATTTTGAAGGACAAAGTGCAATTACAATTTTCGAAAACTCCCTCTGTCCTACACAACGAAACTGAGTCTCCAAATTTTCTCCCTCTTCCCATAGGGCAATACTCCTGATATTGGGACAACTACACCTTCCTCACATCTGTAAGAGTCACCAACACTAGGTTTCTTAACGAAGGTTAACGGGTTTCTCAACCTAAACCTCCCAAGGACTACACTAATCTCTCCTCAGACTTACTTTACTAAGTCCAAGGTTCACTATTCGAGTAATTTTCCTTTCTTACTCAACTGCCGATAAATCACCTCACACCACTACTAGAAATCTCCTCAATATCTCCTCCGCAATCAGGAAAAACAAATACCCCCGATTAAAGTGTACCCCAAAATATGCTATGGGTATTGTACTTCTAATCCTATCCTTTCCAAGACGACAAAATCTAGGCGACGTCTGAAATGAAACAAGAGCAATTGTTATCAGAATGCCAATCAAGTGAATATACTTCACAGAAGAAAACAACGCAGTGAACACAACAGTCCTAATTATAGGGCTTTATGTCAAGAACGTTAACGGAAGAATGCAGAAAACTTGCACAGATCCTAAGGACTCTAGAACCTGATGATCTGATACCATCTGTAACAACCCGGTCAAAATAATAACGGGTGGCTAGCCCCATACTACATTAAATCAGGAGTTTCAGATGGTCCAGTCTCAACATCAACTGTCGGTACTATATAATATAGGACTAACTACCCGATATCATATAGGCGAGATGTTAAAATTTAATAAAATAAGCAACAGACAACAAACCAACACTAAACTACTAGTAAAGAAAAGAAAGATGCATGAAAGAACTAAGATAAATGAAATGAATAAATACAGCTGAATATACTACAACGAAGTAAACCCGAATAAGCTGTCGGGTCACAACCAATACAATGACTGAAATGAAATAAATATACACATCTAAAAATATCCCTGGGTTATAAACTCGATATACAACATGAATCCTACCTAGATTTGTAAAGAAGTGGGAAGCGACTACATTCTACATCCCGCAACAGTCCGCACCTGTCGTGGCTCCCAAGACTCTGGATAGAAGGTCATCCGGCATCCATGCGGTAGGATACCTATAGTAATATATATACAGGCAGGAGAGAAAACTAAACGGGTCAGAGCCCGAGTTGTGAAAAATATTTAGGAAGTGTGTTAACCGTGAATAATAATTATCGGTGCACTTATTTCATAATTAAAGTGGAATCTCACTCTCGTGGAACCCCAACTCACCTCTCATCTAAAGGCGCGCACCTATTCGCGACCTCAAGTTTTAGTTAAATGACCCCCATTTATAAGGACAACCTAACTTATCAAAGGCCCAGCCTATACCCACGAGAAATTCCTTCCTAACTTAACCCAAGAATCCACTCTTTCTAAATAAAATTAAGTATTTATTTTCAAACATATATGCCTTATTAGGCTTAATGGATTCCGGTTTGTAATTCAACCAATTATAAATTTAGTAAGTTACCGTATATGCATTTGGGTTGAAACATATAATTTAATTTCTAATTAATAAGCATGCAAAATTATTATTGACAAAACTTCCTTCCAATTTCAACGTTGCGCTGCGTTTCATGCGTGGGGTGTCTCACAAAGCGAAATCCAAACAAGCAACCACCCCGTTACACTACTCCTTGTCAACGTCGATCCTGGAGATCCATTATGCCACACATAAATATCAATATAACTTCTCTCTAATCTCAACAATGTACTACGTTTCGAGCGTGGGGTGTCTCGCAAAGATAAATCCAAACAACGAACCACACCGTTACACTACTCATGGACAATGTCGATCCTAGAGATCCATAATGCCATACATACCATAATTGGCAGAAAATTTCTCCAATCACAACACTTCACTACATTTCATGCGTGGGGTGTCTCGCAAAGCGAAATCCAAACAAGGAACCACCCCGTTACACTACTCCTGGTCAATGTCGATCCTAGAGATCCATAATTCCATGCGTACAATATTATACTACTACTACAACTAACATCTCCAATAATATCCTTGGGATGATGTAACCGAAATATTCCTTAAATGCGATACATCAACCCTCATCAATCTAGTACACCATAATCATCCAAGATGTACTCCACAAAGATTCTATATCCTTTCATCTATAAGATATATATATATATATATATATATATATACCAATCATCCATACCCATGACCAAGTGTACATATCATATCTGATGTACAATGGACATGCACATAATCCACCCGGCTATATATATCGCCGATTAAACTGCATCAATGCTATCATCTTCCCAATGCCCGAATCACGTAGCAACTGGGGACCACCTGGTGGGGATCAACGACACCCACCTCATGATAATTCACACACACGACGTCCCGGGAAGCGGTCATAGCTCCAACTGGCAATGAGACGAAACATACCCAACACGTCTCATCCCAAAAATATATATATATCATATAATAAAGCAAGGGACGACTATGACCTGGGGAATATCCACACCCTGCTCTATATGCCAGGATGCTCACCCTCAGCGCGAAAACTTCCCAATGATAGCATGAGCGGGGTATGCTTAACCACATAAGTATATATATCGTTCACATGCACAATATACATACATCCATATGATCCCATCATATGATCAATTATTAAACCACCATATACGGTTTAAATATCCATACCATGTATGTTCACAACATAAATATATCCATATATTCATATTTATATATAGATATATGTACATATATTCACACATCGTTATATATATATATATATATATATATATACAAACTAATTCTCGTTCATATGTATAAGATAGATAAATTCGGCTATAAGTATACATAATCCTCAATATACAAGCCGTCACCACAAATTCAAATAATTTACCTCGATATGTGAATACAATCCCTCACTTGAAACATATTCTATCATCATTTTTTCTGTGATGAATAGTCTCCAAAAATCATATGTATATATTTATACATATATATTCAACCTTAGGGTTATCACCCCAAAAATTTGTGTAGGAACCCGTCACTACACATTTCATCCATATTCGAAAGTACATATTTACCTTTAGTACTATTTAACCATTGGCACATACATGACTTAATAGTCTAAAACCTCAAATTATTCCAACCTCGTTTCAAGTATGGGAATCTCAATGGTTATTTCCCCACAATTACATTTAAACTTTCCTAACTAGAATTTATGCTACCGCTTATTCTAGTCGATAGTACGATCCGAATCATTCCCAATTTCACCTATGGTTCAATTTATATTATGAACCCTTACTCATATTAAGTTATCAATTGTTCCTTAGTCTAAACATTTCTAAGGACATGAGACCCATCACTCTCTAAGAGTTCTCAACCTCACATCATATTTATACCTTTTTATCTATAATTGGTATTCCCAACCTCAATGAGGTATCCCCACAATCTCCATATGCAACTCCAATACGTACATGGATACATTTCTCCCGAATTACCCTAAGGAGTCCCCAAAATCCTAATATGTGAGAAACTCCTTATATGTCTCCAAGAATATATCTATTACATCATAAGAGAAGACCCCAAAATCAATAAACCCAACCAAAAAAAGGTTTGAAATCACTATGGAGAAAATACCTCAAAATGCCCTGTTTCCGAATCGATTCGGCCCTATTTCGAATCGATTCGGCCTAGCGAATCGATTAGGCCTCCAAGGCGAATCGATTCAGTCCAAAAGAACTGGGCTTGTGCCACGGGCCGAATCGATTCGGCTTCGGTCCGAATCGATTTGGTCAATGCAGACCTGCCAATTTCCCTAAATCGAATCGATTCGCTAAAAGGGGCGAATCGATTCGGGCCTGCAGATTTTGAAGGGTTCTTCTTCTTCATCAAAACCCACGAATTCTAAACCCTAAATTTTCATTTTTAAGTTTTAAACCTTCATCAATTCATAATTTTAAACCCATAAATCAACACAAAGTTGATCCCAACCATTTCTATTCCATTAAATCCATATTTAAACATTGATTTCAAGATTAAACCCAAAAATCTAGGTTTTGATATTAATACCCCAAAATGCATTTCTTTAACCCACAAATTATGAAATGAAATACACAAATAACTATTTAGCAGTATTAAACACTTGCCTCAAATTTGTAGAGGTTGGATCATCCTCGATATCGCGATTGGGCCGTTTAAATGACTCGTTTACTCCAATTCGAGTCAAATTAACTTAAAATATTTCGGAGCAGAAATAAAATCCAATGACAGTCATTTTAACTATCTCGACCCTTCCGGGACCAATGGTACCCTCAAAATCATCATCTGGAATACTTTAAAACGTCCTCTATTTTCGGACTTAAACTCTCAATTTTTGAATTCTCCAATTTAATTAAAATTTTATTTTCCCAAAATTTAATTTCTCCGTCTCCAAAAATTGTGGGGTGTTACACTTTCATATTGAATCATATTGGAAGATGGAACTAAGAACAGGTAATCTTTGAGCCCTTCAGCTTGTTCGCCAATAAAAGGTTTAAGGGACCAAAAATAAAGCTGAAGTCGAGGCCAAAAAAAAGGTTGAGCAGAAGTTCTGAAGAAAGTAGGAGGGTGACTATTGACCCCAAGGTTATCGTGTCCAAGCCCAAGAAAACTCCGGGTGATCCCCAAAATATGGTGGAGTCTTTGGTTGCATCCTTTAAGAGTCTAATTGGGTCCTCCACCTCCCAGCGTAAACCTAAGCAATTGTGGTTGGAGGAGGCAAAGACTACAAAACCAGTGAAGACACTTGTGATGATTGGAGGTCCACCAACTCATGGGTTAACAAGGGAGGTTGAGGGATATAATTAATATACCATTGTTGAGGAGTTCAAGTGTTATTCCAAAATGACATGAACTCCTATAATGTTGAAGAAAAAGGAAACCGTGGGCATAGTCCTGATTATGAATACCTCGGGAATCCAAGTCATGACAGCATGTGGAACTTTTCCCACTACAATATGTTTTAGGGAGTTTTAGGTACTTTATTACTTTTATTATATATCTACTGTTCACCGATCTCATTTTCTTCTTTCTTTTCTAGGTGGCATGACAACCACGGTTCTTTAGTAGAGAAAAGTAATGGATGCATCCAATGTCCAGACTTACTAAACTAAGAAGAAAATCAATTAGGAACTTTGTGGAATGGTTTCTAGTTTGACTGGTGATCTGATCACATCCTAAAAAGATGATACCAAACACTACAAGAAAAATGGTTATAAATGACCATTTATTCCAGTTTTAGAATTTTTCAAAACTGAAATATAAAGCCTTGACATAAATGTTCGTAAAACTGACATAAATAAGATCACATTTATCTCAGTTTTTAAGAACACACATAAAAACTATGGTATTCAACATGTTTTTAATCACATTTTCACGAAAAACTGAAATAAATGACATCACATTTATCTCAGTTTAAGTAATTTTATCAAAAAAAATTCAAGACTGACATAAATGTTGATGTAAAAAAAATCATTACTCCATTAATAGACAACTATTATTTGAGGTTAAATCAACCCTTATAAGTAGATAATAATTGAGGTCATAAATATCATGAACTTGATATACATCAAGATACTTAAAATAAAAAAAAATATTGATGTGAGATACATCATATCCAAAAAGTAGCTAGTGTGTGAGCTACATGATGATATCTAAAAACTAGCTAACAACTACTTATCTACATGATAATAACCTAAAATAGTGATGATACATCAAAATATCCAAAAACTATCACTGCGAACTACATAATGTAACAACTCGCGTAATTTTGGGCTATTTTAATTAATTTCTGGAAAATGGAGGAAAATAAAGTTTTTGATAAAATTATTTTTATTGCTCAAATATGTTGGTTATTATTTTTAAAGGCGAGAATTTCAAACGGTTTCTAAATCGGAGTTAAAACGGATTTTAAAATGATTTTAAAATGTTTTTAACTCTTGGAGTTGTTTTGACTTCCAACTCTTCATTTCTTTGCCTTATTTAAAGGAGTCTTTTGGTTTCTTTGCCTTATTTAAAGGATTCTTTTGGATTCCAACTTTTCATTTCTTTGCATTATAAAAGGAAGTCATGGGAAACCATTTTAACATACTTTTGGCACAAATTTTGGCAGCAAATATATTTTATATTCTTCTTTATTTTTATATACACATTGACCCTTGAGATTTGTGAGTTCCAACCTTAGATTAGAGGTGTTCTTGAGGCTATTTTGTTGAAGGTTCTTGGAGGAGATTTTGTAGATCTTTTGAGTTGATCTTGAGGATGTGATCGTTGGTTTCTCATCATGGTTTGAGGTATGGGGTTTTACACAATATGCTCCTTAAATCTCGCGAGTGTCATTCTCTTTGAATTCATATGATTATTGAACTCCTATTTGAATTGTTAAATTCGTTGAAATCTGAAAAAATAATTGTTGGAATTATTTCGATTCATGTGGTATCATTATATTGTTGATGAGCACGTTGTCATGAGATTTTAATATGGCACGGATGTTGGGCACCCGCCAAAATTCCTGTTTCCCGTACTATGGCTTGATAAAGCATATACGGATGTGATGAGGCCTGGTGACCCATTGATGTGTTGTTGAAAAATTATAATGATGAAATGTTATGGAGATTTGCATTTTGATTTGAATATTCGTACTCGTGTTGTTACATTTTATTCATCGCTAACATATATTTGTTGAGCATCTTTCCTGTCGTATTGTGTACTTCTCCATATTTTCTTTTAGTGGCAGGTTAGCGCGGATTTTGGGGCGAGACTGATTTTAGCGAGGATTGTTTGGGAAAGATTTGTATTATTTTGATGTATAGAGCTTTGGAGATTTGTATTTTTATTCGAGTTAGACAGTTGTAATTTTAATTCGAGAGACTTGTTATAATTGAAGAGATTGAGATTAGTGGATTTATATTATTGTGGGATTTAGATGCTTCACTTGTGGATTTGAATTTATTTTATCGCATTAGCGCTCCGTTCGCTCTCTCCGGGCGGGCGGGGTGTTACACATAAGATCCACAATCCAAAATAATACTCAAGTTAGGATGTTGTCGAATGTAATACTTGATCAAGTTTGTTCTCAACGCTAGTAAACCTAGAATGAGTAACCCTAGAGTAAAATATAATAAACATAGTTTTAATCATAACACAATCATCTCAACAAATTGTCATTATGACATAACAAAATACAGTCAATCGGAAATACCTGATATATATAATCCGTAATAAAATCAATGAACTCCATTTGAACTTCATTTATCTAATTTAACATGTACGTCATTTTATCGAGCAATCTTCTCATCTAAATATTTGAAGATAGAATTGAAATTATTATTACATTATATAATAGTTAATAACTAAACAATATTTTATATAATAGGAGAAAAAGAGAAAACGGTTGTAGCATACCTTTGTTTTAAGAGGTATGGAAGGACCCTCCATGAAGTACTTCATGAACTTCAACACAAAATATCCACAATGAATATTATCATTTCCTTGCATTGGGAACTAGTTAACACAAAACATTAGTACTGGACAAATAATAAAAGAGTACAAGTCTGAAAAGATTTTTTATACAACACAAATAGTTATAAAAACTTTAAAAATTTTGGACAGAGTTTCCTCTATTTATAAGACTATCCACCCTGTTTAAAAAATATTAAATACTCCAATAACAAAACTAATAGTTCATAACAACAATACCAATTACCCGTAAAGTCAAAAAATGTATAACCAATAAAAAATTATAACGGTTAGCACATAGCTATTATAACAACAACACAATAACAAGAAACATAATGAGCTAGCCTCGCCTAGTACAAAAATAGAAACAAACTAGCTACTATATACATATACTAGGATGTACCCGTGCCGATGGCATGGTGGTAAAAATGTTCTGAATATTTCATAATAGTGATTAGATTTGACAAAATAAGGCACACGATAACTTGATATGAACTAGGACGAAATTATAAATTAATATTTGGACCCTTAATAATTTCAGATCATAACGACACCTGACCAATAAAAAAATAGTTTTTCACCCGATAAGACTCGAACACAGTAAAACCAGTACATTTCGAATATAATCTACAAATATATAAATTTAAAATTTTTCAATAGTCGGGTCTGACTATCTTATCATTGCAGTCTAATGGTTTAATGAACATGTCTAAAATCATTTCATGGTAACATTTCAATCAGAAAACTATCACTAATATCCACACGCATTATAAGTTCAAAAATACAAATTATATTCTTACTTTATCCACAAAAAATATGCTATAAATAAACCCACCTACTGGTATAAACTATTTTGCTACTATCATTACATAGCCTTATAAGGCCATCACTCTTAAGCCAATAAATTCTAATGTTTCCTTTTTTAACTAAAGTTTGGATACACATGCACTGAAGTTGATTAAACAATTTAAGAAAAGTAACTAAACTTAGACTTCTAAAGTAAAAAAAAATGTTAGGAATACAAAAGAAGTTGTGAAAAAATACTAATTAAGGGGGATCTAACACCAAACCTATCCAATAATTTCTACTCATTCTTATCTGTGAAGCTCAACAGTAAAAACATTGAGATCATTGACTTCCTGATCTTCATAATGGGTCTCTAAACAACAACGTAACTCCCTTTTACACAATCAAAAATCTCTTAACAATAGTACAACCGAGAAACCAAAAATATGTAAATCATATGTTAACACATGATGAAACATATATATATGTTACAAATATGAACAATGGCAAGGCCTATTCCAACAACTAACAAAATAGAAAACATTTGTGACTTTATCTAGGGGATCTTTTAAAATCGAATATATATATATATATATATATATATATATATATATATATATATACCATTGAAGTAAATAAAGTTTACCATTGAATTAAATAAAGTGTGTGCCATCAAATATAGAAAATAAAGTAAGTAAATTAATCACCCGACCCGAGTCTCACTCAAGTTATGACTCGATTCTGTGGCACACTTTGGGAGGCTAACTTCCCCTGTTATCAACCATAATATCTTAGATTAATATGTAGTAGCTCATAATCTTTTCCTGCAAACAAATTATTAACATTAGCATAAATATTATGTTTCAATACTATTGTTTACCTTTAAATAATAATAATTGTTTTTCCATCAGGACATGATTGAGCATGTTTAACAATAAAGACTGTAAAAATTGAAAGATCATCTATTGAACAAATTACTGTTGTTGTAGCAATGCATAATGGCCAACTACGAAGTAACACTATGTGTTGATATCATTAATAGAATATCATGTGTGGCCCCCCTCTCAGTCCTATATTCTCAATCTTCTCCTCCAAAATGAGTTGTACCGCAATATTTTTGGTCACGAATCTCAAGTCGGCGTCGATTCAGACGCCGACGGTTGCAGTCTTGGGGGTAAAGTTATACTCGATGGTGACACGAAGAAAGAAAAATTAAAATTTATCAAAAGAGATCTAAATAAATATAGTTCAACTACTTCATCAACCGAGATCTAAAAAAAAGAAAATTTATCAAAAGAGTCCTAGCACAGTGGCTACACATTCACTACGCACAACACCGAAGTCTGAACAAAAAATAGGTAATGTATATTTCAAATCATTCATACTCGTACACAAACTAAGGGGGATGGCTCGAGAGATAGTTTGTAAGAGGTGAATGAAAGAAACAACTTGTCCAGTCAAAAAGCTTCGCAGCGAACAACAAACAACAGCTCGTGCAATCGAAAGCATCACATCGAACAACAACTTGCCCAGTAAAGCATACTGTAAAAAAATATAACATGGATGACCGTCATGAGAATAAAAGTAAAAGCATACTATAAAATATAATTGAATTGTTTAGTTTGTTTTGTTTTTGAGATGATCTCAAATGACTTGTCCAGCTCAATGTAATTTGCTTAAAAATAATTGATCAAGCTTATACGAAGTCACCAATTAATAAAGGTTTCGCTAAAGTGTGTCTATGTAATAAAATACACTAACGTGAGAGAGTGCACACAATTCTATTCACATTAGCCCATTTAACAAAGCACCATGATGTGTTGTCACGCAAAAATCTTGAATATTCTTTTAGGGTGAGTTTTATTACATTAAACAATGAAATAAAAGATTGATGTTATAAAAACAATTAAAAATAGTGAAAATGAGATTAGTTCATCTTTGCGAAGGGTAATAAACCAAATTTCAGAGAAATTAATCTGATGTTTTAACCGATGCCATTCGAAAATCAAATCCCGTAATCTCAATCATAAAAAGACTTGATTCGTTGACTTGATACATACATTTTTTATCTCCATTAAGAACTCAGGCATGTGGATCACGTGATTACTAATGAATAACAACATAGTCTGAAGCCATCGATGACATCTTTCGAGAATCTTCCGAATGACCATCTACCAAGATGTTCAATAATATTTTGAGAAAATAAATGCTCCATTTACTAAACCAACTAACACCAAGAGTCTAAACCTATAACAATTCATAAATCAATAAAGCAAAACTCAAAATACTAAAATTGAACCATAGAGTATAAAAAAGAACATAATGAAATTCCTTTGAGCATTTTTACTATGGTATCACACTCTAATTGCATAATGAAATTCACATAATGAAACTAACAGTGATAAAATCATTTTTATCAGAAGAAGATGAATCTAACTTGAAAAACCTCCAAATTCATAACAATCGATAAAATGAACAATTAATAAAAGCATATACGCTGAACATAAATACTATTAATTATTGTGTCCGTGAGGTTATTTTCAAAGTTTAAAATGAATGGAACTGGACTGAAGGATTATCAACGGCTGTTGGTTAACTGACATACAATGACAAACTGTTCCAAATGAGATTAGTCAATGAGGCCCTATATAATGAGAATGTGTACAAATGAAACATCATGAAAGCCACGAAGAATACCTGACTTTGCAAAGCCACGAAACCAAAAAACCTTCGAGAAACTCATGTTTGTAATGTAAAAAAGTAAAAAAACACAAAAAATGATTAGCCACGCAATTTAAGATAATTAAGGGGGGGGGGGGGGGGGGGGAAATAATGGTTTCATTCAAGTCCTAAATACAAAAAATAATTTAATAGTTGCATGTTTCAACCATCATTAGAAAAATGAGAACAAAAATGAAAAGGAGAGGAACTTTGAGAAAATTCCAACCATTATTATACAAACTATGCACAAAAAGGAACATAACATCTCATATTCATTACACAAATAAAAGTTAGCATTCATATATGGTTGAAGATAAATCCCAACTTTAATTTTAAATTCAACCAACACAAAACACCAACGTTAATTAGAACACCAATTTTATAGTGAAAATTTCAAACTCATGAATCTCGGTGGTTTTCCTTCTTGAGATTTAAATATTATAAGAACTTTCACCCATGCAAAGTAAATTCCATAAAAGGATCAAAATAATGGGGAAGAATGCTGGAAGTTAGAGACCAAGCTAAAAAAATACATCCCATGGATCCCAGGAAAAGGGGAGATTACTCTAGAGTGGGATAACAGGTCTGGCAAGGGCGCTTGGGAAGAGCGGTATCAATCCACTAATAGTTGGTTGATAAATGATTTCAAAATAGAAGAGTGGGAGTGGAATTATAGCCAAATTCATCAGAACAACCCTCATAATATTTGACATTATTTTAATGAGTTAGAGAGTCAAAATTTTGAGCATAAGGATATTAATGTCTGGTCCTATAATAGTATAGGTAAATTCTCTTTCTCCTCATCTTGGGAGTGTACTGGAAATCATCATGGTCCGTCCTAAAAAAAAAGTTTATCTTGAGTAAATATGTTACCTTAAAGATATCCTTATTATTGTGGAGATTTATCAAAGGCATAGTTCCCATGGATCTTGTTGTTCAAAAAAAATGTGTGAGAGGTCGTATATGTGTAATTGTTGCTCAAATCGTAACAGTGAATCAGTGGACCACCTTTTCTCCAGTGGTGAGATTGTGATCAAAGTATGGGGTTACTTCAAAAGGAATCATGGGGGTTGATGTATGTCCTACTACCATTATAGTAAGGTTTATTATTTGGTGGTTTGAGGCATTTAACTCTGTCCAAGTTAATATGTGATATAAAATTCCTTAATTTATCTGTTGGTTCTTATGGTTGTCAAGGAAGAAGGCGAGATATGAATGTAAATCCCACTAAAAACCTAAGATTATTGCAGATGTTTCTGAATGGTTAGGATTAACACAAATGTTGTGCCTAAATTTGTAATTGGTACTATTATACAAAGGGAGCCTACTTTTCTAATTCATATAGGTAAAAATAGAATCATATTCGAGTATATTGGATACTTTCTTCAATTTGTAATCTAAAACTAAATGTTGGCGGTTATGCTAAGGGGAATGAAAAAATTGGATATCAAAATATTGTCTAAAACACTAATACACATTCAAAACATGCATTTCATCATCAAAAGAAATAATCTAAGTGAAAATATACAAAAAGACTAGGACAGTAGACTACAAGGTATTAAAGTCAACTATATTAGTGTTTCTCGAACTAATTCAACTTGGACTAAAAACTTTGGACTTAAATGTTGAGTCAAAGTTAGAAGATTCGACTAAATAGAAAGAATCGGCTCCTTCAACCTATAGTGGAAAAATTAAGTATACACTAATTGTATATGGTGCACCTATTGAAAAAGTAATTCACTATTGAAAAAACATACTGAACATTATAAGAATGGAACCTGTGATAGCATGAAACAACCAAGTCGAATTATATTTTCCCAGTTGTAGTAGCTTAAGGGAAGATCCATAAGGAAGTGAGACAATTTAAATACATGATGTAATTTAAGGGAGTTTCCTTAATTTAGTTTGGAATGACACGGGTGTTATATGATGGAATTTACCTTAATACAACTCCATGATGTGTTCGGCCTTTTCCCATCGATGTTCAACATGTTAATCCCACTATATTTAAAGGAAATTCAAATATGTGTATTAAGAGATCTCAATAATAATATATTAAAAATGCATGTCAAACATAATTAAAAATTATATTATACTCATGTAATATTAATAAAACTAGGGTAACTAATTTAAAATCTGCCTAGAGCCTCATTTTGGCTTTAGTCGGGACTAACTGTTGGTTAAATATAGGAAGACAGAGTACAATACCACCGATACCTCATGAATACCATCATATTCATTAACATAAATTCCAAATCTCAAGAAAAACCTTCATTTCAACAAATATTTCTCCACAACTAATCCCCTAATTAAAACAAACTTGTTTTGAAATAGGAATAATGGTATAACAAATATATAATGTAATATAAGAAAACAAAGAACGAATATCCAATTGGGTTAAATTTAGAGAAATGAATGACTGATGTCCTATATCAGAAGACACATACATAAATGTTCAACACAATTGTGTGCATGTGTGCCTCTATGTGTGCATGCATATTAATAGAGAAAAGAATATAGAAAATGATATCTCGCCATGTGTAGTAATAGCGAGGTAGATATGATGAAGGCCTAGTAGAGATGGTCGTCGAGTGTTAAAGATCAACTTGTTGACGACCTAGAAAAAAATATTATACTCATACTCAAAATGTGATAATTGATACTATGTAAATGTTATTTATCTAATCTAAACCTTTTGTGACATAATGTCAAATTTACAAATTGTATGATATCGTATGTTATGTGTTGACTCTTGCCACTCTAACATCACAAATAGTCACACAAAACCTCCCCACCCCCACCCCCACCCCCACCCCACATCAAACACAACAAATAAGATATACCTATAAATAAAACAAAATCAAGATACGAATGATAAACATAATGGAGATGGTATTAAAGAAATAATGCACATCTTCATTAATGGAAAACAACATTTTCATCAATAATGCATAATAATAGCCGACAATCTTAGGACATTTTGTATGTCGATTATTTATGAATTTGATAAACTCAAATAGACATATTATATGATTCTACAATTAACTCAACCTTGGCACAAACATACCAGTGAAGTAGTCACATTTCTATCTCTAATATCATAGACAACAAAAGAAAATCTTCCTTCCATATCTTATATAAACTGATCAGCTGGATAGGGGCCCAATCATGAAGAAAACTATATCCTTATACGACAAATACAGTCACATTCGCCTATTATATGAAATATCCTTTAAACAGAGCAAACAAGTTATTTAGTATCCCCAAGAATAAATCTTTTCCATAAAATAACCTTCAATATGGAGAAAAAACATGATCTTACAAACTCTAACAACCATTTATATCAATAGATACTCGTTTAGGAATTATATTTGACGAAGTTAGGATATCTTAAAAATAGGATGATCTCATATCGGGTTATTTATATGAATAAGTTTATTGTGACCTTGAGTCATCATAATGACTATTGGTCTTTGGAAACCACTGACACATCTACACAAAAGACAACATTAGAGATTAAATTATAAATGATATAAACCAAAATCACTATCTCATTAATAACATATGTTAACAAATAATATTTCCATTGTTAAAATAACGATGCTCCTCACAAAACCCACAAGTAAGATCAGTTATTTATGTATAGGTGTAACAATTTATTTTTTAATGAATAAACTCACTCCCAATAACATTATCAACATTCTTAAAAAGAGTGAAACACATTAAACTTGTAACAAGATAATAAATCACAAAATTCCAAATCTGAATTACTCACAAGACATAACATTCAAATATTAAACTTTCTTAGGGTTTTCTATCACCACCAACCCTATGAAGTCAACATTATTAATATGTATTGTTATGTTGGGTAATTTTTTGAAACAAATCAACCATATCAGCGTTTGTGAAATTTCAAAAGGTTATAGAGATCTATCTCACATTCCTTTCAATCAATTCATTATCATAAATCGTAATACAATCATCCATATGCATTTTCAACATGATTTTCGCAGCTTATTCTTTCTCTTATGAAATTGTAGATGTATTTAAAGAAAAAAATCACACAAATAGAGTTATATTCTTTACTATTATAAACAAAATCAAAGAAAATTACGAGTGTAAATGCAAGCTCAAGTGGGCACAAACAAAGCGTACAATTTGAATTACAGAAAATCCTACAAACAATAAAACTTCAACCCCTATTTGAGCAAATGCACAGATATAAACCCAAGAAAATTGTGGAATGAATCATATGTAGTTTGATTTCTTACCTTTGTATGCTTCTATGGACACTGGGAGAAAATGTGTCTTGAGTGGTGGAGGGCAGATAAACCCTAGCCTCCACTAACGGCAGAATAACACAAATGGTCGGGAGAAACTCTGATAGTGGATATTGGGTGGTTGGAGGGTGGATATATAGCATCGCCGGTTGTGGAGATAGAGAACGAGAGATACAACACTGAGAAGGAGAGTTGAGGAGTTTTGAGGATACCCATCTTTTTTACTCAAATTTTCAAAGTGGGGGAACAAAGCCCGCCAACAATTTTTTTCATTTATCAGAGTTCTGAATTTGAGAATGGCATAAATAATTATATATTTATAGAAAGTTTATTATAATTGACATAAAAATTAATCATTAAATCAAAATTGACATAAATATAAATATTTATGTCATTTAAACTACAACTCACATAACGTTAATTTTCAAACTGACATAAATAGTATTTTTTTTTTAGTGAAAGCTCGAGATAAGATGAAGATAAAGAAGGGCTATGTAAAAGGCTATGTGATATTGATTAAACCAAATTAACAAATTTCCATGTTAACCTTATTTAATCGGTGTCAATTTTTAATCCAATCCAATTCATCCCTAAAACATGCATCTAGGTGTAGTGAATCATGCCAACACAAACAAATATGAATTAAAGACTCACAAATTTAGGAAAAATCCCCGAAGGGCAAAACCTTTATTTCACTAATAATACTCACAATGATTACAAGCAAAATCAACAAAGAATTTACCGCAACAAACTCTCATAGATCGCAACCTGAATCAATAATGAATCAACCTTGGAAGATCCAAGAAGACACATATTCTAGTTAGCCCAGGAACACCCATAAGCACTCCCTTTGACACGTAATCATGTCAGCCTAGCACCTCCCTCAAGTGGTACCTAGATCAGTAGTAGGTTATCCTCGCTACAAGAGAAACTCCAGCAAAACTCTATCTTGGCATCCAAAACAAATTCACTAAAAACTATTGGGATTTGTGAATTGCAAACAAAAGGATTTGAACCATAAATGAATAAGACAAAGGTAATATACTATTAACAGTTTTTATAGAAAGAAATTCCCCAGGTCTTCTTTGTTGAAGAGCGTTGGTATTTGGATATGTCTTGACACATGATTGAACATGAATAATTCTTCAACGGTTGTAGCGGTATACGACATAATCAAATATAAATCGAACAATAAAATAATATCCTTGTAAATCCCCCCTATGTCTATGCCGGTACAAAATAAAACATCCGAATTATCAAATCAAAATGTCTATACAAATCTAATACCCTCCCACGAACCCAAAACTGTAAAGGTAAAGAAAAATGAAAGTCTGAAACTTTCTTCAAAAATATTCAAATCTGTAAGATTTTCTCATCAGGCTGTGCGAAATAGGATCATTAATATTTTTACCTACACACATAAGACATAGAAAATACCTTTGTGATGTATCGAGTTTGAAATGAGATAAAAATAACTCAAAACTAATATCAAAATCTCAATTCTCCCCATAATTCATTCTCTCCCTTTTTATTTGTCTGAAATAGACAGCAAAAAGAATAAACAAAATAAACATAGAGTTGTCACGACAAACATAGCAAACATGGATCAAACTACTCTCATGCAAAGAGTAACTCAAAATATTTCACAAACTATTTTTGATTTTTCAGTTTTTTAAAAAAATGTTACAACAAAAATCACACACCATGAATTTACACTAAGATAACCAAATCATTGAAACGAAATGAATTGGTCTCAGCAATTCGATAAGCAAATCAATGCAATCAAACATAATATATGTGCACGATGAATATGTGTACTCCTAACTAATGAATCTCAAAATCGTCTGTAGGTTTCGAAAATATGAATTTAGATGACATCGTCTTAATCTAATCGACAAAACAAAGTCAAACATGATTTTCACACCAATAACGTCCAAAATAATGTAACGCTTTTTCATGACTTTGTCAGGACGTGCAAACCCGTTTTATATTCTATTAGAACTCCCTCATAAATAATAATGCTTTTTTATTTTGAGGTGATAAAAATAAATCCTATTGGCCCACTTTATGGAATATTTTTCCTTTTATTACCTTTAAATTTTTTTGGCCTCTTTGTTAATCTCATTGGAACTTGGCTTCTATTTTTATGCCATACATTTTCTAGGTCCGATTTAAACGGTGGATTAATCATAAACAATAAATGAGTACCTTTCGTAGCCCTTCCCCGTTTTTTCAAATAAATCGCACAAACTCACATCAACGGTTCTTACATGGACTACTTTCATTGTAAGGTTTTATCGCATTTGGTTCATTTTAAAGACAGAATTGAGATGAAAAAAAATCGACCAACATGTGATAGATAAGAACAATAGTCAAACAAATTCCTGCTAGTGTGCAATGAAGGAACTCATGAGTCAAACATGTAGGTAGTAATAACAAATCACATCTCAATGACTCCAAACATTGTAAACCACAAAAATGAAATGATGATGCATATCAAAACACTACCAAACAGTCACATGGATATGGAATGAAATTGTGACTCGATCATCCTAAATGTTCAATCATAAATGGTGAAAAATAAAATACAAAAACTCTTTTTGTCTTTTCCAAAAATTTTATCAATTTTTTTTTGTATTTTTCAAAAGTTTTATCAAAAACAAAAATCTAATACAAAAAGTACACGTGCCATCACACTAGCAAACGCATTTCATTAAGCACAACTAGTGTATGACAAACAAAGCATGCAATCAACTATCCATAAGAAATAGCAAGTGACGCATCATGTGCAAGCATGTGAGAATCAACTAGTATATCATTTAGCTCCTCTAAAAGTTATTTCCTAACCCAAATATGTGTGCAACGACACATAGGGGTTTTAAGAACCAAGGTAACTATAGAGTTCAACTTCCTAGGACCTCTTCCAAGATAAAAACAAAAATGCCTAACTTAACCTTTCCTACCACAATGTGAATATGTTTAAACGGGTGAAACGACACCTATGTGTTAAGCTTTTCTAACATCCTTGGGATTTCTTGACCCTCTAAAAAAATAATGGTCTTTACTTTAACACTCAAAACATAAGAACATGATGAGCCACTACCATTTCTACCAACACTACTCGAGTCAGTCAAATTATTTTTCAACTCCAATTTTTTTTACTCATGTAAAGAATTAGACTCTTTCAATTTTAGGGACTCCTTCTCTCAATTACCAATTATTCCTAGAAGGTGATCACATTTTCCTTTAAAATAAGCACACTTATCCCTAAGAATCTCCTCACGTGCCACACACTCATCGATTAAAATATTTGTATCCTCTTTGGAACAAACACAAATCCTAGAATTTTTAAAGTCCTCCAGTTTTTTTTCTAAAAATAGGACTTAATCATATCTCTCCTTTTTGGAGAATTCTAGTTTTCAAAAGTCGTGGTCCAAGGCAATAAATTTCTCACGACAAAAATCTCTTTGATTTTGAACCCTTTGCAAAAGATCCATAGCGGATTTAAAACGATGATTTTCTTTTTCCAAAAAATTGAGACTTTTTGCAAACATCAAATTCCAACTATTTAAATCAACGAAACTCTAACTCCTACCATCAGGAAGGGGCATCCGATTACATAAGTGCTCGATTAGAGAAATTGTGATTTTTCACATAACAGATTTTTCACAAAAAATCAATATCCCAAACTTTTGCGAAAAACTGATCAAACACTATAACTTAGCGCAACAGGCTCTGGTACTAATTTGAAAAAGTCTATGTGAGACTGATTAAACCAAATTCGCAAATTTCCATGTTAAACTTATTTCATCGGTGTCAATTTTTAATCCAATTTAATTCATCCCTAAAACATGCATCTAGGTATAGTGGATCATGCCAACACAAACAAATATGAATGGCTAACTCACAGATTTGAGGAAAAATCCCCGAAGGGCCAAATCTTTTATTTTACTAATAATACTCACAATGATTACAAGCAAAATCTTCAAAGAGTTTATCGCACCAAACTCTCACAGTTCGTAACCTAAATTAGCAATGAATCAACCTCGGGAGATCCACAAGGACACGCAATCCAATCAGGCTAGGAACACCCATGAGCACTTCTTTTGACACGCAGTCACGTTAGCCCAGCACCTCTCTCAAGTGGTACCTAGATCAGCAGTAGGTTATCCTCCCTATAAGAGAGACTCTAGCAAAACTGTATCTTGGGTTCCAAAACAATTCATTAAAAACTATTAGGATTTATGAATTGAAAAATAAAAGGATTTGAAACCTATATGAAGAAGACAAAGGTAATCTCTTGTTAGATGTTTTTGTAAAAAGAAATTCGTTAGGTCTTCTTTATTGAAGAACGTTGATATTCGGATCTATCTTGATGCATGATTGAACTTCAATATGTCTTCGACAGTTGTAGCGATATACGACATAATCAATATTAAAACGAATAATAAAACAATGTTCTTATAGGCAAGCTAAAGAAAAAAGATGATAATTGTTTAAATAGATAGAGATTCTAGTAAGGCCAAGGAGGATCTCAAGAGAGACAATGAGTGGTATGACATTACACAATGACCATTTAGAGTATAATTGGGGACTTGGAGAAGGTTGAGAAAGAAGAAGTAGAAAATTACAAGGCTTCTTCTGAATTTAAGGCAGAGACAATATATTTATTCACTTAAGGGTATGGAGATCTTAACAAGAAATTAATGAAGTATTACCTAGACATTAATGAGGTTGACAACTCTTCAGAGGGAGACGATGAGGAGGCCATGACTTTAGTTAATTCTACAGTTATGGAGGCTGAAAGCATAGTATTAGAAGTCTAAGATGTTGCACCTGCTGATCAGGTTGCAATCATATAGTCAATCCTTCCCATTGCTCCTGAGTTTGTCCCAGAGAAACCTTAGGACATACCGATAACTGATGTAACTATTAGCAACCCTATATAAGTGTAACAACCTGTACGTCCGAATGGACTTAATTATCTCTATTTTCATGCATGTTCGAAAATATGATTACCCAACGCTATAAACCTCTAAATATACTATACTGCTACGCAACTTTTTAAAACTAACATTTTTGTTTATTACCCAACCATATACCAGAGAAAAACACAAATTACCTAGAGGACCTTTAGGTTCCAAAAATTCCAAAAATGACCATAGAAAATTTCAAAAACTTTGTTTAATCCCATAAACCAACCCCAAACCAAAAACGTATTTACACACATAACCTATAACATCTGAAATTACTACAATTACTATCATCTACCCCTATAAGTTTGTAAAATTTCACTTTAGCCCCAAAAACTTTTAAAAGTACATGAAAAAAGACTATATACTCAAACATAAACTACCTAGGGACCAAATACTCAAACCATACTAATCTCACAAAGCCCCCAACCGAGTTGTTAGATACATAAGCAACCACCTAAGCTATATGGCACATGAAAACACATGTAAAACTAATAGTACCCATTATTCCTTAAACTAAAACTCCCATAATAGCCATTTGAAGTCCACCTTTGAAACCACCAAAAACCTTACCTCCTTAAAACCTATAAAATCCCTAATTACCACAATCAAAACGTACCTTTTAACTGTTCAAAAATATAGCTCAACATTAGAAAATTATTGTATTTCAACGTTTTGCGTTAAACTTAGATTTCTTGATTCAGTTGTGATTTTGCACCAACTTAGAATCATATTTAGCCTTTATGTGTTACTGTTTACGTAGGTTTAGCACTGAAATGGGTCGAATAGAAGAAACCTTTGGACATTTTTATAGAAACTGGATATGGTGCATCCGTCAACCTCAATTTGTAAAAGTTATATTCTTTGATTCCGTGTGAAAAATTAGAAAGAATTGCTTTTGAATCAACTACAATGGTATTATATACTCGATGTAATCGATGGTCAAAGAATTGAAACCCTAGAGTCAAAATATCGAAGGTTTAAGATGAAGTGCATTACACGCACACGAGTGAGGTCAACCAGAATGCATAGGAAGTTTGAGTTCGTGCGTGATAAAAAAATTTGAAATTTTTTTCAAAAATTTATTTTACTTTTCTAGTCAAAATGCTACATGATATCACCCTATTTGGTTAGCCAGAAACCATTTTCGTAGAAACCTTAAAAATGGATTTTAAAAATATTAAAGTTGTTTTGCACATAAACCCCTAAATTTTTTTAACATAAGAATTTAGACTCCAAATTTCATATATATAAGTTTCTGATTATATAAGGGGCAAAAAATCTATGAAACAAAATTTTAAAAACAGACATAAACCAAAATAATTTAAACAAATACCAATTTTTTAAATTAAGCCCTAAAGTTATTTTCATTACACAACAAATCCTTAACACTTCCAATTTTTTCCAAAGAAAGTCTTACTTTTTTATTTTCATTACAGATAACCCTAGTTCCCAGTTTTTACCAGAAAAATAAACTTAAAACCTAAGCCCCTTATCCAAGTAGTTAATTTCTATTTCAGTATTATTTCACGCAATTACCATGATTACTACAATTGTTCATATCACTTTATGATACCCCAAAATATCTTATTCTCATTTATGAACTCATTTCTGTAGTTCACAATATGTCAAACTTGATTCAATTTTAAAAAGTTATGTTGTTTTAATCAATGGGTTTAACTTAATCCGAGTTCAATTGATGATTGTTATTTATATTTCCATTTATCCCATGCCTCTCTAATAGATAATTATGGATTGTCTCATTTTAGAAACTATATGTAACTTTACCCTTTCTGACTTGATATTTTTATTTTAGTTAGATCATCACACTTCTTGATTTCCACTGCTTCCTTCAGGTTGTGGTTACTTCAAGTTTCACATCCTTTACAAATTATCTTCAAATATATTGAATTAATTCTGGTAATATTCTAATGTTATTTTTATAAAGTGTTATAGAATTAAAATTATCAACTTAGGAAAGTTTTGCTTATATCTTTCCCTTTCAAATGGACTCCAAGCATAAGGAAGGCGAAACACCCCCGACCCCGTGAACTTTTTAGAACCGTAAAAAATGTTCCTATCAGTTACGTACAATGGAAAGTTGTTATCAAAGTAGATAAATCCATATGGAATATATATACCATCACTTATCAGTGGACATAGTTACTATGTGTAGTTTCCTTTTATTTAAACTCATGTATCGCAATGACCTATGAATGTAAGAAATAAGGTGATTAGGTGCTACGTTTTAAATAAAGTTCAATTTTAGTAAGAAGTTTCTTTTTTATTGTGTACAAATATAATATAATGTTTTTACCAATTTTGCATGCAGAAATTTTGGGATGTGAGAAGTTAGTATTCGAGCGAGCGCTAGGTTTTAGAATCTTATGCGGGACTTTATATTATTATATAGTTATTTATATTCCATAACTTTTTTATCATATTATGATAGTAAATTTTATCTTGAAGTCATGAACATCTAGGATACCATATATCTAAACACTAAGGCCAGGAACACTATAATCAACCTATAAGAAGCGAAGGTTACAAGAAACTATGAAAAACCATTTATGATGTACACGGAGAATGGGTCATTGCAATGTCCGGAATGAAACACAAACTACTTTCGTGTTGAATATTGGGTGAGGAACAAGAATCCAAACAAGACCATAGGTTCTCAACAAATCTTGAGTTTTTATAAAAAGTTATTCACTTAAACTAGGGTCTAGCACCAAAGGGAGAACTACGCATGACTCCTCTTATATCCCTCAACCATTATAGATCAGACAGGCCATGCATAGACATCTCCACGTTATCATAAAGTTTGAGTGGTAAAGGCTCAGAAATAGAAATAGGCCAGATGGATCCTTGGATGGTTTTAGAACGTAAGACGGTTGAAGACTGAATGGGAAAATGTAAATAAACAACAAAAATGAAAGAATGTGTGTTGTCATTCATTAGGTGTAGTGCGGTGTAGTGGCAAGATGGCAGTTGCGTTATATATCAAATAATTAGCATGACAATTATATGCATGTAATTATAGTAGTTCCTAAATTTTTCCTTACATAGGAACTCAATGTAATCTATCTTAACATTAATAATCTAACTAGCTTTTTATTTGTAATACTTTTTTTATTTTATTTCTTAGTTATTAATCATATAGGATAGAAAAAACACGAACCTCAAAATAACTAGCAAGATGAACACAAAAAGAGGAGAATGTTTAACCAAATCATCCTACCATTACTACAAAACATAATGAAAAGTTTACAAATATTCCATAGGTACTGAAATAGCTGCAAAAGCTCGCAGGATGAATGCCCTAAAGGAATTTCCTCAACTACGACCCTAACAATCTATGGAAAACTTAGAGCATTCAAGGAAGAATAATTATTTAGGCAGACCCTAAAGGTACTAAATAGAGTAGGAATAGTCCCCAAACTTCGGGTAGGTTTAGCAACTTATCTTTTCGAAGGAGAAGCATATCACTGGTGGCAGTCAGTAGGACATATTCAAAATATTGAGGGATTGACTTGGGAGAAATTTGAGGAGATATTTTTCAAAAAGTATTTTTTTTTAAATAAACCAGAGATCAATTAATGATAGAATTTCTGGGACTGCAATAACAATAGATGAAAATAACTCAATATGAGGCACAGTTCACGAAATTATACCGATATGCACATGAATATTTGAACAAAGATGGAAAAAATGCAAACACTTTGAGAGAAGACTCAAGGACAACATTAAGACCTCTCTCATTACCTTATATCTCCAAGGCTTTGGAAAAATCACATACATAGCCACCCTCATTGATGGAAAATCATAATCGAGTGGGATTTTACAAAATGCAGCCCCAATTCCCAGAAACAGTTACAATAATTGAAATCCTAATAATATCGTCAAGGACCATCTTTTTTCCAAATCTAAAGATGGTCATATGTACAGTAAAATAACCCATAAAGATAGTATATTTGTGATCCCCAGTGCTCGAGATTCTGAAATCATTATCCTAACATGCCCTAATCACCCTCAAGAAACCTAGGTAGAACTCTTAATTTTTATAAACCCCCATTTCTAGTTCCCAAAGAAAGATTCCCTCTCCCATGGGACAAATCTACTTATACACGACCACCCGAATACAAGTATGGAAGGAAACCAGCACTGGGCAATAGAACGCAGGGTCAAACATTTGCAATTTTAACCACTCCAAACTCGAATAATCATAATATTGTTGAAGGTAATATCTCTTTGCAAAATATCTCGACACGTGTATTAATTGAATTTGGATCCTCTCATTCATTTATTAGTCATTATTTTGTGGAGTTATTAAAATTAAATCCATTTCATTTAGATTACCCTTAGCTATATGAATGCCAACTTACAACATAGTACTAGCCAAGAAAATTTGTAACAAATGTAAGATAAAACTCAGAACGGGAGTTCTTACCATGAATTTTGTAGTACTCGATATCAAGGGATCTGAGAGTGACAAGGTTAATTATTAGCAAATTTCAATCATATTAATTGTCATACAAGGAGAGTGACTTTTAGGAACCCTAAAACTGAAACATTTTACTTTAAGGTACAGTAATCTGAATTTATGTTTGTCATGACATCTTATTCCTTGTCAATTTTAAACAAGTATGAGGACGTTTTTCCAAAAGAATTAGTTGGTATTCCCTTTCCAAGAGAAATATAGTTTGTATTTGACCTCTTACCCAATACTCTTCCTATCTTTGTACCTCTATATCGGGAACTGAGAACCCAATTGGATGAATTATTACCAAAAAGATTTATCCATTTAAGTACATCCCCTTGGGGGGGGGGGGGGAGGGGGGGGGAGGGGGGGGGCTCTACTATTATTCGTCAAAAAGAAAGATGGAGCATTTCGTTTGTGCATTAATTATCGTAAATTAAACAAAATTAAAATCAATAATAAATATCCATTACCTAAAATAAGCTATTTGTTTTGTCGAGTTACAAGGCACGAAGGTATTTTTAAAAATAGATTTTTGGTCCGGATATCATTAATAATGAATGAGAGAAGAATACATAGCAAAGGGCGCGTTTAGAACTCGCTAAAGATATTTTCAATTTTTGGTTATTCATTTTGGACTAACAAATGCCCCTGTATATTTTATGGAATTAATGCATCTTAGATCAATTCATAATCATATTTATGGATGATATTTTAATATATTCCAAATCCAGGGAAGATCACGGACAACATTTACAAATTGTACTAGAAAATTTACGACAACACCACCTCTACGCAAAGAAATGTAAAGGCAATTTTCTAACAAGGGAAGTAAATTTATTAGGATGTAATTACTGAGTTAGTAATAAAAGTTAATCCAGGAAAAATCATAGCAGTAGATGACTGGACACAACCTTGTACTGTTACAGAAACTCTTAGTTTTCTAAGACACTCAGGTAATTATAGACGTTTTGTGGAAGTATTCTAAAAAATTATGTTACCATTGATGAAGTTAACTTATGAAGATGCACAATTCGAGTGGACAGATGAATGCAAACAAGCATTCCATCCCTTGAAAGAGAAATTAACTACCACCCATATGCTTACTATACCCACTAGTGATGTCAGTTACGAAGTATACATTGATGCCTCTCTGGAAGGATTAGGGTGTGTACTCATGCAACAGGTAAATGAAATAGAATATGGGTCTCATCAATTAGAAACTCATGAACGTAACTATCTAGTCCAGATTTATAACTAGTCGCAATAGTTTTCAAATTACAAATATGGAGATGTTATTTGTACGAATAAGTGTTTTAAATATTTTCATATCATGAGAGTCTCAAGTACATATATACACAAAAAGAATTAAATCTTCGGCAATGATAAAGGATAGAATTTTTAGAAGATAACAGGAAATGTAGCAGCAAATACATTGAGTAGAAAAGCAAGTGAAATATTAACAGGAATGTTTTCATACGAAGTTATAACTACCATGGAAGAATATAATCTACAAAAGGAAAACATAATAATTCTTGTTATTATCCAAAGTACGATTGCATACCTAACTTTTGAGAAAAAGATAACGAAGCAGTAACTAGCTGGAAATTTCCTTAAACCCTAATGAGAAAAGTATAACATGGAGAAGGAATGAAGGACTGGGCTTATAACCATGAAGGAGGACTATGATTTATAACTCGAATACGCATACCTTTAAATCTCTCCCTAAAGGAAGAAGTGTTATATGAGGCACACCACTATAAGTTCATCATACATTCTGGAAATACAAATTTGTATCACGATCTTAAAAGACAATACTAGTGGAAAGGAATGAAGCAAGAGGTCAATAGATTTGTAGTGAGATTCTTGACCTACCAACAAGTAAAAAATGAACATCAACGCCTTGGAGGATTGTTACAACCCCTCTCTATCCCAAAGTGGAAATAGGATTAGGTTACCATGGATTTTTCAGTCAACTACCCATGACATTTCAGGGTTATAACTTAATCAGTGTAGTTATAGATCGTTTAACCAATTCGATATATTTTTTACGAGTTAGGACTACCGATTACTTCCAAAGACTCATCATTAAGTATATTGAAGAGATTATTAGACTCCACGGAGTACCCTTATCCATAATATCAGACCGTGACACCCGATTTATAGGACATTTTTTAAAAGCCTTACAAGACGCTATGAGAACCAAGCTACATTTAAGTACTACTTTCAACTAACAAAGGTATATTCTGAGTGTTTTAGCCCAAAATAATTAGGCTAAGTAGGCCAATAAAATAGTGACATCTGTCAACATTACTATAGGATCCTCGAATGGTAAATTAACTCGATCAGCTCTTATGGTTGTCCGTCCAACCAACCAAACCTCGAAAGATGAACCATCAGTAATATGAACAGCCACACATGGGATATTCAATAGCCACATCTAACGTGGCAAGCTTTCCAAGTTCATTGACAGGACAAATAAAAGAGGCACCACAAGACGATCAAAATCCCTTTGTAAAGGAAGAGAAGATAAGAAAAGAGGCAAAGATAATGATTTGAAAGATGACACAGACATGTGGAAGAAGCCCGGAGAGCCTGAACTTGAGATAAAGATGATATCCTTTGGGTGTCATTTTATTATAGGAGGAGATGCTGGTGGTAGTGATGAAATAGTTGAAAGAAAAGTCTAATTAAATGAAGGTAGAGAATGTTCATATATTTGGAGAATCAACTTGTCTAATGATGTCGATGGTCGTCTAAGAAAAGTGAAAAAAAGATAATCTCATGATAGGTTTCTCTAAGAACGATCTATCTGTAGTGGTCTATCCATATGATAATCCTATGGTCGTCATTATAAGAGTACATTAATCAAGAGTGGAAAGAATCCTAATAGACAATAGCAGCTCGATCGACGTCATATTCTACAATTTCTTCAAAAGATTAGGATTACATGATAGTAAGTTAGAATCTTATCAATGGCCCTTAATAGACTTCTTAGGAGAAAAGGTATATCCTTTGGGTTTGTCAAATTGGATGTTCTTATCGACACTTGGCCTATAAGCTGAACTGAAAGGATTCATTTCTTCGTATTGGATAAGGACATCTAATCAGACTATAATATAATTCTTTAAAGGGACGGCTTGAAGAAGTTTGAAGCAGTTCCATCTACTGTCCACCAGTGCTTAAAGTTCCCCACTCATTATAGGGTCGGTGTTATCACAGGAAATCATATTGAAGCTAAAGAATACTATTATACATCACTCGACCAGGAAGAAGTAAATTAACTCACCACCATCTACGAGATTGGCTCCCTAGATCCACACTAGGAGGCTGATTTAGTTAGTAGATAGGTTGTGGAGGCTACATAAATGATTATCCTGGACGATGATTATTCGAAAATAACCATGAAAATTGGTTCATCTCGAGAACCATATCTCAAATAGGAGTTAATAAAATTTCTTAAAGAGATGAAGAATATACTTTCTTGGAGTCATGTAGACATGTTAGGAATTGATTTGGAATTCACTAAAGACGTTAAGTTGATCAAATAGAAGAAGAAAGTGTTTAGTCTTAGGAAGAACATGGCTATCCAAGAAGAGATTGAAAAATTATAGAAAGTGAGGTTCATTGAAGATGTTAAATACACAGACTTGTTGGCCAACGTAGTGATGGTGAAAAAGAAAAATCATAAGTGGCGCATGTGTGTTATTTTATTGATCTCAATAAGCCATGTCAAAAAGATCACTTCCCTCTAACTAGAATAGATCAATTGGTTGATGCTACAACCGGGCATGAACTCCCCTGCTTTATAAATGCCTATTCAGAATATAACTAAATAAAAATGAAGCCAAACGATAAGGAGAAAACCTCATTCATCACCAGCTGAGGTACCTACTGATACAATGTCATGCTCTTTCACTACTAGAAAAATACCTTTTTACGATGATTTTAGAATTCACTTTTATGACCATTTTCATTAAACTGTCATAATAAATACTATTGTTTCATAATTATGACCCTTTTTTATTTAAACAAATAATTATGACCCGCATATAATTATTGGGTCATATTAATATGATATTTTCTGACCGTAGTATTTTAACTGTCATATAATATATTTATTTTTTGTGATAGTTTTGTGTACATAGTAATATTAAATACAATTTATAAATTAAGTATTTTTTTCTAATAAACTTATTTCATTATTTATGACCATTTTTATGATAAAATATGAACAAAGGCGAAAAATGATTTGTAATAAAATCATAACCATCTAAAAAACTAAGGATACCACTTCTCCCAAACTCTCTTTAATCGCCCATACACAACCACGACTCTGGTCATTACATAATCGTCGCCCCACTCATTGCCAGTATGGAAAATCTGTTTTACCCATTTCTTATCAAGAGAATCAATTAAATACACATGCAGGTGTTGTTGTTATTGGTGTTCTTTGAACTATATACACATGTAGATGTTTTTTCTTTAAATTTAATAATTTTGTTGCATTACGATCCCTAACATAGCTTATCATACTATGTGGTCGAATTGTTACTTGTTTATGCTCACGAAACTCCTCTCATTATCACGATTTGATTGAGGACTCATAGTGATCGGATTTGATGTTTCTTAAGTCCACTGAGATAATTTTGAAAGACTATCTATTGCTTGTATTTACTTTTAACAATATACAATTCTAGTTCCTATTTTTTCTTATCAATTATTGTTAGTGATGATACAAGGGATATCGGTACTTAAACTTGTATTCAACTCAATCTAGTAATCTTAATGGATATAAGAATTTAGTAAAGAAAATATAGAAGGAGGTGAGCGTAAAAGGATAATACGATCATATAAGTGGTTTGGTCATTGGCCTACTCCACTGTGCAGGTGTTTGTATGTTTTATATTAAAAAAAGGAGCTTTAATGGATCAAAGTACAACTCTCAAGAGCTTTCTCTCTCACAGATGAGTTTGACAGAGTTTGTTCTAGGGCTTAGAAATTCTATCCCCGTCATGGAAGAAGATGATGGATATTTATAGCCTTGGGGGGGTGCATTGTGTACCCTCCAATCATATAATAACATGCACATGACCTGTCCCTGATACACATATGCCATGATGATGAAGTATTCCCTCATGTGCTCATGAAGATATTATTACAACGGTTGTTCCACGCGGGATAGTGACCCACAATTCACGTACGTTCTAAAAGATGTCAAGGGTCGACCGTCATGGAACAAGATGAGCCGAGTGATCAGGTCATTCCTCTAGTGTAATAACCCCCTCAGTGCTAAGTTGGGTATGGGTCTACATATATGCCTCGACCCACCATGCTCATGGACGAGGCTGAGAAGACTTATAAGAGTTGACTGGGATCAGTGATGCGCCACATGTTTGGAGTAGTGGCCAAGGACGAGGCCACTTGAGGTTGGTCATGTTCAGCCGGCTCATATGTGTTTCCCTTGATGAGTGGCCAGGGTCAGCCTTGGCCTAGTGGATATCTGTTGAGGACAAGACCACACTTATTTATATCAGTTAGCAAGGGAGCTTGTAGGTTTCAATTATAAGCTTTTAAGTTTTTTTGAAGATGTTTACTTTTTTTACTAAATTGTCGTGTGTGCAACACAAACGTGCAGGGTTTAGAATTTCGTGTGTGTGTGTGTGTACTATGTTATATTTGAAAGCATAAAAAAGACTAATTAACATCAACAGATAATATAAACTTTTGCGTTCTTTAATAAAAAAAACAAAAATCCCAAAAAGCAAAGTCAAAATTTTAAACTATAGTCAATTTCTATTTGATCCTAAAAGAAGTTAAAAACATAAAATTTTCAACGAAAGATGACAAATAAAACACGTAAGACCAAAAAATAAAACTATACATATTATGTAAAAAAATATTTGATAAGAATATAATCTCTTTTGATGTAGGTATTCACATAGTCCCAAAAAAGACGTGCCCCTTTTTCACCAATGTCAATATACATTAGTTGCATAACACACACCTACAAAATGTATTTGGCTTAGTTAGTTGCGTATAAAAATACTATGCAAATTCTTTAGTATGGTATGATTTATATAGTTGAAGATAAATGATTCACCCTAGGGCTATCTAGATTAGAAACAAAAAAGCATACAAAACCTATTAATCTATATAACTCGAAATTCTCGTAAACAATGACATATTCTTGACATCCAAAATGAACCCAAAACAAAAGTAAAAAAATGTTAATAAACCCATGTCAGCATATTAGATATGTGCTTTATTAATACAATTAAAAGTTGTTTGGGTATAAAATTACTTAAATTATTTGAAAAGGTATATTTAGTAAATTGTCTCCAACAATTTATTCATCAAATTACCTTTTTAATGGAACATTTGATACTTGTAATGAAACGACCCTTTATGTTTATTCAATGCCAAATGTACCCCATGAAATGAAACTCTTATCTCTGTTCAAAGTGCTCATTCATCGTATAAATTAGAATATAAATAAATTGGTCTATGAAGGTACTCAGTTTTTCATTTATTACCAATAGATATACAAAAACAATCTCAACTTCATAACTTATGTTTTGCATAAAATTTACACACCACAATGTGCTTTAAATAAATAACGTAAGTTCAAGCCCTTAGTTACCAGATAGGTTGTGGAGGCTACATAAATGATTATCCTGGATGATGATCATCCGAAAAGAACCATGTAAATTGGTTCATCTCGAGAACCATATCTCAAACAGGCGTTAATAAAATTTCTTAAAGAGATGAAGAATATACTTGCTTGGAGTCACGTAGACATGCTAGGAATTGATTTGGAATTCACCAAAGACCTTAAGTTGATCAAATAGAAGCAGAGAGTGTTTAGTCTTGAGAATAACATGGGTATCCAAGAAGATATGGAAAAATTATAGAAAGTGAGGTTCATTGAAGATGTCAAACACCGAGACTTGTTGGCCAACATAGTGATGGTGAAAAAGAAAAATCATAAGTGGCGCATGTGTGTTATTTTATTGATATCAATAAGCCATCTCAATAAAATTTAAGAATTTTACTGAGTTCAATTCTTTCAAACTGACCAAAATAGAAAAATACTTATGAACAAGTTATAATGGCCCCTTAGGGTGCCTATGTTCTCCACTATAATAGCGTTTTCTTTTTTAGCCCCTTTAACTGACTTATTAGCTGCTGCAAGTATCGTTTGTAGTTTAGTATTATATTCCTTCAAGCTTTTGTTTTACTATTTCAATTTCTTGTACATTTCATTAAGTGATGTCACCTACAGATTTAAAAAAAAGTAGGCATTATATTTGAAAAATTAATAATCTTACATTGAACGGAAAAATTCAATTGATAAAATATATGGATTTTGTGTCATTAAGGTATTTTACTTTTTGATAAGTAATTGATATCTCTTGGTCGGCCTTTCCATGCTATTCTATCGAAGAAGTTCACAACTTTTCTACAGAAATCTTTATTTCTTTTTCTCTTTTATGATAATCAATTGCATCATAATTATTGAGCAAATACTTAGATGAAAAATGGAAACCAAATAAAAAAGTAAGAGCTAATAAGGAGATAAAAAAAAAAGATGGAGAACATGATGATGTATCAGGCAATGATACACCGATAATAAAAATAGGTTCATTATCACTACGCTGAGATTTGATAAACTCCTCAATACATCAGCAATTAAAATAGGCTCGTTCTCACTAGGCTCATTCTTATAATCTTATCCAGCTCACGGTGCAAACTCCTCACTACGCTGAGATTTAATAAACCTACTTCTTTTTTATAGTGATGGTGAACGATCATTAATCAGACAACTGACTCATCATTTTTTGAAATCTCTATGTAGGATGCCTCATTACTTCATCATTACTGTGTACTAAAGGGATTGCATGTTCAATTTTTCTTCTTTATTTTTCTGATAGGTTAATTAAAATTAGACCATCATTGTCTTATCTATGGTAACTAACAAGTCTGGAAATAATCGCTCCGACAACGCAGATCGAGCATAAGCCCTTGGGCTGTCATTATGGTTCATAAGAACAATCTCAGCGGATAGAGAACACTGTGGTTGAAATCTTGCAGGCGATCTCTCAACTTGGCCTTGATGGACACATTAACCAAAAATCTAATAGGGATCAGATCCATGAGATTGCTCGTGGTCAACCTAATGTGAGTGGCACTATTCTAGCGAAAAGAAGTGGTTGAAAATTGCGGGGTAGATTAAAGAAGAGGAGATAATATAGATCACATAACTATCTGTTCCTATGATTACAAGATAAAACATGGACAATGATCACAGTGGATCTTGAAGATCATCTTCTATAGTCTCTCTATCCATTTCCCTAAGTTATGACTGCATTGCCCAATGATGAGAGTAGAATAATGTCAACTGATGTAGTCTAAGACTAAGAGTATGACGGCACCACCTAGTAGGATCCTTGAAGGGATTTTTATAATATTAGAAATCACTCATAAATGTTGGTTTAGTTAAGAGAAGAATAGAGAATATACATATGTGCGTACGCATCCGTATAGATAAGTCTCTGATATAAAGGATAAAAACAAACACACAAGATATACCAGTGTATAATTAATGGACCCACACAAAACCTCATATTAGATACTTAATGTTAGATGTGAATTTTTACCAGGCCATGAAGATGATTTTGAACTCATAATTTGTTAATTGTTGTGGATAGTCCGAGGTAAAAATTATAAACAAATATAGAATAACAACAGGTGTGGCCATATTTGAGTGGTGGAAATGAATTTGCATAACAAATGGGAGAGAAAGAGAGGTCTACGAATATAATGAACTAGAATTATAAAAATATTCATAAGATGCCCTTCGAAGAATAAGAGTAAATAATAAATAAAGGAAATATAATAAACTCTGTTTTCCTGAAAAATAAATTTCATGGCTTACCGTTAACCCATAGGGCCCAAAAGTAAATATGACAGCATTTGTATCTTCCACCATTAGCATATCATTTCTCGTGGATTAGTTCCTTCACACAAAACTTTACGATCTATAATACAAAATTAACATTTTTTACAATAATTTAATTCACGAAAGAAATTGCAAAATTCACCAAAATTTGAAGAATAACATATGAAATGCAAAGTAACTCAAGGATCTTAAAAAAATATAGATAAACAACAAATAAAGTGTGCCTACATTAACCAAAAACTTGTCCAAACTAACCCAAAAACGAGAGAGACCCAAGTGATTGTTACTCCAAGTAAAATAATTTCCATCTATAAGAGATATAGACACGGAAATCAAATTCTTGAGATGTAACTGAAATGTTGGTGTTTTGATTACTAAACACTAACGTGCATTGTTTGATGGTGACGAACAACCGTTCTAAGGTATGTCAAAAGCACGTTGTCTTCCTCTATGCCTTACTAAAATAGTCGAGCGACATCAACTTACCCCAATACTTCATGGACAAAACATATTTAACGGCAAAGGAGAAGGCATGGAACTTCTCCCTTCCTTTTCTCGGAATCATCACGCAGATATGCTGTCTTGCCAAATGCCAAGAGTATCTGTTTGATAAAATAGTGGAACCCAAGGGTCTCCTAACCAAGGATAACATTAGGAGGTGCTTATCACATTAATGGGGTGAGTCAGTAGTCAAAAAGAGGCCGAGGATAGTGATAGAGGATGAGGAGACGAAGATCAGGTGGGCCGAGCAGCAGGCAGAGGTGCCAAACACATTTTTCGACGCCCGCTTTGCGACATTTGAGTCAAAGCAGAACCAGAGGTGGGGGAGACCCAGCTGAGGTGGGCTACACTTGAGTCCTGCCTTGATCGGGACCATGATGAGAAGCTCCAGGAGTTCCTAAGGATGCAGGCTATGCTGAGAGATTTATTTGTACAAAAGCAGGGCCCAAAAGAAACACTCCCTCCCCATTTTAGGATCCCTTATAATCCGGCTAACTTAAGATCCTCAAGTTGTTCTAGCCTCTAAGCAACTTTATGGGGTCGTGGTTGTTTTTGTATGGTGCAGTTTGTGGGTCAAATGTTATATTGTATTTTACTTTTTCTTTTATTTCTCTTATTATGTTATTTTATGTTAAACTCTATGAGATGGTAATGATGATTTAGTCATTGTTGAACTATTAGATCTTGATGAGTATACACTTTTTTAAATCAAATGTTCACCATAAATTGTCTAGTTTTTGCCCTTCAACCCCTCTAAACTAGTGAGACTTATGACATGATTCACTTTAACATAATCATTTTGGTACATATTTTTTGTTTTTGTTATGCTTGAATATGACACTTGTTGACTACCAAAGGGTTAGGTCCAAATTGGGGTGATTTCTTTTTATCCCTCTATTTCTCATAATGTCTTTAGTTACATTGAGGACAATGTGCGATTCAAGTTAGGGGGTGGGTTTAGGCATCTCAATTTCTTTTTATTCATCGTGAGCCCCATATAAATATTTATTTATTATAAAAATAAAAAAAAATCAAAATTTCAAAAATTGTTTTCGTTATTGCTTTTCTCTCACTTAGGCCTCTTGCCCCTATTTCCTATGATAAATTGCGTAACTGCCCCACCTAATTGCTAATTGCTAATTCAATGATTCATTTTCTATTTATTTCATGTTATTAAACTTCACTCCCCAAATTAGTCAATATTGGCAATAAATGCATGAATTAAACCTTGAAAACTAATGAGAAATTGAGCATATTTTCTAAATGATTCGGTAGGACAATTATACTTGGTATATGTGCTTTATGTACACTAAAAACCAAGTGAGATTCGGGCTTGTCTTCATTTGTGAGTATTTATACACTACTCATTCCTCCCTGAATGTTGATTTCGTCGGTAATCTCATTATTCTTTCATTTATTCGTTCCTTGTTTGAGTCCATTCATGAAATGTGTTACTTGAGAATGATTTTCAAAATTATTTTGGCTCGATAAATTCATAAACCATAGGAAATGATCATAGGCAATCTTTGTTGTATCAACCATATTGACCTTGACCTCACCTTATGTATTTCCCTAGTCAACCCCTGTGAGCCTAAATATAGCCTTTCATTTCATTTCCCAAAAATCCCTTAACCAACTCCAAATTGGAGTGATAAACCATACACATTACCTTCCATACCTTCTCTTGGAATGTTACATGGGATAGAACGATGTTACCGTTTTGTGGTTGAAATTAATCAAGTGAGAAAAAATGAAGTGTAAAATATGAGAAAAAGAAGAAAAGAAAGAGAAAGTTTGTACATATTGTATTTAGTGTTCAATAACCTTTGTTTTATCTCTCCAACTTCATATCCAATGCTTGTTATGGAAATCACTTTTCAATTTTGAAATTTTCCACAATTTTCCATTATCCCGAGTTTCATCCTCGAACACCTTTGAATTCATAAATACATTTTCCCTTGATAACCTTAACCCCAAACCTACATTACTACCATATAAAAGTCCTATGTGATCCTACGGTGAATGTAATTCAAAAGTTTAGATAATTGTGATAATCTGTGAAAATGCATTTCACTCCTTTAATGATGATATCATTTCATTGATATTGTAGGCCTAGTTTCCATTTCCATTTACTCATTATGACCGCATGTCCCATGTGTTACCTCCTATTCCGAGTGCTTTTATTTGTTGAGTGTAATATTCGGAGATGATTGAGTGGAATCATGCTATAATTTTTAACCGGGCTATAGGCATTTATACTGAATCAAAGCTTTTGCATGTGCATTCACACCACTCACATTTGAGGTTTCAATTCCATGTAGTTATTCTTTTAATGTTGATGGTTTTGGATTATTGTGCAATATTCTCGTTGCTTTGTTAATAACATGTTTAAAGGTTTACATGTTATTGAGCTTGGCATGGTAGGTTGGGTACATTTTGAGGAAAGTTTTATGTTTGTGGGTTTCATCCCCGAAAACCCTCATGCGACAACACTCGTCCACTGCGGTAACTTAGGGGTTTGACAGCGTGTTGCATTCGCTAAATTCAACCATGCTCCCTTGAAAGTGGCACTTTTTTCGTGTACACATCTTTGTTGTTCTTAAAACTCTGTGTGTTCGGTCTTCTTTTGTTTCGTCACTGGGGACTAGAAATGTCTACATTAAGGGTGTGATTAGTCACAAATTTTTTAAATTTGCCCCTATTACTTATGTGTGCATGCACATTTGTGGTTGTTATTTCACTTATTACAACTATTGTACTATATAACCTTTGGTTTCGATACATATATGTTTTTCAAGGTTTATTTCAGCTTTTGTATGGATTGGAATGCTAAACGGTGCAAGTGTGCACTTTCCGAGGAAGTTACAATGCATTATTCAACTTCGAGGGAAATTTAGTCATTTTTTGTTTGAGATTCGTGCCCAAGCTCTTCATGGAAGTTGTATCTCTCTGAGGAAAATTTGCGTAGCTTCTAACGGCGTGTCAAGCCGATTCTAAACGATAAAGTTATGGTCAATTTACTCTAAGGCCTCTTTGTGTGTAACAAAAGGAGAAAGAGTGCAAGTTTCCAAAGCCTCGATCAGCCGACCCTTGACATGTGGTTGACCAGATCCTTTGATTTTTCTTATGATTCGAGGCAGGAGGTTTTATAAGACCTGATGGGCTCTGTCCCATGGTCGACCGGTCCCCCCCAGATCTGTGAATCTCCTCCTTTTTTGGTTTTGGTTTCTTTTCTTGGTTTTGATTTTTTGTTTGGTAGTTTTCTTCCACTTGATATATATATAGTGAGTGGTTTGTATCTAATAGGATATTCAATATTGTAAAAAATAAAAGGAAGCAAAAGTCAGATATTTGTTTTGTTCTCTCTTCTCTCTCTACGAGAGATCTATTTCTTGCTTACATCATCTACTTGATTAATTATATGTCAAATTCCATTTTAATTGTACCTTGTTGACTATTGACACTATTTGGGTAATTAATATAGTGGTTTTGTCTTGAATTCTCTCTTTTGTAATGGATTTTGCCCTTTTAATTAACTTCATGGTGTGTGTATGCATAGTTAGTGTTATGAGAAGCTAGTTTCCTTAGGTTGGGAGCATAAACCCACCTTGGATGGTTTCGATTCTTGATTAGTTCAATTGCTTAATCCTTAAACTTTCAAAATTCTTCATATATTTCATAACATCTCTTCTAATGGTATCATAGGGCTCGATTAGTAATTTGAGGTCAAAATTCCTTTCTTTTTGAGCTTTGTAGCATTTATTTCATCTTCGAACAATGGTAGTCTAATCACTTAAGTAATCAGTGTGGTAAGGATCCATTGACATCTTGTGAGATAGAGTAATAGTGGAAGAATAAAAGATCTGGTAACGATTCGTGCTAAATTTTTTGTCGATAATATTGAGGATTCTAGAGCCTAGTGACAAAGCAGTCCTGCCCCTAAAAGCGAAGACCAAAGAACCACGAGGTTGTCTAGGACATGTCTGAAGAGGAGGCCCCTATGTCAGAACGAGGTCAGTAGTCACTCTCTTTTTAAATCCAATAAATGGGTGTATGGGTTGATATTGGAGTTTCATGGGATTTTCACATCTCTTATCATGTAAGAGTTATTTTTAAGACTTAACCCCAACATCATCGCATTTGTTCGATAATATATTGTGACCTTTATCTCATATTATTGGGATGATACACTTCACGCATGATTGTTGATAAAGACATCTTATTCCCATTTGATTATGATTCAATTGGATGAACCGTTTGGGTTGTGATCATCTGAGGTAGGGGAATGTTCCTCAACCTTTTGTTAAGAATCTTTTCATAATCCATTTTATAAGTCTCGCTTGCTTCTATTAATATTTAGTTAAGTGTTCCAGTAATTATGGTTCGCTTTGGTCTGTTATAACATTCGAACTTAAATAATCTTTTTTTTATCTTTTATTCTTGTTTATTGACTTTTACCTAAAAGAATATGTTCAGTAGTCCATATAATTCCTTGCAAAAATTGACTCCAGTCTTACCGAGTTATTACTACTCTTGCGATTTTTGTTCACTTGCGCTATACAATATTTAGAGAGAGTCAATCATCTTACTCTAAAATTGGGAGTCCTATGAATACATAATCAATTCCTACGATTTACATCATCATCATGTGAGGTGTTCGGACCTCTTTTGAGGTTGCTTGGGGGTTGTTTTGGGTTTTTCCCTCTAACGGTGAAATGTTTTCAAGACTAGATATTTTTAAATTATCGTTGTAATATAAAATCGTGGGTCTCATGAGTTTTCGTCAGTTTCTACGAGAGACATTGGTCCCTTGTAAGGTGTTTGTGTTCTTACGAGGCCGTTTGGGGTCTGTTTTTTGCTTTCGTACTCTAACGACGTGATTTTAAGCATATGTCTAGATATTTCAAAATTATCTTCATATTCTCAAATCATGAGTCCCGTGACTACATGATCAATTCGTAAGATTTTGTTCATAAGAGGTGTTCATGCCTCGTATGACTATTTGGGGGGACATTTTGGGTTTTCCCCCTTTAATGACATGTTTTTAAGCCTATGTCTAGATATATTTAAATTATCTTCATATTTTCAAATCAGAAGTCTTGGGCTTGGCGAACAGTTCCTATGAGTTATATTGATCTTGTGCGAGGTGTTGATGCCTCTCACGGGGCCGTTTGGGTTCTCAAAAATCAAAATAACAACGCCCCATTTAAATATTTATGACATAATAACTTAAACAAATTTTATAACATTTTATAGTTGAGAAAGAGAGGTAAAGGCACATGGCCATGTCGCTATCGTGGAGAGCTTCGTTCACCAATAGGTAAAAGTATTGGATGTAACGCAAAGACATAATTAATAATGACAATTTGTAACATAATACTATGATAAACAAAACAAAATGCATATAAAGAACATTTAAGCTCATTTCATTAGATTCAGTTATAAAAATGAGTAGTAAACAAGTACATGAACCACATTTACCTTCATTATATCTGAATTTTTCAATGGGGATTTTTCCAAAAGAAAATAAACAATTACAAATACTTTACCTTTATTATATTTAAATTATTCCACGGTCCTTTGTTAAAAATCATAAAACCACCTTTATCTTCACAATTACAAGAATCACCAAAAAATCTAGAAGCTCATTAATACGCATAGGGAAAGTAAGCCATCGTGAGTGTAGACAACCCATTCTATTACCCACTAAACTCTCCTTAGGTCCCTAGCTCCTCCCGTCATCACTACCAACCCAAGTCATACCCCGGGTACTAACCTAGAGGCCATCAGACGCTCCCAGGCTCCATTTGACCAAAAAAGTCAAACTCTACAGCTTGACCAAGACTGAATGAATCTTTGAAGGGCACTAAATCCCCTTTCCAACGGTCTATCCCATGCACGATTCTGACTTATCATGCGGACGAACAACCCATTTTCCCCCGAAACTCGATCACGAGGCAATTGGGCGATCCCGAGCTTCATTTGACCAAAGTCAACTCTTCAGCTTGATCGAGACTGAATGAATATTCAAAGCTCACTGAAACCCTTTTCCAACGGGCTGCCCCGTGTGCGATTCTAACTTACGGTACGGACGAACGATCCGTTTTACTCTGAGAGGTCATCGAATGGTTCCAGGGCCCGGTTGACTAAAGTCAACTCCCCAAAATGGGTCAAACTCTTTGGAATGTTGAAGTACATCTCGTAACCTTTCCAACGGTCTGCCCCATGCACGATTCTGACTCACCATACGGACGATCGATCCGTTTGCGTCAGAAATTTCCCTGTCCAAAAGACCGATGAGCGCTTCAGAGACACATTTGACCCAAAGTTAACTCCCAAACTCGAGAGCGATCCAAAGGAATTTCAAAGGTTTATGAATTTCATTTCCAATAGTTTGCCCCGTACACATTTCGAATCAATAGTTTGCACTCTACGACCGATTTTTCGAAGGAGCTTTAAAGAGAGTGCCAAACGGCAGGTCCCAGACCCTACCCATCGGCAGTGTGACTAAACTCACCTGCCGATTAGTAGGACCAGGTCTATGCCGATCGGTAGTGACCTGGGCCTATAAAAAGGAGGGTGTGACCTCATTGCAAGCGGAGCCCATATCTGAAATACCTCACACTTAGCGAATCCAGAAAACCTCTCTCCAAGTCAGCGTGATTTCCACATCCAAATCCCTTTCCAACCTTCACTTTTCATAATCTTTTTCATCAAACTTGGTGAATTAACTACCCTTCATCATCATCCAAGTTCAAGGGATGCTCTCCAACATTCAAGATCAACCTCAAGATCTTTAGTAAGGTCCAATTTTCTTAATTCTCTCCTTAAATTCTCATAAATTCGCATTAACTTATTTTATTACTTAGCACTTTTATTCTCTCATCCCACATATCCTAATATACTTTTTATTTAGTATTATTGCACATATCTTATTTTCATATAAATATAAACAAAATAAAAAAAGAAAACGAGGGTTTGCTCATAAATTCCAAACGGGAATTCTCACACTTTTCTTGCACTTTTCTTACAACTAAAACATTTTTTTTACACACACATAAGAGAAGCCCCGGTTGAATTTATGGGATAAACCCCACCCCTCATTTTGCATGCGAACTACGTGGACTTCGATGCCTCTATAGGCTACGTAGGCGTCTTGGGGTTAAACCTGAGACTCGAGTCCTATTCTTACTTTATCTCTCTTTTTCGATTTTCTCTAAACTCAATTCTCTTAGATTCTATACATTTACACACACACACACACACACACACACACACACACACACACACACACACACACACAAATATATATATATATATATATATATATATATATATATATATATATATATATATATATATATATATATATATATATATATATTCTTAATGGCATATTATTCCACATGCGTTGTCGTTACATTATAATGATCAACGCAAGGGTAATCGCGAAAATCCTAATTTCTAATATTATGTTTATGAACATTCCTATGGATGACTCGATTTATCTCTTCCATAATACAAGTCGATGATTACTATCTCCACTATATATGCACATGAACACATATCACGGAGAAAATAAAGGAAAATAGCAAAAAAAACATGAGAGACCGTAAGGGCGAAATGGGTGCCTAACACCTTCCTATTTCGTAACTTAACCTCCGGACCCTTTTTGAATCATTTTAGTTTTGTATTTATCAGTATGTATTTGGATGCTATCCTTCAGGATGGCTACCTTTCTTTTGTCTGTTTTGAGTAAAATTTGCAGGCGACTCCATCTCTCTACATTTTTCACCTCATCAACAACGTCGACCGAAGCGCTCCCGAGCGGGATGCGCGGGACCTTGGATCCTCCTCTCTCACCCGCCGTGAGGATCGGGGGGATGGCCACAGTGGCGACTCTGCTGGGGACTTTATTTTGAGGGATAGACTCTATTTACATGGATGTTATGCTTGTTTATATTTTCCCCTATTTTGCATGCTCCCCTTTTCCATGTGTACCCCATACTTATGCTTCTATTCACACACTTGTAGAAAAATTCTCCATGTACACTTCACACCATGTGCACCTAGGATCACATATATCCATATGTTGAACGTATCACCCATCCATACTTGGTGTGCCATTGGTACTTGTACTTTTCTCCTTGTTTGGGATAATCAATAAATACATTCTCATCATAATATACTAATAATAGAATCATGCCTGATTCACAAGACATCACCAAAGATCATTGTGATTTACCAAATTCTGTCCAATAACTGGAGGGTCACTTCGTGAGGGGCGCTAGTCTGGCAGGGCACAGTTAGCCTAAGCAATATGACTCTCACCTTCCATTGGCCAAGTGCCTTCGACATATATGGAACGGTTCCACCGCATCGTACCGCTTGACCGAAGTCATGATGGGAGCTATATTGGAGGGAACTCTTTCACGTACGCCGAGTATATCGAATTCGCTCTCACACGTACCATCCCCACAAAGTATATAGTGAGGAAATTCACGTGCATTCAGGTATATCAAATGGCTTGTCCACACGTACCGATTCCCCGCAAGAGCGAGACGTGTATCGTGGAAGTCACTCCAAAAGGGGAACCCTTTCCTATTCACCCAACCAACTACATACCCGCATATTGGTGTCAAGCCTAGGACACACATATAATATTGTCGGTTTCAACCAAAATTTCTATCGAAATTCCGGGTCGGCTTGCCGCCCAATTTTTGTGTATTTTTAAAACGGGACCCCGACCGTGAGCCTGGTTACAAGTCCAGCCATAGTTTTATATATATCACAAACCCAAATTTTCCAGGCTCGGGTCCCATTCGGCATTTCTTTTTGAATTTAGGAGAATTTAATACAAGTGAGAACATAATAATCATGTTGAGACCGTCTCCTAAAAAATCAAAAAACATTCCTCCTTTCTTTATAAAAAAAAAGAAAAAAAAACATTTTCCCCTTCTTTATCAAAAATCCAAAAACATTTCTCCTTTCTTTATCAAAAATCCAAAAAAATATTATATCTTTTAATCTAAAAAAAATTGTTCGAAATATTTTCATTCTTTTTGTCAAAAATAAATCCCATTTTACGCCTTCTCAGGTCTATCGCACGCCCTTGGCCTGGTTCTTTATAGGCTTTGGTCTTCAGTCAAATCACCCTGGAGTTCTATCCGTTCCCTTGATACCTCTTTCAAGTCCGATATTCATCTGCTTTCCATGGAGAACACATATCAAGCACCAGTTGCACAACAAGATATGATGACAGTTTTAGCTCAGCTCTTGTCCAAGATTGACAACCTTCAGACTGAGGTCCAGGAGATGCAATGAAACCAGGTTCCTGTTCCTCAAGAGCCCTAGGCCCTATTAGCTTACTCTACGGTTCCACCCGAGCCTATTTAGGTTCTCGAAGAGTATTAACACGCTCTACATGCCCCTCCTGCTAATGGGCCATCGCCTGCCTAGCTTCCGATGTTGAACCTTGCCCAGCCTGGGACTAACTTGCCTATGATCATTGATTCGAAAGTGGAAGAGTTGAAAAAAATCAAAGAAGATCTCAAGATACTAACTAAGAAGTTGGACCATGTCAAAATCTCTGGGAATTGCATGGACTACACTCACATGTCTCCTTATCCTTAAGCAAGGTTACCCGAGAAGTTCAAGATGCCAAATATTGAGAAATTCGAAAGAAGTGGACCCCCAATCGTCCATCTTTGCAATTATCACCATGCCATGACTCTCTTAGGGGCTTCTAAAGAGGTGATGGCCCAATTATTTCAGCAAACTTTGAAGGATAGCGCCCTCCGATGGTTTTTATCTCTCGAGGAATCCAGAATTCGTAGCTGGGAGGATGTGGCCCGAGAATTCATGTCATAGTACAAGTGCAATGAAGATCTTGAGGTCACCCATCGTGATTTAGAGCTACTCAAAAAGAACTCTAGGGAATCAGTCGCTAACTTCATAGCCTGATGGAGGGAAAAAGCAGTTGCCATGACCAATCATCCTTTTGAGGAAGAACAAGCCAGAATAGTGAAGAAGAACTTCTTGCCCCGTGTTCGAGCAACGATGGGAGGACAATACTATCCCCACTTTCGAGCTCTCAGAGAAGCAGGAGTGGAAATCAAGGAAGTTCTTTATAAAATAGAAGTTGAACTAAAGAAGGTGTACGGACAATTCACCCCCAGAAAATATGACAAACCTTCCAGTGCTACAGTCTCAAACATCAACAACATCTCTCAACCAACAACTTTATGGGCACCAGAAATCTGCCCTGTCCCAGTCCTAAAGGAATACACCGAGCTCCATGCTCCCCTCTCCAAAGTTTATCAAGCCCTGTTAAGACGAAACGCTATCAAACCCTTGGATCCCCATCCATTGCCAAATCCACTCCGGAGAAACTTCAAGGCAGATGCCCATTGGGCCTTTCACTAAACCGCTAGCCATACCACTGACCAATGCTTTCACCTCCGAAACATAATCCAAGGTCTAATTGAATGGGGTACCTTTGCCCTACCATCCAATCCTAAGCCAAACACTACTCAGAACCTACTCCTAAATCATGCCAATACCATATTCCTATAAGAGAACCCAGAATTTGATCCCTTAACTCAAATCACACCCATTACTCTCCTAAACCACTCCAAACTTGCCCATATTTCCTCCTACACCCTGTTAGCCTCGTTGATCATGCACTATCACTCCTTACTAGAGCATGCATCGCCGTCCGTACCTGTTTCAAAAATGAAAGTATGAAATTATTAGAAGTGTTAAACAAACTCTTGGAGTTCGGGATAAAATTTCCCTCACAAATGACCATTGATTGTGAGAGGTTCAATATGCTATTCTTGGAAGCATGAAAATTGGCCCGAGAGTCAGACCGTTAAGGTCTATGTGCATGATATGACTATAAAATCCAAGAATAGAGAAGGACATGTCCCCGCTCTCCAAAATTTCTTCGAACGACTGCGACGGCATCAGATGAGAATCAATCCACAGAAATGTGTCTTTGGGGTTACAAAAGGAAAACTCTTAGGATTCATGGTCAGTGAGAAAGGGATAAAAGCATATCCAGCCAAGCTGAAGGCTATACTTGAGAGGCCACCTCCCCGAACGGATAAAAAAGTCTGAGGTTTCCTTAGGAAATTGCAATACATCAGTCAGTTCATCAGCTAGTTAACCTCCATCAGCGAACCCATTTTCTAACTACTCCGAAAGGATTCAACTAAGGTTTGGAACGAGGCGTGCCAAGAATCTTTTGATCAAATAAAGTAATATCTGACCCAACCCCCGATACTCATGCCACCACATCTTGGTCTCCCTTTGCTCCTATACCTAACCATAACCAACAGTGCAGCTGGGGATTTGATAGCCTAATACCTTGAAGATTGCCGTAAAGAAAGATCCATCTATTACGCCACTCACAAATTGGTCGGATATGTGGTCAACTAAACTGCTTTGGATAAGGCATGTGTCGGAGTTTTCTGGGTCACCCAAAAGTTACGGCACTATATGCTCGCCTTCCCCATAAAACTTGTATCACGAATAGACCCCATTAAATACATGTTTGAGAAACCTTCCCTAACCAACCGTCTTGATGATCTAACCCTCCTAGATGAAAGGAGATTGAAATATTTATATCGCATACAAGGATACCATCGCCGAATAGCCCAATCACTCAATGAGAGAGTCAAGGACCGCAAGGTCCGAGAGGGGGATTTTGCCCTCAAAGAAATAATAGAACCCATCTAAGACCCATAAGGAAATTCAAGCCCAATTAGAGCGGCCCATAAATTGTCATGAAGATCTCGTTCGGTGGTGATGTCATGTTCATCGACCTAGATGGAGAAGAGATGGCTCGTCCAGTCAACCTGGACAGTCTTAAGAAATTCTACCCCTAGTCCAAAATCTTAGCGCGCTACAACTCTTCTCATCTCCCTTCTATTCTAAAAAAAATCTTCATTTCTCTCTACCCACAACTACGTGGGCCTGATCCTCAGCAAAAACCATTTTCAAAGAAATTATTTTGTTTTTCCAAACCCCTGAGGTACGTAGGCAGCTCACACATTTTACATGAGCACGGCCCTTTCTTTTTCATTAAAAAACTATTCTTTTCTTATCTCCGAGAACGATAGTTCATTCTAACATATACTTGAGCAAATGGATTATATATGCCTTAGCGATCAGTATAGATAATTCAAAAATACAAAAATCATCAAAAAGGAACAGCTCGATGATCAAAAACTTGTTTATTTCACTAATAAGAAATTACGGTACAATTACATAAGAAAAGGAACGGATAATTACCTCCCCATACCTTCCTAGAAAACTAAATAAAATTTCCAAATTTATTCCCATTACAAAACAAACTCTCCAAGTGTCCCATCCCCAGCTACCAGAAGACCCATCTCTATTATCATCATCTACATCCTGGGGTCCCCAAGCTTCCCCTACTTGAATAGAATGTCGCAAACGCTCCATGGACCAATAAGCTCGAACCATCTTCGGAAAAACCACAACACCTCCTTCCATGGTATTAAATAAGGCAAACCATATTTGTCAAGTATCCACTTCCAACATATTGCTAACTACTCTCTGCCACAACCACTTCATATAACCCCCAGGGATGTGCCAAACTCTCCCAACAGACTGAGAAGGATGGGTCGACGGACGCCAGTTAAATCCTCTACCGGAAAGAAATCTTGTGTTCGCAGTGGCACGACCTGCTCCCAGCCAAATTAGCACAAGAGTCGGCAAGAGAAATAGAAAGAGGTCTATCTGAGACCAACCAGTCTAACGTCCGAATATTCTCTCGGCTCCAGAATAAGAAGCATCTGTCTCTACCAAGGTACTGACTAATATAGATTTAGAGACCCATGCTCAATGAACCAGTTCTCCCAGCTCTCAATATCAAGGTCAACACTGATGAAATGGTGCGAGAAAAAGTTGGGTACAGCCAACAAAGGATATTCTGGATGAGTCACCAAGCGAAGTCTTTCAGATAACCACATGAACACCATCACGGGGCTACCCCTCAAAAAGTCAAAACGACCTTCTCACCAGTCATCTAGGCCGTTTAAAGTGTCTGCTAGTATCACCGTCGCAGGATTGCGATGGTATGACATCCCTAAAGTAACGACTGCAAGTTGTGGGTCCACCAGCAGTTCCCCAGTCACCAGTAGTAATTTTGAAACAAGGCCAGAACAACGGCTCCGGTGTATCCAGCATCACTAACCTCCTATAAATGCAAGTTGTGGGTCCACCAGCAGTTCCCCAGTCACCAGCAGTAATTTTGAAACAAGGCTAGAACAACGGCTTCGACGTATCCAGCATCACTAACCACCTATAAATGCACGAATTGTAACACTGTCGAAAGGGATATCATTCCTCCAGCGACTAGTGGCCTAGCCATCGAAGGCGAAATACGAAGAAGCCCAGCAAACAAATCCCAGGGAGAACGGGAAAATTCAGGAAAAGCCATAGTAACACTGGGATTTATCCCCAACATGGAAAAAAATTCCTCATAAGTCGGATAGACTTCTTCCAAGCCAAAGTCGAACACATGGTCTTCAGGGTACCAGAATTGTACCGCCGCCATCAGCATGTTCCACTCAATGGGCCGATTGCGCCACAAAGAGACTCGACGCATGTTGAAAGCATCATAGTCTACATTATAAAAGCACATTACTTCCAGGGCTTCGAGGTAGTTAGCAAACTCAATGCTATTAGGGAGAGCCATCTTGCAATATTAAGAAATAATAAGCAAGTGACAATGTGGGAAAGTAAAAGTGTGAAGGTGTGATGGAAATACTCCACCCTTACCCCTTTATATACTTGCAAACCCCCATAAAAGACATAACCCCTACAGAAATCGGAGGAAATCCTTCCCCATAAGGCACCAAAGACTGAAGAGGGTACCAATCAAAGCTTTGAATTTATGGGATTGGATTGACCTGCCGATAGGTAGGACAAGGTGCTTACCGATCGACAACCCCATACTTTTAGAAATTTTACTTTTTCCTCTTTTGTCAAAATTTAAAAAACTCAAAATAAATTGATATTCTCAACATAATTTCAAAATTCCCCTTTTTAAATTTATATAAATTCTCATTTTGAATAAATATTTCTTTCAAAATCTAAAAAATATTTCTTTTTACGGTCTCGGCAACAGAGTAAAAAGCGCATGTGCATGCATTCATTCATAATTATAAAAAGATAATAAAAAAACTTCATTGCATAGCATAGATACTTCTCTGTGTTACATCATCTTGCAAGAAATAAAAGCAAAAACAACAGGACACAACCCGAACCCACACTTTCTCTCTCTTCCTCTAACCTAAACTTCACCCCTGCGATGAGACGACGCATCATCGCTACCCAAGCCAGTCTCTTCCCCAGACGAAGAAGACAACACCAAGGAAGAAGGAACTGATACCACATCCCGAATATGTGCAGTCCCCGAAGATATCTAGTCTCTAATATCCCTCAGCTAAGTGGTCGACACTCGGACTTGCTGCAAGAAAAGGAAGAACCATTATCAAAGAAGAAAAGAAATCAAAAAGAAATAAAGAGAGGATAAGAAAGGTATACCACAGGATGAAGGACCTCCTCTGTTAATACCAACTCCTCCGGATCCATCGCATGAGAACGATGTAACATAGGCCCCATCCCTCCATCAGCCCGCCGAATGTTGTACGAAGGGGTATGCAATCGGACGAAGGGAACCTCCGAAGTCGCCATCACCGTAGATGTCGATAGACCGCCACCATTGTGAAAGAAAGTCATCATATATACTAGGCGCCATCAGCCAGCTCGTCACAAGTCCATATACTCATACGGCGCAGCCGTATCAGTGTACAATAGGTAGGACTCGCCGATCGTCGCCACGATCCTCACATCCTCCGACAATAGCCTCTCCCTCCTCATAGACATAGGAGGCTGCGCAGGTATCACCACCACCTCCTCCTCAGCGATCTTTCGAACCACCTTCTCCCTAAAATACTAAGAGTAGACAAACTCATGCACCAGTAAGCTCCGCAACTGTGTGTTCACCCCAATCAACCCCGTGTCCTGAATAGCAATCCCCCAAGGGTAAAAGGTCACCTGAAAATCCCAAGAAAGTATAAGCAAATACAAAGTCAGAGCATATAAAGAACATAACTAAGGAAGGAAAAGTCTTACCCTATCACTAGTCAGGCCATTCAAGACCTGACACACCACCTCCAGAGAAAGAGATCCCCTCGACTGCTGATTGGCCTTGTGCCATCGATACAATCGACAAAAGTCGCCAACAGTCTCATCCTTCAGAGCAATCATCTAGGTATTACACCCAATCACCTCATAGAACCACGTCTGCCAAAGACAAGAACTTGCAATCAAAAAATAAGACGCATAAGGAACGTGCGAATTCATGAAAGGAAACTGCGCAAATTAAAGAATACGCATAAGAAGATACATGACTCTAGTAAAAGTCTGTCGACATCACCGGCTGAATGCATCCAGAGAAGAATAGAGGGTCACCAAAGTCAGGCTCCCCCAATCATAGAAAGGGATGTTGAAAAACACCCTCAAGTATGGCAAAAACCATAAGTTCATGACGTCGCTAGAAAAATGAACAATCGAGCCATCTAGCTCACCTGCAACCCGTCTTCCACGTCAACCGCCCTACCTTACAAAACTTCCTTCAACAGGGACAGTCGAATGGAATCCCCAGATACTATCCTCCCCACATCACCGAGCGCCGCCCGCACCGCCTCCGATCTCACCCGCAAGGAGCGATCCACCTCTATTCGCTCCTCATTACAATCCATCCCCAGCAGCTACTCACATCTATGGGAGTCACAGTCATCTCCCCGAAGCCAAAATGGAAGGTGTGGGTAGTGTCCCACCATCTCTCCCCCAGAGCGCACAAGACCGTTGTCGAACGAGGCATCTCATCCAGCGCAGACGCCAACTTACCAAAACTCGCTAATGATACCACCCAACGCACCATAGGTGGAAGATGCTCCCAAACATCCTTAAGCCCCGTCATCCTGCGGGCACACATGTTCTTCAAAGAGACATCAAACTGTCAAAAAGAAAAATCCTTGTCAAAATCCAAGAAAAGGGGAAAACACAAAAAAAGGAAAGCCAAAGGTCATTTTTACTTACATAACCGCCTGGGTTCACCACCCTCGAAGAGCGATGATACGAAGGCTCCCGCAGTAGGGTCCCCTCATCCGCAATAGGCTCGAGCGCATCAAAGGAGTTCTCGATTACCCAAGCAAGAGGCGCCCTGGCCCTCCATTCCACGTTTTGCCAGTCATCAACAGTCAACCACTCCCTGTGTACAACAGTGCTCACAAAAGTGACCATTTTTCAAATTACGGAATGCTAGAACGATTCACATAGGAAAATCGTAGAAAGAGAGAAGGAACGAAGTCGTGAAAAATGAAGGGAATTCACCCGCTTTATATAGGATACCAAGGGTCATGTCGATCAGCACTGACCCCTCATATACCAATCGACAATTCCCCTTTACCTTCCCGAGGCAGTCCAAAAGACCGTGCCACTGCCGAATGGCAACCTTTACATCATGCTGACCGGCACCCCCCTTAAAATTTCGTACAAAAATTCCACAAAATTATCACAAAGCCCTAGAAAATCCTCAGAAAATTCCTAAAACCCCAGGAAAGATTTTGAACATCTTCACTAAGGAAATTTTGTACTCCCTCAAGCAAAACCCCTATTTCCCCAGTGGAACTCTCAAAAGCCAAGTGAATCTTCTCTCAGCGACGTCCCCGTAGGATCTCTAAGGATCACCTCATATACCCTAAAGGTCTCAAACCTCCCCGAGTAATACGTCCAATACCTGGACCACCTAATCACTTCCCCTGTGGAGCTTACAACATCAAATTTTCCTTTCTTCCACAAGATCTCCAAAATCACAAAGATTTCCCCAGCAATCGACTCCATAGCATCACAAGGTAATTTCCCCGACAGAGTTCCCCAAGAATATCTCCATTTAAGCCCGCAGAATTGGATTTGACCCGCATAATTGGTCATCTCCATTTAAGCCCACATAATTGGTCATCTCCATTTAAGCCCGCAGAATAGGTCATTTCCATTTAACCATAGAATTGGTTTCGACACGCAGAATTGGTCATCTCCACATAAGCCCGCATAATTGGCTTAGACGCGCAGAATTGGTCATCTCAACATTAGCCCGCATAATTGGTTTTGACCCACATAATTGGTCATCTCAACATAAGCCCGCATAATTTGTTTTGACCCACATAATTGGTCATCTCAACATAAGCCAGCAGAATTGGCTTCGACCCGCAAAATTGTTTATCTCCATTTAAGCCCACAGAATTGGCTTCGACCCGCAGAATTGGTCATTTCTATTTAATCCTATAGAATTGGACATCTCCATTATTCCCATAGAATTATCTTCGACTCGCAGAATTGGTCATCTTAACCTAAGCCCGCAAAATTAATCATCTCAACATAAGCCTGCAGAATTGGCTTCAACCGGAATAATTGGTCATCTAAACATAAGCCCGTAGAATTGTCTTCGACCCGAAGAATTGGTTATCTCAACCTAAGGCCGCAGAATAGGGTTTGACCCACAGAATTGGTCATCTCAACATAAGCCCACAAAATTAGCTTCGACCCGCAGAATTGGTCATCTCTTCTTTAGCCCTCAGAATTGACTTCGACCCGCAAAATTGGTCATTGTTGTTTCCTTAGGTCCTCAGAATCGACCTCGACCCATAGAATTGGTCATCCCCAGCACACTCCTTAGGTCCTTAGAATCGACCTCGACCCTCTGATTTGATAATCCTCGTTTCCTTAGGTCCATAAAATCAATCTCTTTCAAAAGGCATCAAGCGGCGTCCATTCGACGGCTATCATTTGTTCCAAACTCACCCGTCGATGGGCTCAATAGACACCCCATTCTATTACCCCCTAAACTCTCCTTAGGTCCCAAGCACCTCCTGTCATCACTACCAACCCAAGTCATACCCCGGGTACTGACCTAGAGGCCATCGAACGATCCCAGGCTTCATTTGACCAAAAAAAGTCAAACTCTTCAGCTCGACCGAGAATGAATCAATCTTCTACGAGCACCGAATCCCCTTTCCAATAGTCCATCCCATGCGCGATTTTGACTTACCATGCGGATGAACGACCTCTTTCGCCCTGAAACCCGAATAGAAGGCCATCGGGTGCTCTCGGGCTCCATTTGACCAAAGTCAACTATTCAGCTTGACCGAGACTGAATGAATATTCAAAGGGAACTGAAACCCCTTTCCAACGGGTCACCCCGTGCGTGATTCCGACTTACGGTACGGACGAATAATCTGTTTTACTCCGAGAGGTCATGGAATGCTTCTAGGACCCGATTGACCAAAGTCAACTCCCCAAACAGGGTCAAACTCTTTGGAATGATGAATTACATCTACTAAACATTCCAACGGTCCATCTTGTACCCGATTTTGTTTGCGTCTAGAACCTTCTTGTTGGGTCCGAAGTTTCCCCGTCTAAAGGACCGATGAGTGCTTCAGAGCCACATTTCACCCAAAGTCAACTCTCGAACCCGGGACAGGTCCAAAGGACTTTCTAAGGTCTCTAAATTACCTTTCCAACAGTTTTCCCTGTACATAATTCGGATCAATGGTTTTCGCTCTACGACCGATTTTCTGAAGGAGCTTGAAAGAGAGTGCCAAACGGCAGGTCCGAGACCCTGCTTATCGATAGTGTGCCTAATTGCACATGCCGATTGGCAGGACTAGGGCTATGCCAATCGACAGTGCTCTGGGCCTATAAAAAGGAGGGCTTGACCTCATTTCAAGGGGAGCCTAGATCTGAAGTACCTCACTCTCAACGAATCCAGAAAACCTCTATCGAAGTTAGTGTGATTTCCACATCTAAATCCCTTTTCAACCTTCACTTTTCATCATCCTTTTCATCAAACTTGGTGAATTAACTACCCTTCATCATCATCTAAGTGGAAGGTCTGCTCTCCAACATTCAAGATCAAGCTCAAGATCTTCAAGAAGGTCCAATTTTCTCAATTCTCTCCTTAAATTCTCATAAATTCGGATTAACTTGTTTTATTACTTAGCACTTTTATTCTCTCATCACACATATCCTAATATACTTTTTATTTAGTATTATTGCACATCTCTTATTTTCATATAAATAACCCCCCCCCCAAAAAAAAGGGTTTACTCATAAATTCCAAACGGGAATTCTCACACTTTTCTTACACTTTTCTCACAACTAAAATATTTTTTTACACACACACATAAGAGAAGCCCCAGTTGGATTTATGGGATAAACCCCACCCCTCATTTTGCATGCAAACTACGTGGACTTTGATTCCTCTATAGGCTACGTAGGCATATCGGGGTAAAACCTGAGACTCGAGTCATATTCTTACTATATCTCTCTTTTTTTATTTTCTCTAAACTCAATTCTCTTAGATTCTATAAATTTACACACACACACACACACACACACACACACATATCACGGGGAACATGAAGGAAAATAGCAAAAACCCCATGAGAGACCGTAAGGGAGGAATGAGTGCCTAAAACCTTACTATTTCGTAACTTAGCCTCCAGAACCTTTTTGAATCATTTTGGTTTCGTATCTATCAGTATGTCTTTGGATGTTTTACTTCGGGATTGCTCCCTTTCTATTGCCTATTTTGAGTAAAATAGACTGGCGACTCCATCTCTGTACATTTTTCACCTCATCAATGACGTCGGCTGAAGCTCTCCCAAGATGGACACCCGGGATCTAGGATCCTCCTCTCTCACCCGCCGCGAGGATATGGGGGATGGCCACAGTGGTGACTTTGCTGGGGACTTTATTTTCAGGTATAGACTTTATTTACATGGATGTTATGCTTATTTATATTTTCCCCTATTTTGCATGTTCCCCTTTTCCATGTGTACCCCATACTTATGCTTCTATTCACACACTTATAGAAAAATTCTCCATGTACACTTCACACCATGTGCACCTAGGATCACATATATCCATATGTTGAATGCATCACCCATCCATACTTGGTGTGCCATTGGTGCTTGTACTTTTCTCCTTATTTGGGATAATCAATAAATACATTCTCATCATAATATACTAATAAGAGAATCATGCATGATTCACAAGACATCACCAAAGAGCATTGTGATTTACCAAATTATGTCCAATAACTGGAGGGTCACTTCGTGAGGGGCGCTAGTCTGGCAGGGCGTAGTTAGCCTAAGCAATATGACTCTCACCTTCCATTGGCCAAGTGCCTTCGACATATATGGAACGGTTCCACCGCATCGTACCGCTTGACCGAAGTTATGACGGGAGGTATATTGGAGGGAACTCTTTCACGTACGCCGAGTATATCAAATTCGCTCTCACACGTACCATCCCCACAAAGTATATAGTGAGGAAATTCACGTACACTCAGGTATATCAAATGGCTTGTCCACGCATACTGATTGGCCGCAAGAAAAGATGTGTATCGTGGAAGTCACTCCAAAAGGGGAACCCTTTCCTATTCACCCAACCAACTACATACCCGCATATAGGTGTCAAGATTAGGACACACATAGAAGATTGTCGATTTCAACCCGAAGCCCTGCCGAAATTTCGGGTCGGCCTACCGCCCAAATTTTTGCTCATTTTTAAAATGGGACCCCGACCGTGATCCTGGTTACAAGTCTAGCCATAGATTTACATATATCACAAACCCAACTTTTCCAAGCTCGGGTCCCATATGACAGTTCATTTTGAATTTAGGAGAATTAAATACAAGTTAGAACATAATAATCATGATAAGACAGTCTCCCAAAAATAAAAAAACATTCTTCCTTTCTTTAGAAAAAAAAAAGAAAAAAAACATTTCTCCCTTCTTTATCAAAAATCCAAAAACATTTCTCCTTTCTTTATTAAAAATCCAAAAAATGTTATATCTTTCAATCTAAAATAATAAAAAGTCTAAAATATTTTCATTCCTTTTCGAAAAAATAAATCCCATTTTATGCCTTCTCAGGTCGATCACACGGCCTTGGCCTAGCACCTTATTGGCTTCGATCTTCAGTAAATCACCCCGAAGTTCTGTCCGTTCCTTCGATACCTCTTTCGAGTCCAGTATCCATCCCCTTTCCATGGAGAACATAGATCAAGCACCTGTTGCGCAACCCGATCTGATGGAAGTTTTAGCTCAGCTCGTGTCCAAGATTAACAACCTTCAGACTGAGGTTCGAGAGATGCAACGAAACCAGGTTACTGCTTCTCAAGAGCCCGAGGCCCTATTACCTCATGCTATGGTTGCACCCGAGCCTATCTAGGTTCTCGAAGAGTATCAGCATGCCCCTCCTGCTTATGGGCCACCGCCTGCCCTACTTCCGATGCCGAACCTGCCCAGCCAGGGTCTAACTTGCTTATGATCATTGATTCGAAAGAGAATGAGATGAACAAAGTCAAATAAGATCTCAATATGCCAACTAAGAAGTTGGAACAAGTCAGAATCACTGGGAATTACATGGACTACACTCACATGTCTCCTTATCTTAAAGCAAGGTTACCCGATAATTTCAAGATGCTAAATATTGAAAAATTCAAAGGAAGTGGACCCTCGACCGTCCATCTTCATAATTATCACCATGCCATGACTATCCTAAGGGATTCTGAAGAGGTGATGGCCTAATTGTTTCAGCAAACTTTGAAGGAGAGCGCCCTCTAATGGGTTTTGTCTCTCGAGGAGTCTAGAATCTGTAGCTGGGAGGATGTGGCCCGAGAATTCATATCGAAGTAAAAGTACAACGAAGAGCTTGAGGTCACCCGCTGTGATTTAGAGCTACTTAAACATAACTCTGGGGAATGAGTCAGTAATTTCATAGCCCAAAGGAGGGAGAAAGCATCTACCATGACCAATCGGTGTTCCGAGGAAGAACAGGTCAGTATAGTAAAGAATAACTTCTTGCCCCATGTTCGAGCAATGATGGGAGGACAATACTATCCCCATTTCTGAGCTATCAGAGAAGCAAGAGTGGAAATCGAGGAAGTTCTTGCTAAAACATAAGTTGAACCAAAGAATGTGTCCAGACAATTCACCCCAGAAAATATGACAAACCTGCCAGTGCTACAGTCTCAACCATCCACAACCTCTCTCAACCAACCCCTTTATGGGAACCAGAAATCCACCCTGTCCCAATCCGAAAGGAATACATAAATATCCATGCTCCCCTCTCCAAATTTTATCAAGCCCTGCTAAGATGAAATCTTATCAAACCCTTGGATTCCCCTCCATTGCCAAATGCACTCTGAAGAAACATTATGGAAGATGCCCATTGCACCTTTCACTAAATCGCTGGCTATACCACCAACCAATGCTTTCACCTCCAAAACATAATCCAAGGTCTAATTTACCTGGGTACCATTTCCCTACCAGCCAATCCTAATCCAAACACTACTCAAAACCCACTCCCAAATCATGCCAATGCCCTCTTCCTAGAAGAGAACCCAAAATTTGATCCCTCAACTAAAATCACACCCATATACTCTCCTAAACCTCTCCTAAATTGCCCATATTTCCTCCTACACACTATTAGACGAGCAGATCAGGCACTGTCACTCCTTACTAGAGCATGCATCACCGTCCGTACCCGTTCCAAAAATGGATGTATGGAATTATCAGAAGTGTTAAACCAACTCTTGGAGTTTGGGATGGAATTTCCCTCACAGATGACCATTGGTTGCCAGAGGTTCATCACGCTATTCTTGGAAGCATGAAAATGGGCCCAAGATTCAGACCGTTGGGTAGTACCGACCGATGAAGTCAGCCCAGATGATGTCATCCAGATCTTGGCAGAATTATTCAGGAAAACCAACGACATCTGCAGTACGGCTGAGTTATTTGTTACTCTGAGATTGCAAGGGCACCTGGTCTCCTCACCCTTACATATCCCCACAAAATGGGAAGACCGTATGAAGAAGCCATTGAAGTTGTGGTATGCATTAACTTTACATGGAAAGAAAGAGTTGTTTCCACCGGATGGGGAGAAGAGTTCGAAGATTTAAATGAAGAGCAAGCTTTTGATAGAACTGGCCCGGTAGACGACATGTGTGGGATGATATCATTTGATGAACTGACCAAAGAAATAAGCAAGATGGCAGAACAGCCCGAGTTTGGCGAGGAACCAAGATTCATATTCTTCCCTCCTTCGATAAATCACATGACCAGATTAGAGAGGCATTACCAGACCCCAAGCTCGTTACCGACAAATGATAAAGGGAAGGGCAATGAAAACCTTCCTATACCAAAGATGACCCTCGAGGAGAGCAAGATCCTCGATTAACTAAAGAAAAGTCAAGCTAACATCACTCTATGGGGGGTTTTCATGTCTTCTCAACTACATAGAAAATCTTGATCAAGTTTCTCACTGGACCCATAGTTCCTCCTTCTACCACACCAGAAGAGGCGATAAATTTGGGCGGATCCTTGACCTCTACCCGAATGCTATCCTTTTCCAAAGAAAAAATCCCTAGAATTGGGCCAAACAACAATCATGCACTCAACATATCCGTCGAAGTTATGGGGAGGGTCGTACCACTCTATCTTGTCGATAATGGATCCGCCTTGAATGTTTGCCCACTAAGAACTTTCAAATGCTTAGGACTGAATGAAAGTGACCTCGCTCCAGCCTCTGCTGATGTACGTGCCTACAATAATACCCGTCGGGAGGCAATGGGATCCATAAAACTTATAATAGGGGTTAGCCTTATAAACCCTATCGTTGAATTCCAAGTTATTGACATCCCAACTTGTTTCAACCTGTTTCTCGGACGACCTTGGTTCCACATTATCAAGGGTGTGTCTTCCTTACTCCATAAAAAATTATATTTCTTCGCCGACAGACGAGTCATCACCATCTTGGGCGACGACGATAATGCCGAGGGTGCAAGCACTAGCAATCCAATCCTTGAGATACAACATGAATCAAATGATATGCTCCTATCAGGATTTCAAGTTGAGCCACTCCTACTACCGGTAGGGGATGATTTCAAAGAAAGGGTTTGCTGATAATACAACCCTCATGGCAACTTTAATGTGATTTCGATGTTCAAAAACATTCACTTTATGCCTAGACTGGGGCTAGGACAAAGACAACAAGGGATGCTTGATCCCATTGAACTGAAGAAAGCTTTCCCTCCTTATGGTTTGGGGTATCAACCATCAGAATAAGAGCTCAAAATGATCCGCCAGTCATGACCAAAGAGAAGATTAGACTACCTCCATACCATATTAGGTGACTCCTTGAATGGACAATTCATTAAAGAGGGCGAGGACTTCCCATTTTGCATCTTTTCGAAACCATGGTATGATCATACAGAAAAAAAGATGAAACCCGAAATGGAGATCTTTTTCCAAGACATCTACCCATGGGATGAAAGTTCCCAACACCGTGTACAATAACTCATTAAAGATGCCGAAGATTCTGAGGAAAGTGACTCCGAGTACTTGTTCAACTTGCAGACATTGGGGCTGGCACTCTGCATGGTTCATTCAAGACCCACATCACTAGATCCATCCCACTTGATTAAAGCTGCTGATACACCTCTCATTAATTGGCATGCTGCGCCAGTTCTACCTGTTGTAATCCCATCTAATCCCAATGTTTACCATATTTCTTCTTCTGTTATCTATCCTTGTTCAAATGTAACCGAGTCCTCCTTTGATGAGGTTCTTAATGTTATTTTTCCTATCAATGAAATAAACGAACATTTTGAGTTTCTTCCTATGCCTTACATTAACTGTTTAGATTTTAATCAAACTTTTGATGATGATGATTTTGCAAATGAAAAATTATTAACTGATCTAAATAAAGTTAATAATAAACAGCATAAATGTGTTTAACTTAATGAAGAAGGTATTGTTGTTATTAACCTCGGTTCTAATAGCCAACATCGCGAGATTAGGATAGGGGCTACCCTTGACGAACATGAGCGTGCACAACTCAAAGAATTGCTAAAGGAATTTATGGATGTCTTCCCATGGTCATATGATGATATGCCTGGCATTGATCCTGAAATAGCTCAACATGATATCCCCACTCTTCTAGATCACAAGCGGGTTAAACAAAAATTAAGAATGCTCCGCATCGAATGGTCGTTTAAAGTCAAAGAAGAGGTGGTCAAACAACTGAACGTGGGCTTTATTCGTGTGATTGAGTATCCCATATGGCTAGCCAATATAGTGCCTATGCCGAAATTAGGACGGAAAGTTCGAATGTGTGTAAACTATCGGGATTTGAACAAATCCTCTCCAAAGGATATGTACCCACTATCTAATATTGACATGATCGTGGACAACATAGCCAGTCATGTTCTTAAGTCATTCGTCGACGGGTTTTCCGGGGACAACCAAATCAAAATGCACCCAGGTCATTAAGAAAAAAACTACGTTCTTCACCCCATGGGGAACCTTTTTCTACACTGTCATGCCATTTGGTCTCAAGAACGTTGGGGTTACCTACCAGACTGTTGCCACAACCATCCTACACGATCTGATTCACAAAGAAGTTGAGGTCTATGTAGATGATATGATTATGAAATCCAAGAATAGAGAAGGACATGTCCCCGCTCTTCGAAACTTCTTCGAACGACTGTGACAGTATCAGATGAGACTCAATCCACAGAAATGCATCTTCAGGGTTATAAAAGAAAAACTCTTGGGATTCATGGTTAGTGAGAAAGGTATAGAAGCAGATCATGCCCAGCAGAAGGACATACTTGAGAGCCACCTCCCAGAATGGAGAAAGAAGTCTGAGGTTTCCTTGGGACATCGCAATACATCAGCCGGTTCATCAGCCAGTTAACCTCCATCTGTGAACCCATTTTCAAACTACTCCGAAAGTATTCAACCAAGGTTTGGAACAAGGCCTGTCAAGAATATTTTGATCGAGTCAAGAAATATCTGACCCAACCACCGGTACTCATGCAACCACATCCTGGTCTCCCTTTGCTCCTATACCTAATCATAATTGACACTGCAATTGGGGCTTTGCTATCCCAATACCTTGAAGATTCCCGCAAATAAAGAGCCATATATTATGCTTGTCACAAATTGGACGGATACGAAGTCAATTACACTGATTTGGAAAAGGCATGTGTCGCGCTTGTCTGGGTCACCCAAATGTTGCGGCACTACATGCTCACCTTCCCCATCAAACTTGTATCCCTAATGGCCCCATCAAATACCTGCTTGAGAAACCTGCCTTATCCAGCTGAATGGACCGGTGGTTGATGCTCCTAGCCGAGTTCGATATCGTGTAAGTCACGTAGAAAGCTATAAAAGGAAGAGCCATCTCTGACTGCCTCGCTGATTACCCCATGGATGAAGCTGATATCTGGATCTCCGAATTCCTAGATGAAAATATCATCTGCACTTCCCAGGACATTCTCCGGTGGCAAATGTTCTTTGACGGTGCTGCAAAAAAAAAGGGATATGGCATTGGGATACTTCTGATAGCCCCAGATGACTCCCACACTCCCATCGCCATCAAATTAGATTTCCCTTGCACCAACAACATGACTGAATACGAGGCATGCACGGTAGGCCTCAAAGTTGCCCTTAAGAAAGGTATTCAATACCTAGATGTCTACGGGGATTTCTCCCTCATCATTGGTCAAGTGCTCAGAAAGTGGAGAGTTAAGGATGAGAAACTCCAACCCTTCCATGCCCACTTAGAAGAACTAGCCTCCCAATTCCAAGATATCACCTTCTAGTACCGATCTCGAGAAAAAAATATCCTAGCCGATGCCCTTGATAACTTGGCCTCAATGGTAGACATGTTCGAAGGAATAATAATGACCCCCTTCCTAGTTCAAAAGAAAGATAAACCTACCCAATGCTACCTCATTGACCTCATCACCGCAGTAGATCTCGAGATAGCCAATTACTGGTACTATGATATCTGGCACCTCCTCAAACATGGTAGGTATCCCGAGGGTTCCAATAAGAAAGATCGAGCATCCCTCCGAAGACTGGCCGCCGAGTACATCATCTGTCATAAAGCACTATTTAAGAGAAACTTTGATGGAACCCATCTACACTGCATCACAGAGGATGACATTGAAGAGGTAATGCTGAGAATCCACAACGGGGAATGAGGTACACATATGAACGGTCATATTCTAGCCAAGAAGATCATCAGACAAGGCTACCACTAGACCACCATGACCCAGGATTGCACCGCTTATGTTCGGAGATGCCTCAAATGCCAACAGTTCTCCAATCTTCACCAACTGCCTCCGGGGTAATTATACAACATGACTTCTCCCTGGCCGTTCTCCACCTGGGGTATCGACATCATAGGGAAGGTTACACCGAAGGCTTCCAAAGGGTATGAGTTCATCCTAGTTTCCATTGATTACTTCACCAAATGGGTTAAAGCTGAGTCATATGCAGTGTTGAACGCTAAGAATGTGGCCAAATTCATCAAGAAAAACATCATCTGCCAATATGGGGTCCCGCACAAGATAGTATCAAACAACGGGTTGCATTTCGAGGCAGAAGTCACAAAAGTTGTCAACGAGTATGGGATTCATAGACAAAAATCTTCTCCCTACCGACCTCAGACCAATGGTGAAGTCAAAGCCTCCAATAAGAACCTCAAATCCATCATCAGTAAGATGACCGAAAGTTGTCAAGATTAGGCCGATCGAATCCCTTACGCCCTCTAGGGCTACCGGACCTCAATCCGAACCTCTACTGGGGTTACCCCTTACTCTCTAGTCTACGAAATGGAAGCAGTCCTACCCGTGGAGATAGAAATACCCTCGTTGCGCGTCATGCTTGAAAGAAAGGTCAGCGAAGAAAATGGGTGCCAAAGCCATCTTGACGAGCTTACCTTCCTAGAGGAAAGGAGATTGAAAGCTTTATACCACATACAAGGATACCATCATCGAATAGCTCGATCATTCAATAATAGAGTCAAGGATCGCGGGGTTCGAGAGGGGGATTTATCCCTCAAAGAAATAATGGAACCCATGTGGGACCCTTAGAGGGAAATTCAAGCCCAATTGGAGCAGCCCATACATTGTCAATAAGATCTTGTCTGGCGGTGCCACCGTGTTCATCGACCTAGATGGAGAAGAGATGGCTCATCCAGTCAACCTGGACCATCTCAATAAATTCTACCCCTAGTCTGAAATCTCGGTGCGCTACGTCTTTTGTCATCTCACTTCTATTCTAAAGAAAATAAAAAAAAATCTTCAATTGCCTCTGCCCAGAACTACGTGACCCCGATCCTCTACAAAAACTATTTTCAAGCAAATTATTTTTTTTTCAAAACCCCAGGGGTACATAGGCAGCTCACACATTTTACATGAGCACGTCCCTTTCTTTTTCACAAAAAAACTATTATTTTCTTATCTCGGAGAACAAAAGTTCATTCTAATATATACTTGAACAAAAGGATTATGTATTCCTTAGAGATCGGTATAGATATTTCAAAAATACAAAACTCATAAAAAAGGCACAGCTGGATGATGAAAAACTTATTTATTTCACTAATAAGAAATTACGGTACATTTACATAAGAAAAGGAACTGATAATTACCTCCCCCCTACCTTCCTCGAAAACCAAATAAAATTTCCAAATTTATTCCCATTACAAAACAAACTCTCCAAGTGTCCTACACAAACATACCAGAAGAACCCACTCCATCATCATCATCATCATCATCATCATCATCCTGGGGTCCCCAAGCTTCCCCTACCAGAATAGAATGCCGTAGATGCTCCATTGACCAATAAGCTCGAACCAGCTTCGAAAAAACCCTAACACCTCCTTCCATGGTATTAAATATGGCAAACCATCTTTGTCCAGTCTCCACTTCCAATATCCTGCTAACTCTCTACTCCATAACCACTTCATATAACTCCCAGGGAAGTGCCAAACGCTTCCAGCAGACTGAGAAAGAAGGGTCGACGGACGATGACTCGCCCATAAAGAGGCAAGCCACATGCGCAGACTCTCAGTCAAATCTTCTATCGAAAAGAAATCTAGTGTTCGAGGTGGCACTACCTGCTCCCAGTCAAATTAGCGCAGGAGCCGCCAAGAGAAATAGAAATAGGTCTGTATGAGACCAACCGGTTGAATGTACGGATATTCTCCCTTCTCCAGAATAGGCAACAACTTTCCCCACCAAGGTACTGACCAATACAAATTTAAAGCCCCATTCTCCACAAACCAGTTCTCCCAGCTCTCAATATCCAGGCCAACACTGATGAAATGATGCGAGAAGAAGTTGGGTACAATCGAAAAAGGATATTCTGAAGGAGTCACCAGAGGAAGTCTTTCAGACAACCACATGAATAGCATCACAGAGCTTCCCCTAAAAAAGTCCGAACGACCTTCTCGCCAATCATCCAGGACATTTAAAGTCTCCGCTAGTATCACCGCCACAGAATGGCGACGGTATGACATCCATGAAGTAACGATTGTAAGTTGTGGGTCCACCAGTAGTTCCCCAATCACCAGCTGTAATTTTGAAACCAAGCCCCAGAAAAATGGCATCGGCATATCTAGCATCACCAACCTCCTAAAAATTCATGGATTATAACACGGACTAAAGGGAGATCATTCCTCCAGTGACCAGTGGCCTAGCCTCCGAAGGATAAATACGAATAAGATCGACCAAAAAATCCCTGGGAGAACGGGAAAATTGAGGTAAAGCCACAGCAACATTGGGATTTATCCCCAATGTCACAGAAAATTCTTCAAAAGTCGGACAGACTTCTTCCAAGCCAAAGTGGAATCCATGGTCTTCAGGGTACCAGAATTGTACTGCCATCATCATCATGTTCCACTCAATAGGCCGATTACGCCACAAAGAGACTCGACGGATGTTGAAAGCATCATAGTCGACATTATAAGAGCACATTGCTTTCAGGGCTTCGAGGTAGTTAGCAAACTCAATGCTACTAGGGAGGGCAATCTTGCAAGATTAAGAAATAATAAGCAAGTGAGACTGTGGGTAAGTAAAAGTGTGAAGGTGTGATGGAAATACTCCACCCTTACCCCTTTTTATACTTGCAAACCCCCATAAAAAATGTATCCCTTGAAGAAATCGAAGGAAATCCTGCCCCACAAGGTACCAAAGGCTAAAGAGGGTACCAATCAAGGCTTTGAATTGATAGTACTGGACTGACCTGCCGATAGGCAGGACAAGGTGCTTGCCGATCGGCAACCCCCTACTTTTGGAAATTTTCTTTTTTCCTCTTTTGTCAAAATTTAGAAAACTCAAAATAAATTGATGTTCTCAACAAAAATTCAACAATCACCTTTTCATCTTTATATAAATTCCCATTTTGAATAAAACTTTCTTTCAAAATCCCAAAAATATTTATTTTTACGGTCTCAGTATCAAAGTAAAAAGTGCATATGTATGCATTCATTCATCATTAACAAATATAATAAAAAAACCTCATTGCATTACATAGATATTTCTCTGTGTTACATCATCTTGCAGGAAAGAAAAGAAAAAACAACGGGACACATCCTGAACCCACACTCTCTCTCTCCCTCTAACCTAAACTTCACCCCTGCAACGAGATGACGCACCACCACTACCCGAGCCAGACTCTTCCCCAGACAAAACAGACAGCACCAAGAAAAAAGGAACTGGGATCGCATCCCGAATATGGGCAGTTGCCAAAGATATCCAATCTCTGATATCCCTCAGCTAACTGGTCGACACCCGAACTTGTTGCAAGAAAAGGAAAAATCGTTATCAAAGCAGAAAAGAAATCAAAAAGAAAGAAAAAGAGGAACAAAAAGGTATACCACAAGATGAAGGACCTCCTCTGTCAAGCCCAAATCCTCCGGATCCATCGCATGAGGATGATGTAACATAGGAACCATCCCTCCATCAGTCCGCTGAATTTTGTACGAAGGGGTATGCAACCGCATGAAGGAAACCTTCGAAGTCACCGTCGCCGCAGATGTCGACAGACCGCCACCGCTGTGGGAGGACCCCACTGACCGACTCGAACCCGTAGGAGGGAAAGGCAAGGCATCATATATGCTGGGTTCCATCATCCAGCTCAGGACAAAGTCCATATAATCATACGGCACATCCGTATTAGTGTACAATAAGTAGGACTCACCAATTATCACCGCGATCCTCGCATCCTTCGACAATAGCCACTACCACCTCGTAGACATAGGAGGACGCGCAGGTGGCACCACCGCCTCCTCCTCATCAATCTTTCGAACCACCCTCTCCCTGAGATACCAAGAGTGGCCAAACTCATGCGCTAATAAGCGCCGCAGTTGTGTGTTTACCCCAGTCAACCCCGTGTCCTGAATAGCAATCCCCCAAGGGTAAAAGGTCACCTGAAAATCCCAAGAAAGTATAAGCCAATACAAAATTAGAGCTTACAAAGAATAGAACTAAGGAAGTAAAAGTCTTACCCTATCACTAGTTAGGCCATTCAAGACCTGACGCACTGCCTCTAGAGAAAGAGATCCCCTCGACTGCTGATTGGCCTTGTGACATCAATACAACCGGCAGAAATCTCCAACAGTCTCATCCTTGAGAGCGATTAGCTGGGTATTACACCCAATCACCTCATAGAACCACGTCTGCCAAAGACAAGAACTTGCAATAAAAAAATTACACGCATAAGTAACGTGAGAATGCACGAAAGGAAAATGCACAAATCAAAGAATACCTTAAGAAGTTACATGACTCCAGTAAAAGTCTGTCGGCAGCACCGGCTGAATGCATCCATAGAAATATAGAGGGTCGCCAAAGTCAATCTCCCCCTATCATAGAAAAGGATGATCGAAAACACCCTCAAGTATGGTAAAAACCACTAATGGACGACGTAGCCACTCGACGCCACTATAAAGCCTCCCAACGCTAGCAAAATGAACAACCGGACCATTTGCCTCACCTGTAGCCTACCTTCACGTCAACCACCCTACCCAACAAACATCCTTCAATAGGGATAGCCGAATGGAATCCCCAGATACTATCCTCCCCACGTCACCGATCACCGCTCGCACTGCCTCCGGGATCACCCGCAGGGAGCGATCCACCTCTATCTGCTCCCCATCACAATCCAGCCCCAGCAGCTGCTGCATATCTATGGGAGTCACAGTCATCTCCCCGAAGACAAAATGGAAAGTGTAGGTAGTGTCCCAACATCTCTCCCCCAGAGCGCACAAGAATGCTGTCGAACGAGGCGTCTCATCTAGCATAGACGCCAACCTCACAAAACCCGCTGATGATGCCACCCAATGCACCACAGGTGGTAGATGCTCCCCGACATCCTTAAGCCCCGTCGTCCCCCGAGCACACATGTTATTCAAAGAGACATCGGACTGTCAAAAAGAAAAATCCTTGTCAAAATCTAAGAAAAGAGGAAAACACAACAAAGGAATGCCAAAGGTCATTTTTAATTACATAACCGCCAGGTTTCACCACCCTCGAGGAGCGATGACACGACGACTCCTGCAGCAGGGTCCGCTCATCCGCAATCGGATCGAATGCATCAAAGGATTTCTCGCTCCCCAAAGCAAGAGGCGTCCTGGCCCTCCATTCCACGTTCGTCCAATCATCAACAGTCAACCACTCCATGTGTACAGCAGTGCTCACTAAAGCGGCCATTTTTCAGATTAGGGACTGCTAGAAGATTCGTAGAGGAAAATCACAAAAAGAGAGAAGGAAAGACGTTGTGAAAATGAATGGAATTCTACCCCTTTATATAGGATGCCAAGGGTCATGCCGATCAGTAGTGACCCCCCATCTGCCGATCGGCACTACCCCTTTACCTTCCGGAGGCAGTCCAAAAGACCGTCCCACTGCTGAATAGCACCCTTTACAACATGCCGACCGGCACCCCCTTAAAATTTCGTCCAAAAATTCCATAAAACCCTTAAAAATACTCAAAAAATTCCTAAAAATTGCACAAAAGATTTAGAACATCTTCACCAAGGAAAATTCGCACTCCCTCAAGAGGAACCCCTATTTCCCCACCAGAACTCTCAAAAGCCAAGTGAATCTTCTCCCGACGATGTCCCCGGAGGATCTCTAAGGATCACCTGTTATACCCCAAAGGTCTCAAACTTCCCTAAGTAATACGTCCAATACTTCGACCACCTAATCACTTCCCCAGTGGATTTTAGAACATCACATTTGCCTTTCCTCCGCAAGATCTCCAAAATCACAAAGATTTCCCCACCAATCGGCTCCCCAGCATCACAAGGTAATTTCCCCGAAAGAGTTCCCCGAGAAGATCTCTAATTAATCACGCAACATTGGCTTCGACCCACAGAATTGGTCATCTCCATTTAAGCCTGCATAATTGGCTTTGACTCGCAGAATTGGTCATCTCCACATAAGCCCGCATAATTGGCTTCGACCCGCAGAATTGGTCAAGTCAACATAAGGCCGCAAAATCGGCTTTGACTTGCATAATTGGTCATCTGAACATAAGCCCATAGAATTGGTTTTGACCTACATAATTGGTCTTCTCCATTTAAGCCCGCAGAATTGGCTTCGACCCGCATAATTGGTCATTTCCATTTAAGCCCGCAGAATTGGCTTTGACCCATAGAATTGGTCTTCTCTATTTACGCCCGTAGAATTGGCTTCGACCCGTAGAATTGGTCATCTCAACCTAATCCCATAGAATTGTCTTCGACCCACAGAATTGGTCATCCCAACGTAAGCCCGCAAAATTGGTCATCTCAACCTATGCTCGCAAAATTGGCTTCGACCTGCAGAATTGATCATCTTAACATAAGCTCGCAAAATTGGCTTCGACCCGCAAAATTTTTCATCTCAACCTAAGTCCGCAGAATGGGCTTTGACCCACATAATTGGTCATCTGAACCTAAGCCCGCAAAATTAGCTTCGACCCACAGAATTGGTCATCTCTACTTAAGCCCTAAGAATTGGCTTCAACCCGCAGAATTAGTCATCCTTATTTCCTTAGGTCCTCAAAATTGACCTCGACCCGTAGAATTGGTCATCCCCAGTACACTCCTTCGGTCCTCAGAATGGGCCTCGACCCTCTGAATTAGTCATCTTCATTTCCTTAGGTCCGTAAAATCAACCTATTTCAAAAGGCATCAGCGGTGTCTATTCGATGGCTAACATTTTTTCCAAACTCACCCATTAAGCGACTCTATAGGTACCCCATTCTATTACCCCCTAAACTCTCCTTAGGTCCCTATCACCTCCCGTCGTCACTACCAACCCAAGTCATACCTCGGGTAATAATCTAGATGCCATCGGACGCTCCCAGTTCCATTTGACCAAAAAAGTCAACATCTTCAGCTCGACTGAGACTGAATGAATATTTGAAGGTAACTGAATCCCCTTTCCAACGGTCCGTCCCGTGCGCGATTCTGACTTACCATGCGGATGAACAACCCGTTTTCCCGCGAAACCCGATCAGGAGGCCACCGGGCGCTCTCGGGATCCGTTTAACCAATGTTAACTCTTCAGCTCGATCGAGACTGAATGCATCTTCAAAGGTCACTAAAACCCTTTTCCAACGGGCCGCCCTGTGCGCGATTCTGACTTATGATACGGACGAACGATCAATTTTAGCCTATAAGGTCATCGATGCTTTCAGGGCCCGGTTGACCAAAGTTAACTCCCCAAATAGGGTCAAAATCTTTGGAACGTCGAAGTACATCTCCTAATCTTTCCAACGGTCCGCCCCATGTGCAATTCTGACTCACCATACGGACGAACAATCCGTTTGTGTTTGAAGTTTCCCATCCAAAGGCCAGATGGGTGCTTTCGAGCCACATTTGACCCAAAGTCAACTCCCGAACCCGGGAGCGATCCAAAGGACTTTTGAAGGTTTTTGAATTACCTTTCCAACTGTGTGCCCCTGTGCTATCGGATCAATAGTTTGCACTCTACGATCGATTTTTCGAAGGAGCCTAAAAGACACTGTCAAACGACAGGTCCCAGACCCTGCCTATCGATAGTGTGCCTAAATGAACCTACTGATTGGCAGGACTAGGGCTATGATGATCGACAATGCCATGTGCCTATAAAAATTAGGGCCTGACCTCATTTCAATAGGAGCCCAGATCTGAAATACCTCACACTGAGCGAATCTAGAAAACCTCTCTCGAAGTCAGCGTGATTTCCACATCCAGATCCCTTTCCAACCTTCACTTTTCATCATCCCGTTCATCAGACTTGGTTAAGTAACTACCCTTCATCATCATCCAAGTTCAAGGTACTCTCTCCAACATTCAAGATCAAGCTCAAGATCTTAAAGAAGGTCCAATTTTCTCAATCCTCTCCTTAAATTCTCATAAATTTGCATTAGCTTATTTTATTACTTAGCACTTTTATTCTCTCATCCCACATATCCTAATATATTTTTTATTTAGTATTATTTCACATCTCTTATTTGCATATAAATAAAACCCAAAAAAATAAGAAAAAGAGGGTTTGCTCATAAATGCCTAACGGGAATTCTCACACCTTTCTGAAACTTTTCTCACAACTAAAACATTTTTTTTACACACATAAGAGAAGCCCCGGTTGGATTTATGGGATAAACCCCACCCCTCATTTTGCATGCGAACTACGTGGACTTTCATGCCTCTATAGGCTATGTAGGCATCTCGGGGTAAAACGTGAGACTGGATTCCTATTCTTACTTTTTCTCTCATTTTCTATTTTCTCGAAACTCAATTCTCTTAGATTCTATACATTTACACACACACACACACATACACACACACACATACACACACACACACATACACACACACACACACACACACACACACACATACATATACATACATACACACACACACACGCACATATATATATATATATATATATATATATATATATTTGTTCTTAGTGGCGTATTATTCCACATGCACTATCGTTCCATTATAACGATCAACGCAAGCGTAATCGCGTAAATCTTAGTTTCTAATATTATCTTTATGAACATTCCTACGGATGACTCACTTCATCTCTTCCATAATACAAGTCGATGAATAGTATCTCCACTACATATATACATGCACACATATCACGGGTAAAATGAATAAAAATAGCAAAAAACCCATGAGAGGCCGTATGGGCAGAATGGGTGCCTAACACCTTCCTATTTCATAACTTAGCCGCCGGACCCTGTTTGAATCATTTTAGTTTCGTATGTATCAATATTTCTTTGGATGTTGTCCTTCAGGATAGCTCCCTTTCTTTTGTCTATTTTGAGTAAAATAGACTGGCGACTCCATCTCTCTACATTTTTCACCTCATCAATAACGCCGGCCAATGCACTCCCGAGAGGGACGCGCGGGACCTAGGATCCTCCTCTCTCACCCTCCACGAGGATTGTGGGGATGGACACAGTAAGGCCACTAAAAAAATTAAGTAGATAATGCAAATGTTGATACATTTAATAGACACTACTCAAGAATCTTGAAAATACTGACAGCCTGACCAAACTACTAATGTACGAATATTCATATATCAAAGTTTATTTTAAGTCACATTTGATTTTCACCCCCACTTTGTTTTGATATTTGTATAAATCCTCACTTTTTACTCAAAAACATTGCTGAAACTCACAAATTGACACATTAAAATCTTTCATGACACTTTGTGACCTTAGGAACTCTTTTAGAGGAGAGTTCACACCAAATTCCTTCCTCCATGGGATCATATCAGCCTACATTTGATATGTTTCCTCGATGTCAAATTTCTTATCCCTCAGAATTTTCATCGTCCAAAATTAGAGATTTATATTCCAATCAGATTTCTTATATAATTCAAAGTGGAGGAAATTAACGAGAGGTCTAAGTTCACTTTAATGAAAATAGTTTGAAGCAAAAAGTAAATCATTTATAACTATTATACGAAGAGTAAATAAGAAAATCTTAAGCATTAGCAAATGGTTAGTATCCAATTTGAGATGAAAGTCAAGATAGGTTGCTCTAGTCCCTCTATAATTGATAATGGAAAAAAAGAAATGAAAAAACTTGAGCATCATATCATAATCATTGTCTTTAAAAGGTAGTAATTATTCTAAAATAAGGTTTTGATGTAATGCATCAATGACCTTCAATTTGTCTGCATCATGCTCATCCTTAGTAAAAATAGACATGACTAGTGTTTCTCCTGCCCTTTTTTGTCTGAGAATTAATAAATTTGTCAGCAGCATTGACTGCCTTGTTATTGAGAGACCCAATCCTTGTATTTCTCTCAACTTCTTCAATGTTTATTTTCTCTGTGCCAATTCACAATTTTTCCCGTGAACTACACTCAAACACACTATATTATAAATACACAAGTTGATGGAAAAATTATTCTTTCTATTTCAAAACATATACAAAACAAAGGAATGTGTCCTAAAAATCTAACATGTTATTTATTGAAATAAATCCAACCATCAAGGTCGAGTTATGTAAATAATCATAATTTAACGATGACAAAAGATGATGATTCTGCCAACATAGTGAGCCTATTTGTTATGTAGACTTGTTTTGATGCATTAAAATTATGATGAATTTCTCAAGGAAAAAGATGAGCCCAGTTCTCTGATTCATCGATATGACTAAGAAAAATAGTAAATTCATTTGTGCCATTTGTTACACACAAAGTCTAGGTAACAAGAACATTCAAGAATTGTGAAAATTCATTTATAAATTAAAGAACTTTTTTTAGTAAACACTTACGTTTATAGTTTGTTTAAATTATTAAGGACACATAGGCTCATAAAAATGGGTCCAGAAGAATAAAACCACCCACCACCATCCATAAAATAAACTGATCATACCCATATTTACCTTTTCGGTTCACAAATGGGTTATACAGTCTATTCCTAAGAGTCATCGACGGGTCATAAAGCACAAGAAAGTTTACTCTTTCCACTCTTTTTGTGACAACCCGAATATAATTATGATAAATTATATTTAAATCATGATTAGCTTGTGTGAGATGTATAATATGTTATTAGTATATATAATTTTAATTCATTATGTTTAGTCTAATCCTACCTTCATAAAACATGAAGAATCGAACTAGTTACAAATGTGAAATTTTGAAGTTTTCGGTAGGAATGTTCAAGTTTAAGACTAGTTTTCACCTTTATGACATAACAATTGACTTGATGTGTAAACTATATATGAGTTAGGGTTTTAAAACAACAAACGTCCATTGAACGGACATCCGAGTGGGAAGATATTGTCTTTTTACGAACAGGGCCTAAAGTAGTCATTTAGCCTTAAATGATATTTTGTTTTATATGCCACATGTTATAAATTGATTGGTTGGAGGTGGAGGTTGTTTTTGCCGACTTAAACCCTTGAGATATCCTCCTTTCTTCAGAAAACTCAGTTTGGGAGAGTTTTAAGTTGAGGAAAAATAATTGTGAGGGTTAGGAAGAAGAAAGTGAGGAGAAACATTAAAAAAAATTCATAGAAAATTACGTAAAAGCCCCTAACATAATTCCAACCATGAATTTTGTTATTTTTCATTAATTTATGATTTATATGATATAAATCCTTGATTTTTATTGACCTTTCATGCTTGGGTGCATATGTATGGATATATGCAAGTTTAAGTTAAGTTGAATGTACAAAACCCTAAAATTGCTTTGTTTAGAAACTATGTTTATTCAAACATCCATATATTTTTGTATACTTACTGGAATTGATTGATTACAATTAGAGATTAACCTGGACTCATATATGTATTACATACCCGAAAATCATGTGAAAATACCAAGAAATGAGTCCTTGGTGAGAGTTTGAAATTCGGGTATGAAATCTGCCCTAAGGGTGAAAATATGCCCGCCATGTGTTCGGTGTTTTGCTTGACATAGCAAACGAACCTTAAAAATTATGAAACTTTAATTTTTTGTTGTTAAATATGTTTACTGATGTTGCGTTAAACATCATATAAATTTATAATGTAGAAAAATTATGGAAATTCGTGGAAGTTGAATGAACGATAAGAGGGCCTATAGGGCAGATTTGCCATGTGGTAAAGAAATGAGCATATCTTGCTCTAGGAGACTTAAAATGATGTACCGTCTTTTGTATTGGAATACTAATATGACAAGGATTGAATTTACAATAATAAATGATTTTATATTTGGTCTATATTTGGATATGTTAAATATACTAGCATGGATTTGGATGGAACTTCACTTGTGATAAATGATTTGAATGGAATCATGTGATGCTTATGGATTGAATTATGTTTAAATCGTTCTTTGGATTATTGATATTATTATCATGATACTAATATATTAAGAATGCTAGGAAGGGAAGAAGAGCTAATTGAACAAGTACTGGATAAAGGCAAGGGCAAAGCCAGTTAAACTGCCAAGGTGAGTGTACTTATGATTTGTTTCATATATAAATATGAATATAGCTCTAAGAGTGGATTTGTTTGAATACTTCGGTATTCAGTATTTGTTTGGATATTAAAATATCTAGGATTTGTTTGGGTCTCATGATCCAGGATTGGTTTGAGTACTTCGGTATTCAGGATTTGTTTGGATATTAAAATATCGAGGATTTATTTGGGTCTTATGATCCAGGATTGGAATTGGACAAAGATCTAATGATTTGTTGGAAGTAATGTTCCAGGATTTGTTATTGCCAATGGGCTGAATTATTTGGATCTTATGATCCAGGATTTGTTATTGCCAATGGGATGAATTGTTTGGATCTTATGATCCATGATTTCTGATTGCCAATGGGGAGGATTGTTCGGATTTTATATCTACATATTCGATATAGAATTGTTATTCTATTGCAGGGAAGGAGTACCTCACTAAGCTTAATGCTTAAGGTTTATATTTTAACAATTTCAAGTTCGTACGCTGCCAGCTAGGATACCATATGACCGGTATCTTTGAGAGTTGCACCATTGGAGAGAGCTGGGGTTTAAAAATGGGATTTTATTGTTGTCACACTGAAGATTTTAATATACTCACACATTGTATATATTGATTTAGTATGGATTGAGTTCATCATAATTAATCACGGTATTGTATGTTTGCTTAATTATGACTCTGATATTGAATTTTATGATATAAGAATAATATTATGTTCATTATGCACATTATGTAGGAAAATATTGATGAATGAATCATATTTCTGATGGGCTCAAGAATATGATCTAATTATTCCAATAACAAATGATTAGTATGGATATTGGGTTTTGGGGTGTGACACTTTTCTCCCTCACAATCAACAAAATCATTCGTTGTTTGTTTGTCCAACGGCAGTATTGAGAGGAGTAGGAGGAGGATAAAAGAGGAAAAAGGTTTGGCATAAACCACCTTCTACAAAGTTGATCCAAATCTGACCTGTAAAATTCATCAACCCATATCTAACCCACACAAAATTGACCCAATCCATTTGTAATCTTCCCACATCCACCCATAGCTGCCCAATTTTTGGGTTTATGGGCACCTTCAAACATTTTGGAACAAAAATGACATCATAAAACAATTTGTTTTCAGTCCACAACGAGGACTTCAAACATAAGAAATTTTATCAAAATCCTTAACTGATGATGCTGAAATATAGCACCACCAGATAAGTGATGGTGAGCTCAAACATTAGCAACCATGGCATCCATAGAGATGTAAGTGTATAAGTGTGTAGAAGGAGATGAGTATAAGAGGAATAAGATAATGACGTATAGTGGTTCAGCCAATTTAGCCTACATCCACTGTGAGTGTGTGATCCACTAAGTATGGGCACTAATGGCCTTGGATACAATGCACATAAGCTCACTTTCTCTCTCTACTGTATGTACAAGCATAGTTTTTGCTAGGATTATAATTCTCGATCCACCCACTTATAGGGTTGTAGGTGACAAGTATATATAGGTCTTGGGGGGTATAGTGTACCCCCAAAGTATGCATGGTGCATGTGAATAAGGATCTAGACAATCTCCTGTTGACATATGTAGATGCCAAATGATGACATAATATTCCCTCACGTGAGGAGGTGATATTATTATAACGGTCTTCCATGTGCCATGTGATCCTCGCGCGCACTGTTCCATGCGTCTCCCAAATCGCGCACTGTGATGATGTCACCCTCGGCCTATGATACGACGTCGAGGGCAAAGTTCCTTCTAGTAGTGAGTTTGGCATAATTTAGGCCTCGTACTGTCATACCCTCGGAGGGTCGTTTGAGCCAGGTGAGGGGTCGGCCCCTTTAAGGGTCGTCTGAGCCTGGTGGAAGGTCGGCCCCTTGAAGGGTCGTCTGAGCCTGGTGGAGGGTCAGCCCCTTGAACGGTCGTCTGGGCCTGATGGGGGGTTGGACCTTGGAGGGTAGTCTGGGCCTGATGAGGGGTCAGCCCCTTGAAGGGTCGTCTGGGCCTGATGAGGGGTCGTCCCCTTAAAGGGTCATCTGGACTATAATGAGGGGTCAGCCCCTTGGAGGTTCGTCTGGGCCTGATGAAGGGTCATCCCCTTGAAGGGTCACCTGGACCATGATGAGGGGTCGGCTCCTTGGAGGGTCGCCTGGTCCTGATGAGGGGTCGGCCCCTTGAAGGGTCGTCTGGACCATGATGAGGGGTCATGAGACCATCTTGGGCGTGCCTATGTTGGAGGGCACCCTCGGCCTAGCTGAGGGTATATATGGGTATATCAATCACCCCCCAGCCCTTAGCTATAGATGATTCTGAGATGGCTGAGGGATAATATTGCTTTTGAGATAAGTGTATGGTCTGTTTGATTAATGACACATGTCAAGCTGTCGTGACATCTAGGCAGGTACTCATTGTTGTTTCTATTTCCAAGGCGTGGCGGCTGCACACTACTTGGGGATTTATGCCCCAATGATGCCCTCCTCGTGGGCTGTGCTCTGCATTGGTTAGTGGCCCCACTCATTAGCAAGGTATTTAAATAATTTTTAAAGTTTCTCTTTCTTCTTCTTCTTCTTCTTCGCGCCTGAACTCTCTCTCTCTAGCTTCCAGCTTTCTAGCCATTTTTGCAACTTTGACGTTTCGAGTTTGGATGTTCTTCTATTTCTTTAGAGGTAACTCCTTTGCCCTAGTGCCCTCTTTATCTTCAGTTTTGTTTGCTTTCTTACTTTAGGGTCCTAAGGTTGGATTTCCCTTAGGTTGTTTCATAATTTTTTCGGCATCTTCTCCGATAACTGGTTCTTGAGTGTTCTTGATCAAAACCTTTGATTTCTTTGGTTTTGATCTAAAAGTCCAACCTGGTCAACTGTGAGATTGTTTGTAGTTGGCAAAGCCAAATCCTTCTAAGTGCAGGGTCTTCCCCTTAATGCTTAGGAGGCTTTATAGTTTAGTTGAAGAATTCCCTTCCCTGAGAGATAAATTATTTGTTGAGATCAGACGAATAGAGGAAGAGGAGGAGAGAAGACGAGGGGCCGACCCTAATTGGGTACGACCCATCTTCCCCATTCCTCTAGCCACAATTAGAAAATCTGAGTCTTGTGGGTCGTCCTCTCGTCCAGTCGAGAGTTATTTAGGAGAGATGGATGAGAGAGCGTCATCGCCAACTGGCGCTGGACCTTCTATGAGAAGAGAGACGTCTGATCTAAGCCTATGCTGACATGCCGAGGGTATGGTTACTTTCGAGGCTGTACCTGTGATAACTCTATCCCCACATGCTTTATAGATGGCTTTTCCTCAAGGGCCTCTGACAGATGATGAGGCTGAGGGATAGGGGACTGAAGATTGTGAGGACTCAGATGTTGACCCAGTTGACACATCTCATGCCTCGTCCTATATTTCCTCGGTCAGGTATCATGACCTCCTTCTGTGGAGGCATGCATATGGTGCCCCCCCAACATATCCATAAGGGTTCCCTCTGAGTCTGAGAGAGTCTTTGAGGGTGAAGAGGGAAAGATTGCGGTATACGAACTAATGTTTAAGGTCGGTGTCAGACTCCCTCTACATCCTTCCATCATAGATATCTTGTCATCCCTCGGCGCTGCCCCCTCTCAGCTTCCTCCCAATTACTGGAGGACAATCCTCGGCTACATCTCCCTACGGAAAAATTCCTTTACTGACGAGCCTTCCTCCGACGTGTTATTATCTTGCTATAATATCACTTCCTTATCCAAACAGCCTGGGTACTATCACCTGGGGGCGAGGAGGTCTGATAAAAAAATTCTCCATGTGGCACAAACCTCCAATCACGATTGTAAGAAGAGATTTTCTTCATTTCTAGAGAGTGGAAATTTTCCGCCGAGGTGTAACATTTGGACGATGGTCCGAGGGTTCCCAGAAGATGGTCTAATCCCTCGATGAAGGCCAGGTCAGATCCCAGACTGAGTCTGGATGAGAAAGATATAGTTGAATATCTGAGGGAATGAGGGAAAGGGGGTGAAATTCCAAAGTTTGAAGATCTAATGACCGCTAAGTTCCTCAAGGAAGCTGGCCTGAGGGTCAGCCCCCTGACAGAGCTATGTGAGTTATATTTTTTTTTGCCCATTATTTACTTTTTTCAAGTGTTTCATCTTTGCCTCTGTATTTTTCTGACGTGTCGTCCTCTTTTCAGGTCGTCCTTCTGGTATATCTGATCAACTTTGGGAAATGACTGCCCCCAGTTTACTATCAGGCTTGGGCGAGAAGAAGGGTAAGGAGCCTTAGGAAGCTCTGAGGAAGACGCAGACCGTGGGGCCGACACCTGCTGAACTGACCTCCGACAGACAAAAAAGGAAAGAGCCTAAAGTCCCTGTCTACCCTCATCCAGATTGACGGACGAGGGCAAGGGTCGAGGTGTCTGAGGGGACCGCCTCTTCTTCCAGCATGGAGGCCTTTTGGTCCTAGAACTTGGCATTTTTGAAGGCCGAGCCATCTTCTCTGATCGCCAACCTGAGGGCGGCCAAGGCATCCATGTTTTCTTCCCCCTCGGCTGCTGACTACGAGTTTTTTTCCAAGATGCCCCCGGCGAAGGTGTATGACTATGGTCTGCACACCCTAGCCCAAGTATTTGTTCTCACTTCCTTCCCTTAACTACATTCTTTCACAAACTGTTTTCTCGGCCTCTTAATGAGTTTCTTTTTCTTATGCAGTCTGTCTGTGCTTTTTCCTCGGCCACTAAGTTGATGGCTGAGAACCAAGAGAAATTCCATGAAGTTGAGAGGGCTATTCAGCACAAGGCTGATCTATAGTCAGAGCTTGAGACTGCAAGGGCTGAGTTAGAGAGCGCTAGGACTGAGCATGCGAGGATCCTGGACGGGCTGACGAGGGAGCATGATGCAGACATGGTGGCCAAGGACTTGCTTATAAAGGAGAAGGACGAGGCCTTGAACAACTTGGGGGTTCAGCACAAGGCCGATCTTGAGGCGGCTGTCAAGAAAGCCGAGGTCGATGCTGTGGAGGCCTACAAACTCTCGGATGAGTTTCAGGGCTTCGGCCTTGAATACTTAGAGAGGGGAATCAGGACGGCCTATCGGTGGGTCGTTCTTAAGTTTGCCGATGCAGTATCTTCTGTTCGCCTCTCCATCGAAGCAGTCCAACTGGACGACCCTTTGATTGTTGAGGCCTTGGCCCAGGTGGAATCTCAAGTGCCTGTTGAGGGTACTGGCACGTCTGAAGATCAGCCTATTTTGGTCATCGAAGAAACTTTTGTTATCGATATTGAGGCCCTACCCTCCGATGCTGCTCAATAGGGTGGCTGTTTGTAGCCAATACCCTCTTTTTGTATCTTATTTTTGTAGAACAAACATCAATTTGTATTACTTTATTTATATTATCATCTCTCTTGTTGTCTTCCATACTTTTCTCTTGTGTGATTTGTATTGTTTTTTTTATATTAACAGTATCACTAACCCCTCCCTCGTCTTTCTTGAGGGTGAAGGAGGGGTCGTCCCCAACGTTCACCCTTATTATAGCCGAGGGTGATTTCCACTAATTTTAATTGATGAGGTTAATAAAGTCCTCCCTCGTCTTTCTTGAGGGCAATGGTGGGGTCGTCCCCACCATTGACCCTCATTATAGCCGAGGGTTGTAATTACAAAACTAATGGTTTTAATTAAGTCCTCCCTCGTCTTTCTTGAGGGCAATGGTGGGGTCGTCCCCACCATTGACTCTCATTATAGCTGAGGGTTGCAATTACCAAACTAATGATTTCTAAGTCCTCCCTCGTCTTTCTTGAGGGCAATGGTGGGGTCGTCCCCACCATTGACCCTCATTATAGCCGAGGGTTGTAATTACCAAATTAATGGTTTTAATTAAGTCCTCCCTCGTCTTTCTTGAGGGCAATGGTGGGGTCGTCCCCACCATTGACCCTCATTATAACGAGGGTTGTAATTACCAAACTAATGGTTTTAAGTCCTCCCTCGTCTTTCATGAGGGCAATGGTGGGGTTGTCCCCACCATTGACCCTCATTATAGCCGAGGGTTGTAATTACCAAACTAATGGTTTTTAAGTCCTCCCTCATCTTTCTTGAGGGCAATGGTGGGGTCGTCCCCAGCATTGACCTTCATTATAGCCGAGGGTTGTAATTACCAAACTAATGGTTTTTAAGTCCTCCCTCACCTTTCTTGAGGGCAATGGTGGGGTCATCCCCACCATTGACCCTCATTATAGTCGAGGGTTGTAATTACCAAACTAATGGTTTTTAAATCCTCCGTCGTCTTTCTTGAGGGCAATAGTGGGGTCGTCCTAACCATTGACCCTCATTATATCCGAGGGTTTTTTTCCAAAGATGATCCCATGCATACTAGAACTGACAAACACAATATGAGAGGAAACACTGATATTTCTCATTAATTTTCTAAGTGTTATGTTGGAGCAACACCCATTACAATTATGGTTCGTCAGGATATTACAACACTACTGATAGTATTTTTTTTCAAATGATCTGCATTCCAGGGGTTGGAAAAGGGTTCCCCTTCTAGGTTTTCTAGTCTATAGGTCCCTGGGACAACTTCGTCGATGACCCTATAGGGGTCGTGCCAATTAGGATGGAGCTTGTTGGGCTTCTGCCAAGTCTTTTTGAGGACCAAGTCCCCCACTGCAATTGGTCTCTGTTTCACCCTCTGATTGTAAAACCTTGCAGTCCTCTACTGGTAGGCGGCTTGCCTTATCTCGACGTCTTCCCTCCTTTCCTCAATCAAGTCTAAGTCAAGTCTCCTCTATTCCGTATTTCTATGGGGGTCACACATTTGGACCCTATGAGTGGGAAACCCAATCTCAGTGGGGATGACAGCCTCTCATCCATAAGCTAGCATGAATGGGGTCTCTCCGGTAGAGGTCTTTGCCATCATCCTGTAGGCCCACAGTACAACATATAACTCTTAAACCCATCTTCCTTTTGCCTCCTCAAGTCTTTTCTTGATCCCGTCTAGGATTGTCCTGTTTGTAACTTCTGTTTGCCCATTAGCCTGAGGTTGATCTGGGGTAGAGAAGAATTGTTTAATACTCACCCTTTCACAGTACTTCTATAGAGATGTATTCTTGAATTGAGTCCTATTATCCGAGATGAGTGTATTTGGGAGACCATATCTGCATATAATGTTTCTCCATATAAATTGGAAGGTCTTCTGCTCTGTGATTGTTACCATCGGCTCTGCTTCCACCCATTTTGAAAAATAATCAATGGCCACGATGAGGAACCGATACTTATTGATGGCCCTAGGCAAGGGTCCTACTAGGTCAATCCCCCACACTGAAAATGGCCACGGGGATGTAATGGAAGTAAGAGGCTGATGGGGTTGGTGGAAAATATTTGGCATTTGTCACACTTTTTTACATATGTCGTGGCATCTTTCCCCAAGGTCGGCCTCCATTACCCTTGGGTGATAACCCTCTTCGCTAAGGACCTGCCCCCAATGTGGCTTGAACACGACCCCTTATGCACGTCCTGCAAAATGCTTGGGACTTCAGATGGATGTACACACCTAAGTAAGGGGATCAAAAACCCCTTTTTGTACAAGGTGTCCCCAATGACAGTGAACTTTGCAGCTCTGTGCCTCAACTTCTTCCTTTTTTGCCCTGCTTCTGGCATCTACCCCTCTTTAATGCATCTGATCAGAGGGTCCATCCATGAAGTTTATTTAGAAATATTCAGGCAAGTGCTAGGTGTTCCCTCAACATCTTCGATAGTTGGTCGAAGTAAAATTTCCACTGAGACTATTCGCCGAGGCCAACCTAGCAAGGGAATCAGCACAGGCATTGCCCAGCCTAGGTATCCTCTTCAATTTTACTTCTTCGAAGCTCTTCAGTAGTGACCTCACCTTCTCGAGGTACTTGGCCATTCGCTCATCCTTGGCCTCGTAGGCCCCTAGTATCTGATTCACTACTAGCCTTGAATCACTATGGACCAAAATCTGGCAGACACTAAGGTACTTGGCCAAGGATAGCCCTGCTATCAGGGCCTCATATTCGGACTCATTATTGGAGGCTTTAAAGTTGAACCTCAGTGCATACTCAATGTCTGTGCCATCGGGTGCTGACACTACAAGTCTAGCTCCACTTCCGCTGTCACAGGAGGACCTGTCAACGAAGAGGCTCCACACAGTATCCTCTGAAAAATTTCCCTCCATGAGGGACCCCTGTCTAAAGAGATATCTTCCCTCCTCGGTTTTGGCCACTTTTCTTTAGCGGTGCTTATTTCAGCCTTATCTACGGATATGTCGGTGAGTCTTCCCTGTAGGGTATCTGTCTTCCTGAGGCTCTCGTCTTCAGTTTCATCGTCTTCCTAAGTAAATTCAGCCACGAAATCTGTCAATGCTTGCCCCTTGATGGACTTCCTAGGTTGATACATGATGTCAAACTCTCCCAACTCTATGGCCCGGGCCATTAACCTCCCTAACTTTTCTGGCTTATGTAAGACCTGCCTAAGAGGAGAGTCAGTGAGGATGACCATTGTATGGGACTGGAAGTATGGCTTCATCTTCCTCGATGCATGGATCAAGGCATATGCTAACTTCTCCATCCTTGGGTATCTTTGCTCTACACCTTGGATTGCCTTGCTGTTGAAACATACGGGCTTCTGTACCCCATCCTCGTCTCTCATAATGGCTGCGCTGATGGACGATTCTGAGACAGCTAAGTACACATATAGTTGTTCGCCCTGTACTGGTCGGGATAACAGCAAGGGAGACCCTAGGTATGACTTTAACTCCTTTAAAGCCTGATCACACTCTTCACTCCATTGGAAGGTCTTCCTGAGTATTTTAAATAATGGTAAACACTTGTATGTGGCTCTGGATACGAACCTTTTCAAAGCAGCCACTCACCCCGTGAGCCTCTGAACGTCTTTAATGGTCTTGGGGGTCTTCATCTCTAGTAGGGACTTTATTTTCTCAAGGTTGGCCTTAATGCCTCTTTGATTCACGATAAACCCCAAGAATTTCCCTGCTCCAACCCCTAAGACACACTTGGACGGGTTAAGCTTCATCCGGTATTTGTGCATTGTGTTAAAGGTCCTCTCAAGGTCGGCTACATGATCCTCTGCCTTCAAACTCTTAGTCAACATGTCATCTACATAGACCTCCATAAACTTCCCAATTTGATCCTCAAACATTTTATTTACAAGGCGCTGATACATTGCCCCTGCATTCTTTAGGCCAAAGAGCATGACCCTATAACAATATGTCCCCTTATCGGTAATGAATGTTGTTTTCTCCGAGTCTTCAGGGTCCATGAAGATCTAGTTGTACCCTAAATAGGCATCCATGAAGCTCATGAGCTCATGGCCTGCGGTAGCATCTACCATCTGGTCAATGCGGGGGAGAGGGAAGTTGTCTTTGGGCCAATGCCTGTTGAGGTCGGTGAAGTCCACACACATTCTCCACTTCCCATTAGCCTTTGGGATAATGAACGCATTGGATAGCCATTCGGGGTAGATGACCTCTCTAATAAACTCAGCATCTTCTAATTTTTTGATCTCATCCCTTATGACCTCATACTTCTCTCTAGAGTAAATTCTCCTCTTCTACTTCACCGGATTCGCACCCTCTACCACGTTGAGCTTGTGGCGCATGATTTAAGGGTCGATCCCTAGCATATCTGCATAACTCCATGCAAAGACGCTATGTCTTCTCCTCAATAATTTAATGAGGTTTTCCTTGATATTTGGCTTTAGAGACATGCCGACTTGGACGGTTTTTTCTGGGTCATCCTAATTGAGGATGATGGATTCTACCTCTTCCGTGGCCTCTCCCTTCTTCAGCTTCATATCGTCTCTAGGGTCTAGTGTATCACTATTATAAGTGGTCGTAGCCTTCTTGTGTGCCTCTCTTTCTTCAGTGGATTTGTAATAACATTCTCGTGTTGTCGTCTGGTCTCACTGAACTTCCCCCACCCCGTTAGGGGTTGGAAATTCTATCATCTGATTGACCGTAGATGGCACAGCTTCGAACCCCTTGAGGGCTACCCGTCCTAGTATAATATTGTAGGCCAAAAACTCATGTTCATCCATCACAAAGAGGTTGACCTTCTTGGTAAGCCATCTCGGCCACTCTTCCCCCATCCTGATATCAACCTCATACACTCCAAGGGGATGAACCTTTTCTCCACTAAACCCAATCAATGGGTGAAGGTATGGGACGAGTCTAGCACGGATAACACCTAAAGCCTTGAAGCATGGCCAAAACATCACGTCTGCAGATGAGCCCCCATCTACCAGGATCCTTGGCACCTCGCATCCGTTCACCCTTGTAGTGATGATGAGAGGGTCATCATGTGGGTCTAATAGGCCTTTGAATTCCATTATTGAGAACCCCACTATCAGAGTATCAATGTCAACCTTTTTTCTTTTTTCTGACTTCACCTCGAGAGAGGTTGAGTGTATTGTCTTCGTCACTGCCTTGGCCTCAGCCACATGGGACTTCCTATCGGCAACCTCTGATCCTCCTCCTGCTAGACCCCCAGAGATCATTCCCACTCCAAGAGAGATCATCTTAAGCCTCTTGACAGGGCCATGGTCATCTCTCAGCGGGAGGTCAGGGTCGTCCTCATCGTTAGAAGGGTCGTCCCCTCTTTTTTGAGGACCTTCTCTACATGCATCGCCTCGATTTTTCTGGGGTCATCCCCTCGGCCCCTCTTGAAGGCACCTTTTTCAACGTACTTCTTGAGCTTCCCTTCTTTCAGCATCTTCTCAATCTCATCTTTCAGAGCAAAGCATTTGTCTGTCACGTGGCTATGGTTTTGGTGAAATTCACACCACAAGTTTTTGTTTCTCTTGTTGGGGGTTGCCCTCAACTTCTATGGCCACTTCAGGGATTGGTCACTCTTTATCTCATTGAGAATATGTTCGCAGCTGACCGTTAGAGTGGTGTAACCAGCGAACTTGTCGTCCATAGACCTCTTCTTCCCCTCTTTGTTAATCTTAGGGTACTTACCCCCACTAGCGCCTCCTTTTTTGTCTTCGTATTTTGCGTCCATCGCCTCTTCGGTGTTCATCACCTTTCCTGCTATTGACAGCAATTCAGCCATCGTCCTCAGAGGGTCTTCAGCAAGCTTCCATAACAGCTTCCTCTTTTGGAGTCCTCCAGTCAGGGCTGTCATACCTATGCTCTCCTCATAATCTTCCACCTCTAACTTTTCTTTGTTGAATCTGGCTATGTTGTCCCTCAGACTCTCATTCTTCCCCTGCTTAACATAGAGCAGGTGGGTGGTCTTCTTCTGTGGCCTCACCCCAAAGCAAAAGTTGGGGATAAACCGATTCTCCAACTGCTTAAAGCTTTCAATGGAATTTTTTGGAAGAGACATATACCAGACATGTGCAGCCCCCGTTAGAGTGCCAGAAAAGGAACGACACCTCATCTCATCTGAGATAGAGTATATGTCTACCGCTGATTGATACATCTCAATATGATGGACAAGATTAGTACTCCCGTCATACCATGGGGTGACCACAGGTGGCTTAAACTTTGATGGCGTAGGAAAGTTGACTATCTTCTCCACAAAGGGAGAGCCTATGGAGTATCCTCTATGAAGAGGGTCCCGACTTTTTAGAATATCACCAATCTTGTCCTCTAGTCGCTGGATTGAGTCATTCCAGGGCCTCGTAGGGTCGGCCTGGCCGATGTTATCCCCCACCGACTCTTTAAGGTGGATGGAGGGTTCTGCGGCGGCAGGCTTGTTTCGGCTATTTACTTCCACCCTGACCATCGTCTTGTACTAGGGGTTGACCCCCATGGAGTCGGCCATTTGCTGCCTCCTTTCTGGACCTCGCAGCAGTCCTTGATATGGATAATTTTTCCCGCAGGTCATTTACTGGCCCTAGCCTCTCAATGGCCGACCCCCTGCTCAAGCGATCAAAAGTAGAGCCTCTTAGGCGATCACCAAGATTTGGTCTCCCGCACTTCCCTCTACTCTCCTAGAGAGCTCTTACAGTATTGTTGGAGACCTCATATGGTTCCCAGCATTCTATGGACGCCTCCTCTCCCTCCAGATCGTCATACCTGTCCTCAGGGTAAAGGTTTCCTTGCCTCCTCAGGCGTAGACGCCGAGGGTCAGCAACATCCCTACGCCGCTGAGGGGGTGGCAGGTCTTTGTGTGGTTCCTGGGGTGGTCCCCTAGACTCATACTGCCCTAGAACCGCTACCGGAGTAATCATATCCTGTGAGACTCCTGGTGGTCTTAGTATGTTATGGCTTAGATCTGTGAACTACTCCTTCATGATTCGCTGTCTTGCTTCTAGAGACTTCAAGGCTGCCGCCACATCAGCCATCTCAGACTGAGGTGGTGGCTGGCTAGAACTGGGTCCAACTCCACTCTTCGGTGGAGGGAGTGGTGGTGGTGGAATCTCTGGTGCCATGTGTTTGAGCTATAAAGAGCTGAACTGAAGAAAAAGGACTGGTGAGCTTGAGAACCTTAATGGGTCTCTTTCAGTGGTGAAACAACTCCTATCAGGGGGAGAGCTGGTTCACCACCAGAGTGCCCAGTGAGGTCAAGCTATACAAAGGAAGATATGTCTTCTCGTTCCCACAGACGGCGCTAAACTGATGATGCTGAAATCTAGCACCACCAGATAAGTGATGATGAGCTCAAACAGTAGTAACCATAGCAACCATAGATATGTAAGTGTATAAGTGTGTAGAAGGAGATGAGTATAAGAGGAATAAGACAATGACGTATAGTGGTTTAGCCAATTTGGCCTACATCCACTATGAGTGTGTGATCCACTAAGTATGGGCACTAATGGCCTTGGATACAATGCACATAAGCTCACTTTCTCTCTTCACTATATGTATAAGCAGAGTTTTTGCTAGGGTTACAATTCTCGATCCCCCCTCATATGGTTGTAGGTGACAAGTATATATAGGTCTTGGGGGGTGTAGTGTACCCCCAAAGTATGCATGGTGCATGTGAATAACGATCTAGCCAATCTCCTGTTGACACTTGTAAATGCCAAATGATGACATAATATTCCCTTACATGAGGAGGTCATATTGTTATAACGGTCTTCCACGTGCCATGCGAGCCTCACGCGCACTGTTCCACGCATCTCCCAAACCACGCGCTGCGATGATGTCACCCTCGGCCTATGATACGAGGCCGAGGTTAAAGTTCCTTTTGGTAGTGAGTCTGGCCTAATTTAGGCCTCGTATTGTCGTACCCTCGGAGGGTCGTCCGAGCCTGGTGAGGGGTCGGCCCCTTGAAGGGTCGTCTGAGCCTGGTGAAGGGTCGGCCCTTTGAAAGGTCGTCTGGGCCTGATGGGGGGTCGGCCCTTGGAGGGTCGTCTGGGCCTGATGAGGGGTCGTCGTCTGGGTCTGATGAGTGGTTGGCCCCTTGAAGGGTCGTCTGGGCTTGATGAGGGGTCGGCCTCTTGAAGGGTCATCTGGACCATAATGAGGGGTCGTCCCCATGGAGGGTCGTCTGGGCTTGATGAGGGGTCGGCCCCTTGAAGGGTCACCTAGACCATGATGAGGGGTCGACCCCTTGGAGGGTCATTTGGGCCTGATGAGGGGTCGGCCCCTTGAAGGGTCGTCTGGACCATGATGAGGGCACGCCTATGTTGGAGGGCGCCCTCGGCCTAGCCGAGGGTATATCATTAACCATCCAATAGAATTGAATCTAATTTTAAATAAAAAAAAGGAATGTTAGTCGTAGTCAAGATCTTATACCATATGAATATTCTTTTGGGCATTAGTCATTTAAGTCTAAATAATGAAAATTAAAGAATGAATGAAAATTATATAATGACTAAAGGTAGACATAATTACAATCTCACAAGAAAATTGTGCGAGCAACTCCAAAAATAGTGTCTCCACTAATACCATGGTGCAACACCATTTTGCTACCATAATAAGATATGAGAGACCACATGGAGAATACAACACCTTTGCTACTAATGGCAAAGGATTTGGCCAAATGTTGCTTTAGTGACAATTTAATCACCCCTTGAAGAGCTGTGGAGTAGTGAACTATAGTTTTACTCTCCCTAACGAGGGAATAAATTAGTCTAACACAATAGATTACTTGCTCTATAGCTGAATATTCCCTAACTTACTAATCCATCACTTTTTTTATCAAGTCCAGAAGATATTTTAAAGTATGATTTTACTCAATATTTAGAAGTCTATGTTTACCCAATATTTTAAAGTACCAGTTCAAACTATTAACATATAAGAAATGTTAGAGTCATAAAATTCAAAATTAGTATACTAAGATTCAAACCAAGGAATCTAAGGTACATTATTGTTTACAATACTATTTTCTTAATTTTTTTTCAATAATTATTCTCAATTTTTTCATAAGACTAGAACTTATTATAACTTAATTCATAATAGCAAAACACAATCCATTAGAGAGTCTTAAACAACATACAAATGACAGTCCTTTCAATGGGAGAATTTAATAATTAGGAAATTAAAAAAAACATTAGCCTAATTTGGAACATATCAATAACATTGTTTGTTATTTGATTAATAGTCAATACCCTAAACTTCTAAAAAAAATTAGCCAAATTAGGAATTTAAAAATAACATTTTGTATTGATTTGATTAATTAAGATGTCAATACCCTAAACTAATATATCAATATGACACAGTCAAATATGTTAACTAAAAATAAATCTATAACTAAAAAATCAAATGAAATATGACAGTCAAAATGTTGGCGAACAAAAAATAAGAACTTTAAATGAAATGAAATATCAGGAAAGATTGTTTATGAATGGTATTGGTTCATTTTTTAATTGATTCTCGACTTAAGTTGTTTTCGAAGCTGAAGTTGGTAGATTTTAGATCTTGTGGATGATGGAGGATGGAGGTCCGTGGATTATGGTAGGATAATGATGGAGGTCAGTGGGTTCTAGACTAAAGTTTTGTGAGTATGGTGGAGGGTGGTGAAATATGTCCATAGATGATGGTTGTAGGTGTGTGAGGTCATTCTGGAATATATATACAAGTGTTGGAAACTTATATTATATTAGGAATGGGAATGTTGTCTTGATTGGAATAATGGGTTTTTTATTTTAACGAAACGCACCCACATTTAGCATGGTTTTAAAACATGCAACATTTTGGCACACTTTTACGCCATGCCAGATTATGAATAAATTGCACCAGAATCTGGCACGGTTCTATATCATGCCAGATTATCCTTGTCAAAGCGTTCCATGATGGCATTTATAGTGTAGTGTATTTATTTCATCCTAAATTTGGTGTCTCGAATATTAAGGGTTTGGATGGATATGATCCCGTATTCATGTGAACTGAGATGTTTTCCTAGGGAGTACTCCCACCACATCATCATTTCCTAGATTTCAAGGTTGTTGGTTAATTTGTCTCAAGTACTTGAGGATGTGTTCCCTTCAGTGATAAGGAGATGGTCAAAGAAATTTACAATCCCTTCTTTAGGAAAATAAATTTAGTACATGTGGTTAGGATTCGATGTTGAATATATCAGAGTGTGCTCTGATTAATCTAAGGAAGTGCTTCTCGTAGGTGGAGGAAGTAAAGGCTTCGATCCTATTAGGCATGAAGGGTCAATATCACTCCGAATTTTTTTTTCATTATACAGATGGTGAACAAAGGGGTAGACCCATGTCTCGGGTCCTTGGGGATGGGCTCAAGTGAGTACATATATTTTAGGTCATACTCTGACTCAACATAACTTGGGACACTACGATCTTTTTGTCCTCATAGTGTCGGTTCCACTTTTCGTTCGAGAGATTTAGGTGGGGTGCATACAGGCTACTAGCCTTGATCTTGGTTTCACAAGAGATGTTTCCTTAGATGAAGTGGCCTCTCAACATTTTTCTGCCACCGTGCAGTAATTGGTGGTGATCTTAGTATCTCTACGTGGCATGATTTTCGTCTCGTAGTTATAGGTCTATTTCATTTATCGTACTAGAGGACTTTGGTATCATGGCAGTCTAATTACGAGTTCTCTTCTTTGAAGGCTAGTAGCCATAGTGTCTATGCTATTTTCAAGAGACTAGACCCACGGTTAGACAGGTAGGTGGTACTGCTATCGGTTTGTGAATCTGAGAAGGAAAATAGGTTCACCTTTAGAGTAGGCCTTCCGTATCTTGTGGACTATATAGGTATTGTAAAGATGATTTTCTATGTTGCCTAAAGGTCTTTATCATAAGTTTCCTCCCATTTGTCTAAGTGATTAATTTTTGCTAAGAAAAGGGTGAATTCTTTTACTAGGGGAAATCCAAGTTGTAATTCTTATTATATAGTATATGTATGTCGATGATGAAGGAGGTCATATAGTCGATAGTGGGCTTAGTCTCAGTGATGAATTTTATAGCGAGCGATAGCATGCCTAGAAGGGTAGCTATTAGGAAGGGGGTGTGTCCTTATACTCAATTTATGATGAATTGAGACTATCAGGGTAGGGGTGGTGTTTATATTGGGATCATCTAATAGGATGTTGGTACCGATATTGGGGTGATATGGTCGTGGATTATTGCTGACATTGTTATTTGGAGAGATAAGGCAATCGACATCGATGATGTCTTGGATGGAAAATCTCAGATCCCATTAGTTGTCAGTAATGTGGTCAGGTCCATGATATAACTTATAATGTGTGTTGGCTCGTCAGTTGTAGTTTACGAATACTAGGGGTAGTCTAGGGTTGAGAGTTCTTATGCAACCGTCCATTTTTAGGGCATCGTATACCTCACTTAAGGGTCCTTGGATATTCATTAATTGTATTAGTGGGGCCCTAAACTCTTTAGGAGGGGACACGACTTTGTAATTTATGGGAAATGTTCTTATTGGAAAGGCTTAGCTGTGTCTACCATTACTTAGAAAGTTTTGGTAACCCGACATCATATTGGGTTTCGACTGACCACGAGGGTGGTGATGAGAGATGTAAAAGCCCCAGGTGAGTTCTTTTGGGTGGAGGACTGGTTCACATCTCATAGGGGTTCCTCGATAGATCCGGTAACCCTAATAGCCAAACTTTCATCAATCTTAAGACTAATACGGTTAACTTCTTTGAAATTAGGGATCGAGATGAGCCCGAGTTTATTTTTTACTTTTTTTTCCAAGTTTCTATAAATGTGGAAATAATCTCTAATACCCCTTGTAAAGGAGTGGGTGCTCTGATACCACTTTGTTAGTGCGTGAAACACGCTCGACAACGATGGTCACAAATAAAAATTCTATTTTTGTATTTTTGTGAATTTAAGTCCCAAACGCACAAATCCAGTTTTAAACAAATTTTGATATTTGATCAAATTATGTGTGAAGATAAATATGTGTTATAGATATAATGGTTTAAACTTCGCATACAAAGAACACAAATATTGAGGAAATATCCCTTTTTCGGGAAAAACCTTTTAATCAACACTTTAGAGAGTTTTACAAGACTATTGACTTACAGAGTACTGGATATACCCACAAGTATAATGTTCAGTGTCTTTCAAACTTCTAAAGAATACTATTCAGATCCAGAGTAATCCACAGGCAACAGTCCACCATTGGTATCCACCCATCAACCTTCTTCCTTCTTCAGTCGTTGTCACTTCAAGTCATAAGTTCATCCATAAATAATGCTCACCACAAGTATATCCAAGATACAAAACTTCTAGGGTTTCAAAACGTGTTTTTGTTACACAACTTGAAAATTTTTGCAACAGATATATCGAAAAAGTTTTATCAAAAGTCTTATCAAATTTAGAGCCAAAATAGTTATTTATAGGTGGGGCTCAAAATTTTGGCTCTAAATTTGAGGCTACAAATTCATTCGAACGAAATTAGAGATCATTCAAGGGATAATATCATCTCATTAGAACGAAAACAATAGCTCGTTAGAATGAGACTCCACTATCGTTAGAACCATCTTCTAGCGAGCTTCAAATGAATTCAAACAGTATACCCTCGTTAGTAGTTTGTTTTATGTAAGATCTAAAGACCCTTCAAATGAAAAGTGAATTTCGTTCAAACGAGATTCTGATTTAGTTTGAACAAACCAAAATAAAAATTTAATTAAAAATCCAGTCTTGATTTTTTATAAAAATAACATCCCAAAGTACAGGAGTGTTGAACTTTGAGATGTTGGAGTTCGGTTCAACAAGTGTCTCAGATGTGAGTTCTCTTCTAGTCTCAAGTGCAAGCCTATCGCGTTAGTAATAAACCCGATAAGTTGGGATAGTATCCACAAGGAAATAGGACAATGGAATTGCAACGACGTTGGATAGACAAGGAAATCCTAACTCTGACTCTAAAGGGAAAAGGAAAAATGATTTGATTTGTGGAATGACTACACTAGATTCAATTATGAAATTATGAAAGATGCAATTATATTAAATTACCTAAAATACTGATGAGGAAAGATTTGAAACTTTAAACTATATGATTAGAAAAACAGGACGGGAATACAATCCCCTAACCCTAGTGTATTGCAGGTATAATACTAATCGTAAATTTAACAGATTAATTTGACCCAGAATTTATTACTCCCAAGCATTACGTATATGAGGTTCAAGCCCGCACCATACTTAATCAGAGGACGAGTAAATCGGTATAGCGATAGTTACACTCGAATTGCATTCTAAAGCATCTTGGTTACCCAGAAGCAAACGAGATCCAAAGATCTATAATTTTCGTGTTCCTACGCAATACGGTCATAATAAATCACTAAATTCAGAGGATTAATGTTATACACATGCGACTATCACATCAGGTTTGGTTCATGTATCCCGACCTTAGAAAATCTAGCCTAGCATGCTGAAACTAATGAAAATAATTTTTAAATTGAAGAAAACCATGATTAAACTAAGGAAAATTTGTAGAATGATGTAAAAAGGAATTGATTTGAAGAAAAGTAACTCCTAATTTTACCAAAGCAGTAACAATAGAAATTAATAACACTTGTAATCATAGAAATCTGAATAATCTTCACTCTTGGAATTAAAATTGCAATCTACCTTCAAAACTAGGGTTTTATAGAAAGAATTGGAAAATTATATGAATTCTCTGTACTAAAAACGATAATAACTCAGGTTTATATACCCTACAAAATTCTAAGAGTTTTAGCTATACTAGGACTCTCCATTAGAGAAAGATAAGATTTCAAAACTTGACAGTCGGACTGGTCCGAGGCTCCTGTGGATCAGTCTGCCGGGAATGCGGACCGGTTCTTTTATTTCTGGGGTGAATCGGTTTAGGGAGTACTGATTTTTTTTATTTTTCTTCCTCCTTCAATTTGCCTTCGGTCCGGGGTTCTATAGAATGTTGCACTGCCAATTAGTCCGGTCTTCCTACGGATCGGTCTGCCTCTGACTTTCTTTTCTCCAACTTTGACTGTTCATATCTTTCTCACCGAGACTCTGATTGAGGTGCCATTTCTTCCTATGTGCTCATGAACTTGATTCTTCAACTTCTCTTTAGGCACCTCATCCGTATTCCAGGTAGAAATTAAACTTTTGCCCTTTTGCCCTTTCTTTCTTTTCTTTGTTGATTCTTTCGGTTTCATTCTTTCGTTATTGATATTAAATACCTGCAAAATTAGTACGAAATACCAGAAACTCGGTGTACTCATTAGAATATGTTAGTAGCAAGATTATGAGATAAAGACAAATCGATTTCGTTGTTCGAGGTGCTAAAAGTAACTAAATTAAGGGATAAATTAGGAAGAATTTATGCCTAATCAAATCCCCCTAACTTAGAACTTTGCGCATCCCGATCAATGTAAAAGAATCCTAATAAGGCTTAACTCTTGAAAAACATTTTATTGGGATATAATACCTTTTTTTCGGCCAAGCGATTGCATTTAGCGTATGCAACAAGCCTTTAAACCCCTAGGTTACCCTAGTAGGACGACAGGTGTCTCGTGAGGGTTTGCAGAGAATGTACCCACAAAATTCGACTCAAAGAAGATTCAAAATACGCAAAAATTGTCAAATTCAAACTTTCCCAGAAAATAGTCATCATCAAGTCATATTTACAAGTCTCACACCGTAGTGTGTGTGTGCGAAGTCAGGAATTTAATCGCGGATTTCCACCGATTGACCATTACGTTACTTATCCAAAAATTCGTTTTGATTACAAATTCTCACAGAGTGCTCTCTCAAACGAATCACTCGGAATGTGGCTATTCTCTCGGTATGCGTGATATAAAGAGTAAATATAATGGACGCAAAGTCACGCATACAAGTAGAAAGATTGAAATTTTTTAGTGATAGGATCTCATCAACGGATTACGGTTTTAAAAACGGGAACATTGCCTCTTTTTCGCGCATTCAATCTCTTTTATTATCTTTTGGTGTGTTAGCTCTCCACACGGTAACCAATTTCGCAATTTAGACTCGGTTAGGACTTTTTCAGGTTTTAAGGTATATTGGGTAAAATGAAAGAGGCAGGGAAGGTTGGAATTGGAAAAATCATTTAAGATGTCCATTTGTGCTTTTTTCGGGCTATTGCTCATTTTTTTTCTTCTTTTTCTCTATTTTTTCTGTTTTTCACTTCTTTTCTTGCTATTTTTGTTTAGAATTTCTATTTTTTTTCTTGCCCCTTTATATGCACTTTTCGGACAAAACTTCTGAATTTTTCCATTTTTCGCAATTTCGGGCTATTTGAGTTTTTCGGGTTGTCAAACGAAAGAATAAATTTTATTCGGCTCAATTGGGTTACAAAATGGGTGATTTTTAGCATCTTTTTCTGGCCAAAATTTTTGGGTGACAAACGAGGGCCTACTTCATTGTCCAAAATTACCAATCGAATTACCATATGCGTTTCGAGATGAATTTAAGTTTAGAGATTAATTTTGGCACGTTTTTCAAAGAAACATCACACACGTTTTTCATAACCGATCAAAATGAAAGGGTTGAGATCCTCGATGACTTTTTAAGCGCTGAAAAGAACGTTGAGTTAACAATTAACTCAGATTGATTTCAAAACTAGCAAAAAGTGATAGGCTCGTATCTCACCGGGTTTGTCAAAAAGTTGTTGAATCGCATCTCAAGAACAGGCATACGGTTCGTTAGGTCGCTACCTTCCCATTCAAAATCAGGGTCTTCTTCTTCGTCCGCCGACTTTTCATCCGCACCTACGTCACCCATCTCCACATCAGCGTCAGACGATTCTTCTTCCTCTTCGTCGCTCTCACTCGAGGCAGCCTCATCATCGCTATCACTGCCCTGCCTCGCCCGAAGGACGGCTAGCTTTTTAGCACTCTCAGTGCGGGTTCCCTGTCCAAAAGGACCGGGAAGGAGAGTACGATCGAGTGGTGCCACAATGCTAGCATCCTTGAGGATGGAGGTAATCAATCGTGCATATGGAAGTGGGGCTGCACCTTTTTCATCCAGGGCTGCGACCATGATGTCGGCGTATAGGGTGCGGACCAAGTTGATGGAAGTGTGTGGATCAAATAGGTGGTAGGTCAATGTGTCCTGATGGGGCCGCATCGTGGAATCGTTGGATGTTTGCAAGATGTTTGCACACACTATTTGGAAGGTGAGGCATTCTTTCTCATTGAGGCAGCCCACGACGATAGTTTTCCCCGTCCATGCAACATCCGGGGCAATGCGATTCATGATCAATTCTTTGGCGACCAGGGCGATGTTCCTCGGGTAAGTGAATTACTAAACATCAAGAACATCGTATTCGGCCAACTTAGCCATGAGAAGGGCCAATGAAAAGGGGATGACGGTATCATCCACGTATGCTTGAGCCTCGAATTGGCCCGTCCGAATAAGGGTGTCATAAAAGGAGCGAACCTCGGCTGCCCAAACCTCTTCGTACGGTTCATTAAGGAATCGGCACCAACCCCTAGCTATGAAGAGGGCGGTGATGGAGTTCGGCAGACCGGTCCATTGGACAGCGTGCTCCACGTGGATTTTGCGATCCGGATCGAAGAATCGATTGTACCAACTCTCTTCTTGGCGGGAGCAAAATTCCCCATGGACGGAGGGGAGAATATCCATGGAGTCATATTTGGTGGGGGCAGTTCGTTGGGCCATTATAATAGGGAGAGGTTGCTGGAAACTTAGGGAGAGAGAAGAGAGGAGTGATTTTGTTGATGGTGTGGAGAGAAAGGGAGGCTATAGGTAGTTATTTATAGGTGGAGGGTGGGGGGAGGGTTTGGATTTGGAGGGAAAAGGGGTTGTATTTGAGAGGGAAGGTGAAGGGTTGGGTGTGGGGGGGACGAATTGGGAGGGAATAAAGGGGATTGGGGAGGGGGTGAACCTTGGGAAAAGGGAAAAAATTCTGGAGAAGGCGGACCTATCTGCCTGGGGGTCGGACCGGTCTAGTCCTGTAAATTTCGAGTCATTTCAACTATCGGATCGATCCGTCCCTAAAATAAAGGAACCGGTTCGTGGTGGACCGGTCTGGCTCAAAATTAAAGGAACCGTTTTGATTCTTATTTATGAGATGGATTTCCCCCTAACTTAATTTCGATTGCTCTGCTCTGAAAATTTTCACTTTCACAACATACTCCCTATCAATTTTGGATTAAAAACCTCTCGATACCAATGGTCAACGCAACTTGACTCAATTTATCAAAACATGTGAATTCTCTCTCCCGAATGTACCCTAATACGCATTGGGAGTACATTAGACTCTTATCTACTATACACAAGAATTCACCCCATACGCGTCGGGGGTGCGAAGACCTCACTGTAGCAGCTCACTCTACCCCGTAAACGGGGTTCGACAACCAAACGGTGTCGACTTTTCCCCACACGTCTCTAGATATGGCTTTAGGCGTTGTCCGTTTACTTTGAATGAATTTCCCCCTTTCAAATCGTCTAATTCAATAGCTCCATGAGGGAAAACATTATTCACAACGAACGGGCCAGACCATCTCGACCGCAACTTGCCCGGAAAGAGATGAAGTCGAGAGTTATAGAGAAGAACTTTTTGTCTGGGAAGAAACTCTTTGTGACGAATGATGTTATCGTGAGCGAGTTTCATCCTTTCTTTGGAAATTTTAGCATTCTCATTTCCATCATTGCGTAGCTCTTCTAACTCATTTAATTGAATCTTGTGAGCTTCGCCGGCCTTATCCATGGCATAGTTCAACTGCTGAATCGCCCAATAGGCCTTGTGTTCTAACTCCACGGGAAGATGGTAAGGTTTTCCATACACAAAGCGAAAAAGGGGACATGCCGAGTGGATTTTTATATGCGGTGCGATAGGCCTATAACGAATCGTTCAATCTAAGTGACCAATCTTTCCTGGTAGGATTGACGGTCTTCTCAAGAATGTTCTTGATTTCCCGATTTGCTAGTTCGGCCTACCCATTCATTTGTGGGTGATAAGTCATTCCAACCTTGTGAACGACGGCATAATTTCTCATTAGCTTCACAAATTGCATATTGTAAAAGTGCATGCCATTATTGTTCATTATCTCTTTCAGTGCACCGAAGCGGTAAACTATGTGTTCCTGTAGGAACTTTATCACCACTTTTTTGTCATTTGTCTTGGTAGCTATAGCTTTCGCCCATTTTGAAACGTAGTCTACCGCAATAAGGATGTATAGGAAACCAAACGATGGGGTAAAAGGTCACATGAAGTCAATACCCCAACAGTCGAAGATCTCAATAATGAGTATGGGGGTAAGAGTCATCATGTCTCGTCGGGTAATGGCTCCCATCAATTGGCACCTATTGTAAGATTTACAAGAAGCGTTCACATCCCGGAATATTGTGAGACAATAGAGGCCACATTGCAGAATTTTAGCGGCCGTCTTTTTAGTCGAGAAGTGGCCTCCAGAAGCTTCCGAATGACAAAACTGGATGACTTTCGGGATCTCATCAACCAGTACACATCGTCGGATGATTTGGTCGGCGCAATATTTAAAAAGGAAAGGATCGTCATAGAAGAACATGCGTGACCAAGTAATAAACCTCTTCTTATCTTGCAGTGTCCAGTCGGGAAGGACGGCTCCCGTGACAAGGTAGTTCACTATATTCGCAAACCAGGGCAGAGAAGAGGTAGCAAAGAGTTTCTCATCCGAAAAGTATTCATGTATGGGTATGGGATCACCAGGTACGTCGGACGAAAGCCGTGATAAGTATTCGGGAATGACATTTTCTACCCCTTTCTTATCTTTAATGAAAAGATTGAACTCTTGTAGGAGTAGGATCCAACTTATGAGGCGCGGCATTGTATCTTTCTTTGCAAGTAGGTAATTTAATATCGCGTGGTCGGTGAAGCAAGTAATGGGAGAACCGATAAGGTATGACCGAAATTTATCAAGGGCAAAGACTACCGCTAGCAACTCCTTCTCCGTGGTATAGTAGTTGATTTATGGTCCAATAAGAGTCCGGCTAGCGTAGTATATGACATGAGCCTGCTTATCTTTTCTTGGGCCTAAAATAGCCCCTATCGCATAATCGCTAGCATCACACATAAGTTCGAATGGTAAAGACCAATTCAGAACCTGCATGATGGGAGAGGACATAAGCATGGTTTTCAATTTTTCAAAAGAGCTTTAACATGCTTCCGTCCACTCGAATGGGGTGTCCTTCATGTGTATGTTTCTTAAGGGTCTAGCGATGCCGTTAAAGTCCTTAATGAACCTTCGATAAAATCCCGCATAGCCCAAGAAGGAGCGCACGTCTTCGAGAAATTTTGGTGGGGGAAGATCAGCTATGACATCTATTTTTTCCCTATGAACTTCTATTCCCTTGGATGAAACTATGTGGCCAAGAACTATTCCCTCGGTGACCATGAAATGGCATTTCTCCAAATTCAGCACTAAGTTCTTTTCCACACACCGGGCAAGTACTTGTTCCAGTTTTTCTAGACAAAGATCGAAAGAGGTTCCAAAAATGCTAAAATCATCCATGAACACTTCGAGTCCTCTCTCAACCATGCCACTAAATAGGCTCAACATGTACCTTTGAAAGCTCGCGGGTTCATTACACAGGTCGAATGACATACGTTTTTAGGCAAACGTACCGAAAGGGCAAGTGAAGGTCGTTTTCTCCTGGTCAAGTACATCTACCTCAATCTGGTTATATCCGTAATAACCATCAAAGATGGAATAGTAAGGGTGGCCCACTACTCTCTCAAGCATTTGATCAATAAATGGCAAGTGGAAATGGTCATTCCTAGTTCTCGCATTGAGTTTCCGGTAATCAATGCAAACGCACCACCCGATGGTGGTACGTTGGGGAACTAGCTCTCCCTTAGCATTCTCAATCACTGTTATGCCTGACTTCTTCGGGACGACTTGAATAGGGCTCACCCACTTGCTATCCGAGATTGGGTAGATAATCTCGATGTCCAATAACTAGATAATTTTGATTCTCAATACTTCTTTCATGTTGGGATTTAGCCTTCTTTGCATTTCTCTTGAGGGCTTGACATCCTCTTCAAGATGGATCTTGTGAGTGCAAATCAAAGGACTTATCCCCTTCAAATCAGCAATGCACTAACTAAAAGCACTTTGGTGCTTTCTCAGAATTTTTACTAGTTTAACCTCCTGCTCTTCGTCTAGGCTAGAGGAGATAACAACAGGAAATGTCTCATCCTCTCCTAGGTATGCATATTTAATATGGGAGGGGAGTTTCTTCAACTCGAGGATTGGAAATTTATCACTAGAGGTAACCATGTGTGTATCCTCAGAGGTAACTCCTCGAATCTAGAAACCTAACTTATATCTCTCGCGTCCTCGTCCGATGCCCTCTCATCGAGTAACTCTCTCAACTCTTTAACCTCCCTCTCGAATTCGGTGTACGTCCCCTCACTCTCGTGTCTCGACATTAAACATGACCCTAAGGCATCTCCATAATAGTTCTCCTCAAAGTACTCCTCTACTATCTCATTTATGAAGCTCATCGCGTGAAGATCATCTTCTTCCCCCGTATGGTGGGCTATATGGAAGATGTTTGTTTCTAAGGTCATGTTCCCAAAAGTGAGTTGTATCTGCCCATTCCTAGTGTTGATAATAACGTTAGTCGTAGCTACAAATGGGCGTCCGAGAATGATGGGAACATGATTGCTCGAGTCAAATGAAGGCTCCGTGTCCTAAATGACAAAGTCTATCGGGAAGTAGAAAGTGTCAACTTGGACGATCACGTCCTCAACTATGCCTCGTGGGATCTTCACAGTTCGATCCGCTAATTGGAGAGTGATTATTTTGGGCTTGAGGTGGCCCAAATCAAGTTGCCTATAGTTCGATCCGCTAAGGGAGGATATTGACACTTGCTCCCAAATCAAGTAAGGCTTTTTCGATTTTATTTTCTCTAATGATGCAGGAAATGGGGGGTGCACCGGGATCTTTGAATTTAGGCGAGAGATCGTTAAGCAGAATGTAGCTCACGTTCTATGCTAGAAAAACATTTTTCTTTACCTTCATCTTTCTCTTTACCGTCAACAAGTCTTTGATGACTTTTGCATATGCTGGAATTTGTTTAATGGCATCGAAGAAAGGTAAATTCAGCTTTACTTGCTTTAGCACGTCTATCACGTCCTCATGTGGGTTTCCTTTATGGGAAGGAATCAACGTTTGAGGAAACGGTGCCGCGGTGGCTGGTTTCACTACTACCTCGGGCTCACTAGTGTCTTCTTTGTCACTCTCATTCAAGGGGAGATCTTCGGCCTCTTTCGTGTCGGGTGAAATCTCCTTGTCTTTCGTTGTGTCATGTGGGGGAGGTGATAATTCAACGACTCTCCCACTACGAAGAGTGGTCATAGCTTGACATTGATCCTGATGTTCAGTAGACATGGAGCTAACACTAGTTTAACCTTGGGGAGGTCTTTGGCCCTGGTCAAGAAACTTTCCCTTCTCTTGGACACTCAACGAGGATTGTATCTTTGATAGACTTGCATTTATGTCATTAATCAGGCGATCATATCTAGCATTGGTTTCAGTCTGGCTATTGATAATTTGATTCATAGTATCCTCGAGAGTTCTCCGCGGTGGCGGGATATATGATCCTTGAGGTGGTGGTGCTTGCACATGTCCTTGCATGTGTGGAGCTTATTGAAAGTGTTGTGGTGGAGGAGGGGCAACATATGAAGTAGGGTTCATCGTAGCATGTTGGTGCCCATAGATAAAACCAGGATGGTTTTTCCATAAAGGGTTGTAAGAATTCCCATGCGGTGCACCGAAATTACCCTTAAATCCTCCTATGCCACTAACTTGCTCTTGAAGCATCACTTTGTAGGTGGGTATAGTCCGACATTCCTCAGTTGAATGACCCGCCTCACAAATCTCACACACATTCTCGATGGGGTTTGGTATGGATCCAGTTAGTCCTCTTCCATATACCTCACATAGGTCTTGAAATCCTTTCTCAAGTGTATCCAATCGACTGTCCGTCATAGAATTCTTATCTACGTGAAATATACTAGATGCCGCTGGAGTGGTGGTCACTTGTCGATTTCAAATCTGAGCATTAGGATTAGATGTATCCAAAGGATTGGGTAGTCTCAGTGACATACCTCAGGTGAAGTTCAACATCGTGGGCGTCTAGTTTGACAAAAGGACCACTACCCATGGTTTCAACGAGTTGTTTGGAATTAAGATTCAGCCCATTATAGAGAACATAAATGATTTGCGCTGTATCAAATCCATCTTGGGGGCACGAGGTAAATAACTCATTGAAACGCTCGTAACATCGATGAAATGGCTCATTTTCTGATTGTCTGAATGCTTGAATTTGAGCCTTTATTGAGATTGTTCAATGTGGTGGAAAGAATTTCTTGAGAAATCTAGATTGAAAATCATTCCAAGATGGAATCGAGCTTGGAGGTAAAGACCATAGCCAGGTCATAGCTTTATCTTTTAGCAAAAAGGGGAAGAGTTTAAGGCGGATCACTTCTTGTGTGCAAGTTTGATCATTGAGAGTATCGCATACATCCTCAAATTCCCTAATGTGGAGATATGGCTTTTCAAAATCCATACCATGGTAATGGGGTAACATCTGGATCATCCCATTTTTAAAATGGAATTTCCTAGAATTATACGGGAGTATAATGTATCCCAGAATGATAGTACGCTCGGGATATAAGATTTCTCTCAGCGGGCGGTATGGGTCCTCTTCCTCAATGGCGGCTGCACTATTGTGTTGCGACATTTCTCTCTTTCTTAAAGACTCGTTGTCCTCACTTGATGTGCTTAAAGTGTGCTCGGAGGTGTGTCCTAAGAAAGAAAACGGAGTGTTATTTGAGATTGAGTGTGACGGTGTGGGAGGTGGAATCCATAACTGTGGGGCGTTAGGAGTGTGAGGGCTATTGGGGTCGTACTCAACTATTGGATTTTCGTGAATGCAGGTTGGAGTATTATGGGGTGTGGGAGTGAGTTAAGAATTTTGCATTACCAGCTTATGAGAGATGATGATGGATTTTTTTGTGCTTTTTGAATTTTTTTATGTTTTTCGATTTTTTGGAAATTTTTTGTCAAAGTTTTAGATTGACTCGATCTAATCCTAAGTCTACCAAATTCTCGGGCAATGGCGCCAAAAACTTGACCGCAACTCAGAAAGTGTCTCAAATGTGCGTTATATTCTAGGCTCAAGTGAAAGCCTATCGCGTTAGTAATAAACCCGATAAGTCAGGATCGTATCCACAGGGAAATAGGACAATGGAATTGTAACGACGTTGGATAGACAAGGAAATCCTAACTCTGACTCTAAAGGGAAAAGAAAAAATGATTTGATTTGTGGAATGACTACACTAGATGCAATTATGAAATTATGAAAGATGCAATTATACTAAATTATCTAAAATACTGATGAAGAAAGATTTGAAACTTTAAACTATATGATAAGAAAAACAGGGCGGGAATACAATCCCCCAACCCTAGTGTATTGCATGTATAATACTAATCGTAAATTTAACTGATTAATTAGACCCATAATTTAGTACTCCCAAGCATTACGTATATGAGGTTCAAGCCCGCGCCATACTTAATCAGAGGACGAGTAAATCGGTATCGCGATAGTTACACTCGAGTTGCATTCTAAAGCATCCCGGTTACCCAGAAGCAAACGAGATCCAAAGATCTATAATTGTCATGTTCCTACGCAATACGGTCATAATAAATCACTAAATTCAGAGGATTAATGTTATACACATGCGACTATCACATCAGGTTGGGTTCGTGTATCCCGACCTTAGAAAATCTAGCCTAACATGCTGAAACTAATGAAAACAATTTTTGAATTGCAGAAAACCATGATTAAACTAAGGAAAATTTGTAGAATGATGTAAGAAGGAATTGATTTGAAGAAAAGTAACTCCTAATCATACCAAAGAAGTAACAACAACAATTAAGAACACTTGTAATCACAGAAATCTTAATAATCTTCACTCTTGGAATTAAAATTGTAATCTACCTTCAAAACTAGAGTTTTACAGAAAGAGTTGGAAAATTATATTAATTACCCGTACTAAAAACGATAATAACCCGGGTTTATATACCCTACAAAATTCTAAGAGTTTTAGTTGTACTGGGACTCTCCATTAGAGAAAGATAAGATTTCAAAACTCGACAACCGGACCGGTCCGAGGATCCTGCGGATTGGTCTTCCTGGAATGCGGACCGGTTCTTTTATTTCTTGGGCGGATCGGTTCGGGACAGACCGGTTATTTTATTTTTCTTCCTCCTTCGATTTGCCTTCGGTCCGGAGTTCTCTAGAATGTTACACTACGGACCGATTCGGTCTTCCTGCGGATCGGTCTGCCTTTGACTTTCTCTTCTCCAACTTTGACTCTTCATATCTTTCTCATCGGGACTCCGATTGAGGTGTTGTTTCTTCTTATGTGCTCATGAACTTGATATCTTCAACTTCTCTTTAGGCGCCTCATCCGTATTCCGAGTAGAAATTACACTTTTCCCTTTTGACTTTTCCTTCTTTTCTTTCTTGATTCTTCCGGTTTCTTTCTTTCGTTATTGACATTAAATACCTGGAAAATTAGTGTGAAATACCAGAAACTCAGTGTACTCGTTAGGATAAGTCAGTAGAAAGATTATGTGATAAAGTTAAATCGATTATGTTGTTCTAGGTGCTAAAAGTAACAAAATTAAGGGATAAATTGGGAAGAATTTATGCCTAATCAGTGTCGGTTTGTGATACGCCAAATATGCCAACTTGCAATTAAATACAAATAAAAAGCCCAAGATAAAAAATTTGCTCTTATAAATTTCCCCCTTTGGCTATTCCGGTAAAAAACTAATTGAAAACCAAATTACAAAAAATTACCCCTCTATTACAAAAATCCTAATACCCCTCCCAAACCCTAGAAATAGAATGGCATAGAGAAACTTTGTGTTCAATATCATCTTGTTCTTCCCTTAGGAAACTTTGTCTTCATCCCGTGTACTATGTTCTTCCTTTGAATACCTACACTCATGAAGCAAAAAAATACTCATTATGCATAGAGTTTGAAATAGAAAACAAAAAAAACTCAGAATAATTCTTATCCCCCATAAATCAAGCTCGTCATCAAATATCAAATCTCCCCCTTAATTTGTTCTCCCCCTTTATGTTTCGAAATAGACAAAGGAGTAGAATCTAAACATAAAGTATCAAGTATCACATAGAAGAAGTAAGATACCATCACAAAGATAAGAAACAACACACATGTAATGATAATCTCAAAGGAATCACCAACTATTTTTGAAATTTTCAATTTTTTTAAAAAAGTTTAAATATTAAAAATACAACACAATAACTCAAGCACAAATAATCCAAACCATGATCAAGTATGTGATAAACATGGACTAAATGTTAACCTCCATCAGTCAAGACATGATACCGTATGTAATATATGCAAAATATACCAAAGAAAATATGGCACACATATATAGGTATAAACAACCACAAAAATCGACACAAAACACATAAGTTTTAAACACTAGCATACTATCAATGTGTCTAAACATGTGGGATGGAATGAATGGGCATGAACTACATACAAATGAATTTTGATCCAAATACTTAAAATATGTTTAAGAAGTTCTAATTGATCGCAAAAAATTATAAAACTAATCTTCAGCCTGAAGTGACAAGTAAAGTTGAACTTGATGAGCAAATAAACACAATGCACACAAGCCTAGAATATTGAGGGTTCTACAAATCAATAGTATTGAGACAAAATAATCATAACTAAAATTCATTGTGCAAACCCATTTATCTTCAACTAAATACCTTCAAAAGATAAACATACATCATGTTTTCTTTCTTTGCTTTTATTTTCTTTTCTTTTTAAGGCATTTCTTTTGAATGATCAAATAAGTTAAACTATGTTGGTCCCTTTTTGATAATTTTTCTGTTTTTATTGCCTTCAATCTTTTCATTAGAATCTCACCAACACTGGCTTTCCCGTAAAGGATATTTTCTCCTTTCATAGCTCTTTCCCGTGCATCCTCATAATTTTAAACTAATTAAATAATGCTCACGGTCAACGATTCTTACATGCAAAAATCCCCCATAGTCACAAAAATATGTAGATGATAAAATTGATTGGAAAACATCTCACAAACCTCAAAAAAACGTGTGAAGCTAACTTTCAAAATATTCGTGGATGTGTTCAGAGGCACATACAAAGTCAAATCCGTAAGCAAATCAAGTTTGAAACAACTCCATTAAAACATGGCTAAGAACAATATAAGTATCTAAAATCATAACCAAATGTCATAGCTAGATGGAAAGTAAGCAGTGAGTTTGATTCAAACACACCAATATGCCATACCAATTGTGTAAAACTAAAATACAAAAAAAAAAAAATCTTTTTGATTTTTTCTAAAAAAATTCAAAATATAAATACCAATTTTTTCAGTTTTTGAAAAAAAATTGTAACTCTATATACAAACAAGATCTTTTTGTATTCTTCATTATGACTCAAAAAAAGAAAATTATAAAGCAAAATAATACACATGACATAACACTAGAAAACATATATCATGAAGGACATCTAAAGTATGACAAACAAAAACAAGAAAGTTCACCCATAAGATATAGCATGTGAAGAGACATTGATGATGTTGGAAAAAGCACCACCAGATGAGGTGTTAATAAGCTTAAACTATTAATAACAATGGAAGCAAAAGAGTGTATATATCTAGTAGTGGGAGGTGACGAGAAGAGGAGGAACACTAGTATATAAGTGGTTCAGCCAATCAAGTCCTACGTCCACTGTGAGTGTATGAGTGATTTCACTATAATGAGGGCACTAATGGCCTATGATACAATCTCTCAAGCTCCCTCTCTCTCTGTGTAATCCAACATAGTTTCAGCTAGGGTTGTAATTATCCATCCCTTTATAAGGTAGAGGAAGATCTCTATATATAGTGCTTAGGGGTGTAATATACCCCCCAACCATGTAATGTGGATGTGTATGTGGATCGCACCAGTATCCTGATAACACCTGGTTGATCTTATTTAGATAATGATGACCATAATATTCCCTTACGTGGGGGGAATGATTCGATTATAATTGAATTGCCACGTGCTCCAAGTTTTTCGTATGCCTCCATATGCTCGGACTTGTAATGACACTTGTTGTAACCTCGGCCTGGTCGAGTACATGGTTGGAGGATTCTTATTATTGCTTTGCCCTGTCAATCACTGATATGTCCTTGCCCTGGAAGACTAGCCAAGATTATGCATGAGGTAGGGTGTAACATCGGTTGAGGCCGAGTATGACGTTGGCATAGCTTGATCCCATGACTTTGATGACCTCGTCTGATGGCCAACCGAGGTTGATAGATGAGGGGCTGACCTTTCGAAAGATGACATTTCTGATGGCAGTTGGGAGCTTCTTATCAACTCGGCTGTGAGACGAGGGTACACTTTGGGCATATCAATCACCCATATCCCTTAGTCATCTATGTTCAGAGATGGCTGGAGGGTATGTATATGTGGTCGGCTCATGGGATGTGTGAGAAGTCATTTGGACACATGTCAAGCTTGGAACTAGTTGGTATCTTACCCAAGGTAGTAACTGATGCGACGATGCCTTTTAGGGTTTCGAGGTGAAATGATGAATTGTATTGGTTTTGGCACATAATCATCACAAGGGTTTAAATTGATTTCTCTTTCCTCTTTCTTCCTTCTCCCATTTTAGAGCAATTCTTTTGCAACTTTTCATCCAAGGATTCTTTCCGCCTTCTTGCATCTAAGGTTCCTTATACTTAGGCCTCTCTTCCACCGTCCATACCCACTCAAGTATCGATCTCCTCTCTCTTAATTTATTAAATTTCATTTTCGGGTTTAAGCTTTTTCGGTGGCTTTTTATTTTCTTTTTGTCGAGGGTTTCCACCACTGTCAAGTGGTTATTAGGTTAGGCTTACAGCGCTTAGGTAATTTTAGGACTATTTTAGGCTGCTCCGAGGTTGTTTTAGCCACAAACAACCCTCTTTTAGGTTTTTCGATGACCCCTCGATCATCTTCTCCAGCAACTAGCTTAGGGTGTTCTTGGTGTTGTTATAAGGAACCCTTTGGATTCCTTATTTAATCTTAAGTTCAGTTTGTGAAAGTTGTTCTCCTGTTTGCCCCTTTTTATTTGAACTCTCAAAGTGTAGTGTCATCTTATGATGGTACAAACTCATTGAAGAATTCCCCCTTCGTGAGAAGACCTTCGAGAAGATTAGGAAGCTAGACCAAGAGGAAGCTTGTAGGGCTAATGCCTTTCCCCTCAGCCCAATTATTCCTCCACCCTTGAAGATTATATATCCTGAGCCTGCAGAACCTACTGAGCCTGCAGAGGTTCTTGAACCAATGTTTGAGGATAACATTGCTTCAGACCCAATGTCAACATCTGAGGCTGGAGAATATGTAGACTCTTTCCAAGAGGCAATAGATTATTGTCCTAGGCATGATGAAGTTTCATAGAATGCCGATGAAGTCCACGGCTGACCCGACGCATACGAGGTCGGGCAAGAATCAGGTAAGGGATCGTGCCATACCCATTTCTATAGATGATGCCCTGGATGCTCATCTATCTCAGATCAAAATTAGAGATAGCTTGATCGGCCATAGTTTGAAAGCTGACGATGCTATTGGTATAATAATGACCGAGGAAGACAAGCATTTTCTACATGTATTGGATGTCCCTTTATTGGCCGAGTTTGCTCTCCACAAGACAATCTAGGTATAAATTTTTTGCTCATTTTGTGCATTGGAGTGTGACATCGGTTTTTTAGAAATTATAACTCATATATGTTCATACGTCTGATCTTCTTGTACAAGGTGTCTTGTCTTTTCATCGTCTCGTTGATTGGACTTTGAAGAACATCCCCCTTATAGATAAGGGTAAAGAAACTGAGAAGGTTGAGGCCTCTCTGAATATAGAGGTTGAAAGGTTGAATGGAGTAATCAAGGAGAGGGACAGCTAGTTGTCTCAGCTCAAGAAGGATCACAACAAGGCTCTGAAGGCCAAGGATGATGTTCTTCAGTCTAAGGTTGATGCTGCAGTCAAGGCTGATTTGGATGATGCTATTGAGAAGACCATCGAGGATTACAAGGTCTCTGACGAATTTGTCTGCATCGGCTTTGATTACCTATAGAGGGGCATCAAAGCGAATAGAAAATGGGAATCCATGAAGGATAATGAGTTCGGGAGCTTAAATTCTAAAGACTTTATTGGTATTGGCTTTGGAGACCCTCGATTCGTTCAGGCCTTGAAGGAAGTTGAAGAGGGTGATGTTGCTCCTGTCGAGACTGCTCCTCTCGAGGTCATAGAGACTGAGGATTCCACTCATCATGACGATTGAGTTGAAGTCACAAACGTCATCCTTGACCAGACAACTGATGTTGTTGGTGGGCCGGATCCCGCTGAGATATAGGCCCTTTTGCTATTGAAGGTTTTTAATAGTTGTAATTTTGATGAACTTTAGTCTGTAATTCTTATTTTTATGAACTCTGATGGCTTATTGACACACTGGCTTGTAACTCTGGATCCTTTTTATGATAATTATAAGTAGTTTATCTTCTTCAGATTCTATCACTTCATACGATGTTTTGTTTGAAATTCATATGTTGGTGTTGACCTATAATTGCGATGTTTTACCTCTTATTTTCACCAATCTAATGTTGTTTGAGGTCTGAGGTCACCAAGCTAAGATGTTTTACCTCTTAAACTTTCACCAATTAATGATGTTTAAGGTCTGAGGTCACCACAGTATGATGGTTTACCTCTTAAACTTTCACCAAATAATGATGTTTAAGGTCCGAGGTCACCAAATCATGGTATTTTACCCTCATATTTTCACCAAACAATGATGTTAAAAGTCTGAGGTCACCAAATTATAATATTTTACCTCTTAAATTTTCACCAAATAATGATGTTAAAGGTCTGATGCCACTAAATTATGATGTTTTACCTCTTAAACTTTCACCAAATAATGATGTTAAAGGTCTGAGGTCACTAAATTATGATATTTTACCTCATATTTTCACCAACTTAATGATCTTTTTAAGGTCTGAGGTCACCAAATTATGATGTTTTACCTCATATTTTCACCAACTTAATGATCTTTTTAAGGTCTGAGGTCACTAAATTATGATGTTTCACCTCATATTTTCATCAACTAAATGATGTTTTAAGGTCTGAGGTCACCAAATTATGATGTTTAATCTCCAATTTTCATAAAATAATGGTGTTTAAGGTCTGAGGTCACCAAATTATGATATTTCACCTCATATTTTCATCAACTAAATGATGTTTTAAGGTCTGAGGTCACCAAATTATGATGTTTAACCTCTAATTTTCACCAAATAATGGTGTTTATGGTCTGAGGTTACCAAATTATGATGTTTCACCTCATATTTTCACCAACTTAATGATGTTAAATACACACACATCGGAGCAAGAGAATTAACACATTGTTTCTACTTTTTTATTGGCATCCTCTATTTAAGTTGATACATGCATTACAAAGAGAAGAAAATTTTCAACATCATAAGTAATATTTCTTTAAGTGATCGGCTTTCCAAGGGTTGGAGAAAGGTTCTCCTTCCAGACTTTCTAGCCGGTAGGTACCAGGTACAACCTCATCAATTATCCTATAAGGACCATGCTAATTAGGATGGAGCTTATTTGTTTTTTTCCACGTCTTCTTCAAGACTAGGTCCCTCACAGCTATCGGCCTTGACTTTACCCTCTGATTGTATAATCTCCCAGTTCTCTGCTGATAAGCTACCTGTCTTATGTCTACATCCTCAATTCTCTCCTCAATCAAATCAAGATCAAGTCTTCTCTCTTCCTCATTCCTCTTAGGGTCATATATCTGAACACTATGAATGGGAAGTCCTGCCTCTATTGGCATGACAAGATCTGAGCCATGGGCTAACATAAATGATGTTTCTATTGTCTGTGTCCTCGCTGTCATCGTGTAGGCCCAAAGTACAACATATACCTCCTCTATCCATATTCCTTTGGCCTCTTCCAACCTCTTTTTTATCCCATCAAGGAGGATTCTATTTATGACCTCAGTCTGGTCATTTGCCTAGGGTCGACAAGGATAAGAGAGGAACTGCTTGATGCCCACTCTTTTGCAGTATTTTTCTAAGGATATGTTTTTGAATTGGGTTTCGTTGTCTGAGATGAGGGTGTTTGGAAGACCATACCTGCATATGATGTTCTTCCACATGAACTGGAAGGTCTTCTGCTCAGTGATTGTGACCATTGGATCAACTTCTACCCATTTGGAGAAATAATCAATTGACACTATTAAGAACCGATAGTTGTTTATAGCTCTTGGCAGGGTGATCGAGGTGGAAATCGAGCGTCCATGTAAATACGCTAATCATTGTTATTGGCTTCCAACCACAATACAAAACCTAAACTTTAACTACACTCTTGAGGAGTATAGCGGCGAGCCTGGGTATCGAACCCTCAGGGAACTAGGATGAGTGAACGTGATGATAAAGGCAAGACTATTAACCCTAATTTGACTCTAAAAAGAAGCAAACAGATGATTGAGTTGGGAAATAACTAATTAACTAAATGCACACTAAATTAAATTACTGCATTAACTATGTGAGCAAAATTAACTAACTAAGAATGACTTAATAAGAATGAAGGGAAAACAGGTTGGGAATACAATCCCCAAAATCCTAGTGTGTATGCCAAGTACAAAACTAGTCGTAAATTAATATTAATTGATCAAACTTGGTCTTTAGTACTCCCAAGTATTACATATATGAGGGATCGTAGCCCGCTCAGCATGTAAGCAAAGGATGAGTAGAGCAGTATCGTATTAGCTACACGCGCGTTGCACTCTTAAGCATGTCGGTTACCTAGGGCAAACGAGATCAAAAGTCTTACAACGGTTGTGATCACCATACTACATGATCTAATTAATTATTAAATTTAGAGAATTAATTTTATACTCATACAAACCACATCGGGTTGGGTTCATGCATCCCAACCCTTAAAAATCTAGCCTAACATAGTGAAATTAGTGAAAACTACATTATCTACATTGTATAAACTCATAACTGCTTGTAAAGAGAGATTAAACATGACAAATAATAGTAAAAGTGCTGGAAATAAAGGTTACCACGATTGGAGAACAAGAACGTAAAAGAGGAAATCAAAGGTTGAAGAAAAACTTGAAAAGCTATTGAATTAAATGTGAAAAATATGTAAATTCTTATCCTAGATGTTCCTACTTGTTATGGAGCTTTTTCATGAATGAAATCTTAATAACAAAGCGTCCTAATGACTAAATATATAGGCTAGAGGTCGTTTAGAAGAGTTCCCAAAACATAAAACTCTTTTGGCTAAAAGATAAGCACAAAATAAAAATCCCGTATCTGGCAATTTATCACAGTTAGAAAGCATGACTAATTTTGTAACGGATCTGGAACGTGACTAATGGCCGGATCGGTTCGTTTTCAATCTCTTCGATTTGGTTCGTCCTTAACAGTTTTTTCTTGGATTTCTTTCTCAACATCAAATGGGCATAACTTCTTCACCGTAGCTCGGATTGGGGTGCCATTTTTTCCAATGTTCTTGTTATTTAGAGTTCTTTAACTTTCAGGTTTTTTCCACCTTCGAAATATGGCTATAAATTTTGAAAATGCCCTTGAACTCATCATTTCTTGCTTTCTTTCACTGTTTTGCGTTCTCTTTCACACTAATTTGCATGAAATACATGTAAAATACATAAGAGAAACACAAAATAAGAAATACTTGCCCAAAAGGGTTAGAAGGATAAATATAATATAAATCCAAGCTATTTACAATGCACGGGATCATAAAAATACCGAAATTAAGGGGGTAAATGTGAATAATTTATGCCTAATCAAACCTCCTAACTAATAACTTTGTGCGTCCCAAGAAATGTAAAAGAAAAAGAGTATGAGTTAAGGGCCCTTCAAAAACTTTACTGGGATGAAATACCTTTTTCGCAGGCAAGAAATTGCATTTAGCGTATGCAACAATCCATCAAACCCCTAGTTTACCCTAGTAGGACAAGTGGTGTCTTGTGAAGGTTTGCACTGAATATACCCACAAAATTCATTATTGACTCAAAGAAAAATCAAAATACTTAAAAATTGTTAAACTTTTTAAAAAATAATCACCATAAAATCATATTCAAAGGAGTCTCAATTTGTCGTGTGTGTACGAAGCCGAAAATTAACCTCAAATTTCCACCGATTGATCATTATGTTGCTTTCCAAAAATTCGTTTTGATTCAAATGATCATGGGATGCTCTCACAAATGAATCACTCGAATTGTGGCTATTCTTTCGGTATGCGTGTCATAAAGAGTAAATGCATTGAAACACAAATTCACGCATAATATTTTGAAAGGACGAAAATATATGGTGAAACGATCTCTTCATCGGAATACAATTTTTGAAAAATGGGAACATTGCCTCTTGTACACACCATTCAATATTTCTTATTTATCTTTTAGTGTCTTATCTCTGCACGCGATAATTAATTTAGCATTCCGGACTCGATAGGACTTTTTAGGTTAAAGGTGTATTAGGTAACATGGAAATGGTTGGGAACTTCGAAATTGATTTTTTTTTATTATGATGTCCCTTAGTGCTTTTTCGGGATTTTGCTCATTTTCTATTCTTTTTCTTGCGATTTTTGTTGAGCATTTTTCTATCAATTTTTTTTCTTGCCCCTTTTTATTGCACTATTTGGAGTTACTTGATGACATTATCAATTTTTATAATTTCGGCCTACTTGGGTTTTTCGGTTCACCAAATGAAAAGGAAAAATTTTATTCGGCTCAATTGGATTATGAAAAGGATAATTTTTCACATCTTTTTGTGGCTAATATTTTTGGGTAACAAACGATGGCCTACTTCATTGTCCGAATTACTTATTAATTTACCATATGCATCTCGAGATTAATTTACTTTAGAGATTTGTAGTGCGCTTTTCGAGGGAACATCACACATGTTTCCCGTAACCGATAAAAACAAAGAATTGAGATCATCAACGACTTACTTAAAATGCCGAATCCGAACTTTGAGTTAACCATTAACTCGAATTGATTTAAAAACTCAAAAAGATTGATAGGCTCGAAATCTCACCAAGGTTTGTTAATCTCCACACTTATTCATTAAGTCGTTAATTTTCGCACAATTTCCATCTTTGGTCAATTTCGGCTTAGTGCAATTGATATTTAACAAATTGAGACTTCAAATAGAATAAAGGTGATATTTTTGAAAAATTTAAATTCCAATTTTTATTTATTTTGAAGAAAAATATATTTATTTTTTTTACTTTAAAAAAAAATCAATTTTTTTTTCAATTTTTCAATTTTTAGAGTAACTATTTTTGGACATTTTGAAAATTTTGTGAAGTTTTAGAAAAACGCACTCACCCCCCCCCCCCCCCCCCCCAACTTACACTTTTGCATTGTCCTCAATCAAAATGACTAAAATCTAAAGAAGACGAAGAATAAGTGCGACAAATAAAACAAGCAAATTATTAAAATGAAACAAGACACTATATGACACTCATACATAACTCAAAAATACAACAAAAATACCCCATACGTGTTGGGGTGCAATGACCTCTCATTTCTCTCCACAAATCACCCAACCCCTTGCATGGGATCTGTTGCTCTCCTAGTCTCTCCCCTCTGCGTGTCATACACCAATAACCGGAATAAGTAGGGCCCTTTCCCATAAATAAAGGAAAGACTGGGAGACTCATTGTGATTAATCGAAAAAGGATCCTCATGCTACGTACAACTTGGGTCGGGCTCTAAGTCAGACAAGACTTGAGTCTTATCTTCAATTACCTCCGAGGACTCAAGTTGCATGGGAGGATGGTCATTGCGAAGAAACTCATCAATTTTATCTTTCCACTCGCTCTCTCCTAAATGACTCCATGAGTCCAATAGAGATTATACTTCGTCATTAAGGCTCTCATCCACTTGCCCGAATTCTCTCTCAAATTCTGCTAGGATCAACTCCTCTAGCTCTCTCTCTTGCTTTGTTTCCACATCCTTCCTTCCTCGCTCCATCTCAAAATTATTAGGTGGTGTGGGTGGGTAGCAATCGAGGAGAAAAGTATCTATTGTGTCTCACCATTCACTCTCCTCTAAGAACTCATACAAATCTCTCCCAAAGCCCTCTAAATTATCTCTCTCTCTTAATGTAACAAGTCATACCCCTATAGGCTCTTGCGCATGGGTCCGCCCATGCTCGTGTTCTACCTCTAAATGATTCGTCTCTCGCAGTTCTCCTTCATCACCCTCGATCTTGATATTATTAAAAATATTTGTCTCGAGGGTCATATTCCCAAATGTTAATTGCATTTGCCCACTTCGAGTATTGATGAGTGCATTATCCGTAGCTAAAAACGAGGGACCAAGGATAATGGGAACATGATTGCTCGGGAGAATGGAGGGCTCCTCGTCCCAAATGACAAAATCCACTGGGAAGTAGAAAGTGTCTATTTGGAAAATCACATCCTCAATGATTCCTCGAGGCATCTTCATAGAATGATCCACGAGCTGGAGAGTCAGATTTGTGGGCTTAAGGACTCCCAAATCTAGTTTCTTATAGATGGAATAGGTTAGAATGTTAACACTCGCCCCTAAAATCTATTAGTGCCCTTTCAATTCGGTTCTTCCCCATGATGAATGAGATGGTGGGTGAACCCCGATCTTTATACTTTAACGGAAGGTAACTCGATAAAACTGAACTGACATTCTGGGCCAAAAAGACGTTCTTATTTACCTCTAGCTTGTGTTTCACCGCGAGTAAGTCCTTAATGAACTTAGCGTATGTGGGAATTTTTTGTACAGCCTTAAGAAAACGTAAATTAATCAGTACTTGCTTAAGGACGTCCAAAAAATTATCCTGAGAGGTCTCTTTGGAGTGCGGGACCAATCGTTGAGGGTATGGGGAAGCGGTGGGTGGTTTCATCATGACCTTGGGTCCGCCAATGTTATCTTTTTTATTACTCTCAATTAAAGGGGCATCTTCAGCCTCTTTCGTGCCAGGCGAAACCTCCTTATTTTTAGGTACGTCTTGTGGGGGAGGTGACAAGTAAACAACTCTCCTTACACGTAGAGTGTTAATTATGCTACATTGCTCAGGATGGTCATGGGGTGTTGAGGTAACACTAGTTCAACCTTGAGGAGGTCTTTGGCCCTGGGAAGGAAACTTTCCCTTCTCTTGGATATTCAACGATGATTGCATCTTTGAAATAGTCGCATTTATGTCGTTGATCATGCGCTCATGTCTAGCAATGGTTGCATCCTGGGCAGTGATGAATTGGTTTATCGTATCCTCGAGATTTCTCTGTGGTGGAGTGATATATGGCCCTGGAGGTGGCGGTGCTTGCACATGTCCCTGCATGTGTGGTGCTTGTTGAAAGTGTGATGGTGGGGGAGGGGCAACATGTGAATTAGGATTCATTGCATAATTTTGTTGCCCATAGCTAAAACCAGGATTGCTTTTCCATGAAGGGTTGTAAGAATTCCCGTGCGGTGCACCGAAATTACCCTTAAATCCTCCTACACCACTCACTTGCTCTTGAAGCATAACTTTGTAGGTGGGTATCTTCGGGAATTCCTCTGTTGAATGTCCTGCCTCATAAATAGCACACACCTTCTCAATGGGGTTTGGGATGGAGTCAGTTGGTCCTCTTGCACATATCTCAAGTACTTCTCGCATTCCTTTCTCAAGTAAATCGAGTCGATTGTCCCTTATAGTATCATTTTCTATGTGAAATAGGTAGGACTCCGATGGAGTGGTGGTTGTTTGGCGAGTTTGATTATGAGCACTAGGGTCAAATATATCCCATTCTTGGGTAGTCTCGGCGACACACCTTAGGTGAAGCTCAGCATCGTTGGCGTTTAGGTCGACAAAGGGACCATCACACATGGTTTCAACAAGTTGTTTGGAATTTATATTCAGCCCATTATGGAAGAAGGAATTGATTTGTAATTTATCAAGTCCATGATGAGGGCATTAAGTGATTAACTCGTTAAAACGATCGTAACATCGATCAAACAACTCATTTTCTAATTGTCAGAAGGTTTTAATTTGAACCTTGATGGAGTTCGTTCGATGTGGGGAAAAGAATTTCTTGAGGAATTTAGATTGCAACCCGTTCCATTATGCAATCGAGTTTGGAGGTAAAGACCATAGCCAGGTCTTGGCCTTTTCCTTTAGCGAGAATGGGAAGAGTTTGAGGCGGATCACATATTTTGTGCAAGTTTGATCGATGAGGGTCTCGTACGCCTCCTCAAATTCCCGGATGTGGAGATATGTCTTTTCTGACTCCATTCCATGGTAGTTGGGGAGTATCTGGATCATCCCATTCCTAAAGTGAAATTGCCCTGCATTATACGGGAGTAAAATTCATCCCGGAGTGACAGATCGCTCGGGATATAAGATTTCTCTCAAAGAGAGGTACGTGGCCTCTTCCTCAACTGCAGCTACACTACCGTGTTGTGATATGTCTCTCTCACTTAATGACTCTGTATCCTCACTTGGTATGATTGGGGTCGTACTCAACTATCGGGTTTACGTGAATGTTGGTTGGAGTATTTTGGGGAGTTAGAGTGAGTTCAGGATGTTGCATTAACAGGATTTTGAGCAATGAAATATCTTTTTATGCATTTTGCTTCTTTTTTTGGTTGAAGTTTTAGATTAACGGAATCTAACCTACGTCAACCTAAATCTCAGGCAACGGCGCCATTTTGATTGAGGTGGAAACTGAGCGACCGTGTAAATACGCTAATCGTTATTATTGGCTTCCAACCGTAATGCAAAAACCTAAATTTTAACTACACTCTTGCGGAGTACAGGGCGAGTCTGGGTATCGAATCCTCAAGGAACTAGGACGAGTGAACGTGACGACAAAAGTAAGGCTGTTAACCCTAACTTAACTCTAAAAGAAACAAAAAGATGATTGAGATAGGAAATAACTAATTAACTAAATGAACACTAAATTAAACTACTGCATTAACTATGTGAGAAAAAATAACTAACTAAGAATGAATTAATAATAATGAAGGGAAAACAGGTTGGAAATACAATCCCCCAAACCCTAGAGTGTATGCCAAGTACAAAACTAGTCGTAAATTAATTAATTAATCAAACCCGGTCTTTAGTACTCTCAAATATTACATATATAAGGGATTGTAGCCCACATAGTATGTAAGAAAATGATGAGTAAAGGAGTAACGTATTAGCTACAAGCGCATTGCACTCTTAAGCATCCCGGTTACCTACGGCAAACGAGATCAAAAGTCCTACAACGGTTGTGATCACCATACTACACGATCTAATCAATTATTAAATTTAGAGAACTAATTTTATACCCATGCAAACCACATCGAGTTGGGTTCATGCATCCCAACCTTTAAAAATCTAGCCTAACATGGTGAAATTAGTGAAAACTACGTTATCTACATTGCAAGAACTCATAACTTCTTGGAAAGAGAGATTAAACATGAGAAATAATAATAAAAGTGCTAGAAATAAAGGTTACCACTATTAAAGAACAAGAACATGCAAGAGGAAATCAAAGGTTGAAGAAAAACATGAAAAGCTATTGAATTAAAGGTGAAAATATGTAAATTCTTCTCCTAGATGTTCCTACTTGTTATGGAGCTTTTACATGAATGAAATCTTAATAAAAAAGAGTCCTAATGACTAAATATATAGGCTATATGTCGTTTAGAAGAGTCCCCAAAACATAAAACTCTTTTGGCTAAAAGATAAGCACAAAATAAAAATCCTGTATCTAACAATTTGTCACACTTAAAAAGCGTGACTAATTTTGTAACGGATCTGGAACGTGACTAATTGCCGGATCGGTTGGTTTTCAATCTCTTCGGTTTGGTTCGTCCTTAACAGTTTTTTCTTGAATTTCTTTCTCAACTTCAAATGCGCATAACTTCTTCACCGTAGCTCGGATTGGGGTGCCGTTTTTTCCAATGTTCTTGTAATTTAGAGTTCTTTAACTTTCTAGTTTTTCCCACCTTCAAAATATGGTTGTAAAATTTTGAAAATGCCCTTGAACTCTCAATTTCTTGCTTTCTTTCACTGTTTTGCATTCTCTTTCCCACTAATTTGCCTTAAATACCTGTAAAACACATAAGAGATACACAAAATAAGAAATAATTTTCAAAAAGGGTTAGAAGGATAAATATAATACAAACAAGCTATTTACAATGCAAGAGATCATAAAAAATACCGAAATTAAGGGGATAAATGTGAATAATTTATGCCTAATCATAGGGGTCCTACCAAATCAATGCCCCTTACTGCAAATGGCCAAGGGGAGTTTAATGAATTTAGAGGTTGGTGAGATTGATGAGGGATGGTGGAGAACCTTTGGCACTTATCACACTTCTTCACATATGCGGCCGCATCTTTGCCCTAGGTCAGCCACCAGTACCCCTGAGTGATTATCCTCTTAGCCAATGACCTACCTCCTCAGTTACTGGAACAAGCGCCCTCGTGCACATCGTACAGGATGTGTGGAACCTCTTAAGGGTGGACACATCTGAGATGAGGGAGCAGGAATCCCTTTTTATATAGTACATCTCCTACAATTGAGAATTTAATATCTTTAAACCTCAGTTTTCTCCTTTCTAACTTTGACTCTAGCAATCTCCCTCTCTGATGTATCTGATAAGAGGATCCATACATGAGGCTCCTACATTCAGATTTAGGCAAGGTCTAGCAACCTATCCCTCTTCGATGGACATCTTGAGAAGAATCTCAACTGGCTCTGTTCTCCTTATGTTTGTCCTTATTACTGAGGCCAAACTTGTGAGTGCATCAACTCGGTTGTTATCTAGTCGAGGTATCCTCTTCATCTTAAATTCCTTAAAGCTCTCTATCATCATTCTCACCCTCGTCAGGTATCTATAAATCCTTTTATCTTTGGCCTGATAAACCCCCAGGATTTTGATCATGACTAATCTTGAGTCACTGTGAACTAGGAGTCGACCGACATTGAGGGGTTTTGCCAAAGAGAGACCTGCTATTAATGCCTTATACTCGGGCTCATTATTGGAAGCTTTGAAGTTGAACCTCAGTGCATATTTAATATCGGTACCATCCAGTGCTGACACTAACAGCCTTGCTCCACTTTCGCTTTCACAAGATGATCCATCGATGAAGAGGTTTCAAATGGTTGCACTTGAAGAGAAGTTTCCCTCTGATAGGACCCCCTGCTTGAAGAGGTATCTCTCTTACTCATTATGAATAATTCTCTACTTGGCTATACCGTTCTTAGCCTTATTTGATGTTAGGTTGATGTTTATCTCTTTTATCTCATGTGTAACCTCTTGATTAATCTCAACCCCGACCTCATTCCAAGTAAAGTCGGCCACGAAGTCTGCGAGTGCTTGTCCCTTGATGGCAACCCAGGTTGATAAACAATATCGTATTCCCCCAACTCAATTGCCCAGGTCATTAGCCTTCCTAACTTCTCAAGCTTATGGAGGACCAATTTGAGTGGGGAATTAGTGAGGATGACCATAGAGTGTGATTGAAATATGGCTTCATTTTCCTAGAAGCGTGTATCAAAGCATAGGCTAACTTTTGAATCCGAGGATACTTTTTCTCAGACCCTTGGAGTTCCTTGATATCGAAGTACATTGGTCTCCTCTTCTCTTACTATCACAGCACTGATGGATGACTGTGATACAACTAAGTATATATTTAGCTTTTCACCCTGAATTGGTCGAGATAGTAGTAGGGGAGAACCGAGGTACGACTTGAGATCTTTGAAAGCAATGTCACATTCCTCATTCCATTCGAAGGCCTTTCTAAGAACTTTGAAAAAAGGAAGACACTTATCTATGGCTCTTGAGATAAACTTGTTAAGTGCATCAACTCTTATGGTTAGCCTCTGAACGTCTTTGATAGTTTTGGGTGTCTTCATTTCCAGCAAAGCCTTGATCTTTTAGGGTTAGCCTCTATTACCCTTTCGTTGACGATGAATCCCATAAATTTTCTTGCTCCTAACTCGAAGACACATTTGGCGGGGTTGAGCTTCATTCTGTATTTGTCCATGGTGTCAAAAGTTCTTTCAAGGTCGGTCACATTAGTGTCGGCCTTTATACTATTCGTCAGCATGTCATCCACATAAACTTCCATGGATTTGCCTATCTGATCTTCGAACTTCTTATTTACAAGACATTGGTAGGTCGCCCTTGCATTCTTCAGGACGAATGGTATGACATTATAGCAATATGTCCCCTTGTTTGTAATAAAGGTTGTATTCTTTGAGTTCGCCGAGTCCATGAAGTTCTGATTATACCCCGAATATCCATCCATAAAGCTCATGAGCTCATGTCGTATTGTGGCGTCCACGATATGATCTATACAAGGCTGGGGAAACTATCTTTTGGGAAAGACTTTTTTAAATCAGTTAAGTCTACACACATCCTCCATTTCCTATTACTCTTGGGTAATATGATAGCATTAGACAATCACTCAGGGTATATAACTTCTCTTATGAACTTATCCTCTTCAAGCTTTCTAACCTTGTCTCTAATGACATCATACTTTTCTCTTGAGTATACTCTTCTTCTCTGCTTGATGGTCTTGGTATCTTCTAAAACATTGAGTTTATAGCACATAATCTCAGGATCATATCCAACATGTCTTCATGGCTCTAGGCAAACACACTTTGTCTCTTCCTTAATAGTATCACAAGTTCCTCCTTGATCTATGACTTTAGGGCTTTGCCGATTTGGACTGTTTTTTGGCTCGTCCTCATTGAGGACGATGGATTCTACCTCCTCCACGGCCTCTCCCTTTTTGAGCTTTATTTCATCCCTAAGATCAAGTGTATCGATGTTGTACGTGGTTGTTACCCTCTTATGAGCCTCTCTCTCTTCTGCCGAGTTAAAGTAGCATTCACGTGCCGATGTTTGGTCACCTTGAACTTCCCCTACTCCATATGGAGTCGGTAATTTTAGCAATCAATGGACCAAAGGCACGGTCTCAAATTACTTGAGGGATACTCGTCCTATGATGAGGTTGTACACTGAGAAGATGTTTCATCCATCATAGAGAAATTGATTTTTCTGGTCAACCTCTTAGGCCATTCATCTCCCATTATCACATCCATTTCATACATACCCAATGGATGAACCTTTTCACCGCTGAAGTCAATCAAGGGATGATGATAAGGGATAATCCTAGACCTGCTGAGGCCCAGGATCTTGAAACAGGGTCAACAGATCATGTATGCAGAACTTCCCCCATCAACGAGGATCCTCTAAACTTCACACCCATACACCCTTATGGCGATGACTAAAGGGTCATCGTGGGGTCCTAAGATACCCTTGAAATCAAGTCGTGAGAAGCTGGCCACGAGGGTGTCCATATATACCTTTTTTCTCCTTTCGCATTTAACTTTTGTAGATGCCAAGTTCATAACCTCGGCTTTAGTCACAACTTTGACCTCTAACACATGAGCCTTGCGATCAACTACCTCTGAGCCACGCCCTTCTAGTCCTCCACATATAGTGTTTACACCAAAAGAGATCATACCGACCCTCTTCACTGGGACATTATCATCTTTTGGTGGGAGGTCAGTGTCATCGTCATTATCATCTGAGTCATCAACTCTTCTGGTAGGGGCATCTTCCTGGCATTTATCATTTCTTTTCTTTTTGGGTTCGTCTCTTCCCCCCTTAGAAGCTCTACCATCCAGAAACTTTTTGATCTTTCTAGACTTCAACATTTTCTCAATATCGTCCTTCAGGGAGAAACACTTGTCAGTTAGATGGTTGTGATCTTGATGGAACTCACACCATAGATTCTTATTTCTCTTATATACAGGAGCTTTCATCTTCTCCGGCCATATCAGGGATCTATCATTCTTTATTTCGTTGAGGATATGTTTGCAGCTCAAAGTTAAAGTAGTCTAGTGTGCAAACTTACCATCTGCAGTCATGTTCTTTCCATCCTTTTTCTTTTGAAACTTCCCACTTCTACTTCCATTCTCATCCTCATACTTCACAGCCATCGCTTCTTCTATATTCATAACCTTTCCAGTTGTTGCTAACAGCTTGTCCATAGACTTGGGAGGGTCTTCAGCAAACTTCCCAAGTAGCTTTCCCTTCTGAAGCCATCTAATAAGGGTTGTCATGGCTATGCTCTCTTCATAATATTTTACCTCCAATTTTTACTTGTTGAACCTCGCGATGTAGTCTCTGAGGCTTTAATTATTCTCTTGATTCACATAAATCAAGTGAGATGTCTTCTTTCGAGGTCTTACCCCGAAATAGAAGTTATGAATAAATCGCTCGGCCAAACCTTTAAAATTTTCAAATGAATTTTTAGGAAGAAAAGTGAACCAAATATGTGAAGCCCCGGTCAAAGTTCTAGAGAAACCTCGGAACCTCATCTCATCAGAGATTAAATAAATGTCTGTTGCAGATTGATACATTTCAATATGATGGACACGGTTAGTACTAACATCGTACTTGGGAGACACCACCAGAGATTTAAATTTAGAAGGGGTTGGGAAGTTAACAATCCTTACCACAAATGGTGAACCCTCCGAGTTTCCCCTCTGTAGTGGGTCTAGACTTTTTATGAGATCCCATATCTTCTCTTTCAGTCTTTTAATAGAGTCATTCCATGGTTTGGCAACATCTTCTTGGGCAAGGTTATCCCCAGTCACTTCTAATGGGTGGACTGAGGGTTCCCCAGCTACTGCGCAATGTCGTCTATTGACCTCTTCCTAACCACAGTCTCGGCCAAGTCGGGGTCAGCCATTATGGGGACGATAGTCACCTCCTTCCCTTATAGAGCCAACAAGACTTCTTGATCTAGACAACCTCTCCCTCAGATCATTAACTGGGTCGAGCCTTTCGAAGGTCGACCCTCTACTGAAGCGATCAAAAGTTAATCCTCTATGTCGTGCATCACCATCTCGTCTTGCACACAGACCTCGGCTCTGGTGTATAGGACCGACTATGTTGTTTGAGACCTCATATGGCTCCCAACAGTCTGTAGGATCATCCTCTACCTCAATGTCATCGTACCTATCCTTAAGGCAAGGGTTTCATTGCCTCCCCAGGATTAGACGCCTAGGGTCAGCAACATCCCTCCTGTAAGGACGCAAATTTCCAATTGAATCCTTTATTGTTTTGGCTCAATTTCGGACAAAAACGTTTGAGTCATACGATAAAGTATATTGATCACCTTTCAAGCCTATGACGTGTTTGTTGAAGACGTAGCGGCAAAGAGTATAAAGCTTCATCATCATGTCGGTTTCGTGCCTCGTTTATATGTCAGCAACCATACTTCCATGCTCCCAAGGTATGAATGCAATTATACATACATATATATATATATATATATATATATAGGAGCTTGGAACTTGTTTATTGGGTGTTAGGTTTATCTATAACTGCGTTTTAATTTCAGAAAGATTTAATTAAAACTTTAAAATAAGTTTATAAAGTTTTCTGGGATAAAATCGAATTTTCCAAATTTATGGAAGTTCGTTCGATATGTCATTCGAACGAGATTGTCGTTCGAACCAGATGTCGTTCGAACGAGATTGACAATGACTTCCCATTATGGCATACTGGAACTTCGTTCGAAATGTCGTTCGAACGAGATTATCGTTCTAACGAGATTTCTAACGAGCATCTAACGAGTTCATACTGGAACTTAGTTAGAAGACTCGTTCGAACGAGAATGTCGTTCACCTCATCTCATCAGAGATTGAATAAATCTCTGTTGCAGATTGATACATTTCAATATGATGGACAGGGTTAGTACTAACATCGTACTTGGGAGACACCACCAGAGATTTAAATTTAGAAGGGGTTGGGAAGTTAACAATCCTTACCACAAATGGTGAACCCTCTGAGTTTCCCTCTGTAGTGGGTCTAGACTTTTTATGAGATCCCATATCTTCTCTTTCAGTCTTTTAATAGAGTCATTCCATGGTTTGGCAACATCGTCTTGGGCAAGGTTATCCCCAACCACTTCTAATGGGTGGACTGAGGGTTCCCCAGCTACTGCGCAATGTCGGCTATTGACCTCTCCCTAACCACAGTCTCACCCAAGTCGAGGTCAGCCATTATGGGGACGATAGTCACCTCCTTCCCTTCTAGAGCCAACGAGACTTCTTGATCTGGACAACCTCTCCCTCAGATCCTTAACTGTGTCGAGACTTTCGAAGGCCGACCCTCTAGTGAAGCGATCAAAAGTTAATCCTTTATGTCGTGCATCACCATCTCGTCTTGCACACTGACCTCGGCTCTGTTGTATAGGATGGACTATGTTATTTGAGACCTCATATGGCTCCCAACAGTCTGTAGGATCATCCTCTACCTCAATGTCATCGTACCTATCCTTAAGGCAAGGGTTTCCTTGCCTCCCTACGCTTAGACGCCTAGGGTCAGCAACATCCCTCCTGTAAGGAAGCAAATTTCCAATTGAATCCTTTATTATTTTGGCTCAATTCCGGAAAAAAACGTATGAGTCATAGGATAAATTATATTGATCACCTTTTAAGCCTATGACGTGTTTATTGAAGACGTAGCGGCAAAGAGTATAAAGCTTCATCATCATGTCGGTTTGGTGCCTCGTTTATATGTCATCAACCATACTTCCATGCTCCCAAGGTATCAATGCAATTATACATATATATATATATATATATATATATATATATATATATATATATAGGAGCTTGGAACTTGTTTATTGGGTATTAAGTTTATCTAAAACTGCATTTTAATTTCAGAAAGATTTAATTAAAACATTAAAATAAGTTTATAAAGTTTTCTGGGCTAAAATCGAATTTTCCAAATTTCTGGAAGTTCGTTCGATATGTCATTCGAACGAGATTGTCGTTCGAACCAGATGTCGTTCGAACGAGATTGCCAACGGCTTCCCATATGGCATACTGGAACTTCGTTCGAAATGTCATTCGAACGAGATTATCGGTCTAACGAGATTTCTAACAAGCATCTAACGAGTTCATACTGGAACTTCGTTAAAAGACTCGTTCGAATGAGAATGTCGTTCGAACGAAATGTGGTTCGAACGAGATGCCAAGCGGGAACAGTTTTTGGCAGTTTTAAGCAGTTTTTCTCCCACTTCCCCACTTGTTTCTTAACAGTTTTTTTTTCAGACTTTATTATGTGCGGGAATCACTTTTCAGGATCAATCTTTTTCATATCCTACTAACTCCTAGAAAGTGTTTTGAGAGTAAAATCAAAGAGGGAAAAAGATCATGTTTTGAGTGTGTTTTTTTATCAAAGAGAAAAATATACACCACTCTAGTTTACAGCCAAATTAGTTTCTTCCAAGTTCCCATATTCATATATCATGCTTGGAGTTTGGCACCGGGTTCATCTCTTCCGTTCAAAGAGAAGTTTCGGGTTTTCTTCTACATCCCATAAAGAAAGAAGAAGAGGTTGTTGTGACATTATCCACTTGGAGAAAGGCTCCTTGCTCGGGTGACGGTGACCATATAAAGTCTGATCGGTGGATTCTGAGACCGCGGTGGAGCTCCAAGGTTATTCGCTAGGAAGAGGTATCTACTAGAAGAAGCGTCGGGGCTTGAGAGGGATCGAGTCGTGTGTTGTAAGCCTTTCTATCTTGTATTTGTAAATTACGTATCTAGTGGATTTGAGGCTAGGGCCGTCCGAGGTTGTTTCCCGTCTTGGGTTTTTCCTCGTACATCGCGGCGTAGTGTGATTGATTTATTCTTTTCTTGCATAATGAATTAGAACTCATGCTTAGGGTAATTCAAGATAAAAATGGTTTTTAATTGTCACACTTAATTTAATTGGGTGCTAATTAAATTTGGATAATTGTTTTTTTAATTCAATTTCATTTGCTAAAATTGGTTTGCCCAAATTCTAGGACTTGAATTAATTGGTTTAAGTAAAATTAATATTTGCTTGTGTTTAATTAATTTTCACTTGGGTTTAATTTGAATTTATTTAAGAAAATTAAAACTTGGTAATTCGTTTGTTTGTGAACCATCACACTTTTTTACGCTTCCGAAACTTTCTACAAATTGGTATCAGAGCTAAAGCGATAAATTATTTCGTTAAAGATCTTTTAATATTTTTTAGCTAAAATGGAATTTTCCCCATTTTCAAAATTTCCTATTTTCGATGGTTCAAACTACGCGTATTGGAAAGCGCGTATGAAATCGACACTAAAATCTATCGATGAGAGAGTTTGGTTGTCTGTCGTTAACGGGTGGTCTCCACCTACACATTTAGTAAAAAATGAACGTGTTCCCAAACCAGTAGATAGATGGACTGAGAATGAGTTTAAACTTTCAAATTTTAATTCCCGTGGTTTGAATGCCTTGTTTAGCACTGTCACACCGGATGAATTCCGACGCATTATGACGTGTGAGACCGCTAAAGAAGCTTGGGGTATTTTACAACTCACTCACAAAGGTACAAGTGTCGTTAAAGCTTCGAAACTCCAAAACCTCACCACTCAATTTGAAACTATCAAAATGAACGATAATGAAACTTTTGATGAATTTTATGATAGATTGTCCGATATTGTCAATTCATCTTTCAACTTGGGAGAGAAAATCCCCGACAAACATGTTGTAAAGAAAATTGTAAGGTCCCTTCCCGATAGATTTATTCCAAAAGTGACCGTTTAAAATTCTTTATCAACTTTAGCCTCTACGAAATTAGAAGAGCTCGTAGGTGACTTACAAACCTATGAACTGGACATGTTTCCCTCTAAAACTGAAAAGAAAATTGAAAAGGGCGTTGCTCTAAAAGCCCAAAAAGAGAAAATTGAAAGGGGCGTTGCTTTAAAAGACCGAAAAGAGGTCAAACAAGTAGTAGAGAGCGAGACTGATAGTGACTCGGAAGACATGGCTTTGTTTGCTCATAAATTTAAAAAATTTCTTAAATTTAACAAAGATAAATTTAAAAATGATTTTAAGAAATTTGAAACTTCTAAGTATGACAAAGCCGAGAAGATCCCTAAACCTATTAATGAAAATTTAAATAGGGACGAGTCTAATAGGTGTTTTGGTTGTGAGGGTTATGGCCATAGGGCTTCTGAGTACCCCACTAAACTAAGAAAAGAGGGTAAACGACCCATTTCATATAATGCAACCCTTAGTGATAGTGATAAGGAAGAGGGTCCCGATTCCCCCACTAAGCCAAATTTTGTGGCTTTTATGTCTAGTCATGTGAGCACCGAAAGTGAATCTTCTCATGAAGATACTCAAACTCATGACACTTCTGAGGTCAAAGTTTTTGATTCCCTTGTTTTTTATGATAGTGAGAGTGGAGAAGAAAGAGAGAGTGAAAATGAAGAAGAGGTCAATGTGAGTGAACTTCAAAATTCTTTTCAAGAACTTTATAAATAATCAATTAAATTGAAAAGAGCTAATTTGAAGTTAGAAGCTAGTTTAAGAGAGAGTGTCAAGGTCGTTGATGAAAATGATTTAATAGAAGACCTTAGGACTCGTGAGAGGACTCTTCAAGAGAAGCTTGAATATGTATAAGGTGAGAGAGATAGCCTTAGGGGTTTAATGGAATCTTTGAAAAAGGAGCTTCTTTCTTTTGAAGAGCGAAATGTTTTATTAGAGTCTAACATTTTAGAATTGCAAAATAAATTAAAAGACTCTAGTAATGTCAAATTTGATTTGGAGTGTCGTTCGAAAAAATTAGATAAAATCTTAGGAACAGTCCAAATCAAAAATGACATGTGTGGTTTAGGCTTCAATACTTGTAATGAATCTACTCTTAAAGATAAAACCAACATTTTAGGAGAATCTACTAGGAAAGCTTTTAGAGATCACTACGTAGGTAAATCTTTTCGACATGTTTTTACGTGTACACATTGTGGTCGAAAAGGTCATCTTAGGAAATTTTGTTTTGATCTTAACGAATTTCAAGAAAATTCCAACATAAAGCAACTAATGTATTTAAAATTCCTACACCCCAAGATAGTCATTTTTCATTAATTTGGGTTAGGAAATCCGACTTGGTTGCCTTGCAAAATAGGGTTTTTGATTCTCATTTACTTTCACATGCTTCCTCCCTTGCTAAATCTAAAGGATGAATGTGTTAGTGTTTGCATACTTTAGCGTTTGTACTTCATGCTATATTCACATGCTAAATGTATGCTTGTTTAACCATTTTCTAGGTTATGCCCCATGCTTAATCACATGCTAGAATAATGATTTTTGTTTATCTTTTGTATTTTATTTCTTCATTTTGTTTACATTAAATGAAAAATACAAAAAGATTTTTGTTTATCATTTGGGTTTTATCTCTCTATAATTTAATCTTAATGAAAAATTCAAATGATTTTTGTTTGTCTTTTAAGTATATATTTTTTATTTTTGGTTAAAAATGTCAAAAACTCAAAAAGATTTTATTTTTGTGTGTATTTTCATTTGACACACTTTAAGTGGCATATACTTGTGTTTGAATCCCATCTTTTACGCTCTCATGTGGCTAGAACTTTTGGTTGAGATTGTCAATCCTTATTATGTTCTTTATCATGCTTACATGGAGTAGTTGGATTTTGTATTGATTAAATTGATTCTATTTTTATATGCCTCTATTCACACATGCACGAGCTCCTTTGAATTTTTAACTTCATATGTATATTGGAGCTATGTGAGGTGTTCTCCTTCCAAAATTGTCATCTACATATTTGTGACTTAGGAGGACTAGTGCATGTCAAAATCCGTTGCACGTGAGATTTGTGTGAAAAATGAAAACATGATAAATTAAAATGTGCACGAGAAAGGGCTCCGAAAGGACTAAGTGGTCCTTTGCGATAGTAAGCCACCGTCTTGAATGGACCTAAAAGAAATACGTGGTCCAAAGGCCTAAAAACAGAAAATATGGCATTAAAAAGAAAAATAATTGCCAAGGCCTATGTTTGATTGATATATTCATTCAAAATTAATATAAATGCTTATTGAGGGAGATTGGATGGTATATCAACGGCTTGCACAATGTCCGTTTATCCTAGTTGCGTATTTCATGTCATGACTCTATTGGTTTGTAGAATCATCAATATGCTAGGCTTGTATGCATTGTGTATGTTTTCTCATTGAGGTCAATCTATATTGTCACATGAGGTTATATTTAAATGTGATGAAGTTTGCAATCAAATGAGAACTCCGTGAACATGTTTTTAAGTGATTGGGTCTAAATTTAATTGTTGCTAGTTCACACCCCTACACTTCTGTTTCCATATGACACATTTTTGCCATACGAGTGTGCAAACTTATTGTATTTTGTGTCATGTGTGTGTTTATATATCTATATATATGTGTGTGTGAATTCTTGATATATTTATAGTCCATATATATATGATATTTTGTTTTGCCTTTGCCTTGCTTTCTAGTCCTTCTATGCTTATACTTTAGTTTTGATATCTATCTTGGATTAGTTATGCTTTTATATTTGTTCTTTATCCTTTGCCTATTCCTGAACAAAAAGGGGGAGAATGATAGGGGGAGATATGGTATCTTACCCTATTATAATCTTATCTAAGTTTAGGAGATTTAACTTAGGGGGAGTAGCTAACTTCTTGGGTTAATCATTTTGATAAAAGGGAGAATGAATTTTGGGGGAGTATTTATTTTAATTGCTTTAAATACTTTGATATTCCCTATGCATTTGATGAGTTTGCTTAAGTGTGCAGGAATTCTTTGAAAGCGGCATCCTTCAATGGAATCTTTCAATGTCAAAGCATTTGATCCTTTGGTTGAGTCAAGTTTGGGTGGGTTAAGGCATCTTTTAATGGCAAAGCGTTTGATCCTTTGGTTGAGTCATGTTTCGGTGGGTTATGTTAGTAGTCTAGTAGAGCTTGATGGCCCTTTAGAATTTTTGTATAGTTTTTGTCCCGGAATAGACAAAGGGGGAGATTTGTAAGGACGCAAATTTCTAATTGAGTCCTTTGTTGTTTTGGCTCAATTCCGGACAAAAATGTTTGAGTCATAGAATAAAGTATATTGATAACCTTTTAAGCCTATGACGTGTTTGTTGAAGACGTAGCGGCAAAGAGTATAAAGCTTCATCATCATGTCGGTTTAATGCCTCGTTTATATGTCATCAACCATACTTCCATGCTCCCAAGGTATGAATGCAATTATATATATATATATATATATATATATAGGAGCTTGGAACTTGTTTATTGGGTGTTAGGTTTATCTAAAACTGCGTTTTAATTTCAGAAAGATTTAATTAAAACTTTAAAATAAGTTTATAAAGTTTTCTGGGCTAAAATCGAATTTTCCAAATTTCTGGAAGTTTGTTCGATATGTCATTCGAACGAGATTGTTGTTCGAACCAGATGTCGTTCGAACGAGATTGCCAACGACTTCCCATTATGGCATACTAGAACTTCGTTCAAAATGTCGTTCGAACGAGATTGTCGTTCTAAGGAGATTTCTAATGAGCAACTAACGAGTTCATACTGGAACTTCGTTAGAAGACTCGTTCGAACGATAATGTCGTTCGAACGAAATGTCGTTCGAATGAAATGTCGTTCGAACGAGATGCCAGGCGGGAACAGTTTTTGGCAGTTTTAGGCAGTTTTTCTCCCACTTCCCCCCTTGTTTCATAACTTTTTTTTCTCAGACTTTATTATGTGCGGGAATCACTTTTCAGGATCAATCTTTTTCATATCCTACTAACTCCTAGAAACTGTTTTGAGAGTAAAATCAAAGAGAGAAAAAGATCATGTTTGGAGTGTTTTTTTTTTATCAAAGAGAAAAATATACACCACTCTAGTTTACAGTCAAATTAGTTTCTTCCAAGTTCCCATATTCATATATCGTGCTTGGAGTTTGGCCGGGTTCATCTCTTCCGTTCAAAGAGAAGTTTTGGGTTTTCTTCTACATCCCATAAATAAATAAGAAGAGGTTTTTGCGACATTACCCACTTGGAGAAAGGCTCCTTGCTCGGGTGACGGTGACCATATAAAGTCCGATCGGTGGATTCCGAGACCGCGGTGGAGCTCCAAGGTTATCCGCTAGGAAGAGGTATCTATAAGAAGAATCGTCGGGGATTGAGAGGGATCGAGTCGTGTGTTGTAAGCCTTTCTGTCTTGTATTTGTAAATTCCATATCTAGTGGATTTGAGGCTAGGGCCGTCCGAGGTTGTTTCCCGTCTTGGGTTTTTCCTCGTACATCGCGGCGTAGTGTGATTGATTTATTCTTATCTTGCATAATGAATTAGAACTCATGCTTAGGGTAATTCAAGATAGAAATGGTTTTTAATTGTCACACTTAATTTAATTGGGTGCTAATTAAATTTGGATAATTGTTTATTTAATTCAAGTCATTTTCTCAAATTGGTTTGCCCAAATTCTAGGACTTGAATTAATTGGTTTAAGTAAAATTAATATTTGGTTGTGTTTAATTAATTTTCACTTGGGTTTAATTTGAATTTATTTATGAAAATTAAAACTTGGTAATTCGTTTGTTTGTGAACCATCACACTTCTTTACACTTCTGCATCTTGATATATATATAAAAGGAAATAATATTTTAATTGAGAAAATTAAAAATCGGGGGCCTATCATTCTCCACCTCCTCTACTGAGTAGTAGGTTGGTCCTTTCGCGTCGCCTGGGGTGGTCCCCTGGCCTCATGGTGTGGTTGAGCATCTTCCAGAGTAATCATCTCCACTGAGACCCCAGGTGGTCTCATTATTATATTCTAGCTTAGTTGGGCAAATTGCTCCTCCATCGCTTGCTGAGTTTTAGCTAAGGACTTCAAGGCTACTGCCACCTCAGCCATCTTAAACTGGGGTGGTGCCTGGCTGGAACTGGGTCCTCCAACACTAGATGGTGGAGGAGGCGGTGGTAACTCTAGTGCCATATGTTGGAGATTTATATTAAAAGACTATAGAGCTCGAAAACCTTAAGAGACCTCTTTCAATGGTGAAACAACTCCACGTGAAGGGTAAGTCCTGGTTCACCACCAGAGTCTAAGGTGAGGTTAAGAATCTATTGAGAAAAAGATGAGCCCTCTCATTCCCACAGACGATGCCAAAAATGATGATGCCGAAAATAACATCACCAGATGAGATTTTGATAACCTCAAACTAGTAATAATAATGGTAGCACAAGAATGTATATATCTAGTAGAGGGGGTAAGGACAAGAGGAGGAACTAGTATATACGTGGTTCATCCAATCAAGGCCGACGTCCATTGTGAGTGTGTGAGTGATTTTACTATAATGAGGGAACTTATGGCATGTGATACTATCTCTCGAGCTCTCTCTCTGTGTGTGTAAACCAACAGAGTTTCAGCTAGGGTTGCAAATATATATAATTTCTCTTTAACATGGATAAGCACTTTTTCAATTTAATATAATTAAGTGTTCACCAACTTAATTCATTTCAGATTTCATTATCATTCATGTTTACTTAATACGCACAGTAGATAATATCACAAGTATATATATATATGCATTCACTCTATTATATATATACAATATTGCACCCCGAGACACAACTGCGATGCATGCATACTCTGCTATCATGCCCATGTACATACCGTCACTGTACAAAGGACTGTCGATTCAATATATCCCTCGAACCATAAATAACAAACACAAATATTGGAGGCGAACATAGTCCCAAACCTTTGGGCTATGCACCCAAATGACCGTTCAATACCATTGTTTTCACACATGGTAATCCAACCTAAATCCTATGTTCCGAGGAATAAGTAAAAAATCGCCCCTAAGGCTCATCAAGATATGACTACCCTCAATGTACAAACCTCCCGTCGATAGCAAGTATGCTAGGTATGACATACACACAAATCATCATATTGGTATACACTCATCATGGTATTTTAAACCAATATTATAAGTCTCATACGTAGTATACTTATATCTTGAATATCCTACGTATCATGGTATTTTAAACCACAATTATATTATAGGTATTCTCTCCACCTATGTATATATATCAACTCCCACACGTAGCATATTTCAAGTTTATCCCATAAAATAATAATTCACATTTTATTCACATAAAATAATAATTCACATTTTATTCACATTTCACATCACTCCTAACATCTGTTGTTATCCTAAATGATTTAATTAATTATTACAGTAGTTACCTTCAACCCATACCTATTGGTCCAAAACCCAGACTCGTTATAACAATCCCGGATGACATAAAAATAATTTACTTTTCATTCCATTCAATTATAGTCTAGACACGACTCACACGCGCGTCCCGACTTAATTACTGTAATTGTCGTATTTATCAATCCCGACAATTTTTATAAAGTCATGATCATATATTACTTTTAATCACTACGTAATATTTTATATGAATCACATATTACATTGTTCTAGTAATATTCAATCCGGATTAATTCTAATTATTTTCACATAAATAATTCCAATTAATCCCCATTGATGCAACCCATTTACTTTTAATTTATCTCATTTTAAAACTCATTAAAAATATAGGGTATTACATACTCCCCCCTTATATCGGAATTTTGTCTCGAAATTCGAACAATAAGGCATATATGGTAAGAACAACTCCGAATAATAATCTCACATTGCATGTAACCTTCATCGTACCGCCCATACAGTAAATTAACGAATACCCCTAATAATGAACACCTCACTGATATTATACTCCAAGCCTTACCATTTAAGATTCACTACTTAAATTTTAATTTTAGATAATCACTATCTACCCTCCTACTATTTGCACTATAGTATATTAATCAGTCTTTAGATATATACAATGTCGTTTTACTACTATGTCGCATCAGTAGTTTTTTCTTGTTTGTATGGTATATATTTTACACACAATATATACTATAAATGCCAACACATTTTTGCAATACTGCCTCGACAAAGTACTATGGAACCCAAGCCTGTAATCTACCGATCCAATCTTTACAATAATAGGAAATGGTCCTATGTATCTCGGCGCCAATTTCCCTTTTTTCAACATGCAATATAGTAACACCAAATCACTTCAATTCTGGCTTACGTCCCCTGAATCCATCTGGCCCGAGTAGCTCATTACCCTCCACCTCTAGCCAATAAGTAGAAGGATGACAAGGTCTTCTATATAGCGCCTCAAATAGAGTCATACCATAAATGAGCTGAGAGTAGTTATTGTACATGAACTCCAAATATGACACTAAATCTTCCCATAATCGAATATACAGCATATCCCTCAATATGTAACTAGAATTCTTAGTCTGTCCGTCCATCTGTGTGTATGTTAGGCCATATAGATTCGCATTTCGATACCCATGGACTTCCGACAAATCTTCCCAATAATTGATACATAACTCTCTTGTCTATATCAGACAGAATGTTGGAATGCACCCCATACAACCTTACCATCTCAGGAATAATAATTGGGGTATACTGTCACACATTATGATTAGTCCTAACTGGCATAACGTGAGCTACTTCGATTACCCGATCCAATATCACCCATATAGGGTTGTAATCCCTTGATGAGGTAATTAACTCTGTGATAATTTAGGGACATGCTCTCCCATTTCTACTAAGAAATTTCCAACGGCTGAAAAAACCCTATTAATTTTTATAGTTCACTTTCAATTAGAACTCAACAATGTCTTGCTTGGTTTTATGCCATCACTACTACAGTTTTATATCATGATGCATTCTATCTTTCTCACAAACGCATCCAGAACCATGACTCGTGCGACAATGTTATCATCGCGTGTCACAAGTTCTCCCTCTATCTTCAAATTTTAGATTCTCATGAAACATAGACCTCCACATACCTTACCATGTAAGTTTCAACTTTCCAGAGTTAAACTTTATCGAATTCTTCATATACCATCCTCTGGGCAAATTTGGGGAGTAGTGGTCCTAACTGACCTAAACCATCAAGCAGCTACGTCCTAAAGTCACAACTTCTACATTTATTTACCTAAAAAATACATACTGTGCCACAATTCTCAATTATGGAAAATACTACAATCCGACTATCTAGGGTGCCCATACACCCTATGTTGTGTACATTTCAGCATAAGATCTAAATGGATGTGATATCATACACTAGATGTGATTACTCTATAAGGTTACTCTTTACCAACTTACTACTTATAACATAATTTGTATCACACTGGTTTTCACATTCAAATTTGGCGACTCCACTGGCCTCAAATCATACTATAACCCATAACTCTCAGTTTTAACAGATATATATTATAACCAAGGTTCTAAACGCATATCCTGAAGACCCAACTTACTTCGACTCCCAACATTCACTAGTTTCATGTGTGGGGGTCTCGCAGAGAAAAATCCAAACAAGGAACCCCCCCAATACACTACTACCAAACCTAGTCGATCGTCGAAACCCTTCAAGTCCTTAGTCTACAGTATGTACCTTCGCAATAGGTTTTGTCTGTTTATATAAAAGTCTACTCATCCACTCTCATGTCCCCAAAGATAATATTAAACATGTCTCTCTCACTAACACAAGTTCTTGTTGCTACAAAATAACGAGAAATGTCCCTCTCTGGACAAATTAAGAACACAACATATCTTGAATCACATCAGCAGTAAGTCCCTACACACTGGGGTTAAGTATAGTATAATGGCATACTCACAGATGCCAAGTATAGAATGTCATCTATAAATTTATACACTTAGGCCCAAACTTATTTCAGGTGGCGATTGACAGAACTAATATAGTTCACTCTGAAATAACAAATATGATAGTCTTATTACACAATTTACCATTGTTTCAATACTCCAAAATCAGTTACTACACATTACCGTAATAAATCCTACATTCCTCACTCACAAATGTAGTAAATAGTAACATAATTCTTAATGATCATACCCATTTCCCCCTCCGGGTGTCAACAACGGGTTTCACTACCCCATAAACATATACGATGATATCCATACCTAGGATTCACATCTATTGTTCCCAGTCTCATGGGTCTAACTCACTTTCTATGGGCTCATTCAACATTAATAGACCCAGTTTTTTTTCTACACATGGAACAACTTTTCGTGTCATTTCCCCTATCCCTAGTCCTATAAACCATTTTGAACCAACAATACTAGCATCAATTATTTCTCTACAAATTTCTTCGGCTCCACTTTCCCTATGGAACTCGTTATTGGGTCTACTAGTCTTGACTGAATCTGCCTCAACTTAGTAGATATTCAATTAAACCATATATACCTACTAGGTATGCCCCTAAGTGGTGTTCTACTATCCTCCTTCACCCTAGTCTCACTTTTTGACTAAATTCTCCAACACCATTGACTCCCTTCTCATGAAAGCAATGATAATGATTCATAAACGTACAACTTTGATGACATCATCACTAGTCATCTAAATCAAATTTTTTTCATCTACACATGGGTATTTAAATCATGAATTCTTCAACCAAAAGTAACCCATTTTCTCCAGGTACATTCCATTTATGATAAGGTCCAAAATTTCACAATATCATTCGTATCTCTGTTACAACAGCAGATTGACGATTTTATAGTGAAACCGTACCCCAAGTTCCACATTTAGATCAATACCAACTTCCTTATATATGAAGTCTAATTTCCATCATTTAAAATTTCTCTTTATGAGCGAAGTGTTATTGAAAATTCTTAAATCTTAAGTGTTGCTACACTTCACCCTATACAATTTCCTTTGAATCTATACTTCCATTGTCCCCTCACTCTTCTTCCTTCACGCATTATATAAATGTTCTTTTTGATAAAATCCTTCCAACTACACCACCCTTCACCGATAATGTTGGGTGAGTATGGAACGACACCATCGTCATCAATAACGGTGTTTAAGGAAACTACTATTCTCAAATGATTTTCTTATTGTCGTAAGCTGGAACAATAATTACGATGAATTTTATCTCGATCAATATTTTCCAAAATACACTAAGTCTCTTGTTGAGCCTTTCCTCCTGCATTTTATCCAGGGGCCTTTGTTGGTCATTGATTAGGCATAAATTCTTCTCATTTATCCCCTTAATTTAGAGGTTTCTATCTCTCTACAAAGTGTAAATCGAGTTGATTTATCTCATATCACTGCTATTGACATTTTCTAATTAGTACGCCATGTTTCATGTATCTCCTATCTATTTTGCAGGTATTCAGTGCACACAAGGAAGGAGATAATCAAAATGAAAGTCAAATACCTCGCACCTACAAGTTCTTAGGAAGAATCGACATCCAAATCCGAGCTCCGGACCAAAAGTTACAAGTCTTCAAAAATTACAAGAAGGAAAGGTTCCTTAAAAGATGGAACTGAAGCGAATGGATGTAACTGAACTGAAGAGAAATAAGCGAACCAAACCGGTTCAGCAAAAAACTTCTGTCAAAGATGGAACCAAACCGAATCACCTTAACAGGATCGGTTCAGGTATCGAAGATTTGGATTTATCCACTTGAAAAATAAGAGTCTTGTATGGTTGAAACTCTTAGAAATTCGTAGAGTATAAATTTTAAACACCTCCCAGACATTGAGGGGGGCATCTAATTCGTTAGAGAAGCATTGTAATTAATTTAGAGAAGACAATAACAAGAAACCCTAGTTTGATTCCAGTTTTGCAGTTCAAGTAAATTTATTCAAATTCTTGCTTTCATTCTTGTAGTAGTTATTTCTTTAGTGAGTAATTTCATTCTTCTTCACCTTCAGTTGTTAATAAAAATGATTTCTTTCATTCAAAACATGCTTTCTTCTAGTTTTAATATGTCTGGCTAAGTTTTCAAGGGTTGGGATGCATGAACCCCACCCGATGTAATTCATGATATTGGAAATAGAAGTTGGAATTAAAATCTTAGATGAATTGTATCATAGTTAATACGATACTCCTTTACTTCATCCTTTGCTTACATATTGTATGGGCTTCGATCCCTCATAGATATAGTACTTAGGATAAATAAAGGCCGGGTTTTAATTCGTCCTTTTCTTACTTACTGTGAGGACTACGATCCCTTATATATGTAATACTTAGGAGCATTAAAAATCGGGTTCATTTAAAGTTTTAATTCTGAATCTAGTATCCTACGAAGTGAATTACTAAGGTGTGGGGGATTGTAACCCGACCAATCTTTCTCATCTAATAGTTCAAGTTTTAGTTAAATCATCATTAGTCTTTTCATTAATTTAGAGTAATTGTATTTTATTTTTTCATAATTTCATTAGTTAATCATTTTCAAAAATTTCATCTAGTTGTAGTTGTTTCACACTTCAAATCACCTTTTTGTTCTCTGTAGAGTCAAAGTTAGGTTACCTTCGTATTTCCAACGTCGTTACGACTTCGTTCGTCCTGTTTCCCTGAGGATCGATACCCGACTTATCGGATTATTACTTCAGCAATAGGCTTACACTTGAGCCTAAATAGCACGCACACTAGTCACATTTGTGGTCGCGTCATGTTTTTAGTCTATTAGGGGTACGAATCCTTAACGAACTTGTATAATAATTTCACCACCTATGTTTAATCGCCAGAGAACGAAAATCTTCATATGGTAAGGAATACAACAATCCTAATCATAAGGCTCTACATCAAAGAATGCTACGATGAAACGTTGATAGCCGTACAGATCCTAAAGACTCTAGAACCTGATGCTCTGATACCACCTGTAACACCCGACTCTATTAAATACCGAGTGATCAGTCCTATACGCAATTAAATTAGAGTATAAACTTGGTTCATTCTTAGCATCAATGTCCAAAAACATTTTCTTTTTCTTTTTTTCTTTTTTTAACCACCTAATAATCAATTAAGATGGTGTTAAAAACTTTCAAATTTTAATTTAATACAAACTCATTTTATCATTACAAACAATTTCATGTACTCCATTCCACAACAATGCATAATAGATAAGAAACATCACAACTGAATTAAATGTAACTACAATAAACTCCCCTATTAAAATATCTCAATATAACAATCCAAACAAACTGAATGTATGAAAACTGACATAAGTAATACCACTGTCTGAGATAGAATCTAAATAACTAGAATCCTTGGGTGACATGCCCAACATGAACTAGCTACTACAGATGTATGAATCAAGAAAATGAAAGCGTCTCAGCAAAAGTCTACAACTCCATAGTATCCATAGTACATCAAGTATCCAATCCTCTATGCCTGGCGTTCCTGTGACTGGACACCTAATATAGAAGATACAAGGGAGGGGAGAATATGCAAGAAAACATGTTAGAGTCCGATGTTAAAATATTTTTAAAAATAGCAAGTTCTTAACAAGTGATATTAAGAAATTATTATGTACATGTTAGATTCTCGAACTCTCTCTTGACATTCTCACCTCTCATCTAATGTGCACACCTAACGTACCTTCAAACCATACTAGTTAATATTCTCATGCTAACTAGTTCTTTTCATTCTAACATCTAAACATATCCCAATACCGTTCCCACATATTTCTCTCGAAATATTAGTAATACATGTACATCCAATTTCTCTTTAACATGGATAAGCACTATTTCAATTTAATATAATTAAGAGTTCACCAACTTAATTTATTTCAGTTTTCATTATCATTCATGTCTACTTAATTCACACAGTAGATAATATCATAACTATATATAAATTTGCTCTATTATATATATAAATATTGAATCCCAAGACTCAGCTATGGTGCATGCATACTCTGTTATCATATCCGGGTACATCGCGTCACTGTACAAAGGACTTTCGATTCCGTATATCCCTCGAACCATAAAACAAACACAAATATTGAAGGCGAACATAGTCCTAAGCCGTTGAGCTATGCGCATACCTACGCACTCAAATGACCGTTCAATACCTTTATTTTTACACATGGCAATCCAACCTAATTCCTAAGTTCTGAGGCACAAGTCAAAAATCTCCCCTAAGGCTCATCAGGATATGACTGCCCTCAACGCGCAAACCTCCCGTCGATAGCAAGTAGGCTAGGTATACCATACACACAAATCATAATATAGGTATACACTCAACCTATATATATATATATATATATATATATATATATATATATATATATATATATATATATATATATATATATATATATATATATATATATATATATATATATATATATATAATAAGGAGTAAGGGTGTTTTCACTGTTCAATAAGATGTTAACACATTTAAGGGTTGATATGGAAGACAACGAGACAAGAAATTGAGGGTCAAGATCACTTCCCCTTCTCTAATCTCACACGACTGAATTTCGGGCCACTCGCCCACTTTATTGAGCACAAGGCTCAAGAAGAAAGGACGCTCTAGAGGTGTATTATGCCAGAGCACAAGCCTTACGATAAAATAACGGTCTCTCACTCCAAACGTCAAACTCATCGGATGTATTTTTATTTTACTCTCTCCCACAATCCAAAGAACCTCTCTCTTTCTCTCTTTCAAACACTAATATTTTCTCCTGATCCCTCCCCCCCCCCCCAGCGTCTCTTCCTTTGACAAGAGAGAGAGTATGATACCTTCCAATAAACTTGAGGGAGGGCATGACAGTTCCGTGAGAAGACGTCTTTTTTTTCAACTATGGATGTGTCACAGGTAAAAGACCTCTCTATATATCTCTCAAACTCTCACTATATTAAATACCCTTAAACCCTTACCTATGTGATTGTTTCTTTATATTTTTTTTTCTTTTCTAATTTGGTTTATGCATCAGGGTTTTCTATTTTCATTTCAATGTGAAATTTGAGAATGGGGCTTTTGGCTTTCTTTGAAGAATAGTTAGATTTCGGCTTTCTTTGAAGATGGGGCTTTCGTCTTTCTTTGAGAATGGGACTTTCAGCTTTCATTGAAGAATAATTGGACTTCTTCTTATTAGGCCTTCGGCTTTCGATCTCACAACGACACCACGTATATTGCTTTCAAACACTCAATAATCAAATATGTTGGACTTCTTTCTTCCAGGTTAGCACACAAAATATGTCATATGAGAGTTGGGGGCATGTTGGTTTCATGAAATGGAAAGGAAGTTGGGTTTTGGGTTTTTCAGATTTGGGTTTTTGTAGACAGTACCATGGGTTTTGGGGGTAAAAAATATGTTTTTGTTTCTTATCATTTCATTAGTTTTTGGTGTATACAGTTTTGTATAGGCATTTGGTGTACTTAGGGAGCATTTTATTAATTATCCAGTGAGCATTTTATTCATCTTGGTGTATATTCTATCATAAGTGTGTTTTTATTGCTTGCATCCAAAGAGGATTTGTAGGCCATGTGCTTGATAAAATGCAAATGAGTGTTCATTACGGAAAGCTTTAAAAATTTCTGTAATGTGTTGGCTATTATGATTGATTTGCATAGTAGTTTTTTTTTTGCGTTTTCATCCGCTATTTTCCTCCCATTGGATATTTGACAAATAATTTTTTAAAAGTTTTCATTTTTCATCCTCACTACTTTTAGCAATTTAATTAGACTCCAATAAAAATAGGACCATAAGGAGTGGTTGATATGATTTAATTATTAATATTTTTGTAATGGGTGGTTTAGATGGTTTAGTTATCAATACTTTTCAAATGATTGAACTGGGTTCAAAATAGTTAGAAGGAATAATAATACATTATGCTTAATGGTGTTTCAAAAATATTTCTCTTTTTGTGGCGAGTTGACCACATGATGTGGAGAAGATGGAGGGGAGGGTTGTTGTTGAAATGTGGCGGTGTTGTATGATGGTTATAGAGTTGGAGTTTTGGTATGTGTACTTTGTTGTCAAAGTGGAAGCATGATCCGTGTGATAAAAAAAATTCATAGCATAATAAATTTTATGATAAAAATATTAGAATTATTTGATAAAATTAATTTTTTATATGACAATAATGATATGTTTGATGGAATTAATAATAAAAATGTAAAAAAATTGTTGTATAAAAAATATTTTCTTTATCAAAAAAGCAATAAATTACTATATATGTTTTATAAATAAGGGCAATTTAGATAGTGTGTGAAAAAGTAACGGGTTTGTAACGTCGTTAAACATTACGAAAAATAGTCACAATAAAAAAGAATTAAGAACACCAACAATTGAATTTTTAAAAAGCCTAAAGTCGAATATTTAATATAAAAATCAAATAAAACTTATGTGTGTCTGTAATGCATTGCTTTATGTAATTTATGTTTTTTGGTTAGTAAATTGAAATGGTGCAAATGCACGCTTTAGAATCGAACATTATATGATCATGTGTATTTGTTGACAATAACAAAATCAAAATAATGAGTGCTTTAGTTTTATTGTTGGAGTATTTTTTATTTTTTAAACTGGGTGGATAATTTTACAAATGGAGAAAATTCGGTCCAATTTTTATAAATTATCGTCGTACCTTTAAGGTGTATAGTCCTATAAACAAGTGAGATGATGGACTTTTTTTTAAATTACGCTTTGTTTTATTGGAGAACGAATTTGTAATAACCCGCACTTTTATGGAAAATTAAATTTAATAATTAACTGCAAATTGGGAATTTAAGAAATTATCGTGAATCGTAATTTTTGAGGTTTTCAAGGATTTAATGATTTTCGATGGGTGTTATATTTACTTTTGGGATTAAGTAAATGAACTGGAGCATTTTAATAATATGTCGCAGTTGGGTAAAGCGACAGAGGATAATGTTTTAATGGGAAAACCTGTATTGAGATGTAGTGGGTTAAATTAGTGAGTTGAGGTCAAGTGCCTCAGATGGAGATTTCGAGTGCGCGATGTGTATTTGAATGTTGTTCGACTATTTATTATTTGTTAAGTCGGGTGGATAGTCCTATAAATAAAGGCTATTGTGGTCATTTGTTTTTTAAAATTACACTCTGTTATGTTGGGGAATGAAATGTTTGCCGTTTTGCAATTACATACTTTGAAAATTTGAATCGTCTTTCGAGTACGTATTTTGGAAATTTTTGTCGTGCCTTCAGGCACGGGCATTCCGCTAGTATATATATATAGGGAGAGAGAGAGAGAGAGAGAGAGAGAGAGAGAGAGAGAGAGAGAGATCAACAATAGGGCATACGCACATCCCATATTACAAGTCTCATACGTAGTATACTTATATCTCGAATATCCTACATATCATGGTATTCTAAACAACAATTATATTATTGGTATTATCTCCACCTATGTATATATATCAATAAATGGGTACACTCTCATCCCATATACAACTCCCACACGTAGTATATTTCAAGTTTATCCTATAAACTAATAACTCACATTTTATTCACATTTCACATCACTCCTAACATCTGTTGTTAACCGAAATGATTTAATTAATTATTCCAGTAGTTATCTTCAACCCATACGTACTGGTACAAAACCGAAACTCATTATAACAATCCCGAATTGTATTTTAATTCATTATAATTTTTTTCTTGATAAAGTTATATTCTGCCAAGAAATATAAAATTACAATTTGAGGCTTTTCTGCTTCGATTTTGAAAAAAAACTTTAAACTAAAAAGTTATCCAGAACGTGATTTTATACAAGTAATCACAAGCACACTACCAATTTCAACTTAAAACAGTCCTAAAATTATCATACAATGTTCATCCTTTTTCTAAATATTTCTACCTACAGGTTGTAAGATAATTCATCTTCAAAACCTCTGCCAAATGATCCCAAACACCTTATAATTCATCACAAATGATATACCCAAGTATATACAGAATTTATAACATTAAATCATATCAAAATCATCATTGAATTTCGATTAATCATGTTAATCCCGTTTTAAATTCCGAAAATCTACATAAAACACGTATAAACCCCAAATTTCTTCATCAACTAAACCCAAGTTTCGTGATGTTAATTCTAATCTCAACAAGGGATTAATCCTACATGGTTTTCATTTCAAGTATTAAATCAAAATCATCAAAATTCATCTTTGATTTATAAAAATTAAAAAAAAATATTTTTCTATCTATCGCAGACAACGTACATGCTATAGATTGCAAGAGTTAAAACACTTGCCTTTGATTTCGTAGGTCTGAACCTTTGGGGAATATGATTCTATGTTGTTCCTCTCTTCTTCGATCACTCTCCGGTGGCGGCGGTGGTGGTGCAAGGTGCCTTTGTCCCTTGGTTTTCCTAGAACAACCCTTCCTCTCCTAGAGAAATCTTTCCCTCTCCTCAATGGATGTCCTTATAGTTTTAGTGAATAAACCTTTGGCTAACATATCTCTTAACTTATATAAAAATACCCAAATTCCGTAAGTACTATTCATCTCCTATGTAAAATGACCAAAATACCTCTTAGGGGAGTATATTCAGTTCCAAATTGACCCGAGACCCAAATCAAACTCTCGAGTAGACTTTTCTAACTATTTAAACCCCTTCGGACACTTTGGCGCACTCGAAATGATCATTTAGATGGCATAACAATAATTTACTTTTCATTCCATTTAATTATAGTCCCAACACGACTCACACGCGCGTCCCGACTTAATTACCATAATTTTCGTATTTATAAATCCTGATAATTTTTATAAAGTTATAATCATATATTACTTTTAATCACTAAGTAATATTTAATTTCAATCATATATTACGTTATTCTAGTAATATTCAATCTGGATTAATTCCAATTATTTTCACATAAATAATTCTAGTTAATCCCCATTGATTCAACCCATTTACTTTCAATTTATCTCATTTTAAAAGTCATTAAAAATACGGGGTATTACAACTACTTGATATATCCATAAGTATAATGCGCAGTGTCTTCAAAATTCTAAAGAATACTACTCGGGTCCAGACCAAACTATAGGCTGCAGTCCACCCTCGGTATCTGTAAGAGCATAATTTATGTTATTTGCTAATAACTTAGGCTTACATAGATTTTGACATATCCCGTGACACTTTGACTCGAGCTGTCACGAAGAACCAAATCTCATATATCTCCATGTTCAATAGTTCTCCAATTTAGGATGGTATAAAGCTTTTTAGGAATTTAAACTTATTCTTAAATTTATTTTGGGAGGTTTTATTTATATTAAAACTCAAACAGGATTTTTTTAGTTAAAAATTAAGGCATTTTTTATGTTTAATTTTTTTCAAAATTCGTCTGCCTCATTCAAATGAGAAGGCTTTCTCATTTGAACGAGATGTCAAGTCGTTCGAAGTTCGTTCGATATCTTTATGTGACGAGCATCTAACGAGTGCATAATGGAGTACTGTTTGGCATCGTGTGAAGGTCGTTTGAATCTAGTCCAAACGAGATGAAAAAGTCATTCGAACGAGATCCATTTTTGTTAGAACGATCTTATATTTCGTTCTAACGTGCCTCATTTTCGTTCAAACGAATTGTGTAAGGGAGAATTTCCAATTGAGTCAATTTGTAGTATTGGCTTAATTCTGGACAAAACTAGTTGAGTCATAGGATAGTAGTTTGTTATATCCTTTAAACCCTACGACGTTTGAGTTGAAGACGTAGCGGTCAAGAGTTTTAAGATTACATCATTGAGGGTTTATGTGCCAAGTTTTTACGTCATCAACATTTGAATTCCAATGTCTCTAAAGGTATGAATGCATTTAATGTATAGAGAGAGTTGGTTACTTTTTTATGGGTGTCTTTTTATAAATCTTTTGGCAAAATGACCTATTATTTTTCTCAGAAAATCATTTTAAAAATTTTCATAAAAGTTTTTGGGCTTAAAAAACATTTTTGAATCATTTCAAATGTCATTCGAACGACAATTTTTCTCATTCGAATAAGATATCAACGAGCTTCTATCGACTTTATGCCATTTGTTTTCTTTTTTTTTTTTTGTTAGAACTCTCATCCTAGGACTCCTTCAAATGAGAAATCAAATGAGATTTGGACTTTATCTCTATTTTCTCATTAGTATCCCGTTCGAACCAAGCCATTTGAACGACATTAAAAAGTCATTCGAACGACTTGGGCGGTTTTGCACAGTTTCACCAATTTTCTTTTTTAACCGCCATTTTTCCCACTAACTTCTTACCAACTTTAATATGCGAGGGAAAATAAAATTTGACAAAAATTTTGAGAACATTTCTACCACTTTGAGAGAAAAACTTTCCATCCAAAAATCCCATTTTTTTGTTAGTATTTTCATAGTTTAATTTCTACCAAAACATAAAGTTTTCACGCATGTTTTACTTTGATCCAAGTTCCTACATAAATTATATTGTCTGAGATCATATTGTTGGAACCGAGTTTTATTATCATCCCAAAAGAGAAGGTTTCCTATGGAGGAGTCCGTATTTGTTATGATTTTCATGGTGTGCAAACGGAGGAGAGGCCTTCGTGTTTTGGATGGTAGATGATCCCCATCGACGGATTCAGAGACTGCGATGGATTCTGAAATTATCAACTAGGAGGAGGTGAAAGCAAGAAGAAGCATCAAGTCTCTAAAGGCTAGTTGAAGAAGTAAGTCTTTTGTCTTGTTTATGTAACACCATACCTAGTGGATTTGTTGATGGGGTCATCCGAGGTTTTTTTCGTTGTGGGTTTTCCTCCTACATTACGATATTATGTTGTGATTGTTTATTATACCTTACAAAAGCATCTAGATGATGCTTAGGACTAAAAAGATAAAAAATGGTTAAACTTGGGTGTAATTTTGGTGCAAATTATGTTTGGGTAATTTCAATTTAATTGGATTCAAGTTGGTACAATAAATTTGGCAAAATGCAAGCTTGAGTTTGTTTGGCATAATCTAGAACTTGAATTGGATTAAATTTGTTTAAGTGGAAATTTAATTATTAGTTTAGTTTAATTTAATTTCACTTTAATTTAGAAAGAAATTTAAAATTTGGGATATTTCGGGGACCCTCACCCCTTTACAAGTGGTATCAGAGCATATAAATGTATTAAAAAGTGCGTATGAGGTAGGCACTTAAATCCTTAGATGAGAAGGTTTGTCTATCGGTAGTTAAAGGGTGGACCCTACCAACATGTTTAGAAGGAGAGGTCCTTGTTCCTAAATCCATAGAAACATGAAGTGCTACTAAGCTTAAGTAAGCTAATTTAAATTCCCTTGGTTTAAATGCCCTTTTCGGTACGGTTACACCGGATGAATTCCATCAGATTATGACATGTGAAAAGTCTAAGGAGGCATGGGATATACTCCAATTCACCCTCACTACTCAATTTGAAACCATTAAAATGTTAGAAAGTGAGACGTTTGACGAGTTCTATGCTAGATTATCTGATATTGTGAATTCATGTTTTAATTTGTAGAAAATATACATGACAACCGTGTTGTAAAGAAAATTTTGAGGTCATTACCCGATGGATTTATTCCGAAGGTGATCTTTTTAAATTCTATAGGCACTTTAGACGCTACGAAACTAACTTACAAAATGATGAGTGCATTATTTTGTATGAATTATGCCCAAATTTAGACCTTGTTAGGCCCATTGTATCATAAATAATGTGCTTTTAGAGTCATTTTTGTAAAATGAAATAAAAATGCAAGTTTGAATAAAATTTGAGTTAAAAATATAATTTTAGTATTTCAGTGGGTGAAATCATAATTTTCAAAACTTTATGGGACTGAAAATAATTTTTAAATGCTTATCTAGGTAAAATAAAGTTCTCTATGAAATTTGGTTGAATTCCGAATTAAAACGAGCAATTTATGAATTTCGGGGGCTAAAATGCAAAGAGGGGTAATTCTGTAATTTTTTAATATTTATGTCCCTAAATTTGAATTAATTTTTATTTTTTTTATTTTTACAGGTACTTCGGAAATTTGGATAACAAAGGAGTCGATGTGGAAAAAACTCTAGGATATGTCGCAACGCGACACGACATGACACGATTGACACAGCTGTACTAAATATTTTTTATAAAATCGTTTGAGAGTCCGTTGAGGACGTGCCATAGCTTTTCGAAAAGGTCTTGACACGACGCACAACTTTGAAGTTTGGACAAAAATGATATTTCGAAGTTTTGGAGTTCAAAAATGCGATTAAAGCTGGTATTATGAATAGTGACGTGAATAGTGCAAAATTGGGGATAATTATTTTTTTAAAAAAACTTCTCAATTATCCCAACTCTTCCTAAGACTCCAAGAGATAATTATCAGATCAAATACAATCAATCAGATAGAGTTTCACTCCAACTCAAACACCTCATTCGTAAGCCTATATACAAGACCATTTCACTCATTATTTTTGGATAGAATTTTAGAGAGAGCTTTGAGAGATAGTTTTTGGTTCCTTTATTTTGGGAGTATATTTTTATTAAGGGCCAAGAATTATTTAGTAGGAGAAGTTTTTTCAACATCAATTATAAGATTCAATTATATTTGTAAGTTTGTTTTATTAATGAAAATTAGTATTCATTCTTGCAATTTTATTATATCTTCAATGATGCTAGCTTAATTTCTTTACTAGGACTAGGTGAAATTTATCATGTTTGATTAATATTGTGCACGATTTAAATTCGTCTTTATTTTCGATATGTTCAAAAATATTTTAAAAAATCGGTTTTTATTTAAAACGACACGAGGGTGTATTTTAAACCTTCGACTTTCTTTGAAAAAATAATCATATTTTTATTTTTAAGTTTGAGTACTTTTTGATGGATTATATTTACACTCGATTGTTTTGATAGTCCATGCTTAAATACTATATTTTGAAATTTAAAAGTGAACTTTTTTAAGGGAATATGAATTTTAGTCGTCTAAATGTAGAGACGTTAAATTTTATTGTGAACTTAACCGTGTTATTTTTCCAATTAAATACGACGAGAGTCGATTTAATTTGATTTATAAAATCGAGAATGACTAGTTGAAGTTGTTGCATAGTATTAGTTGAATGTGAAAAATGGATCCAAAGTCCTTGTTTCACACACTTGTCTATATTTTTTCATAGTGACGATTTTTATTTGTATTAGGTTAGTTTAATATTACATCTCATCTCTAAATCGGTTTCATTCAGTTGGATAGTCCCAATTATTTAGAACGAAAAATTGACAAATCTCTGTGGGTTCGACCCGTACTTACACTCGCTATTCTATAATAGCCCATACACTTATGGTATTTTATAAATTGATAGCAAGTTTTTGGCACAGTTGTCGAGGATTGGTTCGATTTTTTTTTTAAAGAAGTTTGGACCTTTGGACTAGTTTTTTTTACTTTTTGCGTTTTTGTTAGTAAAAAATTCATAAAAGACAAAAAAAAATTAAAATTTGAAAATTCGAATTTTTTTCTTCTTTTTGTAGTCGTTTTTTTTCAGAATAAAAAAATAAAAAAAATTGCTTCATGAGTGTGCTTTATTTTTTTTTTGTGTGTTAAATACCCCACTAGTGCATGTATCGTGTTATATTTTTTTCTTTCCCTTTTTTTGTGTGTGTGTTGCACTTTACGTTTTGTGTGGTTTTTTTTCTTTTCAATAAGCCTTTTTTTCAAGAGCCTTTTTCTTCAAGAAGCACATTCAAAAAAGGAGGGGCAAAAGTGAAGAAAATTTTGGAAAGGTGTGCAATGGTGAAGAAAAAATTGTGCAATCTTGCCACGAGTACAAGAAACTCTCGGGCACGACTAAAACATAGGCGACATTTACCTTCGATCGACGTCAACTGAAACTGCGACCTGGCGTAAACAAGGGACCATTAAAAAGTCCTCTTAACAGGGCAAGAATTAAAAGCTACTCCAATGCGAACTTATCAACTCAATCCCATTTCACCTTGTCTAGGATTGGTGGTTTTTAATGTGTTTTCGTACCGACCACCTACCTAGAGGAAAAAGTGAGATTTGAGGCGATAACCATAGTTGGTCGTCTTTCAAATTATCCCTTGTCATAGAGTAGGAGTTGCCTAATTAGGTATATTAATTTGGAGACCCCTGATGTCGTCGATTAATCTCGGGAAAACTAGATTTTAAAATTGAAATTTCCCTCACCTAAATTAGATAATTCATTTGCTTTGTGTTATCTACGAATTACGTGGTTTGAGTAAATTTTTTTTTTTTTTAAATTTTCTTCACAAAAAAAATAGAAAAAAGAAAACAAAATTGAGTGAGCTTAGTGTATGCGAAGTGGGTTTCGAGATCATATTGATCGTTTGTCGAGTGTGGAGTCTAGCATTTTCAATACTTGCATAGGTAGATTTTCAATATTCACCGAGGTGGGAGACGAGTTAGCACCATGTGCCTTTAAATCTTACCTTTATCCGACTATGTCTAGTCAACCTTCATGCATAGTTCTCTCCGATCACAATGCCAACAATTTTCTATTCCATCCGGGAAGAATCTAATTGTTACCCGTGTTTCGAGGTACTGAAAAAGAGGAACCCTACCTTCATGTTCGGAAATTTGAGTAGATATGTGGGACCATCAAGTACCAACATCTCATCGGTGAGATTGTTAAACTTAAATTGTTCCCATTCTCGTTGAAAGACAAATTCAAGTGTTCGTTTAACTCGTTAAAACCTGGATCCATTACCACTTGGAACCAATTGAGTGTCGCTTTCCTGCAAAAATTCTTTCCTAACCAAAAAATGACACCAATATGCCACGCCATCAGTACATTTAGTCAAAAGGAGGGAGAAGCCTTATGGATGTATCTGGAGAGATTCAAGGACTTGCTACTGCAATGTCCTCACCATGGGGTTGAGATGGGACGCCAATTCCAAATTTATATGATGGTTCGATTGTAATACTCAAACTTTGCTCGAGTCACTATGTAACGGTGATTTTATCGAGAAAAGTGAGGTTGACGCGTGGTTATTCCTAGAAGGCATAGGGAAAAAGTCCCAGCAATGGGCACCCAATAGAGAATCTAGGTCCACCACATTCAGTGAGGGCTTCGCTTACCAAGTCGAACAAAGTTATGATTTAAAGGCCAAAGTGGCCACATTACCCCAACGTTTAGAATCTTTAGAGATGACCAAAGAGGGCAATCGAGCCGCACCTGCGGTCGTACAACATGTAGGTTCCTTTATGTGTATACTTTACAACGCATTCTACCACTTAGTAAAAAATTATCCCGCCCTTCCGACCCACAAGGTACATACCGAGCAAGCCAATTCTCTTTACCAAAATAGGCCAAAGTATGCCAATTTTCCAATATGTACAATACGTGATGGCAGGAACACCTCGACTTTTCATGGTCCAAGGGTCAATACCAAGAAAGTGAACGTCAATATTCTGGTTACCCACCTCCATGTTTCCAAAAGAATGCCCCTGAACCATCTTATCCTTCATCCCCAAAAATCCAAGATATGAAGGATACGATGAATATGCTTGCTAAAAGTACCCTCCAATTCCAACTGTCAACTCAGAGTGTCCTCCAATCCACCCAACAGGGCTTGCATGCAAACACTCAATCCATAGCTAAACTCGAGGTTCAAGTGAGCCAATTAGTGAGCGCATTGAGTGAGAGAAACAAGGGAACATTCCCTAGTCAACTGAGCCTAATCCTGAAGGTAACATACCTAAAGGTTAATGTTTTGTGAAAGATAACGTCGGTTCATCACAAATCCAAGGAGATGTCAAAGCCATCATCACGTTTACGTCTGGTAAGGAAGTCGAAAAGAGTGCCTTACCACTAATTGAGAGAGAATCCGAGAAACGTAAGGAGAAAGAATATCCACAAGTGGATCGAACTTCCTCCCCACCCTTATCTTTCGAACCATCTATAGAGTCCTATGTTCCAAAAGCTCCATTTACCCAAATATTGGTGCCCCAAAAGAAAAAGGCGCAAGTTAACAAAATGTTGGAAGTATTCAAGAAACTACAAATCAATATCCCACTGCTTGACGCTATACAAGAAGTCCTGTCCTATGCCGAATTTCCGAAGGAACTTTGTACCATCAAGAGAAACACCAACATGACCAAGAAAGCTTTTCTCGTCGAGCAAGCTAGCTCGATCATTTCCTATAGAACTCCTATCCAGTATAAGGATCCTGGGATGTCGACGATCTCTATTAAGATAGGGGAGCATCACTTTGAGAAAGCTCTATTAGACTTAGTAACAAGGGTGAACCTTATGTCGTACACCGTGAGAAACTAGGTTTGGGGGATTTAAATCCCACTAAGATGACCTTGTCCTTAGACGACTGGTCCATTAAGGTGACTAAAGGTGACTGCGAGGTTGTATTGATTAAAGTGGGTGTGTTTGTCTTTCCGGTAGACTTGGTGGTCTTAGACACGCAACACGTACTAAATTCATCTGCACAAATCCCAGTCATCCTCGGTTGACCCTTTTTGGAAACTTCTAATGCTATCATTCGATGTCGTAATGGAAAACCGAACCTGTTGTTTAGGAGCATGACCATGTTTTTTAATATGTTTAATTTAGAGATGCCATTGTTTGATTATGGAGAGACTGAAGTCAAGTACGTTCAAGAAGTGAACAACGTCACTACCCCATAGGATAGTGACATAATCGATCTATGTTCTAGGACACCTGATTTGTCTATAGATATGAGTCTTAAAGATTTTGAGAAAGAATTAGGTTCGGTTGATGAGGATCTTAATGTTGAAGTCAAATCTGATTACTTTTGTCATTTAGATGAAAGAGACTAGGATGATAAGATAGATCAACTCCTTCTTTGTGAACGAAAACCCAAGCCTTGTGAGAATATGCTGACACGTGAGGTCTTATCTATCAGTAATGAGATTGAGAAAATCATTCGAGCATTTCAACCTGGTGATGCTTGTTCTGTCTTGCCGTATTGTCCTGTTCCACTACATTCACCTGTGTTATTTGAGTATTTGGATGAGATTGAGGAAATGAGTAGAGTATCGTCCGATTTAGAGCCTAATTTATTCATTCTTGAGTTTCAGGGAAACCTAGGCTTAGCGTGCCATTCAAAATTTCATTATGATAGTTTCTGCGAGACTTACCATCTCTGTTATAATGTGATTGCGCATCTCGATGATAGTTTCCTTTAGTGATAAATTCGTTGATGATCTCAAATTCTTTGTTTTGTTCAATTACTGAAAACAAAAAGTCAAAATATGAATTTTAAGCACTAAAAGCCTTAATAAGTCGTCTTGAGATACAAATTAAGTCAACGAAACTTGAGAAATATGATTAGGCCATCGTTTGAAACCCCAAAATTAAGCAAAACTCCACAATTTTTACATTATTCAGTTGCAAGCCCATTTGAGCCAAAAAGAAAATAAGCCTTTTTATTGAAAACCCATTATCCTACCCAAATCCAACTAAAAGTTAAAAGCCCCTAAAAAAAATCCATACCCATTTTCTGAGAATACTAGGGTAAAAATTTCAGTAAGAAAAAAGGCCAAAAAAATGAAAGAAGAATAAGTTTGCGAAAGAATGATTTGTGAAAAGAAAAGAAATAAAGAATAAAAAAGGAGTACGTAAAAAAAAGAAAGAAAGGAAAATGGAGGTTGGAAGAAAAAGTTCCTATAAGTCAAAATAATGAAAAAACATATATATTCTCAAAAGATTTGAACCCTCGAAACCATTCTTTCTAGACAAAATCCGAGCCTACAATATAACCAAAGAAATTCCTAGTTGATCTCAAGTGAAGTTAGTTATAGCGCGGAGAAGATGGATAGGATCTGTTATGCGATTTAATGTTTTCAAAAAATAATTGATTTTCCATTCTTGAGATCATATTCATCTATTATAAAAAAAAATCATTTTTGATCACGTATATGTGAAATTTGTTCATTTAAATTTACTCTTTTATTCACATATATCGAGAGAAAATTACCCATTTACGAGTGTTCGATTGTGAGTGCATTCTGTGAGATTTTGAAATCAAAACAAACTTTCGGATAAGAAATGTAACGATCAAATCTTTTTAAATGGACGGTTATATCGGCGATGCACACACATGATAAATTGAGACAGACAAATGAAATTATACTATATTTATGAAATTTGCATTCAAACTTGGTTATATTACTTTTGAGTGATTTGTATTGAGTCATGTTTTTGAATTTTGTGGGTATATTAACTACAAACCCTGACGAGATAAAACTTTTCCACTAGGGTAACCTAGAGGTTTAAAGTCTTGTTGTACATGCTAAGTGCAATCGTGATTCCGGCGAAAGTGAGTTAGCTTTAAAAAAATTTATTTTGCAAGAGGACTAGCAAAGTTTAGGTTTGTGGGTATTTGATGAATGCATTATTTTGTATGAATTATGCCCAAATTTAGACTTTGCTAGGCCGATTGTATATTAAATAATGCGCTTTTAGAGTCATTTTCGTAAAATAAAAGAGAAATGCAAGTTTGAATAAAATTTGAGTTAAAAATGAAATTTTAGTATTTTGGGGGGTGAAATCATAATCTTCAAAATTTTATGGGTTTGAAAATAATTTTTAAATTCTTATCTAGGCAAAATAAAGTTCTCTCGGAAACTTTGTTGAATTCCGAATTAAAATGAGCAATTTATGAATTTCGGGGGCTAAAATGCAAAGAGGGCTAATTCTATAGTTTTTTAATATATATGACCCTAAATTTGAATTAATTTTTTTTTATTTTTTATTTTTATAGGTACTCCGAAAATTTGGACAACAAAGGAGTCGATGTGAAAAAATTGCTAGGATATGTCGCAACGCGACAGGACACGACACAGTTGACACAACTATACTGAATATTTTTTATAAAATCGTTCGAGTGTTTATTGAGGCTGTACCATAGCTTTTCTTAAAGGTCTTGAAAACACTCATAACTTTGAAATTAGAAAGAAAATGAGATTTTGAAATTTTGGAGGTCAAAAATGCGATTAAAGCTGGTACTGTGAATAGTGCCAAAATTGGGGATAATTATTTAGAAAAAAAACTTCTCAATTATCTCCAAGTCATCCTAAGACTCATAGACATAATTATAAACTAAAATACAAACAATCAAAGAGAGTTTCACTCCAACTCAAACACCTCATTCGTAAGCCTGTATATAAGACCATTTCGCTCATTATTTTGGGGTAGAATTTTAGAGAGAGCTTTGAGAGATAGTTTTTGGTTCCTTTATTTTGAGAGTATATGTTTTTGAGGGCCAAGAATTATTTTGTGGGAGAAGTTTTGTCAACATCAATTGTAAGACTCGATTAGATTTGTAAGTTTATTTTATTAATGAAAATTAGTATTCATTCCTGCAATTTTATTATGTCTTCAATGATGATAGCTTAATTTTTTACTAGGACTAGGTGAAATTTATCATGTTTGATTAATATTGTGCATGATTTAAATTTGTCTTTATTACCGATATATTCGAAAATGTTTTAAAAACTCAGTATTCATTTAAAACGACATGAGAGTGTGTTTTAAACCTTCGGCTTTGTTTGAAAAAAAATCATATTTTTATTTATAAGTATGAGTACTTTTCTATGGATTATGCTTTCCCTCGATTGTTTTAATAGTCCGTGCTAAAAGACAATACTTTTAAATTTAAGAGTGAACTTTTTAAGGGAATGGGGATTTTAGCAGTCTAAATGTAGAGAAGTTAAATATTATTGTGAGCTTAACTGTGTTATTTTTCGAATTAAATATGATGAGAATCGGTTTAATTTGAGTTATAAAATCGGGAATGCCGAGTTTTAATCATTTCATAGTATTAGTTGAATCTGAAAAATGGATCCAAAGTCCTAGTTTCTCACACACTTGTTTATATTTGTTCGTAGTCATTCTTTTTAATTACGTTAGGTTAGTTTAATATTACATCTCATCTTTAAACCCATTTCATCTAGTTGGACAGTCACAATTATTTTGAACAAAAAATTGACAAATCTCTATGGGTTCGACCCGTACTTACACTCGTTATTCTATAATAGCCCGTGCACTTACGGTATTTTATAAATTGACAACACAAACCTATGAACTTGACAGGTTTCTCTCTAAGGGTGAGTAGAAGAAAGACAAAGGCATAACTTTGAAAGTCCGGAAGGAGGAAACACTGATTTCGGATGATGAGTTCGAGATTGACTCGAAAGATATGGCTCTGTTTACTAGGAAGTTTAGAAAATTTCTAAAGACTAAGAAAGAGACACTTAAAAATGGTTTTAAGAAGTATGAGAAGTCTAAGCATAGTAAGTTCGAGAGATTCCCTAAAAATCATAATGAGGATCTTAATAGGGATGAGTCAAATAGGTGTTATTGTTATGAGGGTTATGGCCATAGGGCATTCGAGTGTCCCACTAAACTAAGGAAGGAGTCCAAGCATCCGATTTCATACAATGCCACCCTTAGTGATAGTGAATTCGAAGAGGGACGCGATTCCCCCATGGAGCACAACTTTACCGCGTTCTTGGAAAGACATGTGAGCATTGACAATGCATCTTCCCATGATGATAGTCCTTTACATGACACCTTGTGACACCCCTCTTATTAAAATAAGAGGTGGACAGCCCATTAGTCCAATAAAACATTGAATCATAAATGGTTCATTCTTAGCATCACTACCGTATAATAATAGTACGAGACAACCACCAAATATTTTAGAAAATGGATGTCATAAAATTTTGCAAGTTTGATGAAAACAATTGAGACAATCCAATTAGTAACGAAAGGTGGATATAAATAAAGTCCTATAACAGTTTAATAACAAGTCTACAAAACATAACCAAATAAGTTGTCGGTTAACAAACTAATACAAATGGTTATACCAAGTATTATAGTAGATATAAATAATAACTGGGGCAACACACCCGAATATACAGGCTTAATTCCATTTAACATGCTTAAATTTCAAATTCGTAAAATATATCTTCACAAGTCCATTGATCATCGAGGTCACATACCATAAAGTTGATTTATAGATTCATTAATTCCTATGAAATGCCATATTTGTGAGAACAATTACCATTATAATATAACGGTTCTAAGACCATCCTTCTGAGATTCACCCCAAAGGATGAACCCCTAAGTGCTATCATCTTCCAGGGCCTATAATTAAGACCACCTAGGCACCCTAAATTGTGATGCTTGAGAAGCGTCCATATACCTTCGATAGCGAGTCATAACCATACCCGGAATGACCTTACTTCTAATAAAACAATCATACAATATCACCACCGGTACTATGGCTCGAAGACTATATTCTCTCTGCATTCACCATCTAGGGGATTTACCTCATTCGCGTAACTTCCCTCATCATAGCATTTAGAGAGGTATGTATATTCATGCCACAATCATAAGATATGCCAATTTAAAATTTACGTTTCTTATTTAGGAAACCATATGTGCATGACGATATGAGATACAAGTGTAATTACCCTCATACTAACCCCCAAAAGTACACAACAACACTCTCCAACTCTACCCTAGTCCAAGACTTGTTTAGTAGATGAAATGAGACATTAAGTTCTACTAAATAGTCCCCGAATTAAGCCCGAATACCCCCTTATTCTCCTAGGGTATTAATCCCCATCATATAAGACGTTAATACTCTTTATTACTGCATATAATAAGGTTCCTAAGCCTCAAGTCTAAAAGAAATGGACTAGAAAGAAAGTTAGAAAAATTCCTTAAAACAGCAGCATTTCTAATCGATTCACCTAGGGCCGAATCGATTTGACCCAGAAAGAGAATCAATTCGCTCAAAAATCCAATCAATTCTGCTGAGAAAACCAAACTTTTGTCTCAGTCCTAATCGATTCGGCCTTAACCCGAATCGATTCGGTTCCTTAGACCTATATCCACCATTTTTAGAGAATCGATTCGCCCTGGTCAAGGAGCCCAGTTGTCGCTACGGGTTAATATAAACCCAAAATTCCCAAAACATATTTTCTTCCATCTAACCCAAAATCATCAATTAATAACTTCCCCAAATCATTCCTACATAACAACCCACTAATATACCCAACTTAAACACCAAAATCATCAAAATCCATAAATGGTAATCTCAAGAACACAACTATATATACAAATTATTCACACTCGGTCATACATATATGCAAGTTATAAACTTGTCTCAAGATTGTAGCCTCGAATCTTCTTTTCTTTAGAACTATTCCAAGACGAAATCACCAGCTGTCTCTCTTTTCTCTTCTTTCTCCCAAGTCCTCTCTTCTCTCTAACTCTCTCTTTCTAGGTTAATCACAAATGAGCTCAAATGCTCTTGCAAGACTAAAATATCCAAAGCATCCAAATACATTTAGTCCAACATTAAATGCTACTAAACAATAAAAATGACTCTTAACATCATAATTAAGTTATAACTAGTCAAAAGTACCCCCGGAACCCAAAAACACACCAGACACTTATTTTGACTATCTCAACCATTTTCGGACTAATTGTGCCCTCTAAACTGGCATCTGGGATAGTGTTAATTATTTCATGTTCCAACATCATATTAACTCTTTAATACTAACCCGATTAGAATATAAATCATAACCGTCGCTTAAAGCACAACAACACAACAAAATATAATGTTACATTATTTACTTTCTATTAATGGTAAATATGCAAAAACTCATTAAATATTATCTCTTTCATCACTTAAATAAATATTTACTTCAACTTCCTTTATTTTATATAATTAACCCACATGGCAATTAATATAAAAATAATTACTTATAAATAAGGGGTATTACATAGTCCCCCCCCTTACAAGGGAATTTTGCCTTCAAAATTTAGGCGTACGTGGTGAAAAGAGGTGTGGGTACTTCTCTCCAATATCATCCTCTCATTCCCAACTTGATTCCTTGATATTGTGGTGTCCCCACTGGACTCGGACCAAGGGAACCACTTTTGATCTTAGTGATGATACACAAATATTGCGTATTTCATCTCTCGAACCTACGCATTTTAGCCCCCTCGGGTGCCTTAATCTCTATATTTAAGCCCGTTAACTAGAAAACCTCGGTTTATATTGTTAACATGCTATATGAGGTATAATTGGGCTTTTGTAGGTATTTAGGTACTAAGTATGGAGTTCACACGCAATCCGGTGAAGTTCCGTATGCAATCGGACGTTTAAGGGAATTTTAGTCATTTCACATCTTGGGCACCTGCCCCGACATCTCACGGAAGTTGTATCCCTCCTTGCTAGCTTCGAGTGGTCGTGAACAGTGTGCGATTCTGAGTCTGTATGAAGAAGTTACGGCGATTTCAACGGAGGGAAAAACAAGGAAATCAAAAGAGGAGGAGAAAAGAGAAGAAACTGCAATGCAGTATGCTGCTTGGCTCACCCCTACTTGATCGAACGATCCACCCATTTGGTCGATCGATCAAACCTTCTGTAAAGTCAAAATTTTTCCTCGATCGATCGACCCTTTTTGTCGATCGATCGATCCCCTGTTTTCAGGAGATATTTTTCCTTTTCTTTTCTTTTCTCTTTTCTTCTGTATTTTTATTCCAACTTACTATATATACCAATTTTTTTGTAATAAACAAGGGTGGAAGATTTTAGCTTAGAGTAGGTTAGGGTTTGGGTGATTTTGGTTTGTTCTTCTTCATTTCTCTTAGGATTGACACCCTTTTTGGTATGTAAGTTGACTATTCATTCATCCTCTCCATTAATATAGTTGTTTTCACTTAATTCTTGCTTTGTTAATTAGGTTTACATGCTTTTATAATTAGTTTACATGCTTTCTTCCCGTGCTTTCTAGTGTAGATTTATCGCGTTTATTTATCGCTTTCCATATACCGCAGTTTTACCATGCTTTCTAGAAAATCTAAATTAGGTTGTGTTTGAATGGAACTCACTCAGGTTAAGGCGTTGCTTTGCTTTGTGATAGTGCTTACGGGTTTATTTCGGGTGCGTTGTCCTAGTTATTGCGCCTAGGATATTTGACGGGACATATCATGTATGTCCCATGCTTATGACCTTTCGTGTGCAATTTTCGGGATATTTGTTGACGCCAAAATCATATTAGGCTTTTATGCGGATTTAGTGGCGTGAAAACCCTTGGTTCAATTTACTGTCGAAACGAGACGCATTCTAAATAACTCGTCGACCCATCTAACCATTTTATACAAATTAGCCCGGGTGAGGGATATTTGACGCAACCTATAGTTTTACTCACTTTGATTAGTCTAGATTCATTTCCCTCGCCTAGTTAATCATTTCCCTTTCATGCATTTTTTTTTAGTTTGTAATCACCTTTTACACTTTTATTTCGGAACATTAAATCATATAAATTCTAGAAACTTGTCCATGTGGTTTTTCGATACCAGACTTACCGCTATACTCACCAGTTGAATGTAGTAGTAATTTAGGTTTGTTTGTATAGTCGCGGAGAGACAAAAAACAACGACTGTGGCCTTACGCGACCACAACTCTTACGCGCTTATCAAAATGGCGTCGTTGTCGGGTACTAGTTTGCTTTAGACTTTATTTGATTCCGTATTTCATAGTATTTTCTTTCTATTTATATTATTTGCTAACTTTTTGCAGGACTTCCACATTTTAGCACTTAGAAATGCTCGAATTGTTCCCGCACGCACTTACTTTGTGGAATCCGCCACTTCGAGCCATTTTTGGGGTAAGCATGTCTTATTACAATTCTTTTGGTAATCCTTGTTATAATTCTAAAAATCTTCGCAAACCTATGACTTTCGGTGAATACTTAGAATCCCAAAGTATAACAAATTCAAATATGACTTTGGGCGAGTATAACGAAAGCCAAAATTTAGGTTATTAGAATTTTGATAATGATGATAATGATTTTGGGCCTTTACCTCCTTATAATAGGAATTTTTAAACGAATTCGAATAGTTTTCAAAATTCCTATCATAATGAGTTTTCATTAAAGTCCGATAGCAATTTTCAATGTTCCCATTTTCATGCGTCCGCACCTCGACCCATGACATTCGGTGAGGGCCTGCGTATGTATGAAAATGAGAAAATTGAAACTCGTTATCGGGAAGAAAATCGTTCATGGGAACATGAGTTGGATTTATTATTTGAGTCCAACGATGATTTTGCTTCCGAGACTTTCGAGGTCAAGGAATGTTTTGAACCAAATGAGGTACTTGTGCCTACTTTGGAACAAGCCATTCTAGACTTTGCCCATTGCGTAATAGATATTGAAAGGGAAGATGATAATGACGTAATATCTATTTGCAATGAAATGATTTCTTCTTTGCCACCCAAAGAAGAACATTTCATTGAAAATGATATTATTTCATTCGAAACCCAATCATCATGCGATGATGATTCATCTCATGAGTTTGAATTTCTTTCATCCCATTTTTCATTCTCTATTATCACACCGGAACAAGTACCCGATGATTCAGTTTCAAACTTTAATGTTTTAAACCCTTTCGTCGATGAGGAGTACTTTCTCGAGTCTCCCTCCACGATCGTATCTTTGCCTTTGTGTGTGCCGCCTCCCATTCCAACTTCAAAATTAGTGGGAGGATATTAGGCTTTTCTCGATCCCCACTTGTTTTTGTCACCCGTTCAATCCAAACACCCCATCGTCCCTCCAAAACTTGTAATTGGCGATGGTTCATTTCTTTCGCCTTACACATGCCTTCCGTTGTTCAAACGGAATTCATATTATTCACAGGGCATGCTTGTATGTGAGGGTACATTGGTTATCCTCCAAAGTCAAATCCTTCTTATGGTGGACCCTCATCTATTTAGACTTCTAGTGTATAGTTAGTGTGATGCCTAAATAGTAGGTTGTATATAGTTAACTTTTTATTTATTTATTTTTATTTCTTCTTCCCTTTTTAATTTAGTGTAGTGTAATTAGTTAACTTTTTATTATTTGTTTTTGCTATGCTCGGTACTAACTTTTTTTGTAGATTCTTTGGACTTGTTCTTATTGGGATCGCTCCAATTTTGGGTAATATCACTATTTTCCTCTCTTAACTTGGTTCTTAATTAACATCGAGGACATCGTCAAGTTTTAAGTTAGGGGGTATGGGATATTCTATCCATTTCTTTATTTTAGTCCATGTTTTTTCTCACATGTTAGTTACTTAGTAGGCTTTTCTTAGAAAAATTGAAAAAATTTAAAAATATTTTCTTTCTTTTTTCTCCTTTTTTGGGCATTTTGCCTTTGTTTTCGATGATAAATTTCAAAAATTGCCCGATCCAATAGACGATCCAATGATGCATGTTCTCAATTTTAGAAGTTATTAGACTTTAGTCTCGATTATTGATATTATGAATAACTTCATGAATTAAACTTTAATCCCATGAGCACATGCACTTTTATGGTTCTATTGATTTGGTTTAAGATTTTTATAACTCGGTAATCTTTTATTGCATTGTATATACATACACCGAGTAAGCTTTGTAACTTTCATCGTTTGTGAGTGTATACACTATTCTTTTCTCAACGAAAACATTGAATTCATTGGTAATCTCACTATTCTTTCATTTGATCGTTCATTAATTGAGTTCATACTTGAAAAATGTACTTGATCATGATTTTCATATGTTGTTTTGACTCGAGAATTGCGTAAACTTTGTGAATGATCATAGGCCCTCTTTGTTATATCACCCATATTAGCCTTGACCTCACCCTTACATGTTTACCCTCGTTAACCCCTTTGAGCCTAAATATTTCCTTTCGTTTCATAACCCCAATCCCATAACCAACTCCAAATTGGAGTTTTAAACCATACATACACTATCGTACCTTGGTTTGGATTGTTACTTGGGATTGAATGATGTTGTTGTGATGTCGGTTGCAATTTAGGCATATGAGAGTTTGATAAGTAAAGTAAAGAAATGAAGAAGTGAAAAAAGAGAAAAAGAGAAAGGAAAAAGCAAAAGAAAACAAAAGAAAAAAAATGAGAAAAAGAAGAAAAGAAAAGAAAGAGAAAGTTGTAAATATTGTGTATAGTTCAATAAGCTTTGATTACTCTCCCTGATGATATATCTAATGTCGTTTTGAATCTTATTTTCCAATTTTGATATTGTTCGCATTTTCCCATTGTCCCGAGTTTTCATTCCGAACACTTTGAATCTGTACATGCATTCCTTCATTTCGTACCCTAACCTAACCTACATTACAACCCTATTAAAGTCCTATGTGATCTTAGGTTGATGTAATTTAAAAGTCATAATAGTTTTGATATTCTGTGAAAAAGCATTTCGCCTCTTTTAGTGTGCGGTATCTTTCATTAAGATTACATTTTTTTCAGTTTATATATAGGGTTCTTCATTTGTGACATGTGTGCGGCCTAGTTTTCATTTGTATTTACTCTTTAACCCGCATGTTCCGTGTGTCACCTCCCTATTTCGAGTGAATTCACTTGATGAGTGTAATGCCCTGAGTATTGCATATATGCTTGCTTTAATATTTATCTGGTTTATATAAGTTTTTTGCCAAATCATACTTTGCAATTGCTCACTCCCCCTCCCACATTTTAAGGTTTCAATTTTATGAGGTGTATTCTATAATGTTAATGATTTGGAATTTTTTTTGAATTCATTCACTTTGCTAATAATGCGTATGAAATATTTTTTGCCATTGTTGGTCTTGTCGCGTGTTGGTTTGGGCATATTTTGTGGAAACCATGTGATGTTTGTGGGTACCATCCCTGAAAACCCTCATGAGACGACACCCGTCCATTAGGGTGACCTAGGGGTTTCACGGCTTATTGCATACTCTAAATGCAATTGAATCGCCCGTGACAGTGGCCTTATGATTTTATACCATACTTTTGTACTATCTCCTGCTTTTGGTTTTCTTGTAGTTCTTGTTGCATGCTATTTCATTGCTAGGTACTAGAAATGTGTAAGGTAAGGGGTGTGATGATACACAAATATTGTGTATTTCATCTCTCGAACCTACGCATTTTAGCCCCCTCGGGTGCCTTAATATCTATATTTAAGCCCATTAACTAGACAACCACGATTTATATTGTTAACAAGCTATATGAGGTAAAATTGGTCTTTTGTAGGCATTTAGGTAATAAGTTTGGAGTTCGGACGCATTCCGATGAAGTTCCGTACGCAATCTCACATTCAAGGGCATTTTAATCATTTCACAGCTTGGCCACTGGACCGACATCTCACGAAAGTTGTATCCCTCCTCGCTAGCTTTGCGTGGACGTGAACGGTGCGCGATTTCTAGTCTGTATGAAGAAGTTACGACGATTTCAGTGGAGGGAGACACAAGGAAATCAAAAGAGGAGGAGAAAATAAAAGAAACTGCAATGTAGTGTGCTGCTTGGCTCACCCCTGCTTGATCGATCGATCGACTCTTTTGGTCGATCAATCGATCCTTCTGTAAAGTCAAAATTTTTCCTTGATCGATCGATCGATCGATCCACTGTTTTCAGGAGATATTTTGCCTTTTCTTTTCTTTTCTCTTTTATTTTATATTTTTATTCCAACTTAGTATATATACCAATTTTGTTGTAATAAACAAGGGTGGGCGATATTAGCTTAGAATAGGTCAGGGTTTGGGTTATTTTGGTTAGTTATTCTTCATTTCTCTAAAGATTGACACCCTTTTTGGTATGTAAGTTGACTATTCATTCATCCTATCCATTAATATAGTTGTTTTCCCTTAATTCTTGCTTTGTTAATTAGGTTTACCTGCTTTTATAATTAGTTTATGTGCTTTCTTCCCGTGCTTTCTAGTGTAGATTCATCGCGTTTATTTACCACTTTCCATTTATCGCGTTTTCACCATGCTTTCTAGGTAATTTAAATTAGGTTGTGTTTGAATGGAACTCACTCGGGTTAACGTATTGCTTTGCTTGGTGATAGTGTTTACGGGTTTATTTCGGGTGCGTTGTCCTAGTTATTGCGCCTAGGATATTTGACTGGGCATATCATGTATGTCCCGTGCTTATGACCTTTCGTGCGCAATTTCCGAGATATTTATTGACGCCAAAATCATATTAGGATTTTATGCGAATTTAGGGGCATGACAACCCTTGGTTCAATTAACTGTCAAAACGAGACGCATTCTAAATAACTCGTCGACCCATATAACCATTTTATACAAATTATCTCGGGTGAGGGATATTCGACGCAACCTATAGTTTTACTCGCTTTGATTAGTCTAGATTCATTTCCCTCGCCTAGTTAATCATTTCCCTTTCATGCATCTTTTCTTTTAGTTTGTAATCACCTTTTACACTTTTATTTCGAAACATTAAATCATATAAATTCTACCAACTTGTCCCTGTGGATTTTCGATACCCGACTTACCGTTATACTCACCCGGTGAGTGTAGTAGTAATTTAGGTTTGTTTGTATAGTCGCGGTGAGACAGAAAACAACGACTGTGGCCTCACGCGAACACACCTCTCGCGCGCTTAACACTTAGTCGACGCTCTCTGTGGTCTAGAATGGAAACAGATTGTTCCTCATATGAAATATCGGGTCGTAACTCGATATCATCCAACGGAATGTGCTAATGAGCTCCCTCGCATATTTTATACTTCTTTAATGATGAAACATGGAACACGTCATGAATTTGTTATAGGGTTTCGGTAAAGCCAGTTGGTATGCTACGGGGCCTACCTTTGAAATAATGGGAAAAGGGCCTACATAGCGCGGCGCAAGTTTGCCTTTCTTCCCGAATCTCATCATACCCATAATCGGGGATATCCTTGCTAAAACTTGATCCCCCACTTCCAATTCCACATGCCTCCGATTTGCATCATCATAGCCCTTCTGGAAATCTTGTACAATTCGTATACGATTTCGAATAAGCTTACTCTTCGATGAGGTATCTTGGATCATTTAAGGTCCAAGGAGCTTATTGTCTCCTACTTCCAACCAACAAGCAGGTTCTCAACAGGGTCAACGATACAATGCCTCATATGGTGCCATACCTATCGTGAATTGGTACAATTTATTGTATGAAAATTTGACCAACGGAAGGTATTATTCCCATCCTCCTTTAAAATCAAGTACTTACATTCGAAGCATATCCTCCAACATCTAGTTGACTCCCTCCATCTACCCATCAGTTTGTGGATGGTATGATGTACTCAACCGCAATTTGGTTCCCATTGCTTCTTGGAAACTTAGCCAAAAATGGGATACAAAAATCTTGTCTTGGTCCGACACTATATTGATAGGAACCAATGGAGTTTCACAATCTCCTCAATAAAGAGCCGGGCCTAACGTGCTATATTGAAATCCATCCGTACTGGTAGGAAGTGTGCCAATTTGGTCAAACGATTGACGATAACCCAAATAGAATTATGACTGCTTTGGGACGTCGATAATCCGGTGATAATATCCATTTAGATACTCTCCCATTTCCACACCGGTATTTCTAACGGTTGCAACAATCTAGTCAGTCGCTGGTGGTCCACGTTCAACAATTGACAAGTGGCGCATTCAGAAATAAATTCGAAAAGGCCCCTTTTCATTCCCGCCCACCAATACTGGCGGCGCATATCTTGGTACATTTTGTCTCCCCCTGGGTGTACTGCAAATCTTGAACCATGGGATTCCGTCATAACAGTACGTCTCAAGTCTCCCTCGTCCGGGACTATAAGTCTTTTCGTCGAAACGTAACCCACCCTCAGAACTAATAGAGTAGGACTCCGCTCCTTCGGTCAATAACTGATATACCCGGTCTTGACAATCTTTATCCCCTCCTTGCTCTTTCACGACTCGCATAACAATAGCAGGCATAACGGTTAACACTAACATGCACGCTCTAGCTACAGCATCTTCCTGGCTAAGTTCTTTCCACTTGGATTTCCACATTGCCGCTAGTTCTCCCGCAGGTTTATAACTTAGCACGTCAACTACTATATTTGCCTTGCCTGGGTAATAATGACTATTGAATTGATATTTCTTGACGAACTCGAACCACCGACGTTGACGCATATCAAATCTTTCTGCAATAACAAATATTATAACGATTTGTGGTCCATGAAAAGACTAAATTTCTCACCTAGGAGGTAATGCCTCCACATCTTTAAGGCAAAAACTACTGTGGGAAGCTCCAAATCATGCGTGGGATAATTCTTCTCTTGGGGCTTTAGATTTCGAGACGCATATGCAATGGCCCTATGTTACTATTGTAGCACACCCCCAATCCTTGTAGAGATGCATCTATGAAGACGAAATAGTCTACTCCCGATCTTGGCAATGCGAGTACAGGAGTAGAAGTTAACTGTTAAAGGTCTTGGAATTTTGGAAAAACCCTTAATGAAATGGTGATAATAACCCGCCAAACCCAGAAAGCTACGGATCTCAGTTGGCATCGTGGGCTGACCCCATTCTCTCACCGTGATAACTTTGCTTGGGTCTACAGAAATACCCTCAGCCATCATAATATGCCCCCAAAATTGCACTTCCTGCAACCAAAAACCATATTTCTCGAACATGGCATAAAGTTGATGATCCCGTAGTGTCTCCAGGACCAATCGCAAGTGTTTGGCATGATTAACTCCAGTTCGTGAATAGACTAGAATGTCGTCAATGAACACTATGACAAACTGGTCTGGGAAGTCCCGAAACACTCAATTCATAAGATCCATAAATACAGCAGGGGCGTTGGTTAGCCCAAAAGGCATGATAAAAAACTCATAAGATCCATACCTGGTGAAGAATGCCGTTTTCAACATGTCATGCTCTCGAATTCATAGTTTGTGGTACCCAACCCTCAAATATATTTTAAAGATGTACGACGCTCCCCTTAATTGATGAAACAAGTCATCGATTCGAGGTAATAGGTATTTTTTCTGATGGTTACCTTATTTAATTCACGGCAATAGATGCACAATCGGAGGGAACCATCTTTCTTCCTAAAAAATAACACAAGGTCACCCCATGGTGACGTACTACGCCGAATGAACCCTTGTCCATGCAGTTGCTGAATTTGATACCTTAACTTCCTCATTTCTAAAGGAACCATACGGTATGGAGTTATCACAATCGATTGGGTTCCCGGTGCTAAATCAATTACGAACTCAATCTCACGATTTGGGGGTAAGCCCAAAATTTCCTGAAAGATATATTTAAATTCTCAAACAACATGAATTGAGTCTAGGAAAACAACTATTTCTCATAAAGTCTCCTCCTTGATACAATACAAATGCATGGTCGAACCTCCCTCCGAAAGAGGCATATCCACTAAAAAAATTTCTTGCCCTAGAATGGCGAAGACTATACTCCTTTCGTAATAATTCACCATGGCTCGGTATTTCACTAACCAGTCCATACCTAAAAAAATCGTACCCGACCATGTCTAGGATGAGAAAATCGGCCTCAAAGCGTTATCTACCAAGGTCTATTCCTACCCCTTTGAAAATAAAAAGTATAAGTGAACCATCACCCATGGAGGACTCCACAATAGTAAAAGTACTTTTGGTATACTTAAATAACCCCGTCGAATGAGCAAAGTTCCTAGTAATAAAAGAGTGCATTGCTCCCATACCAAATAACACTCGACCCACATACCCATGAATGGGAAACATAACCTCAATAGATAGAGGTACTAGTGGGGCTGAAGGAAAAAAAGCATCATAAATGTTATACACACATCCATACTGAAGTTGTCCCTATTGTAGAAGGACGGCTGGAATAGGTGCTGGAGGTTGTGGATGTGCCTACGGATTCTGAGGGCCTTTAGGCAGCTGTCCCCCGTTCAACCGTGGACAATTTTTTCTCAGGTGATCCTGTTCACCGTACTGAAAACAATGGCCCATAAAATTTTCTAGATGTCGGCCTCAATTTTTGTTCTGAAATTTCCCAAAACCTTGGCCCTGATGGACTCGACCTCCATTACTCCCTCTGCCTGCTTGGCCATGTTGGCCTAACTTCTACTGCTTCTAAGCACCCTGATCGTGACTAAAACCACCTCCGCCAAAGCTGTAACCCCCAAAGTTTTTTTCTTAGATGAGCCCCCTTACTTGGGGTCTCGCTCTTTCTGCTTATTCCCAGACTATTGCGGTGGTGGTAGTGCTCCACCAGCACCATTTCCACTTTATTTTCTAGCCTGAACAGATTCTATAATCTTCTTACTCCCCTTCAAGTGAAGATGGAGATCTTGGTAATAGAGTAAAGCTGTATTAATGACATCACCAAATGTTTGCAAAAGATGGGTTCCCCAATAGGTGCTGCCTTATCCTCCAATTCAAACCCCCAATAAATTTGGAAATACTTATTTCTTTTGGAATTACTTCATCCGTCATAAAGTTTTCTAAATGAGTAAATTCCTCTTCATATTCTACCACTGATCGCTCCCCTTGAACAATATCTTAAAGCTTCCTCCTCATCTCCTTCTGGATTGACGGAGGAAAATACTTTCGATCAAATAGAACCCAGAATTCTGAGATAGTCATGACATCCCTTTGTTCCGGAGTTATTACCGGCTCCCACCACTATAGGGCTGTTCTTACATGTTTTAAAGTGGCAAGAATTAGTTTTCGTTCCCCACTACATTCCACTATTCAAAGATGGTGTTGAATATCTTTCTTCTATTGATTTGCCACAATCACATCGACACCACCTTGAAATTCTGGAGGGTGACCTTTCAGGAAGAATTCTCTAACTCTTTTTCATGTGCAGGGTCCCGTATGGGCTTGATCCACTAGTGCAACCGGTTGTCGGGCTTGTGGAAGTTGTTGTTCCATAGCGGTCACTGCAGCGTTGACTGCCTGGGTAATAATATTAGCCACCTCTGTCGCATTCATCATTCCATCCGGTGGTGGGGGCTCTACGTCCTCTATAACTTGATTTACCCTTGTCGGTCGACCTTCTCTAGGCGACATCTGAGATAAAAAGCAACTGAATTAGGATATATCTAAAATAATTTATCCTTGCAGAAAATCACAAACAAAACAGTCCTAGTAATAGGTCTCTATATCAAAGAACGCTACGGTAGAACGTGATAAGTCCACATAGATCCTAAGGACTCTAGAACCTGATGCTCTGATACCATCTCTGACACCCCGATTATTAAAATAAGAGGTGGCAAGCCCGTTACTCCAATAAAATAGGAATCATAAATGGTCCATTCTTAGCGTCACTGTCGTATAATAATAGTATGAGACAACCACCAAATATTTTAGAAAACGGATGTCATAAAATTTTGCAAGTTTGATAAAAACAATTAAAACAATTCAATTAGTAACAGAAGGTGGATATAAATAAAGGTATATAATAGTTTAATAACAACTCTACAAAACATAACCGAATAAGCTGTCGGTTAACAGACTAATACAAACGGTTACACCAAGAATTACAGTAGATATAAATAACAACTGGGGCAACACGCCCGAATATACAGACATATCATAACTAGATTATCCAAAAGATTGATGTGTCTAAAAAAAAATCCTACAACATTTGTAAAATGTTGTAGCTCCTTGACACTAGGGAGGAAAGATCACCGCGGACGCACTTGCCGCGGAGCACCTCAGAATAAATAAGAACCGCACAAGAAAGAGAAATATAAATGGGTCAGGGCCCGATTTGATATGATATACGTGTGAATAAAATGAATAACAATTCTAAATCCTAACATCATAAACATGTTAAGTTTGCCCTTCAATATAAGAATCATCATCACCTCTCATCTAAATTGACATCCTAGTGCTATACTAGATCTTTATAAGTTAAAATACCCGTCTAATTAAGGGAAATAGCTTAATTCCATTTAACATGCTTAAGTTTCAAATTCAGAAAATATATCTTCACAAGTCCATTGACCATTGGGGTCATATACCATAAAGTTGATTTATAGATTCATTAATTCCTATGAAATTCCATATTCGTGAGAACAATTACCATCATAATATAACGGTTCTAAGACCATATCTCTAGGAGTCACCCCACTGGATGCGTCCCTATGTGCTATCATCTTCCAGGGCCTATAATCAAGACCACATGGGCACCTTAATCATGATGCGTGGGAAGCATCCATATACCTTAGAGAGTGAATCATAACCATACCCGAATTTACCTCACTTTGAATAAAACAATCATACAATATCATCACCGGTCCTATGGCCCGAGGACTATATTCTCCCTACATTCACTAGCCAGGGGATTTACCTCATTTGCGTAACTTCCTTTGTGATAGCATTTAGAGAGGTATGTATATTCATGCCACAATCACAAGATATGCCAATTTAAAATGTATGCTTCTTATTAATAAAACCATATGTGCATGAAAATAGGAGCTACAAGTATAATTACCCTCATACTAGCGCCCAAAAGTCCACAACAACACTCTCCAACTCTACCCTAGTCCTAGACTTGTTTACTAGATGAAATGAGACATTAAGTTCTACTAAATAGTCCCCGAAATATGAACAAATAACCCCTTACTATCCTAAGGTAGTAATCCCCCTTATATAAGATCCTAATACTCTTTATTACTACATATAAGAAGGTTCTTAACCCTCAAATCTAAAAGAAAAAGTTGAGAAACCAAGTTAAAAAAATTCCCTAAAACATCAGGATTTCGAATCGATTTGCCTAGGGCCGAATCGATTCTCCCCCGAAAGAAAATTGATTTTCTCAAAAAGAGAATCGATTCGATTGAGAAAACCAACCTTCTGTCTTAGTTAGAATCGATTTGTCCTTAACCCGAATCAATTCGGTTCTTCAGACCTGTAGCCACCATTTTTTAGCAAATCGATTCGCTGAGGAGGGAGAATCGATTCTCCCTAGTCGAGGAGCCTAGTTATGGCTACGGGTTAATATAAACCCTAAATTCCCAAAACCTATTTTCTTCCATCTAACCCAACATCATCAATTTATAACTTCCCCAAATCATTCCTACATAACAAGCTGCTAATATATCCAACTCTAATCATGTCTAAATAAAATGTTTAAGATTTTAAACACCAAAATCATCAAAATTGATAAATGGTTCAATTTTAAGAACACAACTATATATACAAATTATTCACACTCAGTCATACATATATGCAAGTTAGAAACTTGCCTCAAGAATATAGCCTCAAATCTTCTTCTCATTGCAACGATTCCAAGACCAAATCACTAACTCTCTCTCTTTTCTCTTCTTTCTCCCAAGCTCTCTCTTCTATCTAACTCTCTCTTTCCAGGTTAAACACAAATGAGCTTAAATGCTCTTGCAAGACTAAAATACCCAAAGCATCCAAAAAACATTAAGTCCAACATTAAATGCTACTACACACTAAAAATGACTCGTAACATCAAAATTAAGTTATAACTGGTCAAAAGTACCCCCGGAACACAAAAACACACCTGGCACTTATTTTGACTATCTCAACCATTTTCAAACTAATCGTGCCCTCTAAACCGGCATCCGTGATATCTTTCGTTATTTCATATTCCAACGTCATATTAACTCTTTTATAGTAACTCGATTGGAATTTAAATCATAACCGTCGCTTAAAGCACAATGACGGAACAAAATATAATGTTACACTATTTGCATTTGATTAATGGTATATATGCAAAAAATTAGTAAATATTATCTCGTTCATCACTTAAAGAAATATTCACTTCAACTTCCTTTATTTTATACAATTAGCCCACGTGGCAATTAATATAAAAACAGTTACTCATAAATAAGGGGTATTAGACACTTTTGAGGCCATTGTTCATGAATACCAAGAGTTTGATAATAAAAAGAGTGAGAATGAAGAAGAGGAGGAGGATATTGAACTTTAAGTAGCCTTTGGTGAGTTGTATGAGGAGTCATTAAAATTAAAAGTGGCTAACTTGAAGTTAGAAGTTAAAATGAGAGGATATGCCGTAGGTAGTGATGAAAATGTTTTAGATAAAGATCTTAAAGAACGCGAGATAATTCTTGGTGAGAAGATAGAGTACGTAGAAGGTGAAAGAGATAGGCTTAGAGGTTTAATGTAGGCTTTGAAGAAAGATCTTCTTGAGTTTGAAGAGAGTACGTGTTTACTTAAGTCTCGAATAGAAGAGCTAGAAGTCAAATTGAAAGACTCAAGTCGAGTGAAATTTGATTTGGAGTGTAGGTCGGAGAAATTAGATAAAATCTTATGGACCGTCCAAATCAAAGACAACAAGTGTGGGATTGGCTTCGATACTCAAGATACTTCCGCTAATAAAGCCAAAAACATTATTTTGAGATAATCGTCTGGGAGCACTAGAAAAGATCAATCCTTAGGTAGTACTTTTAGCTATGTTTTCACTTGCACACATAGTGTTCAGAAGGGGCACCTTAGGAAATTTTGTTTTGATCTTAGAAATGGTCCAAGAAAGTCAAAGGGTATAGTCGCTAAGGTCACCAAATCCCGAGAGCGTCGTGTTTGACTTATGTGGGTTTAGGAGATCTGACTTGGAGACTTTATGTGATAGAGTTACGATTCTCATTAACTTTCACTTGTTTCCTTACTTTCTAAATCCAAAGGTTGATTGTGATAGCTGTAACACCTCGTATTTTTAGCATTTAAATAATTATGTGATGTGTAATTATTGTTGGATTAGTTGAATTAAAATGTCAGATTTAATTATTAATTAATTCAGATTAAAATAGATAGATATTAACTATCTTGCCAGTGTTAATATATATTGATGGAATATTACTGAGTGAATAAGTGATATGGAATTATTGAATTTGATAAATTGTCGATAATGAGAAATGAGACAATTGGTAATGTAGTCAGACGCGCGTGCGAGTCGTGTCGGGACTAATTTAATGAAATAAATAGATAAATTATTTTTAAGCAACTTGTATGGTCATTTTTAGTACATTGTTGAGTTCGGAAGGGTCGAGATAGTCAGAATAGTGTATCCGGAGGTTTAGTTTGGGTCCCGGGGCAAACTTAGGCCTAACCGGCATCCCAAGAGGGCGTTTTAGTAAATTGTATTTTTTGGGTTAATTAATGGACGAAAATTAGAAGGTTTTATCATCCCTTACGTAGTCACAGTTAGGGGTTCATCTGTGAAAGAAAAGAGAGAGTCCCAGGGGAAGACGGAGAAGAGGTTCCTAGGAGTTCTAAGGCCAAACCGAGTTGTCCTTCACCAAAAAAACCATCAACGCGTAGATCGGAAAGAGGAGATCAAATCTATACCAATTTCAACCAAAGAATCTGTAATACCTCATAATTTTAATGACTTTTAAAATTTGTTATATTTTAAATTAATGGATCAATTGGATTTTATTATAAATTAAATTAGTTGGGTTTTATCCGAATTGTGGATATTAAAATGAATGATTCGGTATATTACTTAAAGATATTAAGGTAATAAATGAACGTGATGATTATTCATATTGCTGTGAATTATTAATTCAGTAATTTGAATTTTTAGTCGGACAAAGTATGGGACGTGTCAGGACAAATTGTGAGATTAAATAAGAAACTTATTTTTACATCAACTTTATTGTCATTTTGAGTGCGTCGTTACATCCGGAAGGGTTGAAATAGTCAGAAAATCTATTTGGATGTTAGTTTTGAGTCTCGGGTCATTTGGAAATGAAAAGACAACCAAAAAGGGCATTTTGGTCATTTTTACAAGGGGATGAATAGCGATTTCGAATTTTTTCTTATTATAAATATTTGGAGATTAGTTGTACGTGGGTTCATTCTTCTCTTCTACAAAAATTTGAAAGGTCATCTTTTTAGAGAGAGTGAAAGGGTGCTTGGGAGAAGAGAAGTTTTCTTGGAAAGGAGGAGAACCAAATACCAAAGGTCACCACCACCAACCACCACCGGAAGTGACCGGAGAAGGGAGAACCACATGTGATATACAACACCAAAGGATCAAATCTTCATTAGAGACAAGTTATTTGATGATTGAAATTTAGTTTGTATATTGTCCATGTTAGGATAGTTATTGAAAAGATGAGATTTTTCATGTTTGGAAGAAAAAGATGGAGTTGTTAATGAATTTTTGGAAAATGAAAATATATAGGAATCAAACTCATGTTATAGGTAGATAGTAATCCACTAAATAATCATTAAGTTGTTGAAGAAATTCTGAAAATCATTGGTGTGTTCTTGAAGATAGCATGTATATAAAGTTTCTGGAAAAACAGTGTAAATATAGGCATTTAATTCAAACAATTGATGATTCTAGGATGTTTAGATCATTGGAAATAATTTACATATGTTGCTATATCATGTAGTAAGGATTATAAGGAATTTGGGTTGTTAAAATGAAGGTTTTAATGATTAAAAGTTATGAAACCTGTAGTATAGGAATTGTAGAAAACTGGGCTGTTATCTGGCGATCGATCGATCGACCCCCTACCTTCGATCGATCAACTTCCCTTGAATTGTTGAAGTTGTTCGTTTTTAATGCTTGTTCTTATCCCAAACCTTTTGTAAATCTTTGGTGATTATTAATTGGATATAATGGGACTTAGGGAAGATTAGTAAGCCCTAGATAAGAATCAAATTAATTGATTGGGATTTAATCGATTAGATTTATGATAATTAAATTGAAAGAAATTTCGATTGCTAGATTCATGTGTTGGATTATAATTTGTATGCATGATGATTAAGGATAGGTCCAGTAGGGTAAAATTTTATATCACCTGGGGGAGCCTTAGGTTTACAAGAGGGTTCAATTCTAGGTGAACGAAGATCTGTTTATAAGAGATTAGAAACTATCGGTTATAACCCTAATTAAAGGAGAGTTTAATCCATAGTAATTAGGGAGATAATATGATATGGACCAGTAGGATATTAGTGATTTCTTACTGAATAAATATATTGAGGAAAACCTATTTAAGCCTTGAGTAATGAGTGAGACTCTGGAATAATTAAATTAAGGAAGTAAAGTCATAATATTTTAATACGTAGAATTTAAGAGATATAATGCTACGTATGGGAATTATCTTATGGTAGTGTGAGTACCTTATTGATATCATATCTATAGGTAGATGATAATGCCTATTTGATTGATTGATAATTTATGTGTATGTCATACCTATCTTACTTGCTATCGACGGGAGGTTTGCGCGTGAGGGAAGTCATATCCTGATGAATCCATGGGATCTTTGATTTGTCGCTCAAGAACATAGATCTATGAAACACTTATCGGGGAGTTGATAAGTCCGCTGACTATGGGAACGTAGGTATGTACGTGACCCATGGGTATGATAACTATGTTAGCCTCCAATTTTTTTGTTGATGTTTGTGGTTCGAGGAATCCTTACCGAACCATTAGTCCCCTATTCGGAGACCAACGATATTGGGACGTGATAGCAGAGTAATGCATGCACCACAGCTGTGACTCGGGGTGCCGTATTATATATATATATATATATATATATATATATATATATATATATATATATATATATATATATATATATATATATATATATATATATATAATGAATTGTATGAATGTATATATATTGGTTAGATCAATATACTGTGTGATAATTATAGATGACAGTAAATAGAGAAAGAGAATTGAATTAAGTTAATGAATATTTATTCTTAAAGATTTGGAAAGATAAATTCATATTAATGGGAAATGTATAAGAATGATTTATACTGCGTATGGTATGGGACATACGGGGTTATGATATGGGTTAGAAACTTATTATGGAAAGTAGTTAAGAGAAACCATTAACTAGGAGGTTAATAGGAAACATTAAGTGTGCACTCTAGATGAGAGGTGAGAATGACAAGTGAGAGTTTGGATACTAACATGTACATAATAAATTCTTTATTGAACTTGTTAAATTCTTGCTATTTTCAAAATCATTTCACATCGGGCTCTGACCCGTTTCCTTGCATATTCTCTTTTATATTGTGTCTTCTATATCAGGTGTCCAGCAGCAGGGACGCCAATGTTAGAGGATTTTGACGAACTATGGAGATATGGAGTATTGCTTAGATGCCTATCTTCATTTGATTCGCATTCTATAGTGTTATTTTATTTAGGGCATGTCGCCCAAAGGAGTTCAGTTATCTCTTTTCTATCTGAGTCATACAGTCTTGTACTCATGTCATTTTAATACATTTATTATTATTGGGATTACTGTATTGGATCATTATTTAGGAATGTTTATTCCAATTGCATTTATATTCTTTTGTGTTATCTATTCGGTTATTATTGTTGTAGAATAATATGTCTAGTGTTATTCGTAAACTAAAAAATGAATTTTGTTCAAAGTGAAATTCAGAAAGTTTTTAACACCAGCTTAATTGGGCATTGGGTGATTTGAGAATGATTTTAACAGTGATTCTAAGAATGAGCCAACTGTATATTCTGTTTTAATTTGATATGGGACTGGCCACCCGGTATTTAATTAGGCGGGGTGTTAATGAATCAAACCTTCGTAATCAGGCAAGTGTTTATTACTTGCTTTTCATTTAGCAATAGTCATGTTCATGTTAGTGTAGGTAAATTATTTAATGAATTACATTGAAATTGGGTGAAAATGGGAGAAGTAACTTATGATTATGGGCAGATGGTTAAGTAGTTAATTACTTCATGTATGTAATTGAATTTAATTCGAAATTGGAGTACAAATCGATGAACAAATCTGGGTTAATTAAGTTCTTAAATGGAAAATTGGAAAACTAGGGTTCATATGATATTAATTGGGGATTCTATTTTTTACCTTATGATTTATAATGATTTAATGATCTTAGGATGTCAGAAATTGTGTAAACATGTTGGGTATTCATTCAAAATACTTACATTGAAGATTGGGTATGAACTCTGAGATTTTGGATGAGAATGTGGCAAAAACGTAACTATTAAAGAACATGTTTGACATGATAGGATCGGTTCCTTTTTCTGATAGTAACGGTTCCTTTTATTTTAGTAGGATCATTTCATTTTCTGGATGATCGATTCAGTTTGTTTTTCTACAGACTTTCAATGCTGCTGCAGAACTTTGGAGAAACCTATAGAATCTTAAAATGTGAGATTTGAGGAGAAAAAAATACCCTGGACCAGTAGATTATCGGGACTGTATCTACTGTTTTGATATATAAATGTAGTGGTACCCTTCGAGTGAGGAGAAATACTCTACGTTGATTATTTAGGATAAAGTAAATATATTATACGTAGTAATAAGAGAAATATCCGTATGGAATATATATGATTAGGTTGGGTAGATACCTAGTGGATCTTAATAGGATATGTGGATACCTATTACATGCTTAATATTATGTGTATGACATACATAGATGCTTGCTATTACGGGAGGTTGTGTAGAGACAGTCTTATCTTGGGTGACCTTCAGGGGGATTTTGACTTGTATCTCAGAACATAGGACTGTGAAGACTTATTTGTGAGTTGATAAGTCAGTTGACTATGGGAGCGTAGGTATGTGTGTGACCCATAGGTATGTGAACTATGTTCGCCTCCACTATGTGTGATTTGTGTATATGGTTCGTGAGAGACTTCCGAACCGATAGTCCTTATTTGAGTATGAGATGTACTACGACATGATAGCAGAGTATGCAATGCACTAAAGGTTTAGCCTTGGGGTGTTGTATTAGTATATGTATATTATAATGGTTAATATATATAATATATATATATATATATATATATATATATATATATATATATATATATATATATATATATATATATATATATATATATATATATGTATGTACAGTTGTGTTATTCCTACTATGAGATAACTGTAGGTTATTAGAATAGTACAATCTTAAGTAATGTAAGCTCTGAATACTTAACTTAGTGTGATAACATTAACCGAATTAATAAATGATGATATTAATAATGTGAAAAGATAGGAATCACGCGTTGCTACCACGAGGTATAACTAGAAGTATAAGTCTCTATGTAGTTAAAAGTGTTACGGATGGTTAGGTTAGAATAGATGTACGTTAGGCGTGCATAATAGATGAGAGGTGAGGATCTCATGAGTTCGAACTAACATGCATTTGATACTTGCTTTATTGCAAAATTTAAATACTTGCTAAAACAAATATTTGTACACATCGGGCTCTGACACGTTTCTTGCACCTCTTTCCTCTCTTGCTATATATATATATATATATATGTATATTATCAAGTGCTCAGCCACTGGGACACCAGACTTAGAGACTTGGATTGCTTGGCGTGGTGCAGCTGTTGTGGAAGTTGAAGGTCGTTGCATTAGATGCCTCTATCAATTCACTCAGTTTTATCTAGACTTTTCATTTAGGGCATGTGTCGCCCACTCCTTAGACATTTTTATCAGAGATTGTATTCACTTTACTTTTAAGTCATTTCAGTTAGATTTATTTTACTATGGTTCTTGGTTTAGAGTTTTGAACTGGAAATGTTTTATCGAGTCTTATTTATTTTAGTACGTAATTCAGATTCAATATTTATTTTATTAGGTTGTGTGGTGGATGGTTATATTTAAATTCTTGGACTTTATAAATAAATGATTTTTGGTTACAATTTAAAAGAAAAAAAATATTTTGACACTAGCTTAATTAATTATTAGGTGGTTAATAAGGTTGTTATGTTTTCGAGAGATGCTAAGAATGAACCATCCGAACATTCTGTTATAAACTTTATAAAGGACTGATAACCCGATATTTAATTGGGCGGGGTGTCACAATAATTTTGTTTACATACACTAGCTTTTGTCCTATATGATATATTCTTGCTAGTTATAAGTTTGTTTTCATTTTTTGGTCTTTGCTTCATCATATATGTGTTACTAGAATTATGACTTGTATATATTTTGTATTTAGTTTTTATTTATTGTATCGTAGTTGAAAAAATTCAAAAATATTTTTATTTGTCTTTTGGGTTGTCTTTGTATTTCTATAAAAAATTTGAAAAACACAAAAAGATTTTCTACTTTTGTGTATTTTAGTTTTACACATTTTATGTGGCATATACTTGTGTTTGTATCCAATATCATCCTCACTTACATGTGGCTAGAACTTTTGGTTAAGATTTTCAAAGTTTGACTTTGACTTGCTTAATGGATTCCCTTTTTATATGCCTCGATTCACACATGCACGAGCTCTTTTGAACTTTAACTTCACATTTATATTTGACCTAAGTGAGATGTTCTCTTATAAATTTAGTCATCTATATGTTGCTATGACTATGGAGTATTTGAGCATGTAAGAACCCTTTCCTAAATTTAAAAAAAATAAAAAAAAATGTTTATCCAGTGTAGTTGTTTATCAATGGAATCGGATTGCGAAAGACAAAATTACTTTGCGTGAAAAGCCACCATTGAAATATGCCCTAAAAAATGTGGCATTGTTAAAATTAGCCAAGGCCAAAGTATTTGAGTTTGATATGATCATTCAAAAGAAAAGAAATAAATTATTATGTTTGAGGATTTTGGATGGATATATCAATGGGTTTGTACAATAACAATGTATCCTAGTTATGCTTATTTTTTCATGACTCTACTGGTTTGTAAAATCATTAAAATTCTAGGCTTGTATGCATTGCATATGTTTCTTCTGTGAGTTCACTTTGTATTGTCACATGAGGCTATATTTATGTTTGATAAAGTTTTGCAATCTAATAAGAACTCCTTGAACATGTTTAAGCGATTGGGTCTTAATTCTTTTGTTGTTAGTTCACACCCCTTCACTACCGTTTACCATATGTTATTTAGGCATATTTTTTCCATATTAGTGTGGAAAGCTTAATGTATTTTGTGTCATGTGTGGTGTTTATACCTATGTATGTGTGTGTGTGTGTGTGTTTGTGTTATTGGCATCTTTTGTGTGTGTGTGTGTGTGTGTGTGTGTGTGTGTGTGTATATATATATATATATACGATATTTATTTTAATTTTTTAAGTCTTTCCCTTGCTATCTAGTCCATGTATGATTCATGTTGAAATAAATATACTTCTTGTTGTGATTGATATCGCATGTCACATTATATTTTGGTATCATTTTTTCTATCGCATTATTGTTGGTGTTTATTAATCTCTGTGTTGGATTAGTTGTGTTTCCTGCCATGTGCTTTATTATTCTTGACACTTTATTTTCCATTGCATGATATACTTGTTTTACCATTATTTATATCCTTTGTTTCATTTGGAGGGAGTATTTAATTTAATTGGGGAGAAATAGTTATTTAATGCATTTTAATCTTTGTCTATTTCTGAACAAAAGGCGGAGAAATGGTATCTAAACCTTTTAATTTGGAAGATCTAACGTAGGAGGATACGTCTCTTTCTTAAGTAGGTCATGTTAGAAAAAGTGGGAGTATTTAATTATAATATTTATCTTGTTATATTCCCTATGCGTTTGATGGTGCGTTGAAGTATGCATGTTTTCATCTTTAGTGGCAACCTATTAAAGCAGCAAAACATTTCATCCACGTGTCTAGTAAAGCATCTGTATTTTTTAATTTGGGAGGGTTTGTGTCTTTTTAGAAAAGCTTGACGGCCCATAGGAGTTTTTAGTTTGGGCTTTATCCCGGAATAGCCAAAGGGGGAGATTTGTAATTGCAAATTTTCAGTTGAGTCAATTTGTAGTACTGGCTTAATTCCGGACAAAATTATTTGAATCATAGGATAGTAGTTTGCCATATACTTTCAAGCGTATGCCGTTTGAGTTGAAGACGTATCGACGAAGAGTTTGAAGATTACATCATTGCCAATTTATGTGCCAAGATTTTATGTCATAAACATTTGGATTCCAAGGTCTCTAAAGGTAAGAATGCATTTAATATATATAGAGACTTAAATCTTTTGTCATAGTGACTTTTTTATTTTTCTGAGAAAATCATTTTAAAACTCTGCATAAAAGTTTTTAGGCTAAAAAAGCATTTTTGGATTTTCTAAAATGTCGTTCGAACGACATTTTTTCTCATTCAAACGAAGTCGTTCGAACGAGATATCAAACGAGCTTCTAACAACTTTATGACATTTTTTCTTTTTTTTTGTTAGAACTCTCGTTCAAACGAGAAATCTAACGAGATTTGGCCTTTATCTTCATTTTCTCGTTAGTATCTCCTTCTAATCAAGTCGTTCAAATGACATTCGAAAGTCATTTAAACGACCTGGGTGGTTTTGCATATTTTTTCCAATTTTCCTTTTTAACTGCCATTTTCCCACTAACTTCTTACCAGCTCTAATATGTGCGGGAAAATAATTTTTCACAAGACTTTTGAGAAAATTCTACCACTTTGAGAGAAAAAACTTTCCATCCAAAAGTTCGATTTTGTGTTGGTATTTTCATGGTTCAATTTTTACCAAAACACAAAGTTTTCACCCAGGTTTTAGTTTGTTCTAAGTTCCTACATACATTATATTCTCTGGGAACATATTGTTCACGTCGGTTTTTATTCTCTTCCCAAAAGAGAAGGTTTCCTACGGAGACATATTTTTTTTTTATTTTTATGGTGTGCATATGGAGGACAGGCCTTCGTGTGTTTGACGATAGATGAGCCCCGTCGATGGATTTTGAGAGTGCAGTGGATTCCGGAGTTATCAACTAGGTGGAAGTGGAAGCAAGAAGAAGCTTCAAGTCTTGAAAGGCGAGTTGAGGAAGTAACTCTTTTGTCTTGTTTATGTAAAACCATACCTAGTGGATTTGTTGGATGAGTCGTCCGAGGTTTTTCCTATTATGGGTTTTCTCGCACATTGCGGTCTTGTGTTGTGCTTGTTTATTTTATGTTGCAAAAATAACTAGATGCATGCTTAGTACTAAAAAGATAAAAATTGGTCAAATCACAACTTTGGTGTAATTTTGGTGCTAATTATGTTTGGGTAATTTAATTCAAGTTGGTATAATTAATTTTTCAAAATGCATGCTTAAGGTTGATTAGGATAACTTAGAACTTGAATTGATTTGTTTAAGTGGAAATTTAATTAATGTTTAGTTTAATTTAATTTCACTTTAATTTTGAAAGAAATTAAAAATTTGTTTAGAATTTAAAATTTGGGATATTTCGGGGACCATCACCTCTTTACAAGTGGTATCAGAGCATATAATTTAAGAAACCACATTCTCAAATTGCGCCGCCTCGAAATATTTGTTCTTTTATAAATACATGTTTCGTGTTTATTTTTGTTAAGACTTTTGCCAGAATGATTTATGCATACACTTTGCCAAAGTTTTCAACCTTTTGAGTTTAGAAAACTCTTTGATTCACAAAACACATCTTCAAAATATATTTATGGAATCGGTTTAAACCCTAGATAGTTTTATATCCTTGCACACACTACTCTTATCGTGAGATCATCTTCTCCGCTGACCATTTTGATTCTCGGGGGGGTCATTGTTGAAGAAAAAGGTCGATCGGTGGATACCGAGGGTGGAAGGCCGCCTATGGACTTCTTGAAGAAAAGTAGTATTCTTTAGAGATTTTTGAAGAATAATGCATTATATTTGTGGCTGGTAGTTTGTAAGTCGACTGTCTTGTAATATTTCTAAAGTGATGAATACATATTTTGCCCATAATGGATTTTTTTCTCAAACTTTACCTTTATTGATTGCGCGATTAACTTTATTTGTTTTATCATCTACATGGATGTCTTAGGGTAAAAAGAAAAAAGTTCGATTTATGTTTGTTTGGACATTTAATTATATAAAATATTCCATTAGGATCGCAATAGTGAACTCACAAATTAGTATCAGAGTAGATTGCATCAAGTTATCGTGAGATCCTGATTTTTCAAAGAGTTTTTCCCACTGATACCATCTCTTCCAATTAATATCAGAGCGATTTTCACTAATTTACTGTGTAGATCCTTATTTAGTGTTGTTTTAGGGTGGTTGTTATTCTTCTCTCTTGTGTTGACATATTTATCTTTCTATTAATGTATTCCCATAGTTTTGATGACTTAAATCACTTGAATTTGAAGGTTACTAAAATAATTAAAATTCTTGAAAAGGGATTTTTTTTGTTTTGTTTTAAAGATACAATGGAACTTTTGGTAATTAGTTCTAAGTCAAAGAGATTCTTTAGTGAGAAACTTGTGGACAGTGATTTTAAAATTTTAGAATTGTCTAAGAAAGAGAGTGATGATAGAGTTCAGGTTTTACAGAAAGAATTAGATGACTCTAAAATTTCTAGGGTTTCTGACTGTGCCAGTAAGGATAATGATAATTTAATTCATGACTATAAGGCACGTGAGAAGTCTCTTAGGGATAAGTTCCCTTATATTAAGGGGGAGAAAAATAACCTTCTAGGAATGATTGAAAATTTAAAGAAGGAGTCCTTAGAACTTGAAGAGTCAATTCTTTGCTTGAGTCTAAAATTTTAAAGTTAAAAGATAATTTAAAAGAATCGAGTAGTTTGAGTAGTGATAATACTAGCTCCCATGTTTCCAATCGTTATAGTGTCAGGGCTAAGACCATTGTTTGCTTTGGAGGGTCAACCGCATCCAAGGACAATTGACAAAGGCCAACCCTTAGGTAACACTCCTCATGTTTACACATGCTCCCATTATAGTAGGAAAGGTCACCTTCGGCGTTTTTGTTATAATCTTGGAAGAGATCATAGGAAGTTGAAGTCTAGTTTTCCCTTGGTTCATGAAACCCAAGAGGTTAGGTATAGATCTATTTGGGTTAGGAAATCCGTTTTGGAGGTGCTAGTTATTAGACTAATTGATTCTGACATGCTTGCACATGAGGCTTCACATGCTATATCTTATGAATGATTGCTTGCATGATTTTGTTTGTCATACTCTTGTTGTGCTTCATAATATATGTTTACTAGTGTTATGACATGTGTATCTTTTGTATTATATTTTTCTTTATTGATTAATATTGAAAAAATACAAAAAGATTTTGTTTTTTTGTGTATTTTAGTTTTACACGTTTGGTATGGCATATCGGTGTGTTCTAATCCAATTCACTTCATACTTTCCATATGGCTGGGACATTTGGTCATGATTTTTTATACTTAAATTGTTCTTAACCATGTTTATAGAGTTGTTTCAAACCAGTTTTGCTTTACGAATTTGACTTTGTGTACGCCTCCGCACACACATGCACGAGATTTTTGGATTTTAACTTGACATGTATATTTGAGATTTGTGAGATGTTATCCCATCAATCTTGTCATATACATATTTTTGTAACTATGGGGAATTTGCGCATGTAATAATTGGTTCCCTTGAGAGTTTGTTTAATTGGTTATAGATATGAGTGAGCACGGGAAAGGGTTAAGAAAGATAAAGTTTTTGAATAAAAGCCATTATTGGAAAGAGCCCAACAAAACGATTAAAGGCAATAAAAATAAAAATAAATTGTCAAAAAGTGGCCAACTTAGTTTAGTTTTTTTGATCATTCTAAAGAAATAATTTCAAAAGAAAAGAAATGAAAAAAATATGGGATATGTTTATCTTTTGAGGGAGTTTAGTTAAAGATCAACGTGTCTTTGTCATGATGCTATTGATTTATAGAATCATCAATATTCTTGTCTTGTGGGCATTGTTCTTATTTGTTCATTGAACTCCACTTTATATTGTCACTTGAGGCTAAAGCTTAATTTGATAAAATTTTGGGATCAATTAGAACTTCTGGAACATATTTGAGTGTTTGGGTTATAAATAATTTGTATCTAGTTCACTCCCATTCATTCCATCCCACATGTTTAGACACATCCATAATATGCTAGTGTGTGAATATTATATTTTTTGTGTTATGTTTTGTGATCGTTTATACCTATATATGTGTGTTGGATTTTCTTTGGTATATTTTGCATAAATTATGTATGGTGTTGTGTTGTATGTGTAATGTTTGAATTTTTTTGGAAAAAAATTGAAAATTTTCAAAAATAGTTGCTTGTATTTGGCTTTGAGTTTATCATTACATGCGCTTATTTGATATATCTTTGTGAAAATTTTCTATCTTTTGTGATGCTATCCATTTTAATGTTTTTGTTTATACTCCTTATTTATTTTGGACAAAATAAAGGGGAAGAATAAATTATGGGGGATAATTTTTATGAATTTTATTTTATATGTCAAACTCTTTGCATTATGGGTATATGATTTTCTTGATGTGTGTAGGTACTTTTGGAGGATCGTACTCACATTACACTCGATGAAGACAAAGTGCCCAAGAGAAGAATAAGAAGAGGTGAAGATTTGAAGACTTCATTATGTTATAACTATCCAGTTTCTAGGGTTTGGGAGGGTATTTGGATACTTTTTTTTTTATTTTTTTTTTATCTTAGGAGATCTTTTATGTAATTTGGATTTTGGTTATATGTTTGTACCAAATTAGCCAAAAGGGGAGATTTATAACAATATAATTTATGTCATTTGCTCACAGCTTAGGCTTACATAGATTTTGGCATATCTCCTTGCACTTCGACTCGAGCTATCATGAAGAACTAAATCTCTAACATCTCCAAGTTCAATGGTTCTCCACTTTATGAAGGTATAAAGCTTTTTAGGAATTTAAATTTATTCATTAAATTTATTTTGGGATGATTTATTTTTACTAAAATTGAAACATGATTTTTTCGTTACAAATCGAGGCATTTTTTATGTTTAAATAATTTTCAAAATTTATTAGCCTTGTTCAAACAAGAAGGCATTCTTCGAATGATTTCTCAAGTTATTTGAAGGTCGTTTGATATTTTTTATCTAACCAGCATCTAATGAGGTTGTACAATAGCATTGTTTGGCATCGTTTGGTGGTTATTCGTAGATGGTTCAAACGAGATTGCAAAGTCATTTGAACGAAATCCATTTTCATTAGAACGAACTACTGTTATCTCTCTAACGTGCCTCATTTTTGTTCGAACGAATTGCACCACCTTGAAATATTTATTCCCCTTAAAAATAAATCTTTCGTGTTTATTTTTGTTAAGACGTTTGCCATAATGATTTATGCATAAAATTTCCAAAAAATTTCAACCTTTTGAGTTTAGAAAACTCTTTTGATTCACAAAACACATATCCAAAATATATTTGTGTGAATCAGTTTAAATGCTATATAGTTTTGTATCCTTGCATACACTACTCTTATTGAGAGATCATATTCACTGCTGGCCATTTTGATTCTAGAGGGGATCATTGTTGAAGACAAAGGTTGATCGGTGGATCCTGAGGGTGGAACGCCGCCCGTGGACTTCTTGGAGACAAGTAGTATTCTTTAGAGATTTACGAACATTAGCGCATTATACTTCTGGCTGGTATCAAGTAGTTTATAAGTGGATTGTCTTGTAATAATTCTAAATTGCTGAATAAAGGTTTTTCCCATAAGGCATTTTTCCTCAAACTTTTCCATTTTTATCGCATGATTTACTTTATCTATTTTATCACCTAGATGCATGTCTTGGGGTAAAAAGATAAAATTTGGATTGGTGTTTCTTTGGACATTTAATTATATTAATTATTCCATTAAGATCGCGATAGCGCACTCACAGTATCCATCGTCCATCCTTCTTCCTTCTTCAGCCATGATCACTCTGGGACAGAAGTTCATCCATAGAGAATCATCTCCGCAGGTTTATCCAAGATATGAAACTTCTAGGGTTTCAAAAATATTCACAAAAACTATTTGGGCATGCAAAGTTGTGAATCAAAAGTGTTTTTATGACACAAATTTGGGAAAAAAATTGTAATAGATATGAAAGACACATTTTGTCAAAAGTCTTATGAAATTTGGAGTGAAAATAAATATTTATAGGTTGGGCCCAAAATTCGAGGTGATAAATTCGTTGAAACAAAAATAAAAGTTGTTCGAACAAGAATGTCATCTCTTTAGAACGAAAACAAGAGTTCTTTCGAAGGAGACTCCAATCTCGTTAGAACCAACTTCTAACTAATTTAAGCTATATGCCCTCGTTATTAGTTCGTTCAATGTAAGATCTAATAAGTTCCTTTAAAAGAAAAGAGAATTTTGTTCGAACGAGATTAGATCTCGTTAAAACGAACCTAAAAGATTATTTTTAAAATAAAAATCCAGCCTCATTTTTTTTATAAAAATTGCATCCTAAATAAAATTATGAGTAATGTTAAACTCCTAAAAGATTTATACCTTCATGAGATGTAGAGGAGTCTTGAACATGGAGATGTTGGATTTCGGTTTAACATGTCGATGCATGACGGTTTGTAACAAGATACGCCAAATATATGCCAAAGTGTAGAAAAATACAAATAAAAAGCCTAAGCTAAAATATTTGTGCTTATAGTTTCTAATCTTGATCTCTATATGTTCATTTTCTAGGGGAATTGACCATGTAATCGACTTTCTCCCTCTAGCGAGTGACGAATGTGCCAACTGTCTATCCTTCTTCCTGTTACAATATCTAAATCTTTATGGGCGATCCCAATACCCTCATTATATTCATACTATTTCAAGAAAGCATGACACGCTATCCCTTCTTTTAGTTATCTCCTCATGTTTCAGTCTTATGTTCTAAGTCACTCTCTTCCAAAAAAAGTTAAAGAGAATATTCTCTTTAAAATGTCTAGGCCTACGTTTCAAACCTACATCAGAAGGTGGTAGTTGGATATGTGGGAGGTTGCATAGCCTAGAGGTCCAACAATTGTCTTTAGGGTAGAGGTCCATCATTTTAATGTTAGTGCGCTCATTTATAGGTTTCATTTCCCTGATGGCTTCTTAAAGGAGACATAATTTATATTGGCCTTGCATGATCTCCTCATTTGGAGGTAGGGGGAAAATTTCATCGACCGATAGGGGAGCCACAGATTCGACTCGCGGGGGTATTTAAAAGGAGGTGTGTGTGTACTCAGGGTACTGTTGATGGGGTTTAAAGTATCCATATAGGGAAAGTAGTAATTGGAAGCGAGGGGCATCAGTATTATCAGTGGGAGATGATTCTAAGACTAGTATAAGAGGATCCGGGGGATTAAATGGTAAGGTTTCGACAACCATTGAAAGGGGTGTTTTAATGTATGGTATGGGGAAGGAAGAATGTTCTATATTATTTTGGGTGTAGAAGTGGACTCTTGAAGGATTATTTTCACGAATCTTGCTACCATGATCTCAGACTACATGGTACTTTATGATGCGGTGATGTTTTGAGGTTGCTTTAAGATTTGATCGAATGTAGAGGTAGTCTGGTGTTCTTCAATAAACATAGAATGTATTGCGGATCAAACTTGACAGTCGTGGGTGGGGAGATCTCTAATAAAAACTAATAGGTCGTACGGGATGCAAACTTGGGGTTCCATGATAAGAAATTAGTTTAATATGTCTCCTGAAGGTGATAACTGCGGAAATAGCCGAGGAACTTTCGTTCAAGTTTTTACAGACAAAAGGATTAATAGAAGGACAATACATATGGGAGAAGGACTCCCATATGAATGATGTTTTTTATGTAATTATTTTATCTACATTTAACTGTATATGGATGGTATTTTATTTTTTGAGTTTTTTCATTAGATTGTATCTTCAAAGAGTGAGAACTTTGATAGATTCCCGTTGGATTCAGATGAACAGTGATGACGACTCATTTTTTATATGAGGAGAGAGGAAATACAATACTACGATATATATTTTATCAAAGTAAAATTAGGTTGGCGTTGACTTGTGGGTTCATACTATTTATCTTCCTTACAGAAGGGGAAGATAATTAGTCTGGAATTTGAGGGGTTTTAGACCAACCTTATGTTGTCTGGCTATTAGTGAAAACTTTTGTCAGATTGCTTGAGCTGTAAGTATTTGTTCTTTTAGGGAAATAAAGTCTGTTTATAAATCTATTTCTATATCTAAAACGGCAATATGACTCGGTGATCGGTCAATTGCTTTCCATTGCCATGGATCACGATATACCGGGTTCCTTGGACTGAGAAATCATTACCATATGTGTGAAACCACTTTCCCTAGTACTGAATAGTTGTGAATGCCTATTAAATACGCCCTAGTACTGAACAAACCTCAAACATTCCTTGTCCCCGATACTTTAGGATCGGAGAGAAGTTGTTCAATATACCTGCCAGGTCGGTAAAAAAAGTGAGGAAACTCATTGGCGGCTTTCTTTTTGAGGAAGATACTCTTCTAAATACGAAATTTATTTGGGGAAGTGACTTCTCAAAAATACTAACCTATTTTTATGGAGAGGTTGCCTTTCTGAAGTATGAACTTCCTTTGTGTAAATTGACTTTCCTAAAGTATGAACTTCTTTTAACTACCTTCTTTTGAGGCCTCTGGGGTATAGTGTTTAACGAATATGAAAATCAAACCTATGAGGTGCATGTTGCAAATAGGTGATATTTAATTTTTACATATTTTACTGTTTATTTTATCACGAGATCCTTCGCGCGTACCTATATGTTCAAGAAAATGTCATGTACATGGGTACTTAAGAACGTATCTATGTTGTGAGGGACTCTAAAACTAAGGCCATTAAATAGTTCTATGATTTGCATAAAATAGTTATGTGGGAGAAAAATATTAAGCATAGTATAAAGAAATCATATAGATAGTTTGGCTCTCTTGATTTTTATAGGAATGCTAGTGATTAATGGATTGATTTGTATAATATTTTGCCACACAAAAATCAAATTCTTACCAAATTTTATCTTCGATTAAATTAGATGTTCATATGCAATCAGGTTCAATTTTCAATTATCAACCAAGCATGCAAACAATTACGCGGAGGTGAGGAAAATCCCTAAAAAGGGCAAAACCATATATTCAACACTATCAAATAATTTGAAAAACAATCGACTTACAAATGACTTAGACAAACTAAGTAAAATGCACAGACCCTTCAAAACCTCCAATAGAATATGACTCGATCAAGAGTCATCCACAAGTAGTAGTATAACCTCAATATCTACCGATTAGCCTTTCCTTCCTCAGCAGTAAAACCTCTATTCCCCTAATCGCCAGTAGAAATTTCTCTCTATAAATGTTTTGATGCTAGAAGCCTTCTTATTGACTCGGAAAAGTGATATTTATGATTCCAAGGGGTTTGGAATGATTATAGAGATGTTTGATCACAAAGAGAACTCAATAAGGTGTTTAAAGATGATAAAAAGATTTCTTAAAAAGTCTAATCTCATTCATCCTATTTATAAGAAGGTTGGTTATAATTGGATAAGCAGGAAAGATTTGGATTAGATTTAATTGAAAAAACAATTTATTACCTGGTCGTTCAAAGGAAAGTGTACCTCGTTCAAATGACATGTATGTTCTCATTCGAACAGGTGTGGAATGGGGACTTCAGATGAGATTCCAAAGGACATCCAAAAATGGTCCGTTCGAAGGTAACCGGATCTCGTTTAAATAGCAACCATTTTTGTTTGAACGAGATGGACAGCTTGTTCTAACGAGGCAACATTTTTTTTTTTTAAATCTTTAAAAAATTTTAAAAGCTTTTTTGGAAAATGACCTCTTTAAAACATTCTAAACCCCTGAAATAGTACAGTAAAAATGAAGTAATTATTAGGATTTTTATTTAAAAATCCTAAATATTAACCCATTTTTACTTTATTATTTTAGGGGTTTTCAAATTTTAAAAGAGGTCATTTTCCAAAAAGGTTTTTAAAAGTTTTGTAAATAAAAAATTCTGAAAAGTGATGCCTCGTTAGAATGAGCTATCCATCTCGTTGGAACGACAATAGCTATCATTTGAACAAGATCTTGTTACCTTCAAACGAACCATTTTTGGACATCCTCTAGAATCTCGTTCGAAGTCTCGCTCGATACATGTTCAAACGACAACATATATGTCGTTTGAAAGAGGTACACTCTCTTCGAACGATCGAAAAAGAAATTATTTTTAAATTAAATCTAATCCAAATCTCTCATGCTTATACTATTATAAGCAACCTTCTTATAAATAGGATGAACGCGATTAGACTTGTTAAGAACTCTTTTTATCATCTTTAAACACCCATTTAGAGTTCTCTTTGTGATCAAACACCCTTATAATCATTCCAAATCCCTTGGAATCATAAAGATCACTTTACCAAGTCAAGAAAAAGTCTTCTAGGAAAAAAACCTTCGTAGAGAGAAATTTCTATGTTGACTTGTGGAACTTAGGTTTCATTGCTGAAGAAAGAAAAAATGATCAGTGGATAGTGAGGGTATACCCTTGCCTGTCAGGTTTTGAAGACTCTGCACATATTACATAGTTTGTTTAAGTCATTTACATGTCCATTATCTATCATATCATTCGATAGTGCTAAATACATGATTTTTACCCTTTTAGGGAACTTTCCTCATCTTTGAGCAATTGTTTGCATTATTGGTTGATAATTGAAAATTTAACCTCATCTCTTTTGCTCACCTAATTTAATCAAAGATAAAATTTGGTAAAATAGGATTTGTGTGGCAATTTATTATATAAATCAATCCATCTAAAAATTACTATAATTCTCATTTTCCTTTTTGTACTTGCCACTATGGCTTTGCAAACCCCGAGTGTGTAGTCAAATGTTCTCGGAGGGAACCATAGAGGGACACGGGGAATTCTTGTCCCCCGGTCCATCAGTTTCTCGGATTCGAATTATCGATTTGAGATTTTTGTCGATGACTTTCCTTTAGAAGATGTTTAATGCCATGTCCACTTGGAGTATCACAACCCCGGTTCTCAAGCTTAGGACTAGGTGTGTTTTGTGCGATAAAGGGTTCAATTATATTGTTCTGAGTTGCCAGTTTATTTTATACAAAAATAAACAAAAGATTCGGGTCAGCCCTTTTAGGATAATCCTAAGGAAGGAAGAAGTAAACGGTTGGTCGAGAGATTCTTATTGAGTGAGTTCAAGAATCGGGTTACGTGGGGGAGGTATTTGGCACTCCACTTGCTTCGTATGCTTCCTTAATTTGATGTGCATTATTTCTCTTTACACTAATTGATTAGTTTTAGTTAATTTCATAATGTGTTTGTAAACCTTAGTGTGAGGGTCCATCAAAATGTAAATAGGTTCTTAGGTTGGAATATGTTATAAGTGAGAGGTGTACGAATGTTACTTAACCAATGTAGGTACACAACGGTGCATGTGTATGACTCCCTGCTTTATATCTCTGTAGCGAATGTCCATTCCCTGTGAATGTAGATGTGCGACAAAGATTTACTTTTGAAATAGTTTGATGTCTTATTCAAGGTTTGAGGAGATATAGAATGGTGAAAGGAGTGTGTATCTTTGTTATGATTAGTGTATACATGTTTGTACATTTTTGTAAGTATGCGCAAGAAATTATTGCTTTGATATAGTTTGATATTTCATTTTTAGTTTTGGCATTTTTATGTCTATAATTATGGGATCGCATCTTAAGATAGTTCGATATCTTGTTTTGAATTATGTATATGTAATATATTATGGTTTAAGATATGGACAGATTTCTAAGGGGGAAAATATATTGTGAGTTATATCATCGGGGCTCGAGATCGCGAGATGGACTCGGTATTGTGCCTCTGTACTCATTCAGCCATATGTTCAAAGCCTATGAAGTTTGGTGGTTCATAGTATATATGATTTTGAGCATTTGTATGTAGGGATATGTTTCAGAGTTCTCGCCTTCTGAGAGTCTCATTTTAATTATTTTGGAGAAATGGATAAAAGTTTAGAGATGTGTGCATCTCGATGGAGATAATATGTTAAGATACATATTGTCGAGTCTCAATCTGATGAGAATATATCAGTCTTTCACTTATGAACCCATGTAGTCACGAGATCAAAGACTATATAGTTTGTCTTTTCATGTGTTCTAATGCGGTGTGTGTGTGTGTGTGAAAGTGTAGGACTTGGATTTAAAGGGGTAGAGGTTATGTATGGGGGTCAAAATAGGACTTCATCCTAAAAAACACCAACAAAGACATCCATGTCCATTGAGAGATCATTAACTAAAAGGTCTTGTTGAACCTTCGGGCTAGTGTCGAGGTGTATAGGGAGAGGGGATAATGTATTTAATATTGGAGTGCGAATGAAAAAAAGGGGGTTTGGATTGGGTATGGATGCATCCCTAAGAAATAATACATTGAGAGGCATATTATTAGGCTTGGAATTCATGATTTTAATTCGGTGTACCTTTTAAGTACCCAAGAAGACTAGGTATCAAAGCTAATGTAGTTCCAATAAACGAGGCATATATATATGGGTATAGGTGACGGGATACCGAGTTTACGGTATTTATGGATCCTAGTCCTTAATATAAAAGTTCTATTGTGTTGGATTGATATATTTACTTTTTAAATAATATCTAATCAAAGTTGATGTTTAATGAGCATTTGATACGAAACACATATTTGTGGTGCATCCGCTGGAACAGTCTTTATTCGTTTAGAGAAGTGATAAGAGCAACCGAATTTTAGACTTTGGCATGAGGCAAAGGTTCGAACTGGCTCATCTCGTGGTTACTTTCCTCTAAATTATTTTGAAAAGAATGTTTTCATGATTTTAATGGTCGTTGTGGCATTTTGCTTAGCATTATTTTTAAATATGAGTATGTCAAGTCATTACCAAGGCAGGTGTAATGGATTAGAGACTATCCTTTAAAAATATAAACACTGTAAAATTCATGATCGGTTCCCTAACTGGGGTCTAAGATAAATGAAATACACATATATGTATAATTTATTACAATATGTATGTGGGTATTGGCCCAAAATTTTGCAATCTTTACACTCGCGGAGAAAGAAGACTTTTTTATTGAGGGGAGTGTTCCCTCTTTGGTGCTTTTTAGTAGGGAAGAGCTTCACCTAGAAGGGTTGACTTTTTCATAATTTTTTATCTTTAGATAGACAGAGCTTCGTTTAGAAGTGTTTATTTTTCTAAAATTTCTTCATAGGTTCGATTCTATTTATGCCTCAGAAGTACAAGCTTTCCTTTATAGGGGAAAGCTCATTTTCTAAAGAAAAAGATTCCTCGAGACTTTTAAAATATGCCAACTATATCTAATGCTCGAGGTAGAAGATAGTTAGAAAAATGGATCATGGTTGAATTTTGGGATTCTTGAAATGGTGGGTGGGGGCCTATATTTATAAGAATCTGGGCCAGTCCTTCTACTGACCGGAAGAAGGAGGAGGTTCATTAGTTTTAGATATGGGTTCCACATGGACGGTTGAAAAACTACTCTCTAACAGTACAATCGGTCAGTGGAAGGACCTAATGGCCTTTTGCAGATCGACAAAAGCGTCCAGTGAATGTATTTGGGATTTTTTGCCATTATTTTCTTTTCAGTTTTTACCCTAATAAGTTTTATTTCATAGTTTTTTGGTCTTTTTGGTATCTATTTGGGGGATTACTCATCGAGTTCCATAACGGATGGTATATACTGAATTATGTACATAGGAAACACTTAGGAGCGTAAGACTGAGAAGGTTCTTAACGTACATGTTTAATTCAATTTGATGCAGTGTTGTTGTAATATGGTTATCCGAGATTGTGTAGGAGAGTAGAGGAAATGTGATGTAACCTTTTATATTATCTATAATACTCGTAATTTCTTCAAATATAGTGGAATTGCATCTCTCTCTGGTTGTATTTTTGGCATCATGTACAATCCACAATTATACAGATCAGTTTTAAAAAAAAAAATACTCAAGTCAAATAATTAATAACATTCAAAGCATGTCCGAGATAACAATAACGCTAAATAACATAATGAAAAATAATAAATCTCTAGTACCATCCAACAAAAATGTAATCAAATATTACCACTAGAATGCAATAAATCATTATGAACCAATATGCAACTCTGAGTACTGAATCAACTCAAATAAATAAATCCCATACAAAATATTTGACTAGAGAACACTCAATAAATACATATTGTCTAAACAAATTAATATAAAAGACTTATGACACATAATTAAGCTATAATCTCGACACCTACATCATAGGACGTGATGTTGGAGATGTCCTCCATCTAAGATAACCCAAATTTATGGTTACATCTACTATATATGACCTCTAAAATTAGTTATAGATAGAGGATTAAATCTATCTAGTCTACAATGTGTAAAAATATCATTAGATATAGTCCATAATAATAAAAACATACCTTCCTCCAATGTAAATTTATCTTAAGTTATCTAAACCCAAACAACATATAAAGATGTTATGATAATCCGAACGTCGAAAGGTGATCCATAATATCTAATTCCATGTTTTAGTTAAGTATTTATCATTCTCAAGTTATAGTTATAGATATACATATCTAGTATATTCAACACAATGTGTAAGCTAATGGAAAATCTCAGAAACTAAAATCCACATGGGTATGCCCAACCCACATCCAATCATAAAGGGCCATACGTTGCTGAATCCATAGTAAGAAGGCCTACACATATGACTTTGGGGATCACTTATGGAACTACCAGTTATAGTTATAAGATGTCTTGATCATATAGCCTTAAAACAACATCAAAGAAAATCATTATGATGTCACACAGAATGTACAACCTCGTACTCAAGGTTGTACTAAAGGATCAAGCCCCATTTTTCCAAATCGATAGGAGGATTCCTCATCACATAATATCGGGATAATAAGACCTAAGTAAAACATGTGCAACTGGATACCACAAGCAATCACATCATACACGCCCCATCAAATTCCTATTAGTAGGTTACCTATGAGCACACACACACACATCCACACATTAAGTTCACATAATCCAATTAATCAACAATCCCTACTCACTGGATTGTAAAGATAATATCATTTATTTATGATTGTCACAATCGTTTAACATAAACTACATATAGAAATTTAATCCGAACCCCAAGGTTTCTAAAGTTGGTATCTTTCCCCAAACCTACTGTTTATATATTTAATTGATTTATCTTAATCTCCCTAGGATAAAAGTAATTTAAAGTACAATGTTAACAGTCCAATACAATACCTATATTGAGTCAAACTCTAGGATGAATTGATCTGCCATTCGGATTGATCTAAGCTTATCTCAGATCGATCTGATGGGATAAGTGTGCTAAGCTTCATCCAAAGTTAACAACGGATGTTATAACCCCCGTTCTATCAAACCTAAAGCATTTAATTCATTAATAAAACCCATCCCCCAAACATATATGATACATATTTAAGTTCCTAAAAATATTCTAGAAGATTTAGAGTGATTCTAACAAAATTAAAGGTTCAATTTCATATATTATTAAATTTACCCTAACATAATCTTATTCAATCAAAGGGTTTAAACTACCCTAAATATTTAAATCAATTTATATAATAAAACTAGGGCTTTTGAATATTAAAACATTTAAAATTAAGATATAATGTTTTCAACAACGAATTATACAGTTTCATATGTTAATTTTTATATTTAAGCAATTAATTACATGAGTTCATCAACTAATTAACCAACGTTCTTTCTCTAATTATATACAATTAGAAAATTAAGTTTGATTATTAACTATTATATAATCGTACCTACATATTTCAATACATAATTATTACTATAACACAAATGTGATGGTATTTTTACATAAAGTAAACATTCCTCAAGGTGAAGGTATGGATCAAGCCTCTAAGTCCCTCAGATGTAATAACCTATATCGTATTAATTAGGGTTCATCAGCAACTCTTTCTAGGATTCATATCTCTTTATATTTTTTTATTTTTATCCGTTTAAAACTCGAATAATTAATTCAGGGTTTAAATATACATAAGTCAATGATATTCAGATGTCCTCTAATTACACAATCTAAAAGGATTAGAGGGTTTAGATTGAATATGGATGTTGGAGCAAACAAGGATGATGAAGAGAATAATGTTAAATCTAGTGTGAGAATGGGGAATTATGATGAAAATAATCCAAAATTCTAACTTTTAATTATGTTTAATCAACACATGGCATCTGAATCTAGAAAAGGCGGGAGTTCCAAAATTAACAAATATGTGGCGAAGAATTTAACCCATGATGAACTAACAATTCTTGACAATAAAATTGGACCAAAGGAGGTGGAAATTGGGAGACATGAAGAACAAAAGATAGATACGAATGAAAAAAAAATTAATATACAAGGAGGGAGAAGAATATGTATGAAAGAACTTTATAAAATAAAATTAATGTAGATGGATTAGGGAGAAAGTGGGAAGATTAGTTGTGAGTATAGAGAATAAAGGAATTATGTTGGACCTTGATTCGGTACAAAGAGGGACAATTATGAACCCTAATGATGGTATGCATGATCAGATTATCATGCTGATGAATATTAATTAAGGAAAAGGGGTTGATATCAATAAAGATGTAAATAAAGGAGAGATAGATCCATAAAGATGAAGTGGGAAAGTTTTGTTTTAAATTTTATCGTTATGAAGTTGAAGAGGAGATTCAAAGATGAATAAATATAGTTCTGGCATATATGATGGGGGCTAAGTTTTCATATAGGGAAATGAACATATATGTCCAAAGGAAATTCTGCCAAATGGAAGATCAAAAGTGTTCATGTTTAAATCGAGTATAACCTCTTTTTAATGTTATGAAGAGAGAAATAGAATTTTGGAGCAAGGTCTATGGTAATTTTACAATAAGGTATATATTATTAAATCATGGAGTCATGATGTTAGTATTTATAAGGATGCATTGGAAAAACTATCGATTTGGATAAGGTGCCCTAGTACGAAGCTACATTTATGGTCTTATACGTTGTTGATCATGATAACAAGTGTTATGTATAGCCACTGTTTACTAATAAGATGACATCGAGGAGAGAGAGACCTACATTAGCTAGCGCCTGTGTGGAAATTGGTATAAATAGTGAACTCCCAATTTATGTCCCTAATGGATAAGTAATTAGACAAAATATTTGATATAATTGGACCCCAATGAAATGTAAAAATTGTCAATTATTTAGAAGAGGAGAAAATATTTATCGGATGGCGTGGAATATTTATAGAGAGGAACAAAGATGGGAACCTAGGAACAAAAATGTTGACACTATGAATAAAGTTAGGGGTAGGAATGAAATGGAAAGAGAAGGTAATCAATGTTATGATAAGGATAAATGAAAAATGAATATAGTCCAAAACTAAGAAGAACTCATCGTGCAAGAATTTACATTGAAGATAAGAGAGCATTAGATAAATATAAAATCTCTAAGGAACTCATATATAATAATATGGTTGTAACTAACATAGTCGTTAATGTTCAGGAACTATGTGATGAAAATGGGCCAGACGTCTATCGAAATGGATTTGAAATCATTTTTAATAAAAATGGAGAAGACAAAATTGTGGAACCTATGAGAAATCCAAAAGACGAATTTCAAAAGGAAACAAACATTGATGATAAAGAGATTCTGAGTCAATTTAAGCGAAAAAAATAAGAGAAATGTAGTATCTTAGTGAAAATATTAGGGAAAGGTGGAGGTAAATTAAAAGGTAAAAGAAGCTCTCAATGAAGATAAATATATAGAACATTAAGGGTTTTAATGAGACCCGTAAATAGTATAAAATGATAAATTTTATTACAGATAATAAGAAAAATATTATGTGTTAGAGGAATGGAAATTTATATACGGTAGAATTGATAACATTAGAGAAAAATTCTTTAAAGATAATCTTATTCATATTACTCCTAGTAGAGGAAAAAGTATGGTTTGGATAACTTGGGATAATGAAGTAGTTAATATTGAGGAGTTCAATAGTTGTAGCAAAGATTTAATGGCTGAAGTGGATCTTAAGAATACAAATGAGAAATATACAACCACTGTAGTTTATGTTGCTAGTGAGAGGGGCCGTAGGAAAAATTTATGGAGACATTCAAAGAATTTAGATCCTAAAGTGAACACGGTTCCTTAGTCAGTTATAAGAGACTTTAATGTATTTAGAAAAGAGGGTGAAAGGAAAGTGGGAAATGAGATAGACTAAAAAGAAACGATTTTAATTAATGTATTAATAATATATGTTTAAAGTAGTTTGTGACAAAAGGTCCTTAGTTTACATGGGATCATGGAAGGGAGGGTTAAAGAAATATTCTGAGTATAATTAATAGTTGCTTTCATAATGACATGTGGATATAGGAGTTTATAGAATATGAAGTATATACATATTTACTAGTGATCTCTGATCATTGTTCGGTCATTATAAATATTAAGATTCAAGAAGTGAAGGTAAACAAAATGTTTAAATCCTTTGACTTTTGGACAGGGAATATAGAATTTAGGGATATTTTTAAAGTACTGGGATGTTTTATAAATTGAAGACTATGAAGGGGAATTTAAGTGGGCTTAATAAGAAGTTTTACTATAATATCTCTAGAATGGTTGTGGTAAAGAAGGAATGGTTTGAAAATATTCCAAGAAAACTCGTGGATAGACCTAGTGATTTTCATTTGGTAGCTAACAATTGAGACAGTCATAGGGAATACTTGGAGCTAAGAAAAATATAATAATATTTAATATATAAAAACACAAAATTAACTCGTCCAAATCCTTAAAGATAATGTGATAGATATTAGTAGACCATATCAGTGGTAATAAAATCCTTACTATCAAATATGGTGTTGATGTAAAAAATTAGATCGTATCTAATTATTCAATCACAGATAAAATAAATGAAATAAAGAATTTTTAAAGTGGTTCGGCCTTATAAGAATGGCCTACGTCCACTGTTATTTTATTGCTGAGTGTTTTGGAATTCTCGATTACAAGTTTTATCAAGAAATTCCGGTCCCCTTACAATGAGGATTGTACAATGTATTTACAGCCCCGAGGCTGTAATATGAAAGGGTAATACATTAAATGATGTACATATGAAAGGGTAACACATTCAATGCCCCTTAAGCGTGTGCGTCTGAATGATTATCATTTAATGAACAGTCAAACTGTTGGTTATCCTGATATTAATGCTTTGTTCGAGGTGCAGCTCGGAACGCCTAAGATTCTCGGTACTTAAAAGTTCCTCGGAGAGTTCTTGTTCCTCGTAGCGTATGAGTTTCTCGGGGAATTAGTGTTCCTCGTGGTAGTATGGTTCCTCGGAGCGTGTGAGTTCCTCGGAAGTGTTTGTTGTTTCCATGTAGATTTCCATGTGTCTTCATTCAATTGGGCCATGTCAGCAGAATAAATTTGGTATCAACAGATGGAAATAGGAATATCTTTGAGGGTCAAAAGGTAATGCATGAAGAAGATATTAAAGTGTTTTTGTCATTGTTTGTCAAAAAGGAATTTTATCCCAACAACACCAAAGGTAAATTAAAGGGAATCAATCAGAGATATATTAACGAGGAACCAAATTTCCTTTTCGAAAGATAAGCTTATATTGAGGAAATTAAACAAAATATGTTTGAGCTTAATCCGAACAAAGTTCTGGGTCCTGATGGGTATTGTAGGGGTTATTGATTCGTAATAAATGCTAGACTTATAGATTGTCCCAAAAAATATTAACAGTGCTGAACTAATGATGAGATAATATGTGCGTGGTTCGTCTATTAGGTCATCCTACATCCATGGGGAAAATAACGTAGATTAGTTTAATAATGTCAAAAAGGATGGTAATAGTTGGTGTCCTGGGGATGCTAGTTGAGAATAAAAGATGACACGTACATGTTACAATCAATTCCATATGAGTTACATCATCCTTATTTATAGACCTAGATGTACCACATTCTTAGGGCTCTTTGTATCTATCTTAATCGAGTTAAAGAGTCACATTGGGGACGATCTTCCATTTTGCTGACATGATCTCCAAGATTTGTTTATATCTTTTTAAGATCCATGCCCCCTTATCTTATTTTCCTTCCCATGACTATCACATGGCGTTCCACGTGTTCATCCATGTGTCGCTAATTCGGTCTTATTCCCCTCAAGCATCATGCTAAATTTTTTTATAATAGTTAGAAGGTGGTGGGTTCACACTTAATTAAAGAACTTATATATTTTTTCAAGGTGGAAGAATTTTTAAACAATGGAGCATTATAGTGATTTATCGTATCCCTAAAGTAGTTAGTCCAGAGACTCTAAACGATTCTAGGCCTATTTCTTATTGTAATAATGTTTACAAAGTATTACCTAAGGTTAAAGTAGGCAAGTTAAAGTTTGTTATGCGAGATTTGGTTAATAATAGATAGTAAAAATTTATTAAAGGCATAGAGGTATTATAGGTGAAATCCTAATAATGAAAGAACTTATAAGGGGATATAATAATAAAATGGATGATCTTAGGTGTTCTATAAATTAGACATAATGAAATACTATGATTTGGTTTATTGGGAGTACGTTGAAGACATTTTAGAAACTATGAATTTCCCAAAGATTATGATAAAATGGATTATGAAATGTGTGTCAACTACTACCTATACCTTTAATCTCAATGGAGGAGTTGTGTCATTTTCCAAGGGATAAAGGGTCCTTATTGTAATACCCCATATTTTTGGTATTTATTTAATAATTATTAATTATGCGAATAAATTTATAAATTAGAATTTGGTAATAATAAAATGCATATTTAGATGATGATTAAATTTTCATGTTATGTTATTTGTTTATGTCGCGTGTTATATTTAATTAATCGGTGTAATTAACTAAGTTGGGTAATATGCGGTTACGCGCAAAATAACTATGTATGTATTTTATTTTACGTTGTGGGGTATTGCCGTGAGATATGACATACTACCATTTTGAGTTGACTCTAGAGTGATGCGTGGACACGATTACGTATTTTTATTGTTCTAAGTTAGGCTTGAGAGTAGGTATACCCTTAGGCTAATTTTAGGACTATTCTCGTTAGTTTTTTAGGCTCATTTGGATGGCCCAAAATACTCCTAATTTGGACCTACGAATATCAACATTATTCAGGAGTGTTATACCTCAATAATCAAATTATTCACACGAGATACTTAAACCGTAACAACATTGGACCTTTAAGAGACCTAAGGAATTTTGGGAGAATAAGAACAAGTGATGAAACACGTACATATTCAACATTCATACCGTCGGGAAATAAATTTCATTCTTTATCACATATATAATAGGTAACTTGTTTATAATCCATGTTATGTATTCAATTCTTGGATTTAGAATGCATGTTTAAGATTGAATATGATTATCTTAATCATATTTACTGATTAGTTAATTAGGAGGTTAATTAATTTTGAATTGAAAGAATTAATCTTCTTGGAAGAGAAACCTTAAATTGGATGGTTTTGATATATGATTATATAATTAGAACTCATGCTTTAGGATTTAATTTCATTTATAAGTTGAATCTTCGCGTTAATTTGGTGTTCGGATCTAAAAGCATAGGTGTATTAGATTTTATTCATTGTGAATGATGAACTAGGTTAAATCTATGAATCATGGGTAATTAAACCTTTAATTTATATTTTCGGTCTTGAATAGTTGTTGGACATCATTTAGGATCATAAACCCACCTTTTTTTAATATGGTGAAGTTTGGGTTACTAGGTACGAGCTTAAGAACCAAAATTTGAAGTTTTATTTTGAATTTACATTTTTGGGATGAAGGGGACAGTTGTGTCAATATAGTTCAAATGAGATTGTTGTCTCATTAGAACGATATTGGTTACTTCATTCAAAAGACCTCGATATGTCTTTCGAATGACATGGCACTGACGGCGGCGCCATTTGGGCAGCAAGTAGATGGTATTAGTTTTCTTTCGGTATATTTACTTTTCATAATCGATGATGTTATTATACTTTAGTCTAGATGATGTTAAACTGGAATATTGTAAGAAGATATTTTTATATAGGTTTGGATTTAAATAAAACTTATGTTTGTTAGTACAATGTAGCATTGGGGATTGGGATGATTTGGTGCATACGCAAGAGTGACGTGACATCATATATATATATATATATATATATATATATATATATATATATATATATATATATATATATATATTTCAAATGTCGAGATGCTGCCAAACCTTCAATCTAATTTTCGCAGATTTTTAACTTTTTTAAAATTATAAAATAACACATTTCCCCACATGGGACACTTATTGGTAACCAAGAGAATTTGAAAAATGACATGCATGATTTCCATTTTTAAATTTAGAACTTCCAACAACCCACTACCGATAACTACCCACCAAAATTTCCTCTATACATCTCCTTCAACCCTTGACCACCAACAAAATTTGAAAACTTAAACGGAATCTTTAACCAGATTATTTGGCTTCTGTTGTGGTAATTTTTAACTTTAGAGTTCTTTGATGCAGTATCATCCTCAACCAAGTTGTCTTCCATTTCTCTTAAGTTACATTTTCACTTCAAATTTTCTTATATATTTATGCATATACCAAATTACAGTTATGATATGATATTGTGTTTGTTTAAAAACTTCTTTGTCGTTTATAAATTTTTTCGTACAAGGGTAACCCAAGTGAAGGTTTAAAATTTATTTATTTATTTTTACTTTTGTATCTGTGGGATCAAAATTCAGCTACCTCCCATGAGTTCCTGTCTCCGATTCCCACCATTTCTCTATCTACACGCCTATATATAGACATTTTTTTTTCTCACACTCCAAACATAACATACTTTTATTTTAGAATTTTTCATTTTATTAAGAAATCTATAATTAACCAACCCCCTCAACTGCCTACAACCACATTTTTTCACTAACAAAATCTTATCCAAAAGGCATCTTGAATACATACTTTTAGGAATTCAAAATTGTAAATTCCAATAGGCCACTAGTAACGCCCTGGCTCGAATATATGGGTTACCCAAAATAAACTCGGTCCGACCTGAGCATTAGGTTTTAAATGCAATGAAACAACCTAAATAATGTTGCTAGTCTAGTTTTATTTAATTACCGTTTCACTTGTTAGCATGCAATTCCAACTTCAAATCAAACTACGTGAGAGACTTGTGGGAGAACCTCAGAGTCCAAGCATACAGATATACTAATGTAAAATAAAAGAGAGTACTTACCTATATAACACTCTTAAAATAAGAAATATCACCCAACCTACCGAAACAAAATGAGGGAGTGAACCGAATGCTCAGTGGAAAATAAATAAAATTCAGTATAGAATCGAATGGCAGAAAGAAGACTCCAATAGGTTATACCTACATGCACATGCAACTACCTTGTATACACACACACACACACACACATATATATATATATATATATATATATATAATAATGCTCTTGTGCGGACTAGTCCGCATTTTAAGAATGCAGACCGGACATGTGTCACCTAACGGTGCACCTAGAAATTATCACCTAAATTATAGGCACACTGTCTCTCTTTTGTGGGCTCACAGCCATGTGACACATGTCCGGTCCGCATTCTTAAAATGCGGACTAGTCCGAACAAGAGCAGGATTATATATATATTTCACCTTAATCATGTAAAAGACTTCCTTTTCTTATTTGACTTTTATCCCTTCATTTAACATACACGGTCAAATATTTGAAACAACTCCACTTGGTTTTACCGAAGGCATTTTTTTTTAGCAAAATTACCCTTTTCATTTTAACCAATCCACATTAGTGTTTTCATTGAAAATTACCCATTCGACGCACACGAATGCAGTGCTAAAAAATACTTATTTAGCCTTTGAAAAACCTTTACCACACACCCTTATGTTAATTATGGGTTAAACCACTTATGTTACTTAAAGACCCATTTAATCACTTAACTTTACATTTTCTTCACCTTATGGACATTAATCAAACTACACATTTATTTGTCTATTTTATCCATTAGCGAAACATTTATTGATTCATTACAGATAGGTTATCTTAACACATTTTCACCGCACAACCCTTTTCTTGACATTTTCCTTATTCTTTTATATTTCTCTCGGACTCTTCCAATAAACGCATAGTTTAACGGGTTCCACACCGCTGGCTATGCGCTCCATATGCTCTGGCCAATTATTTTGGGTCTTTTACCGTGGGGCTCCGAGCCCTCCTTAATTTTTCCTGTGTCATCTGAGATCCTTTTTAATGTGTTTTAACATTTTGAAAATGTTGACATTATTCCACCTTTTCCTTTACTCGGCCTAAGCCAAAACCTAGGGTTTCACCCCAACTTATATTACACTTTGAAAATCATCATTTCATGTCCTTTACACTTTAACTCTGATTTTATTCTAAAAATCATGTTCATTAGTACTACTTGTGTGACATCTTTTTCAATATTTTCATTTCATAAAAATTATCCTTTTACATCTTTGTTTCCAAACTCATCTGTAACTCCATTTTCAGAAGTGTCAATTTTCCCAAAACCCCATTAACTTAGCCATACTAACTTCTTAAGTATTTTTAAAGCCTTAACACCCTTTTAACCTTTTGGAGTAATATTCTTCTCATTTGGAAACATCTTTATTTCATTACTTTCATTTCCAAAGATAATTGAACATAAAAGACTACGTTATAATAAAATACCATTTTTTATTAACACGTGTCGTCTATCAACCTTACATTTCTCACATCTATAACCCCCTTTTCACACACCTTGAAGACTAGGATTTCTACTTTATTATTTCATGTTTAAACCCAGCAAAACCTTCTTTAAATCCTATAAGCTTATATGTGTGATAAAATGTATTTTTAAATCATAAAATCATATTAAATGGTTTATACCTATTTTTCACTCTAGGTATGTATAATACTTTGCAAAAATGCAGTTTCAAGACTCAAAGGACATTTTATTTTCAAATATTCAAACCAACGTCCCATTTTTATAAAATCTTCATTTTTGCAAGAAATCAATATTAATTTACCAAATATCTTTAATAAGATAAAAATATAAATTTAAAACATTTTCATTCCCTGAAAATATTTATCAGCCAACTTCTTAAAACATACCATTTACATGAAAATTCCAATTATTTCAAGAAAACCTTAAAATATTTATTCATCATTTATATCAAACAAATATATCATTTTCCCAACATTTTTATTCCATAACAATGTTTAATACCAATCTAGTAGACACCCATCATTTTATCATATACTTTCTACTCTTAAATTCTAACAACAGGACTATTAATTAAACAAAATAGAGTATTAAAATAAGAGTAAGTTTCCCACCTCAAATGGAGCTCCAACAATGGAAGTAACGAAATGTTTAAGAAGATGGCAACCTCCCACCTCCTAAGGGGGCCTCAAGGAGGTTACCCAACTGCTAAAGCATGCTCCATCAAGCTTCCAGACAAAAAATCCTTTCAAACTCCATTAATCTTCCATTTCTATCTTCAAGAATCGCCAACAATAACTCCATAAATTCGTTGCTCTCCTCATCCATAGTGGAAATGGGTATATATGGTTCAAATATGATGGAATACATAACAAATATTGGGATATAAGGTGCAGGGGTGGTGGTGGCACGGTGGTTTATTGTGGAGAGATAAGTGAAAAAACACATAAAAATGATGGAAGACCCACCTCTCTCTCTCTCTCTCTCTCTCTCTCTATATATATATATATATATATATATATATATATCTATCTATCTATATATCTATCTATGTATCTCTATCTCTCTCTCTCTATCTCTCTCTCTCTCTCTCTTCTTCCAACTCAAAATGACCCAAACAACCATAAAAAACCCTCCAAGACTTCCAAATCCTATTTTTGCCCAATTCGGGCTCAATAAATCTCGACAACTCATCAATTCAACGACCCAAGATGAGACAACACACAAGAACAACTCAATTTAAAATTTTTAACAACCTCGTTCGAACGAGATTCGCCCCTTGGTCACCCCTCGGTCGATCCAACACTGTAAACTACCTTCGAACGACCGGACCTATTACACAATGGGATCTCGTTCGAAGCTTATTTGATCCCTTGCTTTTAATGACCTTGTTGATCGTTTTAATGACCCCGCTTTATTCGAATGAACCTTTTTCATATTTTCTCCAAATCTTCAACTTTAATCAACAATTACCATCTAGACTTTAAGGTCGTTAAATAAGAACACAAGCCCAGTAATAATCATCCAAATATCAATGTCTTCATGTTATTACAACTTATGTGTGGAAAATAAATAAAATATTAGGGGGGGTATTAAAAACTTCCCTCCTTGGGAAATTTCATCCCCAAAATTCTCGATCCATCAATTCTTTGAATTCATGAGGTTTACCAATTCCCATTATAAATCATTGAAACCTTCTAAAACCAAATCATTGAAGTCCTCAGTAACTAAGATCATGCCACACACCCTTGCACAGGGATTGTCGCCAAAATTTAAATATACGACATTCTCCAATATTCACCATCTTATTACCATTAACATTGCATAACTGACCTTGAGTCTCCAATCACTTAATGATCATGCTCAATTAAGTACTAAGACTACCTTTTCTAATACCCAAAAGTATACCGGCACCTCCAAGGGCAATCCTCTCTAGTGGGAAACACTCGACCAAGAGTGAACAATAGCACAATCAATTACCAAACTCATCCTCAAGAACCATTTCCATTCTTAGGACTACATATCCAGTGTTCCAATGATTTTTATGTCATGATAACCACATAATTTTTTCCTGAGCTTAAGCTTAACCATACGTTGCTAATTTATCACTTCGAGAAGTAATACACCTACCAAATCATCACTACGCATTTGGTTAAAACCTTCTACTGCGTCCCTCTAATGACCCTAGTATTACTCTAGGCATCTAACCTTTGAGCACTCACGTGATCCTCGTACCATTCCACCCATTCTGGCAAAAAAACATTGTGTGTTAAATTTCCTCAATTTCTAACACTATACAATATCCTCAAGTAATCATTTATCTCTTTACAACTAGAACCACCGACTATCATGTCGTCGAGTTAAAATGTCAATAATCATAAGAAAAGTCAATACTGCGAACAAACCGTGCGGTTGAAAGCGCAACCACTCATATAAAGAACTTTGTGGAATAACAAGAATACCTCAAATAGGTCGCACCCAGTTATCGAGATGCATTGGTCATACCAGGTCCACCCGTGCTCTACCAGGCCCAATTGTACCATACCATGATATGGTCCCAATTCGAGCTGCCACATACGTGGAAGTAGTAATCCTTGATTACCGAAATCGAAAGGGACATACAAGAGACAAAAGGAGAACACAACCATTCTAAGATAATCCCGTTCGTATGTTCCAAACTATGATTTATAAAAGTAAACCTAAGTCATATGCTCGAAGTCTTATCACTTATCATTCATCCTAGACATTCTCAATATGTACTAACTTAGTGACATACCCTATATTAGGTCACCAACCACGACGAATCGAATCACACACATTCATACTCCCAACACGAAAGCAACATATAAGCTTATCCCTCTCTAGAAAGTCAATGCCCGACTTCCCTCCTTGGGAGTAAGACCCTCCCCCTCACATACTTGGCACACATGAACCACTCTGGTAGGCGAATGCCTAATGCCCTTGTTTACACTAACCTAGACCATTTATCGGTGATGAAATCACCAACCTACTGTACCCATGTTACTATTTGTCTTACTATGTAATGAGCTCAACACAAAATCCCCTTAGGCATTATTTTGTTTAAGAGAGACATTCACCTTATTGTATCGTTCGACTATATGAGATTATCACTAGCTTACTACAAGGTTCTACCCAATTGAACTCACATAAACGCCACACCGATCACCATTAGAATTCTAAGGGTAGTAAGTATGATATGCTAATAACTAATTCTTACCTTGCTAAGGTTGTCCTAGCTTATCGTGGACACATGCCAACATTCTAGTCATGATTCGATATTACCCCACTTTGGTTTCCATTTTCATGTCTTCACATGGCTCCATCAACTTAATTCACAAATAACTTTCCTATTATTCCTCAGATAAAATTTAACACTTTCACTATTAGTCATTTTGTGACATTCGGGCATTACTCCCCATAAATGAAACGAGCTTCCAATTCTTCGTTAGAGGATACACCACCCATCAAATGTCGATCCAGAAAATCGCACCCGACACATATGCTATTTGACTCTTTTAAACCTTGCCCAGTAACCTGAGATTATAACATGAACCTCAACACAATCACTATTAGGATGCTAAGTCTTCTTCATACCGTTCTTAACTGGTCTCTTAAGTACACAAAATAGATTTTATAAAACATTCATCAAGATCTGATAAGATTTAATCATCCATATCTTTATCATTGTTGGTGCGCTCTACAAACCTTTTAATGCCCACATCGTGATTACTAGGTGCTCGTAAAGACATTAGTCTACGAGCTTCTATATATGGCATAACTTAACCATTGAATACCTTAAGACATCATAACAAGTCGATTTCTATCCATAAGGATACCACACACACAATTTGTCGAACGGACACTTTAGGATGCCCTTGGACCATGCTCACATTAGGATTACCTCGCACCCAGCTATAATTTGGCAGCTAAAGTGATCCTTAATGCTTAGATAATAATTGTATCTCTCTTACAAATGGATGTGATCATAATCCATATAACAAACCATCATTAATACTACTAAGGATTTTAGAAGGATACCGAACATCGCCTACAACCTATAAACCTCTAGGTATGCATCACCGACAACACTAATGATCATATTCCTTAAAGTCACATAATATTTTCTAAAACCCCGATATATAAGACTATCTATAACTTTCTCCTAAATTTCCTCAACCATCATGATTGCCTACGTAACATGCTTACCACAATTTTCTCGTAATTCTCATCATACCCTACGAGGTATAACCTTCAAATAAGAATTACCAAGACACTTACATATAACGATATTATCTTACCGACTTAGACTGATTACACATCCCAAGTGTTGATTAACGCGGTTCATCTTTCCCACTAAATCAGCAATTGTCTCACGATGTTAAACTATTCCAAGGATAAAATTCACCTAATCACCTAATCGGTATTAACAACCCAAAAAGTACCTAGTCGAAGAACTTAACGCATTTTTTTTAATCACCAATCAACACTATTTAGGTATGACACACTAGCTACCTAATATCTATTGTTGACTATTCACGAGTCATGTTTCAATTCAATAAATGTCACTCATAATTCTCCATATCTCAATTGGCTTCTCATATCACTACAGATTGACACACAAACACCTCACACTAAAAACTTGCGATGTCCCCACTATTGTCTTAAATGAAAAATTGCAACTTATTAAGATATCTAAATCAAATATAGGAAATCGATTAATAATGACTAACTTAGTCATCTGCCACTTGGCAATGAATTCACCCATCGTAATAAAATATTTGACTTCACCGTCAAGTACACGAACTAAACCATCATTAAAACTACCGTGAGTGGACCAAACCAACACCAACATCGAAAGATCCAATAGCGACCTCACCACAGCACTATCGAAAGAAACCTCGAACCTAGAGCTCTGATACCATTTGTAATGCCTCGAACCAGATTTATGGATTAGACGTAGTCAACCTAATTCGACATGAGCGTTAGGTGTGAAGTGAAATGAAACAACCTAAATAATGTTGCTAGTCGAGTTTTATTAAATTACCGTTTCACTTATTAGCATGCGAATTCAAATTCAATTCAAGCTAAGTGAGGGACCCGTGGGGAAAACCCCGAAGTCCAAGCATACATAGTTACTAACATAAAATAACAGAGAGTACTTACCGGTACAATGCTCTCAAAATACAAAATCGCACTAGACCTACCGTAACAAAATGATGGAGTGAGCCGAATGCTCAGTGGGAAATATACAAAATGTAGTATAGAATTGAACGGCAGAAAGAAGACTCTAATACATTATAGCTACGTGCACATGCAACTACCTTGTACATATATACACACACGCACACACTCACACATACATATACTTAATGCATGAAATTGTTTTATTTTTGAAACCTTATTTTATCCTGATTAATTCACCTTAATATTGTAAAAGACTTCCTTTTTCTCATTTGACTTTTATCCCTGTATTTAACACATACGGTTGAATATTTGAAACAACTCCACTTGTTTTGACCGAAAGTCATTTCTTTACCGAAATTACCTTTTTCATTTTAACCAATCAACGTTAGTATTTTCAGTGAAAATCACCATTTTAATACACATGAACACCGTGTTAGAAAATACTTGTCCATTTTATCCTTTACCGTAACATTTATTGATTCATTCAAGTTAGGTTATCATAACACATTTTCACCACACAACCCATTTCTTCACACGTTCCTTATTCCTTTATCTTTTTCTCAAAATCTTCCAATAACCGCATACTTTAATAGGCTCCACACCACCGACTATGCGCATCATGTGCTCTGGCCAGTGATTTTGGATCTTACATCCCAGAGATATAGGCCAATCTTAATTTTTCTAGTGTCATTCGAGTTCCTTTTAATGTGTTTTAACATTTTAAAAATGTCCACGTAATTTCACCTTTTTCTTTACCAGACCAAAGCCAAAACCCGAATTTCACCCCAACTTTTGTTACACTTTGAAAATCATCAATACATGTCCTTTACACTTTGGCATTGATTTTATTCCAAAAATCATGTTCATTAGGACTATCATGTGTAACACATTTTTCGACAATTTTATTTTATAAAAATTACCATTTTACCCATTTTTTCCAAACTCATCTTCTGCTCCCTTTTCACAAGTGTTAATTTTCTAAAAACACCATTAAGTTACCCACACTAACTTTTTAAGTGTTTATAATGCCTCAACACTCTTTTATCATTTTGGAGTAATATTGTTCTCAATTGAAAACATCTTTATTTCATTACATTCCTTTCCAAAGATCATTGAATATATAAGACTAGTTTATACGAAAATACCATTTCTTTTATTAACACATGTAGTCTTCCAACCTTACACTTCTCACACCTATAACCCCATTTTCACACACTTTGAAGACTAAAATATCTACTTTTCATATTTCCTGTTTAAACTCAATAAAACCTTCTTTACACTTGTTTTTATGTCCATTGTCATAATATTACAAGTTTATCTACATGAGAAGATGGATTTTAAATCCTAAAATACTATTAAATGGGTCAAACATATTTCTAATTCTAGAAATGTATAATACTTTGCAAAAATGCATTTTCAAGACTCAAAGGACATTTTATTTTCAAAAACTCAAACAAATGTCCCATTTTTATAAAATATTCATTTTTGCAAGAGATCAAACTTATTACTACTACTTAAAAAGAGGGGATTGTCATCTTAACATTCAAATGACCAAAACACCCTCCAATAATATACATACCCCATATTACCCTTCAACCCTGTTTAGAATGAGACTTGCATGACTCAAGTAAGTAACCCTTATCATCATTATCAAATTGACAGACAAACCAAATTCCAAAAACTCTATCAACAGCCCCAAACTCTCTCACTCCACTCCTCTCTGCTACAACACGTCGGCCTCTGCTCCTCTCTTCCAAATGGAACCCGACGCATCTCCTCCTCAGGACGCCGCTGCTCTACCAAATGGAACTCAACCCCAAATCCGTAATCAAAATCAGGTATTTTCTTTAAATTTCTTTGTGTAAAATGGAAGTCAAACCCAACCCCATATTTCACATTTTTACTCCCATTTGTGATTAATTGGACTTGCTTTATTAATTGGATTTCGTCTTTGTTTTCTATAGTAAGAAGTCGTATGGATATCCAAGTACGGATTTAAAAGATAATGGGTTGTATAAATTTGTGGTTGAATTTTTGTATAATAATTTTTTTCTAATGGGTTTTCATAAGGTTTTGTAATGTAATGCTTTTTTGTTAAACTTAACTTTATTAGTAATTTTCTTTTATTTTTTTAAATTATTTCTTCTACTACAAAGCCTTCATTACTCCACAAACAAAAAAATGCATTCTTGATATGGTTTTATCACCACAAAAATAGTGATCCTGAAAAACCCTATGGCTATTTGAAACTATTCTGGATTTTCACATGCATTCAAAAAATGATCAAATACCAAAAAGTCCCTCAAATATTTTTAAATACACATTTAGTCCAAACCTTTTATTTTGTACCAAAACGTCCCTCAAACACCGCGCCATTAGCATGGTGAAGGACGTTTTGGAGCAAAATAAAAAGGCTTGGATTAAGCCTGTATTAAAAAATGTTCGAGGGACTATTTGGTATATGACCCTTCGAAAAAATGGAACTAAAAATATGAAAAATCATATAATAAATAAAATCAGGATAGATTTTTTTAACCGAACCGAAATTAGCCTAGACCGATGAAATAGGTTAATCGAATAAATCGATCCAAATTCAGTTCAATAATATATAGGACCGAATACCTTGGTCCGGTCCTAAAAATAACCAAATTCGGATCAGACCGGACCGTGCCCACCCCTATTAATAAGTAGCGTATTTTGTTTGTATCTGCTCTCCCCAAAAAAATACACATGGGTATACTTTTTAATGAAAGCTTATGTATATCTAGCATTACTAAAAGGTTGAGTATCACTATCATTTAACTATTTATTACCTAATGTTTTATTTTACAGTATTTTATTTTTAAGGATGCAATTTTTACTATATTGGACAATGCATTTGAAGACTCCTACCTGTAATGTTTATAGAAAAAATGTAAATATCTTGTCGTGGCTTGAGTTGTAGAGTTTGACACATTTATATTGTCTTTTAAAATTTGGTGTCCAGTTATATGGTCAATTTTTTTTAAATATAAACTATTACCGAGTTAGCTTATTATGTGGAAAAGGTAACCTCCTAAGTGATTTGGGTGGATCATTTTCTTTGATAAAATATTTAAGGTAGAATTCAAATTGATTTTGGATTTTAGCTTGGCTCCTTATAAAATGATATGTAAGTGATTTATGTGGATCATTTTCTTTGATAAAATATTTAAGGTAGAATTTAAATTGGCTTTGGATTTTTGTTTGGCTCCTTATAAAAGGAGATGAAAACTGTTGGTACTTTTTAGGTGTGAATTTAATTTGGGTATTCTTTTTGGAGGAATATTTTTTAAAGATATGTTTGACCAAAAAATTATTCAATTTATAGTATTTGTCTCTATTAAATGATATTATAGTCATTGCAACAAAATATTTTGTTATTTGTTCTTCCCTATTTTTTTTTTATTGACATTTTTGGTGATAATATTTTTTGGTCATTGCTTCTTCATAATAAAAATAATAAAATTTATACAATACAAATAGTAATTGATTATGAACCAAAACTTAACTTCGGAAAGGAGAAATAAAATAAATTAGTAATTGAATTCAGTCAGTTGTAGTCTTTTAAAGTTGGGCATCCTATTATATGGTCAAGCATTTGTTTTAGATAGGAACTATACCCCCTCTTTTTTCTTTCCGAATGTGATGTTAGATGGAGAAAGAAATATGAAGATTTATTATTGTAATAAAAGCTTCATTATTCCATGATAAAATTCACATGCACATTGTATTGGTGTTGAATTGGTACAACTGATGTGAAAAAGACAGACATATTAATAACAAAAAATGTATTATAATAGGTAAGATGATTGTTTTTTATGTTTTTTTCAGAAATAAATTTAATGCTAGATGGAGAAAGAAATATGAAGCTTTATTACTGTGATAATTGCTTCATTATTCCATGATAAAATTCACATGCAAATTGTATTGGTGTTGAATTGGTACAACTGATGTGAAAAAGCGAGAGACATATTAATAACAAAAAAATGTATTATAATAGATAAGGTTAATTTAGGAAATAAGAATGTATTTGTTACATGTTTTAGTGATAAATTTGATGAGGGGTTTATGTGTAATTATTGAAACAAGAACATACTTATGTGTTGTTAGGCATTATTACATAAAAGTAATCCCTTTTTTTCGAAACTGAAACACTTAAAACTTCAGTTGTTCAGCTGTACGAACCAGCCAACCCAATATTTACTCCTACATTAACGAATGAACTCCTCAATGTCATAATGTGAGAAGTGAGTGTTACCGAACTTTTGTATTTTGTCCTTGCATACATGTATGGAAGAATATGCAAGAATATATGGTATCTGAATGTCAGTTACCATCCATATCAGAGCTAAATATGTCTTCCCCTTGCTATTTTTCTTTAAAATGCTATTGATTTTTTTAGGATGGGCATCTTAACTCATCCAATATTTTTTTGGCTTTACCGTTGATTATTTAGACTCTGCACCATTGTTTTACATCTTTGATGTTTACAGATTTTTGGTTTGAATGTAGTATCATTTTGCTTTGCTTGTTTTTTCTCTTATTTTATCTATTTTTCTCCCATTATTTGTCTGTTTCATAATTTAATCAAGATATCCTTTTCTCCAATTTCGTCTACTGCGGGTCATATTTAGAGTTGCTTTTAGGTACTATATTTCTTTTCTTGCGAGCACGAGTTCAACATATTTTACATTCTCTATTTATACACAAACTCAAAACTACCTATACCAATTAAATTGTCTGAAGACTACCTATTTGGCCTTGAGGAGACTTTGTTAGGACAATTTCAACAATAAGATTTATGTTCAACCTGTAAACATTCTTTTTCGGGTCCATCTAAACCAATAAATGTATAGAAAGTATACTATCAATGTTGGTCATAGAATCCCTTAAGATATAGATAGTGCTAATTGTATGGTAAATGGTGATATCTTCTTAGTAGACACTCTGAAGTTAGATTTGAGCAGACGCAATTCAGGTACACCACCGCACAGTTTATCACCAACTATAACTTTTTATGTCTTTGAATTAAATGCTACATCTATATTAAACTTGAGGTTATTGACCAAAGGGGGGCCATTTCAAATCTAATGGTTCCTCTTTTGAATGGAAGCCTTATACTTTCGTTTCTCTCAGGATCTAACTCACTGTGTATGGGAAAGAATTGTTTTTATCATTTAATATTATGTTCATTCTCAACCAAATGTGCCTTAAATCAATGACATATTTACAGGATGTCTTGACTCCCATTTGTACAAATTATGCATTAGCAACATTATTGGAAAATCGTCGTAGTAAGGATCAACCCCTATCAAATCCTCATATAAACCACATTCTTTCTAAATATTCTTCACCCCATTACATCAGAAGAAGATGTGTTCTAAGGCTGTCTCTGATTTTTAGAGAATACATCGCACAAAAGATAACTAAAGCATTTTCTTTGGAATAAATTATTTATGCATGCTAAGGCATTACTTGCCAATTTCCATGTAGTATTTGACTTTCGAATGAGCCTCTATTTTCTATATGGATTTCAAATCTTCACATTGATTTTTGAGCGTTAGATTCTTTTCTATGGATTTATGATCTCATTATGAATTTTTGAACTTTTAATGCATTGATGTCTACTTTTACTCATTACATTGAATATTATGACTCTATTTTCATCAACGTCATTGTTATGGATTTATGTTGTTGTTATCAATTTGTCTATGTATAATGCATTTCTTACTAATTTATATCATCACGTTGAACATCCATATTTGCTCGCACGTGCAACGCACGTGGGCACAACTAGTTTTACCAAATATCTTTAGAAAGATAAAAATATAAATTTAAAACATTTTCATTCCCTGAAAATATTTACCAGCTAACTTCTTGAAACATACCATTTATATAAAAATTCTAATTATTTCAAGAAAATATTAAAATGTCTATTTGTTGTTTATATCAAACAAATATATCATTTTTCCCAGCATTTTTATTCCATAAATATGTTTAATACCAATCTATTAGGAACCCATCATTTTATCATTTTATTTCTTCTCTTAAATTCTAACAACAAGACTATTAATTATACAAAATAGCGTCTTAAACTAAGAGTAGGTTTCCCACCTCAAATGGATCTCCAACAATGGAAGGAATGAAATGTCTAAGAAAATGACAACCTCCTACCTCCTAAGGGGGCCTCAAGGAGGTTGCCCAACTCCAAACTCATGCTTCATCAAACTTCCAAGTAAAAGCTCCCTCCAAATTCCATTAATCTTCCATTTCCATCTTTAAGAACCCCCAACAATAACTCCATAAATTTGTTTATCTCCTCATACATGATGTAAATGGGTATCTATTGTTCAAATATGGCGGCATACATAACAAATATGGGCATATAGGTGGAGGGGTGGTTGTGACATTGTGATTTAAGGAGGAGATAGGTGGAAGAACACATATAAATGGTGGAAGACTCACCTCTCTCTCTCTCTCTCTCTCTCTCTCTCTCTCTCTCTTCTTATAACTCAAAATGACACAAATGAACCCAAGCAACCCTTAATAAACACTCCAGGACTTCCAAATCATGATTTTGACCAATCTAGGCTCTTCAAATCTCGACAAATCATCAATCCAAAAGTACAGAATAAGACAACGCACAAGGGAAACTCCATTTAAAAATCTGAACAGCCTTATTCGAATGAGATTCGCCCCTCATTCAAATGATATTCTCTCCTCACTTGAAGAAGAATGGAATCTTGTTCGAACCACAATCAATCCAACACTCCAAATGACCTTCAAATGATCGGACCTCTTACGTAGTAGGATCTCGTTCCAAGTTCATTGGATCCCCTACTTCGAATGACCTTGTTTCTCATTCAAATGACCTCCACTTCCTTCGAACGACCCTTTTTCCTATTTTCTCCAAATCTCCAACTTTAATCAACAATTACGATCAAGCCTTTGAAGTAGTCAAATAAGAATATATGCCCAGTTATAATCATCCAAATCTCAATGTCTTCATGTTTTAACAATTTATGTGTGGAAAATAAATAAAATATTGGTGTGGGGTATTACACCACTACCTTTTATAAAATTCTCAACCCATCCAACCATGTCTCCCTTTCTCGTTAATGTTTGTGGCTTCAACACATAGCCTCCTACCACTACCTTTCATTTACCTTTCTCTACCCATTTTTATGTTTCATGCAACCACCACCTTGCTAACCTCCCTATGCCATTTCATGTCTTTATCCCTATCCATACATTTTTATTTCTTATTAGTTTTGTATTTCCTTTCACGTTATGTGACTTCCATGAAAATTGACTTTTTTTATGTTAATATGGGTACACAGCAAGATGTGTCCTTTTTCCAATAGATTTTTTTAAAATTATTTTCTTTCCTTCATAATTTTAGTAAGATGATGATATCATGCTTTGTTGAGGGTTTTTTCCTTCTCCGTTACAGCATAGTCAATGTGATTTCTCCACCACCCTCTGTATGTGTGTATAATACTATATTAGAATGAATTAATAGTCATTAAATATAGCCCAAGTGGCCAACAATTATCTTTGTGGTTTTGTGTACATGTTGTTTAACTATACTGGTTCTCCAACTCAGGCATGAGAAAAAGAAAAAAACTCTATTTGTTTACTCTATCTTCCTCTCTTTAAGGTGGAAGCAAGTTTTTGTCTACAAATAATGTCTATTCCAGAGAATGTATTAATGAGTTCACCATATATATCAAAGAATTTTTTACAATGACATTGTTTTCTAACTCAATTTTTTTGTGAGGTATACTTTTATGTGTCTGAATAAATATTTGAGATTACTATTATTTGTCAAAATGAAATTTGTGTTTACTGTTATCTTAGGCCAACGATGTGACACCCCGCCTAATTAAATCCTGGGTGATCGGTCCTAAATCAAATTAAAACAAGTTTCCCTGTTGGTTCATTCTTAGCATCACTGTCGAAAAATTTTTAATTACTCACCACCTAGGTGAAATTAGAGCACTGCCAAATTTCAACTCTGATTAATACAACAATAACATGCGGAACAAAGTATAAATAAAATACCAAACAAATAGTCAGAGAATAATAGCTAAGATAAAATAAAGTCTTGCCGAATACACCATCGGCCAAAAACCCACATTATAACCAACTCTAATATAAATGAAAGTACTGAAGGACGACATGTCCATACTGAAAGCTGAAGTCCTGCACTAGAGGAGGAAGGATAAAAAGAAGCGTCTAAACAAGGCCCTGCAACACCCACCTATGTTGAAGCTCTGAAATCCCTCGAATGAAGTCACGCTTGGCGTCCTTGTGGCTGGACATCTAAAAGGTTTTGAAAATATTTTACTGCAAATGTTAGTACACAAAACGTTTTGAAAATATTTAGCAAGTAATTTATCGCAATAAATATCAGTTATTAATTACACATGTTAGGATCACGCACACTCTCTTGAGTTTCCTCACCTCTCATCTATCGTGCGCACCTAACATTCCTTCCTAGTCTTGATACTCACTTTAACTAGGTCTCCAACATCTACACACCTCAGACAATTTAGCTCATCAGTACAGCCCATACAGTAAGCTACATGCTACCCATAATTCACATTAAGTCATTAGTTAAGTTACACTTTAACTATCCCATACCGCCCATACAGTATGTGTCCGAATGTCTAGTAATTATCATCACTCTTACTTTATTATCAATACTTTAAAATTAAGCTCTCACACTTAATCAAATCTTAGGTACATACTACCTACCTTCACTACTAATCACATTCAAGTAGATTTCATATCTATTCCAGTTGTACACTTATATTTTCCAGCCACTCTTACCCATTAAGTAGTTTATATATTTTTAGTTATGCACTAACAATTCTCACTACTATCACGCCTAAGTATATTGAAAACAATATTTAGGTGTAACCCACCTAACCTTACTACTATCACACATAAGTAGATTATTCAGACGGTACATCTTTCAAACACACATATACCCTTACAACACATCTTATTATTAGTCCTATTTCACACATTAAGGACAAATGGTTCGGAATCTCTCCTCGAGAAATGTTCGGAATGTCTCCTCGAGAAATGTTCGGAATGTCTCCTCGAATATGGTTGGGAATGTCCCCTCGAACTTGGATCAAAATATCTTATCGAGTGTAGTTCGGCATGTCTCATCGAACTTATCAATACTATCACAAGGAAACACACAATAGGCATTCACAACCCACGTACTCGTATAAAATAATAGGTATTCACACAACCCAATTATTCCCGTGTGTACGTAGTATTTTTGTCTCGTATACTTACCGTACTTATTATTCAATGATTTATCTCACTATCGTTCATATTAGAGTATTCGCACAACCCTAAGATCTCTGGCTACCTCTTTATTTATAACAGTAGTTAAACTATCTCTAACCTACTGGTATACATCTTATATTGATGTGGACTCTCCTCGTAACTCAATTCATAATTTTTTACATGCGACTCAATCGGTTTATCCCTGTCGGTCCATATCCTAAGCCTTACGCTCAACAGCCATAACGGACCTAAATTATACTCCCTACGGGTATTTATCAAACCCTTCATAGGCGTAATGACATCTCTAAAATTTTCCCCCATCGTTGGAATTCATGGAAAACTTAATCAACAAAAATAGCCCAAAATCAGCTTTGGTTGATCGATCGACCAAATTCTTCGATCGATCGATGCCATCGATCAATCGACATTCTTGAGTTGATCGATCAATTGAACAGGTGCAGGTCTTCTTCTTCCTTGTTCCACCATGTATGTCCGATCCAACACTGCATTACACCTTATGAAAATCCTTCCCAACATCATCAATCATCTTATAAATGTATACGGATCATTATCAACGTAAATATATCATCAAATCCTCACTAAATCCATCCAAGAACTATAAAAATCTATTTTTTTTCAAAACCCTAGATAATTTAGTTCTTCATGGTTATACATCATAAACCTAGATTTAAATTCGTAATTACCAATATAGATTCATTTATTATCAGTCCTCTACAAATGTAAATGCCATCTACATGCAAATCCTACTCCAACATGTAATCCATTCATTCTTTTTCTCTAAGAACTTCCAATAAAAATAGCGTATTTAAAAATCCCTACACATGGGTATTATAACTTCATAATTTGCAATAAACTAGTTGCCTTGATTATGGTAGGATCTGATTTCGTAGATGATGAGGGTGTTTGGTTGATTCCTTCTCAATCTCCCTTCCAAATTGATCTTGGTTGCAAGAAGCCCTTTGGAACCCTTTAAGCCTTCATAAAACTATCTCTTTTTTCTCTCCGTTGGTTCCTCTCTATTTTTCTATTTTATGAACCCTAACATAAGCCCAAAACCATCTGATATTACTTGCAAATTTCGTGGGTCTCCCTACCTCCATTTTCTAAATGACCATAATGCCCTCAAGAGGTGTCAGTTTGGTCTACAATTGACCCGGGACCCAAACTGTACACCCGGGTACACTTTTCTGACTATTTTGACCCTTTTGGGACCAACTGTGCCCTCAAAATTACCATTCGAGTCACTTTGTAAAATCATCCCATTAAAATAACCGAATTAAATAATTTTCTCCAATTTAAATAATTTTTAAATATCCAATTTAATTAATTTCCATATTCTCCAAAAGTACGGGGTGTTACATACTTCTCCCCTTACAATGGAATTTTGTCCTCGAAATTCAGATGAGCTTAGTGATCCAAATCTCGAATCTCACTCTCTAGTCATGTGCCTCTAAGATCTCTATATCTATCTCCCCCGCTTCTGATTATAAATTACACAAATATGCATTTTAGTTAACCAGGGCACCCATACACCCTGTACCCATGCTCAACCGCACAAAAGTTACCCGACTATGCGTGCCATGACCCGTAATATTACTTTAAACCCATAGTCATATCACATATATATATAATGGTCGGGGTACCCAACCCATGTACTAACGACCAAACATCTCCCCACTTCCAACGTTGCGCTAAGTTTCATGCGTGGGATGTCTCGCAAAGCGAAATCCAAATAAGGAACCCCCCCCCCCCCCCCCCGATACACTACTACCTGACATTGTCGGTCGTTGAGATCTGTTAGACCCTCAGTCCATAGTACGTACCCCCAAATACTTGTCTATTAACACAAAAGCATACGCGCCTACTCTTATGCTACAAAAGACAACATAAAATACCACGCCCTTACTATCACTAGCTCTTGCATCAAATAAAGCCCGAGCTATCTCTCCTTGCTCGGAAAAAATTTAACCACCCTAATTCACTTCAGTAGATTCCCTTACCTATCGGGATAAAATATGAGAACACAAGACCTCACTATGTGTCTATCGCACCACGCAATACAGCATATATATATATATATATATATATAGGCTAGACGCCCTCTCAGGGGTACCTAGTAAAAATCATTCATACCCTGGTGTCGCGAACACCAAAACGTACCTCCAACTATTTACATTAGTTCACATCCATCGCTATCCAGCCGCTATAAAATTTTCTACCCTACTTCCCTAATTATTGAAAGTAGTAACCCCTCTCATCACTAAGGAACATATATGTAATATGGAAATCCACTATCCACTATCCCATAGAAATATATATGTAATATGGCTGCTATAGCCAGCGCACCCACTAAATTCGACTTACCCACGAACTCTAGTGAAAATAATTCTTATATTGTGACACCCTCACAGTCACTTAAAGCATATGCCATGCCCATAGGATAAAAATAATTACCTCCACACTCTAGCTGCAACGGTTGATCCTCGGGTTCCTGAACAGCTTCCCCCTGCCCGAACGCACACATGACTTGTTGTAGTGGCTGTACATCTAGGACCTCATCCTGTAGTTGACCCCTGCCTCTCTTAAGACAATCTCTCTTCACGTGTCTCGCTTCCCCACAAATGAAACATCTCCTAATAAATTCACCCCACCACTGATCCCTTCCTTGTTGGCTCTGTCGAAAGTCCTGGCCATCCTGTCGATAGCACCCAGATCTAAATCGCTTGGCCTGATTCCCCCACCAGAAATCCTGTGCCTGATGACCCCCTGTCTGCTGCTGGTATACCTCACTAGTATTGTTTCCTCCTGCTTTATCCGACTGACTGGGTTCCACTCCACTCTTGCTTCCTCTCATGTGGAAGCGATATTCCTGACAGTGCAGGAGTCCTGCATTTACGACGTCCGTATAAGCTATTAATGCGGGATTACCAATCAAATGTTGTCTGATCCTCCAGACTAACCCATCCATGAACCTTGACTTCTTTCTTTCTTCATCGCGTACCACATCCGGTACAGAATTTGCCAAACGAGTAAATTCTTCCTCATAGTCGGCCACTGAACGGTCCCCCTGAGTCACCTCTCTAAATCTTCTCCTCATTTCATTCTCGACTGCTGGCGAGGAATACTTGCGATCGAACCACACCCAAAACTCGGAAATAGTTATTGCATCCCTTTCCTCAACTGTGGTGATCGACTCCCACCACTGTAGTGTTGCTCCCACTAACCTAAACGTGGCTATCATTCGCTTATGCACCTCGTTGCAATCTACCATGCGTAGGTGATACTGGATATCTCTCTTCCATTGACACGCCAATACCACATCTGAACCCCCTCTAAACTATGGTGGGTGGCCCTTTGGAAGACCTCCGTACTTGCTGCCACTCCGACTTCCCCTGGTGGACCTGAACATTCGATATCACTAACTTCTGTGGCTGATCTCATGGAAAGTACCTTGCCATTGCGATCACCCTCTCTTGAAATGCATGCGCCCCTAATTCAGTTACATGTGCTGCTGAAATCATCTCTGGCAGTTGCTGCGGTAACTCTGGCTCCTGATGAGCCTCCCTAATCTCACCTCCCCCTACTGTCCTAGCTTCTCTCTCCTGGGCGGCATCTGAAATGAGAATCGAATTGTATGAGTTCACCCTCAAATATAAAGTAATTGGCAGAAAAACGTAAATGCGCATACGTATAAGAATACAACAATCCTATTATAAGGCTTTACATCAAAGGACGCTAAGCTGAAACATGAAAAGCCGCACAGATCCTAAGGACACTAGAACCTACTGCTCTGATACCATCTGTGACACCCCGCCTAATTAAATCCCTGGTGATTAGTCCTAAATCAAATTAAAACAGGTTTCCCAGTTGGTTCATTCTTAGCATCACGGTCAAAAACTTTTTAATTACTAACCACCTAGGTGAAATTAGAGGAGTGCCAAATTTTAACTCTGATTAATACAACAATAACATGCGAAACAAAGTATAAATCAAATACTAAACAAAGAGTCTGAGAATAACAGCTAAGATAAAACAAAGTCTTGCCTAATACACCATTGGCCAAAAACCCACATTATAACCATCTCTAATATAAACACCCACCTATGCTGCAGCTCCAAAATCCCTGGAATGAAGTCACGCTTGGTGTCCCTGTGGCGGGACACCTAAAAGGTTTTGAAAATATTTTACATTAAGTGTTAGTACACAAAACGTTCTGAAAATATTTAGCAAGTAACTTGTCGCAATAAATATCAGTTATTGATTACATATGTTAGGATCACGCACACTCTCTTGAGTTTCCTCACCTCTCATCTATCGTGCGCACCTAACGTTCCTACCTAGTCTCGCTACTCACTTTATCTAGGTCTCCAACATCTACACACCTCGTACAATTTATCTCATCAATACCGCCCATACAATACGCTACATGCACCCCTTAATTTACATTAATTCATTAGTTAAGTTTCACTTTAACTTTCCTATACCTCCCATACAGTATGTGTCTAAACGTCTATTAATTATCATTACTCTTACTTTATTATCAATACTTTAAAATTAAGTTCTCACACTTAATCAAAATCTTAGGTACATACTACCTACCTTCTCTACTAATCACATTCAAGTAGATTTCATATCCATTCCAGCTGTACACTTATATTTTCCAGCCACTCTTACCCATTAAGTAGTTTATACAATTTTAGTTATGCACTAAAAATTCTCACTACTATCACACCTGAGTATATTGAAAACAATATTTAGGTGTACCCCACCTAACCTTACTACTATCATACATAAGTAGATTATTCAGACGTTATATATTTTACACACACATATACCCATTATAACATATCTTGTTATCGATCCTATTTCACACATTAAGGACAAATGGTTCGAAATATCTTCTCGAACCTGGCTCGAAATGTCTCCTAGAGAAATGTTAGGAATGTCTCCTCGAACATGGTTCGAAATATCCCCTCGAACCTGGCTCGGAATATCTCATCGAGTATTATTTGGCACGTCTCATCAAACTTATCAATCCTATCACAAGGAAACACACAATAGGCATACACAACCCACGTACTAGTATAAAATAGTAGGTATTCACACAACCCAATTATTCTCGTGTGTACATAGTATTTTTGTCTCGTATACTTACCGTACTTATTATTCAACAATTTATCTCAATATCATACAAATTAGAGTATTCGCACAACTCTAAGTTCTCTAGCTACCTCTTTATTTATAACAGTAGTTAAACTATCTCTAACCTACTGGTATACACCTTATATTGATGTGGACTGTCCCCGTAACTCATTTCTCAAATTTTGACATGCGACTCAATCGGTTTATCCCTGTCGGTCCATATCCTAAGCCTTACGCTCAACAGCCACAACGGACCTAAATTATACTCCCTACTAGTATTTATCAAACCCTTTATAGGCGTAATGACATCTCTAAAATTTTCTCCCATCGTTGGAATTCATGGAAAACTTAATCAACAAAAATAGCCCAAAATTAGCTTTGGTTGATCGATCGACCAAATTCTTCGATCGATCGATCGACATTCTTGAGTTGATCGATCGATTGAACAGGTTCCGGTCGTCTTCTTCCTTGTTCCACCATGTCTGTCCGATCCGAAACTTCATTACAACTAATGAAAATCCTTCCCAACATCATCAATCATCTTATAAATGTATAGGGATAATTCTCAACGTAAATATATCATCAAATCCTCACTAAATCCATCAAAGAACTATCAAAATCTAAATTTTCTCAAAACCCTAGATAATTTAGTTCTTCATGGTTATACATCATAAACCCAGATTTAAATTCATAATTATAAATATATATTCATTTGTTATCAGTCCTCTACAAATGTAAATGCCATCAACATGCAAATCCTACTCCAACATGTAATCCATTCATTATTTTTCTCTAAGAACTTCTAATAAAAACAATTTATTTAAAAATCCCTACACATGGGTATTATAACGTCATAATTTGCAATAAACTACTTGCCTTGATTATGGTAGGATCTGATTTCAGGGATGATGAGGGTGTTTGGTTGATTACTTCTTCAATCTCCCTTCCAAATCGATCTTGGTTGCAAGAAGCCCTTTAAAACCCTTTAAGCCTTCATAAAACTCTCTCTCTTTTCTCTCTGTTGGTTCCTTTCTATTTTTCTATGTTATGAACCCTAACTTAAGCCCCAAAACATCTGATATAACTTGCAAATTTCGTGGGTCTCCCTACCTCCATTTTCTAAATGACCATAATGCCCTTAAGAGGTGTCGGTTTGGTCTACAATTGACCCAGAACCCAAACTGTACACCTGGGTACACTTTTCGGACAATTTGGCCCTTTTGGGACCAACCGTGCCCTCAAAATTACCATTCGAGTCTATTTATAAAATAACCTCATTTAAATCACCGAATTAAATAATTTTCTCCAAATTAAATAATTTCTAAATCTCCAATTTAATTAATTTCCATATTCTCCAAAAGTATGGGGTGTTACAAATGAGTGAAATTATTTCGCTTGGATCAGTAGGTTTATATATGTATTTCTTTATTAGACTTTGTTTTTTATGTTTTTATTAATAGCTGAGTGGATCCATTTTTCCCAATTAATCATAACCTTCATCCTCATATTTTAGGTTTTTGATGAAATATGCAATGATACAAAATAATTAATGCAACAACATTGTGTAAAAGGAGGGATATAAGTAAGGTAACATCCAAATTTTTTGTTTATTATTTTATCTTTTCATTTTATATATTTGTTATCTTTTTGCTAAGACGATCGTCTTCACCAACCCCAGCTTCAAGTGAAATATACAATACTCGGTAATTTGATATATCCACTAAAGACATTTTTCTAAGTTTTTATAATTGATTCACATAATAATGATGAAAAAAATATCTACTTAAGAGCCAGTTTTTCATTTACTAAGTGTTATTTTTTAATAAAAGCTATTTTGGAAATCTAAGGCTAAATTGGTTTAAACGAGTTCTTTTAATGATATAAGACTATAGCTTATTTTTTATATTTGATGTCTAATTTATTGTTTATGAAAATATATATGTTAAAAACCGTTTATATACTTGTCAAAAACGTAGTTAAAAATAAAATGATGCATATATATATCCACTGTTTTGTTTTTAACTGTTTTGTTTTTAACTGTTTTTTAACAAATATATAACAAGTTTTTAGTCTATCTATCTATCTATCTATCTATCTATCTATCTATCTATCTATCTATCTAATATCCACTGTTAAATTATATAACAGGTATATATATACATTGTTTTGTTTTCAACTGGGTTTTTAACAAATATATAATATGTTAAAATCCCAATTAAAAAAGTAGTGGATATTTATACATGTAATATCTTTCTATATATACCTATGTATATATAACAGTAATGGAAATTTTCATAAACTAATATGCTTGAGAAATAAAAAGGCTAAAAATAGAACTTCTTGAGGTTGGCCGCATTCCATGCCCCTAGTATCCTTCTGCCCTCCATTGTCTCTAAGTGATAGGCTCCCTGTAGATCATCTCAAATCACTTTGAATGGTCCCTCCTAGTTGGGACCTAACTTGTCGTCCGATGGTTTTATGGCACTGCCGAGGACTTTCCTTAGGCTATAGTCTTGTACTTGGAGTTCCCTCTGATTGACACCCTTGTTTTAATCTTTTGACGATTATTGCATATATGAATCCATCTTAATCATGGCTTGGTCTCTTTGTTCATCGGCCAGTTCAAGTTCAGCGCGAAGGGCATTGTCGTTCAATCCTCTATCAGCTATCTTTGTTCCCATGGTCGGGAGTCCATCTTCAAGAGGTATGATAGATTATTGTCTATAGGTAAGTGCAAAGGGAATTTCCCCAGTTGGTCTCCTTGGCATGGTATGATACGCCTAGAGAACATGAGGAAGCTCATCCATCCAAGTGCCTTTTGCTCTTCCCAACCTTTTTAAGGCCATCGAGCATTATTTTATTGGAGTCTTCTTCTTGACTGTTGCTTTGACGGCACACTACTAAACTGAAGTGGTGCTTGATTCCATGCTCGCTGTAAATTTTTTAGAAAGGACCACTCTCAAATTATATTCTATTGTCCGTTATGATGGCTCTCGGTACCCCGAAGCGTGTTATGATGTTTCTCCAAATGAAGCTTATTGTAACACCCCGTCAAATTAAATACCGGGTGGCCAGCCCCATACCAAATTAAAACAGAATATACAGTTGGCTCATTCTTAGCATCACTGTTGAAAACATTTACAAATCAACCAATACCCAATTAAGCTGGTGTTAAAAACTTTACAAATTTTCATTTCAACAAAATTCATTTTTAGTTTACGAATAACACTACATATATTATTCTACAACACTAATAACAGAACACATAACACAAAAGAATCTAAATGTAACTAGAATAAATATTACCAAATAATAATACAATAGAGTAATCCCAGCAATAATAAATGTATTAAAATGACACGAGTACAAGACTATTTAACTCAGATAGAAAGGAGATAACTGAATTCCTTTGGGCGACATGAACTAAATAAAAGAACACTATGAATCAAATGACGATATGCGTCTAAGCAATACTCCATATCACCATATCTCCATAGCTCATCATAATCCTCTAAGGTTGGCGTCCCTGCTGCTGGACACCTGATATAGAAGGTATGATAGAAAAGAGAATATGCAGGGAAACGGGTCAGAGCCCGATGTGAAAATAATTTTGAAAACAACAAGTATTTAACAAGTGTAATAAAAAATTTATTATGTACACGTTAGTATCAAGACTCTCACCTGATATTCTCACCTCTCATCTAGAGTGCATGCTTAACGTTTCCTATTAACCTCCTAGTTAATGGTTCCACCTAACTAGTTTCCATAATATGATTCTATCCCATATCATAACCCCGTATGTCCCATACCATACGTAGTATAATCATTCATATACGTTTCCCATTAATATGAATTAAGCTTTTCAAATCAATAAGAATAAATATTCATTAACTTAATTCAATTCTCTTTTTCTCTATTTACCGTCATCTACAATTATCACATAGTAGATTGATCTAACCACTATATATACATTAATTTAATTCATTATACATATACATATATAATACGGCACCCCGAGTCACAAATGTGGTGCATGCATTACTCTGCTATCACGTCCCAGTATCGTTGGTCGCCAAATAGGGGACTAAAGGTTCGGTAAGGATTCCACGAACCACAAACATCAACACCAAAAATTGGAGGTGAAAATAGTTCTCATACCCATGGGTCACACACATACCTACATTCCCATAGTCAGCGGACTTATCAACTTACCGATAAGTCTTTCATAGTTCTATGTTCTCGCGTGACAAATAAAAAATCCCATGGATTTATCAGGATATGACTGCCCTCATGCTCAAACCTCCCATCGATAGCAAGTAAGCTAGGTATTTCATATATATAAATTATCAATTAATCACATAGGCATTATCATCTATCTATAAATATTATATCAACAAAGTAATCACACTACCCTAAGATAATTCCCATACGTAGCATTATATCTCTTTAAATCCTACTTATTAAATTATTATGACTTTACTTCCTTAATTTAATGATTCTAGAGTCTCACTCATTACTCAAGGTTTAAATAGGTTTTTCCTCAATATATTTATTCAGTAAGAAAATCACTAATATCCTACTGGTCCATATCATTTTATCTCCCGAATTACTACGAATTAAACTCTCCTTTAATTAGGGTTACAACCGATAGTTTCTAATCTCTTATAAACACATCTTCTATCACCTAGGATTGAACCCTCTTGTAATCCTAAGGCTGCCCAGGTGAAATATAACATTTTTCCCTACTGGGCCTATCTTTAATCCTCATGCATACAAATCAAAATCCAACACATGAATCTAGCAACCAAAATTTCTTTCAATCTAATTATCATAATTCTAATCAATTAAATCCCAATCACATTAATTCGATTCTCATCTAGGGCTTACTGATCTTCCCTAAGTCCAATTATATCCAATTAATAATCACCAAAGATTTACAAAAGATTTGGGATAACAACTAGAATTAAAAAGAAACAACATCCTCATCTCTGGGGAGGTCGATCGATCGAAGGTAGGGGGTCGATCGATCGATCGCCCAGATATCAGCCCAGATTCTGCAATTTTTTTACTACGGGTTTCATAACGTTTGGTCATTCAACCCTCCATATTAACAACTCAAATTCCTTATAATCCTTACTACATGATATAACAACATATATAAATGATTTTTAATGATCTAAACATCCTAGAATCATCAAGAGTTTGAATTAAAAGCATATATTTATCCTGTTTTTCCAGAAAATTATCTACATGATATCTTCAAGAATAAACCAATGATTCTCAGAATTTCTTAAACAGATTGATGATTATTTCGTGGATTACTATCTACCTACAACATGAGTTTGATTCCTATATATTTCCATTTTGCAGAAATCAATTAACAACTCTATCTTTATCTTCCAAACATGTAAAATTTCATTTTTTTTAATAACTATCCTAACATGGACATTATACAAACTAGATTGTAATTACCAAATAACTTGCCTCTAATGAAGGTCTGATCCTTTTTTGTTGTGTATCAAAGGTGGTTCTCCCCTTCTCCGGTCAACTTCCGGTGGTGGTTGGTGGTGGTGACCTTTGGTCCTTGGTTATCCTCCTTTCCAAACAATCTTCTCTTCTCCCAAGCACACTTTCACTCTCTCTCTCAAAAAGGTGACCTCTCAATTTTGTGTAGAAGAGATGATGAACCTACGTACAACTAATCTCCAAATATTTATAATAAGACAAAATCCGAAATCACTATTCATCCCCCTGTAAAAAGGACCAAAATGCCCTTTTTGGGTGTCTTTTCATTTCCAAATGACCCGAGACCCAAAACCAACATCCAAATATACTTTTTTGACTATCTCAACCCTTACGGATGCAACGACGCACTCGAAATGACTATAAAGTTGATGTAAAAATAACTTTCCTATTCAATCTAAAAAATTTGTCCCGACACGTCCCATACCGCGTCCGACTAAGAATTCGAATTACTGAATTAATAACTCACAGCAATATCAATAATCATCACATTCATTTTAATATCCAAAAATTCGGATTTAAAGCCAATAAATAAATTCCAATTAAACCATTAATTTAAAATATAACAAATTTTAAAAGTCATTAAAATTAAGGGCTATTACATACTCCTCCCTTATAACAGAACTTCGTCCCGAAATTCGAAAAGATAAATCATACTGGTAAGGTCAACTATGAGTATAAATCTCACATCGCAAGTAGTCTATGCTGTACCGCCCATACATCACATTATCAAAAATCCTTATTGATGTTATACACTAAGCCTCACCATATAATTTCAACTGAATCGAATTTAAACTTTACCCAATCTTCCCTATACCATCTTCGTGACAAAGTTCCATTATAAAATGGATATAGTTACCCGCATAATACTCAGATTTACCGCAAAGGTTATAAACTCGTATCCTAAAGACCTAACTTACTTCGACTCCCAACGTTTGTTAGTTTCATTCGTGGAGTGTCTCGCAAGAGAAATCCAAATAAGGAACCCCCCCCCCCCCGATACACTACTACCTAAAGTAGTCGGTCATCGAAATTCCTCAGGTACTTAGTCAATAGTATATAACTTCTCTACCGGTCTTATCGATTTCAAATAAAAGTCTACTCATCTACTCTCTTATTAAAGACAAGACGCTGGCATACGCTCTCATATACCACAAGTTAATCGACGCCGATAGTCCCTTGGCGAGTCTACGTAAATAATAGTGCTATAGACTAAGTTTAGTAAACCTTTTGCCCGTATAATATTAATTGCTAAATAAAAAATTAGTATGCGCCTCATAACTCCTTAGATAGAAAACATACCCTCATTCGCGGGTGGTGGTTATTGAATCGCTTCCTGATGGACGTTATATACACGCTCATATTGACCTTGTTGCATAGGAGCTGCTGGAATGATAGGTAATGCTAGCACCGGAGATGGAAGAGTAGCTGGTGGAAACCCTGGTATTTGTGGCTCTTGTCGAGCATTTTGTTGCTGAGGGAATTTATCTTTATCAGGACAATCTTGTCATTTGTGTCCATACTTTCCGCACATGAAACATTTTCCAGCAAACTTCCCACCATTTTGTCCTTGTTGACCCCGACCCAACTGGCCATTACCTCTTTTCCCTTGGCCCTAATGAGCCTTCATCTGTACCTGATGGCCCTGCTATCCTTTCCCACTGCCTCTATACTCATGTCAAGAATCTCTAGATCGTAAACTCTTAGCATAATCCCCTGTTTGGGAACCCTGCTCACCCTAACGCTGATGACTTTGCCCTGGCTAAGTCCCACTAGAACTACCCCCATTAGTCTTGCCTTGCAGGCTTGACCCAAACCCCCGCTTGATACCCTGAGCATGTAAGCAGTTATCCTGGCAGTGAAGCATTGCAGCATTAAGAACATTTGCATAAGTACGTATTGAAAGATTTCCCAATAAATACGGGTAAATCTTATAGTTCAACCCATTAGTGAACATTTGAATTCTCCTCTCCTCAGTGGGTACCTCTGCTGGTACCAAATTATTTAGTCACGTAAATTTTTCCTCGTATTCTGCCACTGTTTTCTTTCCCTATTTCAAATCGAATAATTTTCGCCTCATCTCTGTCTCGATGGAGGAAGGAAAGTACTTCTGATCAAACTGTATCCAAAGGTCTTGGAGAGTCACTATGTCTCTCTCCTCGATAGTGGTCGTAGCCTCCCACCACTACAAAGTTTCCCCTACTAGCTTGAATGTTGCTAGTATTTGACATTGAGCCTCAGTACATTCGAGCGTTCTCAAGTGCCTTCGGATATCTCTCTTCCATTGTCTAGCAGTCACGACATCTGATCCTCCCTGAAACTCAGGTGGGTGTGCCTTCTGAAAGGCATCCCTCACTCGTTCCCATGCAGTAGGAAATACTTACCCTTGCACGGGTGGCACAACCGGTGCCTATGTTGGAGCCTCCTAAATAGTAGCTAGAGATGCATTGACTGCCTGAGCAATAATTGTAGTAACTTTGGTCGCAGTCATTGTACCCTGAGCTGGGCGGGCTGAGGTGCACGTCGAGGAGGCATCTGAAATGAGAGTGTATTATCAGTATTTGATATAACAGAATAGCTGAAGAACGTAGGCGTAAATAGAAAAGAAATAATCCTACTCATAGGGCTCTACATCAAAGAACGCTAAGCTGAAAACACATTAAACCGTACAGACCCTAAAGGACACTAGAACCTGATGCTTTGATACCACCTATAACACCCCGCCTAATTAAATATCGGGTGGCTAGTCCCATAGAATATACAGTTGGCTCATTCTTAGCATCACTGTTGAAAACATTTACAAATCACCCAATACCCAATTAAGCTGGTGTTAAAAACTTTCCAAATTCTAATTTCAATAAAATTCATGTTAGTTTACAAATAACACTACACATATTATTCTACAACACTAATAATCGAACAGATAACACAAAAGAATCTAAATGTAACTGGAATAAACATTCCCAAATAATAATCCGATACAGTAATCCCAACAAGAATAAATGTATTAAAATGACACGAGTACAAGACTATTTGACTCAGATAGAAAGGAGATAACTGAATTCCTTTGGGCGACATGCCCTAAATAAAAGAACACTATGAATCAAACGAAGATAGGCATCTAAGCAATGCTCCATAGCTCCATAGCTCGTCATAATCCTCTAAGGTTGGCGTCCCTGCTACTGGACACCTGATATAGAATGTACAATAGAAAAGGGAATATGCAAGGAAACGGGTCAGAGCCCGATGTGAAAATAATTTTGAAAACAGCAAGTATTTAACAAGTGTAATAAAGCATTTATTATGTACATGTTAGTATCCAGACTCGAACTTGATATTCTCACCTCTCCTCTAGAGTGCACGCTTAGCGTTTCCTATTAACATCCTAGTTAATGGTTCCTCCTAACTAGTTTCCATAATATGATTCTATCTGATATCATAACATCGTATGTTCCATACCATACGTAGTATAATCATTCATATACGTTTCCCATTAATATGAATTAAGCTTTTCAAATCTATAAGAATAAATATTCATTAACTTAATTCAATTATCTTTTTCTCTATTTAACGTCATCTACAATTATCACACAGTAGATTGATCTAACCACTATATATACATTCATTTAATTCATTCTACATATACATATATAATACGGCACCCCGAGTCACAGATGTGGTGCATGCATTACTCTGCTATCACGTCCCAGTTTCAGTGTTCGCTGAATAGGGTACTAAAGGTTCGGTAAGGAATCCTCGAACAACAAACATCAACTCCAAAAATTGGAGGCGAACATAGTTCTCATACCCACGGGCCATGCATATACCTACGTTCCCATAGTCAGCGGACTTATCAACTTACCGATAAGTCTTTCATAGTTCTATGTTCTCGAGCGACAAATCAAAAATCTCATGGATTCATCAGGATATGACTGCCCCCAAGCGCAAACCTCCCATCGATAGTAAGTAAGCTAGGTATGTCATATATATAAATCATCAATTAATCAAATAGGCATTATCATCTACCTGTAAATATAATATCAACAAGGTAATCACACTACCATAAGATAATTCCCATACGTAGTATTATATCTCTTTAAATCCTACGTATTATATTATTATGACTTTACTTCCTTAATTTAATGATTCTAGAGTCTCACTCATTACTCAGGGTTTAAATAGGTTTTTCCTCAATATATTTATTCAGTAAGAAAATCACTAATATCCTATTGGTCCATATAATCTTATCTCCCGAATTACTACGAATTAAACTCTCCTTTAATTAGGGTTACAATCGATAGTTTTTAATCTCTTATAAACACATCTTCTATCACCAAGGATTGAACCTCTTGTAAACCTAAGGCTGCCCAGGTGAAATATAACATTTTCCCCTACTGGACCTATCTTTAATACTCATTCATACAAATTAGAATCCAACACATGAATCTAGCAACTGAAATTTCTTTCAATTTAATTATCATAATTCCAATCAATTAAATCCCAATCACATTAATTCGATTCTCATCTAGGGCTTACTGATCTTCCCTAAGTCCCATTATATCTAATTAATAATCACCAAAGATTTACAAAAGATTTGGGATAAGAACAAGAATTAAAAAGAAACAACATCATCATTTCTGGGGAGGTCGATAGATCGAAGGTAGGGGGTCGATCGATCGATCGCTCAGATATCAGCCCAGATTCTGTAATTCTTTTACTACGGGTTTCATAACTCTTGATCATTCAACCCTCCATATTAACAACCCAATTCCTTATAATCCTTACTACATGATATAGCAACATATGTAAATGATTTCTAACGATCTAAACATCCTAGAATCATCAAGAGTTTGAATTAAAAGCATATATTTATCCTGTTTTTCTAGAAACTTATCTACATGATATCTTCAAGAACAAACCAATGATTCTCAGAATTTCTTCAACAGATTGATGATTATTTCGTGGATTACTATCTACCTACAACATGAGTTTGATTCCTATATATTTCCATTTTTCAGAAATCAATTAACAACTCTATCTTTATCTTCCAAACATGTAAAATCTCATTTTTTTTAAATAACTATCCTAGCATGGACATTATACAAACTAGATTGCAATTATCAAATAACTTTCCTCTAATGAAGGTTTGATCATTTGGTGTTGTGTATCAAAGGTGGTTCTCCCCTTCTCCGGTCAACTTTTGATGGTGGTTGGTGGTGGTGACCTTTAGTCCTTGGTTCTTCTCCTTTCCAAACAATCTTCTCTTCTCCCAAGCACCCTTTCACTCTCTCTCAAAAAGGTGACGTCTCAATTTTGTGTATAAGAGATGAATAAACCTATGTACAACTAATCTCCAAATATTTATAATAAGACAAAATTCAAAATCACTATTCACCCCCTGTAAAATGACCAAAATGCCCTTTTTGGGTGTCTTTTCATTTTCAAATGACCCGAGACCAAAAACCAACATCCAAATAGACTTTTCTGACTATCTCAACCCTTTCGGATGCAACGACGTACTCGAAATGACTATAAGGTTGATGTAAAGATAAGTTTCCTATTTAATCTAATAAATTTGACCTGACATGTCCCATACCGCGTCCGACTAAGAATTCGAATTACTGAATTAATAACTCACAGCAATATCAATAATCATCACATTCATTTTAATATCCAAAAATTCATATTTAAACCCAATAAATAAATTCCAATTAAACCATTAATTTAAAATATAACAAATTTTAAAAGTCATTAAAATTACGGGGTATTACACTTATCATGTCAGTGTCTCTGATATTGGCTAGTGGTTCCACCTCTACCCACTTGGTGAAATAGTTTGTGTCGAACAAAAAGTATTTACGCTTCGTAGGTGTGGTAAGTAGTTGTCCCACAATATCTAACCCCCATTGTGCAAATGTCTATGAGTTGGTCAAAGGCCTCAAATTGTTAGCTTTTTAATGGACCATGGGAGAGAATTTCTACCACTTCTCATATTTTTTAACATAAACACTTGCGCATTTCTGCATATACGGCCACCATTAGCCTTTTTTAATTGCTCAAAATGCAAGGGACCTTCCTCTTGTGTAACTTACACATATTACATCATGAAGTTCATAAATAACTTGATCGGCGTCTTTTGCATGTATGCACTAGAGTTAGGGGCCTGTGAAGGATCTACTGTAAAGTTTGCCCACAAGCTCTAAGTAAAAATGTGCACCTTTCACTCTGAGCCGATGGGCTAATTTCTTATCGTACAATAGTGCCTCATTATTTTAGTATGCAATGATGTTGTTCATCTAACTAAGACCATTATCGATGCATAGGATGTGATTGGGGTCTTATGTCTTATCAATACTAGTCTTGGAGAGGAATTCCACTTAGATGGTTCTACTGAGATCTGAGTTCACTACTGAGCTCAATGTTTCTAGAGTATCGAAATGTCTGTTATGCCCCCGGGAAAACTTTTGAGTGTGAACTTCCTCGAATTTTATAACTAGCTTGCATATAACTGTGAGCTAGGTTGCCATCCTATCATCCTTGGTGCTGAAATCCCCACTTATTTGATTGGACACCAATTTGGAGTCATGATGAAAGTTTAGACTTCTAGACATGAACAAACGTTCTTTGCAGAGTCCAGCAATGAGCACCTCATACTCAGCCTTATTATTGGAGGCATCAAATCATAGTCTGATCCCTTACTCCCTCATAGCATTCTCTGGAGTCAAAGGTATAAAGCTCATACCTGCCCCTTTTGAATTAGAAGCAACATCAACATCCAATCTCTAGCTTGGGCCTTAGTCTTTTTCGTGCATCTCTGATTGATCGGCTAGCTGTTGGTCGGTGGGGCCTTCTCTATAGAATTTTGTAATGAAGTCAGCCATGACCTGCCCCTTGATTATTATCATTGGTTATAAGTGAATATCGAACCTCCCTAGCTCTATAATTCACTTTGACATTTGTCTAGAGTGGTCAGCCTTGTTAAGGACAACTTTAAAGGAGAAAGATGTAATCACAGTAATGGAGTAGGCTTCAAAATAATGCTTCAACTTTCATAAAGTGATTACCAATGCATAAATCATCTCTTATAGAGGAAAGAAGTGTTTCTCGGCATCTAAGAGTGTCTTACTAGGGTAGTAAATAAGAAGTTCTTTGCCTCTCTTTCGTATACTAAGGCTGAGCTAACTGCATGGCTTGATATTGCGAGATAAAGGTAAAAAGGATCCCCCTTATCGGGGATCATCAGGAGTGGAGGTTTGTTGAGGTAGGATTTGATATCCTATAGAGCCTTGGATCACCCATCATTCCAGGTGAGGCCCTTCCCCGTCTGGAGTAACTAGAAAAATGGTCGGTAGTGCTCAGACAACTTTGAAATGAAGCGGTTGCGTGTTACGAGCATTCAATGGTTGGACCCTATTGATAGCGTCTATCTGATCCGAGTTAGTCTCAATCCCCCTTTCACTGACCAAATAACCTTGTAACTTTCCTGACTCGACCCCAAATGAACACTTATTGGCGTTAAGTTTCATTTGATAACGCCTAAGGATTTTAAAGGTGTTATTCCGACCTTGGATATGGTCACTTTTGTTCTTGATTTTAATGATCATATCGTCGACGTACTTCTTCATGATCTCCACCATATGGTGTTGGAACATCCTCGTGACTAACCTCTGATATGTAGCTCATGTATTCTTTAATCCAAATGACATGACCTTGTATCAACACAGACCAACTGGCATTGTGAATAAAGTCTTATCTTGGTTGTGGATGAACAGAGGGATCTCATGATATTCCGAGTAAGCATCTAGGAAAATCATTCGCTTTTGAGTTGTTGTAGCATCAACCAATTGGTCTATCTTTGTTAAGGAGAAGTTATCCTTGGGAAAGTCCCTGTTGAGGTTGGTGAAATTTATGCATACTCTTTATCCCCCATTGCTCTTACAAACCACTGTCGGATTTCATGGACACTCTAGTAATTGAACTTCTCTGATGGACCTCGCATCCAGAAGTATCCTTACTTCCTTGTCCAATGCCTTTGCCATCTCTGGTGATGTTCGGTGAGCTTTCTATGTGATGGGCTTGAATGTTGGATCCACATGATGTCGCGACTCGGTGATCTATTATCGGCATGTCATATAGTTCCCACACGAATACATCCAAACTCTATTTTGGGATGGCAATCAACTCCTCCCTCTAAAGGTTAGTCATGCTTGTACAAATAAAAAAACTCCCTCTATCTTGGCTTTATGAAAAATAATCTCCTCCAGGTATTGGATGACCCTGTCAGTGGGGTGGATCCTGTTGTTTTTAACCCCTCGTCGGCCATACCGTAGTTGCTATTTTGATGGAGCAGCCCCATCCTGGGTTGCCTATGGAACAACTTGTTTCTCTTTATTCTTCTCCTACTTAGGCCTGATGGCGGCTATGAAGCACTTTCAAGCAACTTCTTGATTATCTTTAATCTCCATTATCCCTCTATCCGTGATACACTTGAGCTTCTGGTGGTAGGTGGAAGGGATAACCCTCATGGCATGAATCCACCCCTACCTAAAATAGTGTAGTAAGGAAACTCAATTTCAACCACAAAAAACTATATTAGTTTTGAAATATTGCCTACCCTTACTAACAGGACCAATTTCCCTAACAGCATAGTCACCTTCCCTATAAAGCCAACCAGAGGAACAGTTGCCTCCTTGAGATTTTACATCTTAATCTTGAGTTTGTAGAAGAGATCCATGTACATCACCTTTGAACAACTCCCCCGATCCACTAGTAGATTGTCTATATATTAATTTGCTATTTTGAGAGTTATTACTAGCATGTCGTGGTGTAGGGTTCGTACCCCAACCAAGTCCTCCTCCGTAAAGTCCATGTGCTTATTATAGTCAACATGCGATTCTTGCCAATTGATCTTTTAGCGAGATCAATATGAAAAGCTTCCATCACAGCTGTAATGTTTTTGAGTTCTATTCGAACGACATCCCCTTAGATATTCTTAAGGTCGGATGCTATGTATATGATGTTAAACTCATGCTCCATATCATCATCTGGGACATTATCTGGTTTTTACTCTCCATTAGTTATCACCTGGATAGACTTCTTCTCAATAAACTCATTCAGATTTCCCTCTTGGGCTAATTCCTCCAGATGAGCATTGAGCGCCTTACAGTATTTGGTCTTATGACCGCCTTCTTTGTGGAACACGCATCGAAGTGCATCGTTCCTTTTGGTCAGATCACCTCCCATCTTCTTTGTACACTTGACGAACTATTGATTATTGATTTTTTCCAGGATCCTATAGATTGGCTCCTTGAAAACTTTTTTGATGTCTTGAAAAGATTTAGAGAAATCAGTTATGCCACACTCTTGGCACCATTTTTCTTCTTATTCCCCTTCTTAGGGGTGTTCTCCTTGTTGCCCCCTTTTTTGAATTGGTATGACTAGTCTCATCCTGACTAGTATGGACCACATCCTCCACTTTAGGATACTTACCCATGAGTGACATTATATCATCAATGGTTTCAGCTTCCTTCTTGGTAAGGGATTGATACACCATTGACATGGGGGTAGACCTATTTTGAAGGATACTACGACAGCTTACTCCGAGCAATATTCTATGTGACAACCCGAATATAATTATGATAAATCATGTTTAGATCATGATTAGCTTATGTGATATGAATAATATGTTATTAGTATATATATTATGTAATTAATTATGTTTAGTTTAATCCTACCTTCATAAATCTTGAAATATCGAATTAGTTACAAATGTGAAATTTTAAAGTTTTCGGTAGAAATGTTCCTGTTGGAGGCTAGTTTTGACCTTTATGATGTAACAATGAACTTGAGGTGTAAACTAGATATTTGTAGATATATGAGTTAGGTTTATAACAAAATAAACGGTTCATCGAACGGACATCCGAGTGGGAAGATATTATCTTTTTACGAACAGGGGGTAAAGTGGTCATTTAGCCTTAAATGATATTTTGTTTTATGTAATGCCACATGTTATATTTTGATTGGAACAAGAGGGGGTGGCCTTATGCCGACATAAAACCCTTGAATTAAGATATTCCTTCAGCATATTTCATCCATGGAAGAGTTTTAACCTAAGGAAAGAGAGTTTTGAAGTTTAGGAAGAAAGTGTGAGGAGAAATTGAAGAAAAAATTCACAGAAAAATTACGTAAAAGCCCCTAAGGTATTTCCATCCATAAATCTTGTTTATTTTTTTGTATTACTTATTTAAATGATTGAAATAATCATTTTTTTACTGAATTTCCATGTCTTGATGTGTACTTATGGATAGATGCAAGTTTAAGTAAACTTGAATGTCTAAACCCATGAAATTGTTTTGTTTAGGAACCTTGTTTATTCAAACTTCCATATATTTTTGTATACTTACTGGATTTGATTGATTCCAATTGTAGATTAACCTGGACTCACATATGTATGACATATCCTCAAATCATGGGAAAATACCAAGAAATGAGTCCTTGGTGAGAGTTTGAAATTCGGGTATGAAATCTGCCCTAAGGGTGAAAATATGCCCGCCATGTGTTCGGTGTTTTACTTGACATAGTAAACGAACCTGAAAAATTATGAAACTTTAATTTTGTATTGCTCAATATGTTTACTGATGCTGGGTTAAATATCATACAAATTTATGATGTATAAAAATTATGGAAATTCGTGGAAGTTAAATGAACGATAAGAGGGCCTATAGGGAAGATTTGCCATGTGGTAAAGAAATGAGCATATCTTGCTCTAGGAGACTTAAAATGATGTACCGTCTTTTGTATTGGAATACTAATATGAAAAGTATTGAATTTACAAGAATAAATTAATTTATATTTGGTCTATGATTTGGATATGTTAAATATACTAGCATGGGTTTGGATGGAAATTCACTTGTGATAAATGATTTGAATGGAATCATGTGATGCTTATGGGTTGAATTATGTTTAAATCGTTCTTTGGATTATTGATATTATTATGATGATACTTATATTTTAAGAATGATAGGAAGGGAAGAAGAGATGATTGAACAAGTACTAGATAAAGGCAAGGGCAAAACCAGTTAAATTGCAAAGGTGAGTGTACTTATGATTTGTTTCATATATAAATATGAATATAGCTCTAAGAGCGGATTTGTTGGAATACTTCGGTATTCAAGATTTGTTTGGATATTAAAATATGCAGGATTTGTTTGGGTCTCATGATCCAGGATTGGTTTGAATACTTCGGTATTCAGGATTTGTTTGGATATTAAAATATCCAGGATTTGTTTGGGTCTTATGATCCAGGATTTGTTGTCGCCAATGGGTAGAATTATGTGGATCTTATGATCCATGATTTGTTATCGCTAATGGGCAGGATTGTTCAGATTTTATATCCACATATTCGATATAGAATTTGTATTCTGTTGCAAGGAAGGAGTACCTAACTAAGCTTAATGCTTACGGTTTATATTTTAACAATTTTAGGTTCGTACGCTGCCAACTAGGATACCATATAACCGGCAACTTTGAGAGTTTCACCGTTGGAGAGAGCTGGGGTTTAAAAATGGGGATTTTATCGTTGTCACATTGAAGATTTTAATATACTCACACATTGTATATATTGATTTAGTATGGATTGAGTTGATCATAGTTAATCACAGTATTGTATGTCCGCTTAATTATGACTCTGATATTGAATTTTATGGTATAAGAATAATATTATGTTCATTATGCACATTGTGCAGAAAAATATTGATAAATGAAGTATATTTTCCAATGGGCTCGAGATTATGATCCAATTATTTTAATAACAAATGATTAGTATGGATATTGGGTTTGGGGTGTGACATTCTACCTCATCAATTCCATTCTTTTAGGATGAGAGATGCTAGTGATGAAATGAGCAGTGAAGGATTTTGCAAGAAACTTGAAACTCTTGATGGACTTGTGAGGCATCTTCTAGAAACCATTTTTAGGCAATGTCGCCCAGATAGAAGGAAAAATGTAGCACATCAGTGCGTCATTATGACTCTACAAAGTCATAGCCTTCCTTTATTGCCGAACATGGTCAATGGGATTAGTCTTTCCATTATAGACCTTAAACCTGGGGGTTATAAATTTCTTAGGGGGTTCCTCTTCCTCAATGGTTTTCGAGAAGGGAGACGTCATCTAGGCAATGAGGGCCCTCCTCGCTAGCTCCTTGATTGACTTGTCCCCCAACAAGCGAGGTGCTGGTCCATTTCCCTTCGAACCAAACTTCTTATGTCATTTTTATTATGCTCGTCGTCTCGGTGGCAAAGTAGCCATGTGTGCCAAATTTCCTTGAGTTCCATCACTATACAAAATCCCCAAGTCACCATCCTGCTCTTTATAACTAGAGTCACTGATTGTCATACCGGACAATCCTAAGGTTGATAATCCCCAAGAAAGCAATCAATACAAGGAAATTGTGGGCCGAATGTGTGGCCACCCATACACTGAACTTTGTGAAATAATAATAATACCTCATATCGAGGCTCACCCAGTTACCAAGCTGCAATGACCATGCCAAGTCCACCCGCACTCTACTAGGCCCAACTGCGCCATACCATGACATGGTACTAATCCAATCGAACACATTTATGGGAAAATCGATCTTCGATTACCAAAACTGGAAGGAACACATAATAATTCGAAGGGATAAGGATCTAGTCTGAGAAAATCCCATCCATATCTGATAAACTATGATTTATGAAAAATGAACCTATGCTACATGCTTGAAGTCTTATAACCCCTCAATGATGTTCTGACTGGGTACTAACCTAGCCACATACCCTGGCTTGAGTAACCAACCGTGACGAATAAAACCACAATCATTTATCCTTGAAAGACAAAAAAAACATACAAACCGATTTTTCTTTAGGAAGTCAAACGCTAGGCTTCCTCCTTAGGAGTAAGACCATCCCCCTTACATCTTTGGTACACATGAAGCATTCTAGTTGGAGAATGTCTATGCTATTGTTTACAATAACCCTATTTATCTTATCGGTAACGATGTCACTAACCTACTACACATAGGTTAACCCCAAAGTCTCCCTAGGTAGTACTCCATTCAAGGAGGATATTCACCTCATTATAACCCTTAACAATGCGAGATTGTCACTAAGTTTATTTCTAGGTTCTACCCAAATTGAACTCATGCAACGGTCACACTAGTCGCCATTGGTATTCTAATGGTAGTTAGTACCACAGAGAGCTACATCTTCTAATCCGTATCGGCTTGGCAGGACGTTCCGGGAACTAGTCCTTCCTTGCTAGGGCTATTTTAACACATATCATCGATACATGCCAACATTCTGATCACTCTTCGATATTCTCCTTCTTAGGGTGCCACTTTTAAGTGTACACATGGAGTCATCAATCTAGGTTCTGAATACATGTTCAAGTACTCCTTAAAGTCAAGTGTCACGCCACCTACACTAGTCATTCGATGACACCCGAGCATCACGCCCACACACAACACAAATTTCCCATTTCTCATAAGAGGTTACACCACTCATCTATGCCAATTCAGATAACAGCACCCGACACGTACACTATTTAACTTTTTTAAACCTTAACCAATAATTTGAGATCATCATTTGACCCTTGACAAAGCCACTACTAGAACACTAGCACTTATTCATTTTGGACTTAATCGTTTCCCCTTATGACACTGAACATACTCCACGTAAAAGTCCTCAAAAGATGATAAGATTTCATCATCCATGAGTTTCTCATCGTAGGTGCGCTCTATAAATTTCTCAATACCCACATAGTGATTACTAGGTTCTCTCAAAGACAATATTCCTCAAGCTTATACATATGGTGCACTTTAACCATCAAACACATTTGGGCATCGCAACAGTCGATTCCTATCCCCAATGACGCCACACATAATTTTTCCTGCGGACACTCCAAGATACCCTCAAACCATACCCATACTAAGATTACCTCGCATCTAACCATTACTTTAGCTGCTAACGTGAGCCTGCGCACTTTGATAATAATCTTATCTTTCTTACAAACGACTGTGACCATAAGACATATACCAAATCATGACTAACACTACTAAGAATTCTAGCAGGATACAGGATGTCGCCTACAACCTATAAACCTTTAGGTCTGCATCACCAACATCACTAAAGATCCTATTCCTCGAAGTTGAATCATATTTTCTAAGACCCCAATGTATAATACTATCTAAAGTTCACTCCTAAGTCTCCTCAACCATTATCCATTATGTAACATACGTACCTTAATTTTCCAGTAACTCGCATCATACACTATGAGGTATAACTTTGATCAAGACATTCACTCATAACAATAATATTTCACCAACTCGAACTGAGTACACATCCCCAAGTGTTGACTAACACGGTTCATTATGTCCACTAAATCATCAATTGCTTATGATAATAAATTAACCTAAGGATTGAGTTCCCATAATCCCATCATCGATATTAACTACCCGAAGTCACCTAATCAAGGAACTTACGTCTTCTTATCATCAGTAGATACCACTTTGGCATGACACACTAGTCACCTAATTTCCACCGTTACTTTACACAATTCATGCTTCTAATTCAATAGACGTCATTCACCATTTTTTACGTCTTAATTAGCTTCTCATATCATCACGGATCGATGCGCCAACACCTCACAATAAAATCACGGTGTCACCACTGTTGTCTTGCACGGACACTCAAAAATTACTAACATATCTAAGTTAGAAGCGTGAAAGTGATTAATAGATAACTTATTTGGTCGCATGCCACTTGGAAATTAATTACCCTCCATGCAAACCTTCTTGACTTTACTTTCAAAAATAAAAACTAACACCATCACCAATCCAGCTTGACCGGCCCAAAATCAACACTGACGTCGAAAGATCCAATACCGACCTCACCACGTCACTCCCGAAAGGAACCTTGGACCTAGATCTCTAATACCATTCGTAATTCCCCGACCCGGATTTATCGGTCACCCGTGATCAACTCGGTCTGACCCGAATCTTAGGTGTGAAGTGAAATGAAACAATCTAAATAATGTTGCTAGTTCGGTTTTATTTAATAACCATTTCACTTGTTTAGCATACGATTTCCATTTAAAATTAAGCTACGTGAGGTACCCTTGTGAATCATCCCCAAAATCCAATCATAAAGAGCTACTAACGTAAAAAAAATGGATTAATTTCCTATATAGGGATCTCATAATAAAAAAACTGCACCTAACTTATCGTCACAAAGCCGAGGTTATGAGCCAAATGCTCAGTGAGAAATATACAAAATTCAGTATAGAATTGAAAGGAAGAAAAAAGACTCTAACACTTTATATCTATGTGCATATGCAACTACCATATATATATATATATACACACACACACATACATGCATAAATCTTTCTTATTCCCAAAATGTTATTTACCTCGATTAATTCACCTTAATCTTACGAAAGATCTCTCCTTTTCTTTTATTGACATTAATTCCTTGATTTAACACACCCAGTTAAATACTTTCAACAAATACACCTTGTTTAAGGAAAATCATTTCTTTTTCGAAAATTTTCCCCTTTATTTATACCATTTCACGTTAGTATTTCTATTAAAATTCACCCTTTCAACACACGTAACCATTGTGTTAGAAAATACTTATTTTTCCTTTGAAAATATTTCATAAACACACTCGTGTGTTAATTATGGAAAAACCTTTTTAGGTTGCTTAACTACCCATTTAATCCCTTCACTTTGCTATTCCTTTACTTTATGGACATTAATCAATTTTTCCATTACTTGTCCACTTTAGCCTTTATCCGAACATTTATAAACTCATTCAAATTGTGGACTATGTGTTTGTTGTTGGATGGGTCCACAACTTCTACATTACTTCCACATATGGATTTGAAAACTTATATTCATACGTTTCTCTTTAGTTACAAATGTTAATGTTTTACTTTGGAAATTTATCGCCGAGGGGACATTGGTAGCTGCATTAGTTTAAAAGTGTAACATACATAAGATGCCTCCTTCAGATCAAACTCTATAACTTCTTTTTGCTTGGTCTATTTGTATTATCGTTTCTTGAAGACGGATCTACCCAGAGTGTCCATATATCATCTGTTGGCTTTTATTTTTTTTTTTATAAATCATATATTGGGTACATGTATCATCTGTTGTCTTTTTCAAAATTGTATTCTTAATTTAACACTATTTTGTTGGTTTATTATTCAGGTTGTTGGCTTTAAGGTGTTCATCATCACACTTTATGTATTAAAATAGCCAAATAATGTTTAAAGTTTTTGTTTGTTATTTTGTAACAAATCTAGATTTTGTCTATTTATCACTACTGATGCATTCCATTACTGATTGAGGGTTGATTTACATTAGATATATGTTTGGTTTGTGTGATAATATAAAGAATGTAGTCGATTCAATAGTATGTCATACTATGTTTAGGGGATTTACTTTGTTCTTTTCTTTTTTCACAAAGATAACTTTGTCATGTAGGGGCTTTTGGATATTATTTAAAAAAGTATGTTATGTAGTTGTGGTCATGAGATTGGGGTTATATGGGAATCTCTCTAATTAGTATGAAATTAATCCATATGGCATAAGTACATTCATGGGGATTCTCTGTAATTAGTATGCAATTAATCTATATAGTATTCTACCATATAAAGATCTAAGTGACTAGGAAGGAACACCATTCGTATTAGGTATGATAACAATATATGGGGATCTAATTCTATGTATACAATTCTGTACCAAAAAGATAGGTCTTCATGTGTGCTTTTATTTTTGAATGGACTGTGGTTTTCTTCATATGGCTTTGAATTTTTTTTTGTTCTACAATTTTTCATGAGTATTTATTTGAGTGTTTTACAAGTTGTGTGCTACATGGATTTTGAAATTACCAAGTAAACATTTCATTAAGTTTGCATGCTACATGGATTTTGAAATTACCAAGTAAACATTTCATTAAGTTTGCATGTTAAGTGGATGACAAATTGCTTAAGTAAGCATTTGTTGTATGGGGATAGATCTGTTTTTTATTAATTTAATATATGTTCGATATGATTTGAAATTTGTTCTTTTTAGAAGTACCGAGTCATTAAAATTTTGGAAAAGAAAATGTTGTGTGATAGGACGCCTGTGTATTTCCTAAAACACTGTTTGTGTCCTACATCTTGTTAGGGAATTTTTCATTTCTATATACATTCATATTGTTTGAATCATTCTGAATTATATTTGATTTACAGTTTGTTTAAATTAAAGTTCTTATTTTGTTGTATGTACAAGATTATTCATGCAAATGAGACTATAGAATGGGCGTATCTTCAAAGATTTTGTTTTTTATTATTTTCATTGGCGGTTATGTTAGGGAAATATTTTTAATGTTTCTCTTCACATATCCCAGGTACTCAATCCGTATCTTAGCAATTTTAGAGTCATATATTTGTTTTAGCTTTCAAATTTTGATTTTTCGTATATGTTGTCTTAATCTGGATAATGATGTTTCGTCATTACATTTGAACATGAAATGTGTTATCTTAATTCTTCAAAGTGTTATTTTGGACCACACATAGGTGGTCAACATATCACTTATTTTAGTGTGTTGATTTTACTCAACACTTGCAAGTAATGAAATTAGTTCTGTGCAGGAATCTAATTAATTACATTTCTTTATTTTCTCTATTTATTACTTCTTTGTATTAACATCGGTAGGTATAGATACATGGTACCACGACCTATTTTTTGGTGAGTGAGACGCGTTTGATGGAAGTCAAAATGAGGAGGAATTCAATAGAACTGGGAAAATATCGGAGTATTAGGTTCACGGGTGAGAGATACATGTTTGTCATTCAAGGTAGTCTTTTTTTTACCCAATGACATGAAATAAATGAAATGCCAGATGCAAGTCAATGTCTTTTATTAAAAAACAAGAATTGCAATGACTAAAACTTATATGTGCTTATTTTTTCCACTAGACTGCACGGAGAGATTCTAAAAGTCGGATGTAATGTGATGTGATTCCCACATAAACTTATATGTGCTTATTTTTTAGTAAGAAAAAGATAATTGATCATGTCCTTTCAGTCCATTATGATTATGCGAACTGATTATACACATATGAAACTTGCAACCACTAGACAAGAATCAGAAAAACCATTTAGGTCTTATTTCCTCTTCCTGCTCTGTTAATTCCCAATACTAATACCACTCTCCTCCGGCCTTGCCCACCAAAAATGGAGTCCGAACAAAAAATATCGACTGGGTTGGTTCGAAATCATGGATATAAAATGCATCTTCTTAATACGAATTGTGAGGAGTTCATATGCCTTATTTTTCTCTCAATTCCCTTTGTCTCTTTTATTAATCATTTGCTTTTTTTGTTTCAAGATACGTTTACGACTGATATAGTAATGGGTAATGAAATGATTTGAATTGTTTCAAATGTATTCGCTAACACGTATTTTTTTCAAAATTTAAAAATAGGGATTTTGAAACGCTAATTTTTAGATCTCACGCTCTCTTCACTATTTCTCAATTTATGAGTTTTTGAAACTTGGGAATTTTAGTTCAATATTTTTAATAGGAGTAAATCTTTCATTATTTTGCAACTGTTCTTGCAGAATTAGAGTAGAGAATCATACGTCGATGTAGCAGGCCATTCTTCATCGAGATCTCAATCCTCAAAAGAACCTACTGATAGATCATCTTACCAATGAAGTAAAGTTTGTCGATTTTTGATTGGCCAGAGCATTTGGTATTGAAGTTAAGACATTCACACATGGGGTGGTGACACTGTGGTACAGAGCACCGAAATACTCCTCCGGTCGAGGCACAATTCTACTTTTGTCGATGTGTGGTTAGTTGGTTGTATATTTTCTGTGATGGTGAATCAACGACCATTGTTTCGTAGGAACTTTGAGCTTGATGAATTTTTTAGGATCTTTAGAATAATGGATACTTAAAATGAGGAGACATAGCCTGGAGTGACTTCTCTTCTCGACTTTAAATATGCCTTTCCAACAGATATTGCGGCTTGATGTTGTTAAATGTACTTGGTGTAACTATTATTAGCTATTTTTATCTGTGCTTTATTTTATGGCATTCTCATTTTGCATTTTTATTTTTCTAGTTTAGATTATATATGAATTAAAGGAGTTATATTCATTTTCCAGTAGCTTTTGTTTTGTTGTATATTCTAGGATTTAATTTATATACATCTGGTGTTTTTTTTTTCAGCAATGAAATGTTGAATTCATTGTTATGTTGAATTAATTTTTATTCATATAGTCAGTTTGGCCTAAAATATGGTGCTGAATTCATAGTCGCATGGATCATTTTTAGTCATTGTAGTCCAAACATGTTAAATTCAATGTTTTGTTGAATTTGTTTTTCTTTGTTGAACTAGCAAAGAAAGGAATTCTGAATTCGACAAAAAAGAGAAGTTACAAAATATGCATTTTTTGATGTAAGACTAAACTATCCGGGCTGAGTTGGCTGTCGAAGTATTGTGATTTTTAGTATAAAATTTTGGGTCAATTTTGAATTTAAATCATTTAGGTTTTGTGTTCTTATATATTGATTGTGGTTACCTCTTATTGATTAAATTTTCCAAACTGAAAAGGATAGTTGTATTAATGTTTATGATTGATGATCATTTATTTTATTTTATTCTATTACTTATATTATAAGATGATTTTTTCCCCAAATCTTTTATACAGAGAATACTAATAATGCAAACGTGGCTAAGTTCATTAGCATTTGTGTTGCAAAGATATCATAAATGACTAACTGAATGTTATGCTAGCTTTTGCCTTAGTACTAAGCTGGTGGTTTAGATTCATAGGTATGTTGGTGTAGGTACAAAGTAAGGTATGTGGTGCTTAGTGGTGCATTTGGTACACAATCACGTGATGGCATAGAAACATCTGGATGTCAGCGATGCGTATGTGTTACATAGAATGTGTTTTTTTAATATATTTTTATACTCTCATTTTCACATTTGGATGAACAAACTTTTTTCGACGAACAACTCTCATTTCAATGATAGTGTATTTAATTAAATAACTTTTTCCCAGTTTATAATCCTAAGTTTTAGACAGTGAGGAAGATGAACGAAATGATGACTTCAAGATACCTTCATGCCCACAAATGCTATTTGAAGATGTAATTTCTTTCCTTTAATTTTTTTGGAGAACTTTTTAATACGTTGCTTAGGATTTAGGTAAAAAATTTTAATTTATAGGCTCAATTTTGGTTTTCTATCCAGGAACAATTTATTTTGTTTATTTGAGAAATTTAAATTTTATTAGAGTTTTATAATGTAAAATATTACTCATGATTTGTTTTTGGGTCAACAATTCTCTCTGCCTATGTAATACACACACACACACACACACACACACACACACACACACATATATATAGTAACGAGAAATGCTCCATTTATAATATATTGATTTTATCAAATGCTCGCCTAGAATTTACTTAATACATGGATTGGTATGTGTGCATTCTACATGGAATGTAATTGAATGTGTTCTTGGTGTTCAAAGTGATGTTGTGTAAGCAACTTGGGTTTCATGCTAAGTGTTGGTGGGTTTGAGAGGACTATTCAATGTAAAAGTGTAAGGGAAAATGAGTGAAGTTCCAAACCTAATCACTCTTACCAAATATTCGGAACGTTTTTACAATCATGTCTTAATTATGGTCTTGAATTTGTCCTCTAAGATCAGTATATCATGGTAGATACAAATTAATGAAAACAATTAAGTAGTATATGAAAACTGTTTTTTATAAAAAAAAAATAGTTAAAACGAATATGTATAAAAAACATTTTCTTCCGAAAAAAACAGGTCAACCCGATTTTTATATATTTAAAAACAGTTAAAGATATATTTTTAATAGAAAAACAAAATTTTAAATAGTATTATACCCCTTATTGTATTTTGGACAAAAATGTTCCCATTCTTTCAGGAGTTGTGTTAAATATGTCATTATTATAGGGGTTTAAGCCCCAAAAGTCTTTTGAAGTTAAAAATATTACATTATTATAAAAAAAACACATTATGTTCTTTTGTTGATTATTTGAGTTAAATAGGTTATGTTTATCTTAGTGGTTGGGGAACGAAATTCTTATGTCCAAATTTTTAAAGAACAATTTTTTTAAAATTATACTTTGATTTGGTGGGGGGGGGGGGGGGGGGGAGGGGAAATTGTTTCTGTTTCGCAATTACATATTTTGAAATTTTTTGCCGTTTTGCGATTACGTACTTTTTGAAAATTTCCATTGTGAGTTCAGGCACGGGCATACCCTAGTGTGTGTGTCTATATATATATATATATATATTCGAGTCACCCCAATATGTATACATATATAAAGTACTGGCCTCGTGCGCAAATCCCACAATGTACTAGTTTACCAATTTCAAAGTCCGAACTGGCTTTCTAATTATACATATGAGTGTTCACTCACTTGAATTTTCATTCATCTCGTCCGAACCCATCTATCCGTTGGCCTAACACATAAATGAAACCCTGAAAATATTCCTAGAAGTCCCACGCTACCTCGAAATCCTCAACAATGCTCATTTCCAAAATTCTAAGGGGTCAAAACAACAAGTAATCTCGGTATGCCAGTAAACTGAATCAGTTATCTTGGTAGACCGAATCGATTTGCTCAACCAAACTGATTCTCTCTTATAGAGAATCGGTTCAGTTTGCTAGGCAACCAATTGTCTTCTTCCTTGGCATTTGACCTCTAAAACCCTTAGATGTAGGTCCCAGTCCTCCTAAAATATCAAATTGATAACCCACATCAATACCTTACCAACTTAGAAGCATTATTACTTCGAAGTATACCCGAATATATAATCAAAACCCTAGGATTCCTATATTAATTAATTCAATGAGAATTAATCAAACTTGAATTTTTATTGATTATATTACCCTATCAATGTTCTACATGATCATACTTTTAATCCCATAATTTATTAACGAAATTTCTACATATTTATCATCATTCAATTATCAAATACAATCAGTTGTTAATCAGAACTTAAATCTCTTTACTTTAATTCTCGAAGTTTCAGTATTTAAATCTCACATGTGGTCCTATCAATTATGAATGTAATTAACTACAAAAGTTTTCAATCTAAATAAAGTAAAAAAATCCCTTTAAGGATCTGAATCCGAAATCACATTACGTAGGGATGAATCTCAATCTGGATATGCTCATATCCTCTCTTCTCTAACGTTGTTCTCCCTTTCTCAGTTTTATCTCTTTTCTTACTCTCTCTCATAATCTCATATATGAAGAACCCAAAAGTGGGGTTGTCATCCACCCCTACAAACCTCATATAATTCTTAATTACACCCTAATCCTATTTTTAATTGTATTCCTAAGGGTAAAAAGACACTCATACCACTATGCGGGTCCTACTATGTCTAAAGAGCCCTTAGAACCCAATTATATCACTCGGATATCGATTCGGGACTATTTCGATCCATTCTGGATCACTGGTGCACTCAAAAAGGTCATACGAGTCACCCAGCTATAATTACACCAACATCTCATTAATCGGCCCAGCCACATAAGTATAGTATGCGTCACCCACAAAATATACAAATCAGCCGATGCAACTCTCTATTGACATAATATAATATGTCGCTTTTCACTCAAATGTGTCTCATAATAAACCATATATTATTTACTTATCTTACGCAATTGAATAATAATAATAATATTAATAACAATAATAAAAATAATAAAAATAATAAATATTAATCATTAACTCTCTAATTAATATTTATCGAAACCCATTTAATTTGTCCAATCAAATTAATAAATCCATGCACACGTAGAAATTATAAATTCATAAAAGTATAGGGGATTATAGATAAATATTTTTGTGACTTAGTATTATGGGCGACTATGGAACAGTCACGACGCTAAGTGTTGGTTCTTTTTATTTAGATTATTCCCTCAACATTGGGCCCCAACGATTGTGAATTAGGTTCCTATAGTATCGACTCACGATTAATTAATTTATAATTAAGATTTAATTATAAGCGACACATATTGGCTAATTAATTATGTTAATTAAACATTTAACTACCAGAGTGTGTTAACTTTTGGGTAGGTTCGTGGGATGTTTACAAAGCCCGGATAAGTTGTAAATGGTGGGAAAATGTTCCATTTGTTTAGTATATGTATTAAGCCAAGTTTAAGATTATTTGAGGCCTATTTTGGGCATTTCATATTGAGGTCAATTTAGGGTTAACTTTAAGTACTAATTTCACTAATAATATAAGCTAGTTAGTCCAGCCGAAATCACATAATACACATTGGAAAAAACCTAATTGCTAAGGATGAATAAGAGATAACCTTAACTCTTGTGATTTGGTAAATTGGTGTTTTTCAAAGTAAAATGTAAGTATATTAAATAAAATCAGCAGCTACAACAGAGGCCCAAATCTGGACCAAAATGACCCTACTCATATAACACAACACTACATCCAAACAAAGGACCAAGAAAAAAAACCAAAAATAAAAAAGAGGCCCATAACAACTCAAAGCCAAACAGTACAAAACACCCTAATTCTTGAACAAACAACACGTGCACAATATTCCAAATCAACAACCAATGAAATCACACCAACAACTCATCTTTGTTTGCCACTTCCTATGATCAAACAAAACACTGAAAATCCAAATTTACTCTCAACCCACACAAACCTTCATTGAGAGATTCTCTCATCTTTAACTTTAATCCTTAAATGAAACTCTCCAACACCCAACATTCAATCTAATCCATATCCATATAATAAAAAAAACATACACCATCAATTTACTAAGATGACTCGAAACATCTCCATCAGATAAAAACCATGAATAATATTACTTAGAAAATTTTCTGGAGATAGAAAAAAACTTCATCTCCACCAAACACAACACACCCACTTCAAACTTAAATCACCATCTCAACATGGGAGTCCAAACACAAAATTTGTACCAGATCTGAGGCTTTCACTAAAGACAAGATCACCATAAAGAAAGAAGCTTCAACCCTTAAGAACACATAAGATACCTATGTCTACTCTCAATGTAAGAATCTACTTGTCTATTTTAACCATAACTACTTATAATCATACACTAACCCCTTTATTTTAATTTGAAAAATCCCACCATTCTTAAACATGAGAGGACCCCATGTAAGGATAAAACATAAAATAAACTATACTAGATCTGATGTTTATACTCATCCAGATCTCATTGTAAAACCCTATTCTTTATTTAATGACTTTGTTTCCATCTATAAAACTCTTCTATTCTTCAATATGAGATAACCTCCCATTTAAGGACCACATATCAAGGAAAGCAAACCACCACTGGCTAATAACTAATAACTCTGGATAGAAAACCGAATCGCACCAAAAAGCACATCAAACAAAGTAGGATACATTTTCTACAAAAAAAATATAAGACTTCCTCGTTACCCCTTTTCTTACACCATTCCTGTTTTTGTTTGTAATAATTTCCTTCGTCTTCTCATAGATTGTAATAACTCCCCCTCCCCTCTTTTTCTTACGTGTGTAAGCACCCCTCCCTCAATATGGTAGATAGTTTAAAATTTACTCCATTATTCCCCATCCAAGCATGTTTCTCCATTCGTTTGGTCCCTCGAAAATTGCCCCCATTTTCATGTTAAATTTTGGATGTTTTCCTCTATCTTCCTGATTACTTGGCTTTGCCCATAGATAGATGCACACAATACTTTTCTGGAACGATTTTCTTTTATTATGATTTTTAACGTGTTCAACTTCAAAAATAATATCTCGGACTTCTCTAAAACACTAATGTTTTGTAAATTTTTATTATAGCACTTTTTTCAAAACCCACGTTGAAAGAATAAATGACTACAACTTTCAATACTATTACCACACAACACACAACTATCGGCATTAACACAAACCCATTGTAGAAGCATATATTTGGTTCTAATTTTCTCCGAACACACCAACCATGCTCTGAAAGAACAATTTGGAAGTTTATTTCTATCTCTGGCTATATAATACAAGTTAACTTTAGGCTGAACCTCCCTAACTAAATAACAGGTTTCTTTATAATTATGTTCTCCATTATTATAACGCAGCCAGACCACCCAATATCCCTATTAATTTGACTAATAATATTAGTAACATTTATACTTATAAGCTATATAGTAATTTTTCTGGGTATGTCCCATAACCATTCTTTGATATATATATACTAGGATATGCCCGTGCCTGAAGGCACAACGCTAATTTTCAAAAGTGTACGTCGTTAATAGGACCATACGTCGTGTTTACTTCGCAATAGATAAATAATTTTTGAGATGCACGAACCTATTAGTATAAAAAAACTATGTAATGATTCCCTTGTTTATGGGACAATCCACCCTATTTAAGAACAAAAGTACCAACTATACTATGTCGGAATTTACTTTCATGAACGTATTATGTTCGTTTCAAAATTTTGACTTGTATTAGTGATGTAAAAGAGTTACTATTTTAAATAGATCAAAATTTTGTGAAACATAAATTAAATATTTTAAAAATAATTAAGGACATGGGTTAATCCATTAAAGACAACTAAACTACCCAAACATAAATAAAACCGGGACAATCTCCATAAAGCTTTATATTTATTTTTTTATTAAAATGAACGTTAATAAAAAAAACTTTCATTATGTTTTTTAAAAAATTGATGTTATTTTTATCCAAAAAGATTTGACCTTACTTATACTAAAGAAAAAAAAATTAGACATCCTTTTTTTTAATTAAAAACTCGACGAATTAATCGTGCCATTAGGGGTCGCATTTTTCACCTAATATTAATATGACACAATTAATTCATAATTTTACTCTTGTGTCATTTGTGGTTTGAATTTCTTTGTTTTTAAATCTTTTAAACACCTTACACATTTTAAAGTCCTAATGGGAAAAGACTCCTAACAGGTCTAGCAAATATTATATTTAGAAGTAAATATAAAGATAAAGATAACACCACCAAACCAAACCAAAGAAGCAAAGTGAAATCCAAATAGGAATTGACTCCTTTGACTTAAGTCCAGATACAGAAGCTAGAATGAAAAAGAAGAAATTACAAAATAAAAAAAAAAGTATTGAAATATGAACATAGTTAGTCATATAAAATAAGTATAAAAAGAATTCTTGTATATACCTTGTCAACAAAAATAATATAAATCCAATGAGAAGACCCAAATAAAATTAGGAATGAGAAACTAAACTCTATGTTCCCATGAAATTTGATCTAAAAAACTAAAGTTAAAACCATCAATGTTAAGTTCTAACTATAAAATCCAAAACTAAGTTGGGAATAGGGTACAATAAGCTGAGTCCGAAAATCAGCCCCTATAGAATAACGATAAAAAGATAAGATTGCACATAAAGACAGTGGTTTGCAAGCTCTCGTTTGTCTTCTCGTCTTAACCAACCTCTATCGGGTTCTAGTTTGCGCCCCTGATTTGAAAAAATCAGCTGTTAGTCATAGTATCAATTCGCTTCATGCTATTTATGTCAAAGCATGTAGAAATCAGTGGCCTTTGTAGTTTCTAGAACTCCGGCAGGCTGTACTTCTTTGGGAATCTTCAAAACACTCTTTTTTTTAGTGCTGGATCTTATCATCAGTGGCATGAATATGGGTAGCAATTGTTGTCTACTCTATATCTTCTAATTGGGGTTGCCTACGGCATATGCAACCTCATTAGTTCTTCTACACTTGGTACAATGATAAGCTAATTTTGTCTTCTCAATAGATGCTGCTACTTTCTTCTTGATGCTACCATTCTCCAGTTGAATCACACCAAAACTATAGCTGAAAAACCACCAAAAAAATTTTACACTTGTGGAGAAGAATTTTTAGAATCTATACCTGCACTTGGCACACCAAAAAAACATCAAATAGTGTACTCACACTTGACACATTACCAAACACGCATTGAATGAAAACATTAAAGGCCCGGGTCCCGAGGAGTTAGAACTGAATCTCAAAATTGCTCGAGATCCGCAGACCATAAAGCCCACGACCTCTCTCCATACTTGATAAGTCCAGCCAGAAGCAGGGGAATGGTTAGCAACGACACCCAAGTGCCCCACCAAGTCCAAATACTAATAAGAAAAGCTACACCGGTTTGGACAAATAATCCGAGTAAGTGTCATAACCATAGCTCATTATCAGCTAAGGCATAGGCAGTAATGGTATTTGGACCACCTAGGTGAAATAACAAAAAAGGTGCCCAAAATGCATTGAGCTCACCAACTTTTCTACATTCCAACACAAATTCTAGTTGACCATCTCTACTAACATGTTTTTATAGAAAATTTCCATGTTTGGCACAATCAAATGAGGCCTTGGTCATTTTGTAAGTAAACTTGGAATTTAACTCAAAATGGTTCGTTACCAATACTGACATTATGTTCGGCTCCTTGTTTTAAATCTTGTAGTTAAGACATAAGAGAGGCAGATCTTAATCAGTATTGACAATCTAATCAATCTGATCAAAGACAGATCTTGTAGTTTAAAATCTGATCAATCTGATCAAAATTTTGAAGTTGGAGCAATCTGATCAAATCATCATCAGTATTGGAAATGGACCAAATCGTATAGTGAGAACGGGCCAAATCTTACCAAGTCTTGTAGTGAAAACGGACCAAATTGGACATAATCTTGTAGTTGAGAGAGACAGAGATCATATGAGCCATAATCCAGATCTTTGATTTCTGTTGTCGCTTATATTGTTTGCTTCATCTTTGTCAAGTTCAGACTTTTATGATCAGCATTAGCACTCTTGTTGATTAGTAGACGTCGAGAAAACTGTAAAACTTAGCAAAAATCTTTATAACTATGATAAGAAAGGATCTTAAATACATTAAAAATAATAAGTAGTGCCAAGAAATAGACTGAAGTCTACACTAAGAATCACCAAAAAATTACAGTATCTATTATTTAACAATAGAGATTAATAAATGAAAGAATGGGTTGAGGTTCTTAAGTGTTCATTAACAAATACATGTTGTGACCAAGAAAAAATAGATAATTCATCAAATAATACTCAAACAAATGGACTCGGTTGAAATATTCTTTAAAAATATATGACAAACTGAACTATAGTCATAATAAATGTGATACTGAATATTCTCTCCTTATACTAATATTGGACATTTTAAAACTAAGGTGAAGAAAGTGAATTTAGGACAATATTAAAGAGAGAAAAATGTCAAAATTACCTTTGGTCGATATCAAACACGATTGACATGCCAACCAAGAAATACCACTTTGTATTGGTGAGATCTTCGGGTGATAATGCAACTGAAGGCCTTATTTTCAATGTGACCAAAGCTACCCCTTTACTTCTCAAGTATCCTACACCAAGGTATATATAAATTTTGTTATAATTCACAATTAAATACTTCAAAATGACAGAAAAGTATGAAAAGATGCGCAGTTGTACGATTGTATTCAACATACTTCACTGAAATGTGGATGAGCTCAAATGGGTTACACTAGTTACACCAAATTGGATACTACTATAAACAAATCCCCATGAATGTAATTCCTGCTGAGTATAAATCTGAAAATCAAATGAAACATTTAATAGCATTGAGAGTAACAATTGCTTTGAGAGTCGTGAGGACATTTATGATTAAACTCAGCCCTAAATTGTTGGAACTGAGTTAGCAGCAAGTTTTTATGTGAACTTTATATATCACAAAGAATATAAAAATATGCCCCAAAAAAATTAAACATGAACTATGGATTATTGAAATCACTCACTCATGCATATCAAATCCAAAGGTAATCAGTAAGTGATACTGTCCAAGCCATCAACCTTGAGGTTGGGGGCTTGAGTCTCAACTCTTAATTCTATTAAGATCCCTCACCTTTGTATGTAGTGTTATTTAACTTTAAAACAAATTCCTTGGAAGCTCATGATACCAACTTTATCCACATTCCTGAACAAAAAAATATGGCTTGTGCAGCAAGAAGTAAAAGTTCAACAACATTGTCCCAATATATATAATGCCCAAATACATGGTTTGATCAATCATAGAAATCATTAGGGAACCTGTTGCACATAAAAAATGCAAGGAAGTCAATAAGATAACGTTACAACAATTCTTTAATTAAGAAGAACCTGATTTAAAGAAGAACATGTCACTGCCTTCCAATAACCATTAGAACATCTAGTTTTTCGTATCTAGTGGTTACTTCTTGGAACTTCCACTTTTCTAAACCAATCTAAAAATGACACAATTTGATAAATCCTTTTCTAAGGGCCTCTTTGCGATTAAAATCAGAAGCCGCACTTGCTTGAATACATTATTAGGAGAATATCGTAGGTTTACCAGACCATTCCAATCGCAATCTTAAAGCAACACATCTGCCTCTGCCAAACTCCCAGAGAAATTCACTTTAAAACACATGGGAAATTGCAATCCGGCCTCGTCGCAACCCACTTAGGTAACATGAACCTCATATCAAGATATTCTATGGACCTCCAAGACTCCAAAATCATTCTTATTCCTGCAACTATGATCTTTGGATAGTTAATGACCTTCAAAATCTTCAAACCCAAATCATCCCTACCGTATATGTTAGATGTTATGGTATACTCAATTCTTATCTAATGATCAAGAAAATATGAATGTAAATGATGTAATGAAAACCATAATTAAAAAATAGGTACACAGTTTACCTTTAGTTCCTGGATCAACAAAATTGTCATTTGATTCTCTATCCTGGAGAATAAAATAGACAGATGACAAACGTTTTCTTGTGCATTTATTGTCTCCAACTTTATCTTGATGAGACACGGGAGCATCTACGACAACAACTGGAATAGATTTAAGAGAGAGATTAAGAGATTCAATGGGGGTAGAATCACTATTTTCCATTACCTTAGAGGGGATAGAAAACACATTAAGGACTTCATATGAGATTCTGTTGCTTCAGAGACATCAAGGATCTATAGAGAGTTGTTTACATTAACTTGGGTGCTAGAAGAAGCGTCATTATGACGAACTTTTGACCTTACAACCTACTTTAAACTATGGAATTTCTCTTTTCGTTTGGGCATATCACGTTTATTTTGGAATGTGTCATTCACAATCGGCTTGAGACTTTTCTGTAATCCAATGATCCAAATATACAATCAAGTTTAAAATGTCCTTGCTTCCCACATGTAAAACAATAATTGGGCATACCTTCATTAAATACTTTTTTCCAAAATCGTTTTCCTTTATCACCTATACCAATCCAAACACATTGAGGAATTAGCTTCAAAGAAATTCACTAAGAATGGTGTCTATATTAAAAAATTGGATACCAAAATTCTCATAATCCTTTTATTGTAGACAATGTTATTATTTTGCATAGCTGAACATTTCTACCTTTTTTATTTATATGCATAATTTAAAAATCAACGACCTCAAGATCAATCTGGACCTGAGAAGAGTAAAAACTGAAAGTGCTACCGCAAAAAAGAATGAAACATATGTACCACTAATCAATATAAATAGGGACTAGAGCAACTTATGTAATTGATGCTACTAAAGCCATATTTTAAATTGTTGAATATAATTGTTTATATACCACCGATCAATATAAATAAAGATGGGAACAATATATATCACTTGTAACTATTTATAAATATGTAAAACCAAAGCAAATCGATGCAAAAGAATAAGATCTTAGCAAAGGACCAAGTATTAATGAACACAATTTTTCATTAGTTAAGAATCAATAATTACTAAAGTTGAAAATATTAAAACAATATGATATAGTACAATCATTGTGGTGTTTATTAATAAAATATTTATCTTACATTCGAGTGAGTTTGTTACCACTCTATTTATCAATTTAGTTGACAAAGTTTAAAAATAAAATCAGTGTATTTCCCCTCGTTTAGCTTACATTTGAGTGAGTTTGTTACCACTCTATTTATCAATTTAGTTGACAAAGTTTAAAAATAAAATCAGTGTATCTCCCCTCATTTTCCTTCTATCTTAAGAAAATGCACAAAATAAATCCAAACATAAAAGCAAAATGCTTAACAAAAAGAACATACTAATTCACGCATTACTTACATCTAACTGAACAAAAAAATTCCAAGTATGTTGTGGTCTCTGTCTTTGTTACTTCCCTATCACGATGTTTTATATATATACCTGGTCAATTTTCAAGAAAAAAATATATAAAAACATGAATAAATAATAGTAGCTCTGGACAATATTGTCTATTTTTCCACAAAAAATGGAAAGTAAGAAATGGTGAAAGTCAAAGGATGAAAAGAAAGAACCACAAAACAAACTCACAATATAAAAAAGGGAAAATTTCAGAGGGAGTTTCAAATGAACATAAAAAAACTCACAGCATATACAATACTCACAACTCCAAATGAAACTTGAAAAGCCTAAACTCCAAGTTGTAAAGATAAGATTCTTGATGGATTTGTAAACGAGTCACAAAAAACATAGAAATGCAAAATTCAAACAATTATCATTAATGAGTTTCAAATAATTTTGAGTAGAACATAAATAAGCAATAAAGTCATTCCTTTCACTTAGCTTCACACATTTACAACTGATTAACATAAGCATAAAAAACTTGCTGGTAAAATCACAAAACCTATATGTGGTATCTTGTACACAATCTGAAAGCAAAGTCGATTTACAAAAAAAAAATGCAAACACATGTGTGATTCTCTTTCTATATGCAAATCAAGACTGTTATTACTAAAAAAAGGGCCGGATCTAGAAAAACGAGGGGAAATGGAAAGAAAACCCCTAACCTCCTTAAAAAATGAACCAACTTCATAGATTTCTTCCGGGTGTGTGTACCCATATGGGACGCACACTGAATTTAAGATCCTGCTACTGCAGATCACACACTCATCCGCCATTAAGAAACAACCTCCTACATTTTCATTTTCATTTTGATAAAATTTAAAGATTTAAATAAAAAAAAAAGAAACCTTTTTCTTCAGATTATGGTCGTTGGTGGTTTTCTATGGTGGAAATTCATAATCGCAACCTGAAAAACAATAACATGTAAAGGAAAATTTGAAACTCACTTATTCTAGTAAGAAGAAGATCGGACCTCTGTGGCTTAGAGAGAGAGACATGATTTGTGACTGAGTGAGTGCGGCCCAATTGATTGTAGTACGATTGATAGAGAGAGACGTGTACTCAGTAGTGTCAAAAGGTTCCAAAGTGTTAATTTTTTATTTTATCCATGTATTTGAATTTTGGGGAGGAGGAGGAAAGAAAATGAATGATTAAAAAAGGTGGGGAACTCAAATATTTAAGGGGCAAAAATGGTAGGGGTATTTTAATCTCAACCATTGGAATTTTGTCTTGTTGGCTTCGATCTGAACTGTGAAGTGTCTTCCTATCTTATGAATAGTGAAAACACCGTTGTAACTTATATATATATATATATATATATATATATATATATATATATATATATATATATATATATATATATATATATATACACACACACACATACATACATACATACATATACTCTATCTTTTAAGTTTCATGCAACATCAAATATAACTTTGGTACCAAAACACTAAACAATAGAACCAAGTTCATGTCAAATATTAGTCTACAAAAATTAGTTTTTTGCAGAACAAATATTGTACTTAGTAAGATCCATATTTATGCCTCTAAGTCTCAAAACATTCCTCTATGTCCATGAATCATTCTCGACATTTTTTATTGTACATTAGCATCTCCCTTATAGTATATAAGTATGTATCCACCCGACCCAAAGAAAATCTTTCTTTCTATCTTTGACCCCAAAATGTCTCCACATGAAACCCTTAGTAAAATTCATTATATCTTTAATGTTTAAACCTCATTGATCAATTGGAAAACCTAAGTCAACCTAAGAAACCTAGTCTTTCCAATTCTTTAACTACTAACCACTTAATAAAAAATCTTGAAGAATTATCTTTACATATTTAATAATGGTTTTAGGAAGAATAAATAAGCTCATACAATATATTTCGATGCTCCTCAATACAATAATAACTAGTTGAACCCTTTTTGTATATCGTATACATTTAATAATCTAAGACTTGATTTTCTTCAACATTTTCTCAATTAAGCATCTACAACCACTTTCTTTTAAACTAGTTGATATAAGAGGGAGTCCCAAGTATTTAACTGGAAATTTTCTTCATTTATATTAATAAGGCATCCCAGTCCCCTCCTCTCCTTTTCCTTAACCCTAGACCAATTATTAAATTTGGTTTCAAACTTGATATATCCCTGAATTCTTAAAGAGCCCCCTCAATGACTTTCATATATTCCTCTTTAGCACTAGCTAGAATAAATAGATCATCCTTAAACATTACATTAGTGATACCTAATTTATCACATTTAGAATAGTATCTAAACTCCCCTTCCCTTAACCTTTTGTCCATTATCCATAAAAATATTCCACGACTAAGAGAAATAATTAGGGGGACATTAGAGGCCCTCTTCCTAAGTATAATAACCCCTTATTTTCCACATATTGGTTGTATATTTCAATACGCTGAAGATAGGGTACGTCAATCTATTTATGTTATTTTTAGCATCAACATATATATGACATACTTGAAGTGAATTTAAATCCAACCCCAACATGCAATAAATTATAACGATACATAATATTAAAATAAATTATATGTCAATATCCAAAATTAATAAACTCAAATAGTCTCAACTATAATTAGGACTCAAGGTCCATACCACATTTGAATAAAATACTAAATAAAACTTGAAATAATTAGCAACCTATGCTAAGAATCAATTGAAATAAGTGGAGCTACAAGTCGGAATCTCCTCAGCCCTGCGAATCCTTTCTACAAATGCTTGTGAAATAGTTTATATGATTTGGATCATCTCCCTAAAATTTTAGGAAATATGTAGGGAAATTATCCAATCAATTCAGAAGATTAAACATGTGTCCAACGATCCTGATAAACAATCACAACTTGGAGATAAAAATAAAAGAGGATCTGATCTGCAGAAATCTCAGCCTTGGATGGAGTCGATCATATCATAACAACACCCCCAAGGTTATAGAGTCCCAAAGGACTTATTCTCATTTTGTTTCAATATTTATAACCCTCACCCCTGGGATAAAAGGAATATAATTAATACTATTTGAGTTGATCAATATGAAATAGAAAAGCACCACGTCGATGTAGATAGATTGAGGAACCTTATATATTTAGTGTTGTGTTGTGTTATTTTCCTTTATTACTGATCGTATTTGTTTGAATCAATCTAAGTAGAATTTTACCACTTACAATTGGAATTGTATATGGTAATTTGTTTTCCTTTTATCATCCAATTAGAGATAACATGAAGTCACTTCTCACCCACGTAGTGCACCCCCGCCATTCGACGGAGAGAAATAAGACGAATAAAATGGGGCCGTAATGCCTTGAGTCAGATCTGAGGTCCACCCCAACAAGAGTTGCAATTTTCCTAAATCACTCCACCGTCCTCAATAGGAGAAAAATATTTATAAAAGCAAGAAATCGAAATCAATCGATAATTCAGAACATGTGGACATCTATGAAGATGTCTCCGTCAACTGGAGGAGGGCACACTCCTCCAATAAGAGGAAAATGAACGTTTCCAATAAATCCTAGAAAGAATGGAGCAAGAGATCCATGGTGTCAAGAGAAAACAACATGCTTTAATAACTAGCCCTCAGGCGAGAAGAACATACAACCGATAAAGGTGCTCGCATCATAATAGAGAGAACTGCAGGCCCTAGAATATGCCAAAAAAAAGCAACTAGGAAGGAGGACTTTTCAAGAAAGGTATTTATGACCTCATCCTTAGAGAGATGGATGAGCACCCCACTCATCAGGGGTTAAATACCTTATCAATCAAATGATGTGGTCATTCTTAAGAGAAATTACGGGACAAAAGGCTTTTAAAATTTTTGCCAACCCACATTCAAGATGTACGATGGGAAAATGATCACATCCATCATGTTCATCAGTACTGGCAGGCAATGACACTCTAGAACAACAACAAATATCTCATGTGTCGTATATTCTTGTCTAGTCGATATTGCACAAAAGTGGTAGGGGAATCTCCTACAGGGGTCGATCAATAACTTCAAGCATCATACAAAAGATTTTACTGCCTTGTATCTCACTAGTATTTATCATCCAAAAAGAATGGAATACCACTAGAAAAATTATGAGAATATAGTATGCCATACTAGGAAAATTATAATAAAGTGGAAGACTACACCGAGAAGGTTGTCATGACATCATTCAAAATTATCCTGTCGAGCAACTATATGGTGCATGAATCCCTCACCAAAAATAAGGCCAAAACTATGAGGACCTTATTTGTAGAATAAATAAATATACCACGGTTGAAGATGTACTTGTTGGCACCACGCATGAAAAAGGCCAATAAAAAATGGCGACAAGGAGAATGTACCCAAGAAGGGGGCAAGAAACATGACAAAGTATCCAAAAATAATGATAAAGTGGACCCTACCAAGTCCTATTAGGCAATGAAAAATATTTTCAAAGAGCCCATTAACAATATCTTGAATAAGAAAAAAGATTAATAGTTCCTCATGTGGCCGAAAACATGATGCGTAATCCATCAAAGAGGAACACCACCCTGAGTTGTGCTTATCACAATTAGCATGGGCATAATATAGACAATTATAACGCTCTCAAATCTCAATTTGAAGAGTTGGAACATGTCAGCCTTGGAGAATGATCAGAAACTGATAAAGTACTAGATGATAGTGAGATAGGATATGAGTTTACAGTCATCCACGGTGCATCAAGTCTGAACCAGATAAAAGAAAATATTTCTTGGATGGAATTAAAGAAAGTCATTACGATGAAGGAGTCCTTCTAGATCGATCCTATCAAAACTTCAGTCGACAAACATCATTGATAAGAAGATATTGACTATGACAAGAACATAGTCTATAGCGCCGGAGACTTGGTTAGAGTTAGGACTCCACATCATGCTTCTCTAGTTATCAACTCAGAATGCCCAATTGGGGTGTGGATCAGATACTACTATACTAAGGAAGCTCCTTAAAGGCCAGGTACCTAAAATTATTCAAAAACCTCAATCTTAAGATGGAAGATTTAAATGAAGCGAGCATCCCTTTGGTTGACTTCACTGGAATAATGATCATGACACCAGGGAATGTAGTTCTACATGTCCAAACTGGGAATATGCCAATAATGATCGAGTTTCTAGTTATGGAAAATTATTCTCTATACAATGACAACCTCGGATAAGGTTGGCTAAATGCCTTTATGGTTGTACCATCCAATTATCACCAGAATCTCAAATGTATCACCGATTGGGGGATAATGGAGATAAGAGGAAATCCGACCATTGCCCAACAATGATTTATCACTATTATCAAGCCTAAATAGTAAAAAAAGTTGTCGTGGATGAGACGACTAAAGACAAGGCTACGGTGTCCAAGTATCAATTAAAGTTTGGTTGATTGATGTGGAAGAACCAAGGGTGTCCCCTGCAGACGGTGTCATGTAACCATTACAAGAAGTAATATTCGGTAACTCATACCCAAAGAAGAAATTTCTTATCGATACTTTAATTATCGATCAAGAAAAAAAAGTTGATATCTCTGCTCAAGGATAATCAATACTTATTTTCTTGTCATCCTTATGATATGTCTGGGAATAATATCGGAGTTTTTTTCAATCAAATTGATAGGGACACAACATTCCTACCAATTGCACAAAAGGAACACTATACCAAAAAGGCTAAATTGTCACCTTTGAGTCGGCTACCCTTGTCACGGTCATTGACCGTGATAAAAAAACACACATTTTTTGTCACAGAAATTGGCCGTGAAAAATTCGTGACAAGTACAGTTGTCACGGACTTGTCACGGTCAATGACCATGACAACTCTAAAGAGTTATCACGGTCAAAGACCTTGGCAGGTCCGTGACAAATCTTATAATTAAAACCCTGGGCGCCTCTTTTTTTCCAACCATTTCCTTTCCCTTTATTTTCTCTCTCTTCTAACTCGAGCGTCAGTTCTCTTTCTCTCTCTTTCTCTCTCTCTCTTTATCTATCTCTCTTGTGTGTGTGTGTGTGTGTGTATATGTGTATATATGAGTGTCTGTGTGTGTAGAACTGCATGTGTGTGTGAAAGTGTGTGTGTAGGTGCATGGGGTTGGGGTGGGCAGGGGGTGGAGTGGGGGGCAGGGGGAGTGATGGAGAGCAGTATGGGTGGCGGTAGGGGTGTGTGTATGTGTGTATAGGTGTGTGGGGGTGGGGGTGGCAGTGGTGGAGAAGGGGGTGAGTCTGGGGTAGGGGGAGTGATGTGTGTGCAGTGAGGGTGGGGGTAGGGTGTGTGTGTATATGTATATAAGTGTTTCTTAATATTAAATTGCACTGCAATTAATATTGAATTAAATTGCATTGCATTTGTATCAAAAATTTATATTGAATTCAATTGAATTGAGATGGACAAGTTGGATTAATTGAGTTGGAAAATTTGGATTAATTTCACCCTCCCCTTAGGTCCTTATGAAATGGGAAAAAACATATGAAATGCTCTAAGCATTAATAACCTTTTTAATTTGTGTAAATTGTAATTTTATAGGACCCGTTTCTCTAAATTGAAATTGAATTATAATTGGTATTCATATTGGTATAAATTGAAATTGAATTTTGAACTGTTATAGGTTTTAGTTCTTATGCCTACTTTAAATTTAATGAAACATACTTTATTTTACATAATTAAATTAAATATCTCAAATTGTGATAAGACATAATTAAATGAAACGTACTTTAAATTATATATAGTGCGCATAAATAATAGCCTTCTAGTTCTTATGCGTACACATTCAATAGACCTTAGGCCCGTTCGAGAGTCATTACCCCTGTAATCACATCTCTTGAATTGTCTCGTTTGGATAGTTTGGGATTGCATAGTTTCTATATAATAATATTCTTAGTAGCTTAAACTTGTTGTTTTGGGGAGAAGTTTTGTAGTCGTATCTTAATGTTCCCTGTGTACATACTAGATAATGCAATGCCAAGTGTTATTTTAATTGATAAATTTAAATAACACTCACAATTACGAATCTATGTTGTGTACTTGGAGAACTATGGGGATATGCTGCTAGATTTTCCTCAAATTGGAACAATGTGCATGAGCTGTTAAGTATATTATAGAAATATGAGGTCTTGAATGGGACAAGACCACTCACCCTTTAGAAGATATGGAGGTAATCGGAATTTGAATGCACGAATAAATTTACATTAAGTCAAGTTCTTATATAACACTTATTTCGGGGGGTGCATGTCTTCATGCGACAAAAAGGTTCTATAACATTTATAACTAATTTAAATTACATACAGTGCGCATAGATACTAGACTTCTAATTTAAATCACATAACGGTTCTCATTTAACTTTTGTTTATACTAATCCATGAATATATGCTTCTTACCCAAAATAGGCGATTGTATGTAATAGCTATGATGGGATATCCTAAGTAAAAAGATTGGATGGGTGAGACAAAAAGATTAGGGGATGTGTTTCGCAGAGGTGCTAATAAATTTGAGAAATATGCAAAGAGATGCCATGATGATGAAGAGTTTTTGTGTCCGTATGCGAGGCGTAAGAATGGTAAGGTGTTTGAGGGAAAAATAGTTGAACTACATTTGTTAAGATGTGGTATGCAAGATAGTTATCGAATTTTGATTTTTCACCAGGAACTAAAAGTTTGTTTTACCCGGGAGCAACCTTCACAACAACCTTCAACAAGTAGGATAGATGTACAAGGGGAGGATGACAATGTAGATCAAAATATGTTAAAGTATTTAGTTGATGATGCATATGGATTTCATGAAGTGGAAGAGAATGAGGTCACTAACAATGTACAAGGCTTAGATTTTGGGATAAACCTTAACGATGACTACCAAAGGTTAAAATTTAAGGCGAGCCAACCGTTACACTCTGTCTGGGATAAAGATCAAACAACATTACATGCTATGGTTGTTTTGCATAGTTTGAAGATCCAATATTCTTTTTATCACTACAAGAATTTGCACCATTAGAAACATACAAATTATGTTGCTAAAGTTAGAAATATGTTGCTAAAAGGTATTGGCAACATATTTTGCTATGTTGCCAGCTTGTTGCCCATTGCCTGTCTAGGAAACCCTTTGGCAACATAGCAGACATGTGTTGCTGAATGTATACTTTTGGTAACACGCAATTGTGTTGCCAAAAGTATTTTATAATTTGTCAAATTTATAATAAAAAATATTATTTGTGTTGCCAAAAGTCACTCAACAGCAACAAAAATAATTTTGTTGCCAAAAGCTATACATTTTGGCAACATAAGATTTGTGTTGCCAAAAGGCTATACATTTGACAACACAAGTCTTGTGTTGCCAAAAGTCACTCAACAGCAACAAAAATAATTGTGTTGCCAAAGCTATACATTTTGGCAACATAAGAGTTGTGTTGCCAAAAGGCTATACATTTGACAACACAAGTCTTGTGTTGCCAAAAGTCACTCAACAGCAACAAAAATAATTGTGTTACCAAAGGTATAGCTTTTGGCAACATAAGAGTTGTGTTGCCAAAAGGGTATACCTTTGGCAACGCAGGTCTTGTGTTGCCAAAAGCTATACCTTTGACAACACAAGAGCTGGGTTGCCAAAAGTTATCTTTTTGCAACCAAATATTGGTTGCCATATCCAAAGTGATAGATGTAGATAATAACTTTCGGCGACAAAAAATTGTGTTGCCAAAATTACTAGATTTTTATTTATCACCTATTATTCTTTTCGCAATTGAAAACATTTTTAAAATTGCACTTTTTTCATCAAACATACAACCTTATAATCCAAAATAACATTGCAAATTTGTCATACAATCATAAGTAATACAAAATTCCACAATTTTCAACCAAATCTCATAAATATGAATTACAAAATAATATTTCATCACAATCCAAGTATAAGGGTACAAAATAAATGCGTCCCAAATACGAACATAACAAATCCCAACACATCAAAAGATGTTAAAAAATTCCACGCAAACTAAAATGACGGCGACAATATGGCTCCCCTACACATAAGAAACCCTAGCTCCAAGCCACCATGAACATATTAACTCCAAGCAAAATCCATCATCAACCTGCACAAAATACAAAAATAAATGACTACATAAGTTTTTATAACTTCAAATGCATGTATGTTTGACTTAATCAATTTAAAACACTATTTAATTTTCGAAAATTTCGGCAGAGTTTCCTTTGTTTATTCATGAAATCCAACCTGTGTTTAACATTAAAATAAATCCAACAGCAAAAAACACCGCTAAACCACCATTAAATCCCTTTCACCGATTTAATGTTATATATATATACTATATATAACACTATATATAACAGTATATATATAGTATATATATAATCAGTATATATATATGTATACTGTCAGTTCATACAGTTATATATATATATACATACATAATATATACTAACAGTACACCTGTTAGATATACACTGTTATGTATATATATATACATACATACATACATACATACATACGTAATATATACATACATAATATATACTAACATGACATATGTTAGTATATATATATATATATATATATATATATATATATATATATATATATATATATATATATTTATATGTATATATATTTAGTATATACATATATATAGATATATAGATATACATACATAATATATAGATATACATTGTCCTGTTAGTATATATATATATATATATATATATATATATATATATATATACTAAATATATATTACATACATAATATATATATACACTGTTATGTATGTATATATATATATATATATATATATACTAACAGGTGCATATACTGTTATGTGTATATATATACATAACAGTATATACACCTGTTAGTATATATATATATATATATATATATATATATATATATATATATATATATATATATATATATATATATATACATACTCAGATAAATATGTATATATAACATATATATACATATATACACTTGTATACATATATATGTATATATGTATATATGAACAATATGTATGTATAAATGTAATACATGTATATATGTATATAATGTATGGGATGTTTAAACTAATGTGCACCCATTGATGGGATGTTTTTATACCTATGTAATTATTTGCAAATCTACATTGTATAGTCAAACCGGAATTCCCATGACTCGGATCGGTTACTACGAGTTACATTGGTCCCATTCAAGGTGTTCATGCCTCTTACGGGACAATTTTATGTCTGTTTTACGTTTTCACCCTTCAGTGTCACATTTTTATTCTTAAGTCTCACTTTTTGCAAATTTAAGTCGTACACTCAAATCGGGAGGGCAGTGACTACACGGCCGGTTCCTAAACTTACATTGGTCCCGTACGAGGTGTTCGTGACCCTTACGGGACCATTTTTTGGTTGTTTTACGTTTTCACCATTGGATTGCATGTTTTTATGCTTAAGTCTAATTTTTTACAAATTTACGTCTTACACTCAAATCGAGAGCCCGGTGACTATGCGGTCGGTTCTTACGAGTCACATTGATACCGTGCAAGTTGTTCGTGACTCTTACAAGACCGTTATGTGTTTGTTTTACATTTCACCCTTCGATGGCATGTTTTTATGCTTAAGTCTAATTTTTGGCAAATTTACGTCGTACACTCAAACCGGGATCCCCGTGACTACATGGTCTGTTCCAACGAATGACATTGGTCCTATGCGAGGTGTTCGTGACTCTTACGCGACCGTTCTGTGGTTGTTTTACGTTTTCACCCTTCGACGGCATGTTTTTATGCTTAAGTCTAATTATTTGCAAATTTGCGACGTACAATCAAACGGGAGCCCCAGGACTACGCGGTCGATTCCTAGGGGTCACATTGGTCCCGTGCGAGGCGTTGATGACGCTTATGGGGCCGTTATGCGTTTGTTTTACGCTTTAACCCTTCGATGTCATGTTTTTATTCAAAAGTCTCACTTTTGGCAAATTTACGTCGTACACTCAAACCGGGAGCTCCGTGACTACACGGTCAGTTCCAACGAGTGACATTGGTCCCGTGCGAGCTGTTCGTGACTCTTACGAGACCGTTCTGTGTTTTTTTTACGTTTTCACCATTCGATGGCATGTTTTTATTATTAAGTCTAATTTTTTGTAAATTTAGGTCGTACACTCAAACCGGGAGCCCCGTGACTACGCGGCCGATTCCTATGAGTCACATTGGTCCCATGCGAGGTGTTCGTGACTCTCACGGGACCGTTTTGTTGCTGTTTTACATTTTCACCCTTCGATGGCATGTTTTTATGGTTAAGTCTAATTTTTTGCAAATTTATGTCGTACACTCAAACCGAGAGCCCCGTGACTACGTGGTCGGTTCCGTCGAGTCACATTGGTCCTTTGCGAGGTGTTCGTTACTCTTACGGGACCGTATTGTGGTTGTTTTACGTTTCCACCCTTCGATGACATGTTTTTATGGTTAAGTCTAATTTTTTAAAAATTTACGTCGTACACTAAAACCGAGAGCCCCGGGACTACACGGTCGGTTCATAGTGATAACATTGGTCCCATGCGAGGTGTTCGTGACTCTTACGGGACCATTTTGTGGCTGCTTTATGTTTTCACCCTTCGATGGCATGTTTTTATGCTTAAGTCTAATGTTTTACAAATTTACGTCTTACACTCAAATCGGGAGCCCCATGACTACATGGTCGGTTCCTATGAGCCACATTGGTCCCGTGCGAGGTGTTCGTGACTCTTACGAGACCGTTCTGTGTTTGTTTTACATTTTCACCCTTCGATGGCATGTTTTTATGCTTAAGTGTAATTTTTTGCAATTTACGTCGTACACTCAAATCGGGATCCCCGTGACTACGCGATCGGTTCCTACGAGCCATATTGGTCCCATGCGAGGTGTTCGTGACTCTCACGGGACCGTTTTGTTGCTGTTTTACGTTTTCACCCTTCGATGGCATGTTTTTATGGTTAAGTCTATTTTTTTGCAAATTTACGTTGTACACTGAAATCGGGATCCCCGTGATTACGCGGTCGGTTCCTACGAGTAACAATCGTCCCGTGCAAGGTGTTCGTGACTCTCACGGGACCGTTTTGTTGCTGTTTTATGTTTTCACCCTTCGATGGCATGTTTTTATGGTTAAGTCTAATTTTTTGCAAATTTACGTCGTACACTCAAACCAGGATCCCCGAGACTACGAGGTCGGTTCCAACGAGTGACATTGGTTCCGTGCGAGGTGTTCGTGACTCTTACGCGACCGTTCTCTGGCTACTTTACGTTTTCACCCTTCGATGGCATCTTTTTATGCTCAAGTCTAATTTTTTACTAATTTACATCGTACACTCAAACCGAGAGCCCCGGGACTACGCGGTTGTAATACCCCGTACTTTTGGCTATAATTATTTTTGGGATTAATTAATTAATTAGCGTATTAATTGGAAATTAATCCGGGTTAAAAATACTAATGTGATGCGAATTGGTATTTGATTATGTGCATATATGATTATATATGAACTTGGAATTTGAAAATTTGTCGTGGGGTTTATATACGGCATTTTAGAAATTTTGTTGAGACGCGTGGGACCACCGCGTCACGGTATATTATTTTATTATTAAAAGTGAATTTAAAATCTATAATCCGTATGGTCGTTTTGAGTGCGCCAACGCGTCCGGAAGGATCGAGATAGTCAGAAAACACTAGCCGGGGGTATAGTTTGGGTTCCGGGGTATTTTTAGGCCATCCCGGCACCATAAAGGGTATTTTAGTAATTTGGTATTTTTGGGTAATTAAAAGTGACGAAAATGGAGAGTTGTAATCTGATAAGGATTGACCCAACCAACCTTTATTAACCCCATAAGCTACGTAGGTTATCATTTAGTCTTCCAACTCTCCCTAAGAAAACCCTAGCCACCATAGCCATCTTTGGAAGAAGAAAGCTTGGAGAAGGAGAGAGAGATAGAGGAATTCTGCAGAGATTCTTCACCAAATCCGAAATCAAACCAAGGCAAGTGGTTTAATTATGTTTAACTTCAGCAAATGTTCTTTCCATGTTAGCAAATTGAAGATTTATAATTGTTATTGGAAGATGAATGAAAACCCATGATTAATTGAACTTAGGTCTGAATTTTGAGGATAAATTGCATGTAGAATAGTTGATGACGATTAATCTGATGTGAATACATGATTGGGTGAAAGAAAAACGAATTAAATTCGGGGATTTAATGATGATATTATGTTAGGGTTCATGTTCTTGAGAAAATCTGGAAAAACTAGGTTTTTATGAAGATTGATCCATATGTAACCTTTAGATGTTGAATTATTGATTTATGGACGTTAGTAATACTGTAGGATTGTTATATGGCATTACTACGACGTTATATCTGAGAATCATACGTTAGAAATTAGTTTTGGGATGGATTAAAATCTGCAAAACGAAGCAGTCCGTAGCCACACCTGTTCGATCGATCGATCGACATTCATCAGTCGATCGATCGACTATATCGATCGAGCGACATTCATAGGTCGATCGATCGACCTTCCCAGAATGAGTGAAATATTCCTTAATTTGATTTTAATGGTGGAAACTCTCAGAGAATATGTTTGTAGACCTTATGAATACCCTCACCCTTGAGGAAGACCAGTAGGTGTGATTATTATAGTGGACTTTAATTAGAATGCAATTCGGGGAATTATTCTAGGTTATTGAAATTCGTTAGAGTGGTAACGTTTGGGTTAATAGTGCAAAATTGTGTAATTCGATGAAATAAGGCTTAGAGAAGAAGTAAAGACCTTAGGAATTAAAATGTTATATTTGGGAATAATCGGAACCTAATAATCTATTATAGTTAGGTTTTAAGGATAAGAGACTACGGCGTGAGACGTGTTGGTAATTTAACTTTATATTAACGGGAGACTTGAAATATATAAGTTTGGTATAATGGTATAATGATGTAGAACATACCTTATTAAAATGGTGATATCTAAGATGTGTGAATGCTTAGTATATAGTTTATGTGTATAACATACCTACCATACTTGCTATCACGGGGGAGGTTACGTTCGCTTAGGACCTCTAATCCTTGTGTGCCTACGGGGGGGATATAGACTGTTACCTTGATGAACATAGGTCATTGAAAGACTTATTGTGATATTAATAAGTCCGCTGATCATGGGAGCGTAGGTATGTGCGTGACCCATGTGATGGTGACTGTGTTCGCCTCCATTATTTGTGATGTTGTTATCGGTAAACTATTCCTGAGAGATTCGGAATATGTAATCCTTATGTACGTGATGTACCGGGATGGATAGCAGAGTATGTGTGCGCCGCAGCTTAGTTCTCGGGGTGCTTGTGTCGTATATTTATGATGTGAATAATATACGCTTAAATTAATGGAAATCCTCATGTTAATGTTGTAAAAATATTACGGTATTGTTTCGAGTTATATAATGAGTTAGCTGATAGTCATATCAATGGTATAGTTAGTAACTGAGTTTACGTTAAACCTCTATTAAATTACGAGCATTGTTATAATATATTAACCGAGTAAATGGGTAGAACCTTTGGTAGTTTAGCTAGTCACGTTGTCACTTAGCTAGTGGAAAGGGTAGTTATAGATGGGTACTTACGTTAGGAGTGCACAGTTAGACGAGAGGTGAGAATATAATGTGAGTGCACGTCCTAACATGTACTTTGCATTTAATGTTTTAAATGTTTTTAAAGCACTTGCAGGTTTTTAAAATGATTTCCACTTTCGGGCTCTGACCCATTTGCTTTCAAATATATTTTCTTGTAAAACCATTTTAGGTGCCCAGCCACAAGGACACCAAGCATAGGACTCTCATTCAGAAGACGAGCTGTAGCTGTTTGTGGAAGCTACAGGGACTTGCTTTTAGACGCCTCTCTCATTTGGATTCCAGTCTCAGCATCTATCAGTTGTAGGGCATGTTGCCCAATTCTATTAGACATTTTTACATTTCAGTTTTTAGACTCTAGCATGTATTGCTCAGTATTCAGTTTTAGTTATTTATTTCAGTTTACTTATCAGTTGTGGGATTTGTATTGAGGAGTTTTTCCTCCAGGTTTTATTTACATATTGTGATGGTTATTCATTTTACTTCAGTATGGTGAATGGTGTTATTTAGTTATTCATTACTCTTGTTGCATGTTAATCAGATTTAATTAAAATTTGGCAACTTGCTTTTTAAATACTAGGTGGTTAGTAATAATAAAATGTTTTCGACAGTGATGCTATTAACTGAGCCAACTTGGCATTTTGAATTAATTTTATAAAGGAGTAGCTAACCGGTATTTAATTAGTCGGGGTGTCACAGGTGGTATCAGAGCATCAGGTTCTAGTGTCCTTTAGGATCTGTACGGCTATTATGTTTCCGCTACGTTCCTTTGATATAGAGCCCTATATTTTAGGACTGTTGTACTCTTTTTGTGTGTACGTTTCGTTCTTCAGCTATTTTAAAGTTTATCTGTAGACTTATAAACTTTGTTCTTATATCAGATGCCTCCACGACGTGCACGACGAGTTCCCAGGAATGCAATGACCGAACCCCAGCCCGCTCCAGTTCAGGGCATGTTGAACGCCACTGAGGTTGCAGCTATAGTAGCTCAAGCGGTGAATGCCGCGATTGCCGTGATTCAGCAGGCACCACCTCAGGCGCCGGTTGCCGCGCCCGTCCAGGTGAATGCATTCCCGTCTGCTTGGGAATGTGTACGCGATGCTTTTCAGAAAGCGCATCCTCCAGAGTTTGCAGGAAGCTCAGATGTGGTAGTCTCGAGCCAATGGAGGAAGGACATGCAGAGGCATCTGAGGATGCATGAGTGCACTGATATTCAGAAACAGGTGCTAGCTACGTTCAAGCTAGTGGGATCTGCGTTACAGTGGTGGGAGTCCATTACCACCGCGGAGGAGAGGGATACCCTCACCATTCAGGAGTTCTGGGTGCGGTTCGACCGCAAATACTTTCCGTCCGCAGTTCATACAGGGATGAGGAGGAAGCTGATGAGTTTGAAGCAGGAGACCAAAATAGTGGCCGAGTATGAGGCCGAGTTCACTAACCTGTTGAATATCGTTCCAGACGAGATTCCAACAGAGAAGAAGAAGATAGAGAAGTTCACTGATGGGTTGAATTGGAGGATCCGTCAGCATCTGCTAGGGAACCTATCGTTGGCCACGTATTCTGATGTGGTTAACGCTGCACTATTGCACTGCCAGGACCACCGTTTTCATATGGCCGAGGGTAAGCGGTCAGGAGAGTTTAGCCATCAGAGCAGGACTGAAGGACATGGTGACAGCGGGGCACAAACCGGTCAGGGGCACAGACAGACTGAGCAGGGTACCCAGCAGGGGGACAATAAGAGGTTCCGGTCAGGGAATTACAGGCAGGGACAGGGAGGTTTCCGTCAGGGCCATCAGGGTCCAAACGGCCATCAAGGCCAACAGGGGCAGAACGGGAATCAGGGCCAGCAGGGCCAAGGGAGGAATGGTAACGGCCACCAGGGCCGGGGACAGCAGGGGCAGAGGGGAGGGAACCTCCCAAGGAAGTGCTTTACTTGTGGCAAGACTGGCCATAAGAAGCAGGATTGTCCTGATAGGGGCAGGGCCCCACAGCAGCAGCAGCAGGGTGCTCGCCAGGAGCCACAGAGACCTATGTTTCCCGCCGCTCTTCCTGCACCGCCACAGATGGCAGCATTGCCACCCATCCCAGCAGTCCCAGCTTAGCAGGGGAAGCTACAGTATGGACGTGTCTACAACGTTCACCAGGCTGCAGTTCCACAGGCACCGCCCGCGATCGAGGGTACGTTTCCTATCCATGGCACTATGGGTCGGGTGTTATTTGATACGGGTGCTACACACTGTTTTATTGCTACACACTTCGCGAAAGCTTTAGGATTGTTAGCTACGGCAGAGAGCACAGTGACGTGTGTCGACTCACCATTAGGGAGTGGGTCACTTATTTTCATTATATGCCGGGGAGTGGGGGTAGAGGTTGGTGGTTTGGTATTACCTGCGGACATGTTAGTGTTAGACATGCATGTTCACGATGTGATCATCTGTATGGATTGGCTCGTAGCATATAGGGCCATGATTGATTGCTTCAGCGAGAGCATTGTTTTTGCCATTCCGGGGCAAGAGATGTTTGTAGTGGCGATGCCTCGCCCAGAGGGAGGATCGACCGCTCATCTGTACTACATAGAGGAGGATACCTCTAAGGAGGTTGTGATTCCTATGGATTCGATCCCGGTTGTCAGGGAGTATTCCGATGTGTTTCAGGAGATACCAGGCTTACCACCCAGTCGAGAGATAGACTTCGTTATAGATTTGCTACCGAGTACGAGACCTATAGCATGTGCACCGTACCGTATGGCTCCAGCTGAGATGCGAGAGTTACGGGATCAGATAGAGAAGCTGTTAGGGCAGGGCTTTATTCGTAGGAGTACCTCACCTTGGGGCGCTCCAGTTTTGTTTGTTAAGAAGAGGGACGGTTCACTGAGGTTGTGTGTGGACTACCGAGAGTTGAATAAGGTCACGATACGGAATAAGTATCCGTTGCCTCGAATCGATGACTTATTCGACCAGTTGAGAGGAGCTTCTTTCTTCTCGAAGATTGACTTGAGGTCGGGATACCATCAGTTGCGTATCAGGGAGGAGGATGTCTCGAAGACTGCGTTCTTGTCGAGATATGGTTCTTATGAGTTTCGGGTTATGCCTTTCGGCTTGACCAACGCTCCAGCTGTGTTTATGGACTTGATGAACAGGGTGTTCAGAGATTTCCTCGATCAGTTTGTCATTGTCTTCATTGATGACATTCTGGTCTACTCTCAGACAGAGGAGGAGCACGCCGGGCATTTGAGGCTGGTTTTGCAGACACTTCGTCAGAACGAGCTGTATGCAAAATATGAGAAGTGCGGGTTTTGGTTGAAGGAGGTCCAGTTCTTGGGTCACATTATTTCCGACCAGGGAATATCTGTCGATCCGGGGAAGGTGTCAGCGGTCAGGGAGTGGGGACAGCCCACGACACCAACAGAGATTCGTAGTTTCTTGGGCTTAGCAGGATACTACAGGAGGTTTATTCGGGGTTTCTCGGAGATAGCGGGTCCTTTGACACATCTTACTCGTAAAGGTGTGCCATATATCTGGAGTGATGCCTGTCAGTTGGCATTCGATGAATTGAAGGACAAATTGACCTCAGCACCTGTGTTAGCATTGCCGAGACCGGGAGTTGAGTATTTGGTTTACACCGATGCGTCTTTGCAAGGGCTTGGAGGTGTTTTGCAGCAGGAGAGACAGGCCATAGCTTATGCTTCCCGTAAGCTTAAGCCTCATGAGAAGAATTACCCCACACATGATTTGGAGTTGGCGGCAGTGGTATTTGCCTTACGGATTTGGAGGCACTATCTTTTGGGGGAGAAGTTTCAGCTGTTCACGGACCACAAGTCCCTACAGTATCTGTTCACGCAGAAAGAGTTGAACATGCGGCAGCGTAGGTGGCTTGAGTTTGTGAAGGACTACCAGTTCGACATCCAGTACCACCCGGGTAAGGCTAACGTGGTAGCAGACGCGTTGAGCCGCAGGCCAACAGATGAAGTGGCAGAGGTATGGAAGGCTAAGTGGAAGGAATTGGGACACCAGGATGCAGTGGCCCGATCTTTCATGTCTGTGATGACCGTTACACCGCAGATTGTCACGAAGGTAGTACGGGCACAGGCCGATGACTCGTTCTATCAGGAGCAGATAGTTCGATTACTTACAGAGGGAGCCGAGTCCTATACCGTTAGCTCAGACGGGGGATTGCGCTTCAATGGGAGGTTGGTAGTTCCGGAAGGGGAAGAATTACGGCACGATGTTATGGCTGAGTCACACGGCTCACGGTTCGCGGTACATCCCGGAGGGGACAAAATGTACCAAGACATGAGACGGCAATATTGGTGGAGCGGTATGAAGAAAGATATCGCTGAGTTTGTCTCGAAATGCGCCACTTGTCAGCTTGTAAAAGTGGACCATCAGAGACCAGCATGATTGCTACAGCCGTTGGAGGTTCCGGTGTGGATGTGGGAGAGCATATCCATGGATTTTGTCACGGGGTTGCCTACGTCGCAGAGGGGTCACGACTCCATTTGGGTGATTGTGGACAGGTAGTCCAAGGTCGCTCACTTCTTACCCGTAAGGACTGACTACACTACGGGACAGTATGCCCAACTTTTCATTTCAGAGATTGTGAGACTTCACGGTGTGCCCCTGAATATCGTGTCTGACAGAGACAAGATATTTGTTTCGAGGTTTTGGGAGAGTTTCCAGGAGGCCATGGGCACGGAATTGCGGTTGAGTACGGCTTATCACCCGCAGACCGATGGGCAAACAGAGCGCACCAACCAGATGTTGGAGGACATGCTACGCATGTGCATTATTGACTTCGGGGGTGGATGGGAGCAGTACCTTCCACTGGTGGAGTTTGCTTACAACAACTCCTATCAGTTCACGATTGGCATGGCTCCGTTTGAGGCATTGTACGGTAGACCTTGTCATTCCCCAGCATGTTGGTTGGAGGTGGGGGACAACAAATTACTTGGGCCAGAAGTGATCCAGGATACTTCGGCAAGGATTGAGTTGATTCGGAGTCGCATTCGGGTAGCTCAAGACAGGCAGAAGAGTTATGCTGATGCGAAGAGATTTTTCAGGGAGTTCCAAGTAGGGGACCAGGTTTTGCTCAGGGTTTCTCCGATGAAGGGGATTATGCGATTCGGGAAGAAGGGGAAGTTGGCACCGAGGTATGTGGGGCCGTTTCCTATTATTGAGCGGATAGGACCAGTTGCATATAGACTCGGGTTACCGGAGCATTTGCATCGAATTCACGATGTGTTCCATATTTCCTCGCTAAGGAAATACCTTAGAGATAATTTGGCTCATTCTCACATTGCTGTGGAGGACATCGATCTCCAGCCGGATAGCTCTTACGAGGAGGGGCCAATTGCTATTTTGGACCGAAGCGAGAGGAAACTGCGGTCAAAGATAGTCCCGTTAGTGCGTGTTCAGTGGCGACATCACAATGTCGAGGAGTCCACATGGGAGCGCGAGGATGAGATGCGCGAGCGTTATCCAGAGTTATTTCTAGCAGGTACTTTCTAGTTTCGAATTTCGGGACGAAATTCAGTTATTAGGGGGGAAGTATGTAATACCCCGTACTTTCGGCTATAATTATTTTTGGGATTAATTAATTAATTAGCGTATTAATTGGAAATTAATCCGGGTTAAAAATACTAATGTGATGCGAATTGGTATTTGATTATGTGCATATATGATTATATATGAACTTGGAATTTGAAAATTTATCGTGGGGTTTATATACGGCATTTTAGAAATTTTGTTGAGACGCGTGGGACCGCCGCGTCACGGTATATTATTTTATTATTAAAAGTGAATTTAAAATCTATAATCCGTATGGTCGTTTTGAGTGCGCCAACGCGTCCGGAAGGATCGAGATAGTCAGAAAACACTAGCCGGGGGTATAGTTTGGGTTCCGGGGTATTTTTAGGCCATCCCGGCACCATAAAGGGTATTTTAGTAATTTGGTATTTTTGGGTAATTAAAAGTGACGAAAATGGAGAGTTGTAATCTGATAAGGATTGACCCAACCAACCTTTATTAACCCCATAAGCTACGTAGGTTATCATTTAGTCTTCCAACTCTCCCTAAGAAAACCCTAGCCACCATAGCCATCTTTGGAAGAAGAAAGCTTGGAGAAGGAGAGAGAGATAGAGGAATTCTGCAGAGATTCTTCACCAAATCAACACCAAATCCGAAATCAAACCAAGGCAAGTGGTTTAATTATGTTTAACTTCAGCAAATGTTCTTTCCATGTTAGCAAATTGAAGATTTATAATTGTTATTGGAAGATGAATGAAAACCCATGATTAATTGAACTTAGGTCTGAATTTTGAGGATAAATTGCATGTAGAATAGTTGATGACGATTAATCTGATGTGAATACATGATTGGGTGAAAGAAAAACGAATTAAATTCGGGGATTTGATGATGATATTATGTTAGGGTTCATGTTCTTGAGAAAATCTGGAAAAACTAGGTTTTTATGAAGATTGATCCATATGTAACCTTTAGATGTTGAATTATTGATTTATGGACGTTAGTAATACTGTAGGATTGTTATATGGCATTACTACGACGTTATATCTGAGAATCATACGTTAGAAATTAGTTTTGGGATGGATTAAAATCTGCAAAACGAAGCAGTCCGTAGCCACACCTGTTCGATCGATCGATCTACATTCATCAGTCGATCAATCGACTATATCGATCGAGCGACATTCATAGGTCGATCGATCGACCTTCCCAGAATGAGTGAAATATTCCTTAATTTGATTTTAATGGTGGAAACTCTCAGAGAATATGTTTGTAGACCTTATGAATACCCTCACCCTTGAGGAAGACCAGTAGGTGTGATTATTATAGTGGACTTTAATTAGAATGCAATTCGGGGAATTATTCTAGGTTATTGAAATTCGTTAGAGTGGTAACGTTTGGGTTAATAGTGCAAAATTGTGTAATTCGATGAAATAAGGCTTAGAGCAGAAGTAAAGACCTTAGGAATTAAAATGTTATATTTGGGAATAATCGGAACCTAATAATCTATTATAGTTAGGTTTTAAGGATAAGGGACTACGGCGTGAGACGTGTTGGTAATTTAACTTTGTATTAACGGGAGACTTGAAATATATAAGTTTGGTATAATGGTATAATGATGTAGAAAATACCTTATTAAAATGGTGATATCTAAGATGTGTGAATGCTTAGTATATAGTTTATGTGTATAACATACCTACCATACTTGCTATCACGGGGGAGGTTACGTTCGCTTAGGACCTCTAATCCTTGTGTGCCTACGGGGGGGATATAGACTGGTACCTTGATGAACATAGGTCACTGAAAGACTTATTGTGATATTAATAAGTCCGCTGATCATGGGAGCGTAGGTATGTGCGTGACCCATGTGATGGTGACTGTGTTCGCCTCCACTATTTGTGATGTTGTTATCGGTAAACTATTCCTCAGAGATTCGGAATATGTAATCCTTATGTACGTGATGTACCGGGATGGATAGCAGAGTATGTGTGCGCCGCAGCTTAGTTCTCGGGGTGCTTGTGTCGTATATTTATGATGTGAATAATATACGCTTAAATTAATGGAAATCCTCATGTTAATGTTGTAAAAATATTACGGTATTGTTCCGAGTTATATAATGAGTTAGCTGATAGTCATATCAATGGTATAGTTAGTAACTGAGTTTACGTTAAACCTCTATTAAATTACGAGCATTGTTATAATATATTAACCGAGTAAATGGGTAGAACCTTTGGTAGTCTAGCTAGTCACGTTGTCACTTAGCTAGTGGAAAGGGTAGTTATAGATGGGTACTTACGTTAGGAGTGCACAGTTAGACGAGAGGTGAGAATATAATGTGAGTGGACGTCCTAACATGTACTTTGCATTTAATGTTTTAAATGTTTTTAAAGCACTTGCAGGTTTTTAAAATGATTTCCACTTTCGGGCTCTGACCCATTTGCTTTCAAATATATTTTCTTGTAAAACCATTTTAGGTGCCCAGCCACAAGGACACCAAGCATAGGACTCTCATTCAGAAGACGAGCTGTAGCTGTTTGTGGAAGCTACAGGGACTTGCTTTTAGACGCCTCTCTCATTTGGATTCCAGTCTCAGCATCTATCAGTTGTAGGGCATGTTGCCCAATTCTATTAGACATTTTTACATTTCAGTTTTCAGACTCTAGCATGTATTGCTCAGTATTCAGTTTTAGTTATTTATTTCAGTTTACTTATCAGTTGTGGGATTTGTATTGAGGAGTTTTTCCTCCAGGTTTTATTTACATATTGTGATGGTTATTCATTTTACTTCAGTATGGTGAATGGTGTTATTTAGTTATTCATTACTTTTGTTGCATGTTAATCAGATTTAATTAAAATTTGGCAACTTGCTTTTTAAATACTAGGTGGTTAGTAATAATAAAATGTTTTCGACAGTGATGCTATTAACTGAGCCAACTTGGCATTTTGAATTAATTTTATAAAGGAGTAGCTAACCGGTATTTAATTAGTCGGGGTGTCACGGCGGTCGGTTTCGCCGAGTCACATTGGTCCCGTGCGAGGTGTTCGTGATTCTTACGGGACTGTTTTGTGGTTGTTTTACGTTTTCACCCTTCGATGACATGTTTTTATGATTAAGTATAATTTTTTGCAAATTTACGTCGTACACTAAAACCAGGAGCCCCGGGACTACGCGGTCGGTTCATAGTGATAACATTTTTCCCGTGCGAGGTGTTCGTGACTCTTACGGGACCATTGTGTGGCTGCTTTACGTTTTCACCCTTCGATGGCATGTTTTTATGCTTAAGTCTAATGTTTTACAAATTTACGTCTTACACTCAAACCGGGAGCCCCGTGACTACGCGATCGGTTCCTATGAGTCACATTGGTCCCGTGCGAGGTGTTCGTGACTCTTACAGGACCGTTCAGTGTTTGTTTAACATTTCACCCTTCGATGGCATGCTTTTATGCTTAAGTCTAATTTTTTGATAATTTACGTCGTACACTCAAACCGGAAGCCTCGTGACTACGCGGTCGGTTCCTACGAGTCACATTGGTCCCGTGCGAGGTGTTCGTGACTCTTACGCGACCGTGCTGTGTTTGTTTTACATTTCACCCTTCGAAGGCATGTTTTTATGCTTAAGTCTAAGTTTTTGCAAATTTACGTCGTACACTCAAACCGGGATCCCCGTGACTACGAGGTCGGTTCCAATGAGTGACATTGGTCCCGTGCGAGGTGTTCGTGACTCTTAAGGGACCGTTCTATGGCTGCTTTACGTTTTCACCCTTCGATGGCATGTTTGTATGCTCAAGTCTAATTTTTTGCAAATTTACGTCTTACACTCAAACCGGGAGCCCCGTGACTATGCGGTCGGTTCCTACGAGTCACATTGGTCCCGTGCAAGGTGTTCGTGACTCTTACGTGACCGTTATGTGGTTGCTTTACGTTTTCACCCTTCGATGGCATGTTTTTATGCTTAAGTCTAATTTTTTGCAAATTTAGGTCGTATACTCAAACTAGGAACCCCGTGACTACGCGGTCGGTACCTACGAGTCACATTGGTCCCGTGCGAGGTGTTCGTGACTCTCATGGGACCGTTTTGTTGTTTTTTTTACGTTTTCACCCTTCGATGGCATGTTTTTATGTTTAAGTCTAATTTTTTGCAAATTTACATCGTACACTCAAACCGAGAGCTCCGTGACTACGCGATCGGTTTTGTCGAGTCACATTGGTCCCGTGCGAGGTGTTCGTTACTCTTATGGGGCCGTTTTGTGGCTGTTTTATGTTTTCACCCTTCGATGACATGTTTTTATGGTTAAGTCTAATTTTTTGCAAATTTACGTCGTACACTAAAACCGAGAGCTCCGGGACTACACGGTCGATTAATAGTGATAACATTGGTCCCGTGCGAGGTGTTCGTGACTCTTACGGGACCGTTATGTGTTTGTTTTACATTTTCACCCTTCGATGGCATGGTTTTATGCTTAAGCCTATTTTTTTGCAAATTTACGTCGTACACTCTAACCGGGATCCCCGCGACTATGCGGTCGGTTCCTACGAGTCACATCGGTCCCGTGCGAGGTGTTCGTGACTCTTACGCGACCGTTATGTGGTTGCTTTACGTTTTCACCCTTCGATGGCATGTTTTTATGCTTAAGTCTAATTTTTTGTAAATTTAGGTCATACACTCAAATCGGGAGCCTCGTGACTACGCGGTCGATTCCTATGAGTCACATTGGTCCCGTGCGAGGTGTTCGTGACTCTCACGGGACCGTTTTGTTATTTTTTTTACGTTTTCACCCTTCGATGGCATGTTTTTATGGTTAAGTATAATTTTTTGCAAATTTACGTCGTACACTAAAACCGAGAGCCCCGTGACTACGCGGTCGGTTCCGTCGAGTCACATTGGTCCCGTGCGAGGTGTTCGTTACACTTACGGGACCGTTTTGTGGCTGTTTTACGTTTTCACCCTTCGATGACATGTTTTTATGGTTAAGTCTAATTTTTTTGCAAATTTACGTCTTACACTCAAATCGGGAGGCCCGTGACTACGCGGTCGGTTCCTATGAGTCACATTGGTCCCGTGCGAGGTTTCGTGACTGTTACGGGACCGTTCTGTGTTTGTTTTATATTTTCACCCTTCGATGGCATGTTTTTATGCTTAAGTCTATTATTTTGCAAATTTATATCGTACACTCAAATTGGGATCCCCGTGACTACGAGGTCGGTTCCAACGAGTGACATTGGTCCCGTGCGAGGTGTTCGTGACTCTTACGTGACCGTTCTATGGTTGCTTTACGTTTTCACCCTTCGATGGCATGTTTTTATGCTAAAGTCTAATTTTTTTTAAATTTACGTCTTACACTCAAACCGGGAGCACCATGACTACGCGGTCGGTACCTACGAGTCACATTGGTCCCGTGCGAGGTGTTCGTGACTCTTACGTGACCGTTATGTGGTTGCTTTACGTTTTCACCCTTCGATGGCATGTTTTTATGGTTAAGTCTAATTTTTTGTAAATTTAGGTCGTACACTCAAACCGGGAGCCTCGTGACTACGCGGTCAGTTTCTATGAGTCACATTGGTCCCGTGCGAGGTGTTCGTGACTCTCACGGGACCGTTTTGTTGTTTTTTTACGTTTTCACCCTTCGATGGCATTTTTTATGGTTAAGACTAATTTTTTGCAAATTTACGTCACACACTCAAACCGAGAGCTCCGTGACTACGCGGTCGGTTCCACCGAGTCACATTGGGCCCGTGCGAGGTGTTCGTTACTCTTACGGGACCGTTTTGTTGTTGTTTTACGTTTTCACCCTTCGATGACATGTTTTTATGGTTAAGTCTAAATTTTTGCAAATTTACGTCGTACACTAAAACCGAGAGCCCCAGAACTACGCGGTCGGTTCATAGTGATAACATTGTTCCCGTGCGAGGTGTTCGTGACTCTTACGGGACCATTGTGTGGCTGCTTTACGTTTTCACCCTTCGATGGCATGTTTTTATGCTTAAGTCTAATGTTTTACAAATTTATGTCTTACACTTGAACCGTGAGCCCCGTGACTACACGGTCGGTTCCTATGAGTCACATTGGTCCCGTGCGAGGTGTTCGTGACTCTTACGGGACCGTTCTGTGTTTGTTTTACATTTTCACCCTTCGATGGCATGTTTTTATGCTTAAGTCTATTTTTTTGCAAATTTAGGTCGTACACTCAAACCGGGAGCCCCGTGACTACGTGGTCGATTCCTATGAGTCACATTGGTCCCGTGCGAGGTGTTCGTGACTCTCACGGGACCGTTTTGTTGTTTTTTTATGTTTTCACCCTTCGATGGCATGTTTTTATTGTTAAGTCTATTTTTTTTGCAAATTTACGTCGTACACTCAATTCGAGAGCCCCGTGACTACGCGATCGGTTCCTCCGAGTCACATTCGTCCCGTGCGAGGTGTTCGTTACTCTTACGGGACCGTTTTGTGGCTGTTTTACGTTTTCACCCTTCGATGACATGTTTTTATGGTTAAGTCTAATTTTTTGCAAATTTACGTCGTACACTAAAACCGAGAGTTCCGGGACTACGCGGTCGGTTCATAGTGATAACATTGGTCCCGTGCGAGGTGTTCGTTACTCTTACGGGACCATTGTGTGGTTGCTATACGTTTTCACCCTTCGATGGCATATTTTTATACTTAAGTCTAATGTTTTACAAATTTACATCTTACACTCAAATCGGGAGCCCCGTGACTACGCGGTCGGTTCCTATGAGTCACATTGGTCCCGTGCGAGGTGTTCGTGATTCTTACGGGACCGTTCTGTGTTTGTTTTACGTTTTCACCCTTCGATGGCATGTTTTTATTCTTAAGTCTATTTTTTTGCAAATTTACGTCGTACACTCAAACCGGGATCCCCGTGACTACGCGATCGGTTCCCACGAGTGACATTGGTCCCGTACGAGGTGTTCGTGACTCTTACCAAACCGTTTTGTGGCTGCTTTACGTTTTCACCCTTCGATGGCATGTTCTTATGCTTAAGTCTAATATTTTACAAATTTACGTCTTACACTCAAACCGGGAACCCCGTGACTACGCGGTCGGTTCCTATGAGTCACATTGGTCCGGTGCGAGGTGCTCGTGACTCTTACGGGACCGTTCTGTATTTTTTTTACATTTTCACCCTTCGATGGCATGTTTTTATGGTTAAGTCTAATTTTTTGCAAATTTATGTCGTACACTCAAACCGGGAGCATCGTGACTACGCGGTCGGTTCCTACGAGTCACATTGGTCCCGTGCGAGGTGTTTGTGACTCTTACGTGACCGTTCTGTGTTTGTTTTACATTTTCACTCTTTGATGGCATGTTTTTATGCTTAAGTCTAATTTTTTACAAATTTACGTCTTACACTCAAACCGGGAGCCCCTTCATAACCATCACTACCTCATGCCAATTTTCACAGTGATGTATGGATATCTTAGGCCCTCTTCCTCGAGCACCAGGATGAGTCAAGTATCTAATAATGTTAGTGGATTTTTTTATGAGATGAGTAGAGACCAAACCACTGGTCTAGATCAACAATAAGAATTATTTGTAGTTCATGTGGTGAAACATCATGTGCAGGTACGGGATCCCTTATTCCTCCATCCCGATCATGAAAAGAAGTTTGATAACGATGTACTAGAGGCCTACTGTAAAAGAAAATTTATTCAGATGATAACCTTCCTCAGACCAATTTCCAAACAGAGGTTACGAACCGAAACGTGCTTTCAAGAATCAAATACATACTTGAAGAATCTAATGAAAAGTGTATGGAATAACTCTATAGTGTCATATGGGCATATCAGGCCATGCATGGGACCTCAATGGGTGAAACCCTATTTATGTTAGCATATGGGTCATAGGTTTTACGCTAACTTAAATTGGCCTCCCAGGCCACAAAGTTCATTTTAATGAGCAAAACAACGATGAGAGAGTAGGCTGGACCTAGACTTGGTTGTAGATATCAGGGAAGATGCATAAGTATGATAGGCAGTGCACTCGTAAAGAGCATCCATATACTAAAATAATAAGGTGAAGAACTAACCATTAAAAGTGGGGGATTACGCTCTTAAGAAATTTCTTCATAAGATGGACAAACTCCACCCCATCTGGCACGACCCCTATGTTGTTATATATATAACAACATATATGTTGTTATATATATAACAGCATATATGTTATGCAAATATAACAACATATATACTATTATAACAGCATATATGTTATAATATGTTGTTATATATATGCTGCATATATGTTATAACAGCTGTTATAACATATATGCTGCTATATATATAACAACATATATGCTGTTATAACACCATATATGTTGTTATATATGCATAACAACATATTATAACATATATGCTGTTATATATATAACAACATATATGCTGTTATAACACCATATATGTTGTTATATATGCATAACACCATATTATAACATATATGTTGTTATATATATAACAACATATATGCTGTTATAACAGCATATATGTTGTTATATATGCATATATGTTATAACAGCTATATATATAACATATAAATATATATACTTACCAAATTGATTCGAATTTGGAGATCCTCCGGATACGCTCCCTCGTTCTTGATCCTTACATATTTTTGCAAACATTTGCATCGTGTATTCCTGGAAAACCTCAAATTTTTTATCTTGGGCCTCTATCTTCTGTTGTTGAGCATCTATCTTTTGTTGTTGGATATCATTTCTCTCCTTGACTAAAGCCAAATTCTCTCTTAGTAGCCTCACCTCTTCATCACGCGCCCTCAATTGTCCTATTGTACTTGAAGATTTATAGGGCTTCGGGCCTTCCCCCCATCCAACAATATGGCCCGATCTTTTTCTAAAAACTTCTATCGACATCTCCTCTTGTGACATGAAGGGTGCGTTTGGTTGCGAGGATCTCTCTTTAAGCTCCACAAACTTCTCCCGCCATAATTAAAATAGTATAAGCTCATGTTATAATTAGTCAACAAATTTTAAAATAACAATATAAAGAAGTCAGCAATATGGGATCTCTCGCAATATAATTAATTAATCAAAGATGTACATACATATTTTTCCTTGCACTTTGGATCCACCCAGTCATTATTTTTCTCACTCCAATGAGATGATTTAAAGAAGTCAGTAATATGTGGTCTCTCACCACCCTTTTCTTTAGCCTATTCATAAATGGAACCAATGAGAATATGATTTTACATTGATAAGTAATTAAATTCGTAAATTACATAACGCATCACCTCGATTGACATGGCAACTACAAATGATCGTGACCCACAAGTATGATTCCAAGGCAAACTATCATGTGCTAATTGACCTTTTACTGACCTTGCCTAATTAAAAACATAAAAAAATACTAAATGGATCTCCAATAATGCAATTTTCAAGGAATAGCTAAATTACAAACATAATGAAATACGAATTAGTTACCTTGAACTTCTCACCACTCCAAACATCATCTATCATCTACTTCCAATCGCTTGGTGTAACCCCTCCATATTAATTCTTTTTAGGGTCGACTCCATCCTTCAATAATTTCGTGTAATGTATGTACATTTTACTCCTTCAGCCACTGTACCTCCGTGCACACTTCCTATGAATAACATGTCTGACAAACTCATCCTCATCATAGTTAACAATATCGAATTTATCCTGCAAATTTACTTTAATTAGAAATACACACAATAACATTGAAAGAATATCAAACTGAAAGAATCAAATATAACTACCCGAATCCTGGCGATTACTGCATCTTGTGTCCCAGAATCAATTTCCCCCCAACGAGTCACCCCTTGAAGTGGTGTCGTATTTCGAACCTCAATTTCGATTTGTTGTCCTAGAGAAGGAGCATTTACAGCCATAGGTGCCCCATCACCTTCCAACACACACACTTCAAGTTTTCCATGTCTTTTTACCGTTTTCTCAACCTTCATTCCACGTGTTAATCCTCGAACTCGCTTTTTGGTTCTACTAGTTGTAGAAAAATAAAGTAATATAAATGTCATTGATTGATGTTAAGTATTACATAAAGTAATATAATAAATGACAAGTATTACATAATAAACTACTAATAAAATAATCAAAATAACTTACATATCAAGGAAACATCCAGAATATCGGCCTGTATATCTTCAACAACATCATTGATTGATGTTCTTCGTCGGAGACGCATCGAGGAGTGACTCGAGCTTCCTGCTTTAATAAAAAATAAAGACAATTATATATACATTAAGTAAATTTAAACAATCTAAACAAAAATGACTTACGCATCATGGAAACGTCAGGAACAGTAACTTGTATATCTTCTACGGCACTATCATTTGATGTTCTCTATTGAAAGTGCACCGACGAGTGACTCGAACCTCCTGTTTTAATGCGAAAGTAAGATAATTATATATACAAGAAGTAGATTTAAACAATCTAAACAAGATTTCGAAGAAAAATAAATAAGTTTATATATAAACTGTTATATATATAACAGTTTATATATAACTGCTTATATATAAACTGCTATATATAAGCTATTATATATAAGCAGTTTATATATAAACTGGTTATATATAAACTGTTTTATATATAACTAGTTTATATATAAACTGCTTATATATAACAACTTATATATAGCAGTTTATATATAAACAGTTATATATAAACTATTATATATATAAACTATTATATATAAACTGCTTATATATAATAGCTTATATATAGCAGTTTATATATAAATTGTTATATATAATTGTTCATTTATAAACTGCTATATATAAGCTGTTATATATATTATGTTATATATATATATATATATCTAACTTTATGTATATTATGTTACCTGCATTGTTGCTCACAGGTGGTACTCGTGACATATTGATTTGGGTGTTGAGTGTCAACTTTATGTATATTATGTTACCTGCATTGTTGCTCACAGGTGGTACTCGTGACATATTGATTTGGGTGTTGAGTGTCTCCTCAAATGAGGCTTCTCTCGTCGGCGGGGAGGGAGAACGACGAAATAATCGTCGTACCGGCGCCATGTTCGAGACCTGCCAATACAAAATAAAGTTTAATTAGTGATGCAAAAAATGTATAGAATCTATATATGTACTTTAAAGTATATTGACGTAATGAACATAAACTTAATTTCAATTACACTACCATGCATGCATTACCTTCTCCATTTGAGGATTAGAATACTCATTATTATCATTATTGACATCATCACCACTGGACGAACTAAGATCCTCCTCACCATCGGGCAATCTGTACTCGTCATCATCTCGTACATTTACATTCAAATTTTGATTCTTACTGAATCTGATCTCGTTAGGCACCAAAGCATTCAGTCGCAATTGATTCTTCTTAATATTATTGAGCCTTTCTTTCTCATATGCTAACATCATACGACCTGTATGTCTAGGTTAAAGCCATATTTTTTCCTTTGGAGGCATATTTTTCGACTAAACACAAAAATTAAATAAAATAAAATGAACATCACACTACATAACGAATTACTCTAGATGGAAACATATAACTTGATTGATAATATTTGATAAAACTAATTTGACACAACACGTAACGAAATAGGAACAAACATTTAACATTACATATCAGTATCAATATCAGAATCATAATCCATTTTCTTCGTTATCTCCATTCTCTAATTTGATAAAACTAATTTGGCACAACACGTAACGAATTACACTAGATAGAAACATAAAATGTTTGTCCACATACAAAACAAAATAGGAACAAAACAGTTAACATTACATATCGGTATCAATATCATAATTATAATCCATTTTCTCCCCATCTTCTTCGTTATCTCCATTCTCTAACATTGTTTCATCATCAACGACATCATCATCGTCATCATCATCATCAATGTTTTCCCCCATTGAATGCAGAACCCTATCACTAGGGATAACCTCAGGAATTGCATCATTCCTATGAAATTGAGTAGCAGTATCTTCAACGACGATTGGGATAACATTTGTTGTTTCTACTTGTTGGAACACGTCACCAGATCCATGCAATTCTGCTGCCCCGGTATCATCATCATCCAACTCCGGTACATCCCAGGTTCCCCGATGATGGACTTTTTGTATGATTTGCCATTGCGCACCTAACTTTGTATCATTGACATAGAAAACTTGTTGAACCTGACTAGGCAAAACAAATGGATCATCTTTATACCACCGACTCTTGACATCAATAATAATAAAATGTGAATCAGTGCGCACTGTATTCCTACTACCGGTGTTGAACCATTCGCATTGGAACAAAATGACTTTATTCCCGTAAATATATGTCATCTCATAAATTTTGCTCAAGTAACCGTAAAAGTCTAGCTCACGACCCTCGTGTTCCCCTTTGGAGACCAACCCACTATTCTGACTCCTACGATGCATGTCTCGGTCCCTAGTATGGAATCGAACTCCATTGCAAATGCAACCCGAATACATATTCACTATCACGTTAGGTCCATTTGCTAATGACCAGAGCTCATCATTTACTTTGGGGGACCCTTGCGCTCGTAAAAGATTAATCTACATAAACAACATATGAAAGTCGTATTAAATTATTGTTAAAGTGATGCAAAGTAACTTTCTTTATATATCTTACGCGTTCTTTAAACCACTTCGGAAATTTTTGGCGTTGAATTTGAAGTATGTCACGTCCATTTAGAATTTGAAGTAGACTTTTGTGTTCCCTAATTAGAGAAATTTAATTTATTAATAAAATGGATAATCAAACAAAAATATCATGAATATTATAAATTTGAAACACGTACTCTAGATATGGCTCAACCTCAGCAGTGTTATACAACACAAACCACTTAGCCATATTGAGCTCCTTTTCAGACACATCAGGAGCCCTTGAGATACATCCGAAAGGACGGACATTTTGGTTAAAGACAACTAGCCCCAAGCCACGTTCGCCATCATCACAATTGCGTTCTTCTCTGTTAAATACGGTTTCAACATGGCTTAAGTACATTGAGCAAAAAGTCAAACACTCTTTCACGATGCACGTCTCCGCAATGGAACCTTCAGTCCTAGCTCGGTTAGATACAAATTCTTTCAAAGTTCCAAGAAACCTTGAAATTAATAATAGTTAGATGAATATTACACATTTTACACATTTTTCAAGATATTAAACTAAATTAACGTTATAATAGTTGCATTTACCTTTCAATTGGAAACATCCATCGATATTGTACTGGTCTAGGAAGTTTGGCCTCACGTGCCAAATGAACCGCCAAATGGACCATTACATCAAAGAATTTTGGGGGGATAATCTTCTCCATTTTGCAAAGTATCAGAATTATGCGTTCCTCTAATTTCTCCAAATCTGTCCGCACTAATGTTTTGGAGCACAACTCCTGAAACCATTCACCCAACTCAGCTAGTGTAATACAAATATCTTTAGGAAGGTATCCACGCTTCCCAATGGCAAGAATTCGTTGTAACAAGACATGACAATCATGGCTTTTAAGGCCCAATAATTTTTCAGCCTTTGTAGTCACACATCTTGAGATGTTTGCAGCATAGCCATCTGGATACTTTACTGATTTCAAAAAATCATAAAAATACTCCTTCTCCTATGGGGTTAATGTATATATTATGAGAGGCTTGACATAAGACCCATCAGGACGCTTTTGTAAGTGAAATTCCGCCCTTATGCCCATATCTTCTAGATCAAGGCGTGATTTTTTTGTGTCCTTATTCTTACCATCCATGTTCAATATTGTTCTAAGTAAATTGTCACATATAATTCTCAATGTGCATCACATCAAGGTTGTGATGAAGCTTTAGTGTTTTCCAATATGGGAGCTCGAATAAAATGCTTTTCTTTGTCCAGTTCAATTCTGTTGGGTCACGAGGCCTTTTCTTGTTACTCGGATGCTTTCCAAACATGGCATTTGACAAGCAGTTCAATTGATTTAGTACTTTTTCCACTGGTAACTCCAAGGATCGAGTTTGATACTCAGACATACCGTTAAATGACTTACTCCTTCGCAAAGTATGGTCCTCGGGAAGGTAACGTCGATGGCCCAAGTAGCCAATCTTACTTCGCAGGCGTTGAGATAATGCATCATCATTACACAGGGGACAAGCAAGATAACCTTTCGTACTCCACCCAGATAAGTTACCATAGGCAGGAAAGTCATTTATCGTCCACATTACAGCTACATGCATCCGAAACGTTTGTTGAGTAGAGGCATCATAAGTGAGTACGCCATTTTCCCACAACTTGTTCAACTCATCAATCAATGGTCGCATGTAAACATCAATTTCTTTACCGGGGGCATTAGTCCCAGGAATAAGTAAAGTCATCATGAAAAATGGATCCTTCATGCAGTTCCAGGGTTCCATGTTATATGGCATCATTGCCATAGGCCACATGCTATAAGAGGTGCTCATGTTCCCAAAAGGGTTGAACCCATCGGTGGCGAGGCCTAGCCTCACATTATGGGGATCCTTAGCAAAATAAGGATAACATCGATCAAAGTCCTTCGATATTTTGCACATCTTTCATTTTGGTGTTATCATACTCTTCGTCTGTCCAAAAATCCCCTGAATCACGCCCCGTATAAGTCCCCCTACAATAGTCTTCTACTAATTCGGGGAAATCGTCATCCTCGTCTTCATTATCACCAATTTCAACATTCGTGTCATCTTCAGATTCATTGATTTGGTGTTGTAAAATAGATTCTCCATGATGAACCCATATCTTATAACTTTCCATTATGCCATGGCGTACTAAATGATACATCACAACATGGCCAATGTGCCAATAACGATTACAACAATTATTACACGAGCATTGAATTGTACCATTTTGGCTCACTTTGGCCATTGCTCTGTCAACAAAAAACTTAGCGCCCTCACGATACCGCTCGCCTACTCTATGCTTAAGTGTCATCCAACTCTTGTCCACTTCTTCCATATCTGTTTATTGAGAGATTACATAAACAACAATAGATGAATTAAATTTTACTTAAAAGTTACCTTTTTTCCTCGTATATTTCATACAAAGCAATATAATTTAAACTCTTATTGACCCCCTACATATTCGCTAATTGAGAGAGTACATAAACAGCAAATGATGAATTAACTTTTACTTAGAAGTTACAATTTATTTCCTTGTGCATCTCGTATAAAGCAATATAATTGTATCTCCTCTAAAAGGTGAGTGGTCCTATCCCATTCAAGACAGCATATTTCTGTAACACACTTAGCAGCTCATCCACATTGTTTCAATCTGAGGAAATTTCGGCAGCATATCCCCATAGTTCTCCAAGTACACGACATAGATTTGCAATTGTTTGCGTTATTTCAATTGATGTCGATTTATCAATTGAATTAACACTCAACACCGCATCAATCTATTATGCACCCAGAGAACGTTAAGAGACGGCAACAGAAGTTCCCCCAAAAGTAACAAGTGTACACCACTAAGTACATTATTATACAGAATCTATGCAGTCCCAAACTGTCCAAACATGATAATTCAAGAGATTTCATTACAGGGGTAATGACTCTCGAATGGGTCTAAGGGCTATTGAAAACATATGCATAAGAACTAGATGGCTTGTATCTATGCGCACTATGTGTAACTTGAGAGGTTTATTACTATGTATAATTTACCCTACTTTTAATTAATGCTTTAAAAGTTATGTTGCTCACCACATTAAAACCACCAATAAGATAATAGTATTTATACTTTACTTTTAAATTCTTAGACCACAACTAACCCTTTGCAAAAATACTATTAAAACTATAATTAAAGAGCAATGCACATATCTTCTAAACATTAATTTGAATATTATAAACCGAAAAAAGGGAAAAAACATAAATTATAAGTTTAAAAAATTCTCGAATGGCAACATAAATCTAAACATCATTCAAATTTTAAACCAATTATGTCAAATTAAAAAAAAATGATGGATGAGTTAACAAGTTACCAACAAGTTGGAGCCAGAGAGAGGAAAAATGGAGATGGAGCCGGAGAGGTCAACCAGAAGCAGGTCTGAAGTTTGCACGCTTTTAAGTTATAACTGTTAACAAAAAAATGACTCATTACAAATATATAACTGAATATTATAACGGATACTAACGCACTACCTCAAACGACGTAGTTTTGAGGTGAAGTGAGGGGTTTTCTTGTAATCTCACCCTCATTTTCACACCAAAACTAAGTCGTTTTGAGGTGGTCCGTTAGTAAACCCGTTATTTGGGTCCGCATATGATCGGTTATGTGTGTATATTATATATATAAATTGACAAAAAAAATAATAATAGATTTCGTTACACACAAAACGAATAAAGAACACGGTTTAAAGTATACTCAATCCGCAAACTAAGACCTTTATATCCCATATCCGATCCATAAATTAGCTCTTGTCAAAAACCCACCAAAATCAAAGATTAATTAACTGCAATCTATTTTCAAATACTAAAAACAAAACAAATCAAATAAATTTAAGCAACTACACATATAATGGAGTAGAGAACACCAAAATAAATAATCTCAATCATCAATGAATGGAACTACAGATTCAAACCCCAATCTAAAAAAAAATGTATCAATAAACATAATAATAATTAGAAACTTAATTACCTTCAATAAACAATGTAATAGCACCTCTTGTAATACCATGATTTAGATTTCTTGTTGATTTATTATTTTCCTAAACGCAAATTGCTGTCTCGGTGTACAAATTGCAGTACAAATTATAGTTTCCAGCCATTTGCTTGTTTTTCAGCAAACAAAAATAAATTTACAGTAGCTATAAAATAGGAATCACAATAATGTTTATCAATCAAAGTCAAGATAGCCCATTTAAAGCCATCATCAGATTTGTAAACAGATTCATGTCCATGACCAACTCTTCCAGAAAACCCAAATATGTAAAGTGAAGAAATAAACAAGGAGATGACCTAAATCAATCATTCTCATCAAAACTAAATCAGCATAAACACTAATTTTTACTATAAAACTAATATAATAAAATATAATATATTTACAAATAAACAAATGAGGTATAGAGTAAGGATTGTCAAACGAATGTACCTGAAAAGAAGTGAACAATCGAAAACCTATGAGCATTGATGGTTAAAATCGATTTATGATAAATGTTTTAGAGAAGCATTGATGGTTAAAATCTTGGGGATACTAGCCAAATCATTTGAAATCGATTTGAAATCGATTTCTGATATGTGATAAGGTACACTATGAGCATTCGTTTGAAATCGATTTCTGATAAATATAAAATCGAGTGTGCCGGAGCAGGACGGAGGGATAACAGAGGTGGTGGACGCGGGGAAGAGAAGGACGGAGGAGAGGTTAGGGTTCGGTTTCGGTGAGCGGAGAGGGAGAGGGAGAGGGAGAGGGAGAGTTTTTTTTGTGGGTCTTTTAGTTAACTTACCCGCCCAACAAAAATTAGTAACACACAAATAAAATATTTTTGGCATCATAATTTTCTTTGTTGCCAAAAGTATGAGATTTTTCTCAACCCACTCCTATTTTTCCAAAAGTTAAGTCATGTTTGGCAACAAAAAAATATGATGCTAAAAGCTAAAAAATTTCCCTCTTTTATTTTGCTAGCGTCCTGCTTGAAATTTTAACTTTTGGCAACAAGTTTTATTTTATGTTGCCAAAAGTACAATGTAAAATAGTCTTTTGGCAACATAATTCAAATTTTGTTGCCAAAAGGGTATCTTTGGCAACAAAAATATCTTGTGTTGCTAAATATTGTTGCTAAGGGTGCAAATTCTTGTAGTGTATGGCATTAGCGTGATGGGAATTTTGAATTGAGTGAAGGTCTTGCTACCTAAGAAGAATATGCTTCCAAACAGCTATCCTACTATAAAAAACAATTTAAAAGGTTTGGGAATGAAGTATAAATCAATTCATACTTGTGTGTATGACTCCATACTATACTGGAAGGAGTATGAAAATGTCGATCGGTGTTCGGTATGCGATGAGCCTAGATATGTCCAATCTACTGGAAAGGAAGGAACAAGCTCAAAAGTGCCTCAAAAAGTGTTAAAAAAAATTCTCGTTGGGCCTAGATAAAAGTGGTTCTTCAAAGTACCATGGATAGAACGCAATGACCTGGCATGCTAGGGCAAAAGTAGGGGAAAATGTCATGCGCCATCCTATTGATTCTACAACTTAGAAGAGGATGAGTTTTCAGTATCCTAATTTTTCTCGGGAATAACATAAGAGTCGTTTGTCAATATCAAAAGATGGTTTCAATCCATTTGGAAATATTAGTGCCAATAATAATGTATGGCTAGTGATCATATCCCCACTCAACCTCCTTCATTCACAGTGTATGAGACTTGAATTTTCGATGTTGTCTTTATTGATCCATGGGCCAAAGGCACCAAGTGAGTACCTCGATGTTTACTTGGATCCTTTGGTGGAAGAATTAAATGAGTTATGGGAAGAAGGTGTGCAAGCATTTGACTCTTTAAGAAAAGAAGAGTTTACGCTGGAAGCTATGTTGATGTGGGTAATTCATGATTTTTCCATCTTATGGGACATTATTCAATTGTGTAGTACGTTGTTATTTGGGGTGTCCTATTTGTGGAGACTGAACCTCGTAATCTCCCCTCTAGCTCCAAAATGTATGCCATTTCTATAGGATGTTTTTACCCCCCCCCCCCACATGGTTTTAGATTTGAGAAATGTTCTAATTTTTTACCGAGCATGGTTGAATATAGGCTACGGCTGAAAAAACTTTCAACCTCAGAAAATGAAAGTAAATCTTATAATTGTGGCCTAATATGCCAGGTAAGAATCCTAAATTTTAGAATGTCAAGCATAATAACACCCAACTAGGAATGAAACTGAGACAAGAAAGGCATTATCTAGGAGTTCAATTTTACTTAACTTGCCTTATTGGAAGAATAACCCGGTGCACCATGTGTTGTATATGATGAACGCAGAGAAGAACATCATTGAACATATTCTGGGCACATGCCTTGGGGGGAGTCATTTGAAGGATAGAGAAAATGCACGAAAATACCTTAAAGAGTTGAAACTTAAGCCACAACTATAGTTGAAAGAAGATAGTAGGGGAAGGATAGTAATTCCCCCTGGTGTGTTTACTTTGACGAGTGAGGAAATGAGGGTTCTTTTAGACACAATATATCATTTGAAAGTTCCATCTAATTTTTCGTTCAACTTGAAAAGGATTTTTAATTATGGTACCCATGATTTACATAAGTGTAAGTCCCATGATTGTCATGTTAACATGCAATTGGTTCCTCTATCGTTTAAGCCATGTTTCTCAAAGAACAAGGATATGTCGAGGGCTATTATGAAAACTAGTATCTAATTCTCACTTTTTTTAGAAGGTAGTCAATCGAGATCACATAGTGGCCACAAAATTGGCGGTGAACGAATCAATTTGTGTCTTGAAGAAGTTCTTTTCCCCATCTTACTTTGACATAAGTGTTCGTTTGTTGTCACACCTATGCGATGAGGCACTTCTTTGCGGCCCATTTAGATATCAGTGGATATATCTATTTGAAACATTGATGAAAGTTTTCAAAGATTACATTAAGAATGCATGATAAATTGAAGGATCAAATGCAGAGGAATACATCACCATGGAGTCATCAATCTACACTCGGGTATATATGCCTAACTCGACCAGCATGGATGACAACGATGATTTCGTCGATGAGGATGGTCATGTGATGGGAAAATGAGTGAAATTAACGAGTTTGAAACATGAACAAGTAGCTCTTTATCTATTTGACACACATCAAGATGTCAAAGAATGGAAAAAGTAAGTTTAAATTATTTTAATTTTTACATGATTAATTTTGTAACTCGTTCGTCACCATCTATGTAGAAAATATGATATATGTAAGAACAATAAAAGACAAAAACAATGACACAATCAGACATAAAATTTAGGTTGTGGTTGTCACACGAGGTACTTATAATGAAAATAGTTGTTATTAAATGTCACATTACAAGAAATCTTTACAACTAACCTAATTAATTTATCTATATTCCCAGCTCTTAGATACGGGTGATGCGACATCAAGGCTTGCTCGTATAGCCACTGGGCCCTTATTCATGGCACAAAAGTACAAAAAGTATCGATTGAACGGTTACGTATTCGGTGTAAGGGTGTACGAGGAAAATACAAATGTACAAAACTCAAAAATTTCATACAAGGCTCTTACTTTCTTTAGAGAGAGCGCGAAAGATAAAAACCTCGTTGAAGCTGAAATGACTTACTATGGTGTAATTCAAAATATATTTTAATTGGACTATGTAAACTTCAAAGAGGTTGTATTTTACCGTTATTAGATAAGAGTTGAGGATAAAAATGATTGTAAAGTTTATCTTAGTACCAATTTGATCATGGTTGACTTGTCCAAGTTGAAGAGAAACGGACGTGTGAGCGACGAGCCATTTGTTTGTGCTTTTTAAAAGGTCAAGCAAGTGTTTTACTCGGAGTATATCAACAACAAGTCATGGTCAATCGTTCTACATGCGCCAAAACGTCTAAATAGTAGTGTGGATGACTTGGCTGCACCTACCGAATATCAATCCATTTTTTATGATAACGTGAATTTGAAATAATTTCTAGATTTGTAATAAGTATTCAAATTATTTGTAATGTCCAGTGGTTGTATTATTCTAGTTCTTTATTATTATCGGAGGATAGTTTAATTATTTTTATTCATTTGTACTTGATCATTTTAATGCTTGTAATAACCAAGTGAATATGTTAATTAGAATTTTAATCAATTTAATTCAAAGTTAATGAACCAGGAGTGTATATGTGGGGTGGGGGTGGGGGCAGTGTGAGTGTGTATAAATTGAATTTAGTATTGGCATAAATTGTTATTTATATTTGTATAATTGAAATTGATATAAATTGATATTGGTATTGGTATGTATTGTTATTTTTGGATTTGAGCATTAATTCAAAGTCCATATACATGTTTGTACTAATAATAATGATTTTTGCTAGAAAATGACTTCTTCCAGGCGCAGTAGCAGTGACGATGAGGGCTCCGCAGTCAGTAGGATCCCAAAATGGGGCAAATTGGGGTCCATCATTGAGAATAAGACGACATTATTGGCTAGAGCGCTAGAGTTGCTGAAGGCGATCGTTGGCCCAGGTACACTAATTGGAGTGCCATGCCTATTGACCTCAAGATTAACATCTGGAGGGCACTATAGGAAGTGTATTTGTATTTATATTTATATTTATATTTATATTTATAAGCAACTAACCCATAATTTATTTTGGGTTTGTATTTGTTTGACAGGAACAATTCGTCCTGCTCCCACATCTCCGCTACTCCACATTGCGATAATTGTGAGATCAATATAAGACGTGGAAGAAGAATTTGCGGGCACGGTACTTTGGGAGGAGCCGAGAGTCCATTCTGAGACTACATGACACCGTCCCCCCCGAAGGAGTCGATCTCATTGGCAAAGTGGCAAAAGTTTATCAGCAATGAGATCGATGAGCGACAATCGAGCGAAAAGGTTGGACGTGCACTACTACGGATGGACGTCTGACACCAAGATGGAGAACATGATGGTATGTTTTAATTTTTCATTAATTTTAGTTATTCTAATTTAGCCTTAGTTTACATTACATACTAGTTTTGTATTATTTTATTTCAAGACACGGGGAGTGGTCCTTGGGGTAGGACACATGGGCTCTATGCCTATGTGTCAATTCAGACGAAAAAGGGAAAGGATAATGAGGTGGCCCCAAGTGTCGCAACCACCATTGTAAGTTATAAATGTTTAATTTTTTTAATTATGTTATAATTTTTTTGTATGCTTAATTAAGTAATCGTGTACTTTTTGTCTTTTCAGGAAAAGCTTAAGGAAGTGAATGAGTCACAGTCTAATGCCGACAAAGAAATTTTGGCTACGGACGCACTCAACCAAGTGCTTGGGGAGGATCACAAGGGGAGGATAAGGGGGTGAACTTGCGGGTGGGGAAGTCTAGGATCATTGGAATGGAGATAAGAAACAGCGGGTTGGCACATAAGGTGGACACCCATGATGATAAGCTATCAAGGTTGGAGGAGACGATCCTAGATATGTACGCCTTCATGAAGCATCAGTTGGGAAAAGGAAAGGCCAAGGGAAGGGGAAGGAGAAGGAGGTAGAGGTAGACAAGGAAGAGGATGCCACTACTTCATCACCGATACGCACAGACTCGGCGCTATATGATGATCCATTTCCCATTGTGACCCTCGCCGAGCGAACTATGTTAACAATCAGTTGGTCAAGCGTGTTTCTACTCAACATGTATTATAGGGAGCCAATAGCACGGGGGTTTAGGGATCCGAGCTTCCTCTCGAGAATGCTGGTTCATGGAATGTGACACCCCGCCTAATAAAATACCGGGTGATCAGTACTATACAAAATTAAAACAGGAATCCCAGTTGGATCATCCTTATCATCATTGTCGAAAACTTTTTAAAACTTACTAACCACCTAGTATTCCAAAAGCTGGTGCCAATTTTTAACTTTTTGATTAAACAAAACAGTACATGCGGAATTAAAAACAAACCATTCACACAACTGAATGAAAATAAACGGAATCATTAATTACACAACTTGCCGAATAAATCAACGGCCACCAAGAAATAATCGAATACAAATATCCAACACCGGAAAAAAATAAGTCTGAAAACTCAACTGAAAGTCTGGGTGACATGCCCTAAATAAAACTGAAACTGATACAAGATTCCCACTCTAGGAATGAATGAATGACGCGTCTAATCCAAATTCCTGCTAGCATCCACATATGCCATAGCTCCGTGTCCATGGAATAGAATATCAATCCTGGCGTCCCTATGGATCGACACCTAAAAGGTTTTGAAAATACTTTTATAGCAAGGGTTAGAACCAAAAACATTTTGAAAATATTTCCCAAGTGAATTAACTGCAGTAATTTAAAATGCATTAATGCGCTTCATATTTAAGTTAGTGTCGCACTCCCTTGTGGACATTCTCACCCCTCCACTATTGTGCACACCTAGCGGTTACCTTAACCCCACCTAGTTGTACTACCCCATCCAACTAGTCCTCATATAACCTTCCCTTGCCATACTACTCTAACTCGTGTATAATGATTCTTGAATTATAAGTTATCTCACAATTAACTTAATTAATTCCTCTTAAATAGTAGCATATAATCGTGTCACAAGTTATATAAAGTAAATACATCACACACTGTATTATTACCCGTATATAATATTTACTACCATTATATACGTACCTTTACTACAATATCCACACACATAACATACATATATCCATCCCTTCGAGTATACCCTCGCCGGATGATTCCCTCTAAAATGATATCTCACTAGGTGTGCTCACAAAATCTAGTTCCCCAAGTTGAAATCGCTCACCAACTTGGCCCAAAAATATAAACGTAGTGGAGGCGGTCATATTACTTCCCTGAAAGTGAGATAAATCCCTCACCCATATATACCGGACGCTATGGCCTGGGGATATACTCGCCCTACTCCTCAAGCTAGGGGATTCACCCACATCGCGCAAGGTCCCTTGATAGCATTAGAGTATATAAATTGAATAAATATCTAGTCCTTGATATTTAATATCACACACAATATATACACGTATATATATACTATCACTACACCATATATATATAATATAAACCCCGGCTTTACCGTGTACTCAAAATCCCGCACACTGCCTGTAATTTAATATCACACACAACATATACACGTATATATATATACTATCACTATATATATATATATATATATATATATATATATATATATATATAAACCTCAGCTTTACCGTGTACTCAAAATCTCGTACACTGCCTGTAATTTCCTGAGTCTGTGGCCCGACTCAACGTAAATAAATTTTCTCACTTAATAATTAATCATTTTCCCGAGTCTATGATCCGAGTCTATATAATTAATTCACACCTCAATTAATATAATACTTTCCCCGAGTATATCGTCCGACTCTAATTAAATTAATTCACACACTTATTAATTTAATACTTACCCGAGTCTACAATCCGACTCTAATTAAATTAATTATCACATCTATTAATTTAATACCAACCCGAGTCTATAATCCGACTCTTATTAAATTAATTATCACACCTACTAATTTAATACCTACCCGAGTCTATAATCCGACTCTAAATAAATTAATTATCACGCATATTAATTTAATACTTACCCGAGTCTACAATCCGACTCTAATTAAATTAATTATCACACCTATTAATTTAATACCAACCCGAGTCTATAATCCGACTCTAATTAAATTAATTATCACGCCTATTAATTTAATACCTACCCGAGTCTATAATCCGACTCTAATTAAATTAATTATCACACATATTAATTTAATACCTACCCAAGTCTATAATCTGACTCTTATTTAATTAATTTAGGCATTAATTAATTACCATAAATCCGAGTCTGTGGTCCGACTTTAATATAATTAATTCACACATTAATTGATCAACACAAATTTGAGTCTGTGGTCCGACTCTAATTTAATTAATCCATACAATAATTAGTAAATACCCTTCCTGAGTCAACAATCCGACTTTAAATTAATTAATTACAACATCAATTAATTTAATAACTTGACATCACCCAACCATTCTCCCCGGACTCGCTGACTTGGCCCATACTTTAATATTTCCCGAGTCTATGTTTCGACTTCAAATTAATTACACTCTCAATAATTAATTTAATACTTTGGTGTCACTTAACCAACATACCCAGACTCGCTCACTTAGTCCATTTTACATCTCATAACTTCATTCCCACATATTTTCCTACAATGTGTCACACATTTATTTCCATAAATTCCCCAATTATATTTACCTATAATTACCAACATACCCGGACTCGATCACTTGGCCCGAAATTAAATATTTCTCGAGTCTATATCCCGACTCTAAATTAATTAGTTTATGTCCAAACTTAATTAAATACCTTAGGGTCGCTTGAGCAATATGCCCGGACTCGCTCACTTGAGCCGTATCTAACTATTTTGGAATAAAATTCCTCAAATCCATCAATTAAGTGCCCCACATAAATTCATCCTAGTCCCAATTACTTTCTCCCATAATTGCTTGGAATATTTGTTTCATAGTTATTTATCACTTATTAATGTATGAAACTTATCTTCCAACTAAATTTCCCTTTATATAATAAACTGGCCGAACTGCCCAGGTTTCGCCATCATCGATCGATCGAGACCCTTGGGTCGATCGATCGATCGTTCCAGTATTCGTCCTCTCCAGCCACTGTCGGTCATGGACGAAACTTAAAGCTTTAATTCTCAATCTAAGCCCTTACCCAAACACAAATAACATATCCTCCAAATGAGATAAGGGTCTAAACATCCCACAGACCTTATTTAATCATCAATATCCATAAATTCCAAGGTTTTCCCGATTTGGGTATTATCTGGGTTTCAAATCCCCAATACGAATTTCATTCATATTATAAGCAATTAACCATATACCCTTATTGGTTTTAACGTACGATTCATTCCTCTATATTCTAGGATCATGAACACAATCAATCTCACCCTAAATCCCATTAAGGTATATCAATTTCCAAGAACCCAATTTAAATTTTGGTTACACACCCAAACCAAAATTTTGATTTACACATCACTACGATATGAATTGATTATCATAAATTCAAAAATCACAACAGTTAACCACTTGCCTGAAATTGTTCGTAGTGCCTGATCCGTTGGTGTAGTCCCTTAATTTGGTTCCAAAATCCCCAATTTGGTTCTTGATATGCTTTCCCCCAATTTCCCTCTCAAACCCTAGGTTTAGAGGTGTGTTAACTGTCGTTCCCTAATCTCCTAATTAGGTTAAAAATACCAAATCCCATTTTTGGCCATGTGGGCCTAATTAAAAAGGCCCAACTCACCCCGTGTGGGCCCGACTATGTCCAAAAATACCCCGAGACCCAATTACTACCCCTGAGTACTCTTTTCTGACTATCTCGACCCATCCGGACGCAACCACGCACTCAGAATTTCCATCCGAAATACTTTTCGAAATTTCCAAGTTTCGACCTCAAAATGTGACACACTACATTTCGAACCATTAAACTTAAAAGTCACAAATTATAAATAATTCGTCTCACTCAAATAAATTCTCCAACTTCAATTTAAGTTTCTCCAATTTAAATATTTTTTTATAATTCCCAAAAATAATTAAATATTAAATCCTCAAAATTACGGGGTGTTACATACTCCCCCTTACAAAGGAATTTCGTCCTCAAAATTAAGATGAGCACAATGTTCTAAGCTTCGCATATTACTCTCTAGTCATGTGCCTCCAAGCCCGCTATATCTATCCCATCCGCCTCTAACCATACGTTACACAAGTATGCATTTAGATTAACCAGGGCGCCCATACACCCTATACCCGTGCTTAACCGCACAAAATTTGCCTTAATTAACCCGGGTTCCCATACACTCTATCCCCGAGCTTTACCTCACGATAGTTACCTGACTGTGCTTGTCGTAACCCGTATTATAAATTCGAACCCGTAGTCATATCACACATATATATATACTGCCCGGGTATCTAACCCATGTACTATCGTCCAAACATCTTCCCACAAAATACTTGTCTCTCAACACAAAAGTATATACGCTTACCCTTATGCTACCAAAGACATCATAAAATACCGCGCCCTTACTATCACTAGTCCTTGCGCAAAATAAACCCCGAGCTATCTCTCTTTGCTCGAAAATAAATCTAACCACCCTGATTCACTTCAGTAAACATCCTCACTTACCGAGATAAAATGTGAGAACACAAAACCTCACTTTGTGTCTATCTCACCAGGCAATACAACATGTATACACTCATATATATAGGCTTTACGCCACCCCCCCTTCAGGTGATACTCAGTACCAACCATATCCGTGTGTCGTGAACACCAAAACTTTACACTACTATCCACAATAGTTAAATTCCATCTCTATCCAGCCGATATTTAGGAAAATATTATCAACCCTACTCCAAAATTTTTTGAAAGTAGTAACTCCTCGTATAATTCAAACCTTCACTCAGTGTACACCTCCACTATTCCGTGAAGAACAACAAGGGACTCCGCTACCCCACGGAAAGTTTATCAACACACTATGGCTGCTACAGCCAACACACCCACTAAATTCGACTCACCCGCGAATTCTAGTGAAAAATAAGTCTTATTTTATGACATTCTCTTTATCACTCAAAAATATACCTCATGCCCATAGGGTAAAGATAATTACATCCATACTCCAACTGCAACCGCTGATCTTCGGGTTCTCGAGCATCTTCTCCTTTCCCGAATGCGCCCATGACTTGCTTTAGAGATTGTACATCCAGGACCTCGTCCTGTTGTTAATCACTGCCTCGCTTAAGATAATATCTCTTCATGTGTCTCTCTTTCTCCACAAACAAAACACCTTCTAATACATTCACCCTGCCACTAGTCCCTTCCATGCCGACCTTGTTGGAATTTCTGGCCATCGTGCTGATAGTCTCCAGTTCTAAATCGTTTGGCATGATTTCCCTACCGGAATCCTTCCCCTGACCTCCCCATGTCTGGTGCTGGGATACCCCACTGGTACTATTCCTTCCTTCTTTATCCGACTGGCTAGTTTCTAGTCTCTTCCTGCTTCCTTTCACGTGGAAGCAATATTTCTGACAGTTCTGGAGTGTTGCGTTAATGACATCAGTATAAGCTACTAATGCGGAATTACCAATTAAATGTTGTCTGATTATCCAGACTAACCCATCCACAAACCTTTACTTTCTTTATCTCTTCATCGCTTACCTCATTCGGTACAAAATTTGTCAACGAGTAAATTCATCCTCGTAATCGGCCACGGAACGGTCCCCCTCAGTCACCTCTTTAAATGTTCTCCCCATTTCGGTCTCAACCGCTGGAGGAAAATACGTGCGGTTGAACCGCTCCCAAAACTTTGCAATAGCTAGTGTATCCCTTTTCTCAATTGTGGAGATCAACTCCCACCATTGTAGCGCTGCTCCCACTAAACTAGAAGTGGCTAAAATTTGCTTCCTCACCTCATCGCAATCTCCCATGCGTAGGTGACGCTGGATATCTCACTTCCACTGACACGCTATAACTATATCTGAACCTCCTCGAAACTCTGATGGATGCCCTTTTTGAAAAACCTATCGTATTTACTGCCACCCCAACGCCCCGGGGTGGGCCTGAACATATGGTGCCACTAACACTTGTGGCTGATCTCGTGGCAAGTACCTTGCCATTGCGATCATCGTCGTTTCAACTGCCTGCGCCACCAATTCAGTTACCTGCGCTGCCGAAATGATCTCTGGCATTTGCTGCGGTAACTCTTGCTCCTGACGAGCCTCTCCAGTCTCATCTCCCCTGCTGCCTTAGCTGCTCTCTCTCCAGGGCGGCATCTGGAATGAGAATCAAATCGTATGAGTTCACACACAAATAAGAAATGTGACAGAAGAACGTAAATGCGTATATGTATAAGAATACAATAATCCTATGATAGGGCTCTATATCAAAGATTGTTAAGCCGAAACGTGAGCTGCATAGATCCTAAGGACACTTGAACCTGATGCTCTGATACCATCTGTGACACCCCGCCTAATAAAATACCGGGTGATCATTCATATACCAAATTAAAACTGGAATCCCAGTTGGATGATCCTTAGCATCACTGTCGAAAACTTTTTAAAACTTACTAACCACCTAGTATTCCAAAAGCTAGTGCCAATTTTTAACTTTTTGATTAAATAAAACAGTACATGCGGAATTAAAAATAAACCATTCACACAACTGAATGAAAATAAACTGAATCATTAATTACACAACTTGCCGAATAAATCACCGGCCACCAAGAAATAATCCAATACAAATATCCAACACCGGAATAAAATAAGTCTGAAAACTGAACTGAAAGTCTGGGCGACATGCCCTAAATAAAATTGAAACTGATACAAGATTCCTACTCTAGGAATGAATGAATGATGCGTCTAATCCAAATTCCTACTAGCATCCACATATGCCGCAGCTCCGTGTCCCTGGAATAGAATATCAATCCTGACATCCCTGTGGATGGACACCTAAAAGGATTTTAAAATAGTTTTATAGCAAGGGTTAGAACCCAAAATATTTTGAAAATATTTAGCAAGTGAATTAACTGCAGTAATTTAAAATGCATGAATGCGCTTCATATTTAAGTTAGTGTCGCACTCCCTTGTGGACATTCCCACCGCTCCACTATTGTGCACACCTACCGGTTACCTTAACCCCACATAGTTGTACTACCCCGTCCAACTAGTCCTGGTATAACCATCCCTGGCCATACTACTCTAACCCTAGTATAATGATTCTTGAATTATAAGTTATCTCACAATTAACTTAATTAATTCCTCTTAAATAGTAGCATATAACGGTGTCACAAGTTATATAAAGTAAATACATCACACACTATATTATTACCCGTATATAATATTTACTACCATTATATACGTACCTTTACTACAATATCCACACACATAACATACGTATATCCATCCCTTCGAGTATACCCTCGCCGGATGATTCCCTCTAAAATGCTATCTCACTAGTTGTGCTCACAAAACCTAGTTCCCCAAGTTGGAATCGCTCACCAACTTGGCCCAAAAATATAAACGTAGTGGAGGCAGTCATATTCCTTCCCTGAAAGTGAGATAAATCCCTCACCCATATATACCGGACGCTATGACCTGGGGATATACTCGTCCTACTCCTGAAGCTAGGGGATTCACCCACATCGCGCAACGTCCCTTGATAGCATTAGAGTATATAAATTGAATAAATATCTAGTCACTGATATTTAATATCACACACAATATATACACGTATATATATACTGTCACTACACCGTATATATATAATATAAACCCCGGCTTTACCGTGTACTCAAAATCCCGCACACTGCCTATAATTTAATATCATACGCAATATATACACGTATATATATATATATATATATATATATATATATATATATATATATATATATATATATATAACCCCCGGCTTTACCGTGTACTCAAAATCCCGTACACTGCCTGTAATTTTCTGAGTCTGTGGCCCGACTCAACGTAAATAAATTTTCTCACTTAATGATTTATCATCTTCCCGAGTCTATGATCTGACTCTATATAATTAATTCACACCTCAATTAATATAATACTTTCCCCGATTCTATGGTCCGACTCTAATTAGATTCATTAACACACTTATTAATTTAAAACTTCCCCGAGTCTATCGTCCGACTCTAATTAAATTAATTCACACACTTATTAATTTAATACTTATCTGAGTCTACAACCCGACTCTAATTAAATTAATTATCACATCTATTAATTTAATACCAACCCGAGTCTATAATCCGACTCTAATTAAATTAATTATCACACCTACTAATTTAATACCTACCCGAGTCTATAATCTGACTCTAAATAAATTAATTATCACACCTATTAATTTAATACTTACCCGAGTCTACAATCCGACTCTAATTAAATTAATTATCACTCCTATTAATTTAATACCAACTCGAGTCTATAATCCGACTCTAATTAAATTAATTATCACACCTATTAATTTAATACCTACCCGAGTCTATAATTCGACTGTAATTAAATTAATTATCACACCTATTAATTTAATATATACCCGAGTCTATAATCCAACTCTTATTTAATTAATTTACGTATTAATTAATTACCACAAATTCGAGTCTGTGGTCCGACTCTAATATAATTAATTTACACATTAATTAATCAACACAAATCCGAGTCTGTGGTCCGACTCTAATTTAATTAATTCACACATTAATTAATAAATACCCTTCCCGAGTCTACAATCTGACTCTAATTTAATTAATTACAACATCAATTAATTTAATAACTTGGCATCACCCAACCATTCTCCCCGGAATCGCTCACTTGGCCCATACCTTAATATTTCCCGAGTCTATGTTCCGACTTCAAATTAATTACCCTCTCAATAATTAATTTAATACTTTGGTGTCACTTAACCAACATACCCGAACTCGCTCACTTGGTCCATTTTACATCTCATAACTTCATTTCCACATATTCGCCTACAATGTGTCACACATTTATTTCCATAAATTCCCCAATTATATTTACCTATAATTACAAACATACCCGGACTCGATCACTTGGCCCGAAATTAAATATTTCCCGAGTCTATATCCCGACTTTAAATTAATTAGTTTATCTCCATACTTAATTCAATACCTTGGGGTCTCTTGACCAATATGCTGGTACTTGCTCACTTGATCCGTATCTCACTATTTTGGAATAAAATTCCTCAAATCCATCCATTAAGTGCCCCACATAAATTCATCCTAGTCCCAATTACTTTCTCCCACAATTGCTAGGAATATTTGTTTCATAGTTATTTATCACTTATTATGTATGAAACTTATCTTTCAACTAAATTCCCCTTTATATAACAAACTGGGCGAACTGCCTTGATTTCTCCATCATCGATGGACCGAGACCCCTGGGTCGATCGATCGATCGTTCCAGTATTCGTCCTCGCCAGCCACTGTCGACCATGGACGAAACTTAAAGCTTTAATTCTCAATCTAATCCCTTACCCAAACACAAATAACATATCCTCCATATGAGATAAGGGTCTAAACATCCCACAGACCTTAATTAATCATCAATATCCATAAATTCCAAGGTTTTCCCGATTTGGGTATTATCCTGGTTTCAAATCCCCAATACGAATTTCATTCATATTATAAGCAATTAACCATGTACTCTTGTTGGTTTTAACATACGATTCATTCCTCTATATTCTAGGATCATGAACACAATCAATCTCACCCTAAATCCCATTAAGGTATATCAATTTCCAAGAACCCAATTTAAATTTTGGTTACACACCTAAAACAAAATTTTGATTTACACATCACTATGATATGAATTGATTATCATAAATTTAGAAATCAAAATAGTTAACCACTTACCTGGAATTGTTCGTAGTGTCTGATCCGTTGGTGTAGTTCCTTAATTTGGCTCCAAAATTCCCAATTCGGCTCTTGATTTTCTTTCCCCCAATTTCCCTCTCAAACCCTAGGTTTAGAGGTGTGTTGACTGTCATTCCATAATCTCTCAATTAGGTTAAAAATACCAAATCCCGTTTTTGGCCCTGTGCCCCTAATTAAAAAGGCCCAACTCACCCCGTGTGGGCCCGACTATGCCCAAAAATACCCTGAGACCCAATTACTACCCCCGGGTACTCTTTTCTGACTATCTCGACCCATCCGGACGCAACTGAGCACTCAGAATTACTATCTGAAATACTTTTCGAAATTTCCAAGTTTCGACCTCAAAATGTGACACATTAGATTTTGAACCAGTAAGCTTAAAAGTCGCCAATTATAAATAATTCGGCTCACTCAAATTAATTCTCCAACCTGAATTTAAGTTTCTCCAATTTAAATATTTTTTTATAATTCTTAAAAATAATTAAATATGAAATCCTCAAAATTACGGGGTGTTGCATGGAAGTCCCCTCCAAGACATTGTGGTAAGAGTGCGTGTCATGCATGTGGTGGAGAAAAAGGAGAACTCACCTTTGTTGTCGCGCAAATAATGTGTCATGTGGCCTTCCTTCCTCCTCTTACCTGCTCCTTCTTCATGACATTCTGTCTATCTTTTTATTTGAATAATTGATTGTATTTGTATTTTTTTGATTTTGGTACATGTTGGTTTGGATATATATATTTGCATTTCTATTTTATTTGGATATGGATTATATATGCCATGATTTGGTATATTATTTCTATTTTATTTGGATATATGCTGTTTGGGCAGGTACAATTTTGCTATAACAGGTAAAAATATACTGTTGGGCAGTAGTAGTGGCCATACTGCCTAGCAATTTTTTTTATTTTTGCCTAGAATTGTCAAGATCTTTGACCATGAATTTTTTTTTGGTTTTGTCACGGGCTTGTCAAGGTCAAAGACTGTGATAGGACCGTGATAAGTCTAATGAACTTTCCACTGTCTTTGACCATGACAAGTCCGTGACAACCAAGTTGTCACCCTCAGACTTATTACGCTCAAAGACCTTGACAAGTTGAACTTGTCACGATCAAAGCCCGTGACAAGTCAGTTGTTCTGTTGTAGTGGAAAGCTGAACAAACCCAAAAAACACAAAGGTTATGGAAGAAGAAGCGGGAAAACTTTTAGAGGCAAGGTTTAATGAATAAGTTTAATTCTCCAAATGACTATAATTCAACCAGCACCAAGAAGAGTAACATAAAGTGAAGAGTCTTCCTAGCATGTCTCAAAAATAATTTTCCTCTACCAAAGATCGACCAATTGATTGATGCCACAACCAACCACAAAGGAATGATATTCCTCTATTTGGACCAAACCAGGAGAAGACCTCATTCATTACCAATCTTGGCTTGTATTTCTACACTGTCTTGCTTTGGTCTTAAGAATGCAAGAGCAACAAATTAAAGTTTTGTCGCCAAGATTTCAAACATCAACTGGGAAACACTATTGAGGCTATATAGATGATATAATCATGAAACTGTACAAAGTAGACCATTTTCAAGATTTAAAGAAAATGTTTGAGATCCTCAAGCATTACAGAATGAAGCTCAATGCCACCAATGGCTCTTTTAGAGTCCATTTCAGGAATTTACCGGGATATATAGTTAGTCAAAGGGTAATCGAGGGAAACCCCAATCAAATTAAGAAGATAAATAACATTCAACCACCAAAAATAGTTTACGATATTCAAAAGTTAATCATAATATTTGAAGAACTGAACCTTTTCATCTATAAATCTTCAAATAAGTGTTGTCCATTCTTTCATCTATTGAATAAGGACAAAGGCCTGACCTGGAATGAAGAATGTTCAAAAGTACTTGATGAATTTAAGCCCTATCTAAGCTAACCACCTCTTTGGAACACCCGGTATTTTTGACGATTTAAATAATTATGTGATTAATTATTATTATGGGAATAAATATGCAATTAATTATTATTGTTGGATTAATTAAATTAAAATGTGAGAAATTAATTTGTTATTGATTCGGATTTAAAATAATTATTAACTAGCGTGCCAAGGGTTAATACTTATTGTTGAGAATTATTGAATATTACTGTGTGATATATAATATGGAATTATGATACTTGATAAATTGTCGGAAGTGAGAAATATGGCAGTTTGGTAATTTAAGTCTGACACGCGTGTGAGTCGTGTCGGGACTAATTGAATGGAATAAAAAGAGAGTTTATTTTTATTAATTCGTATGGTCATTTCGAGTGCTCCATTGAGTCCAAAAGGGTCGAGATAGTCAAAATAGTATACCCGAGTGTTTAGTTTGGGTCCTAGGGCGATTTTAGGCCTAACCGGCACCTCTTAGGGGTAGTTTTGTAATTTGGATTTTTGGGCTAAACTGATGGACGAAAATTGGGATTAATTATATCAGCTAAGGAAAGTCCATTAGGGTTAAGAAGTGATAGGAAGTTAGAACGGCCATGGAGGGTGTGAGGGAGAACCAAATTTCAAGAGAGAAGACTCATTTGGCATCACCTTGCACAACCGTGACCACCAACGCGTAGATGGAGAAGAGAGGAACGCGTATGTACCAACATCACCAATGGATCAGACCGTCATATTCGAGGCAAGTATTTATTACTTGGTATCTTTTAGCAATAATCATGCTCATGTTAGTATAGTTGTTGGGAATTGAATCTTAGAGGTTTTTAGGTTAAAAACGGTGAAAAACGCTGAAGTTTGGTGAAGAAGACGAACAGTGCAATCTCGGTTCAAACGAGATGGGGATCTCGCGCAAAGTGGTTCGAATGACATGTCTTCTGGTTCAAACGACATGTCCTTCAGGTTCAAACCACATGTCATTCTGGTTCAAACCATAGGGTGAATTCCTGGGAATTTTCTTAGAGCCCAGTTTGGAGTTTATTGGTTTATTAGAATGAGAGAAACTACCAAATAGTAATTTCAAATACGAAGGAATTTTGGGAAAAGGATGTGGGAATTAATACTTTAATTATTTCGGTATAGAGAGAATGTACCTTGGAGATTACGAGAGAGATAGTAATCTAATTATTTATACTATACGTGATAATGAGGTTAAAATGCGTATGGGGAGTATATATGTAGGTTGGAGAAAAATACCTATAAATTATAATAGGATGTGTGTATGCCTATTATGTGATTTTATTATTAAGAGCACTAATGGTTGATAACCCGGGGGTGCAAGAACCTTATAGTTAAGAGCACTGATGAGTGATAACTCTGGGGCGTAGAAACTCTATTGATAAGTGTACTAATGGGTGATAACCTGGGGGTGCAAAGATGATTATTGTTAGGCGCACTAATGGGTGATAACCCGGGGGTGCTGAATTATTATTGATAGGTGCATTAATGGGTGCTAACCCGGGGATGCAAGATTCTATTGTTAGGCGCACTAATGGGTGATAACTGGGGGGTGCCAAATTATTATTGATAGGTGCATTAATGGGTGCTAGCCCGGGGATGCATGATTTCCAGAATATGTGCATTAATCGGTCTTAGCCGGGAGTGCAAGGTTAGTATATATATATATGTGTAGGGATGGTGTGACTATATATATATATATATATGAACTTGGGAATATTGCCACTATGTGAAATTAATAGACTTGGTAATAATAATAATCATTTCATTGCACCAAGTTGTCTTAACCTAAGGGTGCAGGATTAGTGTATATATATATAGGGATGATGAGACTATATATATGTATCAGTGTACTTGGCTAACTTTCTACTTTGTAAGACTAGTAAATAAAATGAAAATGAGAAGTAAAATGATCTTAGTGAATAAAAGATTAACCATTTAAATGGTGAATTATGTAATTCAGTATGTGAGATAAACTATCTGAATAGCGTATTGTATAGGAGATACGGGAATACTACTTGTGAGCATAGTTAGTATTTGTATGGTTTCTGACTAGTTAGATTGGGAGGTATGACTAGGGGAGATTAGATGTACGTTAGGCGTGCACAATAGACGAGAGGTGAGAAACTCATGTGAGAGTTCGATAACTAACATGCGTATAAGACTTGTTTTAAGAACCAGTTTTAAATACTTGCTAAATCATTTTTTACACATCGGGCTCGGACCCGTTTCTTGTATATCTTCTCTCTTTTGCTATATATACGTATTATATCAGGTGCTCAGCCACAGGAGTATCAGATTTAGAGATTTGGATTTCTTGACGTGCTATAGCTGTTGTGGAAGCTGTAGGTCCTTGCAGTAGAAGCATCTATCCTTTTCACTCAGTCTCATCTATACTTCTTGTTTAGGGCATATGTCGCCCACGTCTAGTTCTTTCATCAGAGATATTGCATTCAGTTTATTGTATGGTTTGGAGTTTTGAACTGAGAGTTTTACTCAGTCTTATTTATTCCAGTACTTGATTCATGTTCAGTATGTAATTACATTCCTATGTGTGGTGAATGGTTTATATTTTAAGATGGAAAGAAATGGAGTTAATTGGTTTAACAAATTGAAAATGTTTTGACACCTACCTTAATTTTATATTAGGTGATTAATATGTTAAAAAGTTTCGATAGTGTTGCTGAGAATGAACCAACTGAATATCCTATTTTAAATTGGTAGAGGACTGATCACCCTATATTTAATTGGGCGGGGTGTGACAAGTGGTATCAGAGCATCAGGTTCTAGTGTCCTTAGGGTCTGTGCGGCTTATTACGTTTCAACATATCGTTCTTTGATGTAGAGCCTTATGATAGGATTGTTGTGTTCCCTTATGTATGTAACTTACGTTCTCCTACTACGAATTATAATGGATGTGAATCATTATACGAAATTCAGTGTGATTTAAACACCGAACATTTTAGCACAACCAGCGTGGGCCGTAAGAAGAACTGCGAGAGAAGAGGCTCAACAGAAGACATAGAGCAATCGGGTAAGAGTGATTAGGATGAAAAGTCACAATGAGAATTACTTAATTAAGAGATAGTAAAATTGTCACTTGGGAACTGTGGGTTCCCAGGACACAGTCATAGATAACGGTGGAGTGAATTTAAGGGCCACCTAGCATAGTCGATAAAGGGGAAATCAGAGGAGCTCTTTTAAAAACCCATCGGTGAAGATGCGGAGAAGAAAATGAGAAAGTGTAACATGACCAGCGAAGGTGGAAAATTTGAATTCAATTGTGTAGAGTGGGGCGTGACGACACTCATAATTTAATTTGTAGTTAAAAGCTACAGCTCTTAGGAGCATCATGTAGTGATTAGAGGCAATCACCATATATGAAGATGTGTGTTTGAAATTTAGATAGAAATTTGGGTACGAGTTGACCATGAGGTCTTCCATTCGGTGTGGTAACAAAATGTGAGTGAAATTTTGATGTTTAAAACGATGGGTAAGGTAGAAATCGATCATGAGATAGAGGTTGAATTGCATAATGAACTTTGTACCTGGCAGAATAGTATAAATTATCCAAAGGGTTTATGGTTGATAAAGGACCCGTGAGTAGAATACCAGTGTGAATGATAAATCCATCTAGGATGACTAATGTTGATGTCATCAAAGTTATACGGTTGCTAGTGATTGCAGTCCTTCCAAGAGAATGGAGTAAAGAGGATTAACGAACCTGCTGAAGAGTAGAAACTGAATTTAACGGTGTTAGTGAAACCCCACATGAGAGTATACCCAATAGGGAACTCAGTTAGATGATGTTAAGTGATTAACTTCAAGAGGATGATGAAGTCAATCAGGCTGTAGAGGCCAACCATAGTTCCGGATAGCTAGCGTAGCCAAAGGGACAATGGAAGAATAATTATGAGTTGAGACGGTCGGTCCGAGAGAAGGACATTCTCAAAATGTTCAGTGGGATAGTGATGGGGAAATAGTTCACGAAGTTTTCCTTATGTAAAGGAAATAGAACTACAAGTGTTGAATGTGTCCACAATTGAGAAGTGAGACCGAAGAGATTATAAATGGTAAACCGTGCCAGTTAGGCATAACGACTGGAGGAGCGAGACTTCCAGCAAAATAATTTGGGGTCAAGAGAATTAGGCCCAGGAAATTTATAACCCGAGAGTGATGGGTTCAGGCTGGACCAGTATAGTCCTCATTAATAGTAGCATACAGTATTACAGGGTCTACGGGGCCCGGGATGTAAACGGGAGTTCAATAAAACTATAGTTGAGACCTAGAGAGTTTGGGCCAACGTTTCAATAATGGGCGCTAAATCCACGTGATGGAATATATTTTACGTGATGAGAGAGGAAAACTATAGGATGAAATCCTAGGATGTATGACGATTGCAGATGTTCATGGGTCGTGATGGCAGCCACGTGCTGAGACCCTATGCTTTGGCGAGACTGTAAGGTTTTGCTTCTTCCTCGTGAGTAAAGGATAGATTCTAGTGACATGGGTGTGCCACAACTTTTATGTAAATTTGAAACCCTAAACTTCTCGTCGGTTCGAGTTTAGTTAGAAAGTTAGTTTTAACAGTCTTGTTACAAACGTATTTCTCGTTGTTAGCAGGGCATTTTGATGATTTTTCGTGAGTGAACCGGTTGGGCCCTAAGAATGCATTTTGTTGTTATAATTTACTACTGCATTGAGTCTGCTTTAGTAGAGTTTATTATGGTAAGGTGTAGTGATTAATTACCGTATGGTTAAACGATAGTATAAATATATTGATATGACTGTCGTGCCGGATACTCCGGGAGGAGTGATCCTTATTTTGTGCGGCGCCACCTGAAATAGGGTTGGGCCCAGATATGAGTATATATGAAACTTTTATTGTATTATAGACCTCAGCGAGTGTAGTGTCTAATGATATGCGATTCCCGAGCATAGGGATTTATTTGTCTGTTAAGACTTAGAATACATTGTGTTCTTATCGAGCGGCGAAATATAGCTCATTATATATCTACAGCGCCAAGTACTTGGGATAATGAGGGCTCCATGCTTCATGTTACATTTTCAAGGACATAAGAGTGGACGAGTAAAACTTTATGTCACAATACGTAGATTGTGGGCAAGTACATAGTAAGTACTGAAGGCCATACGGACCTCAACAACTGGCTAGGTTAGATAGTAGTGTATCGGGGGGTTCCTTGTTTGAATTTCGCTTTGCGAGACATCCCACGCATGAAACTAGCGTACGTCGGGAGTTGGAGAGAAGTTTGGTCGATACTACATAAGTTTTGTATGTTGGTTATAATACATATAAAGGAATATAATTGAGAGTAGGCCTGTCAACGGGTCGGAGACGGGTCGGGTTTAGGGAGATCCAGATCCGTGTAATTGGGTCTTCATCGGGTTCGGGTTCGGGTTCGGGTCCGGGTCCGGGTCCGGGTCTTCATCGGGTCTACAATATGGGATCCAAATCCGGATTCGTTCGGGTCTTCGGATCTCAGGTTGGGGTGGGGGCTGATCAAATATGTACATTTATTTTATATTTATTTTATTTTATAACCCTTCTTTATTATTTTATCTTAAATTAAAAATATTTTGTAATGTATTGTAGAATATTACTAGTATAAACAAAACATATATTACTTATATTTATTATATACATAAATATATATTTTTATATATAATACTTACATGTTATATGGATAAGATATATTTATAAATATATATAAAGTTATAGTATATATGTATATACATACAAAATAATAATGTACAATTCGGGTCGGGTCTTCGGGTTCGGGTCATGTATAAGATCCAGACCCTACCCGTTTAATAAACGGGTCTTCAGGTATTCGGGTCTTCGGGTCTTCGGGTATTTGGGTCTTCGGGTCCAAAAAAATATGCACGGACCCTATTATACGAATCGGGTTCGGGTCGGGTCCGGGTCTAGACCCGACCCATTGACAGGCCTAATTGAGAGTTAATCATTCTTTTATAACTTAAGGCTAATAGAGTCGGCTAGACTTAGTATTATTCAGAATGGAGAAATGATACCATTGAAGGATTGATTAAGTTATGGTTAGTGGGGCAGTTGAGTGCACCCCTACCACATCAGCATACCGAGTGTGCAAGAATTGAGGTAAGATAATTTTATGTCATTTGTATAATGATGCGCGAAGCATAGGGTGTATGGGTGCCATGGGTGATTGAATCAGGTAGTGGATTATGATTAGAATGGGAATTCAATAACATGTAGTCGGGTAAGCCGAAGGTTATTCACGAAGTTTTATCAGAGACTTACGTTTCAAGATAAATTGAAACTTATTCAAGAGAGTATAAAATATATCAGAATACAAAAAACAGTGGTGATGGCTTACGATGTAGGTTAATATTGCAAGGATGGTCTTGTAGTGGGTCACCTGGCGGATTGAAAAATGGTGGACAATTCGAAACCAGTAGGGGCTTCTTCCACTAGAGAATGGATGATTATCCCCAAGGATCTTCCCATGCAGCTGAGATGGTGAGATTATAGGTACTAAGATTCGATTGAGTACGGCCTAATAATCATAGAGGGATGGCTAGGACAAGAGGTCTAATCAGATGCGAGAGAGAAAATTTTATATGGACCCTGAGATCTTAGAGGAGGACTGGAGCAGTACCTTCCACTAGTGGAGTTTGTGTCCAAATAACTCCTATAAGTTCACGTTCGGGAAGAGTGCCAGTAGAAGTATGGCACGACAAATTTGGTTGTTTTCCTACTTAAAGTTAAAGGTGAGGGACCAGTTATGATTACAAATACCGGAGAAGAATCGATATTATCGTATATATTGAGTGTGAAATATCTATTGCACAACGAATTTACTTGTATGAACGACACGAGACGAAGTCGTATGTATATGAAAAGAGGATAAATCTACTAAGGTGCAAATAGTAGAAGTCTAGATAATGAATATCTAAAATAAAGTTGAAGTAGTGAAACTTAAGCAGAAAGGCTTGGGCAAGAGCCTATATGACAGGGTAACTTGGAGTTTAAAGCAAACACATGTGAAGTGTTCATTATTATGGTTATTCGATAGCGTACTATATGGGTGGTACGGAGTAGCTTACTTGTGAGCGCAAGGATGCGATGCGTAATATTTTTACAACGTTGTCTATACTTGGTATACTTTTTTCGAATTTCGAGACGAAATTCCGTTGTAAGGGGGGAAGTATGTAACACCCCGTATTTTTGACAATTTAAATAATTGTGTGATTAATTATTATTATTATGGGAATAAATATGCAATTAATTATTGTTGTTGGATTAATTAAATTAAAATGTGAGAAATTAATTTGTTATTAATCCAGATTTAAAATAATAGTTAACTAGCGTGCCAAGGGTTAATACTTATTATTGAGAATTATTTATTATTACTGTGTGATATGTAATATGGAATTATGATACTTGATAAATTGTCGGAAGTGAGAAATACGACAGCTTGGTAATTTAAGTCTGACATGCGTGTGAGTCGTGTCGGGACTAATTGAATGGAATAAAAAGAGAATTTATTTTTATTAACTTGTATGGTCATTTTGAGTGCGCCATTGAGTCCGGAAGGGTCAAGATAGTCAAAATAGTATACCCGGGTGTTTAGTTTCGTTCCCGAGGCGATTTTAGGCCTAACCGGCACCCCGTAGGGGTAGTTTTGTAATTTGGATTTTTGGGCTAAACTGATGGACGAAAATTGGGATTAATTATATCAGCTAAGGAAATTCCATTAGGGTTAAGAAGTGACAAGAAGTTAGAACGGCCATGGAGGGGGTGAGGGAGAACCAAATTTCATGAGAGAAGACTCATTTGGCATCACCTTGCACAACCGTGATGACCAACGCGTAGATCAAGAAGAGAGGAACGCGTATGTACCAACATCACCAACGGATCAGACAATCATATTCGAGGCAAGTGTTTATTACTTTCTTTTGTTTTAGCAATAATCATGCTCATGTTAGTATAGGTGGATTTAATCATGATTTATATGTTAATTGGGTGAAAATTGGAGATTTAAATTATGATTAAGGATTGGTTTAATTAGTGATTGGAATTCATTCATGTATGTAGATGATTAATCACGGAATTTGACTATATATTGATGAACGAATCTAGGTTGATTAGGTTCTTGAATTGGAATTTTGAAAACTAGGGTTGATGTGAATTATTTTGGGGGTTTTATGTAATTATGATGATTAATGACGAATTAAGGATCCTAAGATGATAGAAATGATCTATAACCTGTTAGGGGTTTATGGGTATTGATGATGAGTTATTGGGAATTGAATCTTAGAGGTTTTTAGGTTCAAAAATAGTGAAAAATGCTGAAGTTTGTTGAAGAAGACGAACAGTGCAACCTCGCGCGATCTCGTGCGGAGTGGTTCAAACGAGATGGGGATCTCGCGCGAAGTGGTTCGAACGACATGTCTTCTGGTTCGAACGACATTTCCTTCGGGTTCAAACCACATGTCATTCTGGTTCAAACCACAGGGTGAATTCCTGGGAATTTGCTTAGAGCCCAGTTTGGAGTTTATTGGTTTATTGGAACGAGAGAAACTACCAAATAGTAATTTCAAATAAGAAGGAATTTTGGGAAAAGTATGTGGGAATTAATACTTTAATTATTTCGGTACAGAGAGAATGTAACTTGGAGATTACGAGAGAGATAGTAATCTAATTATTTATACTATACGTGATAATGAGGATAAAACGCGTATGAGGAGTATATATGTAGGTTGGAGAAAAATACCTATAAATTATAATAGGATGTGTGTATGCCTATTATGTGATATTATTATTAAGAGCACTAATGGGTGATAACCCGGGGGTTCAAGAACCTTATAGTTAAGAGAATTGATGAGTGATAACTCGGGGGTGAAGAAACTCGATTGATAAGTGTACTAATGGATGATAACCCGGGGGTACAAAGTTGATTATTGTTAGGCGCACTAATGGGTGATAACCCGGGGGTGCTGAATTATTATTGATAGGTGCATTAATGGGTGCTAACTTGGGGATGCAAGATTCTATTATTAGGCGCACTAATGGGTGATAACCCGAGGGTGCCAAATTATTTCTGATAGGTGCATTAATGGGTGCTAGCCCGGGGATGCATGATTTCCATAATATGTTCACTAATGGGTCTTAGCCGGGGGTGCAGGGTTAGTATATATATATATATATATGTAGGGATCATGTGACTATATATATACATATATATGAACTTTTGAATATTTTTACTATGTGAAATTAGTAGACTTGGTAATAATAATAATCATTTCATTGCACCAAGTGGTCTTAACCTAAGGGTGCATGATTAGTGTATATATATAGGGATGATGAGAATATATATATGTATGAGTGTACTTGGGTAACTTTCTACTTTGTGAGACTAGTACATAAAATGAAAATGAGAAGTAAAATGATCTTAGTGAATAAAAGATTAACCATTTAAACGGTGAATAATGTAATTCAGTATGTGAGATAAACTATCTGAATAGCGTATTGTATGGGCGATACGGGAATACTACTTGTGAGCATAGTTAGTATTTATATGGTTTGTGACGAGTTAGACTAGGAGGTAGGACTAGGGGGAGATTAGATGTACATTAGGCGTGCACAATAGACGAGAGGTGAGAATCTCATGTGAGAGTTCGATAACTAACATGCGTATAAGACTTATTTTAAGAACTAATTTTAAATACTTGCTAAATCATTTTTTACACATCGGGCTCTGGCCTGTTTCTTGTATCTCTTCTCTCTTTTGATATATATATGTATTATATCAGGTACTCAGCCACATGAGTATCAGATTTAGAGATTTGGATTGCTTGACGTGATGCAGCTGTTGTGGAAGATGCAGGTCCTTGTAGTAGACGTATCTATCGTTTCCATTCAGTCTCATCTACACTTCTTGTTTAGGGCATATGTCGCCCACTTCTAGTTCTTTCATCAGAGATATTGTATTCAGTTTATTGTATAGTTTGGAGTTTTGAACTGAGAGTTTTACTCAGTCTTATTTATTGCAGTACTTGATTCATGTTCAGTATGTAATTACATTCCTATGTGTGATGAATGGTTTATATTTTAAGATGGAAAGAAATGGAGTTAATTGGTTTAACAAATTGGAAATGTTTTGACACCTAGCTTAATTTTATATTAGGTGATTAATATGTTAAAAAGTTTTCGACAGTGATGCTGAGAATGAACAAACTGAATATCCTGTTTTAAATTGGTAGAGGACTGATCACCCTATATTTAATTGGGCGAGGTGTGACACTCTTCTTTCAATACCAAATATGGGAGACCCAATTTATCTATATCTCATGTTATCTGACCACATAGTTAGCTCAACCTTAATGTGAGATAAGGAGGGGCACTAGGCCCCAATATACTATGTTAGCAAGATAGTATTGGACACTGAGAAATGTTACCTTTTGCTAAAAAAACCCAACTTACTCTCTAATTATTGCTTCACGGAAGTTAAAGAACTATTTTGAGTCCTACTTGGTCAAAATCATCACCTTTATTCCACTCAAGGTAGTCCTTCTAAAGGTTGACCTTTCTAGACGAAGGTCCAAATGGTCAGTGGAACTAGGAAGATTTGACATCCACTATTAATGAAGGAATGCAATAAAAGGGCACGTGTTAGCATATTTCATCACCGAGTTCACTGTTAAAAGGATCCTGGTGATGAAGACCTCGCTAAGGAAACAACCAATGATGAGTTTTACTATGTTAGAAAGTGGACTCTATGTCAATAAGGCCTCCATGTTAAAAGGGGAATGAGTACGAATTGTCCTTATGACTCTAGAAGAAACTATGATTGAATAAAGGATCATACTTATATTTGAAGCATCCAATAATGAGGTTGATTATGAATCTTTCATCGTTGGACTAAAAAAAGGCTTTATCTTTTGGACCAAGACACCTTGATGTTTTTTATGACTCAAGGATGGTATGTAAACAAATATTAGGAGACTTTAACTCCAGAGAATAATGTATGTCGGTGTACTTATAGGCCATCTAGGACATGATCAACTAATTTAAGAAGATTCAAATAATATAGTTTATATGAGGAAATAATAGTAAGCAGATGCTCTAGCCACTCTTAGTTCAGCATAAACTATTTTACCAAATGTGTTGAGTGTGAACTTTTGACAAACATAAGGGACACCGACATGACCATATTTATTTGGAGAAACATCGTGACTTGATATGGCATACTAAGAATGGTTATCACCAATAACGGGACACAATTTTAGAGTGGGCCATTTTAGAACTTCTGTAATAACCATAACATCAAGCACCACTACATTTTAGTAGCCAAACCCAAGGAACTAGTTAGGCTAAGGCTTTTAAAAAAATAGTGCTTGACGAGATGAGAAAGAGTCTAGAAAAAGAAAAAGGCACTTAGGTGGATGAACTTCCCTATGTCGTTTAGGAGTATCTAATAATGCTAGGAGGTCGATTAGGGAAATGCCCATTGCGTTAGCTTATTACAATGAAGCCATAATTTCTTTTATAGCTGTCTTACCAACTACAGAGACGACCATTGTTGGACAAAGCATAAATGAACAAATCATAAGGATTGAGCTCGACCTGGATGAGGAAATAAGAGAACAAGCCCTGATTAAGCTAACTTCTTATCAATAACAATTGGTCAAGAATTACAGCAAAGGTGTTAAGCCGAGGAAGTTTTGGGTTGGATATTGTGTCCGAATAATAGTTATCAGCTACACGAAGAAGCCATAAAATGTAAAGTTATGTCTTTATGAGGAAATAAACTTCAAAATTACCATATATGACCTTCAAGGGGCCTACCATTTAGAAGCGATAGGGACAAGGCTATTCCTATGGCCTGAAATGCGACCAATCTTTCAAAATTTTATTTTTATTTTTATCTTTGTTCACGGTTTTAAGATGTCATCTCTTGAATATTTGAATTTCACTTAATACAATTACCCTACTTATTATTCCAAATGGTAGGCTAACTTTTTTATTTCAATATATTCGTATAGCACGATCATATTTGTTTCGTGTTTCCATAGATTTGTTTAATTAAGTTCTGATTACTAGTGTAAATACCTAATCAAACTCGGATTGATAGTTTGAATACCTTAGTAAGAATACACTTAATCAAATAAGGTCACATTTTTTCATCCCTAACAAATATGAGAACATTAAGAATTACCCATACCATAAAAAGACCCGCGAGGATTGTGGCATTATTGTCCCCGAGTAAGCGGTGCACCTGGGGGGGAAGGTAGCCCGCATTATGGCACATAAGAGGGTGCTTCCTCTGTTCCCACAGAGGTCGGGTTATTGGTTTGATGTTTGGGTGTTGATGACTTTCCCTCGGATGAGTTTTAACACCATGTGTAATTTTTTAGTGCACGCCTCTTTGGTAAGTGTGGTTTTCATGCAAAAAAATCGGGCTTCATAGGCTGTTCAGAGTCACCAATTTATTTTATATAAAAATAAAAATGGTTCATGATAGGGCCTTCGAGATAATGCAAAGTCATGTTTTAAAGAATGTGGTTGATCCAAAGATTCTTGTTTTGTGAGTTTGAAAATCGAGTTACGAGTGGGGAAGGTGTTAGGATCCTCACTTGTTCTATATACTTCCTTCACATAATTCTTATTATTGATCTTTACATCAATATATGACCCTTTATCTGATCTTGTTTAGAGACCTTAGTGATAAGGTCCCTAAAATTGTAGATAGGTTCTTAGGTTGAAAAATGGTATTAGTGGCATAGAAACGTAACTTCAACTAGTGCACGTACATAAGATTTTCTTATCCATGACTTCATGCTTTGTAGTATATAATATATGGTCGTTATTATATAGGTAAGCGTGAGAGAAAGATCAATTTTTGAGATAGTTTGATGTACAGTTCGTGTTTATTGAGGAGAGATAAAAAGGTGTGAGATGGGTGCATTTCTAATGTCACTAGTGTATAAGTGTTTCCATGTTTGTACGTACGAATATGTTTGGGAGCTCCTGTCTAGAGATAATTTGATATCTTGTTGGAACTTGATAAAGGTTAGAAACGGATGCATCTCGGTGAAATAATATGTTGAGAGATATTGTCGAGGCTAGGTCTCATGAGAAGGACTCGGTGTTGCGCCTATGTACCCAAGGGAAATTGGATCAAAGCCTACGTAGTTGAGTTGTACAAGTATTCCAATGTGATACGTATACAAGTATAAAAATTATATTGGGAGGGGGAGGGTTGTTGTATATAATATCATAATTGGAGTGAACCAAAAAGATGTATGATATTCTCAGATAACCTTATAATAATCGAGTGATTACTAGTGAGAAGGTGTTGTCCTTCAAACTAGTTTTGGAGTGTAGTACTAGAAAGAGTTACTCTAAGAAGAGGGGAGATTACATTTATTATGTAATGTCCTACTTTTGAGTAGCGGAGTAGGACACTACATCATGGTATTGGGGTGGACCATGAAAAGTTAGAGGAGTTTAGGGCTCGGGATTGATGCATCCCTAGTAGATAATATGCCAAGATACATATTATAAAGTTTCAGCTTCACGAGTTAATCTATGTATAATGCCTACATACCCAATGTGACTTAGTATCAATGCCAAAATAGTTCCAACAAACGGGATTTGATAATATGTAGGCATGTATACTAGAGATGTAGGCATCCCTAGGAAATTATACGTCAAGAGATATATTATAAGGACTGGGATTCAGGATTTTATCTCGGTATAGCACCTACGCACCTCAGGAGACCTGGAATTAAATACAATATAGTTCTGACAAATTAGGTTTGATAATACATTGGAGTGTAGCCTAGATATTGATACATCCATCATAAATAATATAGCGGGTGACGTATATAAGCCTTGGGCTTCACGGTTTAAGCTAGGTATAGTGCCTATGTACCCAAGGAGACTTGGGATCAAAGACAACATAGTTCACTCAAATGGGTCATATTTACAAGTGTAGGAAACTGGATATTGGGTATACAAGTTGCAACAAGAAATGAGACACTAGGTATATAAGTTACATATCCAGGGTTCCATGCAGATACGGGTTTTGTTCGATTAGAGAAGTGGTGAGTATAGCCAAATATTAGACTTTGTCCAGTAAAGTTTCACGTTGAATGCAAATCAATGGCACTCTCTTTAGAAAGTATTTTAAAAATTATGTTGTATTATTTGTATTTTGGAATCATGGCATTTAATTTGTAAATTTTTAGCATATGAGTATGTTAAGTAGTGACACTGGTGAAGGTGTTTGATGAGAAACCAAGTTTAAACAAATATAAACACTATAAATTTCATACATGGTCCCCTGAATGGGATTCGAGTTAGAGAAGGAACACAATAATGTACAACTTATTACTATATATATATATATATATATATATATATATATATATATATGGGTGGGGGCACTATCGTAAAATTTGGGCAGAGGCTCTTTTCCCTCGCGCCTAAAAGTTGACCTTTTGCTTTGGGGGAAGCCCCTCTTTTTTGGTGCTTTTAGTTGGGCACAAATTTGGCTAGAAGTGCTAACTTTTGAAGAAATTTTGTAGGGGTTTGACACTATTTAGTTCTCGGGTGTGACTTTTTTAGATTATGGACCTCATTTGGGGGAGACTCCACAAAAGTACAAGCTTTTCCTTTTGAAAAGTGAAATTTCTGAAGTATGAGCCCTTCGGGACTTTTTTGAAAATGAGCTCGAGTATCTCGAGCACTCGGGATTAATAAAGTTAGAAAACTGAATAAATATTATTTTTTCAAAAGTTGGTGGGCACCTCTATTTATATGGTTTTTGAAGGATAAGATTTTCGACCGGCCAAGGTCCCATGCCTAAGGTATTAGGATATGGCGATGAGTTCTTGAATATTGATTTCAAATTGAGGTTTACACGTAGGAGATCAACTAAACATTTGCGCATGCAGATACTCTTCATCGTAATAAGATCTTAAAAGAATAGGTTTACCTACTTTGGAAGTGCTGTTGGGATTATGAGAGATGGTTTGAACATTCAGGGTAAGAAAGTAGGATTTTCTAGAAAATAGAAGGCGTTTAGCCGATCGGTCGAAAGGAGGATGGATATAATTTATCAGATAGAATAATTATTGGGAATAATTAGCTGACTGGATAAAAATTTCGATTGCCTAAATATTATTTAATGTAATAGAGATTTATGTTTGAGGAAAGTTTAAATTTCCCTCTTTATCTCTCTCTCTCGGGTTCAACATTTGCTTGCATTTTATCCAACACTTTCATCCATTAGATTTATTGTCGATGATCGAGCGTATCCTCGGGGTGCTCGTGCTTCTACTTTTGCAACGATTACTCCGATGATAACGGAGGACACTATCATATTGTAATTGGGTGAGGTTGCCCCCTTTCACCCCAGAGTGGGTAGTTTTGGCTTGCCATGTTTTCGTCAGCTTTTACTATAATGTCCCGTGGTGAGGACCAATTTATTCACATCTTCCAGTAGGATGCTACTTTCGGGATGCTTGTGTCAATTTTGGACATGACCTTTGTATTGTACGATTTGAGTATTATCTTTATTAATTTCTGTATTTTCTAACATACCTTTACCTTTTTAACCTGTTTTGATGGAATCTTTGTTTAATAGTATTTTCAGTAGGCATTGGACAACGTAGGTCATTTGAGAGAGGTCCTTATGCAATGGCATAAGCGCATCTAGCACTGCAACAGCTGACTTCCGAGGTTTCCCAGGACGCGATAGTGGAATATTTAAGGTTTTCCACCAGGTTGGCCCAGTGACCAGTTGGTTTTGCTCCTCCCATTGGTGTGCCTATTTCTGAGGTGGTCTTCCCGACTAATGACATGAGGGCTCCAGGTGGGAGCTACGAGGGCAGTCGCTCAGGGAAGAGGCCTCGTATCTTACTCGTGAGAGCGATGGTGATGCAATTTTTGGTGGAATTTGATATAACCTCCTAAAAATAAGTCTTTTGTGACTTTTTTGGATATTGGTATATAGATAGTATGTTCCTTCAGGATGAACATGGGTAATCCTCAATACATATTCAATTCCTAAGGGGATTATCATTTTATAAATCATGTACATGAATACAGATATTCCTAGTAGCGAGGTTTTGTTGTAGTATATGATGTTTATTTTTTTCTCCTTATATATAAATGTCGTACCTATGGAGAGACTCGGGCCTAAAACATTTTTATTTGAAGTCGTGACAAATAATAATAATAATAATAATAATAATAATAATAATAATAATAATAATAATAATAATAATAATAATAATAATAATGACGATGATGATGATGATAATGATAATAATAATAATAGTAATAATAATGCGAGGAGTAAATGAATAAAGGTGTTTCTCCATCTTTTTTAGACTTCTCCTTTGGGGAGAGACAACATCATGTGTTTTGTTGATGATCCACATTGTTTGAATGGGCGTGGGAGTGGGAGAGAGTTAAATCCTCCTTTTTCTTCTGACTTTGATAAGGCAAAGGCCTTATGAGGGCTTTGGAGATAGGAAATCCATCATATGACCCAAAATAGGGTGCTGATTAGCGTGGAGCCTTTGGTGAATCTGTCCGCCTCGATATTTTTCCCAGGTTTTGGTTTGTTTCATGGGACAAGGTGAAGGGCTTCGGAGGTAACTTTAGAGATAAGAGCATCGTACTTTTATCAAAAATAGGTTGCCGATCATAGGGGAGCCCTTGGTGAATCTGGCCGCCTTGATATTTATCCTAGTTCGTGGGGTGTTTTGAGGGAGAGGGGAGAGAGACTTCAGAGGTAGACTTAAGAGCGTCGTCCTTTTATAAAAAAAATAGGGTGTTGATTGAAAGGGATCCCATAGTGAATCTTTCTGCCTCGATATTTGTCCCGATTTGAGGGCTTATTTTAGGGAGACATGTGTTTGAATTTTGGGAAAAGAATATAAGGGTAGAGTGTTCTACCTTTTAGGCCTCTTTTTTATTTTTTCATAGAATTAGCCTTTATGTGTGGGTTAATAAGATGACCCCGTAGAGTTTTTAAATTGTCTTAGAGCATTCTTTTAGTTTACTGAATTTGAAGTCTACTTGGATTAAGCCAGCTTTTTTAGAGAACGGGCACGACAATTGTATACAAGGTTTTCCCATAAAATATATTCTTTTGTGTTTATTTGGATCATGCTCGGGGTGATTTCTTGGGTTACATATGTATATAAAATTTAAATATAACTGGGTGGTTATTTGAATGTTTGCAATTAAAATATATCGAAGAATTAGGTCCTCGTAATTCACTGGCAAACAAAAATCTTAGGGCTCAAAGTGTTTCAGCTCAGTTCAAGCGAAAGGTTAGTGTCTTAAGTGGGATTTTTGATGTATGGCTATGGAATGTGTATAGGCTTGTATAGCCTTTCGTTCCTGTTATGACCGATTATTTTTGGCTTTTTTCTTTTCACCTTAGGCGGTTTTAAGTAAATAATTTCTTCAATCAGGTTGAGATTGAATGGTTGGGAAAATTTGACTCCGTTAAGATCAGCTAAGGTATTTACCCCGTTGTATTTTATTTTGGTGATGAGGTAGGTTCCTCCCCATTTGGGAGAAAATTAATAATCGAGAGTCCGGTGTAGTTTGATGTTTTCTGTGGGGATGAGTTCAACTTCTTGGATGTTTTACTTTTTGACTTGTTTATTGAATTCCCGAGAAATGAATTGTTGTTATCCCTAGTTATGATAAATAAATTTTAACCTCCTCTCATCGAGTAGATCTAGTCCATGACAACGGGCTTTAACCTAGTCACCTTCTGCCACTAAACTCTCGAGCATGGCCTTTAGCGAGGTTACCTCGAGTTCTATGGGTACGATCGCTTTAATGTCATAATCTAGTGAGTAGGGTGTGGCCCGATGGAGTTTCCCGATGTAGTACGATAGCTCCAGAGGGCATATGGGAGTTTGTCTCATGAGTCGTTATAGGTTTTGGTCATTCTGAAAATAATGTTTTTTCCATTCTTGTTAGCAGCTTTGACCGCTTTGTTTTCTTGAGGTCGGTATGGGATGATTTGTGATAGGTTATACCATACTCGTACAGTAGGTTTAAAACCTCTTTCTCTAAGTGATACCTATTGTTTCACATTATCTCACAAGATATGCTGAAGCGAAAAATGATGTTGTGATGTACGAATTTATCCACTTTCTTAGCATTCAAAATTGTGTAAAATTCAGCGTCAACCCATTTGGTGAAAGAGTTGGTGGAGAACAAGATTAACTCATTCCCCATTTAGTCCTTTTGGGTTACTTTCCCTATGATGTGGATTCCTCAATTAGATAACGACTAGGTTAAGGTCATGCAATATGTATCTCGAGGAGTTAAATGTTATCGGGATGGGTAGATTTGTACTTGAAGCACCACTTGAGATAATATGTACAATGTTTTTGCATAGTTGTCCAATAGTTTTACTTATAGAGTATTTTTCTATACAGGGTATGACCACTCATTCGTGGACACATTCACCTCTACTGTTTTTGTCCAAAATTTAGAAGGGTTCATGCTCCGTGATGCATCATAAGTGTATTTTTCATGACCCTACCCATGCAGATAATGAATTGAGATAGTAGTTGTCTTAGGGTAAGTCGATCGTTGGAAGAGGCATCCGCCATGTAACTTTTTTTTCGAGAAAGTTCCTAATGTATTAGTACCAAATTATGGGTCCCACATTTGTTTCATTAATGGCCTCGACCTCGATTGAGTATGACGGGGTGTTCTAGATGGTTATGGTGAGTGTGATTTTTGTAGTTCCCTTCGTCTTGTATACCATAAAGGCTAGTATGGATAGTGCATTTGCAAAAATGTTCTTATCCCTCGAGACGAAGTCGAATTCAATGTGTTCTAACTGTGAGGCCAACTTTTCTATGTATGCATAATATGGTTGCTGCTTGGCGTCTCAAATTTTCCACTTACTCAGTATTTAACTGATAACTAGGCCAGAATTTTTGAAGCATTCAAGTCGATAATCCCCAGTTCTAGGGTAATTTCGAGGCCTATGATGCAATCCTCGTACTTGGCCATGTTTTTGGTGCACTAGTGTGTGATCTTGATAGCTATGGGGAATCATCGTGATTTGGGGATATGAGGAGAATCCTAATTGAATTCCCCTTTTCCTGGAAGCTTCGTCGAATTATAGTTCCCAAGTTTCTCTATCTTTTAGAGCAAAGAGATCCTCATTTGGGAATTTTACCTTGTTTTCTTCCTCGTCTAATAGGGGTTGCCTTGCTAGGAAGTCAGATATGGCTCATTCTTTGGTGTATTTCTGCATAATATACATGATCTGACACTTTGATAGCTTAAGAATCCATTTGGACATTTTCCTAGAGAAATGTCTTTCTCGAATAAGTACTTTAAGGGATCCACTCTTAGGATGAGTTTTATGTTGAATGACAACATGTTATGACGAAGTTTATGAATGATCCTTACAAGGTACACATAATCATTTCCTGAGGTGGTGTATTATATCTCATAGGATAGTAATTTTTTCTGACATAACAGATGGTGCATTCATTTCGGCAGCTTTTGATGTACTGTGCTAACATGTCCCCTGAGGGGGAACTAGCACCAATAGGTGAGTGAGGTAGTTTTGTATCCTCTCCACTGCTTCTTAGAATGAGCATTTCATTCTTTTGGGGAGTCCTTTTTTAGCAATTGGAAGATGGGTTGGTGTTGATATTATTGATGAACTGACTTATGATCTGTACTATGCCTAGGAATACTTGGACTTTATTTTTTTGCTTTTTGTGGGGGAATTTCTCATATGGCTTTGACTTTAGTGGGGTCTACCCTAACTCCATCCCTTCTAACTTTAAATTCGAGAACTTTTCCCTTAGTGACTCTAAAGATGCATTTTTAAAGGTTTAGCTTCAATTTGAAGAGGAGTGATCTTTGAAAAAAAATTGGGAGTGTCGAAACATGTACCTTATGATCCTTAGACTTGATTATTATGTAGTACATATAGACTTCCACTTCCTTGTATATAAGGTCATGTGGGATGGTTGTGGATTCTTTTTGGTATATTGCACTAGCATTTTGTAGAGCAAAGGGTATGACTGTATGATAGTACGTCCCCCAAGGGGAATGAACTAGATCTTTTCCTGATGACCAAGGTTTAATTTAATCTGATTACGAATCCATCCAAAAAGAACTTCAGAGTATTACTAGTTGTACTATATACCAATAGGTTGATATGGGGTTGAAGGAAACCGTCTTTGAAGCATGCCTGATTCATGTTCTTATAGCCTATAGACATTTGGACTTTGCCATTGGTTTTAGGTACTGGTACGATGTTGGATATCAAAGTAGGGTACTCCATCACTTGTATGAAGCCTTCATTGGGTTATTTCTCCACTCTCTCTTTAATTTTTAAGGACCATTCGGGTATGAGCTCGCAGAGCCTCTATTTTATAGGTTTGGCATTAGGGAGAGTGGGCATCTCATGCTTGACGATAGAGGACTCATTGTCGGGCATGTCGGCATAGGACTAAGAAAAAACATCAATAAATATGGAAATGATATTTCAGATGTCCTTTTATTCACTCTTATCCAGGGATGACCTTGTTTGTAACTACTTAGGTGTTTTGGGAGTACCCAAGTTTATAATAATTATATCATCCTCATTAGGAGACATATAATTGTTTTGACTTTTGTCAAGTTTTTTAAAATGCTTCAAATATTTTATGTCCACAGAGTTATCCTTATTTGGGGTGACTTTAAATCCATTATTGGATTCATTATCATCACAAGTAACACACATGGTGTAATACCCCGTATTTTTAATGACGTTTAAAATGGGATTAATTAGAATTAATTGTGTTATAATTGGAAATTAATCTGGATTTAAATTTTTCTCGAGAATAAAGTAATATGTGATTTATGTTGAATATTACTTAGTGATTAAAGTAATATATATGAATATGAATTTACAATTGATTGTGACTTTATAAACTTATCGCGAATTATGTGTATGACAACTATGGTAATTAAGCCGGGACGCGCATTTGAGTTGTGTTGGGATTATAATTAAATGAAGTAAAAGTGAATTTTTTTTATGTCATCATAATGGTCATTTGACAGAGACAAAGTGTCCGGAAGGGTTCAAATAGTTTAAAAAGTCTACTTGGGTGTTTGATTTGGATTGGGGCACTTTGTAACCGAAAGGACACCCCGGAATGGTATTTCAGTCATTTTACAAGGGAGGTGAATAGTAATGTTGAAAATCTGAGTTTATTTTATAAGTAAAGGGATTAGAGAGATTAGTTTCATTCACCAAAAATAAGGGGAAAAGGTTTAGAGGAGATTGAGAAACTTTATATGGGAGAAGAAGAGACTTTTCTAGGAAACCAAAGGGCAACCACCTTGCACCACCAAAAGCCACCACCATCACTGCCGAAAGTTGGCTGGAAAAAGAGAGGACCACTAGTAGAATATCATCCCCAATGGATCAGACCTATAATTTAATGGCAAGTGATAAATTATGGAAAATTTAGTATGTATATTGTCCATGTTAGTTAGTTTAGAAAATTCTGAAAAGATGCATAATCAAATACGAATTATGGTGATGTTAATTGAATCTTTGAAAGGAGAATGATGTAGGATTAATTTTCTTTTGAGTATAGAATTTAACCCACTAAATTTGGGAATTATTGGTGAAGAAAATTTTAGTTTATATGATGTTCTTGGAGAAATAATAAAATATGAGTTTTCTGGAAATTATGAGAAATAATATGTTTCAATCCAAACTTCTTGATGATTTAAGGTTGTTTGATTTTTAGAGATAAATTATATATCTTGGTATATCATATGGGATGAATATTGGGGAGTTCGTTATTATTTAATAAAGGTTTTGATGATTAAAAAGTATGAATCCCGTAGGAAAAACAGTGCAGAAAAATTGGGCAATATCTGTTCGATCGATCGATCGACTCCCCCTGGAAATGTGAAATAGTTTTTTTAATTGTTGATTAAATCCCAAACTTTGAAGAATATTTATTGATGATTAAATGGACTTAATTAGACTGTGGGAAGGGTAGTAAGATATACTTAAGACTCGGGAAATAATATTTTGGGATTGTGAATGAGGGAAAATTAATGAGTGATTAATTAAATGAGTTATTTTGGAGAATTATATTATTTGGGGTTTAAAATGGATAAATGATAATTTAAGGTTAGGACCAGTAGTAAGAGAGTCATAAATTACCGGTATAACATTAGGTATAATTGGGATTAACCTTAAGAGGTGGAATAAAGGGTTAAGATTGAATTAAGGGTTATCGAGAATTGAATCTAATTAAAGTTAATTTAATTCGTACTAATTCGGGAGTCATGATGACATGGATTTGTAGGATGTGATGTTTACCACTTGAATTTATTTGAGGATTAAATAATCAACATCGTGCGGTTAGATAAGTTTAGAAATATATACTTTGAGGATTAAAGTCATAATAAAAAAATACGTAGGATATTCGGGATATAATTATACTACGTATGGGATTTATTATATGGGTTGTACATATGCCCTACATTTATATATAGGTATGATGAATACCTATTGTTATTATATATATAGGTGAGATGATTGCCTGTTATTATCATATGGTTCTGTGAATACCTTATTGATGTTATATTTATATAGGTGTGATGAATACCTATATTATTATTTATATGTATGAAATACCTATGCTGCTTGCTATCGGGGTGGAGGTTTTGCATTGTGGATGATCTTATCATTGTGCTCCCAATTGGGAGGGATTTTATATTCCTACCCTGAGCATATGACATTGGACACGTGCTATCGATGTAATGATAGTTTCAACGGTTGAATGGGAGCGTAGGTATGTGCGTGACCCATTTGGCTGGGGTGTATGCTTACCTCCAATATATTTGTGTTATGATATGATTCGTGAGATATGCCGAACCAACAGTTCTCTATACAGTGACATTATGTATCAGGATATGCTAGAAGAGTATGCATGCACCTCAGCTGTGACTGGGGAGGTGACGTATTAGTATATATATAATTACTGCTATATTATATATATAAATTGTGATGTAATCTACCGTGTGACATTCTAGATATAGAGATGTAATCTTCTGTGAGAAATTGTAGATCAAAAATATAAACTATGATTTAATATTCTGTGTAATGTGGTATATAGAAGTAAATAATGAAATCTGAAATGAATCAAGTAAGTGAACACTTAATTCCAAGGTAGTAACAAGACTAGTTCATATTAAAGAGAAATGAATATGAATAATTATATTACGTATGGTATGGGACATACGGGTTTATGATATGGGTTAGAATTATGTTGTGGAATTTAGTTAGGAGGGAACCTTAACTAGGAATATAATAAGATACGATAGGTGTGCACTCCAGATGAGAGGTGAGAATTCTTAAGAGCGAGCCCGAGAAAATAACATGTACATATTAAATGCTTATTTCTAATTGTTAAGCACTTGCTATTTTGAAATATTTTACAATCGGGCTCTGACCCATTTCCTTGCATATTCTCTTCTCTACTATATCTTGTACATTAGGTATCCAGCAGTAGGGATGCCCATCATAGATTATGGATATTTTGATGGATTATAGCTACTAGCATAGATGAGGATTTTATTTAGACACTTCCTTTCTGTTTATTCACTCATCTGTAGCGTCTACTTCATTTAGGGCATGTCGCCCAGGATTTTAGAGGTTATAATTATTTATGTAAGAATTGTGTATATCAGTTTTATTTAGTGGAAAAGTTATAATTTAAATGGAGAGTTATTCCAGTCATATTTATTCTTGTTGTAGTTAATTTATTTGTGATGTGTTGTTGTTATTCCGTGTCGTGGAATGGTTTTGAATTAAATTAAAAATGGAAAAAGTTTTTGACACTTAGCTTAGCAATTAGGTGATTGATAAAGAAATTATTTTTGATAGTCATGCTGAGAATGAACCAACTGGATATTCTGATTTAATTAAATGAAGGACTGATCACCTGATATTTAAATAGGCGGGTTGTTACATGTGGTATCAGAGCATCAGGTTCTAGTGTCTTTAGGATATGTACAACTTACTACATTTCATCGTATCATTCTTTGATGTAGAGCCCTATTATTAGGATATTTAATTCTTTTGCGCATTTTAACTTACGTTATCATATCATGAAGTATGTGAGATGTAATGCTTATACGAGTTCGGTCGGGCATCGTGCGCCAAACACATTAGGACGACTAGTAAGATCCATTAGAAGTACAATAGGAGGAGGACTCAGCGAAAGATATAGGGTATTTTGGAAAATGGTGTTGGAGATAAAAACCATCATAATTGTTGTTTGGGCTGAGAACATTAAGGAAGTCCCTTAGGAGATTTAGTTTCCCAAGCACCATCATAGTTGAGGTTTGCGTCGTTCTTAACTCACCCAGTAATGTATGTGAAAAGTGAGGGAGTCAAAAGGACTCTTATGAAGGAAGAAATTCAAAGACAATTGTGAAGGGTGAAGTGTAATAACACCCAGAATTTGAGAAATTTGTAGAAAACTTTTTCTAGAAAGAACAAACTTATGTAATGAGAGTTATACATCACATATAGAGATCATGTGTGAAGATGGAATAAGAATTTTAGGTATGGTTCGATAGTGAAATCGTTCATTTGATGTTTTAATTAGGAAATGAATGGAATTTTGAAACTTTTCTCTTATGGGCAAGAAAGAGAGAAATAACTGATTAACGAACCCCTTACCCTATGAAGAATGGGGTACATAGAAGATAAGTAGAGTTCATTGTGTGAAAGGACTCGTTAGTGAAATACTCTAGTGTGAGTGGAAATCGAATGAAGATGACTAGGATTAACATCACCAAGAAATTGGATGATGCTTCCAAATGCAGGGGAGCTAGAAGGGTTAGGAAACCTAGCCAAAGGGAAATATTGAATTCAATATTGTTAATGAAATATCACCGAAAGGTGTACCCAGTAGGGGACCCATTTAAAGTCACATGATTAAACCCCTACTTAGTGGCGATGAAATCAACTAAGACTAATGTAGTCGACAATGTATCCCATACGACTCGTAGAGCCAAATGAATAATGGGAATATCAATTGGGAGTTAAGATCGATAGGTCCAAGAGAAGGACGTTAAAATGGTCAGCAATGAGGAACTAGTTAGGGAAATTACCCTGTGTGTAGTGAGAGAGACTACTAACTGTTAAAATGTGTCCACATTGAGTAGGGAGACCGATAAATTTTAGGAATAGTAAACCACACCAATTAGGAATAAAAACTGGAGGAGTGAGACTTCTAGGGGAGTAATTAGGTCAAAATAATTAAGCCCAATAAACTTACGACCCAAGAGTGGTAGGTTTAAGTAGGACCATTGGAGTCCTCGGTAATTGTAGCATACCATATTTCAAGGTTGGTTGGGTCCAAGGAAAGAAAAGGAGGTCGATAAGACCATAATTGAGGCTTAGATATTCTAGGCCAACGTTTCAATAATGGGTGTGTAAACCACAAGAGTGAATAATTTGTCCACAATGGGCGGGTACAACTATAGGATGAAATCCTAGATGTATAACGGATGCAAGTGATTGTGAGTTGTTTTGACCGTGAGAAGTACTTGTAAGGACCTTATGCTATCAAGAGAGATTGATGAATTTTTATTTCATCCTTGTGAATAAAGTATTAATTCTAGTGACGTGGTGTGTCACAACAGTCATATATAAATTGAAAACCCTAAATTCACGTACAAGTCAAGGTTAGTGGAAATGATAATTTTAATAGTCTGGTTACAAAAGTATTTCTCATTAATAGCGCGACTTTTGGTGTTTCCCGTGAGTGAACCGGGTGGCTCCTAAGAGTATATTTTGTTATTATAATTTTCTATTGCTTTGAGTTAGCATAATAGAACCCATTATGGTAATATGTAGTGATAAATTACCAAATATTTTAGCGATTGTATAGTGATAAGACTATCGTGTTGGATACTCCGGGGAGAGTAAAATTAATTTTGTGCGGCTCCAACTGATATAGGGTTGGGCCTATATTTTATGATATCACAGACCTTAGTGAAAATGTTGTCTAGTTATATGTGTGAGTATAAATTTATTTTACTGATGTGACTAAGGATATATTATGCTTTTACAGCGAGAAATAGCTCATTATATATAGCGCCGAGAATTTGGGATAGTGAGAGCAACATGCTTTATGTTATTTTTAGGGATGCATAAGCATTGACTAGAAGACTTTTATGGAAACATACAGAAATTATGGGAAGGTACAAATTATTTACCGAGGGACATTATGGATCTCGACGACCGACTATGTTAAGTAGTAGTGTATCAGGGGGTTACTTGTTTAGATTTTACTTTCGAGACATCCCACGCATGAAACTAGCGAATGTCGGGAGTGGGAGAGAAATTTGGTCTATAGTGCATAAGTTCGTACCTTAGTCATTTTATATATATACAAAGATAAGTTTAGAGTTCATAATTCTATTATGAATCAAGAGTCGCCTAGTTCTAGTAACATTATGAATAATGCAATGATGCCACTGATAAGGTGATTAAGTTATGATTAGTTGGGTGATTAAGTGTACCCCTACCATGCCAAGTGAGCGAAAATTTATTTAAGAAGAGTATATGTTATTTGTGCAACAATGCGAGAAATATAGGGTGTATGGGTGCCCTAGGTAATTGAATCTGATATTATTCCCCATTTTGGAGATATGCGATAAGGAAAATAAATATAGAGGTTTAGATATCGGGACTTGAATGTCCGGTCATTTATAATGATTAGAGAAATATTCGGTAGAATAACAAATGTATGAGGCTATACATGACTATGGTAATAGGATTTAAATGAAAAGATGTTTGTCTAAATTCCTCTTGTAGCAGACCACTTGTCTATTGGAATTAGGGTGGACCATTCGAAACTAGCAGATGTTTCTCCAACCGTTAGGTATTTCTAAGTAGTATTGGGAGAGAATTCCTAAGGATTTTATCGAGAATATGGTTACGATCCTATATGGGTGATAGTGGATCAGTTGACTGAAGTAAATCACGTTATGCCAGTTAGGGTTGATCATACTACGAGACAATATGCTTTGATCTTAATATAACCTGGATAGTGAGGTTACATAGTGTACCGTTTAATATTCTATCCAATTAGGATGAGATTTTGTCTCCCGATTTTAGAAGAATTTTCACGAGGCATGGGTACCGAGTTGTAATTGGGTATAATCTATCATCCGCAGAATAATGGGCAACCTAAGCGAACAAATCTGATGTTGGAAGATAAATTAGGTTTGTACCCTTGAATCCTAAGGGAGGATGAGAGACGTACGTTCCACTAGTGAAGTTAGTGTACTATAACTCTTATATGTTTGCTGGTGGGCATGGTTCCAGTTGAAGTATAGTACGGTAAGTCTTATTGTTTCTCCTACTTGCGGGATAAAGGTGAGGAGCTAGGAACTTTTGGGAATAGTAGAGATGATTTAAAACTTATAGCATATATTGTGTGTAGAATATATACTGCACAATTAACCTACTTGTGTATGATAATCGCAAGACGAGATGGTATTTATCTAAAGAACGGTTAAATCTATTTAAATGCATATAGTACAAGGTTAAATAGTAAATATCTAGAATAAAGTATAAGTAGTACAACTTAAACTATGAGGCTTGGATAAGAACCTACGTAACAGGGTAACCTGGGGTTAAAATGATCATAAGTGAGGTGTTCATTATTAGGGGTATTCGATAGCGTACTGTAGGGGAGGTAAAGAGTAGTCGACTTGGGAGCGCAAGTATGTGATGCACAATACTTATCCAGAACTGTTCTTGACGGCTATACTTTTGTTTTCTGAATTTCGGGACAAAATTCCGTTGTAAGAAGGGAAGTATGTAATACCCCATATTTTTAATGACTTTTAAAATGGGATTTGTTAGAATTAATTGTGTTATAATTGGAAATTAATCCGGATTTAAATATTTCTCGAGAATAAAGTAATATGTGATTTATGTTGAATATTACGTAGTGATTAAAGTAATATATATGATTATGAATTTACAATTGATATGACTTTACAAACTTGTCGCGAATTATGTGTACGAAAATTATGATAATTAAGTCGGGACGCACATTTGAGTCGTGTTGGGATTACAATTAAATGAAATAGAAGTGAATTATTTTTATGTCATCCGAATGGTTGTTTTTACTACGCCAAACTGTGCGTAAGGGTTCAAATTGTCGAAAAAGTCTACTTGGGTGTTTGATTTAGGTCTCAGGGCACTTTGGAACCGAAATGACACCCCGGAGGGGTATTTCGATCATTTTATAAGGGAGGTGAATAGTAACTTCCAAAATATGAGTTTATTTTATAAGTAAAGGGGTTATATAGCTTAGGCTCATTCACCAAAAATAAGAGGAAAAGGTTTAGGGGAGATTAAGAGACTTTCTATGGGAGAAGAAGAAACTTTTCTAGGAAACCAAAGGACAACCACCTTGCACCGCTAAGAGCCACCATCACCACTGTCGAAAGTTGGTCAAAAAAGAGAGAACCACCAGTAGAGTATCATCCCCAACGGATCAGACCTACAATCTAAAAACAAGTGATTAATTATTGCAAATTTAGCATGTATGTTGTCCATGTTAGGTTGTTTAGAAAATTCTAAAAAAGATGCATAATCAAAGATGAATTATGGGGATGTTAATTGAATCTTTGAAAGGAGAATGATGTAGGATTAATTTTCTTTTTTAGTATATAATTTAACCCAAGAAATTTGGGAATTATGATGAAGAAAATCCTAGTTTATATGATGTTCTTCTAAAAATAATAAAATATGATATTTCTGGAAATTATGAGAAATAATATGTTTGAATGCAAACTTCCTGATGATTTTAGGTTCTTTGATTATTAGAGATCAATTATATATCTTGGTGTATCATATGGGATGAATATTGGGGGAGTTTGTGACTATTTAATAAAGGTTTTGATGATTAAAAAGTATGAAACCCGTATGAAAAACAATGCAGAAAAACTGGGCAATATCTGGTCAATCGATCGACCGACTCAAGACTGTCGTTCGATCGATTGACCATAATCATTGATCGATCGGCTCCCCCTGGAAATGTGAAATGTTTTTCTTTTTAATTGTTGATTAAATCCCAAACTTTGAGGAATCTTTGGTGATGATTAAATGGACTTCATGCGACTTAGGGAAGGGCAATACGATATACTTAAGACCCGAAAAATATTATTTTGAGATTGTGAATGTGGGGAAATTAACGCGTGAGTAATTAAACGAGTTATTTTGCAGAATTATATTATTTGGGGTTTAAATCGGATAAATGATAATTTAAGGTTGGGACCAGTAGTAAAAGAGTCATAAATTACCGATATAACCTTAGGTATAATTGGAATTAACGTTAAGAGGTGGAATAAAGGGTTAAGAGTGAATTAAGGGTTATAAAGAACTGAACCTAATTAACGTGAATTTAATTTGTAGAAATTCGTAGGTCGTGATGACATGGATTTGTAGGACATGATGTTTACTTACTGAATTTATTTAAGGATTATATAATCACCATCCTGCAGTTAGATCGGTTTGGAAATATATACTTTGAGTATTAAAGTCATAATCAAAATATACGGAGGATATTCGGGATATAATTATACTACATTTGTGACTTATTATATGGATTGGGCGTGTGCCCTATGGTTATATATAGATATGATGAATACCTATTGTTATTATGTATATACGTGAGATGATTGTTTGTTATTATCATATAGTTGTGTGAATACCTTATTGATGTTATATTTATATAGGTGTGATGAACACCTATATTATTATTTGTAGGTATGACATACCTACACTGCTTTTTATCGGGGTGGAGATTTCACATTGTGGACGGTCTTATCCTTATGCGCCCAATTGGGAGGGATTTTAGATTCGTACCCTAAGCATAGGACCTTGGACACGTGCTGTCGGTGTAATGATAGTTTTGACGGTTGAATGGGAGCGTCGGTATATGCATGACCCATTTGGCTGTGGAGTATGGTCGCCTACAATATACTTGTTTTATTATATGATTCGTGAGAGACACCGAATCAATAGTTCACTATACAATGGCATTATGTATCAGGATATGATACCAGAGTATGCATGCACTGCAGCTATGACTGGGGAGGTCCCGTATTAGTATATATATAATTACTGTGATATTATATATATAACTGTGATGTAATCTACTGTGTGACGTTGCAGATATATAGATGTAATATTTTATGAGAAATTGCAGATCAAAAATATAAACTGTGATTTAATCTATTGTGTAATGTGGTAGATAGAAGTAAATAATGAAATATGAATTGAATCAAGTAAGTGAACACTTAATTCCAAGGTAGTAACAAGACTAGTTCATATTAAATAGAAATGAATATGAATAATTATATTACGTATGGTATGGGACATACGGTTTTATGATATGGGTTAGAATTATGTTGTGAAAACTAGTTAGGAGGGTACCTTAACTAGCAAGATAATAAGATATGATAGGTGTGCGATGAGAGGTGAGAACTCTTAAGATAGAGCCCGAGAAACTAACATGTACATAATAAATGCTTATTTGTAATTATTAAGCACTTGCTATTTTTTAAATCTTTTACAATCGGGCGCTAACCCGTTTTCTTACATATTATGTTCTCTACTATATCTTGTACATCAGGTAACCAGCAGTAGGGATGCCCAACATAGATTATCGATGATCCGATGGATTATAGCTACTAGCAGAGATGCGAGTTTTGTGTAGACATTTCCTTTCTGTTTATTCACTCATTTGTAGCGTCTACTTCATTTAGGGTATGTCGACCAAGATTCTAGGGATTGTAATTATTTATGTAAGCATTGTAGATATCAGTTTTATTTAGTGGAATAGTTATAATTTAACTGGAGAGCTATTCTAGTCACATTTATTCTTCTTGTAGTTAATTTAGTAGTGATGTGTTGTTGAATATTATTATTCCGTGTCATGGAATGGTTTTAATTAAATTAAAATTGGCAAAAGTTTTTGACATTTAGATTAATTAACTGTTAGGTGATTAATAAAGAAATTGTTTTCGATAGTGATGATGAGAATGAACCAACTGGATATTCTGATTTAATTAAATTAAGGACTGATCACCCGATATTTAATTAGGTGGGTTGAGGGAAAATTCTAGAGAACTTCATGAGAAAGGATACATCATGAGAGAGGAAAACGGAGGACATTTTATCTAACAAGATAAACTCAAGGGGCCTCGATACGATGAGTGTTAGGATGCATCCGATAAAGGCTAGTTCTTTTGTACTGGGGTTCCCTTAATGTTGAAGATGTGGTGAGTAGGGTTATACTGAGGTACCTTTGGAGTGACCTTTGGGAACTTTATAACCTTAGAACTGACAGAAGGATGGGTCAGGGCATATTTCTTAGGCAGGGCCCTTCTTCCTTTAGGGGAAACTGTAGGGTCTTTAGCAGAGTCTACAAAAGGGTTAGTGCAAGAAGGTGCCTTGAATAAGGATTTCATCAAGTGATGGTGATTTTCCTCATTCAACTAATAGTCCCATGGGTGTTCACTAGGTGTGTCCTGAGGTTTAATTGAAGGAAATGCTTTAGGTGAGAGAATGGTGGAATTTGACACACGGAGGTAGAGATTGAGTTCAGGGATTCTGACCAACCATGTTATCTCTATAGTGGAGTCTCAATTAGTCGAGTCAGTGCACCAATAATGGAAGCATTCTGCAAGTGTCGTGTTATTGGATCTTTGAATAGCTACCAAGGCAGTCTCGTCAAAGAATACCACGGGCAGTCTATATTTAGATTCTAGTTTGGAGGTCTTTATATCCTCTGTAGTGAATCGGGATATATTAAGGTCTCCCTAGTTGACTATGTGTATTTTTCAATAATGCACGTATAATCCCTACTTGATAAGGGAACATTTTTTGGTTCTTTTCAATTAGGCAGAGCTTCTTCTATAAGTGTTTACTTTTACAAAATATCAGTAGGAATTTAACTCTATTTATTTCTCAAAGGCGACTTTTTAAGAGTACAAACCTCTATTTGGGTGACTCCGTCGAAGTATAAGCTTTTCCTTTCGAAAAAGTGATTTTTCTAAACTACGATCCCTTTAGGACATTTAACAAAAGATTGAGTATCCTGGGATTAAAAAAATTAGAAAATTGAATCAACATTGGTTTTTCTAAGGTTGATGGGTACCTTTATTTATATGGGTTTTAAAGGATCGTATGGACGATCGACTAATGGTCCCGATCCGTTGATTTTTTTTATCAATGGTTGAGAAATTATTTGGATAATATTTAGTTATCGGAACCTTTAGCCGATCTCCTAAAGCTTTTGGCCAATCTCCTATAACAAGAGAGGAATTTATCCAATCGGCTAAAGAACAGAGAGGGTCTATTTGTTGGAGGTTTTAATGGATTAAGTGGAATTTTGGTTTTTTGGTTATTTGTACTTGAGCCATACATACTTTGGTTTCTTGTGTTTTTGACACCATAAACTTTAATGTAGGTTTTGAAAGTTGATTTTTCCTGAAGTTTATTTTGGGGTTCATGCATGGGGTTTGTTTAGGACAGGATGATGCATTCTAGAATTTTGATTCAAAATTGAGGTGTACATAGGGATCTCTAGTCACTAAACATCCCAATATTGATCGGCTAAAATCCTGAGCAGGTGAATAGCCTTGTGACCAAGTATATTTTACGCTAGTTTTTCCTAGGCTTATGATTGTGTAACAACACTTTTTAAAAGGTAAGGAAAATGATAATAACACGCTCGATATAAAACAAGGAACTAATTAAATAATTTCATTAATAGTTAATATTTTTTACAAATTTGACAAATGAACAAATTATAAAAGACATATGTATGCCACCATCATTTCATCTTGAGCACTCCATCTAGGCAACCACTCTAGCACGGCGACCATTGTCATCTTAATTAGGATGGAACTCGTCATCCTTATAATGGAGGATGAGGTTGATATTTATCAATTGGATGGGGATCGAAGCATTAAGGATCCATGATTTCTCACTCCTAAGAAGAGGGATTCGAATAAAGGGACAATATAGCTAGTACTAATGCCAAAACTATTAATTCTTAGGCACTTTCATGACCGCCAGGGCATTCAGCCGCCCATATTTATAGGCGACCTTCTTGGCTTCATTGAAATACAGTAAGGAATTTATATAAATTTCATCATACCTCGGCGCCTAAACTTCACCAGGGCTATGGCAAAATCGATACCTCATCCGCAATATTTTCAAAGGAAAACTGTTCTTGGTCACATAATCTTCTTTGAAGGCTTTCTCAACTTTACCTAGATCCCCCGCAGACCATTTATCTTACTCTATAATAGTTAAAGAATATATGCAACACTTTAACTTTATCTCTCAGCGAAGCTATCCTACTAACCAACTCTCGATAGGGACTTTTCATTTTCTAAAGTGCCTTCCAAGAAAGAACAAATGCTTCATGAGCTCAGATGGAATCCACCCAACCAAGGATCAGATTTAGGTCTTCATACTCTTAGGGCATATAAACTAATGCCAAGTCATTATCAGACTACTAATACCAAAGTAAATGCATTCATAAAACAAATCAAGGCATTCACAAGCATTCAATAGTTGGGCAAGTAAGGGCAAAAAATTAGAACTTTTCATTAAATTTTAAAAGATGGGAAAGATTTTAGAACATACTTATTAAAACATTAGAATATACAAAATCAAGGAAATCTAAGATAAATGTATCTAGATCGTCCTTCCTTTTTTTCACCGTCTCTTTTTTTGGATTGGCCCCTTACTCAGGTCAGCAGCCCCTTCCCTTGCTCAGGCCTATCTTTATCCTGGCCACTTCCTAAGGCCTCACCCTCTTCCTCATCCTTTGGTGGGGATCCTAGATTATGCTCACCATATTGTTAGGAATTATGGGGGACCTTGGTTTTTCCCATTGTGAAATCCCAACCCGTCTTGAAACTAAATTTATAAATGAAATCTAGATTTTTCTTGGCTTAATCAAAGGCGTCGCTAAACCCTTAGTCATAGGCCTTGTACTTGTCCATCAAAGTATTAAACATGATTTAAGCACTATCCTCAGTAACCTTTTCTCTCTTCTGATTCTCAAAATTCACTTTGTCCATGTCCATTTTTGTTTTCTTCTTCTGGATCTCATAGGCACTCTGGAAGGCAAGGAAAGCCCTATCAGAATCTTACAAAACATGATTGACATCAACGTTGGCTTTTACTTAGTCATCCTTCTTGTTGAGCATATCGCTGAAGTGCACCAATAACATAAAGTAAGAGGATGATCATAGCTCACTACTCAAGAAAAAGTTCTCAGAGAAAGATCCACCTAAAAGTATTGAGACATACCAATGATAATGTTCGAGTGGTGTGAGAAACCAGCTATTCTTTGGTCATCATGCTGACATGCTCCATACCCATATCTAGAATGATCATCTTAGCCACGTGATGGCCAAGTCAGGGTCCTTAGCCATAAATGTTATTTGTTGGCCCTTCCCCATAATGTGTGCATACATTATCTTGGTGGGAATGATAGCATCAGTAGAAGGACCGGTACTATTTCTACTCTTGTTTTGAGTTCGAGTCTTGTCTGGATAATTTGACAAGGTAACAAAGTCGAGCAAGCCCCTAATCTCCTTTCTTCTGGAAGTTTGATCTCTTGGGGAAACAAGGAGCTCAGACTCATTCAACAAGATGGGTATATTCTTTCCTAAGATAATCTCCTTTCTCTAGGTGGAAGGTACCACAATAGTTACTTAAGAAACATCCACATAATCTCCAACTTTAATCAACAATTACCATCAAGCCTTTGAGGCAGTCAAATAAGAATATATGCCCAGTCATAATCATCCAAACCTCGATGTCTTCAGGTTTTTACAATTTATACATGGAAAATAAATAAAATATTAGTTTGGGGTATTACACCACTACCTTTTCTAAACTTCTCAAAATATCCACCCATGTCTCCGTTTCTCGTTAATGCTTGTCGCTTCAACACATAGCCTCTTACCAACACCTTTCATTTACCTATCTCTACCCATTTGTATGTTTCATGCAACAACCACCTTGATATCCTCCCTATGCCATTTCATGTCTTTATCCCTATCCATACATTTTTATTTCATATTAGTTTGGTATTTCCTTTCGCGTTACATGACTTACCATAAAAATTGACTCTCTTTCTTTGTTTGATGTTAACATGGGTACACAACAAGATGTGTCCTTTTTCCAATAGATGTTTTTTAAAATTATTTTCTTTCTTTCATAATTTTAGTAAGATGATGATATCATGCTTTGTTGAGGGATTTTTCCTTCTCGGTTACTGCATAGCCAATATGCTTTCTCCACCACCCTCTGTATGTGTGTGTCTGTGTGTATGTGTATAATACTATATTAGAACGAAATAATAGTCATTAAATATAACCCATGTGGCCAACAATTATCTTTGTTGTTATGTGTACATGTCCTGAGGTATACTTTTATGTGCGTTTGAAGAAATATTTGAGATTACAATTAGTTATCATAATGAAATTTGTGTTTACTGTTATCTTAGGCCAACGAGTGAAATTATTTAGCTTGGATATGTAGGTGTATATATGTATTTCATTATTAGACTTTGTTTTTAAGTTTTTATTAATAACTGAGTGGATCCATTTTTCACAATTAAGAATAACCTTCATCATCATTTTGGAGGTTTTTGATTAAATATAGAATGATTTAAAATAATTAATGCAACAACATTTTGTAAAAGGAGGGATATAAGTAAGGTAACATCCAATTTTTTTGTTTATTATTTTATCTTTTCATTTTGTATATTTGTTATCTTTTCGCTAAGAAGATCGTCTTCACTAACCCAAGATTCATGTGAAATATACAATGCTCGCCAATTTGATATATCTACTAAAGAAAATTTTCTAAATTCTTATAATTGATTTACATAATAATGATGAAAAATATCTACTTAAGAGCCAATTTTTCATTCACTAAGTATTATTTTTTTAATAAAAGCTATTTTTGTAATCTAAGGCTAAATTGGCTTAAACGAGTTCTTTTAATGAGATAAGACTATAACTTATTTTTTATATTTCATTTCTAATTTAATGTTTACAAACAATATATATTACAAATCGTTTATATACTTGTTAAAAACCGAGTTAAAAATAAAACGATGGATATATATATCCACTATTTTGTTTTTAACTATTTTTTTTAACAAATATATAACAAGTTTTTAGTATATATATATATATATATATATATATATATATATAATATTCACTGTTAAATTATATAACAGGTATATATATACATTGTTTTGTTTTTATCTCGATTTTTAACAAATTTATAATATGTTAAAAACCCAGTTAAAAAAGTAGTGGATTTTTATAGATGGTATATCTTTTTATATATACCTATGTATATATAATAGAAATGGAAATTTTCATAAACTAATATGCTTCAGAAATAAGAAGGGGCCGCATTCCATGCCCTTGGTATCCTTATGCCCTCTATTGTCTCTAAGTGACAGGCTCCATGTAGATCATCTCAAATCACTTTGAATGGTCCCTCCCAATTGGGACCCAACTTATCGTCCAATGGTTTTATGGCGTTGTTGAGGACTTTCCTTAGGATATAGTCTTCTACTTGGAGTTCACTCTGATTGACACCCTTGTTTTACTGCTTTTCCAATTATTGCTTATATGAATCCGGCTTAATCATGGCTTGGTCTCTTTGTTAATCAGACAGTTCAAGTTCAGCGCGAAGGGCATCGTCATTCAGTCCTCTGTCAGCTATCTTTGTTCTCATGGCCGAGAGTCCATCTTCAAGAGATATGATGGATTCATGTATATAGGTAAGTGCGAAGGTAGTTTCCCCAATTGTTCTGGTATAATACGCCTAGAGAACATGAGGAATATCATCCATCTAAGCGCCCTTCGCTCTTCCCAACCTTTGTAAGGCCATCGAGCATTGTTTTGTTGGAGTCTTCTGCTTGACTGTTGCTTTGGCGGTACACTACTAAACTTAAGTGGTTCTTGATTCCATGCCATCGTAAATTTTTTGTAAAGGACCACTCTCAAATTGTATTCCAGTGTCATTTATTATGGCTATCGATATTCCAAAGCGTGTTATGATGTTTCTCCAAATGAAGCTTATCATGTTGGTGTCTCTGATATTGGCTAGTGGTTCTGCCTCTACCCACTTGGTGAAATAGTATGTGTCGACCAAAAAGTTTTTATGATTCATAGGTGAAGTAAGTAGTGGTCCCACGATATCTAACCCCCATTGTGAAAATGGCTATGAGCTGGTCAAAGGCCTCAAGTCAGTAGCTTTTTAATGGACCATGGGAGAGAATTTATGCCACTTCTCATATTTTTGAACATAAACACTTGCGCATTTCTGCATATACGGCCACCATTAGCCTTTTTTAATTCCTCGAATGCAAGGGACCTTCCTCCTGCGTAACTTACACATATTCCAGCATGAAGTTCATAAATAACTTGATCGACGTCTTTTGGATGTATGCACTAGAGGTAGGGGCCTGTGAAGGATCTTCTGTAAATTTTTCCCCCAAAGTCGAAGTAAAAATATGCACCTTTGACTCCGACCCGATGGGCGATTTCTTATCATAAAATAGTGCCTCTTCTGTAAGTATACAATGATGTTGTTCGTCTAACAAGGACCTTTGTCGACACATATGATGTGCTTGGGGTCTTCTATATTGTCAATACTAGTCTTGGAGAGGAATTACACTTTGATAGCTCTCCTGAGATCTGAGTTCACTACTAACTCAATGTTGCTAGAGTAACGAAATGACTGTTACGCCCCCGGGATGACTGTTGAGCATGAACTTCCTCGAATTTTATAACTAACTTTCATACGACTGCGAGCTAGGTTGCCATGCTATCATTCTTGGTGCTTAAATCCCAACTTATTTCATTGGACACCAATTTGGAGTCGTGATAAACATTTAGAATTCTAGCCACAAACAAACGTGCTTTGTGAATTCCAACAATGAGCACCTCGTACTCAACCTTATTATTGGAGGCATCAAAGGAAATCTGTTACTAAAGCCGTTTAATATAAAATTAAACTATTTAAGTAACTCCGAACAGTTTTGTGAAGAAACTCTTTTCTTTAAAATCAAAACTAATAGAACACAAGATGTGTTTAACAAAAGTATGTACGCGATCTGTTCAAGATTTGATTAATAGGTTTAATAAAACAGTTTAAAAGCTTTAAACTCAGCACAACCAAGAATGAGATGAGGAGATGTAAAAAGATTAAGAACAAGAATTTTTTACGTGGTAAAACCTCACCCAACTGAGGAAACATCCACGACTCCCACTACGGAGTAAACAAAAAATTCCAGTAAATATAAATTTTAACAGTTACAAACTATATAACAAACATGCATATAACTCAGACCTATATAAGTTTAGGAATGTACCCTTTGGTGTCCTTATAACTTCTCTGTAGTTCTGATTGTTGATGTTGTTCTACCAGTTTGCTAACTTCCAATTTGTTCAAGTTCTTTACGTCGACTCTTGTTCTCAAGATCTTATTACCAACACTTTTAGTGTGGTAGAGTGATAGTGTTTGTGGAGGTGCTTTCTAACACATGCATGCACACACACACACACTTATTTTATACAACCAGTCCTAACAAATTACATATAAGAACTATATGCTGTGATTTTTCTATTTCTCTCTTCTCAGAAAACTTAACATTATTTGACCTTTACTAAATCCTAGAATCCATGGCTATCTTGCTTAGAAGACGTATCAATATCTTAATCAATCTCAGGTTTTGAAAATATTTTTGAGATTAAAAATCACCAAGTGCGATTCCAAACAAGGTCAAAGGTCTTGTTTCAAGAGAACTAGAAACAAAAAACATTATTATTGATTTCAAAGTTAAAAACATTTACAGAAAAGAATCAACAATATATTTCTCAAGATGAGAAACAAAATATGTAAATCTAAGTGAAATGTAACATAAAAAACTCAGATCTGAAATATCTATAAAATAGAAACTTAGATCTAAGATAGATGTTTAAGTTGGACACAAGATCTAAGAACGAAGAGATTACAATAACAAATCAACTAAACAAACCAACTCTCAACCTCTCAACACACTCAAACACTCAAGGTTGTGTTTGGTATATACAGGACATGAAAAGATATTTAGGTTTGAAAAGGTTTTGACGATTTAGGGTTAGGGTTAGGGTTTCTAACTCTTTCTCTTTCTTACTGGTTTCTCTCTCTTTTCTCTCTACTCTCTCTTTTCTCTCTAAAAGGACGAAATGGCAAAGGTCTCGGATGGCTGAGGGAAGGGGGCCTTTTATAGGAGGCTGGGAAGATTCGAGAATAAGGTTCCAAATCAATGGCTTAGATTGAGTCAAGGTTGATTGACTTTGATCCAAGGGTTCACGATATACAATGATTAAAACTCTCCTGATTGGTTTATATGAGGTTCACAGGGATGATGTTAGAGCGCATGCATATTGTTGATAAAAACGATCCAAGGGTTGTAAACAATTGTTGTTTTACACTCTATAAAGAAGCACAAAATCCACCAATCAGAATGCAACAGATGTTGTGCTGTTATAAGATATCAAACGCGCGTCAAAAATTAATTACAAACACACCCTGAAGTCTCTGCCGCTTTCGGTTTCTACCCAAGGTAACTTATAGCCAATATAACCATCAATACTAAATTGCAAATTTACCCCAAAAACTTTTAAAAACAAGTTTTAATTAAGAAAAAAACTTATTTTAAATGTTTCTAAAATCCCAAAAAATATTAAAAAGAAATTTTAGGGATTTTAACACACTCAACATATGTACACACAATTATATCCAATATGAAATGTATGAGATCAATTCTACTATGTGTGAGTGTTGGTAATATTGTCTAGATCAATCAAGTAAGAAGGATGAAATAGCAAACCAACCTCTGTGGTTCTTTGGTTTCTAGGATAGACACAATTTTGTCACGATTTCCAAACTAGATGAACACTTTATACAATATAGACTCGAGTGAGTCAAGAGTATAAGGTGCTTCAATCTCCCCCTTTGGAAATATGAGACAAAATCTCCTTTGAGTCATCTAGGACTCGTGGGGTAACAAGAATAAGGAAGCCTATTCCTAAAAAGTCTATCTACCCAATTCCTAGAAAGAAAAAGTACATAACTCAACTATTTACAATTGAACACCCTATTATAACTATTGAGAATAATTGTACAGAATCCTGCAATTGAATCACTAAGATCAAGCTTTTTAGTATATGTGAAATTCATTAGACTCAAATTTCTCCCCCATTTTGTCTCAAATAGACAAAGGGAACAAAATTAGATAGATCAAAGAGATTAATCAGCACACACCATACCAATAGATTTACGCAAAGAAATAAATCGATTGTAATCTAAAGGTTTAGTAAACATATTTGCGAGTTGAAAATCAGTAGGAAGATAGTTGATTTCTAATTCCTTAGTTTTAACCAAATCACGTATAAAGTGATGTCATAATTTTATGTGTTTTGTTCGCGAGTGTTGAACATGATTTTTAGAGATATTGATCGCTCTTTGATTATCACAATAGAGATTCAATTGGTTTTCTTGAATACCGTAGTCACTTAGCATTTGTTTAAGCCAAAGTAATTGAGCACAACAGCTTCCAGCGGCTATGTATTCAGATTCAGCTGTTGACAGTGATGTGCAGTTTTGTTTCTTACTACTCCATCCTACCAAATTATTACCTATATAATAACATGATCCTGATGTGCTTTTACTATCATCAGTACACCGAGCCCAGTCAGCATCAGTGTATCCAATTATAGTGCTTGGTGTGTCACTAGTGTACCAAATTCCTAGGTTTAGAGTGCCTTTTACATATTTAATGATTATTTTAACAAAAGATAGATGTCTCTCTTTAGGGTTATTTTGATAACGATCACAAACACACACAACATACATTATATCAGGATACGAGGTAGTAAGGTATAGCAAGGTTCCTATCGTGCTACGATATGGAGTTGGATCTATAGATTTACCAGTTTCGTCTTTAGATAGTTTTACCGTATTACTCATGGGTGTTTTAGCATCTCTAGCACTCTCAAGGCCAAATTTCTTTACTATCCCTAAAGCGTACTTAGATTGCGAGACAAATAATCCTTCTGAATTTTGTTTGACTTGAAGACCTTAGAAAAATTACAACTCCCCCATAAGAGATATTTGAAACTCTTTATGCATAATCTCAGAGAAGGATTTTACTTCTGAGGGAGAAGTTGATCCAAAGATAATATCGTCAACATAAACTTGAGCAATAATGATGTGTTTGCCAAAGTGTTTGACAAATAGGGTTTGATCATTTCCACATCTTTTAAAACCTTTATCTAAGAGGAAGTTGGAAAGACGCTCATACTAGGCTCTAGGCGCTTGTTTAAGGCCATACAAAGCCTTTTTAAGACGAAATACATGATTTGGATATTAAGGGTCAATGAACCCTTTTGGTTGTTATACATAGGTCTCTTCAGTCAATATTCCATTAAGGAATGCAGATTTGACATCCATTTGATAAAGTGTAAAATGCAAGTAGCGAGCTATGGAAAAGAGAAGACGAACAGATTCTAAACGAGTAACATGAGCAAAGGTTTCGCTAAAATCTATTCCTTCAATTTGAGAGTATCCTTGAGAAACTAATCTAACTTTGTTTCTAATGATTATCCCACTTTCATCAGACTTGTTTTTAAAAATCCAACGAGTGCCAATAACCTTTTTGTGATCAGGCCTAGGTACAAGATACCAAACATCATGAATGACAAATTGACGAAGTTCTTAATGCATAGAAGAAATCCAGTGAGAGTCATTTAATGCCTCATTAACATTCTTTGGTTCCACTAGGGAAACAAAACATGCATAATGTGCATAATTTCTTAATGGAGATCTTGTACGCATAGTCTCACTAGGATTACCAACAACGTTATTTATGGGATGGCCTTTAGAAACCCAGTTAGGTACTTCAGGTATCTCAATTGGTAATGAATCACCCATTTGAGGAGAGTCATTTTCTAAAACATTTGTAGACTCTTCCTCAATAGTTGATTCACCAGTTTTAGTCTCTACAGTAGTGTCACTTACAATTACATTTATGGATTCCATCAAGGTTTTAATGCAAAGATTATAAACACGATAGGCTCTACTATTAGTTGAGTAACCTAGAAAAATAGATTTATCTCCCCGGCTCTTAAATATGGACAAGTGTTCCCTATCTTTGTATACATAACAAGTACTACCAAAAGTTCTAAGGTACTTAAGATTGGGCTTTTTCTTATACCAAAGTTCGTAAGGAGTTTGTTTAGAATTCTTTCTAAGATAGACCCTATTGATAATCTGACACGTGGTACAAATAGATTATACCCAAAAATATTTAGGTAAATTTTTGGCACGTAACATAGCGTGTTCCATCTCTTGAAGAGTACGTTTATTTCTCTCGGCGATTCCATTTTGTTGAGGAGTATTAGGAGCACTACACTCATGTTTGTAACCATTATAGTCACAGTACTCTAATATACCAGTGTCTTTGAATTCTCCACCTCTATCACTACGAATTCTATTTACTTGAGTGTCCTTCTCATTTTCAATCCGAAGAAGTATTTTTAAGAAAGTTTGAAAAGTGTTAGACTTTTGTTTTAAGAAGGCCACCCATGTAAATGTAGTGAAGTCATCAACCATAACTAGAATGTAACTGTGTCCACAGAGCCTAACAGTTTGGGAGGGACCCATTAGGTCCATATGGATGAGCTCCAAAGGATTAGAGGTAAGGATATCTTTAACTTTCTTATGAGGTGCTTTAACAATTTTTCCTTCCTGACAGGAACCACAGAGAATATTAGAAATGGATTTGATTTTTGGAACTCCTCTAACTATTTCTTAAGAAGTCAATCTACTAAGATTATCATAATTTATGTGACCCATCCTGTTATGCCATATCTCATTGTCATCCATTCTGGCAACATAACATATTTTAGAATTATTCATGACAGTATAATAATTGTCAGGAGTCCTGAATCCTGTAATTATGCATTCACCTTTTTCATTTAAAATTTTGCAATTGTTCTTTGAAAAGGTGACAGTATGATCTGAGTCACAAAATTGTGAGATACTAAGTAGATTGGCCTTTACACCTTTAACTAGAAGAACATTTTCAAGAATAGGAAGTCCTTCTTCTTGGAGAGTTCCTTTACCTATGATCTGAGATGATACTCCATCACAAAAAATAACTTTTCCACCAGCAAAGATGGTTTTGTTTAAGAGTTTTGTATCATCCCTAGTCATGTGTTTAGAACATTCAGAGTCTAAATACCAACCAGCCGATGTGTGTTCAGCTTCTAAAGCAGTAATAACAATGTTACACTTCATCTGGGGTAATAGATCATCTTTTCTAACCCAAATTGCTCTAGTTTTCATTTTGCGCTTATTAGCTCTCAATTGATAAAATCTGCGAGAATTCGATTTTTGTTGAAAAATGTTTTGCGCATGATTTTGAGATTTATGAAAGACATGAGCATTTGGTTTTGGAAAGTGTTTAGGAATCCTTCTAGGAAATTTTCTTTTAGGTTTGGTATTTCTCTTCCTATAGTTAGAGTTTTTTGTCTGGTTGTCTAGGCAGTACATAATTATTACGGATTCTCCTAGAGTAGTTAAAATTCTAATAGATAGGAAGGTTACAGACAGGTTTAACTAGTCTTCTAGCATAGCAATCATCAAAAGAGTGACCGTATATATCGTAATAGGAGCAATAAAATTGCTCAAAGTTGGGGTCTCCTTAGGAAAGTCTCTAAACATTGGTTTTAAGGAATTTTGAGGTTGAACTTTATTCCTAGATAGTACAGTTTTGAATGTAGATTCTCTCTTCCTAATAGAGGGGCAGACGTATTTAGCCTTAGGTGAACTTTCATGTTTAGAGCAACTTGATTCCCCAATGTTAAAATTTTGATGTTTTGAGTCAAACTCAAGTTTTAGAGAATGAAAGTCTGGGCAGGTTTCAATAGGTCTTTTACCTCCTGACACAAACTTGATAAGTTCAAAAGATTTTATTTGTGTCTTCAAATTGGGGCAAAACCCTATTCCAGTTTGATCATCAGAATTGGTTTTTGATTCAGCAACAAACCCATCAAAACAGTTTGAGTTATTTTCAAATTTTGTAATTTTTTCGAAAACAGTTGTTGTCTTTTCTTTAGTTTGTTCCAATTCTAACAATGTCCCTTTGTATTTTTTTCTCCAGATTTTCATTTGTTTTAGTCAAATTTCTCAGTTTTTGATCAAACATTTTGATTTCACTTTTATGAGTAAGACATTGGGTAGTGTACTCTTCAGCATTAAGTTTGACCATCATGCTTAGATCTTCTAATTTCTTGGTGAGATCTTTCACAATCTTTTCTAGTCTAGTGCTTTTCTTAAGAGTTTTAGGATAAAGTGTGTAAATATCTGGGAGATCTTCATTGTCCGAGTCACTAAGTGAAGTGTGTGAAGTGACTCCTAAGGCTTCATTTCTTGGACTCACACACCCATTGACATCGTCATTATTGCTTTCCCGTTGACTCACACACCCCGAGGTAGAAATAGTAATGTTCTGAGTAATTAAAGCATCTAAACCAGTAACAGCATGATTCGAAACAACAGAAGTAGAATTACTAGATTCATCCTCACTAACAAACATAGGCATATCATCATTATAGATAATCTTGGCAAAGAAATACATGCAAGGGTCAAAAGCATCAGATGACTCAAGTTCCTCATTTTCAGAGTCGCTTGAATCATCCCATGTCTTGTAAATGTTTGCTCTATAACGTTTATTTTGAGTGTTCAAGTTAACTATACAGTCTTGTGCAATGTGTCCTAGTTTGCCACATCTGAAACATTCAGTCTTCCTAAGGTCTCTGTTAGGTTTAGTGTGAGAGTCCTTGTGATGTTTGTCATAACTTTACTCATGAGGTTTATGATTAGAGTGAGTTGGATAATTGGACTTGCCTTGTTTCTATGCCATGTTGTTTCTAAACTTAATGATTTTCTTAAACTATTTTCGAATTAAGGCAATCTGATTGTCCAAACCCTCTATATCGCATTCCTCATCAGAGTCATCATTGGGACTGTTAAACTCAGGTTTGATCAACTTAGAAGAAAAACTCAGATTGGAACTAGTTTATTTCTTATGGGACTAGGTCAATTGTTTCTTAAATTCTAGTTCCATTTCCACGGTTCTTAATTTACTATTGAGTAATTCACGAGTGAGATTTATGTCACACATTTCCTCAATAGCATATCTTTTGTTGTCAAATTTCTGTGGTAATGATCTCAGAATTTTAAATACAATTTCATGTATATCATATGTTATCCCATTAGCATGCAGTTTTGTCACAATATCAGTCAAGTTCATTTAGAAGTCATCAAATGACTCAGATTCAGACATAATTAAAGAGCTATACTGTTGAATGAGCATTTGTGTTTTAGCATCCTTAACTCTAGTGTCACCTTCACGAGCAGTAACCAAAGTGTCCCAAGCTTCCTTAGAAGTGGTACAAGATGATATTCTTTTGAACTCATGTTCATTTATGGACATCAATATGGCATTCTTTCCTTTGTTATTGTTGCGAGAAACTTGTTTCTCTTCTTGTGTGAACTCACTTAATACTTTCTTAACCCTCTCATTACTTCCTTCAGTGGCTGGATTAGTAGGAAAAATGTATTCATTTTCAATAATGTCCCAAACATCATCTCCCAACGTTCCTTGAATGAAAGCAATCATCCTTACTTTCCAGTAAGCAAAATTGGTTCCATCAAAGATAGGAGGTCTGGTCAAGTTACCAAATCTTTCATTTTTCTCGTCCATGTTTGATTTTCTGAAAATAATTTCAGAAACACGGGATCTCTTTAAAAGGAGTTTACAAAGCTCTGATACCAATTGAAAATCTGTTACTAAAGCCGTTTAATATAAAATTAAACTATTTAAGTAACTCCGAACAGTTTTTTGAAGAAACTCTTTTCTTTAAAATCAAAAATAATAGAACACAAGATGTGTTTAACAAAAGTATGTACGAGATATGTTCAAGATTTGATTAACAGGTTTAATAAAACAGTTTAAAAACTTTAAACTCAACACAACCAAGAATGAGATGAGGAGATGTAGAAAGATTAAGAACAAGAATTTTTTACGTGGTAAAACCTCACACAACTGAGGAAACATCCACGACTCCCTCTACGAAGTAAACCAAAAATTCCACTAAAATAAATTTTAACAGTTACAAACTGTATAAAAAACATGCAGATAACTCAGACCTATATAAGTTTAGGAATGTATCCTCTGGTGTACTTATAACTTCTCCGCAGTTCTGATTGTTGATGTTGTTCTCCCAGTTTGCTAACTTCCAATTTGTTCAAGTTCTTTACGTCGACTCTTATTCTCAAGATCTTATTACCAACACTTTTAGTGTGGTAGGGTGATAGTGTTTGTGGAGGTGCTTTCTAACACATGCATGCACACACACACACACTTATTTTATATAACCAGTCCTAACAAATTATATATAAGAACTATATGCTGTGATTTTTCTATTTCTCTATTCTCATAAAACTTAATCAATCTCAAGATAACCTTATTTGACCTTTACAATAATTCCAGAATCCACGGCTATCTTGCTCAAAAAACGTATCAAGATTTAATCAATCTCAGGTTTTGAAAAGATTTTTGAGATTGAAAATCACCAAGTGCAATTCCAAACTAGGTCAAAGGTCTTGTTTCAAGAGAACTAGAAAAAAAAACATTATTGTTGATTTCAAAGTTAAAAACATTTACAGAAAGAATCAACAATATATTTCTCAAGATGAAAAACAAAATATGTAAATCTAAGTGAAATGTAACATAAAAAACAAAGATCTGAAATTTCTATAAAATAGAAACTTAGATCTAAGATAGATGTTTAAGTTGAATACAAGATCTAAGAACGAAGAGGTTATAGCAACAAATCAACTAAACAAACCAACTCTCAACCTCTCAACACATTCAAACACTCAAGGTTGTGTTTGGTATATACAAGACTTGAAAAGAGATTTAGGTTTGAAAAGGTTTTGACGATTTAGGGTTAGGGTTAGGGTTTCTAACTCTTTCTCTCTCTTACTGGTTTCTCTCTTTCTCTCTCTTTTCTCTCTACTCTCTCTTTTCTCTCTAAAAGGACGAAATGGCAAAGGTCTCGGATGGCTGAGGGAAGGGGGCCTTTTATAGGAGGCTGGGAAGATTCGAGAATAAGGTTCCAAATCAATGGCTTAGATTGAGTCAAGGTTGATTGACTTTGATCCAAGGGTTCACGATATACGATGATTAAAACTCTCCTGATTGGTTTATATGAGGTTCACAGGGATGATGTTAGAGCGCATGCATATTGTTGATAAAAACGATCCAAGGGTTGTAAACAATTGTTGTTTTACACTCTATAAAGAAGCACAAAATCCACCAATCAGAATGCAACAGATGTTGTGCAGTTATAAGATATCAAACGCGCGTCAAAAATTAATTACAAACACACCCTGAAGTCTCTGCCGCTTTCGGTTTCTACCCAAGGTAACTTATAGCCAATATAACCATCAATACTAAATTGAAAATTTACCCCAAAAACTTTTAAAGACAAGTTGTAATTAAGAAAAAAACTTATTTGAAATGTTTTTAAAATCCCAAAAAATATTTAAAAGCAATTTTAAAGATTTTAACACACTCAACATATTTACACACAATTATATGCAATATGAAATGTATGAGATCAATTCTACTATGTGTGAGTTTTGTTAATATTGTCTAGATCAATCAAGTAAGAAGGATGAAATAGCAAACCAACCTCTGGGGTTCTTCGGTTTCTAGGATAGACACAATTTTGTCACGATTTCCAAACTAGATGAACACTTTATACAATACAGACTCAAGTGAGTCAAGAGTATAAGGTGGTTCAATCAAATCCCAGTCTTTTCCTTTACACCCTCATAGAATTCTCTGGAGTCACAGGTACAATGCTTATGCCTTCCCACTTTGAATTAGAGGCAACATCAATATACAGTTTCTAGCTAACCCGTTCATGCATCTCTGATTGATGGCTAGCTATTGGTCGGTAGGGCCTTCTCCATAGAATTTTATAATGAAGTCATCCATAACCTACCCCTTGATTGTTATCATTGGTTATAAGTGAATATCGAACCTCCCAATCTCTATAAATCACATTGACCAATGTCTAGAGAGGTCGACCTTGCTATGGACAACTTTAAAGGGGAAGTAAGTAATCACAATAATGGAATAGGCTTCAAACAAATGCTTCAGCTTTCGTAAAGTGATCACCAATGCATAAATAAGCTCTTCCAGAGGTAAAAAGTGTTTCTAGGCATCCAAGACTGTCTTAGTGGCGTAGTAAATAAGAAATTTCTTTACCTCTCTTTTGTAGACTAAGGTTGAGCTAACTTCATGTCCTGATATTGCGAGATAAAGGTAAAAAGGATCCTCCTGATCGGGGATCATCAGTAGTGGAGGTTTGTTGAGGTAGGATTTGATATCCTATAGATACTTGGATCACCCATCATTCTAGGTGAGGCCCTTCTCCTTGAGTAGCTAGAAAAATGGTCGGTAGTGCTCAAACAACTTTGAAATGAAGCGGTTGCGTGTTACGAGCTTTCTGATGAGCTTTTGTACCTCATGTAATGTTTTTAACGGTTAGACCCTGATAAAAGCGTCTATCTGATCTGAGTTAGTCTCAATCCCCCTCTTACTAACCAAATAACCTAGTAATTTTCCTGAATAGACCATAAATGAACACTTATTGGCGTTAAGTTTCATTCGATAATGCTTGAGGATTTTAAAGGTCTTAGTCCGGCCTTGGATATGGTATCTTTTATTCTTGATCTTGATGATCATATCGTCGACGTACACCTTCATGGTATCCATCATATGGTGTTGGAACAAACTCGTGACTAACCTCTGATATGTAGTTTATGTATTCTTTAGGCCAAACGACATGACCTTGTAGCAATACAGACCAACTGGCATTATAAATAATGTCTTATCTTGGTCGGGTCTGAACAGAGGGATCTCATGATATTCCAAGTAAGAATATAGGAAACTCATTCTCTTTTGAGTTGTTGTAGCATCCACCCGTTGGTTTATCTTTGGTAAGGATAAGTTATCCTTGGGAAAGTCCCTGTTGTGGTTGGTGAAATTTATGTAGACTCTTCATCCCCCAGTACTCTTACGAACCATGGTCAGATTTGATGGCCACTCTAGTAATTGAACTTCACTGATGGACCTTACCTCCAGAAGTATCCCTACTTCCTTATCTAATGCTTTTTCCTTCTCTGGTGATGTTCGGTGAGCTTTCTATGTGATGGGATTGAATGTTGGATCCACGTGAACTCAATGACATGCGACTGGGGGATCTATTCCCGATATGTCATATGGTTCCCACACGAATACATCTAAACTCTATTTTGGGAAGATGATCAACTCTTCCATCTCAAGGTCAGTCATGCTTGTACTAATCAAAAACTCTTTCTATCTTGGCTTTTTGAAAAATAATCTTCTCTAGGTCTTCGATGACATTGTTACTGGGGTGGATCCTAGTCCCTTCAACCCCTCGTCGGCCATACCGTAGTTGCTATTTCGATGGAGTATCCTCATACTGGGATGACTATGGAATAAATTATTTCTCTCTTCTTTTGTCATACTTAGGCCTAATGGCGGCTATGGAGAACTTTCGAGCAACTTCTTGATCACCTATGATCTCTATTATCCCTCTATTCGTGATACGCTTGAGCTTCTGGTGGTAGGTGGAAGGGAAAACCCTCATGGCATGAATCCACCCCTACCTAAAATAACGTGGTAAGGAAACTCAATGTCAACCACAAAAAACTATATTACTTTTGAAATATTCCCTACCCTTACTAGAAGGACCACTTTCTCTAATAGCATAGTCACCTTCCCTACAAAGCCAACCAGAGGAACAGTTTCCTCTTTGAGGTTTGACATCTTAATCTTGAGTTTGTAAAAGATATCTAGGTACATCACCTTTGAACAACTCCCTCGGTCCACTAGTAGCTTGTCCATATATTAATTCGCTATTTTGAGAGTTATTACTAGCATGTCGTGGTGTAGGGTTCGTACCCCAACCAAGTCCTCCTCCATAAAGTCGATGTGCTTATTATTGTCAACATGCGACACTTACCAAATGATCTTTTAGATATATCAATATGAAAAGCTTCCATCACAGTTGTAGCTTTTTTTAGTTCTATTCAAACGACATTCGCTTAGATCTTCTTGAGGCCAGTTTCTATGTATATGATGGTGAACTCATGCTCCATATCATCATCTGGAACATTATCTGGTTTCTAGTCACCATTGGTTATCGCCTGGCTAGACTTATTCTCAATAAACTCGTTCGGATGCCAATCTTGGGCCAATTCCTCCAGATGAGCATTGAGCACCTTACAGTATTTGGTCTTATGACCGCCTCCTTTGTGGAACACGCATCGAAGTGCGTCATTCCTTTAGGTCAGATCACCTCACATTTTCTTTTGGCACTTGACAAACTGTTGATCTTTGATTTTTGCCAGGATCCTATAGGTTGGCACCTTGAAAACTTTGTTGACGTCTTGAAAAGATTTAGAGGAATCAGATATGCCCCACTCTTAGCACCATTTTTCTTCTTAATTCCCTTCTTGGTGGTGTTCTCCTTATTGCCCCTTTTTTTGCTTTGGTATGACTAGTCTCAGCTTGACCAGTATGGAACACATCCTCCACTTTATCATATTTCCAAATGCGTGACGTGATATCATCAATGGTTTCAGCTTCCTTCTTGGTAAGGGATTGATACACCATTGACATGGGGGTAGACCTATTTTGAAGGATACTATGACAAGTTACTCGGAGAAATCTTCTACTTCACTGAAGACTTCCCAGTAGTGTTTAGTTTACTCACATAAGGAATCTGGTTGCTTCTTTCTCGTTGTGAGCAGCAATTCCAATCTTTTGGGATGAGAGGTGCTAGTGATCAAACGAGTAGTGAAGGATTTGGCGAGAAACTTGAAACCCTTGATGGACCTGTGAGGCATCTTATCAAACCATTTCTAGGCAATGTAACTAGCTTAAAGGAAAAATACAGGACATGAGTGCATCGTTATGACTCTACAAAGTCATAGCTTGCCTTTATTACCGAACATGGTCAATGGGATTACTCTTTCCATCATAGACCTTGAACCTGGGGGTTACAAATTTCTTAGGGGGGTCCTCTTCCTCGATGGGTTTCAAGAAGGTAGACTTCATCTGGACAATGAGATCTCTCCTCTCTAGATCCTTGATTGAATTGTCCCCCAACAAGCGAGGTGTTGGTCCATTTCCTTTCGAACCAAACTTCTTACGTCATTTTTGTTACGCTCGTCGTCTCTGTGGAAAAGTAGCACTATGTGTCAAGTTTCCTTGAGTTCCAACACTATTCAAAGTCCCCAAGTCACCATCCTTCTCTTTACACCTAGATCCACGGATTGTCATATCGGACAATCCTAAGGTTGATAATACTCAAGAAAGAAATCAGTACAAGAAAATAATGGGCCAAAAGCATGGAATCCCGTACACTGAACATTATGAAATAATAATAATACCTCGTATCAAGGCGCACCCAGTTACCAAGCCTCAATGACCATGCCAAGTCCACCCGCACTCTACTAGGCCCAACCACGCCATACAATGACATGGTACCAATCCAAGAAACCACATTCGTGGGAACACTGATCCTCGATTACAAAAACTAAAAGGAATACACAAGAATTAGTTGGAATAAGGATCCAGTGTGAGAAAATCCCATCTATATGCGATAAACTATGATTTATGAAAAATGAACCTATGCTACATGCTTGAAGTCTTATAAATCCTCCATGATGTTCTCACTGGGTACTAACCTAGCCACATACCCTGCCTTGAGTCACCAACCATGACGAATCGAATCATAATCATTTATCCTAGAAAGACGAAAGGGACATACGTACCGATTTTTCTCTCGGAAGTCAAATGCCAGGCGTCCTCCTTAGGAGTAAGGCCCTCCTCCTTACATCCTTGGCACATATGAAGCACTCTAGTTGGCGAATTTCTATGAAATTGTTTACACTAACCCCGCTTATCTTATCGGTGATGATGTCACCAACCTACTACTACACATAGGTTACTGTATGCCTTATCATATAGTGATTGTAACCCCAAATTCTCCCTAGGTAGTACTCAATTCAGGAAGGATATTCACATCATTATAACCCTTAACGATGTGAGATTGTCACCAAGTTTATTTCCAGGTTCTACCTAAACTGAACTCACGCGACGGTCACACCGGTCTCCATTGGTATGATAAGGGTAGTTAGTACCACAGAGAGGTATATCTTCTAATCCGTACCGGCTTAGCAGGACATTCCAAGAACTAGTCCTTTCCTTTCTAGGGCTATTTTAACACATACCGTTGATACATGCCAACATTCTGATCATGCTTCGATATTCTCCTTCTTAGGGTGCCACTTTTAGGTCTCCACATGGAGTCATCAATCTAAGTTCTGAATACATGGTCAAGTACTCCTCAATGCCACACATTGCCAACACTGGTTTTTTGATGACACCTAAGCATCATGCCTATACACGACACAAATTTCCCATTTCCCATCGGAGGTTACACCACTCATCTACGCCAATTCAGATAAAAGCACCCGACACATACACCATTTAACTTTTTTAAACCTTAACCATCAATCTGAGATCATCAATTGACCCTCAATAAATCCACTACTAGAACACTAGAACTTCTTCATTATGGACATATCAGTTTCCCCTAATGACACTAAATATACTCCACATAAAAGTCCTCAAAAGACGATAATATTTCATTATCCATGACTTTATCATCGTAGGTTCACTCCACAAATTTCTCAATACCCACATAGTGATTACTAGGTTCTCGTAAAGACAATATTCCCCGGGCTTCCACATATGGTGCACCTTAACTATCAAACACCTTAGGGAATCGCAACAGTAGATTCCTATCCCCAATGACACCACACATAATTTGTCATACGAACACTCCAAGATCCCCTCAAACCACAACCATACTAAGATTACCTCGCATCCAAACATTACCTCAGTTGCTAACGTGAGCATGTGCACATAGATAATAATCTTATCTTTATTACACATAGTTGTGACCATAAGACATATACCAAATCATGACTAACACTACTAAGAATTCTAGTAGGATATAGGATGTCGCCTACAACCTATAAACTTTTAGGTCTGTATCACCAACATCGCTAAAGATCCTATTCCTCAAAGTTGCATCATATTTTCTAAGACCCCAAAGTAGAATATTATCTTGAGTTCACTCCTATGTCTCCTCAACCATCATCTTTTATTCCGAAACATACGTACCTCAATTTTCCCGTAACTCTCATCATATGCTACGAGGTATAACTTTGATCAAGACACTCACTCATAATAATAATATTTCACCAACTCGAACTGATTACACATCCCCAAGTATTGACTAATATGGTTCATTATGTCCACTAAATCATCAATTACCTATGACATGAAACTAACCCAAGGATTGAGTTCGCCTAATCCCATATTTGGTATTATCTACCCAAAGGCACCTAATCAAGGAACTTACATCTTCTTATCACCAACCGATACTGCTTAGGTATGAATCACTAGTCACCTAATTTCCATGGTTGACTTTACATAATTTATGCTTCTGATTAAATAGACGCGATTCACCATTTTTTACGTCTTAATTATATTATCATATCATCACGGATCGATGCACCAACGCCTCATAATAAATTTGCGGTGTCGCCACTATTGTCTTGCACAGACACTCGTAAATTACTAACATATCTAAGTCAGAAGCATGAAAGTGATTAATCGATAACTTATTTGGTCGCATGCCACTTGGCAATGAATTACCCGCCATGCAAACCTTCTTGACTTTACCTTCAAAAATACAAACTTATCCATCACCAATCCATCTTGACCGACCCAAAACCAGAACTGACGTCGAAAGATCCAGTACCGACCTCATAATGTCAGTCCCGAAAGGAAACTTGGACCTAGAGCTCTAATACCATTCGTAATGCCCCGACCCGAATTTATGGGTCACCCGTGATCAACCCGGTCCGACCCGAGTGTTAGGTGTGAAGTGAAATGAAATAATCTAAATAATGTTGCTAGTTCGATTTTATTTAATTACCATTTCACTTGTTTAGCATACGATTTCCATTTAAAATCAAGATACGTGAGGGACCCGTTGGAAGCACCCCCAGAATCCAAGCATAAAGAGCTACTAACGTAAAAAAGGAGTACTTTACTATATAGGGATCTCAAAATAAAAAAACTGCACCTAACCTATCGTCACAAAGACGAGGTTGTGAGACAAATGCTCAGTGAGAAATATACAAAATGAAGTATAGAATCGAAGGGAAGAAAAAAGACTCTAACACTTTATATCTACGTGCATATAAAACTATCACACACACACACACACACATATATAGACTTACATGTATAAATCGTTTTTATTCCCAAAATATTATTTACCTTGATTAATTCACCTTAATCTTATGAAATAACTCTCCTTTTCTTTTATTGACATTAATTCCTTGATTTAACACACCCAGTTAAATACTTAAAACAAATACACCTTGTTTAAGGAAAATCATTTCTTTTTCAAAAAAAAAATCCCCTTTATTTATACCACTTCACGTTAGTATTTTCGTTGAAATTCACCCTTTCAACACACGCAACCATCGTGTATCAAATACTTATTTTTACTTTGAAAATATTTCATAAACACACCCGTGTGTTAATTATGGAAAAACCTTTTTAGGTTGATTAACTACCCATTTAATCCCTTCACTTTGTTATTCCTTTACTTTATGGACATTAATCAATTTTTCCATTACTTGTCCACTTTATCCTTTATCAGAGCATTTATAAACTCATTCAAATTAGGTTGTATTTTCTTATATTCACAACACAATCCATTTCTTGACACGTTCCATTTTCCATGATCTTTTTCTTAGAATCTTCCAATAACCGCATACTTTAACGGGCTCTACACTGTCGGATATGCACACCAAATGCTCTGGCCAGTGATTTTGGGTCTTTCACCCAGGGATTCAGGCCCTTCTTAATTATCCTAATGTAATTAGAGTTCTTATTAATGTGTTATTATCATTTTAAAAATGTCCAGATTGTTGCACTTTCTCTTTTGCTCGGCCAAAGCAAAAGCGCAGGGTTTCACCCCAACTTGTGTTACACTTTGAAAAATCATCATTTCATGCCCATTATACTTTTGCATTGATTTTATCCCAAAATCATGTTCATTAAGGACTAATTTGTGTAACACCATTTTCAACATTTTTATTTCCTAAAAATGTTTCAATTTACGTAAAATTACCATTTTATCCTTTTGTTTCCAAACATCTCTTTTCTTCCAATTTCATAAGTGTTAATCTCCCCAAAATATTTTCAAGTTATACACACCAAATTCTCAATGTTTTAACCCATTAACACTTATTCAACACATTTTCTAACCATTTTTCCAAGTTAGACCATTATCCACTTTCTTTATCAAAGAAACCCTGTTACACATATAGACTACTTTCATGAGAAAATACCATTTCCATTTATTAGCACATGTAATCCTACAACCTCAAACTTATCACACTTTAAACATCTTTTTCACACACTTTAAATGGAAGAATTTCCATTTTTCTTATTTCATGCTTAAACCCACTAAAACCTTCATTAAAGTTGTTTATAGGTTCATTATCAAAATATTACAAGTTAACTTGCATGAGAATACGGATTTTAAACTCCAAAATCCTATTTAATTGATTAAACATATAATTTATTCTAGAAATTCATAACACCTGCAAATACACCTTTCAAGACACAAAGGACATTTTATTTTTTCAAAACTCAACCAAATATCCAACTTTTGTAAAATCTTCATTTTGCAAGAAACTTTATAACGTTATTTCACCAAAATATTCGAGGGGATAAACATCATTTTAAAATAATTTATTCCATAAATTTTTAGTTTCGAACTTCTAGAAATACACCATTTTCACAAAAATTCCAAACATTATTTTTTTAAAAGAAAACTTTGACATATCCATTCATAATTTACTTCTCACAAAATAACATTTTTCAACATTTTTATTGCATAAAAATGTTAAATACCACATTACTTGAAACTCATCATGTCATCAAATGCCTCCTCCTCTTATAATCTAACAACAAGACTATTAATTATGAAAATAGAGTATTAAAGTGAGAGTAGGGTTTCCCCACCTGAAACGGAGTTCTAAAAATGGTTAGTTGAAATGTCTAAGAAGATAGCAACCTCCCAACTCCTAAGTTGTCCTTATAAAGATTGTGTTTATCCATAAATCTTGCCTCAGTAAAAGCTCCATTAAAACCCCCTTCAAAATTCTATAAGCTCTTCCATCTTCATCTCCAAAAACCTCGAAAATACCTCCAAAATTCGTAGCCTTATTCATCTATAGGGGGTATGGGTATATAAATTTTGAATATGGTGGGATGCTTCCAAAACATAGTGGTTACTTGGTGGTTAGGGGAGGGAGAAATAATAAAAATGGTGGAAGACCCACCCTTCCCCACTCTTTCTCTTTTCTTGTAACTTTAAATCCCCAAACAAGCTTATAAACTTTAAATCCCCATCTGGGCACACAAGATTTTGACACCTTATCAATCCAAGGTCCCAAAACGTGATAGAACACATGGGAAACATGATTTAAAAAAAAATTATGTTCTCATTCGAACTAGAATGGCCTCTCGTTCGAATGAGAGCGTCATCTCATTCGAACAAACCTTGGAACGACCTTCTAACAGGCCTGTTCAGGTATACAATGGAGTCTCATTCGATCCTTATTCAATCCCCACTTAGAACAACTGGGAAATCTCATTCGAAAGACCTTGAACTTGTTCGAACTACTACTTTCAATATTTTCTCCAAATTCTAAATTTTAACTCGTAAACTTCCAAAATTTATCATTAAGATTCCAAAATTGTTAAATATAGATATAATCCAAAAAATAAATAACTAAATCCAAAAGTTTTCGTATGCTTACAATTTATGCGAGGAAAAAGAATACATTATTGGGAACGATATTACACGCAACCTCTAATCGATAGAACTTCCAAGTAGGTATGTTCAATACAAACAAGTAACACACACATACACACATTCTCTCTCTCTCTCTCTCTCTCTCTCTCTCTCTATCTCTCTCTCTCTCTCTCACGTGTATATATATATATATATATATATATATATATATATATATATATATATATATATATATATATATATGGAGCAATGGCATTTTCATTATTCATACGATGGGCAGACAATTTGTGGTTGAGATTGAAGCCACGTATCAAAAATAAAGGGTTGAGATCAATTTTCCAATGTCACTTTATCCAACCCAACCCTACCGCCACAACACAATCAGTCTCAAACACAAAAGACCCTCCTTCTCTCTCCAGTACCCCCTCTGTCGCCGCCCCCTCTCGGCTCTCTCTCCCTAAGATCCAAAACCCTAACAATCTCCCTCTCTCTCTTGCTCCCATTCTTCCATGCGTCCATCTGGTGACTCACGTCTCGCACTTCCACTCATGCAGTTCGATTTTGTGGTATGATTTTTCTTCCATATTTGTTATGTTTTTATGTTTTGTGGAACTAACCCTATTTTTATTTCAGATCTAACCCTAATCTTACTCTTCGTTTTGTTTCCCCTCTCTTTTGTTTCCCTACACATGACTTTGTGATTCATTACCCGTGTATTGTTTTGTAGATTGTAGATATTAGGGCATGAATCTTGAAGCGAAGGTACAATTTTTTTTTTGATTTTATTGACTAATGTTCATTTTTAATGACTTTTTTATTTGTCTGACCAATGTTTATTTTGCTGGATTCAAAATAAAGGTGTGGTGTTTGAGGATAACTTTGAATCTTGGATGTGGTATTTTTTATACATATCTATGCTACTACGTTGCCCTTGAGTTTCATTACGACTCTTGAGTTTCATCATCACACTATGTTTTTAAATTACTATTTATTTCCCTTTCCTCTTCCAATTTATTTTTGTTTGTTTTTGCGGATTCTAGATATTAGGGCTTGAAGTTTGAAATAAATGTAGAAAAAAATGAAGTTTTTATGTTTTTCAGTTTCTTCATTTTGATTAGACTAACTCATTTTCATTTTGATATATTCTTTCTTTTATCCTGACCCTAGAGCTGTCTACTCGATCACGTTGTAGTCTACAAGAGTGGCAAATAGGTTTTGCTCTCTTCTTTCTTGAAATATTATTAGAATAAGGTATTTTCTGAACTTCGGTTATTTTTTAAAACAGTTATTAACTAATAACAAACGTGTGCATAAATTTTTCATGTTTAAGTGTGATTTTGATAGTAATTTCATTAGTAGTTTACACAACGCATTCACATTATCTTGATGATCATTATTTGAGATTCAAGTTAGTGAATTGGGTTTAACAATTCTACCCCCACAAGTTTAAAGAAGTAGATCAGTGAGGCAGTGGGCTATGTGTTTGATGTTGGATGGGTCCATGAGTTCTACATTGCTGCCACATATGGCTTTGAAAACTTATATTAATATGTTTCTCTTTAGTTACAAATGTTAATATTTTACATTGGAAAATTATCGTCGAGGGGACGTTGGTAGCTGTATTAGTTTAAAAGTGTAACATACATAAGAGGCCTCGTTCAGATCAAACTCTTTAACTTTTTTTTCTTGATCTATTTGTATTATCGCTTTTTGAAGACGGATCTGTGCCAGCGTGTCCATGTATCATCTGTTGGCTTTTAATTTTTTTATAAATCATATATTGGGCATGTATCATCTGTTGTCTTTTTCAAAATTTTATTCTTAATTTAACACTATTTTGTTGGTTTATTATTCAGGTTGTAAGCTTTAAGGTGTTCATCGTCACAATTTATGTATCAAAAATAGCCAAATAATGTTTGAAGTTTTTGTTTGTTATTATGTAACAAATCTAGATTTTGTCTATTTATCACTGCTGATGCATTCCATTACTGATTGAGGGTTGATTTACATTAGGTTTATGTTTGGTTTGTGTGCTAATATAAAGAATGTAGTCGATTCAATAGAATGTCATACTATGTTTCGGGGATTTACTTTGTTCTTTTCTTTTTTCACAAAGATAACTTTGTCATGTATTGGCTTTTGGATATTATTTAAAAAAGTGTGTTATGTAGTTGTGGTCATGCGATTTGGGTTATACGGGATTCTTTCTAATTAGTATGCAATTAGTCCATATGGCATAAGTACATTCATGGGGATTCTCTCTAATTAGTATGTATTTAATCTATATAATATTATACAATCTAAAGATCTAAGTGATTAGGAAGGAACACCAGTCGTATTAGGTATGATAACAATATATGGGGGTCTAATTCTATGTATATAATTCCTTACCAAAAAGTTAGATCTTCATGTGTGCTTTTATTTTGGAATGGACAGTGGTTTTCTTCATATGGTTTTGATTTTTTTTATTCTACAATTTTTCATGTGTATTTATTTGAGTGTTTTACAAGTTGTGTGCTACATGGATTTTGAAATTATTAAGTAAACACTTCATTAAGTTAGAGTTGGTATTTCTTGGAAATGATCTTTTAGGCTTGGTTTTTCTTTTTCTATAGTTAGAGTTTTTGTCTGGTTGTCTAGGCAGAACATAATTGTTACGACTTCTCCTAGAATAGTTAATGTTTTGGAATGCATGAGTATTATAGACAGAGTTGACTAAGCGTCTAGAGTAGCAACCTTCAATAGAATGACCGTATAAGTCACAGCATGAGAAATATAAATTGCTTGAAAATGGTATCTCCTTAGGAAAGTTTCGAAACATAGGCTTCATGGAATTTTGGGGTTGAACCTTATTTCAGGGAGTATAGTTTGAAAGGTAGAATCACTCTTCCTAATTGGAGGGCAGACATATTTAGCCTTATGTGAACTTTCACACTTAGAGAAACTTGATTACCCAATATCAAACTTTGATTCTTTTTCATCAAACTCACTTTTTAGAGAATTAAAAACCGGGAAAGTTTCTATAGGTCTTTTGCCTCCTGACACAAACTTGATTGGTTCAAAGTTTTTAGTTTTTGTCTTTAAATTATGGCAAAACCCTATTCGAGTTTGGTCATCAGAATTGGTTTTTGAATCAGCAACAAAACCATCAAAACTGTTTGAATTATTTTTAAATTTTGCAAATTTTTTGAAAATTGTTGTTGTCTTCTCTTTGGATTGTTCGAATTCTAATAATGTCCCTTTATATTTTTTCTTCAGAGTTTCATTTTCTTCAATCAAGTTCTTCAATTTTTGATAAAAAATTTTGACTTCAGTTTCATGAGTTAGACATTGGGTAGTATACTCTTCAGCGTTAAGTTTAACCATCAGACTTAGGTCTTCTAGTTTCTTAGTGAGATCTTTCACTATCTTCTCTAGCCTAGTGCTTTTCTTGAGAGTTTTTGCTTAAAGTGTGTGAATGTCAGGCAGGTCTTCAGTCTCCGAGTCACTAAGTGTAGTGTGTGAAGTGAACCCTAAGGATTCATTTCTTAAACTCATGCACCCATTGACATCGTCATTATCGCTTTCCCTTTGACTCACACACCTCGTGGTAGAACTAGCAATATTCTCAGAAATTAAAGCATCCAAACCAATAGTAGCATGATTCATAACAACAAAAATAGAGTTACTATCATCATTCTCATACATAGCCATATCATCATTATAGATTATCTTAGCAAATAAACACGTGCAAGGATAGAAAACATCATATGATTCAAGTTCCTCATTTTTAGAATCACTTGAATCATCCCAAGTTTTTCAGATGTTGTCCCTAGTATGTCTATTGGACGTGTTCAATTTCACTCTACAGTCTTGTTATATATGTCCTTATTTTCCACATCTAAAACATTCAATGTTCTTGAAGTCTTTGTTAGGTCTCATGTCCTTGTGATGTTTGTCTTGACCTTTCTCATGAGGTTTTTAGTTAGACTGAGTTGGATAATTTGGCTTGCCTTGTCTGTTTGCCATTTTGTTTCTAAATTTGACAATTTTCTTAAACTATTTTGACATCAAGACAATTTGATTATCCAAACTATATATATCACATTCCTCATTAGAGTCATCATTGGGGATAGTAAACTCAGGTTTCATCAGCTTAGAGGAAAAACTCAAATTAGAACTAGTTTGTTTCCTATGGGACTGGGTCAATTGCTTCTTAAATTCTAATTCCGTCTCCACAATTCTTAGTTTACTACTGAGTAATTCAAGAGTGAGATTTTGGTCACTCATTTCCAAAATAACATATCATTTGTTATCAAATTTTTGTGGCAGTGATCTTAGAATTTTAGATACAATTTCATGTATGTCATATGTGTAGAGGGGGCCTGAAGGTAATCCTGGGATTAGGGATAATCCACCAATTAGCAACAGTGTTCTGAGGATAAGCTCAGCGAGGCAGCTCAGCGTGGAAGCTTGGCGTGGCAACTCGTACTTTAGCTTATTGTTACTTTGTCATATTATAGCTTTGTTTATATTGACTACGAGTTGTAACGACTGTAATGTTGTAACGAGAATAATGAATGGGTGTGAGGTCGAACGGTACTCGCGAGAGACCAGGCTTGGCAGGGCCTGGGAGAGCTTTCATGCTCTATCGAACAACCTCACCGTGGGAAGTTTAGAGGGACCTGGTTTGGAGGATAGAGAAGTGGGGCACTGTTGGGGCTTGTCCTAACCATCTTAGATACACCTAGTAAAACACCGAAAGATCTTCACCGTGGAACCTAGAGAAAAGTAGCTTCGAGTTCCATCGAGAGCTTTGCTTTGAACCAAACAGCCCTCTACTTTATGTCCCATCTACTGTAGGTGATGTCACTAGCCAGCTAGACAACGTCGAGTCTGCACTTGAGTAAACCACCGTGGTATTTAGGACTGTCAGACGATTGGTAAGCAACCTCTGTGGCAACAGCCCCCTGACACACAGTGGTTAGGCAAAAGGCATGTTTTGGCATTTAATGTTTATGACGTAAAGACAACTAGTGCATCAGGTATTTAATGCTGGTGACATAAGGTATGAGGGAGGTCTTTCACACGAATTAACGACTTAGCTGCCTCGGGGGTGGTGTGGGGGCTATTTAAGGCCCCAACCACCTCCAAGGAAGGGCATCGATCAAAAAGTTCTAAAAAGAGTTCTTTTGGAGATATTCTTCTAAGATTTTGAGAAATTATTACTAGAGAAAGAGTTATTGAAAAACCAGAGAGTTCTTCCACCCACCATTTTTCATTTATTAGGGAGCTTTAATAACTTGACAGAAATCCTTGAAGAAGACCTTTTCGATGTGTGTGTTTTTTTACCTGCCTACTAAGGTGTATCTAGGATGCTTACTTCTCTCTCCCTCTAGCTAAGTTATTTCTGAGTTCTTTATTATATTGTGAGTTATACACGAGAGATTTGTGGGTTTAAGATGGGTTTCATACGTTCCAAACTGTTATTTGTGTCTTGTAGCTAAATCATTAGTGTTTACTGATTAACCTTGTCATCACCATACTCAAAAGGGGTTACGCCTCCATCTTATCTAAACCACCCTCTTACATTTGGCGACTCTGCTGGGGAGGCATTCTTCTAAGGAAGGAGTATGGCGCAAGATAACGTTAATCGAAGGCTCAACTTTGATGATATCCAACACAGTGAAGAGCAAGAAGCGATAGCATTGGAGGCTTTAAGGAGTGGAGCTCCTCGAATAGAAGTGCCTCCAGTTCAGACAACAACAGGCGCTCAAGGAGTGACGCAGGCTTCCACGAGCACTGGGCTGGGACCTGCCCAGATGACCCTTCTCATGAGCAAGTTCTATGAGTTTTTGCAAACTCCTACAGCTTCAACGGTGCTGGGAGGACTTGAAGCCAATTCCTTCGTAACACCAGGGGCAGCTCGAACGGTTCCACCAGGTGCAGGTACAATGGGAGCAGCCCCGGTAAGCATACCTTCCGTCGTGAATCCGGTGGTGGGAATCTCCGGAGTATCAACGATGCCAGCTGTAACGATGGCTCCAACCATAACGGTCATTCAACCAACACCCCCATTGGTCGTTGCCCCATCGCTCATGGAGGAAATGAGGAGAGAAATGCAAAAGGAGATGTTGAAGTTCTTGCAGGATTCCTCACAGTCTATAGGCGAGGTATCTTCAGTCTATGACGACTTTAGGACACCTTATCCTCAGGAATACAACGATGAGCCTTACCCGAGGGATTATATTCCCCCCATCTTTGAAAAATACACAGGGAAGGGTGGGAATCCGAAAGAGCACATTAAATGTTTTATTGAGCACTTGGGGGCGCATTGCAACAACAAGAAGCTCAGGTTGAAGGAGTTTTCCAAATCCCTAACCAATAAAGCATACACGTGGTATTCTCATTTGGCCCCTAAGAGTGTTTCCACGTGGGAAGAGATGCATGTGCTGTTTGTCCAAAAGTTCTTTCTAGCAGAGGATGAATTCACTCTGACCCAACTAGGGAGAGAGAAGCAACGACCAGGAGAAGAAGTGGTGGCATACGTTCGGAGGTTCAGGGAAAGATCTCTGGATGTGAGAGAGGAGGCCAAGGAGTCTAAACTATTACAAATCTGTGCCGAAGGACTACTCCCGGAGTACATTTGCCATCTTATCAATGAGACGCGCGAGGGAACTTTTTCGGCTTTCTTAAAATCTGCAAGGAACATCTCATTGGTCATACGACCAAACCCGGTGGCGGTGCCTATGATATTCAGGCAGCCGATACAACCTGGGGGAGGAAGGCCTCAACCCCCACGAGTGGGATACACCGAAGGAACATATGGGGTAAGGCGGTGAAGAAGGACAATAAAAGGAAGTTCGGAAGGGATAGAGAAGACCCACCACCGTTACCGTGCACGATAGAAGAGGCGGTGAGCTATTATAACACCATGGTCCAAGGTGGAACTGTCTACCTACCCAAAGGCGTTCCGGCGAAAGAACCCGATGACGCAACGAAGGCGGATCCTAGGTATTGTCAGGTTCATCGAAAGATCCAGCACCCGACAGAGAGCTGCTTCACACTGAGAATAATCATTGACAAGTACATGAAGGCAGGGACGCTGCAGATCCCCCCACAGAACGTTAACAACAACCCACTTCCAGCGCATGGGGCCAACTTGGTGATGGCCTACGATGATGAGGCGGAAAGAGAAGGAGGAAGGTCAACAATGAAGCAAAGGGAATTCGAAGAAACTCTGGAACATTGCACCACAGGAATGGCTAACGTAGTTTTAGCCTACGATGAAGCAAGGGCTAAAAACGTGGAATACGTATACAGCGTTGAGGGCGAGGAAATGGAGGCAGTCATTAAATACAGCGCAGTTTCAAAATCCCCAAAGTTTGCTTGGTTCTTCGATCAAGTGGGGATACCAAAGGAGAGAAGACTGGAAATAACTCGGGCGATCCTAGACATCGCGAAGAAGGACGCGGTTCCCTCGTTGAATTGGAGGGGACCCATGGCGAGGCTGGTGAAAAAGTTTATATCAGAGGTGACCTTCAGCGATGCAGATAGAGCTGTAAGGTTCCCTCATAACAGGCCCTTGTATGTGACGCCCAGTATCAACGGGGTTAGTTTTGTAAGAACTCTTATGGATGGGGGTGCTTCCATCAACATTATGCCGATCAACTCCTTCCACGCCGCTAATATCCCAGAAGAAAGGTTGGCCCCCATGCCTCTGGTAAATTAAGGTGTTTACTAGAATTATAAATTAAGGATGAACCCATTGAAGTGCGTCTTCGGAGTAACAAGCGGGAAGTTTCTAGGCTTTGTGGTTGATCGACAAGGGGTGCAGATGGACCAGGATAAACAACGCGCGATCTTAGAGATGCCGTGCCCAAGAATGGCGAAGGAGCTAAAAAGTTTCCTCGACAAAGTCTCCTACCTCAGAAGATTTGTACCGGGATTGGCCGAGGTAACACACCCGTTGATGTAGCTGCTGCGAAAGAACACAAAGTTCAGGTGGGAAAAGGATCACCAGGAGTCTCTCGATGAGTTGAAGAAGCTGCTCGTTTCACCACAAATCATGGTTCCTCCATAGGCAGGCGGACCTTTGCAGCTGTACCTCACCTCCACTACAAGTTCCGTTGCAGCTTAGTTGGCACAAGAGATTGACGGGCAAGAACGGCCAGTGTATTATCTCAGCAGGATCATATATGGGCTAGAAATTAGATATAGCAGCCTAGAAAGGCATTGTTTGGCCTTAGTCTTTGTAGCACAAAAACTTAGAAATTATATGCTGTCTTTTACAATTCATATTGTAACTTGATGTGATCCTATTAAGTATTTATTGGCTAGAACTATCTTGATTGGCAGGGCAGCTAGGTGGTTCCTTATTCTCTCCGAATATGATTTAAAGTGTGTGGTTCCTCGTGCTATCAAGAGCCAGGCGTATGCTGATTTGTTGGCAACCTTTCCATCAGGAACGTTTGAACCACCTAAAGAAGACATTCCGGGAGACGACTTACAAGCCAACTATCTGGATGCAACCGATGAGGAATGGACGATGCAGTTTGATGGGTCTTCGGCAGAGAAAAAAGGAGGGGCAGGGGTCATCCTTTCAAAAGGAACGGAGGAGATTTGCCTTTCCTACAAACTAGATTTCCCTTGCTCCGATAACGAAGCAGAATACGAAGCGTTTGTACTAGGATTGCTGGAGGCTCTTCGAAGGGGAATTCGTTCACTCTGCAGCAAGGGTGACTCGAACTTAGTAATTCAGCAAGTTAACGGAGAATATGCGTTGAAGCACATGAGTTTGGCACCGTACAAAACGATCATTCAAAGGCTCCTCAGCCAGTTCCATCGGACCAAAATCAGAAGGCATCCCAGAACGATGAACCGTCATCCAGACGCTTATTCCATTATTGCTCAAAAGATGGTCATGAGGAGCGATACGACTATCATTACGATCCAACGAAGAACAACTCATTCGGTGGTGCAGTCAATACTACCGATGGAGGGAGATGCGAATTGGAGAGGAGAGATCAGGAAGCAACTGGAGTCAGGCGAAGGAGCTATGGGACTAAGAGAGTTAGCCCAATACTTTACAAACTAGGGAAATCTTTACTTCAGAAATGCAGGGGGATGGTTATCGAGATGCATTGGGCCAGAGGAAGCAGAGCGGAGGTTGAAGAAAACACATGAGGAGCACTGCGAAACAACTGGGATACCTCTTTATAGGAGAATTCAAAGAGGGGGATATTTTTGGCCTAGAATGAAACAGGATGCGGCAGAACTACAACGAAATTGTGATAATTGTCAGCTATTTTTCGAAGCAGCTGAGTGCCATTTTATCGAAGCCCAAACGGACTGGAGGAAGCCCTATATCGACTTTATTCAAGATGGAATTGTCCCAACGGAGAAAATGGATGCGATGGGACTGAAGCGAAGGGCCCCGAGGTTCTATATCCAGGAGGGGCAGCTTTATCGAAGGGGGTACTTCAACAAGCCATTGCGTTGCATCACAAAGGAAGAAGCAATTGAGGTCCTCAAACAAGCCCATGACCCAGCTCACATAGGAGGGGCCAAGTTATATGATTAGCTGATGACGTTGAGGTACTATTGGCCAACGATGGAGAAAGACTCTGTCGAATTTATTCGAAAATGCAAAGCTTGCCAACTTCATGGAAATATGATCCATGCCCCATCGGTGGACTTACACTCTCTGGCAACGCCTTATCCTTTACACACTTGGGCGTTCGACCTCATGGGGGCGATACATCCTTCTTCGAGGGGCAAGATATGGATACTGGTAGCAATGGAGTGCTTTACAAAATGGGCTGAAGCAATACCACTCAGAAGGGCAATGGCTGGGGTAGTGAGTAACTTCATCAGAGAGTATATCATTTACCGTTTTGGGATCCCAAAGGTTATTCTCTCAGATAATGGGACTCCCTTCGTCAACTCAGAAGTAACGATGCTCACAGACAAGTACTCCATTGTTCATCACACTTCAACGGTGGCATACCCGAAGGGGAACGGTCAGGCCGAAGCAACTAACAAAACTCTGGTTAATATCTTGGCTAAAACGATGGAGGACTTTCCAGGATCGTGGGATGACAAGATACCAGCAGTGTTGTGGGCCTATCGAATGACAAAGAGGAAGCCCACAGGGTACACTCCGTTCTCCCTTGTCTACGGGGCTGAGGCAATCCTTCCAGTGGAGTTGGAAGTTCCCTCTGCTCGATACGCCTTGCGAAGTAGCATGCTTCCTCAGAACATGCATGTGCAGTTGGAGGCATTGGATGAACACAGTGACAACGCGATGCAACATTTTCAAATGTATACAAAGCAGCTCTCTAGGGCATATGACAACTTGGTAAGACCAAGGAGGTTCGTGGAGGGAGATCTCGTTTTGAAAGCAGCGATGAAACACATTAGGGGACTTCCTCTGCCAAAGTTCGCAGCCAATTGGGAGGGACCTTTCGTCGTGAAGGAAGCTCATGATTCAGGTTATTGCTTAATTTCTAAGTTGTAGGAAGATAAGCCATTCAAAATTAACAATAAATGGCTAAAAGTCTATCACGTGTAAACAATTAAGTTTGTACCATCGATGTATCTAGTCTTCGATTATGAATATACAAGTTTTATTGATGACGTGAAGTATAGACATTGATATGAAAGCAGTCATAACTCAGAGATAAACTAGAAAATATACATTCTTTCATTCATTAAATAAGAGAGCATTACAAAAAATTGGGAGCTATTGCCCAAGAATTACATGAATGGACGAAGAAAGAAAATATATATAGGAGTTTACTACCCTAAGAGGAACCATAGGTCCGGGGAAGAGAAAAAATCCCCAGGAAGGCCCGAAGAAGCTGACGCAAAGGAGCTTTGAGTGTTGACAGCAACCTCTAGCCTGGTTTGCACCTGTGCGCGTTCAATAAGAAGTCTATCCCGTTTTAGCTTGGCCAAACGCAGAGCCTCTTCGGCATTCTTTACTTTTTCATCCGCCGATTCCAAAAGAGGCGCCAGCTCAGCTAACTTAACCTCCTCAGCCCGTTGGTCCTCTTGGTGCTTTCTCAGTAGTTCCCTCTGGCCGATCAACTGCTAACTCTTTAAAGTTTTCAAATACATTATAAGCCAGTCAAAACGGAAACCGTCACGACCCAATTCCTTCAGAAAACCCAGAAACTGATTAATGAGGGCTCGGGTGACACTGGAAGTGGGAGTACTGGCAATCTCAGCAACAACAATCTCCATGCCTTGCAGTCGATGACTCATCACGGGAATGTTGGACCGTAGGCAGTCCACGGTGAAGGTCTCGGGGTGATGGTTCACTAACTGCTCAATCACCAAGCGATGGCTCACAGGCATTTGGGGAGAATTGTGAAGCACCATTAGGCAAAAGGCAGGAGGAGTTAAGTCAGGAAGAGGCAATTCGCACCTAGATTCACTCTCTGCCTCGGCACAAGTCGTGGAACCTTGGTCAGTATGATCAGATTCTTCCGAAACAGCGGGTTCCTGACGAGGTGTTCCCATAAGTGAAAGAGCTGGGGAGGAATCCTCCCGAGCAACCTGAGAAGAGATATAAAAAACAGTGAGATTATATAAAAATCTTAACAAGCATTTTCGTTGTTAAGTCATTGTTATAAGGTGGAGATTATATAAAAATCTTAACAAACGTTTTCGTTGTTAAGTCACCGTTATAAGGTGGAGATTATATAAAAATCTTAACAAGCATTTTCGTTGTTAAGTCACCGTTATAAGGTGGAGATTATATAAAAATCTTAACAAACGTTTTCGTTGTTAAGTCACCGTTATAAGGTGGAGATTATATAAAAATCATAACAAGCGTTTTCGTTGTTAAGTCACCGTTATAAGGTGGAGATTATATAAAAAATCTTAACAAACGTTTTCGTTGTTAAGTCACTGTTATAAGGTGGAGATTATATAAAAATCTTAACAAGCCTTTTCGTTGTTAAGTCACCGTTATAAGGTGGAGATTATATAAAAAATCTTAACAAACGTTTTCGTTGTTAAGTCACCGTTATAAGGTTGAGATTTTATAAAAATCTTAACAAGCGTTTTCGTTGTTAAGTCACCGTTATAAGGTGGATACTATATATAAAAATCTTAACAAGCGTTTTCGTTGTTAAGTCACCGTTATAAGATGGAGTTATGAAAAAAAAACAACCCTAACATACGGTGGAGTTTATGCAGAGAATTAAGAAAGTACCTGAGTCACAACAGGGGCAGGAATGGGAGTCACCACGGAGGTTAAAGGGGCAGGAACTGTTGGGAGGGGACTTGTTACCTCATCAGCCTCAACGGGGTCTCTGGCCGCAGAAACCTCAACTATCGGCAAAGTTCCCTCGCCCACATAAGGTACCAAAGCAAGCGTAGGGGGTTCATTGGGAATAGATGATGGACTCCCGAAAGAGGCCCCAGCACGAAGGGGCGCAGAAAAACCACCAGGCTGCGAAGAAGCCCCAACCTTAGCCCTGTGTGCGTAAAGACTACCCAAAGAAGAGGGTGGTGAAAGATCAGGGGAAAGCTGCAATATAAAAGCCAATGTTAGTAAAGAGGAACAAGTATAGAAAAAGGGAAAAATATATCCAAGTGTTACTTACCTCAGTTAGGACATTGAAAAGGGGCACTGTGGTCAGAGGTCTCGCCAGCACCGTTGGACGAACAATGTTTTCTAGAAGCGAGGACACTTCGACCTAGGGCAACCAACATCCCAAATTCAGCACACAGAATGGGGTGAAAGAGAAGGAATGCCAGATCAGACAAATGAAGTATGAAATCATTACCTCAGGGTCACTTGCAGTAGCCAGAACAATGGGCAGAGCAACCTCAGGGGAAGCTAGTGAGCCAGACGGGACTGAGGTAGTTGTCTCGGATTGCGTTGTCTCTGGTGGCGAAGAGACATCCGTGGGCTCTATAACCTCACCCTCCACAGCTGCCTCCCCGCCCGTCATAAGATTGAACAATGGGAGTAAGTAAGCCCGGTCATTGGCGAACGGGGTGGGGTAGTATCGGATGAGAGGGCACCACAGCGACCACCCACGAAACGGCTTAGGGGGGACTTGGGGGACTAGGAGGACAAGGCCCAGTTTCTTTAAACCCCTGCAACAAAGCAATTAAGAACAATATATATAAGCAAATGCAGCTTGCTTTAACTAAAGAGGAAAAGAGAACAAGATAAGTGTACATACCTCAGATCGGGAAGAAGAATGAGAAGCTTGCACCGTGGGAGCTTGCTTCCTTTGGGACTTGGTCCCTAAAGTCTTCCTCCTTGTCTTTGTCACATCACTGCCAATAGCTTGAGGAACCTTCGAACTTTTCCTCCTCCTTGCAGCTGGCTCAGTTGGATCGAAGACGATCGTAGGGAAAGCAACCGAAGGAGGAACGACGACAACGCGCCGTTGAAACTCTGCATTTACCCAATCTACCTCAGCCTGCACCTCCCTCCTTAACCTCTCAGCCTTTTCAGCAGACATGGGAGGAGGAACGGAAGCTATGGGAAGGGCTGCCACAGGAGTCTGGGATTTGGACTTTGATTTTTTCGTGGAAGCCACCCCACTCTTGGCCTTCTTGGTTGATGGCTGCGAAGACCCTTCATCAGTAGTGGCTCCAGTCGAAGGAGCAGTCTTCCTGGATACCCCAACACTTTTGGCTTTGGGTATGGCAGTAGGAATCATGGGGCATAACGAAGGAAGCTCTTCGGTAGGCCTTTTAGGGGTTTTGCTTAGAGGGAACTCAATCCCAAGAACGGAGTTGCCTTTAAGTCCCAGCTCCAACGCAAAAAAAGACAGAACTGGAGGGTACACGGGCTCGCCATCTATGAACTCAGCAATGTCAGCCAGTTGTTTTGGCCAGAACTTCGTGGCAAATAGACCGGTCACATCCCCTTGCCTTTTGTTGGAAGGAATGGGGACTTGCCCAGCCATTGATTCACTTATCCCCCAAGCAGCAGTAGAGGAAAATAAGGAACATGCCTCGCTGAAGTTAACCTTTGGGTTTGAAGATTGAAAAACTGGGCGAGGAGCCCCTTGATCAAACCCAAATTGATGACTGCACTGATTGGGGTTATAATGTTCGCTGGAATATCCCCACTCGGTGTAGGACTGCAGATACCCTGGAGAAATGAGAAGCACCACGGCTAACTTAGGATCTTCAATGTCTACCCCCACCTGAACCACCCTGGATTCGTGCTGGAAGAAATCACAAGTATGAAAAAAGACGTCCTCTCCGTAAGGCCTCATAACAAAGTCCTCAAAACGGTCAATTAAGGCGATCAGCTCTTTTTGGCTCTGCCTCTTATGATAAATATAAGAGCGTGGGGGCAGAATGGTTTCTCCAGAAGGAGTTCGGTTGGCCTTGGCCGCTACAACAGGAAAGCGCACGTACAGGAAGCCGGTTAGAAGGACGCTGTTGGCAAAATTGGCCAGGTTATAACGGCCAAGCGATCGTTCCATGTCGGATAATGTTCTATCGAGCCAGGCGTAGAGGGACCCTAAGGCAATTACAGCCAAAGGAAGTTTGATGACCCGGGCCAAACAAAGGGATATGTTGATAAGGTCCCTTCGGGGCTGATCATTTGGTTTTTCCGTCAAAAGAAAACGGGAAAGAATCACAAGGATGTAAGCGGGGAGCTCTAACGAAGTACCTTGACCAGGGGCATCCGTTGAAGTTGAAGAACTGCCTTCACTAGAACCCTTGAAGAAGTAGTTAATCAGCGGAGTGAAGGTAGCTTTATTTGAAGAACCGATGCAACTTCAGCATATTCGGTCCAACGCCAAACGGTCAGCAATCTCTTGGGCGTCGAGAGGCTCATCGGTATAAGGTTCATGGCCTGGTGCTTCGAGCCCCAGGAGCTCGCAGACATCTTCTAGGGTTATCGTAAACTGGCCCCACGCAGCGATGAATGTGTGAGTCGTCACGTTCCAACGGGAAATAAGAATGGGGAGAGCAACATTATTTTTGGAGAGAGTAAACTCACCAAACCATTTGGCCCGTTGAAGGCCAATCTTACTCAGAATATCACCATGGGAACTCACCATGTGAGAGTTACAAGCAGCAAAATGGGCAGGAGAACCCCCTGGTGCCTCAAAATCAATTTGGGACAATTGGAAGTCCCCTCGCTCAAGACGAAACTTGAGAGTCCCCTCTGGAGGAAAAAAGCCCCACTTCGAGGGTTCTTTGTCCTCGTCACCCAGCAATAAGGCCTCAAACTTGCATTCAAATTTGACAGTCTTGTAGGCAGCAGCAAAGCTATCATCCTTGCCAAAAATGGGAGAGCGACGATAAAACCTTAACTATTCACGATGGACAGCATCCAAAGCGGAAGCAGCAGTAGTGGCAGCAACAGTGGTAGCAACAGCGGTAGCAGGCGGCGCACTGGTTTAAAAGATGGTGGGGTAACTTGGAGACGCCATGTAAGAGTGTTAGAGCAAACGAAAAAAGCCTTGAGTAAGAGGAGCTTGAGCACGACAATGGAGGAGAGCAACTACAGGAGGTGGCGTAGATGATGAGAGCAAGAAAAGGAAGGCACAAGCTTGAACAGCAATGGAGGTTTCAGATGCTCAACAATGGAAGCTCTCTCTCTCTCTCTCTCTCTCTCTAAAAGCGAAGGAAATTTGAAGAAGGTAATGGCAAAGTAAGAGAAAGGAAGGTTTTAAGTGTTTGGGGGATTTAGCCGTTTGAATTTTTAAGTTCGTCGTTTAAGTTTTCCACCATTGCACGTGCGAGGCCGCCTGCAATCATTTCAAATGTACACGTGGAACTTCGGGAAGTGTTCTGACAATGGAAAAGACAACGCTACGTCATTAATGAAATGACACCTAGGGAACAGCCATCGTTACCTTCCTAAGCAAGATTGAGTTATGGGCGCCAAGATTTTCTCAGACATATCCAATAAGCCCCCCAACGAAGAAGATGTCCCAATGGTTCAAAAAAGCCACGATGTCCCCTCGTCAGAAGCTCAAACGTTGTTTAGTTATGACTCAGTTACATCGGGGAGAATTTTTCTCTTTTTCGAACATTACTGGGAGGATATTAGCAGGTCCTTCGGGAGAATTTCAGATATTGAAGCTAGAACGGTTGAGGCTCGGCATTAGGAAAAAGTAGCAGGCCAGACAGAGAAGGTTCATCGGATTGAGAAGTTTTTGTGGAGGCACTTCTTGTTCCCACAACAAATCCCTCCACGAAGGGGCAAATGTAGAGGGGGCCTGAAGGTAATCCTGGGATTAGGGATAATCCACCAATTAGCAACAGTGTTCTGAGGATAATCTCAGCGAGGCAGCTCAGCGTGGAAGCTTGGCGTGGCAACTCGTACTTTAGCTTATTGTTACTTTGTCATATTATAGCTTTATATAGACTACGAATTATAACGACTGTAATGTTGTAACGAGAGTAATGAATGGGTGTGAGGTCGAATGGTACTCGTGAGAGACCAGGCTTGGCACGGCCTGGGATAGCTTTCATGCTCTATCGAACAACCTCACCGTGGGAACTTTAGAGTGACCTGGTTTGGAGGATTGAGAAGTGGGGCACCGTTGGGGCTTGTCCTGACCATCTTAGATATACCTGGTAAAACACCAAAAGATTTTCACCGTGGAACCTAGAGCAAAGTAGCTTCGAGTTCCATCGAGAGCTTTGCTGTGAACCAAACAACTCTCTACTTTATGTCCCATTTACTGTAGGTGATGTCACTAGCCAGCTAGACAACGTCAAGTCTGCACTTGAGTAAACCACCGTGGTATTTGGGGCTGTCAGACGGTTGGTAAGCAACCTCTGTGGCAACAGCCCCCTGACACACAGTGGTTAGGAAAAAGGCATGTCTTGGCATTTAATGTTTATGACGTAAAGACAACTAGTGCATCAGGTATTTAATGCTGGTGACATAAGGTATGAGGGAGGTCTTTCACAGGCATTAATGACTTAGCTGCCTCGGGGGTGGTGTGGGGGCTATTTAAGGCCCCAACCACCTCCAAGGAAGGGCATCGATCAAAAAGTTCTAAAAAGAGTTCTTTTGGAGATATTCTTCTAAGATTTTGAGAAATTATTAATAGAGAAAGAGTTATTGAAAAACCAGAGAGTTCTTCCACCCACCATTTGTCATTTATTAGGGAGCTTTAATAACTTGACAGAAATCCTTGAAGAAGACCTTTTCGATGTGTGTGTTTTTTTACCTGCCTACTAAGGTGTATCTAGGATGCTAACTTCTCTCTCCCTCTAGCTAAGTTATTTCCGAGTTCTTTATTATATTTTGAGTTATACACGAGAGATTTGTGGGTTTAAGCTGGGTTTCATATGTTCCAAACTGTTCTTTGTGTCTTGTGGCTAAATCACTAGTGTTTACTGATTAACCTTGTCATCACCATACTCAAAAGGGGTTACGCCTCCATCTTATCTAAACCACCCTCTTACAATATGTTATCCCATTAACATGCAATTTGGTCACAATGTCAGTCAATTTAATCTAAAAGTCATCAAAGGATTCAGAGTCTGACATAATTAGAGAGTTATACTGCTGGATAAGCATTTGAGTTTTAGCATCCTTAACTCTAGTGTAAACTTCATGTGCAGTGATCAGTGTATCCCAAGCTTCCTTGGAAGTGGCACAAGATGAGATCCTTTTGAACTCAAGTTCATTTATGGACATAAATATGACATTGTTTCCTTTGTTATTGTTTCGAGAAGTTTTCTTCTATTCTTATGTGAATTCACTTAATGCTTTCTTAATCCTCTCATTACTTCCTTCAGTGGTTGGTTTATTAGGATAAGTATATCCATTTTCAACAATATCCCAGACATCATCTCTCAAGGTTCCTTGTATAAAAGAAACCATTCTTACCCTACAGTAAGAAAAGTTGTTTCCATCAAAGAGAGGGGTCTGGTTAAGTTGCCAAATCTCTCATTTTTCTCTTCTATTTTTTGATTTCAAGAAAATAATTTCAGAAACACAAGATCGTTTAAAAAGATTTCCAAATCTCTGATACCAATTGAAAACTGTTATTAAAGCCATTTAATACAAGATTAAACTATTAAAGTAACTCTAAACTATTTTTTGACGAAACTCTTTTCTTTAAATAAAATCAGGTTAATCACAAGATGTGTTTACTAAAATATGCACGAGATCAGTTCAAGATTTGTTAACAAGTTTTGAAAAATAAAACTAAGACAGGTTAAATCAGCACACTATTAATAAAGAGATGATGAGATGTAGAAAGATTAATTGCAAGAGATTTTTAACGTGGTAAAACCTCACCCAACTGAGGACACATCCACGGTGACTTCTAAGTCACAAACCAAAAATCCACTAAAACAAAATATATCAGTTACAAACTATATAACACACATGCACACAAATCAGTCCTATACAAGTTTAGGAATGTACCCACTGGTTTCCTTCTAACTTCTCTACAGTTCTGATTGTTGATGTGGCTCTCCCAGTTTGCTAACTTCCACTTTTTCCAGTCTTTACGTCGACCCTTGTTTCAAGATCTTATTACCAACACTTTCAGTGTTGTAGTTTGTAAGTGTTTGTGATGGTACTCTAACACATGCATGCACACACTCAGGCTTATTTATACAAACATTCCTATCAAATTACAGTTGAGATCTATATGCTGTGATTTTTAGTTTCTCTCTTCTTAGGAAACAAAAAACCTTATTTGACCTTTAAAATGATCCAAGAATACACGGCTGTCTTGCTCGCAACACGATTCAAGATCTTAATCAATTTCAGGGTTTTGAAAATACTTTTGAGATTGAAAACCACCAAGTGTGATTCCAACTAGGTCAAAGGTCTTGTTTCAAAAGAACTAGATACAGAAAATGATTTTGTTGATTTTGAAGATAAAAACATTTACAGAAAATTAGCAACAAAAGATTTCTCAAGATGAGAAATAAATAATGAAGATCTAAGTGTAATATAACATAAAATGACCAGATCTATGATTTCTATGAAACAGAAATACATATCTAACCTAATGTTTAAGTTGGACACAATATCTTAAAACCAAGAGGTTAAACCACGAAACAACCTTCAAACCAACAGAAAAATAACTCTCAAACACTCAGGGTTGGTGTTTGGCATAAATTGTTTTAGAAAACTGAATTAGTGTTTGAAACTCTATTTGGACGAATTAGGATTTCTAACTCTCTCTCTCTCTGGTTTCTCTCTTTTCTCTCTCTTCTCTCTCTTCTCTCTCTACTTAGATGAAGTGCCAAAAGTCTCTCAAAGAATGCGGGTACGACTCCTTATATAGGGGGTTGAGAAGGATCGAGAAGGTTATTCAAAATCAAGGGCTTGGATTTGGTCTTCCCAAATTGACTTTGAACCAACGGTGAAATAACAGCGGTGGTTAAAAAGGCTTCTGATTGGTTGATAAGGGTTTCACATGGATTGGCTTCAAACGCATGCAGAGCATTGATAATAGAGAACCAAGGGCTGATAATGGACAACGATTTTGAGTCTTTAAAGAAACAAAAATCCAACCGGTATAAGGGTGACAGGTGTAAGGCTGATATCGAACCTCACACGCGTGTATGAAAATAATTAGACACACACCCTATAGTCTCTAGCGCTTTCAGATCTGAAAAAGTGCAACTGTGTGATAATTGATTAAATTTGCAAATATCTAATTTGGCTCACTTATTTAATTAAAGTCTATTAATTCAACCCCTAAACATGCATCTATGGTGCGTGTGACAAACCATAAACAAATAACACATGCAACACAACAAATATGTTGAGACACAGATTTTAGGAAAAAAAACCTTTCGGGTAAAACATTTATTTCACTATGAATCTATAAATCGTAACTTACAATTACATAGAGAAATCTGCAATGGATCAACGCACAACCAACCCACAAAGACTCGCAGTCTTGAACTCAACAAAAGAATACCTGCATCACTCTCCAAGGACTCGCAGTCCTGCGACTGTGTGATAATTGATTAAATTCGCAAATATCTAATTTGGCTCACTTATTTAATTAGAGTCTATTAATTCAGCCCTTAAACATGCATCTATGGTGCGTGTGACAAACCATAAACAAATAACGCATGCGATACAACAAATATGCTGAGACACAAATTTCAGGAAAAAATCCCTTTCGGGTAAAACCTTTATTTCACTATGAATCTATAAATCGCAACTTACAATTACATAGAGAAATCTCCAACGGATCAATGCACAGCCAACCCACAAAGACTCGTAGTCTTGAACTCAACAAGACAATACCCGCAGCACCCTCCAAGGACTCGCGCAGTCCTATCTTCAGCAAAGAATCTTCACGCAACAAGATCCTTAATGGCACGCAGCCATATGGTGTAGAGACGCACTCCACAAAAGATGAACAAAGGCAAAAATGTGTTCTTGAACACCAAAACAATTCACCAAAGCAAGATGGGAGTTTTGTGAATTATAAATCAAAAAGGGATTAAACCCCTAAAAGAAGAAGCCTAAAGATTACTGCTTTGGCAGTGTTTCTGTTCTGGAAAACGTATGGACTTCTTCATGAAAATGTTACCACTTAATGAGTACTTATACAAAAATGCACCGCCTCGAAATTTGAGCTCGTTCGAACGAGATGCATATGTCGCTCGAACGAGTACGCATGTCATTTAAACGACATCGTGCGACTTCCAATCTCGTTCGAACAAGATGCTGATCTCGCGCGAACGACCTGGGCGTCAAAATTGAGGTCCGTTTCAAAACTTAGAAAAAATACTCATTCTCAATATTTGACGAAAAAGTCCGCTCCAGCACTTAGAAAATATTTTGTAAAAATCTCCCAAAAGCTCTAAGTGAAAAGTAAAGGTATTTAAAACATAACCTTACCAAAGTAAACTTTGCGGAGTCTTGAATGATGAAGAACTTGAGTAATTCGGATCCGTCTTTGATGTAGATGTCTCTTGAATGCCCTTAGACGGTGTAGCGGTATATGACATAATAAATTGATAACGGACCTATGAAAATATGTCCTTACAGATCCCCCTCTATGTCTATGCCGGTACATACATAAAAATTCTGAACTTTCAAATACCAAATTGCCTATACAAATCTACCCTCCCATGAATAAATTTGTAAAACTTCAAAACTGTTCTTCAATCATCTTCGTCAAATCTCAAAGCTTTTCTCATCAGGGTGTGTAACATATCAATCTTCAATCTTTGTACCTACACACATGAGATAAATCAAAAACCTTCGTGACGCATCGAGTTTGAAATGGTACAAGAATAAAGCATTAATAATCAAATCTCCCCCATAACATGATAATTAATTCTCCCCCCCCCCCTTTTTATGATGTCCCCAAATAGACAGATAAGAAGAAACAATCAAAAACATGGAGTGTCACGATCCATAGCAAACCAGAATCAAACTGCGTGCGTGCAAAGGAGTATCTCATAAATTTCACAAACTTTTTTTGAATTTTCAATTTTTCATACAAAAATGAGATACAAAAAAATCACACCATGGATTTAAACTCAAACAACCAAGTGATGGAAATGGAATGTATGGGTGTGAACACATTCGATAGGTAAATAAAATCAATCAATCATATGTGCACGATGCATACATATACCCCTAACGAATGAACATCAAAAGATTCCTTAGGTGTAAAAATTTGTTGAATTTAAATGACATCTTCTTATACAAATCAACCAATCAAAGTCAAATGATTTCCACACCAATAACATCCAAAACTATTTAGCGCTTTTTCAAGATTTTCAAGGACGTGCAAACCCGTTTAAAATCTCCAACCAAACACCCTCACATATATTTTCTTTTAGAGGTGAATAAACTAAATTCTCAAACTTTGGAGAATTGGTGCAAAAACCTAAATGGCCCATTATTTTGCATTAATTTCTTTTTATTGCCTTTAAATTTTTTCGGGCTCTTTTATACCTCTTTGGACCTCGGATAATAAAATTCCTCCTTTTTTTAGGTCCAATTTAACGGTGTCTTAGTATTTGCAAAGGCAAAATGAACCTTTCGCAGCCCTTCCCCGTTTTCAAGAACAACACAGAAACTCACAAAACGGTTCTTATATGCACAATTTCCTTATCAAAATTTTATCGCGCTTGGTACCTTTTAAGGACAGGATTGAAGTGAAAACACCCAACCAACATGTGATAAGACAAGCATAATATTCAAACAAATATGTGCATGTGTGCAATAAAGGAAACCTCAGTCAAACATGTAGGAAGAAACACTAAATTACATCTTAATGACTCCAAACATTATTGATATACCCGTTTATATCATCGGCCTGGCTGACGATGACCTCCAAATGGACGACCCTACGAGGGGCCGACCCTCCACCAGGCTCCATACGACCTCTCAGAGGGGCCGACCCTTCACCAGGTTCCAGACGACCCTACGAGGGGCCGACCCTTCGCCAGGTTCCAAACGACCCTATGAGGGGCCGACCCTTCATCAGGATCCAGACGACCCTAAGAGGGTACGACAGTACGAGGCAAGAATTGGGCTAGGCTCATTACTGGAAGAAACTTTGCCCTCGGCCTCGGCACATAGGCCGAGGGTGACATCATGACAGTGCGTTGTTTGGGAGACGCGTGGAACAGTGCGCGTGAGGCTCACATGGCACGTGGAAGACCGTTATAACCAAATCACACCCTCACGTGAGGGAATATTATGTCATCATTTGGCATCTACAGGTGTCAACAGGGGATTGGCTAGATCATCATTCACATGCACCATGCATACTTGGGGGGTACACTACACCCCCAAGACCTATATATAGTTGTCACTTACAACCCTATAGGGGATCCATCAATTAACTGTAGCCCTAGCTAAAACTCTGCTTGTACACACAGTTGAGAGAGAGAGAGGGTTATGTGCATTGTATCCAAGGCCATTAGTGCCCATACTTAGTGGATCTCACACTCACAGTGGATGTAGGCCAAATCGGCTGAACCACTATACATCATTGTCTTATCACCTCTTATACTCATCCCCTTCTACATACTTATACACATATACATCTCTATAGCTGCCATGGCTGCTACTGTTTGAGCTCACTATCACTTATCTGGTGGTGCAAAATCTTAGCATCATCAGTTGGGCGCCGTCTGTGGGAACGAGAAGACATCTCTTCCTTTGTACAGCTTGACCTCATTGGGCACTCTGGTGGTGAACCAACACTCCCCCTGAGAGGAGGTGTTTCACCATTTAAAGAGACCCACTAAGGTTCCCAAGCTCACCAGTATTCTCTTCTGTTCAACTTTTCATAGCTCAAGCACATGGCACCTGAGATGCCACCACCACCACTTCTCCCGTCGGATGAGGGGGGAAGACCCAGTTCCAGTCAGCGGCCGCCTCAGTCTGAGATGGCTGATGTGGTGGCAGCCCTAAAGTCTCTAGCAGCAAGCCAGTGGATGATGCAAGAGCAGTTCATAGCTCTAAGCCAGAACATATTAAGAGCACCAGGGGTTTCATCTAAGATGATTACTCCGGCAGCAGCTCCAGGGCAGCATGAGGCCAGGGGACCACCCCAGGCACCACGCAAAGACCTGCCACCCCCTCAATGGCGTAGGGATGTTGCTGAACCCCGGCGTCTACGCCTGGGGAGGCAAGAAAACACTTTCCCTGAGGATAGGTATGGAGATCTGGAGGGAGAGGAGGCTCCTATAGAGTGCTGGGAACCTTACGTGGTCTCCAACAATACTGTGTGACCCCTCCAGGACAGTAGGGGAAGGTGCGGGAGACCAAACCCTAATGATCGCCCAAGAGGCTCTGCTTTTAATCGCTTGAGCAGGGGGTCAGCCTTTGAGAGGCTAGGCCCAGTAAATGACCTGCGGGAACAGTTGTCCAGGCCAAGAAGCGCCGCGAGATCTAGGAGGGAGGCAGCAGATGGCTGACCCCGAGGAAGAGATGACGGCCAAAGGGAAGTGAACAGTCGGCACAAGCCTGCTGCAGCAGAACCCTCCGTCCACCTCGAAGAGGCAGCAGGGGATAACATCGGCCAGGCCGACACTGTGAGGCCCTGGAATGACTCAATCCAGCGGTTAGAGGATAAGATTGGTGATATATTGAAGAGCCGAGACCCTCTTCAGAGGGGATACACCATAGGCTCACCCTTCGTGGCAAAGATAGTGAACTTCCCCACGCCGTCAAAGTTCAAACCACCTATGGTCACCCCAAGGTATGACGGGAGCACCAACCCCGTCCACCACGTGGAGATGTATCAGTCAACGGCAGACATATACTCTATCTCAGATGAGATGAGGTGTCGTTCCTTCTCTGGTACCTTGACAGGGGCTACGTATGTCTGGTACACGTCACTTCCAAAAAATTCCAATGAAAACTTTAAGCAGATGGCCGACCTGTTCATCCATAATTTCTGCTTTGGGGTGAGGCCACAGAAGAAGACCACCCACCTGCTCTATGTTAATCTGGGGAAGAGTGAGAGTCTGAGGGACTATATAGCCAGATTCAATAAGGAGAAGCTGGAGGTGGAAGACTATGAGGAGAGCATAGCTATGACAGCCCTGATTGGAGGACTCCAAAAGGGGAAACTGTTATGGAAGCTTGCTGAAGACCCTTCGAGGACGATGGCTGAACTGTTGTCAACAGCAGGAAAGGTGATGAACGCCAAAGAGGCGATGGCTGCAAAATATGAGAACGAAAGAGGAGGTGCTAGTGGGAGTAAATACCCTAAGAATAATAAGGAAGGGAAGAAGAGGTCCTCGGATGACAAGTTCTCGGGGTACACCCCTCTGACGATCAGCTGTGAGTAGATTCTCAATGAGATTAAGAGTGACCGGTCTCTTAAGTGGCCTGAGAAGCTGAGGGCAGCCCCCGGCAAGAGGAATAAGAACCCGTGGTGTGAGTTTCACCAAGACCACAGCCACGTAACGGACAAATGCTTTGCTCTGAAAGACGAGATTGAGAAGATGCTGAAAGAAGGGAAGCTCAGAAAGTACGTCGACAAAGGTGCCTTCAAGAGGGGCTGAGGGGACGACTCGAGAAAGAAGCGAGGCGATGCATGTAGAGAAGGTCCTCAAAAAAGAGGGGACGACCCTTCTGATGATGAGGACGGCCCTGACCTCCCGCCGAGAGACGACCACAGCCCTGTCAAGAGGCTTAATATGATCTCGCTCGGAGTGGGAATGATCTCCAGGGGTCTTGCAGGAGGAGGGTCTGAGGTCGCCGACAGGAAGGCCCATGTGGGTGAGGCCAAGGCAGTGACGAAGACGGTACACGCGACCTCCCTGGAGGTCAAGTCAGAAAAAAGGAAGAAGGTTGATATGGACACACTGATAGTGGGATTTTCAAGAATGGACTTCAAAAACCTCTTGGCCCCACACGATGACCCTCTCGTCATCACTACCAGGGTACACGGATGCGAGGTGCCGAGGATCTTGGTAGCTGGGGGTAGTTCTGAAGATGTGATGTTTTGGCCATGCTTCAAAGCCTTGGGTCTCAACCGTGCTAGACTCGTCCCCTACCATCATCCATTGATTGGGTTCAGTGGGGAAAAGGTTCACCCCCTTGGGGTATATGAGGCCGATGTGAGGTTGGGGGACGAGTGGCCTAGATGGATCACCAAGAAGGTCAGTTTCTTTGTGATGGATGAGCAGGTGTTTTCAGCCTACAACATCATACTGGGGCGTGTGGCCCTCAAGGGGTTTGAATCCGTGCCGTCTACGGTCCATCAGATGATCAAATTTCCAACCCCTTATGTGGCGGGGGAAGTTTAGGGAGACCGGACGGTAGCGAGAGAATGTTACTACAACTCCGCTCAAGAAAGGGAGGCACACAAGAGGGATACAGCCACTTACAACATTGATACCCTAGACCCCAGGGACGAGACGAAGCTCAAAAAAGGAGAGGCCGCCGAGGAGGTAGAACCCATCATCCTCGATGAGGATGACCCGGGAAAAACCGTCCAAGTTGGCAAGTCTCTGAAGCCCAATATCAAGGAAGACCTCATTAAACTGTTGAGGAGAAGACGAAGTGTCTTCGCGTGGAGTCATGTAGATATGTCGGGGATCGACCCTGAAATCATGTGCCACAAGCTCAATGTGGTAGAGGTAGTGAAGTAGGTAAAGAAGAAGAGGAGGATTTACTCTAGAGAGAAGTAGGAGGTCATCAGGGATGAAGTCAAAAAATTAGAAGACGCTGAATTTATCAGAGAGGTCATCTACCCTGAATGGTTGTCCAATGCAGTCATTGTCCCAAAGGCCAACGGGAAGTGGCGAATGTGTGTGGAATTTCTAGATCTCAACAAGCACTGCCCCAAAGATAGCTTCCCTCTCCCCCGCATTGACCAGATGGTAGACGCTACTGCAGGCCATGAGCTCATGTGTTTTATGGATGCCTACTCAGGGTACAACCAGATCTTCATCAACCCTGAAGACTCGGAGAGGACTGCCTTCATCACTGACAGGGGGACATACTGCAATAGGGTCATGCCCTTTGGTATAAAAAATGCGGAGGCAACGTACCAACACCTCGTAAACAAAATGTTCGAAGACCAAATTGGGAAGTCTATGGAGGTCTACGTGGATGACATGCTGACCAAGAGTTTGAAGGCAGAGGATCATGTAGTAGACTTAGAGAAGACCTTTAATACGATGGACAAGTACCAGATGAAGCTTAATCCGGCCAAGTGTGTCTTCGGGGTCGGAGCGGGGAAGTTCTTGGGATTCATTGTCAACCAAAGAGGCATCGAGGCCAATCCTGAAAAGATAAAGGCCGTTATTGAGATGAAGACCCCCAAATCCATTAAAGACGTTCATAGGCTCACAGGGAGAGTGGCTTCCCTAAACAGATTTGTGTCAAGGGCCACAGACAGGTGTTTACCATTCTTCAAGATCCTCAGGAAGGCCTTTGAATGGAGTGAAGAGTGTGATGAGGCTTTCATGGAGCTAAAATCATACTTAGGGTCTCCCTTGCTGCTGTCACGGCCCGTGCAAGGTGAACGACTTTACGTGTACCTCGCCATCTCAGAGTCGGCCATCAGCACAGCCATTGTGAGAGACGAAGATGGAATACAGATGCCTGTGTATTTTAACAGCAAGGCACTCCAGGGGGCAGAGCAAAGATACCCGAGGATGGAGAATCTGGCCTATGCCTTGATCCATGCCTCGAGGAAGATGAAGCCTTACTTCCAGTCCCATACAATGGTCATCCTCACCGACTCTCCTCTTAGGAAGGTCCTACACAAGCCAGAAAAATCAGGTAGGTTGATGGCCTGGGCTATAGAGCTGGGGGAGTTTGACATTGTGTATCAACCTAGGACTGCCATTACGGGGCAGGCATTGGCAGACTTCATGGCTGAGTTCACTAGGGAAGATGATGAGGTCGAAGGTGAGATCCTCGGAAAGACGGATACAGAAGACAGACCCGCCGACACACCCGCAGATAGGGCCGAGACAAGCACTGCTAGAAAGAAAGCGACTGAAAATGAAGAGGGAAAATACATCTTTAGAGAGGGGTCCTTCTATGAGGGAAATTTTTCAGAGGGAAAGACTCTGTGGAGCCTCTTCGTTGATGGGTCCTCCTGTGACAGTGGAAGTGGGGCTGGACTGATACTATCAGCACCCGATGGCATAGACGTTGAATACGCCCTGAGGTTCAACTTCAAAGCCTCCAACAACGAGGCTGAATATGAGGCCTTAGTAGCAGGCCTCTCCTTGGCCAAGTCTCTTAGTGTCGGCCAGATTCTGGTCCATAGTGATTCAAGGCTAGTGGTGAATCAGATACTAGGAGCCTACGAGGCTAAGGACGAGAGGATGGCTAGGTACCTTGAGAAGGTGAGGTCGTTACTGAAGGGCTTCAGAGAAGTGAAATTAAGGAGGGTACCTAGGCTCGACAATGGCCGTGCTGATGCCCTTGCTAGGTTGGCCTCGGCAACATGAACATACATCAGGAGGACGGTCCGAGTAGAAATTTTTCTTCGGCCAACTATTGAGGACGCTGAGGGAACACTCAGTAATTGCCTAAATGTTTCTCGAGAAGCTTTCGTGGATTGACCCCCTGATCAGATACATTAAAGAGGGTGAGATGCCAGAAGCAAGGAAGGAAAGGAAGAAGCTGAGGTACAGGGCTGCAAATTTCACTGTCATCGGAGACACCTTGTACAAAAAGAGGTTTTTTCTCCCCTTACTTAGGTGTGTGCATCCCTCAGAAGTCCCTTCCATTTTGCAAGATGTGCATGAAGGATCGTGCTCAAGCCACATCGGGGGCAGATCCTTAGTGAAGAGGGTGATCACCCAAGGCTACTGGTGGCCGACCTTGGGGAAAGACGCCGCAGCATACGTAAAAAAGTGTGATAAATGCCAAAGATTTGCTACCATCCCTCATCAACCCCATCAGCCTCTTACCTCCATTACATCTCCGTGGCCGTTCGCAGTGTGGGGGATTGACCTAGTAGGGCCCTTACCAAGAGCAGTCAATAACTATCGGTTCCTCATTATAGCGATTGACTACTTCTCAAAGTGGGTAGAGGCCGAACCGATAGTCACAATTACAGAGCAGAAGACCTTCCAGTTCATCTGGAAAAATGTGATATGCAAATATGGTCTGCCCAACACCCTCATTTCAGATAACGGGACTCAGTTCAAGAATGCCTCTTTACAGAATACTATGAGAGGGTAAGTATCAAACAATTTTTCTCCACCCCAGGCCGACCTCAGGCCAATGGGCAAACCGAAGTAACAAACAGGACAATCCTAGATGGAATCAAGAAGAGGCTTGAGAAGGCAAAAGGAAGATGGGTCGAGGAGTTATATGCCGTACTGTGGGCATACAGGACGACAGTGAGGACTTCTACCGGGGAGACCCCATTCATGCTAGCTTATGGCTCAGAAGCCGTCATCCCCACTGAAATTGAGTTTCCTACTCATAGGGTCCAAATGTATGAGCCCGGGGGAAATGCGGAAGAGAGAAGACTCGACTTGGACCTGATTGAGGAAAGGAGGGAGGACGCGGAGTTAAGGCAGGCTGCATACCAGCAGAGGACCGCAAGGTTTTACAATCAGAGGGTGAAACAGAGGCCTATTGCAGTGGGGGACTTGGTCCTCAAGAAGACTTGGCAAAATCCCAACAAGCTCCATCCTAATTGGCATGGCCCATATAGGGTCATCGATGAAGTCGTCCCTGGGACCTACAGACTTGAAAACCTAGAGGGGGAGCCTTTTTCCAACCCCTGGAATGCAGATCATTTGAAGAAATACTATCAATAGTGTTGTAAGGTCTTGATAGACCATAATTGTAATGAGAGTTGCTCCAATAGAACACTTTGGAAAATTAATGAGAAATATCAGTGTTTCCCTCATCCTGTGGTTGTCAGTTCTAGCACGCATGGAAACATCTACAGAGAACCACCCTCGGCTATAATGAGGACCAGTGGAGGGGACGACCCCACCACTATCATCAAGTAAGACGAGGGTAGACATTATTAAAAACCATTAATTTGGTAAGTTGAACCCTCGGATATAATAAGGGCCAGTGGAGGGGATGACCCCATCACTGTCCTCAAGAAAGACGAGGGTAGACTGTTAAAAACCATTCATTTGGTAAGTTGAACCCTCGGCTATAATAAGGGCCAGTGGAGAAGACGACCCCACCACTGTCCTCAAGAAAGACGAGGGTAGACTGTTAAAAACCATTTGGTAAGTTGAACCCTCGGCTATAATGAGGGCCAGTGGAGGGGACGACCCCACCACTGTCCTCAAGAAAGACGAGGGTAGACATTGTTAAAAACCATTAATTTGGTAAGTTGAACCCTTGGCTATAATGAGGGCCAGTGGAGGGGACGACCCCACCATTGTCCTCAAGAAAGACGAGGGTAGACTGTTAAAAACTATTAATTTGGTAAGTTGAACCCTCGGCTATAATGAGGGCCAGCGGAGGGGACGACCCCACCACTGTCCTCAAGAAAGACGAGGGTAGACTTTGTTAAAATCATGTTTTGGTAATTTAATTCCTCGGCTATAATGAGGGCCAGTGGAGAGGACGACCCCACCACTGTCCTCAAAAAAGACGAGGGAAAGGTTAGTGGCATTAACAAAGACAGCAAACTATAAAAGCAGTAAATATGGAAGACAGTAGAAGAAGACGATGATATTGATTAAAGTGTTATAAAAAATATCCAAGCATTTTACAGAAAAGAGTGCAAAAATAATAGGTACATTATGAGGGTGTGGGCTACAGACAGCCACCCTAAGGGATAATGTCAGAGGGCAGAGCCTCAACATCTACAGGAGTGGTCTCCTCAATAACCAGAACTGGATGATCTTCAGAAGTGCCGACCCCCTCGACTTGAACTTGGGATTCCACTTGGTTGAGAGCCTCGGCAAGAGCCTCGGCAATTAGGGGATCGTCCAGTTGAACACCCTCCAGTGAAGGACGAACCGAGGACACGACGTCGCCAAACCTGGGGACGACCCATCGGCAGGCAGTCCTGATTCCTCTTTCCAAATATTCAAGGCCGAAGCCCTGAAACTCGTCAGAAACCTTGTAAGCCTCAACAGCATCGGCCTCGTCTTTCATAATGGCTGCTTCAAGGTCAGCTTTGTACTTGGCCTCCATGTTGGTCAAGGACTCGTCCTTTTCCTTGAGAAGCAAGTCCCTGGCCTTAATGTCCTCGTCCTTGGCCTTAATGTCCTCGTCGTGCTGCCTTGTCAGCTCATCCAGGATCCTTGCATTCTCAGTCCTGGAACTTTCCAACTCGGCCCTTGCAGTGTCAAGCTCAGACTGAAGATCAGCCTCATGTTGAATAGCCCTTTCGGCCTCATGGAACTTCACCTGATTCTCGGCCATCCACTTGGTTGCTGAGGTGAAGGCACAAACAGACTGCACAAAAAATAAATAGATGTCAAGAGGGGACGAAGAAACAGTTGGTGAGAGAATGAAATTTAAGATGTGGGTCAGAACCTATACCTGTGCAAGGGAGTGCAGACCATAGTCATACACTTTGGCTGGAGGCATATTTGACAAGAAGTCATAGTCAGCAGCCGAGGGTGCAGAGAACATTGAGGCCTTGGCTGCCTTCAGATTTGCAAGGAGTGACGAGGTCTCGGCCCTCAGATGCGCCAGGTTTTGAGACCAGAAGGCCCCCATACTGGACGAAGAGGTCGTCCCCTCAGAGGCTCCGACCCTGGCCCTCGTTCGAGAATAAGGCTGAGGGTCAACAGGGGCCTCAGGCTTCTTCCTTTTATTACTATCGGCGATCAGATCCACCACCGTTGGCCCAGCGGCCCTCGTCTTCTTCAGAGCCTGCTGAGGCTCCTTTCCTTTCTTCTTTGCCAATCCTGACAATAAGCTGGGAGCAGTCATTTCCCAAAGATAGTCTGATATACCTGCAGGACGACCTGATAAGAGGACGACACGTCAGAAAAATGCAGAGATAAAGAGGAAACACTTTAAAGAATGGAAAATGTGAAGTATAACTCACATAGTTCTGTCAGAGGGCCGACCCTCAGACCAACTTCTTTGAGGAACCGAGGGGTCATCAAGTCTTCAAATTTGGGAAGTTCACCCTCTCTCCCTCGTCCTCTCAGGTAATCAACAATGTCCTTCTCCTCCAGGCTAATTCCAGGGTCTGATCTGGCCTTCATGGAGGGGTTAGACCACTTCCTGGGGACCCTCGGACTATCGCCAATGGGCTCCCACTCCCCGGAGATGAAGAAAAACCTCTTTTTCCAATCATGGTTGGAAGTTTATGCCAGATGGAGGAGTTTCTTCTGAGACCTCCTTGCCCCCAGATGATAATATCCAGGCTGTTTGGACGAAGAGGTAATGTTGTAACAATTCAAAAATAGGTCATCTGAGGGCTCGTCGGTGAAGGCATTCTTCCGCAAGGAAATATAGCCCAGGATCGTCCTCCAGGAGTTGGGGGGAAGTTGAGAAGGAGTGACACCAAGGGCAGAAAGGATGTCTACAATGGCAGTATGCAGAGGGAATCTGACTCCGACCTTGAGCATTTGTTCGTAAATTGCAACCTCTCCCTCTCAGACTCAGAGGGAACCCTCATAGTTATGCTGAGAGGCACTCCATAGGCATGCCTCCATATCAGGAGGTCGTGATCCCTAATAGAGGAGATAAAGGACGAGGCATGGGAGGTATCAACTTCGTCATCTATGTCATCGTCCTCGCCCTCAGTCCCCTCCCTCTCGGCAGGAGGGCCCTGTGGAAAAGCCACTTGGAAGGCATGGGGAGATAGGGTTGACACGGGGACAGCCTCAGAGGGGACTGTACCCTCAGCCTCTCGGCTTGGGCTTAGGTCAGACATCTCCCTCCTACCAGAAGTTTCAGCACCAGTTGGCGAGGATGCTCTCTCGTCCATCTCATTTGGTTTGGTAGTCTCGGCTCGACGAGCGGACGACCCACAAGACTCAGACGGTTCAAATGGTTTTATGGTGGCAAGAGGAACGGGAAAGATGGGTCGTACCCAATTAGGGTCAGCCCCTCGTCTCCTCTCTTCCGCTTCCTCTATTGGTCTAATCTCGGCGAAGAGCTTCTCTCTCAAGGATGGGAACTCAGATATTAAGCTATAAAGCCTCCTAAGCATTAAAGGGAAGACTCTACACTTGTAGAAATTACACCAAACCTAGCTAACTTATTTACAAACAAGTGGGAAATTAACCAGGTTGGACTTTTGGATCAAACAAAGGAACTCAATGGTTTCTGTCATGAACACCCAAGAACCAGTTGCCGGAGAAAACGCCGGAAAAGGTTATGGCACAACCTAAAGAAAATGCATCCCCACAACCCTAAAAAACAAATAGAAATGAAGGCAAAAGAGAGTACCTGATAAAGAGAGCAAAAACCGTTGCTAAGACTTGAAGAATTGAAGGCTGCAAATGGCGATGAAAGCTGATGAAACTCTAGAGAGAGAATGCTTGGGCGCGAAGAAAAAGAAGAAGGAAAGAGAATTTGAAAATCTCTTAAATACTTTAGTAATGAGTGGGACCATTTACCAAGTAGGGTATTATTAGGGCACCAAACCCCAAGAGCAGTGTACAGCCGCAATGCCTTGGAAACTGGAAACAACAATAAGTATCTGCCCAGGTGTCACTCACCTAACTGATCATACATGCATCTCATTTAAAACACTATCCCTCAGCCATCTCAACAGCACCTATGGCTAAGGGCTAGGGGGTGATTGATATACCCATTTATATCCTCGGCCTGGCTGACGATAACCTCCAAACAGACGACCCTACGAGGGGCCGACCCTCCACCAGGATCCATACGACCTCTCAGAGGGGCCGACCCTTCACCAGGTTCCAGACGACCCTACGAGGGGCTGACCCTTTGCCAGGTTCCAGACGACCCTATGAGGGGCCGACCCTTCATCAGGCTCCAGACGACCCTACGAGGGTACGACAGTACGAGGCAAGAATTGGGCCAGGCTCATTACTGGAAGAAACTTTTTCCTCGGCCTCGGCTCATAGGCCGAGGGTGACATCATCATAGCGCGTGGTTTGGGAGATGCGTGGAACAGTGCGCATGAAGCTCATATGGCACGTGGAAGACCGTTATAACCAAATCACACACTCATGTGAGGGAATATTATGTCATCATTTGGCATCTACAGGTGTCAACAGGGGATTGGCTAGATCATCATTCACATGCACCATGCATACTTGGGGGGTACACTACACCCCCCAAGACCTATATATACTTGTCACTTACAACCCTAGAGGGGATCGATCAATTAACTGTAGCCCTAGCTAAAACTCTGCTTGTACTCACAGTAGAGAGAGAGAGAGAGGGCTATGTGCATTGTATCCAAGGCCATTAGTGCCCATACTTAGTGGATCTCACACTCACAGTGGATGTAGGCCAAATCGGCTGAACCACTATACATCATTTTCTTATCACCTCTTATACTCATCCCCTTCTACATATTTATACACATATACATCCCTATGGCTGCCATGGCTGCTACTGTTTGAGCTCACTATCACTTATCTGGTGGTGCTAAATCTTAGCATCATCAATTATAACGCACAAGGATGAATTGACCTATTGTCTCAAAACACTATTAAATAGTCACATGAAAAATGGAATGATGTTGTGACTCGATCATCCTAAGTCTTCATCCATAAACGGTGCAAAAAAAATACAAAAATCTTTTTGGATTTTTCTAAAAACTTTATCAAAATAAAATATTTTTGTATTTTTCAAAATATCTCAAAACAAAAAAATATACAAAAATGATACATACTAGCAATAGGCAAACAATGTCATCATGAAAATTATCCTATGTTATTAAACAAGTCAAACCTCAATCATTAGGTGCGGAGGGGTTTTCCAAAGGTGGTGATAACTTATGAAAAACCTCCATCAATTCTTGTGAAGTTTTAACCAAAAACTTAACTTGCTCACCTAAATGTGCAAACTCTCTAATGTAGTCTCCGGGAGCATGTAAAGTATCATGTGTGGGTGCATGTGTTCCAGAAACACGTGTAGAAGCAAAATGTGACACATAGACCAACTTAAAGCAAAATTCCCTAAGGTGTCCTCTCCTTTTGCAATGTGATCAAACATAAATAGGCCTCAGAACACCTCTCTCAAAAACTCTAGGACGCACTTTCCTAATAGGAATGGGACGCCTAGGTGGGTGAGGGTGAGACTCACGTGAATTAAACACTAAAGTAGAAACCGGCTCGGGTGCTAATTGGGAAATAGAATCACCGTCATGACTTATTCCTAACTTATCACCTTTACCCTTAAGAACCACCTTTTCAACCTTCTTGGGTGCATTCTCAAAATTGACTTTGACCTCCCTGGCACGTTCGAGATCACTCTCGAGTTGGGATACACGTGTCGTGAGACTAGACAACGTGTTGGTAAAATCATACTTCTCCTTTCTTAAAACCTCCTTCTCTCTCTCCAAATCTAAAACCCGACGACCTAAATCTCGATTATACTTCTTAGTTTTTGAGGTTTCGGTGTATAAATCCCTAAAGCTTTTTGGAGATCACTTTCATCTCCACTTTCTTCGTCGCTCTCATCCTCACTCGAAGAACACAAATCACTATCATCGCTCTCGTGTGCACTCTCGTGAAATAAAGTGGGTGTACTCACACAACTAGAAAAAGCGAAAACCAACCCATGTGCTAAACCTTTATCGGACTCATATCCCTCATCACCCTCACTATCACTAAGTGTGGCAGGCATGGCTACTTTCTTCCCTTTCTTTCTAAGCCATGTTGGACACTCAAACGACTTATGTCCCTTATCCCCACATTCAAAAACAATCACGTTCTCAAGATCTTCCTCACTCTCCTCATCGGATTCATTCTCTTTTTCTCTCCTACCGCTTTCTTTGGCCTTTCCTTTCTTTTTATTTTTCTCAAAAAATTTCTTTTTATTGGAAGAATTATTTTTGTTCATGTTGAGAAATTTTTTAAAAATTTTCGCAAACAAGGCCATATCATTAAAATCAAAGTCTCCCTCGGAATCGGACTCACAAACTTTTTCTTTCAAGCAAATCCATTATCCTTAGCCTTAATGGTTTTGGGAAACATGTCAATCTCAAAGGTTTGAAGATCTCTTACAAGTTCTTCCAACTTAAGTGATTTCAAATTTCCCAAAAAGTTCAAAAGAATGACTTTAGGAATAAAGCAGTTTGGGAGAGATCTCAAATTTTTTTTAACGATACGCGTGTTATCAATCACCTCACCCAAATTAAAACTGGTGTCAATAATGTCTGACAAACGTGCATAAAAATCATGAAAGCATTCAGACTCAGACATGGTGATAGTCTCAAATTGGGTGGCCAAATTTTGTAACTTAGATTATTTAACCGCGTTCGTACCATCATGTGTCAATTTCAAAACATCCCATGCCTCTTTAGACGTGGTGCACATCATAATTCGGTGAAACTCATCAGGAGCGATAGCTCCAGAAATAGCACTCAAACCATGTGAATTATATTTAGACATTTTATGATCATCTTCTGTCCAGGCTGACACGGGTTTTAAAGAGGTGATATTATCAACGGTGACCGTGGGAGGAGTCCACCCATTTTCTCAAAGGTACCAAACACGCTCGTCAATGGCTTTTAAACCAGATTTCATGCGAGCTTTCCAATAGGCATAATTAGACCCGTTAAAAATAGGCATCTTATTATAGAAGTGCTCCATAGAAAAAATGCGATTTTTCACAAAACTGATATTTAAAAAAAAAATCAATATCACACGATTTTGCTGAAAATAGGAATACGCGATAAATTAGCGTAACCCGCTCTGATACCAATTTGAAAAAGTGCGACTGTGTGATAATTGATTAAATTCACAAATATCTAATTTGGCTCACTTATTTAATTAGAGTCTATTAATTCAACCCCTAAACATGCATCTATGGTGCGTGTGACAATGACACAACAAATATGTCGAGACACAAATTTCAGGAAAAAAAACCTTTCGGGTAAAACCTTTATTTCACCATGAATCTATAAATTGCAACTTATAATTACATAGAGAAATCTGCAACGGATCAACGCACAGCCAACCCACAAAGACTCGCAGTCTTGAATTCAGCAAGAGAATACCCGTAGCACCCTCCAAGGACTCGCAGTCCTGTCTTCAGCAAGATCCTTAATGACACGCAGCCATACGGTGTAGAGACGCACTCCACAAAAGATGAACAAAGGCAAAGATTTCTTCTTGAACACGAAAACAATTCACCAAAGAAAGATGGGAGTTTTGTGAATTATAAATCAAAAAGGGATTAAACCCCTAAATGAAGAAGCCTAAAGATTACTGCTTTGGCGGTGTTTCTGTTCTGGAAAACATATGGACTTCTTAATGAAAACGTTACCATTTAATGAGTATTTATACAAAAACCCATCACCTCAAAATTTGAGCTCGTTCGAACGAGAAGCATATGTCGCTCGAACGAGTACGTATGTCGTTCAAACGACATCGCGTGACTTCCAATCTCGTTCGAACGAGATACTGATCTCGCGCGAACGACCTGGGCGCCAAAATCAAGTTCCGCTTCAAAACTTAGAAAAATACTCATTCTCAATATTTGACGAAAAAGTCCGCTCCAGCACTTAGAAAATATTTTGTAAAAATCTCCCCAAAGCTCTAAGTGAAAAGTAAAGGTATTTAAAACATAACCTTACCAAAGTAAACTTCGCGGAGTCTTGAATGATGAAGAACCTGAGTAATTCGGATCCGTCTTTGATGTAGATGTCTCTTGAATGCTCTTCGACGGTGTAGCGGTATATGACATACAAATTGATAACAGACCTATGAAAATATGTCCTTACAGGATCCTACCCAAATGAACTTATAGGCATAAAATCATAAAACCAGTATTTAAAGATTGACCCAAAAGCTTTTTAATCCAATTTTAATTATGAAAAAAATCATTTTAAAACTCATTAAAAATTCCCAAAAATTATAAAAATCAATTTTAAGGGAAATTATCACACACAACACAGACACAAACAATTTAATGCAATATATGAACAATGTATGCAATCCTAATGTGTGTGAGTGTTTATGAATATACCTTCAATCAATTAAACAAGAGGAATTAAGAGTAGAGTAGATTAGAGTAGAGTCTGAGGCTTTTTCGATTCTAGGGAATGGACAAAATTTTGTCACTATTTCCAAACTAGATGAGCACTTATACAATGTAGACTCAAGTGATTCAAGAGTGTCAAGTTCTTCAATATCATGTACCTGTTAATTTTTTAGTTGTTAAGTTTTTATATTGCTGATATGTCAATAATTATAGACACTATCAAAACATTTTCCTTATTTGTATAGTGAGCTGCTAAATCTACTTACATTCCTATACTACATTTTCCTTACAGACACTGTCAAATCTACTAACATTCATATACTACATTCCCATAGTATATATACTATGGAATGGAAAATAGAATTATTATGATTACTATATTGTTCTAAATCTACTGACATTCTTATACTGCTAACATTTATACTCTCTCTCACACATAATTTATTATGATTATTATGATTAATTTATATTTATTATGATTAATTTTTGGTCTTCTCTCAACAGCGGCAACGAATGACACTCCAACCACAACCAATGTCAATTTTCTAACAGTCATTCTTCTCTAAATATTTTTATGTGGTACGACTTGATCCTTGCCCTATCTATTTATGCAAACTTTATAACTAGTTTCAAGTTGTTATGGTAGTGATGGAATTATGTGGATGTGGGGATGTTTAAATTTCTTGTGGCTTAAATGTGTTGTATTTTTTGGGAAGGATATATAAGTATAAGAAGATAGTAATATGCTTAGGTAGTTTTATAGGCATAAATAATTCAGTCAATAGGCGGGAATTTCGAGTTTATCATCCGTGTTACAAGAATGATTTAAGACTGTGTTAAAAGTTTTATAAAATTATCAACGTGCATTTTGTGTGTATGCCGCTTATTACACCAGTCATTAGGTGTGGGAGAAGATCCATACTGACCCTGTTTGAAATATATTCTGGTGGTAGTGTTTGATGACAAGGTTTTCGGCACAAAACAACTTATTTATCGAGAGACTTTTTCTCAGGTTTGGGATACAAAAGGCGATCCTAGGGGGCTACAATAAAACAATGATGGATTATTCTACATGACTGCATATCAGTCCTTACATATACAATAATTTTTGGATTGTTGCAGTTACTCACATACTCTAGATTATATGAGAACAAAGGAACAAGTATAGCTTTTTATGCAGTGTTTAGGACAATGAACATCTTTTTATGTATAGTCGAGGACACTAAAAAGCTTTTTATGCATCTTTTTGGTGAGAGATTGGGATATAGAATAGTTTTATGCAAAGTTTTTTTACAGTTTTAATTGCTATTCAACTATCATATGGTTGAGGATGTCCCAAGAATCAATCAATCGGATACAGCAAGGATGCCTTCGATAGGGATATATAGAGAGGTGGTACCACCAAGCCTGTTTAGATACACAATGGGAGCAATCATCATGATGATTTGAGTGGTATTACCCCTTGGATATATGATGTTCTGTAACAAACGTGTCCCCTCCTTTTCCTCCTCCTTTTATGCCAAACAGATGTAGTAACAAAGATTTGACTTAAACACACTGCAAAGGCATAACATAAGAGAAAGTAGATCTGCACAACTTGAATGTAAATGCATTCATTTCTGAATACTGATTTATGTGTTTCTTAGAATTCAAACTTAAATATATTAAATGATGTTGAAGTCAAAATGTTGTTTAGTCATTTTTTAATACTGTTCAGTTATAATGCCGAAGTTTCATTTTTTTCAACTTTTATTTTTCATCTTTTGTGAAGTGTATAACTCTTCCAACTGTGAGGACGTGTGAATGTTAGTGTGTGTGATTATGTGTGTGTGTGTGTATGTTTGATTGGCTAAATATAGGCTCCATTTATTTCTTTCCATGTTTTTATTTTGTGACAACCCGCCTACTAAAATAATAGGTGGCCAGTCCAATACTCTAATAATCACGGGAATCATAGATGGTCCATTCTCAGCATCACTGTCGATTAAAATAATAGTATGAGATAACCACAAATCATTTTAGAAAACGGACTGTAAAAAAAAAAGGATTTGCAAGTTAAAGAAAAACACTTCGACGATCCCATTTGTAAAAACGGTGGATATCAAAAATCAATGAATAAAGAATGAGAATATATATAAATAATCACCGAATAAGTTGTCGGTGAACAGACCAATACAATTAATTACACCGAGTATTATAATTTAATATCATAGTAATAATAAAAAAATGCACTACTTTGGGCAACACGCCCGAAAAATAAACTAAGCATAACTAGAGTACAAAGAAAAGAAACGTCTACATCAAATACCCTATAACATCCGCGATATGCCATAGCTCCCTGACAACTGGAATGGAAAGACAATACGGGTGTCCTCGCGGTAGAGCACCTGAACGGACAAAGAGTTGCATGCACAACAAAGAAATATATACGGGACAGGGCCCGGTTTGATATGATTACCCTGTGACTAAAATGCATGATAATTAAGCGCGTAGTTCTCTCGCAGTATATAAGTATAAAGGTTCTCACCTCTCATTCTAAAAGCACAACCTAGCGCAATATCAATGATGATCTAGTTAACCCAAGTACTAAGGGCTAACTTCTCCCCATTTTCAACACTATGACCTATTCTTGCGTGGGGTGTCTCGCAAAGTGAAATCCGAACAAGGAACCCCCCCGATACACTACTACTTAGGCAAGGTTGATCATCGAGATCCATTAGACCCTCAGAACGTAATCAATGTATAAATATATGTAAGAGAGGTCTCATCTACTACTACTCAAGCGGGCATAAATAATTAAATCCACCATCTAACAACATAATTCCTATTCCTTCTTAAGGAATATATATAAATGGTAAAACATTTTATCAAATGTTTACCAAGTCAATCTCATTTCAATTCTTTCTTTACCAATTTTATTTCCTTTCTTCCATCCAGGAAAAATACATATTTTAGAAGCAAGTTTTATTAACATAAAAATGCTTTTCTTACATTTCATAACATATTTATCCATTTTCTTTCTTCCATCCGGAAAATGTATTAGACAGCCATTTTTATTATCATAAAAATGCTTTTTCAAACCATATGCTTCCATTTCCCTTCTTCCATTCGGGAAACTTATCTGAAGCCAATATAATTAACCCATTTCCCTTCTTCCATCCAGGAAATGTAAATAAAACCATTTTATTATCATAAAATGCTTTAACAAATCTAAGACCATCCCTCCGAGTTTCCCCACTGGACGCTCCCCTAAATGGCTATCATCTTCCAGGGCCTATCAAAAAAGACAACCTGGGAACCTAAGAAACGTCGGGAAGTGGCCATATGCCTACGGGAAAGTCAAGACCACACCCAGAATCTCATAACTAGTGCAATAAAATAAACGCCCATATGGCCTAGGACTATATCCACCCTGCATTCATTAGCTAGGGGGCATCACCAAACGCTACGCAACTTCCCTTATGATAGCGATTTAAGGAGGTGTGTAATCATAAATTAGCATTTATGAAAACATTAATTTTTCCATTTTGAAATTCTCCAGTTTTACAATTCTCAAAATCATTTGTACTTATTCATTTAGTCCCATATTTTAAAATATAAAATTCTTATTCTTAGTGTCAGATTTTATTAATGACCTAAGACCCGAAGCGCTAATATCATCAAACTAGCCTTCAAGAGTTTATATAATTCTCATAAATCATTAAACTGAATCTCCCTCAATAATAGACTCCCAAAAGTCTCCACATTCTCATTTTTATCTACAATTTAACTTTAGGTTAACTTCCTATTTTATACGGATATTAACCTACACAACTAGCCCTCGGGGTAAACCCAAATGTCCCCCCTTTAACCTAGGACAATGTATACCCACAACAACCCTCTAGGAACTCTCATTACTTCCCAAAGGAAGGGTCCTAAACCTCGAAACTAAAAGAAAAAGGGCTAAAAACAAACTAGGAAAAATCTCACAAAAACAGGGCAACCGAATCGTTTCCCCTTAGGGCCGAATCGATTCGCCCTGGTTGCGAATCGATTCGCCCAAAAGCCGAATCGATTCGGTGAGTAAAACTGACTTTCTATAATAGCCGAATCGATTCGACATTAACTCGAATCAATTCGGTCTCCCAGACCTGTAGCCTACCCCTTGTCCGAATCGATTCGCCCCTAGGGACGAATCGATTCGGCCCTGCAGTTTTGCCCAATTTGGGCTACGGGTTGTAGAACCCTGAAATTCCAAAAATCCCAAATCTTTGGTTTTATCCAACATCAACAAAAACTAATTCTCCCAAATTGTTTCTACACAATCATTAACAAATTTATTATCCTCAAATCAAATTAAAACTAAGATTTAAGGGTTTAATCACCTAAATCAACAAAAACCCATTTAGGGTTTAAATCTCCAAAAACCTAACTATACATACAATTTATCACATTAAATCAATATCTAGAAAGTAAAAAACTTTCCTCAAGGTTGTAGTCTATGATCCTCCTCCGGTAGCAACGGATTCCAGCCCAAATCTTCCATTTTCTCTCTTTTTCTCCATTTCTCCCAACTCTCTTCTCTCTCTCTCTCTCTCTCTCTCTCTCTTGGTTCCTAACACAAATGAGAAAATAAAAGGGGTGGGGGAACTTATACGAGTCTTAAAACATAATCCCCCACTTTTAATTGCTAATACACCACTAAAATGACTCGTAACCACTTAATAGATTCATAACCCCTTAAAAATGCCCAAATCTCAAAAATTAAAACTGGGCACTTATTTCGACTATCTCGACTATTTTAAAAACAATCGCACCCCCTATTTTGACATTCGGAATAATGTGAACTATTTTTATGTTCCAATTTCATTTTATTTCATTAATTTAACCCAATTTATATATAGGTTATAACCGTCGTTTTACATATAACAACGCAATATATCACAATCTAATGCTATTTACCTTCACATAACGGTAAATAGACAAAACATAGTAAATATTATCCCTAAATCTCACGGGAAATAATATTTACTCCAACATCTCCTATTTTATAAAATTAGCCCATCGGGCAAACTAATATAAAATAATCACCCCAAAAGTTTGGGTTGTTACATACTCCCCCCCTTAGAAGGGAATTTTTCCCTCAAAATTCAGGAGCAACGTATAACCATATAAAGGGTATACCATACTAAACTACCATTCTATCATTCTTAACAAACCCCTCGGTAGTGAGGCGTCCCCATTGGAATCAGACTAAGGTCATTACTATTCGATCTCAGTCTATCTTCTCCGTGCTCTAATATAGCACCAAATCGTTCCTCAGGAACAATCGATCCTACCGTTCTACTACGGAAGGAGGTACATACACATCTCGGCACCAATCTCCTTTCTTCCCGAATCATGTTATACCCTTGCTAGGGAATAACTACACTAGGCCACCCCCATGGCACCAAACTATTAGAAAACGATCCGAACTATTGTACGGAAATTTGACCCAGGAAGGCTACTACTCTTAACCTACCCTTAAATCAAACACCCCATCTGAGGTATGCCTTTCGGCATAAGGCTAACTTCAACCACCCACGGGTTTTTCTACTCGGCGTATCAACTACCGCATGCCCATTCTCTTAGCGAAAGGGAATCATCCATTTGATAGTCCTTTACGAACTCCAACTTGTTGCTTGTGAAAAGACCAATTTCCTGCCCAGGAAGTAATTCCTCGATTCTTTTTAAGGCAATACTACCGCTACAACTTCAAGTCAAGCGTGGGATAATACTTCTCGCAAAATTTAAGTCTGTGAGACGCATAAACAATGGGTCCATGCTCCCATATTAATACTTCCCATTCCTAGTAGAGACTCATTCGTTAAATCCACTCTCGATCTTAACAACACGAGTGCAGGAGTAAAAGTCAGCTCATCCTTCAACTCCTCCAAAAGTTAGGTTACCGAAGTAACGCTCCATCGAAGAGAGGCCCCACCATCTACGACCTAATGTTTTGAAACACTCGAGATCCCATACTTCTCATTCTAGGAACCAAATCCTACTTAGAGTTAACCGACAAACCTATTGTGGTCAACCCCCAACCACCTTCCTAAAATAACGTCACATGCCCTAAGGGCCTAGCGTCCTAAGAATCCTAAAGTCGATATATATTCTATCTAAGTTGTATAGGTATTATCCTAATGATATCCCTAGTGTCCCACACCTTTCTCAACTTCCGACATTCGCTTGGGATCATGCGTGGGACGTCTTGCCGAAGTGAAATCCAAACAAGGAACCCTCCCGTTACACTACTACCTCTCATCGTCTGTTGTCAAGAAGTAACGGTCGAAGACACATGATCGGGATCTCTAAGACTCTAACTAGTAACCCTACTAATACACTTCTACTTCTAAATTCTACCAACTCAATTAACTGAAAATTTAATTAACTTGGCATTTACTTTCTGTAAGATGCCACCAATACTTTATCTCAATATATGCATACATCTGTTAAATGGCCTTATCCTTAAGGCATAACCATAAATTTCAATCTGAACTTCATAACTAAGTCTCCCCCACATCGATCAGAGGGAAGGACTATTACAGTGCTCATATCTCGCATTTTAACTTAGCCCGTTAATCACTCAATTACGTGATTCTCGGCTGAACTTTCCAACCCAACACTCATCCATAAAAAGAAAGAAAGGAAAGAAAAAGAAAAAGCAAATATAGCATCTCTCCACTCCCAACGTCGTTAAGGTTCATGCGCAGAGTGTCTCGCAAAGCGAAATCTAAACAAGGAACCCTTCCAACACAATCCCCTTAACTTATTGGTCGTGGAGATAAGGCAACACCATACACAAGTAAAGCAAACAGATAATCAAACAAAAGAAACAAAACAAGAAATGAAAACTACTTACATACCGTAAAACACCTCTAAAAAGTCTCATCCTGTATCCAGGAGAGATATTATAGAACAACTAGTCCTTCTCTAGAGCTAGAAATAGTATAGCCTCGCGATTCATTCGATTGCTATCGCACCATCCAATCCATGGATATCCCTACCCGTATAACACATATAATACGAGTAGTACTTAACACACATATACATTTAAATCACCAACACCCGACTTATAACGAGTGGGGAAAAATATAGAACTTCCCTTCTATGGAAGCCATATAAATATACCGATAGTGCTGCAAACTCAATACACACACCCGAATCTAGGGTAAATACAATACTACCCAATCTTAATATAAGGAAAGCACCACCTTTAACTAAGGTGTAATTTCCACAAACATCCTTCCCAATCACCCTGGCCACTTCCAATGGTTCCTATACAAAATATTCTAGTCTTATAAGAACCAAACTACTTCCGTCAATGCCCCAACTAGGTACCCTATTCTTTTCCTTATTCTCCAATCGACAAGATCAAAACGCGTAGTTCCCTTAACTTTTCTAGTAAAGAGAACATTCTACCAGCCTCCCTGACCTTAGTTCAATGAGTCTTCCCCGGGTGGATGTCGACCGTTGGGTTCTCACGAACACTACTTCTCCAAAAGTGTTAGCAACACTTACTTGTGAGCCTATCATTTCCATTGAAAGACTCTCTCTCCCTTGCACCAACCTTATTTCGGTGCACAGTTTCCCTAACCATAACACCCTTTATTCACGGTCGGCCTCTGACCTAACCTCATGTGAATACTTGAGAATCTACTTTTTCATCATCCCTGACATCCCAGAGAAACTCGTTGCTAAAAATATCTAATGGGTTTCTCTATGGTCAAAACCTCCATTTCCACCAAAATGAGGCGACTACCATATCCGCCACTTCAATCTCACTCCAATAGGTGAAAGATTTTTCCTTCAATCTTCGTACCTGGGTACTCCTATACCCTTTTCTAGGCTAACTCTCTCGGGCCTTATACTTCAACCAAACGAGGTTACACTTCCTCTATCTGATCGAACTTCAACATGTAGTCCTCGTCAAGGACCTCTCATCTTCAATTCAACGTCGCTTGGAATCACAAACTTAGTACCACTCTCAACTCGCAGCGGTACTTAGAAAACTATTTCTACTGTACTTAGTAGTCACAGTAGCGATATAAAATAATGCTACAAAGGGAGAGGCCTCCAAAGCGTCCCTCATCCACGACTACAGCTTACAGCTCTTAGTAATCCCGCCTTGTGACGCCTTCACCATGACCTTCCCGATGCTATTCATCTGACGACTTACGAGTCTCACACGACCGCGCAAAAGGATTTTCGGGGTTCTCATATTTTAGCGGGAGAACAAAATATCACAACAGAAATCAACGATCATAATCCTAAGGCTCTATAACAAGTCAAAAGAAACGCAGAAGATGTAGTACGTCCACACAGATTCCTAAGGACTCTAGAACCTGATGCTCTTATACCATCTGTGACAACCCGCCTACTAAAATAATAGGTGTCCAGCCCAATACTCTAATAATCACAGGAATCATAGATGGTCCATTATCAGCATCACTGTCGATTAAAATAATAGTATGAGATAACCACCAATCATTTTAGAAAATGGACTGTCAAAAAAAAGATTTGCAAGTTAAAGAAAAACCCTTCGACAATCCCATTTGTAAAAATCGTGGATATAAAAAATCAACAAATAAAGAATGACAATATATAAATAATCACCAAATAAGCTGTCGGTGAACAGACCAATACAATAAATTACACCGAGTATTACAATTCAATATCACAGTAATAATAAATGAATGCAGTACTTTAGGCAACACACCCGAAAAATAAACTAAACATAACTAGAGTACAAAGAAAAGAAGCATCTACATCAAATACCCTATAACATCCGCGATATGCCATAGCTCCCTGACAACTGGAATGGAAAGACAATACGGGTGTCCTCGCGGTAGTGCACCTGAACGGACAAAGAGTTTCATGCACAACAAAGAAATATATACGGGTCAGGGCCCTATTTGATATGATTACCATGTGACTAAAATTCATGACAGTTAACTGCGTAGTTCTCTCGCAGTATAAGTATAAAGGTTCTCACCTCTCATTCTAAAAGCACAACCTAGCGCAATAGTAATGATGATCTAGTTAATCCAAGTACTAAGGGAAAACTTCTCCCCATTCTCAACACTATGCCATATTCGTGCGTGGGGTGTCTCGCAAAGCGAAATCCAAACAAGGAACCCCCCCGAAACACTACTACTTAGGCAAGGTTGATCGTCGAGATCCATTAGACCCTCAGCACGTAATCAATGTATAAATATATGTAAGAGAGGTATCATCCACTACTACTCAATGGGGAATAAATAATTAAATCCACCATCTAACAACATAATTCCTATTCCTTCTTAAGGAATATATATAAATGGTAAAACATTTTATCAAATGTTTAACAAGTCAATCACATTTCAATTCTTTCTTTACCAATTTTATTTCCTTTCTCCCATCCAATAAAAATACATATTTTACAAGTCAATCTCATTACATATTTCCTTTCTTTACCAATTTTATTAACATAAAAATGCTTTTCTTACATTTCATAATATATTTACCCATTTTCCTTCTTCCATCCCGAAAATGTATTAAAAAGCCCTTTTTATTATCATAAAAATGCTTTTTCAAACCATATGATTCCATTTCCCTTCTTCCATCCGGGAAACGTATCCGAAGCCAATATAATTAACCCATTTCCCTTCTTCCATCCATGAAATGTAAATAAAGCCATTTTATTATCATAAAATGATTTAACAAATCTAAGACCGTCCCTCCGAGTTTCCCCACTGGACGCCCCCCTAAATGGCTATCATCTTCTAGGGCCCATCAAACAAGACCACCTGGGAACTTAACAAACATAGGGAAGTGGATATATGCCTGCGGGAAAGTCAAGACCACACCCATAATATCCTAAACAGCGCAGTAAAATAAACGCCCATATGGCCTAGGACTATATCCACCCTGCATTCATTAGCTAGGGGGCATCACCAAACGCAACGTAACATCCCTTATGATAGCGATTTAGGGAGGTGTGTAATCATAAATTAGCATTTATGAAAACATTAATTTTTCCATTTTAAAATCCTCCACTTTTACAATTCTCAAAATCATGTCTACTTATTCTTTTAGTCCCATATTTTAAAATATGAAATTCTTATTCTTAGTGTCATATTTTATTAATGACCTAAGACCCGAAGCGCTAATATCATCAAACTAGCCTCCAAAATTTTATATAATTCTCATAAACCATTAAAATGAGTCTCCCTCAATAATAGACTCCCAAAAGTTTCCACATTCTCATTTTTATCTCCAATTTACTTTCAGGTTAACTTCCTATTTCATACGGATATTAACTTACACAACTATCCCTCGGGGTAAACCCAAATGTCCCCCCTTTAACCTAGAACAATGTCTACCCACAACACCCCGCTAGTAACTCTCATTAATTCCCAAAGGAAGGATCCTAAACCTCGGACCTAAAAGATAAAGGGATAAAAACAAACTAGGAAAAATCTCACGAAAACAGGGCAACCGAATCGATTCTCCCTGGTTGCGAATCGATTCGCCCAAAAGCCGAATCGATTCGGTGAGTAAAACTGAATTTTTGTAATAGCCGAGTCGATTTGGCATTAACCTGAATCGATTCGGACTCCCAGACCTGTAGCCTACCCCTTGTCCGAATCGATTCACCCCTAGGGCCAAATCGACTCGGCCATGAAGTTTTGCCTAATTTGGGCTACCGATTGTAGAACCCTAAAATTCCAAAAATCCCAAATCTTTGGTTTTTTCCAACATCAACAACAACAAATTCTCCAAAATTGTTTCTACACAATCATTAACAAATTTATTATCCTCAAATCAAATTAAAACTAAGATTTAAGGGTTTAATCACCTAAATCAACAAAAACCCATTTAGGGTTTAAATCTCCAAAAACCTAACTATACATACAATTTATCACATTAAATCAATATCTAGCAAGTAAGAAACTTGCCTCGAGGTTGTAGTCTCTGATCCTCCTCCGGTAGCAACGGATTCCATCCCAAATCTTCCATTTTCTCTCTTTTTCTCCATTTCTCCCAACTCTCTCTTCTCTCTCTCTCTCTTGGTTTCTAACACAAATGAGAAAATAAGAGGGGTGGGGGAACTTATACGGGTCTTAAAACATAATCCCCCACCTTTAAGTGTTAATACACCACTAAAATGACTCGTAGCCACTTAATTGAGTCATAACCCCTTAAAAATGCCCGAATCTAAAAAATTAAAACTGGGCACTTATTTCGACTATCTCGACTATTTTAAAAACAACTGCACCTCTTATTTTGACATTCGGAATAACGTGAACTATTTTTGTGTTCCAATTTCATTTTATTTCATTAATTTTACCGAATTTTATATATAGGTCATAACCATTGTTTTACATATAACGACACAATATATCACAATATAATCCTATTTACGTTCTTATAACGGTAAATAGACAAAACGTAGTAAATATTATCCCTAAATCTCACGAGAAATAATATTTACTCAAACATCTCCTATTTTATAAAATTAGCCCATCGGGCAAAATAATATAAAATATTCGCCCCAAAAGTCTAGGTTGTTACATGTTTACTATCCTTAAAAAGTTTGTAGGTTTAACTCATGACAATATTATTTCTTTGTTCCATTTTTATTTTTATACAGAGCTCAAATCGAAGTTTAGTTGAAGAATCTTTTAATGTCTTCATCGAGAAGGTCGGGGATGGAATTGTCTTTGGCGGATGAGGTTTCATCAGTTCTAAGATAAGGAAGGCCAGAAGCATCCCATCTGACGCATCCTTTAATAGCAGTAGGGAGATGAGTTGTGTTAATCAAACCCAAGGAACGCTCATTATTAGATGCTAAAGTAACCATGGTTGGCGACTCAGCTTCACCATACATGTAAGCGCATTGGTACTTTTTTTAAAACATTTTTTCTCTGTTAACCTCTTTTTGGGTGTTGAGAAATGTGTATATATGTATTGGTTTCTCAAATTTGACACCTCCAGCTAATGTAAACGTTATTTTATTGTTGTACTTTGAATGGATTGTATTATTTGTGGTGCCCTTTAATGAATTTTTTTTCTCACTTTATTTATTCCTTTTATGTTTTTTTTTTCATTTGTAAAAGATGTGATCGGTTATATTTTAGTTAGACGTGTGGCTCCATAGTAAAATGTGAACAGACTCACATTCTAATTTTATTTTTGAATTTGTGTCACAATAGGAAGATGATTCAATATGACCAACTGACAAAAATGCCTAATCATATTCATTATTGTGTTAGTATTATTTTATAATCATTTTGTTGGTGAAGTTATTAATAATGATTTTTTGTTGGTTTATATAAGTTTTGGGATGGACTATTTGTATAGGTGAGTAGTTTCGGTTTTTTAAATAGATGGATAGTCTTACAAACATAGAAGATTTTGCCCAAATTTTCTAAATCATGTACACATTTTTGTGTTTTATAATAAATTCTATGTTTACAAGTCTTAGTCGACACATTTTTTTGGATTTGTAGTCTATAAAAAATTATTTGGCACGTTTATTTTTAAATTACACTTTGTTTTTTTGTGGAATGAAATTTTCGCAGTTTTATAATTATGTACTTTGGAAATTTTTGTCGTTTTATTGTTACATACTTCGGAAATTTTCACCGTGCCTTCAGGCACGGGCATTCCGCTAGTATACACACACACACACACAGACATTATATATATATATATATATATATATATATATATATATATATATATATATGTGTGTGTGTGTGTGTGTGTGTGTGTGTGTGTGTGTGTGTGTGTGTGTGTGTATATAAGTATGTGATGTCACGTCACTCTGTTGGATTTCCCTAATCATCCTAGTCCCTAATGCCAGATTGTACTAAATAATGTAAGGTTTATTTTACTCCAAACCTGTATAAAAATCTCTTCTTACGACATTCTGGTTTAATGACATTTATAATGAAGTATAACAACATGAAGTATTACCTAAAAATAATTCTGCCCAGAGAAAACTAATACCATCTCGTTGTTGTCCAAATGATGTTGCTAATGCCATCTCATTCTAACGACATACTGATGTCTTTCGAACGATGTACACAATATTGTTATAACGAGAAAATAATCTCGTTCAAATGAGAGTGGCAAAGCTGTCTCTATCCCAAAAACGCAAATTGAAAATAAAATCTCCATTGTTCGTCATTAAGCTCTTACCCAACAACCTAAACTTCACCATATTTAAAACAAGACACGAGTTTATGATCCTGAATGATCTCCAACAACTACTTAAGATCTAAAGCATAAATTAAAGGTTAATTCCACAAGGTTCATTGATTTAACCTAGTTCCTCTTTTACAATAAATGGGGTCTAATACACCTATGATTTCATATCCAAACGCTAAATTGACCTTGGGATTCAACTTATACACGGAATTAAATCCTAAAACATGAGTACGAATCAGATATTTATATATTAAAACTATCCAATTTAAGGTTTTTCTTACAAAAACTATTATAAAATGGTAGTTGTACTAGAGTCTAAGAATATCCGTGAATGGATGAGGCGTGACCCACTCGAATGAAATGCATTTTTGTTAAGTAAAAATATTTTAAAAATAGGATCTGATACAAGAAACACTTTTCCAATATGATAATAAAATTTTGATTATAAGAATGATCAACTAACAATTGAATATAACTTTTGAATAATAAATAAAGGAATGAGAGCTATTGAGAGGAACGATTCCTTGAGAGTGAAGTGATAAGAACCTCAATATCTGAGAGAGAGAAGGGAAAGAATATTTGTGTGGGAGTTTGTACAGCATAACAGTTGCGTACTGAATGCTCTATTTATAGTAAAATAATTTAGGGCATACATGGCACTCACGCACTTGGGAATATTATAATGTGAATAATATCTAAAAAATGTTTTGTTCTTATTACTATTTTCACCATCTACCACAATCTATCTGTTATGATGCAACACCTAGTGTAATAGTGGACAAAAAGGTGATCATGTCGTCCATGGTCCTAAAAATTGCTAAGTTGTCTATCATCAAAATTGAAATTCAGACAAGTTTGAAAAACTTGTGTGCTGAACAAGACGTACTGCTTAGCATCCAAACAAAAACTCTCAAGAGGTCCCAACTGGCTATCTGATCGATGCCTACTTGCTCGACCAAGTCTTCTTACTAAGTAAACATGTCAAAGTTAGGAAAATTAATTGTTAGTAAGGGAAGTGCTTGTATACTTGTTTATGTGTTGCTTGAGTGACTTCTCATTATTTACTTCCTTAGACATCCAAGGCATTGCTTATGTGCTTTCTCTTATTTGAGGGATTTGTGACTTGGGGTCCCTCGTGTAATCTCCTTACTAGCATTTCTTGCATACTTTCCAGGATACAAATGGTTTTCTCATACATTCCCTTATGTTATTTACCTTGGGGGTTACTCGCGCAACCTCCCTATTTTTTCTTTATTCCTAGAATCAATTTTGGTAATTAAGGGGTTAGTTATGCACCGCACTACATTTTCCACCTCATGCAGAAGTATCTTGTCAATTTGGAAAGGGGGATTTATGCACAAAACATTTTTTTAGGATTTTCAAAGAGTTTTTTTGTCATCATTACCTTTTGGTGTTTCATTTATTTCTTGATCATGATAAACTATCGAGATACAACTTTTTATATCCTAAGGAGCCACATTTCATGCCCGGGTGTAGACTACTCATTATTTAGTAATAATTTTCCACTTTATAAAATAAACAGAGCCCTTTTATATTCCCAATGTATAAATACCCCTCAACCCTCTTCTGAAAAATCCTTACCATCACTTTTGAGAGTTTTAGAGGCATAGTTTTTTAAGAGTCTGTTGTGCTCCCTATTTTCATTAAAACTAGCCATGCTTTCTTTCACCAAGTTAATCATTTTCAATGGCCTCTTATTTTACCATCGTTTCATACACAACCACAGTGACTTTGATGATGATGAATTCCTTACCCATTCAAATATCGGTGGTGTCATTTTCCACGTCAATCACCACCATCATTAACATTATTGTACTTTTTATCTCTTCAATTTCTCCCACCACTGTTGTTGGTAAATATCCTTCTAAGCTAGAAGGTGGGGAAAGTAGTTCTTCTGCTAGGATTAAGGCACATACCAAGTGCATGGAAGCACAATCAATGACAAAATTATCGTTTATAGGTGAGCACAATTATTTGGTAACAATGATCATTTTATGGCTTCACTCGAGCTCCTTAAAGTGGGTTTTATTGTGATGATATCAGAGAAACCCTTCTTAGGGTTTTTAGAGTTTGAGGACACTTAGATCATTATTCCTGGAAGATTTTTTTAGGAACCAAGAGGATTGGGGAAATTTTCCCTTCTCTAACATCAACTTTTATATTTGTGATGGATGCCCCGAGGAGTGGGGGGGTTGGTTTGACTAGACCATATCTGTGGACAGTTATCACCAATTTATCGAGGGGTTGAGATTATAAAGAACTCTAGAGAGTATGAAGTGCTTCAATAATAGAAAGAGAACAACTTCGCTATACACTCTTGATTCTCCTTGGAGTGTAAACACTAATACTATTCTTACTAGTTGGAGAAAGCTATCAAATACTTTAAAGGACATCTGTGAACTTAAAGACCTTCTAGTTTTAGGATCCCACATCCTTACAAATGGTTATGAGGGTGCTGAGGAGAAGACTTTATATGAGGCATTATAGAGGGAATTGAGGGATTGTATTCACTATATAATCCTTATTCTCACATGTACGAGCAAGAACACTTTTGCCAAGTGGTAGAGGTATTGGTTCATACATTTTGAACCACTATCTAAAGATGGACTAAAATTAAAGACCCCAAGACTCAACATGGTCCTAGATTAAAAGCCTATGGTCATCTTGTTGCATTATTTATCACTTTCCTCTTGTATTTTTATTTCAAGGTAGTCCCAATGATTCCTCTCGCGAGCTTGAATTTTGTTTGGCCTTTATACTTGCACATTGAAAAACTGTGCCACTCACTGCATTGACCTTGGGTTCCATGTATACTTGATTTGATCGAACACATGTTGACATGTAGAGGTATCATGGTCGGTATAACATGTTTAACTTTGTCAATTATTTTACTTTTATAAGTTACTTATTCGAGTGGTTTCAAAACTAGGCTCCAAAACTCCATTCATTGCCTCTTAGCACTACTCAGATTGACCAGTGGCATAGGAAAAATCCAGTGAGTTTTCTCAATTATTTTATGGATAATATTGATGAATTTTGTTTATATCCTTATTCAAGGATATTAGGAGTTATATACTCTTAGTTCTTCCTTCCTTTCATTTCTCCATCGTTCGATTCACCTAGTAATGATGAAGCTATGAAGAGCTATTCATTTATTTCTATTATGGCATTTATGTGGCCTTGTAATCTTCCATCCTTGACTGAGTTAGGTTAAGCGGTGGAATTTACTCACTCCAAGTGGGTGAGGCAAAAATATGTCTATGATCAAGGAGCTTTTTTTCCCCACTTCCCTACTATCCATTCCCTCGAGCAATTATATAAGGAATTATTCTTGAATTTTACCCCTAAGGGAATGGTCCGTAGGTTTTCTCTTGTAGTTATTTTTTATTTATAAGCAATAATTGGTTCTCACTATATCAGCGCTAGGTTAAGATCATTAAGTCTTTAATTCTAGATTTACCATTCAAGACTTTTATTAAGACTATCCATACTTAAGATAAGTACTTGACTAAACATTCTTGTATGGATGTCATGTCAACCAAGTTAAGAGACCTTCCTTGGAGTCAGTCACTACCATTTTGGTGAATCCCATTTGTGAGGAGATTGTCTAATTAAATCATCCATGAGTAGCGGATAAATATACAAAATCTAAAGGGAAGGGGAAAAGAAAGCCAAATATCTCTCTAAGAGAAACTAAGTCTAGGAGTATTCCTATTTCAACAAATAAGACTTTTGAAATTGATACTCTTGATATTTAAGAGTCATATAAGACCGTAAGACCTTTGAAGAAGCTATATTCATCAGAAGAAGAACTTATTGATTGTGGGAATATATTTTACTATGATTATCATTGTTCATGGTCACTTGCTATTAAGGAATATAACTCGATTGATACTTTATCTTTTTCATCAGTTCCAAGAAATTTGATATTATACTTCGATGATCAATCTTTAAGTGACCTCGATGATTTAACGATCCCTCCTCCAAACATAACTAACCCCTCTACTAGGTTACCACCCTATGGGAAAGTTGTAATACCCCGTATTTTTATGGCATTTAATTATGGGATTAATTAAATTAAATTGGGATAAATTAATTTAATATTAATTTGAATTTTAAAAATAAATATTTACTAGCATGACGAGAGTTAGTAACTATTTTGTGGAAATTACTTAATGAGTAGAACTGAATTTATTAAAATTGTCATGAGTGAATAATACGACAATTATAGAAATTAAGTCGGGATGCGCATGTGTCGTGTCGAGACAAAATTAATGGAATAAAAAGTAATTAAATTATAAGTCGCTCGTCTTGTCATTTAAAGTGTGACAACGTGTCTAGAAGGGTTGAGATAGTAAAAAAAAGTATACCCGGGGGTTTTGTTTGGGTCTCGGGACGTTTTTAGGCCGAATCAGCAATCCTTGAGGATATTTTAGTAATTATCCAATTTAAGGCTTAATTATGGATGAAAATTGAAGAGTTATATCTTATGGGAGTTAGAGTCCTCGAGGGTTAGAATTTGTAGAGTTGCAGAGAGGCTAAGAAAGAAAGAAGAGAGAAGCCTTCCACGGAGGAGAGCCACTAAACTACACCACTTTTGCCATCTTTCACCATCAACGCGTAGATCGGGAAATGAGGGACGCAACCATACCCATCAACACCAGTAAATCAGACCTTCATCTCTGAGGCAAGTATCTATCTTAGTGTAATCTTGGTTAATATCACACACATGCTGGTGTAGGAGGATAATATATATGTTCAATAAAAGATAATTGATTTTTTGGACAAATTGTTGAAAGTTGCAGAATAGAAATCATGTTAGGATGATTCCTTATTGAAATTAGATTGGTGAAAATGAAATCAATATCCGGTAGAGATAGAAATATGTTATTCAAAGAATTTCTCGAGAAATAAAATAAAATTAGCGTTGAAGATATATCCTTGAATTTAATTAGTTTAATGATCATTCTTGTTGAATTAATGGAAATCTTACGTTAGAAATCATCTATTATTGTTTATATAATGATCCTTATGGTTCGTCGGGAGTTTAGGACTTGCTAATGGCGATTTGTTTAAGATTTGTGGAAGAAACCCGTAGGTATGAATTTGCAGAATCTGGGCAAGAACTACTCGATCAATCGATCGACTTAGGAATGTCGATCGATCGACTGTTCGATCGATCGATCCCTTTTTATCGATCAATCGACCCCTCCTGAAAATTGTATAATTTTTCCCTTTTTCAGTTTATTCGATTTAAATGTGTAAGAGCCCTTGGATATAAATTAAAGATCATAATGGGTCATGGGTAGGATAAGTAGGGTCTAAGTAAGTTCCGAAAAATGTAATTTTATACGAGATGTAACCGTGGGATAACGGGGGCATAAAATTAGATAGAAATTGTGCGTACATTAAGTGAGGTATTAGGAGACTCTAGGAAGACTTAGATGAGTATGTTTGTGAGGGTACACCTACTGAATTTACATCTAGCATAAGAAAACACTTCGAGGGACGATAAGTACTTATGAAATGGGGACAATTGAGAACAAAAAGAAATGGGTTAATTATGCGTAGGACTTGGGTGATTTGTGCCATGTACGGTTAAAATATTATTATGGGTCGTGGGTGAACCTAATTGAGATATGTGAAATATATATATACCAAGTGTTTGTGTATAACGTATATACCTGTGTATAATCATTCTCGTGCTACTTGCTATCACAGAGGTTGCCGCGCTGAAACAATCTTATCTCGATGGGACATTTATGGGAGGATATTGACTCGTACCCTAGAACATAAAATTCCTCAGTACAGGCTATCTGAGAATGATAGTCATACGATCCTAAGAGACGTGAGGATATGTGCTGACCTCTTAGTGACTTGGAACTATGATTTGCCTCCATTATGTGTGTATTGTGTTGATACAGTTCAAGAGTGATTCAGAACTAGTATTTCCCTTTGTATGAGAGATACGGGGACTTAATAGCAGAGTATGCCAACACCATAGATTTTCTGTGGGGTCCTTATTAGTATATATATTATATGAGTGATTCGTATGTATATATATATATATATATATATATATATATGCCCGGAATCCTTCTACTGTGCGTATATGTATATAAATATTGAATAAATGCTCCTAATTATGGTAAATGCTTGGAACTTCACAACAGTGTTGATAAATACAAAATTGACTTAAATAAACCTTAAGAAGATGGAATCTTAAATCAATCATAGACATACGATCTCGCGGATTAGAATTTATTGGTGGAGAATTGGATTGGACTTATGAGTCATTTTAGTAGTAAGATAGGCGAGCACACTAGATGAGAGGTGAGAATTTTCAAGAGAGTGTCGCGTACTAACATGTTTGTCATATCAGCTAGTAAGCATTTTGAATACTTGCTAAACAATTTTTTTAAAGTTGTTTCACACTAGGTCTCTAACCCGTTTCCTATTATCTTTTTTCTTCTTGTATGTACATATATATTACAAGTAACCAGCCACAGGGGCGTCAGGCTTAGACCTTTGGACCATCAATGTGATGCAACTATCGTGGACTCACCGAGGAGTGTAGGATACCAATATTTTCATGTCATCACGTAGACTCACCGAGGGTTGTAGGATACCAATATTTTCATGTCATCATGTGGGTTTTATTTTTATCGCGGAATTACTTACTTTGGGCATGTCCGATCGTGATGTGACTATCGGCGTGGGTTGACTTGTGGTATTTGAGAGTATGTCTACTACTATAGATAGCATCTTGTCTTTAACAAGAGAGTAGATGAGTAGACTTTATTTGAAATCGATAAAACCTGTAGAGAGGTTATAAACTATTGACTAAGGACCTGAGGAGTTTCGATGACCGACTACTTTAGGTAGTAGTGTATCGGGGGGGTTCCTTGTTTGGATTTTGCTTACGAGACACCCCACGCATGAAACTAATAACCGTTGGGAGTCGAAATAATATAGGTCTTTAGGATATGAGTTTATAACCTTTGCTATAAATATTATAATGGAAGTTGTACGATAGGGTGTATGGGCACCCTGGATGGTTGGATGGTAGTAGTTTTCAAAATTGTGAAATAATAAGGATCATTTTTCTGAACTTGGATACATGAATGGTATATATAAGATTGGGTAAAGTTTATATTCGATTCCATTGGAACTATATGGTGAGGCTTGGCGTATAACATCAATAGGGATTTTTGATAATGTACTGTATGGGCGGTACGACATAGATTACTTGCGATGTGAGATTTATACTCGGAGTTGACCTTACCTGTATGATTTATCTTTCCAAATTTCGGGACAAAATTCTGTTATAAGGGGGGAAGTATGTAATACCCCGTGATTTTAAAAATGGTTATATTTTAAATTAATGGATTAATTGGATTTTATTATTAATTAATTCATTTGGGTTTTACCCGAATTGTGAATATTAAAATGTATGATTCTGAATATTACTTAAAGATATTTAGGTAATATATGAATGTGAAGCTATTGATATGGCTGTGTGAATTAAATTCAATAATTTGGATTTTTAGTCGGACGCGGTATGGACGCGTTGGGACTAATTTATTAAATTAAAAAGGAAACTTATTTTTACATCAACCTTATAGTCGTTTCGACTGCGTCGTTGCATCCGTAAGGATTGAAATAGTAAGAAAAGTCTATTTGGATGTTGGATTTGAGTCTCGAGTCATTTGGAAATGAAAAAACAACCCAAAAGGGCATTTTGGTTATTTTTACAAGGGGGATGAATAGTGATTTCGGGTTCTGTATTATTATAAATATTTGGAGATTAGTGTACGTAGGTTCATTTCATCTCTTCTACACAAAATTGAAAAGTCATCTTCTTAGAGAGAGTGAAAGGTTGCTTTGGAAGGGGAAAAGCTTGCTTGGAAAGGAGGAGAACCAAAGGTCAAAGGTCACCACCACCATCACCACCTGTGTTATTCAACTCCAAAGGATCAGATCTTCATTAGAGGCAAGTGTTTGATTATGGAAATTTAAGTTTGTATATTGTCCATGTTAGAATAGTTATAAAAAGAGATGATTTATCATGTTTGGAAGATAATAATGGAGTTTTAAATGGATTTTTTTGAATTTGAAAATATATAGGAATCAACCTCATGTTGTAGGTAGTGGGTAAACCAAGAAATAATCTTAAATCTGTTGAAGAAATTATGAAAACCATTGATGTGTTCTTGAAGATATTATGTTGATAAATTTTCTGGAAAAAGAGGATAAAAACAGGCCTTTAACCCAATCTCTTGATGATTCTATGATGTTTAGAAGATTAGAAATCATTCATATATGTTGATATATCATGTAGTAGAGGTTATGAGTCATTTGGGATGTTAATATGAAGGTTTCAATGATAAAAAATGGCTAAACCCGTAGTTGCAGAAAATATAGGTATCCTACACCCCTCGGTGTGTCGCCCATTTCCATATTTCATTTTAGTTCAGAGAGAGATTTGTACTCTTTATCATTTCAGGATTTAGCTAATGTTGGGATTATTTTATTTATTTCCTTGTACTACGAATGGGATTTATTTATTTGAATGTTTAATCTAGCTTGAATATTTCATTTGGATGATTTGGTTTAATATTATTAATTGTGTTCAAGAAAATGGTTTCATTTTAAATCATAATGATAAGTCTTAATTTATAAATCAAATGTTTTGACACGTAGCTTAATTATTTATTAGGTGGTTAATAAAGAAAAAATATTTTATGATAGTGATGCTAAGAAAGAACCAACCGAGCACTTTGAATTAATTGAATAAATGACTGATCACCCAGTATTTAATTAGGCAGGGTGTCATAGGTGGTATCAGAGAATCAGGATCAGGAGTCCTTTAGGATCTGTACGGCTTATTATGCTTCCATCTTAACGTCTCTGATATAGAGCCATATTTTAAGGACTGTTGTATTTTTGTTTATACGATTACGTCTTCAGCTATTTGAGATTTAATAATAACTATGGACTAATAAGATTCCTTCTCATTTCAGATGCCTCCGAGACGAGCACCACAAGATAGAAATTCTCAACCCGAGAACCCAGTAGCTCAGGCTCAGGGAAAGATGAATGAAACTGAGGTCTCTGCTATAGTTGTTCAGGCGGTGAATGCAGCATTAGCGGTGGTGCAACAGGACCCACCCCAGGTTTAGGCTATTGCACTAGTGCCAGCAAAGCTTCCCACGGCAGGGGAAAGGGTTAGGGATACTTTTCAGAAGGCACGTAGTTTCGATATTATTATCACCAACCAAAGGAAGAAAGACATCTAGAAGCATCTACGCATGTATGAGTGCATGGACGTGCAGAGGCAATTACTGGCTTCCTTCAAGCTAGTGGGGATCGCTTTGTAGTGGTGGGAATCCACCAACACCTTAGAGGAGAGGGATAGCATGTCGATTGATACTTTTTGGGTGAGATTTGACCATAAATATTTCCCATCTGCCGTGCAGACTGAGATGAGGCAGAGATTAATGAATATTAAGAAGGTGAGTATGACAATTGCTGATTATGAGGAGGAGTTCACGATACTTCTCACTAAAGTTACGGATGAGGCACCCACCGAAGAAAAGAAAATCTTGTTGTTCTTGGATGGATTGGCCTAGAAGAGTCGTCAGCAACTCATAGGTAATATATCGTTGAGTACTTACACTGATGTACTCAACGTCGCTCTACTTCATTGCTAGGCTCACCGCTTCCATCAGCATGGAAGCAAGCAAGTGGGGGAGTCCATCTAGCAGAGTCAGACTAGAGGTAGTGGTGCCGGTGGGGCACTAGCATCTCAGGGGTAGATCCGCTATAGTGAGCAGAGTTCCCATCAGGGGGACCCTGCTAAGCGATTTCGATTCGGTGATTCCAGACAGGGATATGGAGGCTTTAGATAGGGCCAGTAAGGCTAGTCCAGTCAACATGGCTAGTAGGGCCAACATCATCAATACAAGGGCCAACAGTAGGGTCATCAGGGTCGAGGTCAGCTAGGACAAAGGGGATGAAACTTCAGGGGAAGGTTCTTTAGATGTGGAAATAATGGCCAAAGGCACCAGGAATTCCCAGAGGTAGATAGGGCCCCACAACAGGTAGGTGCCCATCATGAGCCGCAGAGGCCTCTTTTCCCAATCGCCCTCCCAGTGCCAACTCAGATGCTAGACCTATCAGCCATTCCAGCAGTCGTCGTTCAACAGGGGAGATTGCAATATAAACGTGTCTATAACGTCCACCAATGAGCATCACCGCAGGCGCCACCAGCGATTGAGGGTACGTTTCCTATCTATGGCACTATGGGGCGTATTTTATTTGATATTGGGGCTTCACGCTATTTTATATCCACTTGCTTTGCACGGGCCACGGGATTATTAGGCACAGTAAAGAGTACAGTGACATGTGTAGACTCACCATTAGGGAATGGGTCTTTGATTTTCTTTATATTCCGGGGATTAGGTATAGATATTGGTAGCTTGATTCTACATGTGGATATGCTAGTTTTAGATATGCATGAGCATGAAACCATTATTGGCATGGATTGGCTAGCGACTTATATGCCCCTCCCTGAGGGAGGATCGTCCACCCATTTATACCACATAGAGGAGGAGATCTCTACGGAGATTTTGATTCCCCTGGCTTCGATCCCAATTATTTATGAGTTTTCAGACGTATTCCATAAGATATCGAGCCTACCCCTAGTAGAGAGATAGACTTCATTATAGACTTGATGTCAGGAACTCGATCGATAGCCCGTTAACCATACTATATGGCTCCAGTCGAGATGAGGGAGTTATGGGATCAGATTAAGAAGCTGTTAGGCCAGGGCTTCATTCGTAGGAGCACCTTGCCTTGGGGTTCTCAAGTGTTATTTATGAAAAAGAGAGATGGTTCATTGAGATTTTGCATGGACTACCGAGAGTTGAAAAAGGTCACAATACAAAATAAGTATCCGTTTCCCCAAATCGACGACTTGTTCAACCAGCTGAGGGGAGCTGGCTTCTTTTCAAAAATAGAGTTGAGATTGGGATACCATCAACTACGGATTAGGGAGTAGGATGTGCCGAAGACTACTTTCTTAAGGAGATATGGGTCCTATGAGTTCAGAGTCATGCCATTCGGGATGACAAATGCTACATCCGTATTCATAGACTTAATGAACCGAGTGTTTAGAGAGTTCTTAAATCAGTTTTTCATCGTCTTCATTGATGACATACTGATTTATTCACATACTAAGGAGGATCATGCTGAGCACTTAATACGGGTTCTTCACACTCTATGAGAGCATCAGTTGTATGCCAAGTATAAGAATTGCGGATTCTAGTTACGGGAGGTACAATTTTTGGGGCATGTTGTGTCAAAATTGGGTATATCCATGGACCCGAGCAAAGTGTCAGCAGTGAGGGAGTAGGGACAGCCCACGACACCGACAGAGGTGCGTAGTTTTATAGGGTTACCTGGATACTATAGGTCGTTCATTTGAGACTTTTCAAAAATAGTGGGTCCGTTGATGAATCTGACTCGCAAGGGGGTACCGTACGTATGGGATGACCATTATCAATTCACTTTTGATGAGATGAAGGATAAGTTAACTTCAACGCTAGTTATTACTTTGCCTAAGCTGGGGGTGGAGTATCTGGTGTATACTGACGCCTCTTTCTAGGGACTCGGTGGAGCACTTCAGCAGGAGGAGAATTCTATATCTTATGCCTACCATAAGCTTAAGCCTCACAAGAATAATTATCCCACCCTTGACTTGGATCTAGTAGCGGTCGTGTTTGCTTTGCGGATTTGGAGACACTATTTGTTGGAGGAGAAATTTCGCCTGTTCATAGACCACAAGTCACTGCAATACATGTTCACTCAGTGGGAGTTGAATATGCGTCAGCTCAGGTGGCTAGAGTTTGTGAAAGACTATCAGTTTGAGATACAGTATCATCGGGGAAAGTTAATGTAGTTGCTGATGCGTTCAGCCGTAGGCCAGTAGGTAAGGTAGCGGAAGTATGGAAGGTGAAGTGGAAAGAATTGGGACATTAGGAGGTAGTGGCCCGATCATTTATATCCTCCATGACAGTTACGCTAGAGATTGTTATATGGTTGATCCAGGCTCAAACAGATGATTCGTTTTACTATGATCAGATTATACGGCTTCTAGCCGATGGAGCGGAGTCCTACTCATTGAGTTTAGATGGAGGATTGCGATTTAATGGGAGATAAGTAGTCCCAGAGGGTGAGGACTTACGGCATGCGGTGATGATAAAGTCACATGGATCCTGATTTACAGTACATCCCGGAGGGGATAAGATGTACCAGGATATAAGGTGACAGTACTGGTGGAGTGAGATGAACAAGGACATTACGGAGTTCTTATCCAAGTGTTCCATCTATCATCTGGTAAAGGTGGACCATCAGAGATCACCAGCGTTACTTCAGCCGGTAGAGATTCCTACGATGAAATGGGAGAGCATTTCCATGGATTTCATCACTGGATTTCTGACATCACGGTGGGGTCACGTTTCTATTTGGGTGGTGGTGAATCGTTTGACCAAAGTAGCGCACTTTCTATCGGTGCGGACAGACTACACTACTGGACAGTATGCCCAGTTGTTTATTGTTGACATAGTGAGGTTAAATGTGGGGGCCCTAGATATCGTGTATGATAGAGACAAGATTTTTTAAGTCACGCTTCTGAGAGGGCTTTCAGGAGGCTATGAGCACCGAGCTATGGTTTAGTACGAAGTATCACTCGCAAATAGATGGATAGACTGAGCGTATTAATAAGATGGTGGAGTATATGTTACGCATGTGTGTGCTTGATTTTAGAGGAGGATGGGAGCAGTAGCTTCCTCTGGTGGAGTTTCCTTATAACAACTCCTAGTAGTTTACGATTGGCATGCCCCCTTTAGAGGCATTGTACAACGGACCTTATCATTCTCCCACTTATTGGATAGAGGTGGGGGACAATAATCTACTTTGGCTAGAGGTGATTCAGGAGACATCAACTAGGATTGATTTAATTAGGAATCGCATTCGGGTAGAAAACCTACGCCGATGCAAAGCGATCTTTTAGGGAGTTTGGTATTAGAGACCACGTACTACTGCGAGTGTCTTCTATGAAGGGAGTAATGAGGTTTGGGAAGAAAGGGAAATTTTCTCCAAGATACGTAGGACCATGTCCCATTATTGAGAGGATTGGACCGGTAGCTTACAGACTTGGGTTGTCGGAGTACTTGCACCGTATTCATGATGTGTTCTACATTTTTTCATTGAGGCGATATCTTCGGGATGATATGGTCCACACTCACATCGTGATAGAGGATATTGACTTACAACCCAACAGTTCTTATGAGGAGAGACCAGTGGATATCATATATCATAGCGAGAGGAGATTGAGGTCGAAGGTATAGTCCAACTTGTATGGGTCCAGTGGGAGCATTATAACATGGGGGAGTCCACTTGGGAGCGTGAGGCAGATATGCAGGAAAAATTCCCAATTTTTTTTTTTACCATGTATGCCTTATTTTTCGAATTTCGGGAGGAAATTTCGTTATTAGGGGGAAGTATGTAATACCCCATATTTTTATGGCATTTAATTATGGGATTAATTAAATTAAATTGGGATAAATTAATTTAGTATTAATCCGGATTTTAAAAATAAATAGTTACTAGCGGGACGAGAGTCAGTAATTACTTGGTGGAAATTACTTAATGAGTAGAACTGAATTTATTAAAATTGTCGCAAGTGAATAATATGACAATTACAGAAATTAAGTCCGGACGCGCATGCGTCGTGTGCGGACTAAATTAATGGAATGAAAAGTAATTAAACTATAAGTCGCCCGTATGGTCATTTCGAGTGTGTCAACCTATCAACAAGGGTCGAGATAGTTAGAAAAGTGTACCCAGGGGTTTAGTTTGGGTCTCGGGACGTTTTTAGGCCTAACCGGCAACCCGTGAAGACATTTTAGTAATTATCCATTTTTAGGCTTAATTATGGACGAAAATTGAGGAGTTATATCTGATGGAAGTTAGAGTCCTCGAGGGTCAGAAGTTGTAGAGTTGCAGAGAGGCTAAGGGAGAGAGAAGAGAGAAGCCTTCCAAGGAGGAGAGCCACCAAACTACATCACATTTGCCATCTTTCACCACCAACGCGTAGATCGGGAAACGAGGGACGCAACCATACCCATCAACACCAGTGAATCGAACCTTCATCTCTGAGGAAAGTATCTATCTTGCTATAATCTTGGTTGATATCACACACATGCTAGTGTATGAGGACAATATTTATGTTCAATAAAAGATAACTGATGTTTTGGAAAAATTGTTGAAAATTGCAGAATAGAAATCATGTTAGGATGATTCCTTGTTGAAACTAGATTGGTGAAAACAAAATTTATATTCGGTAGAGATAAAAATATGTTATTCAATGAATTTCTTGGGAAATCAATAAAACTAGGGTTGAAGATATATCCTTGAATTTAATTAGTTTAATGATGATTCTTGCTAAATTAATGGAAATCTTACGTTAGAAATCATTTATGATTGTTTATATAATTATCCCTATGGTTGTTTGGGAGTTTGGGACTTGCTAATGGAAATTTGGGTAAGATTTATAGAGGAAACCCATAGGTATGAATTTGCAGAATCTGGGTAAGAACTGCTCGATTGATCGATCGACCCCTTTTATCGAATGATAGACCCCTCCTAGAAATTGTATATTTTTTCCCTTTTTCGGTTAATTCGATTAAAATGCATAGGAGACCTTGGATATAAATTAAAGATCATAATGGTCATGGGGAGGACCAGTAGGGCCTAAGTAGGTTCCAAAAAATATAATTTTATACGAGATGTAACCGTGGGATAAGGGGAGCATAAAATTGGATAGAACTCGTGTGTATGTTAAGTGACGTGTTCAGAGACTCTAGGAAGACTGAGACCAGTATGTTAGTGAGGGAACACCTACTGAATTTACATATTGCATAAGAAAACACTTCGAGGGACGAGAAGTACTTATGAAATGGCGATAATTGAGAATAAAAAGAAATGGGTTAATTAAGCGTAGGACTTGGGTGATTTATGCCACGTATGGTTAAAATATTTTTATGGGTCATGGGCGAACCTAATTGAGATATGTGAATATATATATATATATATATATATATATATATATATATATATATACCGAGTGTTTGTGTATATACATGTGTATAGCATACCCGTGCTACATGTTATCACGGAGGTTGCCGCGTCGGGACAGTCTTAACTTGATGGGGCCTTTGGGGGGGATATTGACTCGTACCTTAGAACATAGGTTTCCTCAGTACAGGCTATTTGAGAATGATAGGCAGATGGTATTAAGAGACATGAGGGTATGTCCTGACCTCTTTGTGACTTGGAACTAAGCTTCGCCTCCATTATGTGTGTATTGTGCTGATACAGTTTGAGAGTGATTCTGAACTAGCATTTCCCATTGTACGAGAGATATGGGGACTTGATAGCAGAGTATGCTAGCACCATAGATTTTATGTGGGGTACTAATTAGTATATATATCGTATGAGTGATTAGTATATATATATACATATGCCCAGAATCCTTCCACTATGCGTATATGTAGATAAGCATTGAATAAATGCTCCTAATTATGGTAAGTGCTTAGAACTTCACAATAGTGTTGAGAAATACAAAAATGACTAAAATAAACCTTAAGAAGATGGTATCTTAAATAAATCATAACATACGATCTCAAAAATTTGAATATATGGGAGGAGAATTGTATTGGACTTATGAGTCATTTTAGTAGTACGATAGGCGTGCAAACTAGATGAGAGGTGAGAATTTTGAAGAGAGTGTCGTGTACTAACATGTGTGTCACATCAGCTAGTAAACATTTTAAATACTTGATAAACCATATTTCAAAGCTGTTTCACACTCGGGCTCTGACTCGATTCCTATTATCTTTTTTCTTCTTATAAGTATATATATATATATATATATATATATATATATATATATATATATATATATATATATATATATTACAGGTGCCCAGCCACATGGGCATTAGGCTTAGACCTTTGGACCATCGACGTGCTGCAGCTATTGTGGAAGATGCAGGTCCTTGCAGTAGGCGACTCCATTATTGATTTTTCCAGTCTTCTACCTAGTCATTCTCAGGCAGGGAATGTGTCACCCATTTCCATATTTCATTTTAGTTCAGAGAGAGATTTGTACCCTTTATCATTTTAGCATTTAGCTATTGTTGGGAATATTTAATTTATTTTTTTGTCCTGCGATTGGGATTTATTTATTTGAATTGTTTAATCTAGCTTGAATATTTCATTTGGATGGTTTTGTTTAATATTATTAATTGTGTTCATGAAAATGGTTTCATTTTAAATCATAACGATAGGTCTTAATTTATAAATCAAATGTTTTGACACTTAGATTAATTATTTGTTAGGTGGTTAATAAAGAAAGTTGTTTTACGACAGTGATGCTAAGAATGAACCAACCGGGCACTTTGAATTAATTTAATAAAGGACTGATCACCCGATATTTAATTAGGAGGTTTGTCACAAAATTTCCTTGTTCGGAGTCTAGATTTTATGATTAATCTGAATTTTGTGATTAGCACTGTTTCTATCTTCTTTGAGCAGGCTTCATCAATGGGTATGAGTGGGGCCCCAAGGGTAAGCAAGATATCTCCATCTACAATTTCATCTTCTCGTCTGCCTTGCACTCCTTTCTAGGGAGAGGAACTCTATGTTGGTGTCCTCCTTGATTTTAGAATGAGAGGTACATGTCTTTTTAAAAACATTCATTTGTAAATTTTTTAGAAAAAGGTCGATGTGAATGCTTGTAAACTAACATTATGATTTATTTTGAATCCTTCAATTGTATTTCCCGTAACTGTTGGGGAACATTTAATAGGAACTCTTACCACTAATCGCATGACATTAACTTCTTCTCAAATATATATATATATATATAATCTTTCACTTTATCATCAATGTTGTATATATTTAAACCTTGTACTTACCTATCTGGGTTAGTAGATGCCTATTTCACTACCCCATTTTGCTCTTGATCCCGTTGATTCTCTAGGGGTGAGAAGTTCATCTAGTTAGGCCCCAGTAAGTGTAGTCTCTCATTTGGTTGGGGTAATTTTATTCTATCGTGTTTTATTTTCCTTTAGGAATTTTCCATTTTGTAAAATAAAGTGGCTCATGACTTTCTATCTCTATATGGACCTTTGGCAGGCATCCCCCTTGCATTTGAGGACGTATTCCTGCTAACTGGGGTGAACATTCTAAGGCTGCCTCCCTTAGGAAGGATTTATGTGTTAAGAATGTGTGTGCCTATGGATAATACACTACAACAAAAATGCCAATCTGGCACGCTTAGGCAAGGAGATTCTGGCACTGTTTAAAACCGTGCCAGATTTTGGCACGGTTTTATCATAATCTAGCACGGTTTTTAACTGTGCCAAATATGGGTACGCTTTGTTAAAAAAATAAACCCTTCAAAATTTGGAGTGGGGACCAAATTTTCAAGACATTCCAATCCCCTCTCTCTCTCCCTCTCTCTCTCTCTCTCTCTCTCTCTCTCTCCCGCTCGCTCTCCTTCTTGGCTTCCTCATCGTTCTCCTCCTCGCTTCTACTGCTCTTTGTTGCTGCTACTGCTCATCATCGTAAGGTATTACATCTCTCTCTCTCTATATATATATATATAAATATATCAGTAAATATATATATCAGGTACAGGTAAGTTGCAAGTCAGTTGTATAATGTATCAGTAGCAATTTCGAGTACCGATTTCATTGAAACTTGAGGAAAAATCAAAATATTAAGTTTTATAGAGAAATCTAGATTTAAAAATAATTGTCACACGCAGTGTGTGTGTGTTCGTATAGTTGTATATTTTACTTTTTACAGCCCTGTGTCTCGTTGATGAGTTGATTGTCTGTGTGTGTAGATTTGGAGCTGGAAGGGTGGAAATGAAACAAAAATGGGATTATTTCACTAAAACTTTAGGAAAAAAAGTCAGAAATAAAGGTCTATAGAGAAATTTAGAATTAGAATTAGAATTAGAATTAATTGCCAAAACGCGTATGTGTGTGTGTGTGTGTGTGTGTGTGTGTGTTTATATGTTTGTATATTGTCATTTTAACACCTTAGCGTCTCATCAATGAATTGTTTGTTTATGTATATATGTGTGCATGCACATAGTGTGTGTACGTGAAGGTGGAAGGGAAGAAGTGCACTAAAGATAAGCTTTTGGTTGGTATGAATATGTATATTTACACATGTATGTATATACATGTATTTATACACTTTAAATTTATTAGCTCTATGTTTGGTTGATGAAATATTGCCAAACTTTGTTGCAAAACGTGGCCGGAATGTTGTTGTGAGCAATCACCGGGGGCTTGGGGGCATATCAATAATTGTAAGTAAGTATTCACTATAAGGAATTTTTCTTTATTTTTTCCATTCTTTATTTTTTTTTCTTTTTATTGTCCAGTAAGAAACCATTCAATAAATTTCTATAATTGAATTATATAGAATGATGTAGTCAGCATCCATTTGGACTGTTCACTTGTGCTAAGGATTTAGTTAGCATGGATACAAAGGTAAGCTTATTGTTCATACCCTTTGGACTTGACTTCTTTCTAGTTTATTTTCTGGTTAATTTTGATCACATTAACGTATTGTAGGTTAGGATGTCAGCAGTTTATATGTAAAAGTAGCTTCAGAGCAAGGCCAAGGGCAAGGAATTACAAGTAATGTAACTTTCACATGCAGAATCCCACTAACCCGCTACTAGACAGGTAAAACTCTAGTATTATATTTTACTTCTAATAAGATATATAGTTTTATATATGTACAGTACTTTATATATGTGTGTCCTTTACTGTATATATGGTTATGGGCTTTAACACTTTTTTTTTAAAAATTACGTGTTTTCATATTTGAAGTTTTGTTATGGAAGTAAAATTAAAGTTACGTGATCTTATGTTATTAATCGAGACGTAATTGACTAACCTATGAGAAACTCTATAAGAATATTTACTTATTACTTGAAGTCACAAAACAAACGACCCCATAGGAGGCACGAACACCTCGCACGGGACTAATGTAACTTGTAGGAACTGGCCGCGTAATCCCGGGTCTCTTGGTTTGAGATTATGATGATAATTTGAAAAAATAATACTTAGACTTAAAAACAGGCCGTTAAAGGGTGAAAACCCAAACCAGCCCCCAAACGACCCCGTAGGTCGCACGAACACCTCGCATGGGACCAATGTAACTTGTAGGAACTGACCGCGTCGTCCCGAGTCTTCCGGTTAGAGAGTATGATGATAATTTGCAAAAATCACACTTAGACTTGAAAACAGGCCATTAATGGGTGAAAACCCAAACCAGCCCCCAAACGACCCCGTAGGAAGCACAAACACCTCGCACGGGACCAATGTAACTTGTAGGAACTCACCGCGTAATCCCGGGTCTCCCGGTTTGAGAGTATGGCGATAATTTGCGAAAATCACACTTAAACATGAAAACAGGCCGTTAAAGGGTGAAAACCCAAACTAGCCCCCAAACGACACCGTAGGAGGCACGAACACCTCACATGGGATCAATGTAACTTGTAGGAACTGACTGTGTCGTCCCGGATCTCCCAGTTTGAGATTATGATGATAATTTGCAAAAATCACACTTAGACTTGAAAACAAGCCGTTAAAGGGTGAAAACCCAAATCAGCCCCCAAATGACCCCGTGGGAGGCACAAACACCTCGCACGGGACCAATGTAACTTGTAGGAACTGATCGCGTAGTCCCGGGTCTCTCGGTTTGAGATTATGATGATAATTTGAAAAAATAACAATTAGACTTGAAAATAAGTCGTTAAAGGGTGAAAACCCAAACAAGCCCTCAAACGACGTCGTGGGAGGCACGAACATCGCGCTCGGGACCATTGTAACTTGTAGGAACCGACCGCGTAGTCCCGGGTCTCCCGGTTAGAGAGTATGATGATAATTTGCGACAATCACACTTAGACTTGAAAACAAGCCGTTAAAGGGTGAAAACCCAAACCAGCCCCCAAACGACCCCGTAGGAGGCACGAACACCTCGCACGGGACCAATGTAACTTGTAGAAACTGACCGCGTAGTCCCGGGTCTCCCCATTTAAGAGTTTGACGAAATTTGCAAAAATCACACTTAGACTTGAAAACAGGCTGTTAAAAGGTGAAAACCCAAACGAGCCCCCAAACGACCCCGTAGGAGGTACGAACACCTCGCACGGGACAAATGAAACTTGTAGGAACTGACCACGTAGTCCCAGGTCTCCCGGTTTGAGAGTATGACGATAATTTGTGAAAATCACACTTAGACTTGAAAACAGGCCGTTAAAGGGTGAAAACCCAAACCAGCCCCCAAACGACCCCGTAGGTCGCACGAACACCTCATACGGGACCAATGTAACTTGTAGGAACTGACCGCGTCGTCCCGAGTCTTCCGGTTAGAGAGTATGACGATAATTTGCAAAAATCACACTTAGACTTAAAAACAGGCCATTAATGGGTGAAAACCCAAACCAGCCCCCAAACGACCCCGTAGGAAGCACAAACACCTCGCACGGGACCAATGTAACATGTAGGAACTCACCGCGTAATCCCGGGTCTCCCGGTTTGAGAGTATGGCGATAATTTGCAAAAATCACACTTAAACTTGAAAACAGGCCGTTAAAGGGTGAAAACCCAAACTAGCCCCCAAACGACACCGTAGGAGGCACGAACACCTCACACGGGATCAATGTAACTTGTAGGAACTGACTGTGTCGTTCCGGATCTCCCAGTTTGAGATTATGATGATAATTTGCAAAAATCACACTTAGACTTGAAAACAAGCCGTTAAAGGGTGAAAACCCAAATCAGCCCCCAAATGACCCCGTGGGAGGCACAAACACCTCGCACGGGACCAATGTAACTTGTAGGAACTGATCGCGTAGTCCCGGGTCTCTCGGTTTGAGATTATGATGATAATTTGAAAAAATAACAATTAGACTTGAAAATAAGTCGTTAAAGGGTGAAAACCCAAACCAGCCCTCAAACGACGTCGTGGGAGGCACGAACACCGCGCTCGGGACCATTGTAACTTGTAGGAACCGACCGCGTAGTCCCGGGTCTCCCGGTTAGAGAGTATGACGATAATTTGCAACAATCACACTTAGACTTGAAAACAAGCCGTTAAAGGGTGAAAACCCAAACCAGCCCCCAAACGACCCCGTAGGAGGCACGAACACCTCGCACGAGACCAATGTAACTTGTAGAAACTGACCGTGTAGTCCCGGGTCTCCCCATTTGAGAGTTTGACGAAATTTGCAAAAATCACACTTAGACTTGAAAACAGGCTATTAAAAGGTGAAAACCCAAACGAGCCCCCAAACGACCCCGTAGGAGGTACGAACACCTCGCACGGGACAAATGTAACTTGTAGGAACTGACCACGTAGTCCCGGGTCTCCCGGTTTGAGAGTATGACGATAATTTGTGAAAATCACACTTAGACTTGAAAACAGGCCGTTAAAGGGTGAAAACCCAAACCAGCCTCCAAACGACCCCGTAGGTCGCACGAACACCTCGCACGGGACCAATGTAACTTGTAGGAACTGACCGCATCGTCCCGAGTCTTCCGGTTAGAGAGTATGACGATAATTTGCAAAAATCACACTTAGACTTGAAAACAGGCCATTAATGGGTGAAAACCCAAACCAGCCCCCAAACGACCCCGTAGGAAGCACAAACACCTCGCACGGGACCAATGTAACTTGTAGGAACTCACCGCGTAATCCCGGGTCTCCCGGTTTGAGAGTATGGCGATAATTTGCGAAAATCACACTTAAACTCGAAAACAGGCCGTTAAAGGGTGAAAACCCAAACTTGCCCCAAACGACACCGTAGGAGGCACGAACACCTCACACGGGATCAATGTAACTTGTAGGAACTGACTGTGTCGTCCCGAATCTCCCAGTTTGAGATTATGATGATAATTTGCAAAAATCACACTTAGACTTGAAAACAAGCCGTTAAAGGGTGAAAACCCAAATCAGCCCCCAAATGACCCCGTGGGAGGCACAAACACCTCGCACGGGACCAATGTAACTTGTAGGAACTGATCGCGTAGTCCCGGGTCTCTCGGTTTGAGATTATGATGATAATTTGAAAAAATAACAATTAGACTTGAAAATAAGTCGTTAAAGGGTGAAAACCCAAACCAGCCCTCAAACGACGTCGTGGGAGGCACGAACACCGCGCTCGGGACCATTGTAACTTGTAGGAACCGACCGCGTAGTCCCGGGTCTCCCGGTTAGAGAGTATGACGATAATTTGCGACAATCACACTTAGACTTGAAAACAAGCCGTAAAAGGGTGAAAACCCAAACCAGCCCCCAAACGACCCCGTAGGAGGCACGAACACCTCGCACGGGACCAATGTAACTTGTAGAAACTGACCGCGTAGTCCCGGGTCTCTCCATTTGAGAGTTTGACGAAATTTGCAAAAATCACACTTAGACTTGAAAATAGGCTGTTAAAAGGTGAAAACCCAAACGACCCCCAAACGACCCCGTAGGAGGTACGAACACCTCGCACGGGACAAATGTAACTTGTAGGAACCGACCACGTAGTCCCGGGTCTCCCGGTTTGAGAGTATGACGATAATTTGTGAAAATCACACTTAGACTTGAAAACAGGCCGTTAATGGGTGAAAACCCATACCATCCCTCAAACGACCCCGTAGGAGGCACGAACACCTCGCACGGGACCAATGTAACTTGTAGGAACTGAACGTGTAGTCCCGGGTCTCCCGGTTTGAGAGTATGACGATAATTTGCAAAAATCACACTTAGACTTGAAAATAGGCCGTTAAAGGGTGAAAACCCAAACCAGCCCCCAAACGACTCCGTAGGAGGCACGAACACCTCGTATGGGACCAATGTAACTTGTAAGAACTTACCGCGTTGTCCCGGGTCTCTCGGTTTGGGAGTATGACGATAATTTGCAAAAATCACACTTAGACTAGAAAACAGGCCGTTAAAGGGTGAAAACCCAAACCAGCCCTCAAACGACGCCGTGGGAGGTACGAACACCACGCTCGGGACAATTGTAACTTGTATGAACTGACCGCGTAGTACCGGGTCTCCCGGTTAGAGAGTATGATGATAATTTGCCAAAATCACACTTAGACTTGAAAATAGGCCGTTAAATGGTGAAACCCCAAATCATCCCCCAAACGACCCCGTAGGAGGCACGAACACCTCGCACGGGACCAATGTAACTTGTAGGAACTGACTGCATAGTCCTGGGTCTCCTGGTTTGAGAGTATGACGATAATTTGCGAAAATCACACTTAGACTTGAAAACAAGTCGTTAAAGGGTGAAAACCCAAACCAGCCCTCAAACGACCCCGTATGAGGCACGAACACTGTGCTGGGGACCATTGTAACTTGTAGGAACTGACCGAGTAGTCCCGGGTCTCCCGGTTTGAGATTATGACGATAATTTGCAAAAATACACTTAGACTTGAAAACAGGCCGTTAATGGGTGAAAACCCAAATCAGCCCCCAAACGACCCCGTAGGAGGCACAAACACCTCGCACGGGACCAATGTAACTTGTAGGAACTAACCGCGTAGTCCCGGGTCTTCCGGTTAGAGAGCATGATGATAATTTGCAAAAATCACACTTAGACTTGAAAACAGGCCGTTAATGGGTGAAAACCCAAACCAGCCCCCAAACGACCCCGTAGGAGGCACGAACACCTCGCACGGGACCAATGTAACTTGTAGGAACTCACCGCGTAATCCCGGGTCTCCCGGTTTGAGAGTATGACGATAATTTGCGAAAATCACACTTAAACTTGAAAACAGGTCGTTAAAGGGTGAAAACCCAAACTAGCCCCCAAACGACCCTGTAGGAGGCACGAACACCTCACACGGGATCAATGTAACTTGTAGGAACTGACCGTGTCGTCCCGGATCTCCCGGTTTGAGATTATGATGATAATTTGCAAAAATCACACTTAGACTTGAAAACAGGCCGTTAAAGGGTGAAAACCCAAATCAGCCCCCAAATGACCCCGTGGGAGGCACGAACACCTCGCACGGTACCAATGTAACTTGTAAGAACTGACCGCGTAGTCCCGGGTCTCTCGGTTTGAGATTATGATGATAATTTGAAAAAATAACAATTAGACTTGAAAATAGGTCGTTAAAGGGTGAAAACCCAAACCAACCCTCAAACGACGTCGTGGGAGGCACGAACACCGCGCTCGGGACCATTGTAACTTGTAGGAACCGACCGCGTAGTCCCGGGTCTCCCAGTTAGAGAGTATGACGATAATTTGCGAAAATCACACTTAGACTTGAAAACAGGCCGTTAAAGGGTGAAAACCCAAACCAGCCCCCAAACGACCCTGTAGGAGGCACGAACACCTCGCACGGGACCAATGTAACTTGTAGAAACTGACCGCGTAGTCTCGGGTCTCCCCATTTGAGAGTACGACGAAATTTGCAGAAATCACACTTAGACTTGAAAACAGGCTGTTAAAGGGTGAAAACCCAAACCAGCCCCCAAACGACCCCGTAGGAGATACGAACACCTCGCACGGGACAAATGTAACTTATAAGAACTGAACGCGTAGTCCCGGGTCTCCCGGTTTGAGAGTATGACGATAATTTGCAAAAATCACACTTAGACTTGAAAACAGGCCGTTAAAGGGTGAAAACCCAAACCAGCCCCCAAACGACTCCGTAGGAGACACGAACACCTCGCATGGGACCAATGTAACTTGTAAGAACTGACCGCATAGTCCCGGGTCTCTCGGTCTGGGAGTATGACGATAATTTGAAAAAATCACACTTAGACTTGAAAACTGGCCGTTAAAGGGTGAAAACGCAAACCAGCACTCAAACGACGCCGTGGGAGGCACGAACACCGCGCTCGGGACCATTGTAACTTGTATGAACTGACCGCGTAGTCCCGGGTCTCCCGGTTAGAGAGTATGATGATAATTTGCAAAAATCACACATAGACTTGAAAATAGGCCGTTAAAGGGTGAAACCCCAAATCATCCCCCAAACGACACCGTAGGAGGCACGAACACCTCGCACGGGACCAATGTAACTTGTAAGAACTGACCGCGTAGTCCCGGGTCTCTCGGTTTGTGATTATCACGATAATTTGAAAAAATAACACTTAGACTTAAAAACAGCCCGTTAAAGGGTGAAAACCCAAACCAGCCCTGAAATAATGCCGTGGGAGGCACGAACACCGCGCTCGGGACCATTGTAACTTGTATGAACTCACCTCGTAGTCTCGGATCTCCCGGTTAGAGAGTATGACGATAATTTGCGACAATCACACTTAGACTTAAAAACAGGCCGTTAATGGGTGAAAACCCAAACCAGCCCCCAAACGACCCCGTAGGAGGCACGAACACCTCGCACGGGACCAATGTAACTTGTAGGAACTGACTGCGTCGTCCAGCGTCTCCCAGTTTAAGAGTATGACGATAATTTGCGAAAATCACAATTAGACTAGAAAACAAGCCGTTAAAGGGTGAAAACCCAAACTAGCCCTCAAACGACCCCGTCTGAGGAACGAACACTGCGCTCGGGACCATTGTAACTTGTAGGAACTGAACGCGTAGTCCCGGGTCTCCCGGTTTGAGAGTATGACGATAATTTGCAAAAATCACACTTAGACTTGAAAACAGGCCGTTAATGGGTGAAAATGCAAACCAGCCCCCAAACGACCCCGTAGGAGGCACGAACACCTCGCACGGGACCAATGTAACTTGTAGAAACTGACCGCGTAGTCCCGGGTCTCCCCGTTTGAGAGTATGATGATAATTTGCAAAAATCATACTTAGACTTGAAAACAAGCCGTTAAAGGGTGAAAACCCAAACCAGCCCCCAAACGACCCCGTAGGAGGTACGAACACCTCGCGTGGGACAAATGTAACTTGTAGGAACTGACCACATAGTCCCGGGTCTCCCGGTTTGAGAGTATGATGATAATTTGTGAAAATCACACTTAGACGTGAAAACAGGCCATTAAAGGGTGAAAACCCATACCATCCCTCAAACAACCCCGTAGGAGGCACGAACACCTCGCACGGGACGAATGTAACTTGTAGGAACTGAACGCGTAGTCCCGAGTCTCCCGGTTTGAGAGTATGATGATAATTTACAAAAATCACACTTAGACTTAAAAACAGGCCGTTAATGGGTGAAAACCCAAACCAGCCCCCAAACGACCCCGTAGGAGGCACGAACACCTCGCACGGTACCAATGTAACTTGTAGGAACTGACTGCGTAGTCCCGGGTCTACCGGTTTGAGAGTATGATGATAATTTGCAAAAATACACTTAGACTTGAAAACAGGCCGTTAATGGGTGAAAACCCAAACCATCCCCCAAACGACCCCGTAGGAGGCACAAACACCTCGCACGGGACCAATGTAACTTGTAGAAACTGACCGCGTAGTGCCGGGTCTCCCCGTTTGAGAGTATGACGATAATTTGCAAAAATCACACTTAGACTTGAAAACAAGCCATTAAAGGGTGAAAACCCAAACCAGCCTCCAAACGACCCCGTAGGAGGTACGAACACCTCGCATGGGACAAATGTAACTTGTAGGAACTGACCACATAGTCCCGGGTCTCCCGGTTTGAGAGTATGACGATAATTTGTGAAAATCACACTTAGACTTTAAAACAGGCCATTAAAGGGTGAAAACCCATACCATCCCTCAAACAACCACGTAGGAGGCACGAACACCTCGCACGAGACCAATGTAACTTGTAGGAACTGAACGCGTAGTCTCGGGTCTCCCGGTTTGAGATTATGACGATAATTTGTAAAAATCACACTTAGACTTGAAAACAGGCCGTTAAAGGGTTAACACCCAAACAAGCCCTCAAAGGTCGCCGTGGGAGGCAAGAACACCGCGCTCGGGACCATTGTAATTTGTATGAACTGACCGCATAGTCCCGGGTCTCCCGGTTTGAGAGTATGACGATAATTTGCAAAAATCACACTTAGACTTGAAAACAGGCCGTTAAAGGGTGAAAATCCAAACCAGCCCCAAACGACTCCGTAGGAGGCACGAACACCTCGCATGGGACCAATGTAACATGTAAGAATTGACCGCGTAGTCCCGGGTCTCTCGGTTTGGGAGTATGATGATAATTTGCAAAAATCACACTTAGAGTTGGAAACAGGCCGTTAAAGGGTGAAAACCCAAACCAGCCCTCAAACGATGCCGTGGGAGGCACGAACACCGCGCTCGGGACCATTGTAACTTGTATGAATTGACCGCGTAATCCCGGGTCTCCCGGTTAGAGAGTATGATGATAATTTGCGAAAATCACACTTAGATTTGAAAACATGCCGTTAAAGGGTGAAACCCCAAATCAACCCCCAAACGACCCCGTAGGAGGCACGAACACCTCGCACGGGACCAATGTAACTTATAGGAACTGACCGCGTAGTCCCCGGTCTCTTGATTTGAGATTATGACAATAATTAGAAAAAAAAAACACTTAGAATTAAAAACAGGCCGTTAAAGGGTGAAAACCCAAACCAGCCCTGAAATAACGCCGTGGGAGGCACGAACATCGCGCTCGGGACCATTGTAACTTATATGAACTGACCGCGTAGTCCCGGGTCTCCCGATTCGAGAGTATGATGATAATTTGCGACAATCACACTTAGACTTAAAAACAGGTCGTTAATGGGTGAAAACCCAAACCAGCCCCCAAACGACCCCGTATGAGGCACGAACACCTTGTACGGGACCAATGTAACTTATAGGAACTGACTGCGTAGTCCCGGGTCTCTCGGTTTGAGAGTATGACGATAATTTGCGAAAATCACACTTAGACTTGAAAATAAGCCGTTAAAGGGTGAAAACCCAAACCATCCCTCAAACGACCCCGTATGAGGCACGAACACCGCGCTCGGTACCATTGTAACTTGTAGGAACTGACCGCGTAGTCCTGGGTCTCCCGGTTTGAGAGTATGACGATAATTTGCAAAAATCACACTTAGACTTAAAAACAGGCCGTTAATGGGTGAAAACCCAAACCAGCCCCCAAACGACCCCGTAGGAGGCACAAACACCTCGCACGGGACTAATGTAACTTTTAGGAACTAACCGCGTAGTCCCGGGTCTTCCGGTCAGAGACCATGACGATAATTTGCAAAAATCACACTTAGACTTGAAAATAGGCCGTTAATGGGTGAAAACCCAAACCAGCCCACAAACGACCCCGTAGGAGGCACGAACAACTCGCACGGGACCAATGTAACTTGTAGAAACTGACCGCGTAGTCCTTGGTCTCCCCGTTTGAGAGTATGACGATAATTTGCAAAAATCACACTTAGACTTGAAAACTAGCCGTTAAAGGGTGAAAACTCAAACCATCACCCAAACGACTCCGTAGAAGGCACGAACACCTCGCATCGGACCAATGAAACTTGTAGGAACTGACCACGTAGTCCCGGGTCACTCGGTTTGGGAGTCTGACGATAATTTGCTAAAATCACACTTAGACTTGAAAACAGGCTGTTAAAGGGAGAAAACCCAAACCAACCCCAAACGACCCTGTAGGAGACACGAACACCTCGCACGGGACAAATGTAACTTGTAGGCACTGACCACGTAGTCCCGGGTCTCCCAATTTGAGAGTATGACGATAATTTGTGAAAATCACACTTAGACTTGAAAATAGGCCGTTAAAGGGTGGAAACCCATACCATCCCTCAAACGACCCCGTAGGAGGCACGAACACCTCGCACGGGACCAATGTAACTTGTAGGAACTGAACGCATAGTCCCGGGTCTCCCGGTTTGAGAGTATGACGATAATTTGCAAAAATCACACTCAGACTTGAAAACAGGCCGTTAAAAGGGGGAAAACCCAAACCAGCCCTGAAACAACGCCGTGGGAGGCACGAAAACCGCGCTCGGGACCATTGTAACTTGTATGAACTGACCTCGTAGTCCCAGGTCTCCCGATTAGAGTGTATGACGATAATTTGCGACAATCACACTTAGACTTAAAAACAGGTCGTTAATGGGTGAAAACCCAAACCAGCCCCCAAACGACCCCGTAGGAGGCACGAACACCTCGCACGGGACCAATGTAACTTGTAGGAACTGACTGCGTAGTCCCGGGTCTCCCGGTCTGAGAGTATGACGATAATTTGCGAAAATCACACTTAGACTTAAAAACAAGCCGTTAAAGGGTGAAAACCCAAACCAACCCTCTGACGACCCCGTATGAGGCACAAACACCGCGCTCGGGACCATTAAAACTTGTAGGAACTGACCGCATAGTCTCGAGTCTCCCGGTTTGAGAGTATGACGATAATTCGTGAAAATCACACTTAGACTTGAAAACAGGCCGTTAATGGGTGAAAACCCAAACCAGCCCCCAAACGACCCCGTAGTAGGCACAAACACCTCGCACGGGACCAATGTAACTTGTAGGAACTAACCGCGTAGTCCCGGGTCTTCCGGTTATAGAGCATGACGATAATTTGCAAAAATCACACTTAGTCTTGAAAATAGGCCGATAATGGGTGAAAACCCAAACCAGCCCCAAACGACCCCGTAGGAGGCACGAACACCTCGCACGGGACAAAATGTAACTTGTAGGAACTGACCACGTAGTCCCGGGTCTCCCAGTTTGAGAGTATGACGATAATTTGTGAAAATCACACTTAGACTTGAAAACAGGCCGTTAAAGGGTGAAAACCCATACCATACCTCAAACGACCCCGTAGGAGGCATGAACACCTCGCACGGGACCAATGTTACTTGTAGGAACTCAATGCGTAGTCCCGGGTCTCCCGGTTTGAGAGTATGACGATAATTTTCAAAAATCACACTTAGACTTGAAAACAGGTCGTTAAAGGGTGAAAACCCAAGTCAGCCCCCAAACGACCCCGTAGGAGGCACGAACACCTCGCACGGGACCAATGTAACTTGTAGGAACTGACTACGTAGTCCTGGGTCTCCCGGTTTGAGAGTAAGATGATAATTTGCGAAAATCACACTTAGACTTGAAAACAAGCCGTTAAAGGGTGAAAACCCAAACCAGCCCTCAAACGACCCCGTATGAGGCACGAACACCGCGCTCGGGACCATTGTAACTTGTAGGAACTGACCGCGTAGTTCCGGGTCTCCCGGTTTGAGAGTATGACGATAATTTGCGAAAATCACACATAGACTTGAAAACAAGCCGTTAAAGGGTGCAAACCCAAACCAGCCCCCAAACGACCCAGTAGGAGGCATGAACACCTCGTACGGGACAAATGTAACTTGTAGGAACTAACTGCGTAGTCCCGGGTCTCCCGGTTGGAGAGTATGATGATAATTTGTGAAAATCAAACTTAGACTTGAAAACAGACCGTTAAAGGGTGAAAACCCATACCATCCCTCAAACGACCCCGTAGGAGGCACGAACACCTCGCACGGGACCAATGTAACTTGTAGGAACTGAACGCGTAGTCCCGAGTCTCCCGGTTTGAGAGTATGACGATAATCTGAAAAAATCACACTTAGACTTGAAAACAGGCCGTTAAAAGGTGAAAACCCAAACCCGCCCTCAAAGGACGTCGTGGGAGGCAAGAACACCGCACTCGGGACCATTGTAACTTATATGAACTGATCGCGTAGTCCCGCGTCTCCCGATTAGAGAGTATGAAGATAATTTGCGAAAATCACACTTAGACTTGAAAACAGGCCCTTAAAGGGTGAAAACCCAAACCAGCCCTGAAACAACGCCGTGGGAGGCACGAACACCGCGTTCGGGACCATTGTAACTTGTATGAACTGACCGCGTAGTCCCGGGCTCCCGGTTAGAGAGTATGACGATAATTTGCGACAATCACACTTAGACTTAAAAACAGGTCGTTAATGGGTGAAAACCCAAACCAGCCCCCAAACGACCCCGTAGGAGGCATGAACACCTCGCACGGGACCAATGTAACTTGTAGGAACTGACTGCGTTGTCCCGGGTCTCCCGGTTTGAGAGTATGACGATAATTTGCGAAAATTACACTTAGACTTAAAAACAAGCCGTTAAAGGGTGAAAACCCAAACGAGCCCCCAAACGACCCCGTAGGAGGCACGAACACCGCGCTCGGGACCATTGTAACTTGTAGGAACTGACCGCGTAGTCCCGGGTCTCCCGATTTGATAGTATGACGATAATTTGCGAAAATCATGCTTAGACTTAAAAGCAAGCCGTTAAAGGGTGAAAACCCAAGCCAACCCTCTAACGACCCCGTATGAGGCACGAACACCGCGCTCGGTACCATTGTAACTTGTAGGAACTGACCGCGTAGTCCCGGGTCTCCCGGTTTGAGAGTATGACGATAATTTGTGAAAATCACACTTAGACTTGAAAACAGGCCGTTAATGGGTGAAAACCCAAACTAGCCCCCAAACGACCATGTAGGAGGCACAAACACCTCGCACGGGACCAATGTAACTTGTAGGAACTAACCGCGTAGTCCCGGGTCTTCTGGTTATAGAGCATGACGATAATTTACAAAAATCACACTTAGACTTGAAAACAGGCCGTTATTGGGTGAAAACCCAAACCAGCCCCCAAACGACACCGTAGGAGGCACGAACACCTCGCACGGGACCAATGTAACTAGTAGAAACTGACCGCGTAGTCCCGGGTCTCCCCGTTTAAGAGTATGACGATAATTTGCAAAAATCACACTTAGAATTGAAAACAGGCTGTTAAAGGGTGAAAACCCAAACCAACCCCCAAATGACCCCGTAGGAGGTACAAACACCTCGCATGGGACAAATGTAACTTGTAGGAACTAACCACGTAGTCCAGGGTCTCCCAGTTTGAGAGTATGACGATAATTTGTGAAAATCACACTTAGACTTGAAAACAGGCCGTTAACGGGTGAAAACCCATACCATCCCTCAAACGACCCCGTAGGAGGCACGAACACCTCGCACGGGACCAATGTAACTTGTAGGAACTGAACGCGTAGTCCGGGGTCTCCCAGTTTGAGAGTATGATGATAATTTGCAAAAATCACACTTAGACTTGAAAACAGGCCGTTAAAGGGTGAAAACCCAAACCAGCCCTCAAAGGATGTCGTGGGAGGCAAGAACACCGCGCTCGGGACCATTGTAACTTATATGAACTGACCGCGTAGTCCCGCGTCTCCCGATTAGAGAGTATGCTGATAATTTGCGAAAATCACACTTAGACTTGAAAACAGGTCGTTAAAGGGTGAAAAACCAAATCAGCCCCCAAACGACCCCGTAGGACGCACGAACACCTCGCACGGGACGAATGTAACTTGTAGGAACTGACTGTGTAGTCCTGGGTCTCCCGGTTTGAGAGTATGACGATAATTTGGGAAAATCACACTTAGACTTGAAAACAAGCCGTTAAAGGGTGAAAACCCAAACCAGCCCTCAAACGACCCCGTATGAGGCACGAACACCGCGCTCGGGACCATTGTAACTTGTAGGAACTGACCGCGTAGTCCCGGGTCTCTCGGTTCGAGAGTATGACGATAATTTGCAAAAATCACACTTAGACTTAAAAACAGGCCGTTAATGGGTGAAAACCCAAACCAGCCCCCAAACGACCCCGTAGGAGGCACAAACACCTCGCACGGGACTAATGTAACTTTTAGGAACTAACCGCGTAGTCCCGGGTCTTCCGGTCAGAGACCATGATGATAATTTGCAAAAATCACACTTAGACTTGAAAATAGGCCGTTAATGGGTGAAAACCCAAACCATCCCACAAACGACCCCGTAGGAGGCACGAACAACTCGCACGGGACCAATGTAACTTGTAGAAACTGACCGCGTAGTCCTTGGTCTCCCCGTTTGAGAGTATGACGATAATTTGCAAAAATCACACTTAGACTTGAAAACAGGCCGTTAAAGGGTGAAAACTCAAACCATCACCCAAACGACTCCGTAGAAGGCACGAACACCTCGCATCGGACCAATGAAACTTGTAGGAACTGACCACGTAGTCCCGGGTCACTCGGTTTGGGAGTCTGACGATAATTTGCAAAAATCACACTTAGACTTGAAAACAGGCTGTTAAAGGGAGAAAACCCAAACCAACCCCAAACGACCCTGTAGGAGACACGAACACCTCGCACGGGACAAATGTAACTTGTAGGCACTGACCACGTAGTCCCGGGTCTCCCAATTTGAGAGTATGACGATAATTTGTGAAAATCACACTTAGACTTGAAAATAGGCCGTTAAAGGGTGGAAACCCATACCATCCCTCAAACGACCCCGTAGGAGGCACGAACACCTCGCACGGGACCAATGTAACTTGTAGGAACTGAACGCATAGTCCCGGGTCTCCCGGTTTGAGAGTATGACGATAATTTGCAAAAATCACACTCAGACTTGAAAACAGGCCGTTAAAGGGGGAAAACCCAAACCAGCCCTGAAACAACGCCGTGGGAGGCACGAACACCGCGCTCGGGACCATTGTAACTTGTATGAACTGACCTCGTAGTCCCAGGTCTCCCGATTAGAGTGTATGACGATAATTTGCGACAATCACACTTAGACTTAAAAACAGGTCGTTAATGGGTGAAAACCCAAACCAGCCCCCAAACGACCCCGTAGGAGGCCCGAACACCTCGCACGGGACCAATGTAACTTGTAGGAACTGACTGCGTAGTCCCGGGTCTCCCGGTCTGAGAGTATGACGATAATTTGCGAAAATCACACTTAGACTTAAAAACAAGCCGTTAAAGGGTGAAAACCCAAACCAACCCTCTCACGACCCCGTATGAGGCACAAACACCGCGCTCGGGACCATTAAAACTTGTAGGAACTGACCGCATAGTCTCGAGTCTCCCGGTTTGAGAGTATGATGATAATTCGTGAAAATCACACTTAGACTTGAAAACAGGCCGTTAATGGGTGAAAACCCAAACCAGCCCCCAAACGACCCCGTAGGAGGCACAAACACCTCGTACGGGACCAATGTAACTTGTAGGAACTAACCGCGTAGTCCCGGGTCTTCCGGTTATAGAGCATGACGATAATTTGCAAAAATCACACTTAGTCTTGAAAATAGGCCGATAATGGGTGAAAACCCAAACCAGCCCCAAACGACCCCGTAGGAGGCACGAACACCTCGCACGGGACAAAATGTAACTTGTAGGAACTGACCACGTAGTCCCGGGTCTCCCAGTTTGAGAGTATGACGATAATTTGTGAAAATCACACTTAGACTTGAAAACAGGCCGTTAAAGGGTGAAAACCAATACCATACCTCAAACGACCCCGTAGGAGGCATGAACACCTCGCACGGGACCAATGTTACTTGTAGGAACTCAATGCGTAGTCCCGGGTCTCCCGGTTTGAGAGTATGACGATAATTTGTAAAAATCACACTTAGACTTGAAAACAGGTCGTTAAAGGGTGAAAACCCAAATCAGCCCCCAAACGACCCCGTAGGAGGCACGAACACCTCGCACGGGACCAATGTAACTTGTAGGAACTGACTGCGTAGTCCTGGGTCTCCCGGTTTGAGAGTATGATGATAATTTGTGAAAATCACACTTAGACTTGAAAACAAGCCGTTAAAGGGTGAAAACCCAAACCAGCCCTCAAACGACCCCGTATGAGGCACGAACACCGCGCTCGGGACCATTGTAACTTGTAGGAACTGACCGCGTAGTTCCGGGTCTCCCGGTTTGAGAGTATGACGATAATTTGCGAAAATCACACATAGACTTGAAAACAAGCCGTTAAAGGGTGCAAACCCAAACCAACCCCCAAACGACCCAGTAGGAGGCATGAACACCTCGCACGGGACAAATGTAACTTGTAGGAACTAACTGCGTAGTCCCGGGTCTCCCGGTTGGAGAGTATGACGATAATTTGTGATAATCAAACTTAGACTTGAAAACAGACCGTTAAAGGGTGAAAACCCATACCATCCCTCAAACGACCCCGTAGGAGGCACGAACACCTCGCACGGGACCAATGTAACTTGTAGGAACTGAACGCGTAGTCCCGAGTCTCCCGGTTTGAGAGTATGACGATAATCTGAAAAAATCACACTTAGACTTGAAAACAGGCCGTTAAAAGGTGAAAACCCAAACCCGCCCTCAAAGGACGTCGTGGGAGGCAAGAACACCACACTCGGGACCATTGTAACTTATATGAACTGATCGCGTAGTCCCGCGTCTCCCGATTAGAGAGTATGACGATAATTTACGAAAATCACACTTAGACTTGAAAACAGGCCCTTAAAGGGTGAAAACCCAAACCAGCCCTGAAACAACGCCGTGGGAGGCACGAACACCGCGCTCGGGACCATTGTAACTTGTATGAACTGACCGCGTAGTCCCGGGCTCCCGGTTAGAGAGTATGACGATAATTTGCGACAATCACACTTAGACTTAAAAACAGGTCGTTAATGGGTGAAAACCCAAACCAGCCCCCAAACGACCCCGTAGGAGGCATGAACACCTCGCACGGGACCAATGTAACTTGTAGGAACTGACTGCGTTGTCCCGGGTCTCCCGGTTTGAGAGTATGACGATAATTTGCGAAAATCACACTTAGACTTAAAAACAAGCCGTTAAAGGGTGAAAACCCAAACGAGCCCCCAAACGACCCCGTAGGAGGCACGAACACCGCGCTCGGGACCATTGTAACTTGTAGGAACTGACCGCGTAGTCCTGGGTCTCCCGATTTGATAGTATGATGATAATTTGCGAAAATCATGCTTAGACTTAAAAACAAGCCGTTAAAGGGTGAAAACCCAAGCCAACCCTCTAACGACCCCGTATGAGGCACGAACACCGCGCTCGGTACCATTGTAACTTGTAGGAACTGACCGCGTAGTCCCGGGTCTCCCGGTTTGAGAGTATGACGATAATTTGTGAAAATCACACTTAGACTTGAAAACAGGCCGTTAATGGGTGAAAACCCAAACTAGCACCCAAACGACCATGTAGGAGGCACAAACACCTCGCACGGGACCAATGTATCTTGTAGGAACTAACCGCGTAGTCCCGGGTCTTCTGGTTATAGAGCATGACAATAATTTACAAAAATCACACTTAGACTTGAAAACAGGCCGTTAATGGGTGAAAACCCAAACCAGCCCCCAAACGACACCGTAGGAGGCACGAACACCTCGCACGGGACCAATGTAACTAGTAAAAACTGACCGCGTAGTCCCGGGTCTCCCCGTTTGAGAGTATGACGATAATTTGCAAAAATCACACTTAGACTTGAAAACAGGCTGTTAAAGGGTGAAAACCCAAACCAACCCCCAAATGACCCCGTAGGAGGTACAAACACCTCGCATGGGACAAATGTAACTTGTAGGAACTGACCACGTAGTCCAGGGTCTCCCAGTTTGAGAGTATGACGATAATTTGTGAAAATCACACTTAGACTTGAAAACAGGCCGTTAACGGGTGAAAACCCATACCATCCCTCAAACGACCCCGTAGGAGGTACGAACACCTCGCACGGGACCAATGTAACTTGTAGGAACTGAACGCGTAGTCCGGGGTCTCCCAGTTTGAGAGTATGATGATAATTTGCAAAAATCACACTTAGACTTGAAAACAGGCCGTTAAAGGGTGAAAACCCAAACCAGCCCTCAAAGGATGTCGTGGGAGGCAAGAACACCGCGCTCGGGACCATTGTAACTTATATGAACTGACCGCGTAGTCCCGCGTCTCCCGATTAGAGAGTATGCTGATAATTTGCGAAAATCACACTTAGACTTGAAAACAGGCCGTTAAAGGGTGAAAACCCAAATCAGCCCCCAAACGACCCCGTAGGACGCACGAACACCTCGCACGGGACGAATGTAACTTGTAGGAACTGACTGTGTAGTCCTGGGTCTCCCGGTTTGAGAGTGTGACGATAATTTGGGAAAATCACACTTAGACTTGAAAACAAACCGTTAAAGGGTGAAAACCCAAACCAGCCCTCAAACGACCCCGTATGAGGCACGAACACCGCGCTCGGGACCATTGTAACTTGTATGAACTTACCGCGTAGTCTCGGGTCTCTCGGTTCGAGAGTATGACGATAATTTGCAAAAATCACACTTAGACTTAAAAACAGGCCGTTAATGGGTGAAAACCCAAACCAGCCCCCAAACGACCCCGTAGGAGGCACAAACACCTCGCACGGGACTAATGTAACTTTTAGGAACTAACCGCGTAGTCCCGGGTCTTCCGGTCAGAGACCATGACGATAATTTGCAAAAATCACACTTAGACTTGAAAATAGGCCGTTAATGGGTGAAAACCCAAACCAGCCCACAAACGACCCCGTAGGAGGCACGAACAACTCGCACGGGACCAATGTAACTTGTAGAAACTGACCGCGTAGTCCTTGGTCTCCCCGTTTGAGAGTATGACGATAATTTGCAAAAATCACACTTAGACTTGAAAACATGCCGTTAAAGGGTGAAAACTCAAACCATCACCCAAACGACTCCGTAGAAGGCACGAACACCTCGCATCGGACCAATGAAACTTGTAGGAACTGACCACGTAGTCCCGGGTCACTCGGTTTGGGAGTCTGACGATAATTTGCAAAAATCACACTTAGACTTGAAAACAGGCTGTTAAAGGGAGAAAACCCAAACCAACCCCAAACGACCCTGTAGGAGACACGAACACCTCGCACGGGACAAATGTAACTTGTAGGCACTGACCACGTAGTCCCGGGTCTCCCAATTTGAGAGTATGACGATAATTTGTGAAAATCACACTTAGACTTGAAAACAGGCCGTTAAAGGGTGGAAACCCATACCATCCCTCAAACGACCCCGTAGGAGGCACGAACACCTCGCACGGGACCAATGTAACTTGTAGGAACTGAACGCATAGTCCCGGGTCTCCCGGTTTGAGAGTATGACGATAATTTGCAAAAATCACACTCAGACTTGAAAACAGGCCGTTAAAGGGGGAAAACCCAAACCAGCCCTGAAACAACGCCGTGGGAGGCACGAACACCGCGCTCGGGACCATTGTAACTTGTATGAACTGACCTCGTAGTCCCAGGTCTCCCTATTAGAGTGTATGACGATAATTTGCGACAATCACACTTAGACTTAAAAACAGGTCGTTAATGGGTGAAAACCCAAACCAGCCCCCAAACGACCCCGTAGGAGGCCCGAACACCTCGTACGGGACCAATGTAACTTGTAGGAACTGACTGCGTAGTCCCGGGTCTCCCGGTCTGAGAGTATGACGATAATTTGCGAAAATCACACTTAGACTTAAAAACAAGCCGTTAAAGGGTGAAAACCCAAACCAACCCTCTGACGACCCCGTATGAGGCACAAACACCGCGCTCGGGACCATTAAAACTTGTAGGAACTGACCGCATAGTCTCGAGTCTCCCGGTTTGAGAGTATGACGATAATTCGTGAAAATCACACTTAGACTTGAAAACAGGCCGTTAATGGGTGAAAACCCAAACCAGCCCCCAAACGACCCCGTAGGAGGCACAAACACCTCGCACGGGACCAATGTAACTTGTAGGAACTAACCGCGTAGTCCCGGGTCTTCCGGTTATAGAGCATGACGATAATTTGCAAAAATCACACTTAGTCTTGAAAATAGGCCGATAATGGGTGAAAACCCAAACCAGCCCCAAACGACCCCGTAGGAGGCACGAACACCTCGCACGGGACAAAATGTAACTTGTAGGAACTGACCACGTAGTCCCGGGTCTCCCAGTTTGAGAGTATGACGATAATTTGTGAAAATCACACTTAGACTTGAAAACAGGCCGTTAAAGGGTGAAAACCAATACCATACCTCAAATGACCCCGTAGGAGGCATGAACACCTCGCACGGGACCAATGTTACTTGTAGGAACTCAATGCGTAGTCCCGGGTCTCCCGGTTTGAGAGTATGACGATAATTTGCAAAAATCACACTTAGACTTGAAAACAGGTCGTTAAAGGGTGAAAACCCAAATCAGCCCCCAAACGACCCCGTAGGAGGCACGAACACCTCGCACGGGACCAATGTAACTTGTAGGAACTGACTGCGTAGTCCTGGGTCTCCCGGTTTGAGAGTATGATGATAATTTGCGAAAATCACACTTAGACTTGAAAACAAGCCGTTAAAGGGTGAAAACCCAAACCAGCCCTCAAACGACCCCGTATGAGGCACGAACACCGCGCTCGGGACCATTGTAACATGTAGGAACTGACCGCGTAGTTCCGGGTCTCCCGGTTTGAGAGTATGACGATAATTTGTGAAAATCACACATAGACTTGAAAACAAGCCGTTAAAGGGTGCAAACCCAAACCAGCCCCCAAACGACCCAGTAGGAGGCATGAACACCTCGCACGGGACAAATGTAACTTGTAGGAACTAACTGCGTAGTCCCGGGTCTCCCGGTTGGAGAGTATGACGATAATTTGTGAAAATCAAACTTAGACTTGAAAACAGACCGTTAAAGGGTGAAAACCCATACCATCCCTCAAACGACCCCGTAGGAGGCACGAACACCTCGCACGGGACCAATGTAACTTGTAGGAACTGAACGCGTAGTCCCGAGTCTCCCGGTTTGAGAGTATGACGATAATCTGAAAAAATCACACTTAGACTTGAAAACAGGCCGTTAAAAGGTGAAAACCCAAACCCGCCCTCAAAGGACGTCGTGGGAGGCAAGAACACCGCACTCGGGACCATTGTAACTTATATGAACTGATCGCGTAGTCCCGCGTCTCCCGATTAGAGAGTATGACGATAATTTGCGAAAATCACACTTAGACTTGAAAACAGGCCCTTAAAGGGTGAAAACCCAAACCAGCCCTGAAACAACGCCGTGGGAGGCACGAACACCGCGCTCGGGACCATTGTAACTTGTATGAACTGACCGCGTAGTCCCGGGTCTCCCGGTTAGAGAGTATGACGATAATTTGCAACAATCACACTTAGACTTGAAAACAAGCCGTTAAAGGGTGAAAACCCAAACCAGCCCCCAAACGACCCCGTAGGAGGCACGAACACCTCACACGAGACCAATGTAACTTGTAGAAACTGACCGCGTAGTCCCGGGTCTCCCCATTTGAGAGTTTGACGAAATTTGCAAAAATCACACTTAGACTTGAAAACAGGCTATTAAAAGGTGAAAACCCAAACGAGCCCCCAAACGACCCCGTAGGAGGTACGAACACCTCGCACGGGACAAATGTAACTTGTAGGAACTGACCACGTAGTCCCGGGTCTCCCGGTTTGAGAGTATGACGATAATTTGTGAAAATCACACTTAGACTTGAATACAGGCCGTTAAAGGGTGAAAACCCAAACCAGTCCCCAAACGACCCCGTAGGTCACACGAACACCTCGCACGGGACCAATGTAACTTGTAGGAACTGACCGCGTCGTCCTGAGTCTTCCGGTTAGAGAGTATGACGATAATTTGCAAAAATCACACTTAGACTTGAAAACAGGCCATTAATGGGTGAAAACCCAAACCAGCCCCCAAACGACCCCGTAGGAAGCACAAACACCTCGCACGGGGCCAATGTAACTTGTAGGAACTCACCGCGTAATCCCGGGTCTCCCGGTTTGAGAGTATGGCGATAATTTGCGAAAATCACACTTAAACTCGAAAACAGGCCGTTAAAGGGTGAAAACCCAAACTTGCCCCAAACGACACCGTAGGAGGCACGAACACGTCACACGGGATCAATGTAACTTGTAGGAACTGATTGTGTCGTCCCGAATCTCCCAGTTTGAGATTATGATGATAATTTGCAAAAATCACACTTAGACTTGAAAACAAGCCGTTAAAGGGTGAAAACCCAAATCAGCCCCCAAATGACCCCGTGGGAGGCACAAACACCTCGCACGGGACCAATGTAACTTGTAGGAACTGATCGCGAAGTCCCGGGTCTCTCGGTTTGAGATTATGATGATAATTTGAAAAAATAACAATTAGACTTGAAAATAAGTCGTTAAAGGGTGAAAACCCAAACCAGCCCTCAAACGACATCGTGGGAGGCACGAACACCGCGCTCGGGACCATTGTAACTTGTAGGAACCGACCGCGTAGTCCCGGGTCTCCCGGTTAGAGAGTATGACGATAATTTGCGACAATCACACTTAGACTTGAAAACAAGCCGTAAAAGGGTGAAAACCCAAACCAGCCCCCAAACGACCCCGTAGGAGGCACGAACACCTCGCACGGGACCAATGTAACTTGTAGAAACTGACCGCGTAGTCCCGGGTCTCTCCATTTGAGAGTTTGACGAAATTTGCAAAAATCACACTTAGACTTGAAAACAGGCTGTTAAAAGGTGAAAACCCAAACGACCCCCAAACGACCCCGTAGGAGGTACGAACACCTCGCACGGGACAAATGTAACTTGTAGGAACCGACCACGTAGTCCCGGGTCTCCCGGTTTGAGAGTATGACGATAATTTGTGAAAATCACACTTAGACTTGAAAACAGGCCGTTAATGGGTGAAAACCCATACCATCCCTCAAACGACCCCGTAGGAGGCACGAACACCTCGCACGGGACCAATGTAACTTGTAGGAACTGAACGCATAGTCCCAGGTCTCCCGGTTTGAGAGTATGACGATAATTTGCAAAAATCACACTCAGACTTGAAAACAGGCCGTTAAAAGGGGGAAAACCCAAACCAGCCCTGAAACAACGCCGTGGGAGGCACGAACACCGCGCTCGGGACCATTGTAACTTGTATGAACTGACCTCGTAGTCCCAGGTCTCCCGATTAGAGTGTATGACGATAATTTGCAAAAATACACTTAGACTTGAAAACAGGCCGTTAATGGGTGAAAACCCAAATCAGCCCCCAAACGACCCCGTAGGAGGCACAAACACCTCGCACGGGACCAATGTAACTTGTAGGAACTAACCGCGTAGTCCCGGGTCTTCCGGTTAGAGAGCATGATGATAATTTGCAAAAATCACACTTAGACTTGAAAACAGGCCGTTAATGGGTGAAAACCCAAACCAGCCCCCAAACGACCCCGTAGGAGGCACGAACACCTCGCACGGGACCAATGTAACTTGTAGGAACTCACCACGTAATCCCGGGTCTCCCGGTTTGAGAGTATGACGATAATTTGCGAAAATCACACTTAAACTTGAAAACAGGTCGTTAAAGGGTGAAAACCCAAACTAGCCCCCAAACGACCCTGTAGGAGGCACGAACACCTCACACGGGATCAATGTAACTTGTAGGAACTGACCGTGTCGTCCCGGATCTCCCGGTTTGACATTATGATGATAATTTGCAAAAATCACACTTAGACTTGAAAACAGGCCGTTAAAGGGTGAAAACCCAAATCAGCCCCCAAATGACCCCGTGGGAGGCACGAACACCTCGCACGGTACCAATGTAACTTGTAGGAACTGACCGCGTAGTCCCGGGTCTCTCGGTTTGAGATTATGATGATAATTTGAAAAAATAACAATTAGACTTGAAAATAGGTCGTTAAAGGGTGAAAACCCAAACCAACCCTCAAACGACGTCGTGGGAGGCACGAACACCGCGCTCGGGACCATTGTAACTTGTAGGAACCGACCGCGTAGTCCCGGGTCTCGCAGTTAGAGAGTATGACGATAATTTGCGAAAATCACACTTAGACTTGAAAACAGGCCGTTAAAGGGTGAAAACCCAAACCAGCCCCCAAACGACCCCGTAGGAGGCACGAACACCTCGCACGGGACCAATGTAACTTGTAGAAACTAACCGCGTAGTCTCGGGTCTCCCCATTTGAGAGTACGACGAAATTTGTAGAAATCACACTTAGACTTGAAAACAGGCTGTTAAAGGGTGAAAACCCAAACCAGCGCCCAAACGACCCCGTAGGAGATACGAACACCTCGCACGGGACAAATGTAACTTATAAGAACTGAACGCGTAGTCCCGGGTCTCCCGGTTTGAGAGTATGACGATAATTTGCAAAAATCACACTTAGACTTGAAAACAGGCCGTTAAAGGGTGAAAACCCAAACCAGCCCCCAAACGACTCCGTAGGAGACACGAACACCTCGCATGGGACCAATGTAACTTGTAAGAACTGACCGCATTGTCCCGGGTCTCTCGGTCTGGGAGTATGACGATAATTTGAAAAAATCACACTTAGACTTGAAAACTGGCCGTTAAAGGGTGAAAACCCAAACCAGCACTCAAACGACGCCGTGGGAGGCACGAACACCGCGCTCGGGACCATTGTAACTTGTATGAACTGACCGCGTAGTCCCGGGTCTCCCGGTTAGAGAGTATGATGATAATTTGCGAAAATCACACATAGACTTGAAAATAGGCCGTTAAAGGGTGAAACCCCAAATCATCCCCCAAACGACACCGTAGGAGGCACGAACACCTCGCACGGGACCAATGTAACTTGTAAGAACTGACCGCGTAGTCCCGGGTCTCTCGGTTTGTGATTATCACGATAATTTGAAAAAATAACACTTAGACTTAAAAATAGCCCGTTAAAGGGTGAAAACCCAAACCAGCCCTGAAATAATGTCGTGGGAGGCACGAACACCGCGCTCGGGACCATTATAACTTGTATGAACTCACCTCGTAGTCTCGGATCTCCCGGTTAGAGAGTATGACGATAATTTGCGACAATCACACATAGACTTAAAAACAGGCCGTTAATGGGTGAAAACCCAAACCAGCCCCCAAACGACCCCGTAGGAGGCACGAACACCTCGCACGGGACCAATGTAACTTGTAGGAACTGACTGCGTCGTCCAGCGTCTCCCAGTTTAAGAGTATGACGATAATTTGCGAAAATCACAATTAGACTAGAAAACAAGCCGTTAAAGGGTGAAAACCCAAACTAGCCCTCAAACGACCCCGTCTGAGGAACGAACACTGCGCTCGGGACCATTGTAACTTGTAGGAACTCAACGCGTAGTCCCGGGTCTCCCGGTTTGAGAGTATGACGATAATTTGCAAAAATCACACTTAGACTTGAAAACAGGCCGTTAATGGGTGAAAATGCAAACCAGCCCCCAAACGACCCCGTAGGAGGCACGAACACCTCGCACGGGACCAATGTAACTTGTAGAAACTGACCGCGTAGTCCCGGGTCTCCCCGTTTGAGAGTATGATGATAATTTGCAAAAATCATACTTAGACTTGAAAACAAGCCGTTAAAGGGTGAAAACCCAAACCAGCCCCCAAACGACCCCGTAGGAGGTACGAACACCTCGCGTGGGACAAATGTAACTTGTAGGAACTGACCACATAGTCCCGGGTCTCCCGGTTTGAGAGTATGATGATAATTTGTGAAAATCACACTTAGACGTGAAAACAGGCCATTAAAGGGTGAAAACCCATACCATCCCTCAAACAACCCCGTAGGAGGCACGAACACCTCGCACGGGACGAATGTAACTTGTAGGAACTGAACGCGTAGTCCCGAGTCTCCCGGTTTGAGAGTATGATGATAATTTACAAAAATCACTCTTAGACTTAAAAATAGGCCGTTAATGGGTGAAAACCCAAACCAGCCCCCAAACGACCCCGTAGGAGGCACGAACACCTCGCACGGTACCAATGTAACTTGTAGGAACTGACTGCGTAGTCCCGGGTCTACCGGTTTGAGAGTATGATGATAATTTGCAAAAATACACTTAGACTTGAAAACAGGCCGTTAATGGGTGAAAACCCAAACCATCCCCCAAACGACCCCGTAGGAGGCACAAACACCTCGCACGGGACCAATGTAACTTGTAGAAACTGACCGCGTAGTGCCGGGTCTCCCCGTTTGAGAGTATGACGATAATTTGCAAAAATCACACTTAGACTTGAAAACAAGCCATTAAAGGGTGAAAACCCAAACCAGCCCCCAAACGACCCCGTAGGAGGTACGAACACCTCGCATGGGACAAATGTAACTTGTAGGAACTGACCACATAGTCCCGGGTCTCCCGGTTTGAGAGTATGACGATAATTTGTGAAAATCACACTTAGACTTTAAAACAGGCCATTAAAGGGTGAAAACCCATACCATCCCTCAAACAACCACGTAGGAGGCACGAACACCTCGCACGAGACCAATGTAACTTGTAGGAACTGAACGCGTAGTCTCGGGTCTCCCGGTTTGAGATTATGACGATAATTTGTAAAAATCACACTTAGACTTGAAAACAGGCCGTTAAAGGGTTAACACCCAAACAAGCCCTCAAAGGTCGCCGTGGGAGGCAAGAACACCGCGCTCGGGACCATTGTAATTTGTATGAACTGACCGCATAGTCCCGGGTCTCCCGGTTAGAGAGTATGATGATAATTTGCGAAAATCACACTTAGACTTGAAAACATGCCGTTAAAGGGTGAAACCCCAAATCAACCCCCAAACGACCCCGTAGGAGGCACGAACACCTCGCACGGGACCAATGTAACTTATAGGAACTGACCGCGTAGTCCCCGGTCTCTTGATTTGAGATTATGACAATAATTAGAAAAAAAAAACACTTAGAATTAAAAACAGGCCGTTAAAGGGTGAAAACCCAAACCAGCCCTGAAATAACGCCGTGGGAGGCACGAACATCACGCTCGGGACCATTGTAACTTATATGAACTGACCGCGTAGTCTCGGGTCTCCCGATTCGAGAGTATGATGATAATTTGCGACAATCACACTTAGACTTAAAAACAGGTCGTTAATGGGTGAAAACCCAAACCAGCCCCCAAACGACCCCGTATGAGGCACGAACACCTTGCACGGGACCAATGTAACTTATAGGAACTGACTGCGTAGTCCCGGGTCTCTCGATTTGAGAGTATGACGATAATTTGCGAAAATCACACTTAGACTTGAAAATAAGCCGTTAAAGGGTGAAAACCCAAACCATCCCTCAAACGACCCCGTATGAGGCACGAACACCGCGCTCGGTACCATTGTAACTTGTAGGAACTGACCGCGTAGTCCTGGGTCTCCCGGTTTGAGAGTATGACGATAATTTGCAAAAATCACACTTAGACTTAAAAACAGGCCGTTAATGGGTGAAAACCCAAACCAGCCCCCAAACGACCCCGTAGGAGGCACAAACACCTCGCACGGGACTAATGTAACTTTTAGGAACTAACCGCGTAGTCCCGGGTCTTCCGGTCAGAGACCATGACGATAATTTGCAAAAATCACACTTAGACTTGAAAATAGGCCGTTAATGGGTGAAAACCCAAACCAGCCCACAAACGACCCCGTAGGAGGCACGAACAACTCGCACGGGACCAATGTAACTTGTAGAAACTGACCGCGTAGTCCTTGGTCTCCCCGTTTGAGAGTATGACGATAATTTGCAAAAATCACACTTAGACTTGAAAACAGGCCGTTAAAGGGTGAAAACTCAAACCATCACCCAAACGACTCCGTAGAAGGCACGAACACCTCGCATCGGACCAATGAAACTTGTAGGAACTGACCACGTAGTCCCGGGTCACTCGGTTTGGGAGTCTGACGATAATTTGCAAAAATCACACTTAGACTTGAAAACAGGCTGTTAAAGGGAGAAAACCCAAACCAACCCCAAACGACCCTGTAGGAGACACGAACACCTCGCACGGGACAAATGTAACTTGTAGGCACTGACCACGTAGTCCCGGGTCTCCCAATTTGAGAGTATGACGATAATTTGCGAAAATCACACTTAGACTTGAAAATAGGCCGTTAAAGGGTGGAAACCCATACCATCCCTCAAACGACCCCGTAGGAGGCACGAACACCTCGCACGGGACCAATGTAACTTGTAGGAACTGAACGCATAGTCCCGGGTCTCCCGGTTTGAGAGTATGACGATAATTTGCAAAAATCACACTCAGACTTGAAAACAGGCCGTTAAAAGGGGGAAAACCCAAACCAGCCCTGAAACAACGCCGTGGGAGGCACGAACACCGCGCTCGGGACCATTGTAACTTGTATGAACTGACCTCGTAGTCCCAGGTCTCCCGATTAGAGTGTATGACGATAATTTGCGACAATCACACTTAGACTTAAAAACAGGTCGTTAATGGGTGAAAACCCAAACCAGCCCCCAAACGACCCCGTAGGAGGCACGAACACCTCGCACGGGACCAATGTAACTTGTAGGAACTGACTGCGTAGTCCCGGGTCTCCCGGTCTGAGAGTATGACGATAATTTGCGAAATCACACTTAGACTTAAAAACAAGCCGTTAAAGGGTGAAAACCCAAACCAACCCTCTGACGACCCCGTATGAGGCACAAACACCGCGCTCGGGACCATTAAAACTTGTAGGAACTGACCGCATAGTCTCGAGTCTCCCGGTTTGAGAGTATTACGATAATTCGTGAAAATCACACTTAGACTTGAAAATAGGCCGTTAATGGGTGAAAACCCAAACCAGCCCCCAAACGACCCCGTAGGAGGCACAAACACCTCGCACGGGACCAATGTAACTTGTAGGAACTAACCGCATAGTCCCGGGTCTTCCGATTATAGAGCATGACGATAATTTGCAAAAATCACACTTAGTCTTGAAAATAGGCCGATAATGGGTGAAAACCCAAACCAGCCCCAAACGACCCCGTAGGAGGCACGAACACCTCGCACGGGACAAAATGTAACTTGTAGGAACTGACCACGTAGTCCCGGGTCTCCCAGTTTGAGAGTATGACGATAATTTGTGAAAATCACACTTAGACTTGAAAACAGGCCGTTAAAGGGTGAAAACCCATACCATACCTCAAACGACCCCGTAGGAGGCATGAACACCTCGCACGGGACCAATGTTACTTGTAGGAACTCAATGCGTAGTCCCGGGTCTCCCAGTTTGAGAGTATGACGATAATTTGCAAAAATCACACTTAGACTTGAAAACAGGTCGTTAAAGGGTGAAAACCCAAATCAGCCCCCAAACGACCCCGTAGGAGGCACGAACACCTCGCACGGGACCAATGTAACTTGTAGGAACTGACTGCGTAGTCCTGGGTCTCCCGGTTTGAGAGTATGATGATAATTTGCGAAAATCACACTTAGACTTGAAAACAAGCCGTTAAAGGGTGAAAACCCAAACCAGCCCTCAAACGACCCCGTATGAGGCACGAACACCGCGCTCGGGACCATTGTAACTTGTAGGAACTGACCGCGTAGTTCCGGGTCTCCCGGTTTGAGAGTATGACGATAATTTGCGAAAATCACACATAGACTTGAAAACAAGCCGTTAAAGGGTGCAAACCCAAACCAGCCCCCAAACGACCCAGTAGGAGGCATGAACACCTCGAACGGGACAAATGTAACTTGTAGGAACTAACTGCGTAGTCCCGGGTCTCCCGATTGGAGAGTATGACGATAATTTGTGAAAATCAAACTTAGACTTGAAAACAGACCGTTAAAGGGTGAAAACCCATACCATCCCTCAAACGACCCCGTAGGAGGCACGAACACCTCGCACGGGACCAATGTAACTTGTAGGAACTGAACGCGTAGTCTCGAGTCTCCCGGTTTGAGAGTATGACGATAATCTGAAAAAATCACACTTAGACTTGAAAACAGGCCGTTAAAAGGTGAAAACCCAAACCCGCCCTCAAAGGACGTCGTGGGAGGCAAGAACACCGCACTCGGGACCATTGTAACTTATATGAACTGATCGCGTAGTCCCGCGTCTCCCGATTAGAGAGTATGACGATAATTTGCGAAAATCACACTTAGACTTGAAAACAGGCCCTTAAAGGGTGAAAACCCAAACCAGCCCTGAAACAACGCCGTGGGAGGCACGAACACCGCGCTCGGGACCATTGTAACTTGTATGAACTGACCGCGTAGTCCCGGGCTCCCGGTTAGAGAGTATGACGATAATTTGCGACAATCACACTTAGACTTAAAAACAGGTCGTTAATGGGTGAAAACCCAAACCAGCCCCCAAACGACCCCGTAGGAGGCATGAACACCTCGCACGGGACCAATGTAACTTGTAGGAACTGACTGCGTTGTTCCGGGTCTCCCGGTTTGAGAGTATGACGATAATTTGCGAAAATCACACTTAGACTTAAAAACAAGCCGTTAAAGGGTGAAAACCAAACCAACCCTCTAACGACCCCGTATGAGGCACGAACACCGCGCTCGGGACCATTGTAACTTGTAGGAACTGACCGCGTAGTCCCGGGTCTCCCGATTTGATAGTATGACGATAATTTGCGAAAATCATGCTTAGACTTAAAAACAAGCCGTTAAAGGGTGAAAACCCAAGCCAACCCTCTAACGACCCCGTATGAGGCACGAACACCGCGCTCGGTACCATTGTAACTTGTAGGAACTGACCGCGTAGTCCCGGGTCTCCCGGTTTGAGAGTATGACGATAATTTGTGAAAATCACACTTAGACTTGAAAACAGGCCGTTAATGGGTGAAAACCCAAACTAGCCCCCAAACGACCATGTAGGAGGCACAAACACCTCGCACGGGACCAATGTAACTTGTAGGAACTAACCGCGTAGTCCCGGGTCTTCTGGTTATAGAGCATGACGATAATTTACAAAAATCACACTTAGACTTGAAAACAGGCCGTTAATGGGTGAAAACCCAAACCAGCCCCCAAACGACACCGTAGGAGGCACGAACACCTCGCACGGGACCAATGTAACTAGTAGAAACTGACCGCGTAGTCCCGGGTCTCCCCGTTTGAGAGTATGACGATAATTTGCAAAAATCACACTTAGACTTGAAAACAGGCTGTTAAAGGGTGAAAACCCAAACCAACCCCCAAATGACCCCTTAGGAGGTACAAACACCTCGCATGGGACAAATGTAACTTGTAGGAACTGACCACGTAGTCCAGAGTCTCCCAGTTTGAGAGTATGACGATAATTTGTGAAAATCACACTTAGACTTGAAAACAGGCCGTTAACGGGTGAAAACCAATACCATCCCTCAAACGACCCCGTAGGAGGCACGAACACCTCGCACGGGACCAATGTAACTTGTAGGAACTGAACGCGTAGTCCGGGGTCTCCCAGTTTGAGAGTATGATGATAATTTGCAAAAATCACACTTAGACTTGAAAACAGGCCGTTAAAGGGTGAAAACCCAAACCAGCCCTCAAAGGATGTCGTGGGAGGCAAGAACACCGCGCTCGGGACCATTGTAACTTATATGAACTGACCTCGTAGTCCCGCGTCTCCCGATTAGAGAGTATGCTGATAATTTGCGAAAATCACACTTAGACTTGAAAACAGGCCGTTAAAGGGTGAAAACCCAAATCAGCCCCCAAACGACCCCGTAGGACGCACGAACACCTCGCACGGGACGAATGTAACTTGTAGGAACTGACTGTGTAGTCCTGGGTCTCCCGGTTTGAGAGTATGACGATAAATTGGGAAAATCACACTTAGACTTGAAAACAAGCCGTTAAAGGGTGAAAATCCAAACCAGCCCTCAAACGACCCCGTATGAGGCACGAACACCGCGCTCGGGACCATTGTAACTTGTAGGAACTGACCGCGTAGTCCCGGGTCTCTCGGTTCGAGAGTATGACGATAATTTGCAAAAATCACACTTAGACTTAAAAACAGGCCGTTAATGGGTGAAAACCCAAACCAGCCCCCAAACGACCCCGTAGGAGGCACAAACACCTCGCACGGGACTAATGTAACTTTTAGGAACTAACCGCGTAGTCCCGGGTCTTCCGGTCAGAGACCATGACGATAATTTGCAAAAATCACACTTAGACTTGAAAATAGGCCGTTAATGGGTGAAAACCCAAACCAGCCCACAAACGACCCCGTAGGAGGCACGAACAACTCGCACGGGACCAATGTAACTTGTAGAAACTGACCGCGTAGTCCTTGGTCTCCCCGTTTGAGAGTATGACGATAATTTGCAAAAATCACACTTAGACTTGAAAACAGGCCGTTAAAGGGTGAAAACTCAAACCATCACCCAAACGACTCCGTAGAAGGCACGAACACCTCGCATCGGACCAATGAAACTTGTAGGAACTGACCACGTAGTCCCGGGTCACTCGGTTTGGGAGTCTGACGATAATTTGCAAAAATCACACTTAGACTTGAAAACAGGCTGTTAAAGGGAGAAAACCCAAACCAACCCCAAACGACCCTGTAGGAGACACGAACACCTCGCACGGGACAAATGTAACTTGTAGGCACTGACCACGTAGTCCCGGGTCTCCCAATTTGAGAGTATGACGATAATTTGTGAAAATCACACTTAGACTTGAAAATAGGCCGTTAAAGGGTGGAAACCCATACCATCCCTCAAACGACCCCGTAGGAGGCACGAACACCTCGCACGGGACCAATGTAACTTGTAGGAACTGAACGCATAGTCCCGGGTCTCCCGGTTTGAGAGTATGACGATAATTTGCAAAAATCACACTCAGACTTGAAAACAGGCCGTTAAAGGGGGAAAACCCAAACCAGCCCTGAAACAACGCCGTGGGAGGCACGAACACCGCGCTCGGGACCATTGTAACTTGTATGAACTGACCTCGTAGTCCCAGGTCTCCCGATTAGAGTGTATGACGATAATTTGCGACAATCACACTTAGACTTAAAAACAGGTCGTTAATGGGTGAAAACCCAAACCAGCCCCCAAACGACCCCGTAGGAGGCCCGAACACCTCGTACGGGACCAATGTAACTTGTAGGAACTGACTGCGTAGTCCCGGGTCTCCCGGTCTGAGAGTATGACGATAATTTGCGAAAATCACACTTAGACTTAAAAACAAGCCGTTAAAGGGTGAAAACCCAAACCAACCCTCTGACGACCCCGTATGAGGCACAAACACCGCGCTCGGGACCATTAAAACTTGTAGGAACTGACCGCATAGTCTCGAGTCTCCCGGTTTGAGAGTATGACGATAATTCGTGAAAATCACACTTAGACTTGAAAACAGGCCGTTAATGGGTGAAAACCCAAACCAGCCCCCAAACGACCCCGTAGGAGGCACAAACACCTCGCACGGGACCAATGTAACTTGTAGGAACTAACCGCGTAGTCCCGGGTCTTCCGGTTATAGAGCATGACGATAATTTGCAAAAATCACACTTAGTCTTGAAAATAGGCCGATAATGGGTGAAAACCCAAACCAGCCCCAAACGACCCCGTAGGAGGCACGAACACCTCGCACGGGACAAAATGTAACTTGTAGGAACTGACCACGTAGTCCCGGGTCTCCCAGTTTGAGAGTATGACGATAATTTGTGAAAATCACACTTAGACTTGAAAACAGGCCGTTAAAGGGTGAAAACCCATACCATACCTCAAACGACCCCGTAGGAGGCATGAACACCTCGCACGGGACCAATGTTACTTGTAGGAACTCAATGCGTAGTCCCGGGTCTCCCGGTTTGAGAGTATGACGATAATTTGCAAAAATCACACTTAGACTTGAAAACAGGTCGTTAAAGGGTGAAAACCCAAATCAGCCCCCAAACGACCACGTAGGAGGCACGAACACCTCGCACGGGACCAATGTAACTTGTAGGAACTGACTGCGTAGTCCTGGGTCTCCCGGTTTGAGAGTATGATGATAATTTGCGAAAATCACACTTAGACTTGAAAACAAGCCGTTAAAGGGTGAAAACCCAAACCAGCCCTCAAACGACCCCGTATGAGGCACGAACACCGCGCTCGGGACCATTGTAACTTGTAGGAACTGACCGCGTAGTTCCGGGTCTCCCGGTTTGAGAGTATGACGATAATTTGCGAAAATCACACATAGACTTGAAAACAAGCCGTTAAAGGGTGCAAACCCAAACCAGCCCCCAAACGACCCAGTAGGAGGCATGAACACCTCGCACGGGACAAATGTAACTTGTAGGAACTAACTGCGTAGTCCCGGGTCTCCCGGTTGGAGAGTATGACGATAATTTGTGAAAATCAAACTTAGACTTGAAAACAGACCGTTAAAGGGTGAAAACCCATACCATCCCTCAAACGACCCCGTAGGAGGCACGAACACCTCGCACGGGACCAATGTAACTTGTAGGAACTGAACGCGTAGTCCTGAGTCTCCCGGTTTGAGAGTATGACGATAATCTGAAAAAATCACACTTAGACTTGAAAACAGGCCGTTAAAAGGTGAAAACCCAAACCCTCCCTCAAAGGACGTCGTGGGAGGCAAGAACACCGCACTCGGGACCATTGTAACTTATATGAACTGATCGCGTAGTCCTGCGTCTCCCGATTAGAGAGTATGACGATAATTTGCGAAAATCACACTTAGACTTGAAAATAGGCCCTTAAAGGGTGAAAACCCAAACCAGCCCTGAAACAACGCCGTGGGAGGCACGAACACCGCGCTCGGGACCATTGTAACTTGTATGAACTGACCGCGTAGTCCCGGGCTCCCGGTTAGAGAGTATGACGATAATTTGCGACAATCACACTTAGACTTAAAAATAGGTCGTTAATGGGTGAAAACCCAAACCAGCCCCCAAACGACCCCGTAGGAGGCATGAACACCTCGCACGGGACCAATGTAACTTGTAGGAACTGACTGCGTTGTCCCGGGTCTCCCGGTTTGAGAGTATGACGATAATTTGCGAAAATCACACTTAGACTTAAAAACAAGCCGTTAAAGGGTGAAAACCAAACCAACCCTCTAACGACCCCGTATGAGGCACGAACACCGCGCTCGGGACCATTGTAACTTGTAGGAACTGACCGCGTAGTCCCGGGTCTCCCGATTTGATAGTATGACGATAATTTGCGAAAATCATGCTTAGACTTAAAAACAAGCCGTTAAAGGGTGAAAACCCAAGCCAACCCTGTAACGACCCCGTATGAGGCACGAACACCGCGCTCGGTACCATTGTAACTTGTAGGAACTGATCGCGTAGTCCCGGGTCTCCCGGTTTGAGAGTATGACGATAATTTGTGAAAATCACACTTAGACTTGAAAACAGGACGTTAATGGGTGAAAACCCAAACTAGCCCCCAAACGACCATGTAGGAGGCACAAACACCTCGCACGGGACCAATGTAACTTGTAGGAACTAACCGCGTAGTCCCGGGTCTTCTGGTTATAGAGCATGACGATAATTTACAAAAATCACACTTAGACTTGAAAACAGGCCGTTAATGGGTGAAAACCCAAACCAGCCCCCAAACGACACCGTAGGAGGCACGAACACCTCGCACAGGACCAATGTAACTAGTAGAAACTGACCGCGTAGTCCCGGGTCTCCCCGTTTGAGAGTATGAGGATAATTTGCAAAAATCACACTTAGACTTGAAAACAGGCTGTTAAAGGGTGAAAACCCAAACCAACCCCCAAATGACCCCGTAGGAGGTACAAACACCTCGCATGGGACAAATGTAACTTGTAGGAACTGACCACGTAGTCCAGGGTCTCCCAGTTTGAGAGTATGACGATAATTTGTGAAAATCACACTTAGACTTGAAAACAGGCCGTTAACGGGTGAAAACCCATACCATCCCTCAAACGACCCCGTAGGAGGCACGAACACCTCGCACGGGACCAATGTAACTTGTAGGAACTGAACGCGTAGTCCGGGGTCTCCCAGTTTGAGAGTATGATGATAATTTGCAAAAATCACACTTAGACTTGAAAACAGGCCGTTAAAGGGTGAAAACCCAAACCAGCCCTCAAAGGATGTCGTGGGAGGCAAGAACACCGCGCTCGGGACCATTGTAACTTATATGAACTGACCGCGTAGTCCCGCGTCTCCCGATTAGAGAGTATGCTGATAATTTGCGAAAATCACACTTAGACTTGAAAACAGGCCGTTAAAGGGTGAAAACCCAAATCAGCCCCCAAACGACCCCGTAGGACGCACGAACACCTCGCACGGGACGAATGTAACTTGTAGGAACTGACTGTGTAGTCCTGGGTCTCCCGGTTTGAGAGTATGACGATAATTTGGGAAAATCACACTTAGACTTGAAAACAAGCCGTTAAAGGGTGAAAACCCAAACCAGCCCTCAAACGACCCCGTATGAGGCACGAACACCGCGCTCGGGACCATTGTAACTTGTAGGAACTGACCGCGTAGTCCCGGGTCTCTCGGTTCGAGAGTATGACGATAATTTGCAAAAATCACACTTAGACTTGAAAACAGGCTGTTAATGGGTGAAAACCCAAACCAGCCCCCAAACGACCCCGTAGGAGGCACAAACAACTCGCACGGGACCAATGTAACTTGTAGGAACTAACCGCGTAGTCCCGGGTCTTCCGATTAGAGAGCATGATGATAATTTGCAAAAATCACATTTAGACTTGAAAATAGGTCGTTAATGGGTGAAAACCCAAACCAGCCCCCAAACGACCCCGTAGGAGGCACGAACACCTCGCACGGGACCAATGTAACTTGTAGAAACTGACTGCGTAGTCCCGGGTCTCCCGGTTTGAGAGTATGACGATAATTTGCGAAAATCACACTTAGACTTGAAAACAAGCCGTTAAAGGGTGAAAACCCAAACCAGCCCCCAAACAACCCCATAGGAGGCACGAACACCTCGCACGGGACCAATGTAACTTATAGGAACTGACCGCGTAGTCCCGGGTCTCCCCGTTTGAGAGTATGACGATAATTTCCAAAAATCACACTTAGACTTGAAAACAGGTTGTTAAAGGGTGAAAACCTAAACCAGCCCCCAAACGACCCCGTAGGAGGTACGAACACCTCGCACGGGACAAATGTAACTTGTAGGAACTGACAACGTAGTCCCGGGTCTCCCGGTTTGAGAGTATGACGATAATTTGTGAAAATCACACTTAGACTTGAAAACAGGCCGTTAAAGGGTGAAAACCGAAACCAGCCCCCAAACGACCCCGTAGGAGGTACGAACACCTCACACTGGATCAATGTAACTTGTAGGAACTGACTGTGTCGTCCCGGATCTCCCGGTTTGAGAGTATGATGATAATTTGTGAAAATCATCACTTAGACTTAAAAACAGGTCGTTAAAGGGTGAAAGCCCAAATCAACCCCCTAACGACCCCGTAGGAGGCACGAACACCTCGCACGGGACCAATGTAACTTGTAGGAACTGACAGCGTAGTCCTGGGTCTCTCGGTTTGAGATTATGATGATAATTTACAAAAATCACACTTAGACTTGAAAACAGGTCGTTAAAGGGTGAAAACCCAAACCAGCACCCAAACGACTCCGTAGGAGGCACGAACACCTCGCATGGGACCAATTTAACTTGTGGTAACTGACCGCGTAGTCCCGGGTCTCTCAGTTTGGGAGTATGACGATAATTTGCAAAAATCACACTTAGACTTGAAAACAGGCTGTTAAAGGGTGAAAACCCAAACCAACCCCCAAACGACCCCGTAGGAGGTACGAACACCTCGCACAGGACAAATGTAACTTATAGGAACTGACCACGTAGTCCCTGGTCTCCCGATTTGAGAGTATGACGATAATTTGTGAAAATCACACTTAGACTTGAAAATGGGCCGTTAAAGGGTGAAAACCCATACCATCCCTCAAACGGCCCCGTAGGAGGCATGAACACCTCGCACGGGACCAATGTAACTTGTGGGAACTGAACGCGTAGTCCCAGGTCTCCCGGTTTGAGAGTATGACGATAATTTGCAAAAATCACACTTAGACTTGAAAAGAGGCCGTGAAAGGGTGAAAACCCAAACCAGCCCTCAAAGGACGCCGTGGGAGGCAAGAACACCCCGCTCGGGACTATTGTAACTTATATGAACTGATCGCGTAGTCTCGGGTCTCCCGATTAGAGGGTATGGTTATAATTTGCGAAAAGCACACTTAGACTTGAAAACAGTCCGTTAAAGGGTGAAAACCAAATCAGCCCCCAAACGACCCCGTAGGAGTCACGAACACCTCGCACGGGACCAATGTAACTTGTAGGAACTGACTGCGTAGTCCCGGGTCTCCCGGTTTGGGAGTATGATGATAATTTGTGAAAATCACACTTAGACTTGAAAACAAGCCGCTAAAGGGTGAAAACCCAAACCAGCCCCCAAATGACCCCATAGGAGACACGAACACCTCGCACAGGACCAATGTAACTTATAGGAACTGACCGCGTAGTCCCGGGTCTCCCCATTTGAGAGTATGATGATAATTTTTAAAAATCACACTTAGACTTGAAAACAGGCTGTTAAAGGGTGAAAACCCAAACCAGCCCCCAAACGACCCCGTAGGAGGTATGAAAACCTCGCACGGGACAAATGTAACTTGTAGGAACTGACCACGTAGTCCCAGGTCTCCCGGTTTGAGAGTATGACGATAATTTATGAAAATCACACTTAGACTTGAAAACAGGCCGTTAAAGGGTGAAAACCCAAACCAGCCCCCAAACGACCCCGTAGGAGGCACGAACACCTCGCACAGGACCAATGTAACTTGTAGGAACTGACCGCGTCATCCCGGGTCTTCCGGTTAGAGAGTATGATGATAATTTGCAAAAATCACACTTAGGCTTGAAAACAGACCTTTAATGGGTGAAAACCAAAACCAGCCCCGAAACGACCCCGTAGGAGGCACGCACTCCTCGCACGGGACCATTGTAACTTCTAGGACCTGACCGCGTAATCCCGGGTCTCCTGGTTTGAGAGTATGATGATACTTTTTGAAAATCACACTTAAACTTGAAAACGGGACGTTAAACGGTGAAAACCCAAACTAGCCCCCAAACGACCCCGTAGGAGGCACGAACACCTCACACGGGATCAATGTAACTTGTAGGAACTGACCGTGTCGTCCCGGATCTCCCGGTTTGAGAGTATGATGATAACTTGCGAAAATCATCACTTAGACTTGAAAACAGGTCGTTAATGGGTGAAAACCCAAATCAGCACCCTAACGACCCCGTAGGAGGCACGAACACCTCGCACGGGACCAATGTAATTTGTAGGAACTGACCACGTAGTCCCGGGTCTCTCGGTTTGAGATTATGACGATAATTTGAAAAAATAACAGTTAGACTTGAAAACAGGCCGTTAAAGGGTGAAAACCCAAACCAGCCCTCAAACGACGTCGTGGGAGGCACGAACACCGCCCTCGGGACCATTGTAACTTGTGGGAGCTGACCGCATAGTCCCGATTCTCCCGGTTAGAGAGTATGACTATAATTTGCGACAATCACACAAAGACTTGAAAACAAGCCGTTAAAGGGTGCAAACCCAAACCAGCCCCCAAACGACCCAGTAGGAGGCATGAACACCTCGCACGGGACAAATGGAACTTGTAGGAACTGACCACGTAGTCCCAGGTCTCCTGGTTTGAGAGTATGACGATAATTTGTGAAAATCACACTTAGACTTCAAACCAGGCCGTTAAATGGTGAAAACCCATACCATCCCTCAAACGACCCCGTAGGAGGCACGAACACCTCGCACGGGACCAATGTAACTTGTAGGAACTGAACGCATAGTCCCGGGACTCCCGGTTTGAGAGTATGAAGATAATTTGCAAAAATCACACTTAGACTTGAAAACAGGCCGTTAAAGGGTGAAAACCCAAACCAGCACCCAAACGACTCCGTAGGAGGCACGAACACCTCGCATGGGACCAATATAACTTGTAGGAACTGACCACATAGTCCCAGGTCTCCTGGTTTGAGAGTATGACGATAATTTGTGAAAATCACACTTAGACTTAAAAACAGGCCGTTAAAGGGTGAAAACCCATACCATCCCTCAAACGACCCCGTAGGAGGCACGAACACCTCACACGGGACCAATGTAACTTGTAGGAATTGAACGCGTAGTCCCGGGTCTCCCGGTTTGAGAGTATGAAGATAATTTGCAAAAATCACACTTAGACTTGAAAACAGGCCATTAAAGGGTGAAAACCCAAACCAGCACCGAAACGACTCCATAGGAGGCACGAACACCTCGCATGGGACCAATGTAACTTGTAGGAACTGACCGTGTCGTCCCGGATCTCCCGGTTTGAGAGTATGATGATAATTTGCGAAAATCATCACTTAGACTTGAGAACAGGCCGTTAAAGGGTGAAAACCCAAATCAGTCCCGTAACGACCCCGTAGGAGGCACGAACACCTCGTACGGGACCAATGTAACTTATAGGAACTGACCGCATAGTCCCGGGTCTCTCGATTTGAGATTATGACGATAATTTGAAAAAATAACAGTTAGACTTGAAAACAGGCCGTTAAAGGGTGAAAACCAAAACCATCCCTCAAACGACGTCGTGGGAGGCACGAACACCGCGCTCGGGACCATTGTAACTTGTAGGAACTGACCGCGTAGTCCCGGTTCTCGCGGTTAGAGAGTATGACTATAATTTGCGACAATCAGACATAGACTTGAAAACAAGCCGTTAAAGGGTGCAAACCCAAACCAGCCCTCAAACGACCCCGTAGGAGGCACGAAAACCTCGCACGGGACAAATGTAACTTGTAGGAACTGACCACGTAGTCCCGGGTCTCCCGGTTTGAGAGCATGACGATAATTTGTGAAAATCAAATTTAGACTTGAAAACAAGCCGTTAAAGGGTGGAAACCCATACCATCCCTCAAACAACCCCGTAGGAGGCACGAACACCTCGCACGGGACCAATGTAACTTGTAGGAACTGACCGCGTAGTCCCGGGTCTCTTGGTTTGAGATTATGATGATAATTTGAAAAAATAATACTTAGACTTAAAAACAGGCCGTTAAAGGGTGAAAACCCAAACCAGCCCCCAAACGACCCCGTAGGAGGCACGAACACCTCGCACAGGACCAATGTAACTTGTAGGAACTGACCGCGTCATCCCGGGTCTTCCGGTTAGAGAGTATGATGATAATTTGCAAAAATCACACTTAGGCTTGAAAACAGACCTTTAATGGGTGAAAACCATAACCAGCCCCGAAACGACCCCGTAGGAGGCACGCACTCCTCGCACGGGACCATTGTAACTTCTAGGACCTGATCGCGTAATCCCGGGTCTCCCGGTTTGAGAGTATGATGATACTTTGTGAAAATAACACTTAAACTTGAAAACGGGACATTAAAGGGTGAAAACCTAAACTAGCCCCCAAAGGACCCCGTAGGAGGCACGAACACCTCACACGGGATCAATGTAACTTGTAGGGACTGACCGTGTCGTCCCGGATCTCCCGGTTTGAGAGTATGATGATAATTTACGAAAATCATCACTTAGACTTGAAAACAGGCCGTTAAAGGGTGAAAACCCAAATCAGTACCCTAACGACCCCGTAGGAGGCACGAACACCTCGCACGGGACCAATGTAACTTGTAGGAACAGACCACGTAGTCCCGGGTCTCTCCGTTTGAGATTATGACGATAATTTGAAAAAATAACAGTTAGACTTGAAAACAGGCCGTTAAAGGGTGAAAACCCAAACCAGCCCACAAACGACGTCGTGGGAGGCACGAACACCGTGCTCGGGACCATTGTAACTTGGAGGAACTGACCGCGTAGTCCCGGTTCTCCCGGTTAAAGAGTATGACTATTATTTGCGACAATCACACATAGACTAGAAAACAAGCCGTTAAAGGGTGCAAACCCAAACCATCCCCCAAACGACCCCGTAGGAGGCACCAACACCTCGCACGGGACAAATGTAACTTGTAGGAACTGACCACATAGTCCCAGGTCTCCTGGTTTGAGAGTATGACGATAATTTGTGAAAATCACACTTAGACTTAAAAACAGGCCGTTAAAGGGTGAAAACCCATACCATCCCTCAAACGACCCCGTAGGAGGCACGAACACCTCACACGGGACCAATGTAACTTGTAGGAATTGAACGCGTAGTCCCGGGTCTCCCGGTTTGAGAGTATGAAGATAATTTGCAAAAATCACACTTAGACTTGAAAACAGGCCGTTAAAGGGTGAAAACCCAAACCAGCACCGAAACGACTCCATAGGAGGCACGAACACCTCGCATAGGACCAATGTAAGTTGTAGCAACTGACCGCGTAGTCCCGGGTCTCTCGGTTGGGAGTATGACGATAATTTGCAAAAATCACACTTAGACTTGAAAACAGGCCGTTAAAGGGTGAAAACCCAAACCAGCCCTCAAACGACCCCGTAGGAGGCACGAACACCTCGCACGGGACCAATGTAACTTGTAGAAACTGACCGCGTAGTCCTGGGTCTCCCGGTTTGAGAGTATGACGATAATTTGGGAAAATCACACTTAGACTTGAAAACAGGCCGTTAAAGGGTGAAAACCCAAACCAGCCCCCAAACGACCCCGTAGGAGGCACGAACACCTCGTACGGGACCAATGTAACTTGTAGGAACTGATCGCGTAGTCCCGGGTCTTCCGGTTAGAGAGTATGACGATACTTTGCGAAAATCACACTTAAACTTGAAAACAGGCCGTTAAAGGGTGAAAACCCAAACTAGACCCCAAACGACCCCGTAGGAGGCACGAACACCTCACACGGGATCAATGTAACTTGTAGGAACTGACCGTGTCGTCCCGGATCTCTCGGTTTGAGGGTATGATGATAATTTGTGAAAATCATCACTTAGACTTGAAAACAGGCCGTTAAAGGGTGAAAACCCAAATCAGTCCCATAACGACCCCGTAGGAGGCACGAACACCTCGCACGGGACCAATGTAACTTATAGGAACTGACCGCATAGTCCCGGGTCTCTCGATTTGAGATTATGACGATAATTTGAAAAAATAACAGTTAGACTTGAAAACAGGCCATTAAAGGGTGAAAACCAAAACCAGCCCTCAAACGACATCGTGGGAGGCACGAACACCGCGCTCGGGACCATTGTAACTTGTAGGAACTGACCGCATAGTCCCGGTTCTCCCGATTAGAGAGTATGAATATAATTTCGACAATCAGACATAGACTTGAAAACAAGCCGTTAAAGGGTGCAAACCAATACCAGCCCCCAAACGACCCCGTAGGAGGCACGAACACCTCGCACGGGACAAATGTAACTTGTAGGAACTGACCACGTAGTCCCGGGTCTCCCGGTTTGAGAGTATGACGATAATTTGTGAAAATCAAATTTAAACTTGAAAACAGGCCGTTAAAGGGTGAAAACCCATTCCATCCCTCAAACAACCCCATAGGAGGCACGAACACCTCGCACGGGACCAATGTAACTTGTAGGAACTGAACGCGTAGTCCCGGGTCTCCCGGTTTGAGAGTATGAAGATAATTAGCAAAAATCACACTTAGACTTGAAAACAGGCTGTTAAAGGGTGAAAACCCAAACCAGAACCCAAACGACTCCGTAAGAGGCACGAACACCTCGCATGGGACCAATGTAACTTGTAGGAACTGACAGCGTAGTCCCGGGTCTCTCGGTTTGGGAGTATGATGATAATTTGCAGAAATCACACTTAAACTTGAAAACAGGCCATTAAAGGGTGAAAACCCAAACTAGCCCCCAAACGACCCCGTAGGAGGCACGAACACCTCGCACGGGACCAATGTAACTTGTAGCAACTGACTGCGTCATCCCGAGTCTCCCGATTTGAGAGTATGACGATAATTTACGAAAATCAAACTTAAACTTGAAAACAAGCCGTTAAAGGGTGAAAACCCAAACCAACCCCCAAACGACCCCGTAGGAGGCACGAACACCTCGCACGGGACCAATGTAACTTGTAGAAACTGACCGCGTAGTCCCGGGTCTCCCGATTTGAGAGTATGATGATAATTTGTGAAAATCACACTTAGACTTGAAAACAAGCCGTTAAAGGGTAAAAACCCAAACCAGCCCCCAAACGACCCCGTAGGAGGCACGAACACCTCGCACGGGACCAATGTAACTTGTAGGAACAGACCGCGTAGTCCCGGGTCTCTCAGTTTGAGATTATGACGATAATTTGAAAAAATAACAGTTAGACTTGAAAACAGGCCGTTAAAGGGTGAAAACCAAAACTAGCCCTCAAACGACGTCGTGGGAGGCACAAACACCGCGCTCGGGACCATTGTAACTTGTAGGAACTGACCGCGTAGTCCCGATTCTCCCGGTTAGAGAGTATGACTATAATTTATGACAATCACACATAGACTTGAAAATAAGCCGTTAAAGGGTGCAAACCCAAACCAACCCCCAAACGACCCCGTAGGAGGCAGGAACACCTCACATGGGACAAATGTAACTTGTAGGAACTGACCACGTAGTCCCGGGTCTCCCGGTTTGAGAGTATGACGATAATTTGTGAAAATCACACTTAGACTTGAAAACAGGCCGTTAAAGGGTGAAAACCCATACCATCTCTCAAATGACCCCGTTGGAGGCATGAACACCTCGCACAGGACAAATGTAACTTATAGGAACTGAACGCATAGTCCCGGGTCTCCCGATTTGAGAGTATGAAGATAATTTGCAAAAATCACACTTAGACTTGAAAACAGGCCGTTAAAGGGTGAAAACCAAAACCAGCCCTCAAACGACGTCGTGGGAGGCACGAAAACTGCGCTCGGGACTATTGTAACTTGTAGGAACTGACCGCGTAGTCCCGGTTAGAGAGTATGACTATAATTTGCGACAATCACACATAGACTTGAAAACAAGCCGTTAAAGGGTGCAAACCCAAACCAGCCCCCAAACAACCCCGTAGGAGGTACGGACACCTCGTACGGGACAAATGTAACTTGTAGGAACTGACCACGTAGTCCCGGGTCTCTCGGTTTGAGAGTATGACGATAATTGGTGAAAATCAAATTTAGACTTGAAAACAGGCTATTAAAGGGTGAAAACCCATACCATCCCTCAAACGACCCCGTAGGAAGCACGAACACCTCGCACGGGACCAATGTAACTTGTAGGAACTGAACGCGTAGTCCCGGGTCTCCCGGTTTGAGAGTATGAAGATAATTTGCAAAAATCACACTTAGACTTGAAAACAGGCTATTAAAGGGTGAAAACCCAAACCAGCACCCAAACGACTCCGTAGGAGGCACAAACACCTCGCATGGGACCAATGTAACTTGTAGGAACTGACCGCGTAGTCCCGGGTCTCTCGGTTTGGGAGTATGACGATAATTTGCAAAAATCACACTTAAACTTGAAAACCGGCCATTAAAGGGAGAAAACCCAAACTAGCCCCCAAACGACCCCGTAGGAGGCACGAACACCTCGCACGGGACCAATGTAACTTGTAGGAACTGACTGCGTCATCCCGAGTCTCCCGGTTTGAGAGTATGACGATAATTTACGAAAATCACACTTAGACTTGAAAACAAGCCGTTAAAGGGTGAAAACCCAAACCAGCCCCCAAACGACCCCGTAGGAGGCACGAACACCTCACACGGGACCAATGTAACTTTTAGAAACTGACCGCGTAGTCCCGGGTCTCCCGGTTTGAGAGTATGATGATAATTTGTGAAAATCACACTTAGACTTGAAAACAGGTCGTTAAAGGGTGAAAACAAAAACCAGCCCCCAAACGACCCCGTAGGAGGCACGAACACCTCGCACGGGACCAATGTAACTTGTAGGAACTGACCGCGTAGTCCCGGGTCTCTCCGTTTGAGATTATGACGATAATTTGAAAAAATAATAGTTAGACTTGAAAACAGGCCGTTAAAGGGTGAAAACCGAAATCAGCCCTCAAACGACGTAGTGGGAGGCACGAACACCGAGCTCGGGACCATTGTAACTTGTAGGAATTGACCGCGTAGTCCCGATCCTCCCGGTTAGAGAGTATGACTATAATTTACGACAATCACACATAGACTTGAAAATAAGCCGTTAAAGGGTGCAAACCCAAACCAGCCCCCAAACGACCCCGTAGGAGGCAGGAACACCTCGCACGGGACAAATGTAACTTGTAGGAACTAACTACGTAGTCCCGAGTCTCTCGGTTTGAGAGTATGACGATAATTTGTGAAAATCACACTTAGACTTGAAAACAGGCCGTTAAAGGGTGAAAACCCATACCATCCCTCAAACGACCCCGTAGGAGGCACGAACACCTCGCACGGGACCAATGTAACTTGTAGGAACTGAACGCATAGTCCCGGGTCTCCCGGTTTGAGAGTATGAAGATAATTTGCAAAAATCACACTTAGACTTGAAAAAAGGCCGTTAAAGGGTGAAAACACAAACCAGCACCCAAACGACTCCGTAGGAGGTACGAACACCTCGCATGGGACCAATGTAATTTGTAGGAACTGACCGCGTAGTCCCGAGTCTCTCGGTTTGGGAGTATGACGATAATTGGCAAAAATCATACTTAGACTTGAAAACATGCTGTTAAAGGGTGAAAACCCAAGCCAACCCCCAAACGACCCCGTAGGAGGTACGAACACCTCGCACGGGACAAATGTAACTTGTAGGAACTGACAACGTAGTCCCGGGTCTCCCGGTTTGAGAGTATGACGATAATTTGTGAAAATCACACTTAGACTCGAAAACAAGCCGTTAAAGGGTGAAAACCCATACCATCCCTCAAACGACCCCGTAGGAGGCACGAACACCTCGCACGGGACCAATGCAACTTGTAGGAACTGAACGCGTAGTCCCGGGTCTCCCGGTTTGAGAGTATGACGATAATTTGCAAAAATCACACTTAGACTTGAAAACAGGTCGTTAAAGGGTGAAAACCCAAACCAGCCCTCAAAGGACGTCGTGGGAGGCAAGAACACCGCGCTCGGGACCATTGTAACTTATATGAACTGATCGCGTAGTCCCGGGTCTCCCGATTAGAGAGTATGTCGATAATTTGAGAAAATCACACTTAGACTTGAAAATAGGCCGTTAAAGGGTGAAAACCCAAAAAATCAGCCCCCAAACGACCCCGTAGGAGTCACGAACAACTCGCACGGGACCAATGTAACTTGTAGGAACTGACCGCGTAGTCCTGGGTCTCTCGGTTTGAGATTATGATGATAATTTGAAAAAATAACACTTAGACTTAAAAACAGGCCGTTAAAGGGTGAAAACCCAAACCAGCACCCAAACGACCCTGTAGGAGGCATGAACACCTCGCACGGGACCAATGTAACTTGTAGGAACTGACTGCGTAGTCCCGGGTCTCCCGGTTTGAGAGTATGATGATAATTTGTGAAAATCACACTTAGACTTGAAAACAAGCCGTTAAAGGGTGAAAACCCAAACCAGCCCCCAAACGACCCCATAGGAGGCACGAACACCTCGCACAGGACCAATGTAACTTATAGGAACTGACCGCGTAGTCTCGGGTCTCCCCGTTTGAAAGTATGACGATAATTTTCAAAATTCACACTTAGACTTGAAAACAGGCTGTTAAAGGGTGAAAACCCAAACCAGCCCCCAAACGACCCCGAAGGAGGTATGAAAACCTCGCACGGGACAAATGTAAGTTGTAGGAACTGACCGCGTAGTCCCGGGTCTCCCGGTTTGAGAGTATGACGATAATTTGTGAAAATCACACTTAGACTTGAAAACAGGCCGTTAGGGGTGAAAACCCAAACCAGCCCCCAAACGACCCCATAGGAGGCACGAACACCTCGCACGGGACCAATGTAACTTGTAGGAACTAACCGCGTCGTCCCGGGTGTTCTGGTTAGAGAGTATGATGATAATTTGCAAAAATCACACTTAGACTTGAAGACAGACCTTTAATGGGTGAAAACCCAAACCAGCCCCGACACGACCCCGTAGGAGGCACGAACTCCACGCACGGGACCAATGTAACTTCTAGGACCTGACCGCGTAATCCCGGGTCTCACGGTTTGAGAGTATGATGATACTTTGCGAAAATGACACTTAAACTTGAAAACTGTCCGTTAAAGGGTGAAAACCCAAACTAGCCCCCAAACGACCCCGTAGGAGGCACGAACACCTCACACGGGATCAATGTAACTTGTAGGAACTGACCGTGACGTCCCGAATCTCTCGGTTTGAGAGTATGATGATAATTTGCGAAAATCATCACATAGACTTGAAAACAGGCCGTTAAAGGGTGAAAACCCAAATAAGCCCCTAACGACCCCGTAGGAGGCACGAGCACCTCGGACGGGACCAATGTAACTTGTAGGAACTGACCGCGTAGTCCCAGGTCTCTCGGTTTGAGATTATGATGATAATTTGAAAAAATAACAGTTAGACTTGAAAACAGGTCGTTAAAGGGTGAAAACCCAAACCAGCCCTCAAACGACGTCGTGGGAGGCACGAACACCGCGCTGGGGACCATTGTAACTTGGAGGAACTGACCGCGTAGTCCCGATTCTCCCTATTAGAGAGTATGACTATAATTTGCGACAATCACACATAGACTTGAAAATAAGCCGTTAAAGGGTGCAAACCCAAACCAGCCCCCAAACGACCCCGTAGGACGCACGAACACCTCGTACGGGACAAATGTAACTTGTAGGAACTGACCACGTAGTCCCGGGTCTCCCAGTTTGAGAGTATGACGATAATTTGTGAAAATCACACTTAGAGTTGAAAACAGGCCGTTAAAGGGTGAAAACCCATACCATCCCTCAAACGACCCCGTAGGAGGCACGAACACCTCGCACGGGACCAATGTAACTTGTAGGAACTGAACACGTAGTCCCGGGTCTCCCGGTTTGAGAGTATGAAGATAATTTGCAAAAATCACACTTAGACTTCAAAACAGGCCGTTAAAGGGTGAAAACCCAAACCAGCACCCAAACGACTCCGTAGGAGGCACGGACACCTCTCATGGGACCAATGTAACTTGTAGGAACTGATCGCGTAGTTTCGGGTCTCTTGGTTTGAGAGTATGACGATAATTTGCAAAAATCACACTTAGACTTGAAAATAGGCCGTTAAAGGGTGAAAACCCAAACCAGCCCTCAAATGATGCCGTTGGAGGCACGAACACTGCGCTTGGGACCATTGTAACTTGTATGAACTGACCGCGAAGTCCCGGGTCTTCCGGTTAGAGAGTGTGACAATAATTTGCGAAAATCCAAATCTTCCGGTTAGAGAGTATGACAATAACTTAGACTTGAAAACTGACCTTTAATGGGTGAAAACCCAAACGACCCCGTAGGAGGCACGAACACCTCGCACGGGACCAATGTAACTTGTAGGAACTGACCGCGTAGTCCCGGGTCTCTTGGTTTGAGATTATGATGATAATTTGAAAAAATAATACTTAGACTTAAAAACAGGCCGTTAAAGGGTGAAAACCCAAACCAGCCCCCAAACGACCCCGTAGGTCGCACGAACACCTCGCACGGGACCAATGTTACTTGTAGGAACTGACTGCGTGATCCCGAGTCTCTCGGTTTGAGAGTATGACGATAATTTACGAAAATCACACTTAGACTTGAAAACAAGTCGTTAAAGGGTGAAAACCCAAACCAGCCCCCAAACGACCCCGTAGGTGGCACGAACACCTCACACGGGACCAATGTAACTTGTACAAAAAACTGACCGCGTAGTCCCGGGTCTCCCGGTTTGAGAGTATGTTGATAATTTGTGAAAATCACACTTAGACATGAAAATAGGCCGTTAAAGGGTGAAAACCCAAACCAGCCCCCAAATAACCCCATAGGAGGAACGAACACCTCGCACGGGATCAATGTAACTTGTAGGAACTGACTAGTCCCGGGTCTCTTGGTTTGAGATTGTGACGATAATTTGAAAAAATAAGAGTTAGACTTGAAAACAGGCCGTTAAAGGGTGAAAACCCAAACCAGCCCTCAAACGACGTCGTGGGAGGCACGAACACCGCTCTCGGGATCATTGTAACTTGTAGGAACTGACCGCGTAGTCCCGATTCTCCCGGTTAGAGAGTATGACTATAATTTGCGACAATCACACATAGACTTGAAAATAAGCCGTTAAAGGGTGCAATCCCAAACCAGCCCCCAAACGACCCCGTAGGAGGCAGGAACACCTCGTACGGTACAAATGTAACTTGTAGGAACTGACCACGTAGTCCCGGGTCTCCCGGTTTGAGAGTATGACGATAATTTGTGAAAATCACACTTAGACTTGAAAACAGGCCGTTAATGGGTGAAAACCCATACCATCCCTTAATCGACCCTATAGGAGGCACGAACACCTCGCACGGGACCAATGTTACTTGTAGGAACTAAACGCATAGTCCCGGGTCTCCCGGTTTGAGAGTATGAAGATAATTTGCAAAAATCACACTTAGACTTGAAAACAGGCCGTTAAAGGGTGAAAACCCAAACCAGCACCCAAACGACTCTGTAGGAGGCACGAACACCTCGCATGGGACCAATGTAACTTGTAGGAACTAACCGCGTAGTCCCGGGTCTCTCGGTTTGGGAGTATGACGATAATTGGCAAAAATCACACTTAGACTTGAAAACAGGCTGTTAAAGGGTGAAAATCCAAACCAACCCCCAAACGACCCCGTAGGAGGTACGAACACCTCGCACGGGACAAATGTAACTTCTAGGAACTGACCACGTAGTCCCGGGTCTCCCGGTTTGAGAGTATGACGATAATTTGTTAAAATCACACTTAGACTTGAAAACAGGCCGTTAAAGGGTGAAAACCCATACCATCCCTCAAACGACCCCGTAGGAGGCATGAACACCTCGTACGGGACCAATGCAACTTGTAGGAACTGAACGTGTAGTCCCGGGTCTCCCGGTTTGAGAGTATGACGATAATTTGCAAAAATCACACTTAGACTTGAAAACAGGCCGTTAATGGGTGAAAACCCAAACCAGCCCTCAAAGGACGCCGTGGGAGGCAAGAACACCGCGCTCGGGATCATTGTAACTTATATGAACTGATCGCGTAGTCCCGGGTCTCCCGATTAGAGAGTATGATGATAATTTGTGAAAATCACACTTAGACTTGAAAACAGGCCGTTAAAGGGTGAAAACCCAAATCAGCCCCCAAACGACCCCGTAGGAGTCACGAACACCTCGCACGGGACCAATGTAACTTGTAGGAACTGACCGCGTAGTCCTGGGTCTCTCGGTTTGACATTACGATGATAATTTGAAAAAATAACACTTAGACTTAAAAACAGGCCGTTAAAGGGTGAAAACCCAAACCAACACCCAAACGACCGTGTAGGAGGCATGAACACCTCGCACTGGACCAATGTAACTTGGAGAAACTGACAGCGTAGTCTCGGGTCTCCCGGTTTGAGAGTATGACGATAATTTGTGAAAATCACAGTTAGACTTGAAAATAAGCCGTTAAAGGGTGAAAACCCAAACCAGCCCCCAAACGACCCCATAGGAGGCACGAACACCTCGCACATGACCAATGTAACTTATAGGAACTGATCGCGTAGTCCCGGGTCTCCCCGTTTGAAAGTATGACGATAATTTTCAAAAATCACACTTAGACTTGAAAACAGGCTGTTAAAGGGTGAAAACCCAAACCAACCCTCAAACGACCCCGTAGGAGGTACAAAAACATCGCACGGGAGAAATGTAACTTGTAGGAACTGACTGCGTAGTCCCGGGTCTCCTGGTTTGAGAGTATGACGATAATTTGTGAAAATCACACTTAGACTTGAAAACAGGCCGTTAAAGGGTGAAAAACCAAACCAGCCCCCAAACGACCCCGTAGGAGGCACGAACACCTCGCACGGGACCAATGTAACTTGTAGGAACTGACCGCGTAGTCCCGGGTCTTCCGGTTAGAGAGTATGACGATAATTTGCAAAAATCACACTTAGACTTGAAAACAGACCTTTAATGGGTGAAAACCCAAACCAGCCCCTTAACGACCCCGTAGGAGGCACGAACTCCACGCACGGGACCAATGTAACTTCTAGGACCTGACCGCGTAATCACGGGTCTCCCGGTTTGAGAGTATGACGATACTTTGAGAAAATCACACTTAAACTTGAAAACAGTCCGTTAAAGGGTGAAAACCCAAACTAGCCCCCAAACGACCCCGTAGGAGGCACGAACACCTCACACGGGATCAATGTAACTTGTAGGAACTGACCGTGTCGTTCCGGATCTCCCGGTTTGAGAGTATGATGATAATTTGTGAAAATCATCACATAGACTGGAAAACAGGCCGTTAAAGGGTGAAAACCCAAATCAGCCCCCTAACGACCCCGTAGGAGGCACGAACACCTCGCACGGTACCAATGTAACTTATTGGAACCGACCGCGTAGTCCCGGGTCTCTCGATTTGAGATTATGATGATAATTTGAAAAAATAACAGTTCGACATGAAAACAGGCAGTTAAAGGGTGAAAACCCAAACCAGCCCTCAAACGACGTCGTGGGAGGCAAGAACACCGCGCTCGGGACCATTGTAACTTGTAGGAACTGACCGCGTAGTCCCGCTTCTCCCGGTTAGAGAGTATGACTATAATTTGCGACAATCACACATAAACTTGAAAACAAGCTGTTAAAGGGTGCAAACCCAAACCAGCCCCCAAACGACCCCGTAGGAGACACGAACACCTCGCACGGGACAAATGTAACTTGTAGGAACTGACCACGTAGTCCCGGGTCTCCCGGTTTGAGAGTATGATGATAATTTGTGAAAATCACACTTAGACTTGAAAACAGGCCGTTAAAGGGTGAAAACCCATACCATCCCTCAAACGACCCCGTAGGAGGCACGAACACCTCGCACGGGACCAATGTAACTTGTAGGAACTGAACGCGTAGTCCCGGGTCTCACAGTTTGAGAGTATGAAGATAATTTGCAAAAATCACACTTAGACTTGAAAACAGGTCGTTAAAGGGTGAAAACCCAAACCAGCCCTCAAACGACGCCGTTGGAGGCACGAACACCGCGCTCGGGACCATTGTAACTTGTATGAACTGACCGCGTAGTCCCGGGTCTCCCGGTTAAAGAATATGACGATAATTTGCGAAAATCACACTTAGACTTGAAAACAGACCTTTAGTGGGTGAAAACCCAAACTAGCCCCCAAACGACCCCGTAGGAGGCACGAACACCTCGCACGGGACCAATGTAACTTGTAGCAACTGACCGCGTAGTCCCGGGTCTCCTGGTTTGAGATTATGATGATAATTTGAAAAAATAATACTTAGACTTAAAAACAGGCTGTTAAAGGGTGAAAACCCAAACCAGCCCCCAAACGACACCGTAGGTCGCACGAGCACCTCGTACGGGACCAATGTAACTTGTAGGAACTGACTGCGTCATCCCGAGTCTCCCAGTTAGAGAGTATGACGATAATTTACAAAAATCACACCTAGACTTGAAAACAAGCCGTTAAAGGGTGAAAACCAAAACCAGCCCCCAAACGACCCCGTAGGAGGCACGAACACCTCGCACGGGACCAATGTAACTTGTAGAAACTGACCGCGTAGTCCCGGGTCTCCCGGTTTGAGAGTATGATGATAATTTGTGAAAATCACACTTAGACTTGAAAACAGGCCGTTAAAGGGTGAAAATCCAAACCAGCCCCCAAACCACCCCGTAGGAGGCACGAACACCTCGCACGGGACCAATGTAACTTGTAGGAACTGACCGCGTCTTCCCGGGTCTTCCGGTTAGAGAGTATGATGATAATTTGCAAAAATCACACTTAGTCTTGAAAACAGACCTTTAATGGGTGAAAACCCAAACCAGCCTCGAAACGACCCCGTAGGAGGCACGAACACGTCGCATGGGATCAATGTAACTTGTAGGAACTGACCGTGTCGTCCTGGATCTCCCGGTTTGAGAGTATGATGATAATTTGCGAAAATCATCACTTAGACTTGAAAACAGGCCGTTAAAGGGTGAAAACCCAAACCAGCCCCCAAACGATCCCGTAAGAGGCACGAACACCTCGCACGGGACCAATGTGACTTGTAGAAACTGACCGCGTAGTCCCGGGTCTCCCGGTTTGAGAGTATGACGATAATTTGTGAAAATCACCCTTAGACTTGAAAACAAGCCGTTAAACGGTGAAAACCCATACCATAACTCAAATGTTCCCGTAGGAGGCACGAACACCTCGCACGGGACCAATGTAACTTATAGGAACTGAACGCGTAGTCCCGGGTCTCCCAGTTTGAGAGTGTGACGATAATTTGCAAAACTCACACGTAGACTTGAAAACAGGCCGTGAAAGGGTGAAAACCCAAACCAGCACCCAAACGACTCCGTAGGAGGCACGAACACCTCGCACGGGACCAATGTAACTTTTAGGAACTGAATGCGTTGTCCTGAATCTCCCCGTTTGAGAGTATGATGATAATTTGCAAAAATCACACTTGGACTTGTAAACAGGCTGTTAAAGGGTGAAAACCCAAACCATCCCTCAAACGACGTCGTGGGAGGCATGAACACCGCTCTCGGGATCATTGTAACTTGTAGGAACTGACCGCGTAGTCCCGATTCTCCCGGTTAGAGAGTATGACTTTAATTTGCGACAATCACACATAGACTTGAAAATAAGCCGTTAAAGGGTGCAATCCCAAACCAGCCCCCAAACGACCCCGTAGGAGGCAGGAACACCTCGTACGGTACAAATGTAACTTGTAGGAACTGACCACGTAGTCCCGGGTCTCCCGGTTTGAGAATATGACGATAATTTGTGAAAATCACACTTAGACTTGAAAACAGGCCGTTAAAGGGTGAAAACCCATACCATCCCTCAATCGACCCCGTAGGAGGCACGAACACCTCGCACGGGACCAATGTAACTTGTAGGAACTGAACGCATAGTCCCGGGTCTCCCGGTTTGAGAGTATGAAGATAATTTGCAAAAATCACACTTAGACTTGAAAACAGGCATTTAAAGGGTGAAAACCCAAACCAGCACCCAAACGACTCCGTAGGAGGCACGAACACCTCGCATGGGACCAATGTAACTTGTAGGAACTAACCGCGTAGTCCCGGGTCTCTCGGTTTGGGAGTATGATGATAATTGGCAAAAATCACACATAGACTTGAAAACAGGCTGTTAAAGGGTGAAAACCCAAACCAACACCCAAACGACCCCGTAGGAGGTACGAACACCTCGCATGGGACAAATGTAACTTGTAGGAACTGACCACGTAGTCCCGGGTCTCCCGGTTTGAGAGTATGAAGATAATTTGTGAAAATCACACTTAGACTTGAAAACAGGTCGTTAAAGGGTGAAAACCCATACCATCCCTCAAACGACCCCGTAGGAGGCATGAACACCTCGCACGGGACCAATACAACTTGTAGGAACTGAACGTGTAGTCCCGGGTCTCCCGGTTTGAGAGTATGACGATAATTTGCAAAAATCACACTTAGACTAGAAAACAGGCCGTTAAAGGGTGAAAACCCAAACCAGCCCTCAAAGGACGCCGTAGGAGGCAAGAACACCGCGCTCGGGATCATTGTAACTTATATGAACTGATCGCGTCCGATTAGAGAGTATGACGATAATTTGTGAAAATCACACTTAGACTTGAAAACAGGCTGTTAAAGGGTGAAAACCCAAACCAGCCCCCAAACGACCCCGTAGGAGGCACAAACACCTCGCACGGGACCAATGTAACTTGTAGGATCTAACCGCGTCATCCCGGGTCTTCCGGTTAGAGAGTATGATGATAATTTGCAAAAATCACACTTATACTTGAAAACTAACCTTTAATGGGTGAAAACCCAAACCAGCCCCGAAACGACACCGTAGGAGGCACGAACTCCATGCACGGGACCAATGTAACTTCTAGGACCTGACCGTGTAATCCCGGGTCTCCCGGTTTGAGAGTATGACAATACTTTGAGAAAATCACACTTAAACTTGAAAACAGTCCGTTAAAGGGTGAAAACCCAAACCAGCACCCAAACGACCCCGTAGGAGGCACGAACACCTCGCACGGGACCAATGTAACTTGTAGGATCTAACCGCGTCATCCCGGGTCTTCCGGTTAGAGAGTATGATGATAATTTGCAAAAATCACACTTAGACTTGAAAACTGACCTTTAATGGGTGAAAACCCAAACCAGCCCCGAAACGACACCGTAGGAGGCACGAACTCCACGCACGGGACCAATGTAACTTCTAGGACCTGACAGCGTAATCCCGGGTCTCCCGGTTTGAGAGTATGACAATACTTTGAGAAAATCACACTTAAACTTGAAAACAGTCCGTTAAAGGGTGAAAACCCAAACTAGCCCCCAAACGACCCCGTAGAAGGCACGAACACCTCACACGGGATCAATGTAAGTTGTAGGAACTGACCGTGTCGTTCCGGATCTCCCGGTTTGAGAGTATGATGATAATTTGCAAAAATCATCACATAGACTTGAAAACAGGCCGTTAAAGGGTGAAAACCGAAATCAGCCCCCTAACGACCCCGTAGGAGGCACGAACACCTCGCACGGGACCAATGTAACTTGTAGGAACTGACCGCATAGTCCCGGGTCTCTCGGTTTGTGATTATGACGATAATTTCAAAAAATAATAGTTAGACTTGAAAACAGGCCGTTAAAGGGTGAAAACCCAAACCATCCCTCAAACGACGTCGTGGGAGGCACGAACACCGCGCTCGGGACCATTGTAACTTGTAGGAACTGACCGCGTAGTCCCGGTTCTCCCGGTTAGAGAGTATGACTATAATTTGCGACAATCACACATAAACTTGAAAACAAGCCGTTAAAGGGTGCAAACCCAAACCAGCCCCCAAACGACCCCGTAGGAGGCACGAACACCTCGCACGGGACAAATGTAACTAGTAGGAACTGACCACGTAGTCCCGGGACTCCCGGTTTGAGAGTATGACGATAATTTGGAAAAATCACACTTAGACTTGAAAACAGGCCGTTAAAGGGTGAAAACCCATACCATCCCTCAAACGACCCCGTAGGAGGCACGAACACCTCGCACGGGACCAATGTAACTTGTAGGAATTGAACGCGTAGTCCCGGGTCTCCCGGTTTGAGAGTATGAAGATAATTTGCAAAAATCACACTTAGACTTTAAAACAGGCCGTTAAAGGATGAAAACCCAAACCTTCACCCAAACGACTCCGTAGGAGGCACGAACACCTCGCATGGGACCAATGTAACTTGTAGTAACTGACCGCGTAGTCCCGGGTCTCTCGGTTTGGGAGTATGACGATAATTTGCAAAAATCACACTTAGACTTGAAAACAGGCCGTTAAAGGGTGAAAACCCAAACCAGCCCTCAAACGACGCCGTTGGAGGCACGAACACCGCGCTCGGGACCATTGTAACTTTTATGAACTGACTGCGTAGTCCAGGGTCTCCCAGTTAGAAAGTATGATGATAATTTGCGAAAATCACACTTAGACTTGAAAACAGACCTTTAGTGGGTGAAAACCCAAACCAGCCCCCAAACGACCCCGTAGGCGGCACGAACACCTCGCACGGGACCAATGTAACTTGTAGGAACTGACCGCGTAGTCCCGGGTCTCTTGGTTTGAGATTATGATGATAATTTGAAAAAATAATACTTAGACTTAAAAACAGGCTGGTAAAGGGTGAAAACCCAAACCAGCCCCCAAACGACACCGTAGGTCGCACGAAGACCTCGCACGGGACCAATGTAACTTGTAGGAACTGACTGCATCATCCTGAGTCTCCCGGTTTGAGAGTATGATGATAATTTGTGAAAATCACACTTAGAATTGAAAACAGGCCGTTAAAGGGTGAAAACCCATACCATCCCTCAAACGACCCCGTAGGAGGCACGAAAACCTCGTACGGGACCAATGTAACTTGTACGAACTGAACGCGTAGTCCCGGGTCTCCCATTTTGAGAGTATGAAGATAATTTGCAAAAATCACACTTACACTTGAAAACAGGCCGTTAAAGGGTGAAAACCAAAACCAACCCCCAAACGACCCCGTAGGAGGCACGAACACCTCGTACGGGAGCAATGTAACTTGTAGGAACTGAACGCGTAGTCCCGGGTCTCCTAGTTTGAGAGTATGAAGATAATTTCCAAAAATCACACTTAGACTTAAACACAGGCCGTTAATGGGTGAAAACCCAAACCAGCCCCCAAACGACCCCGTAGGAGGCACGAACACCTCGTACGGGACCAATGTAACTTGTAGGAACTGACCGCGTCGTCCCGGGTCTTCCGGTTAGAGAGTATGATGATAATTTGAAAAAATCACACTTAGTCTTGAAAACAGACCTTTAATGGGTGAAAACACAAACCAGCCCCGAAACGACCCCGTAGGAGGCACGAACTCCTCGCACGGGACAAATGTAACTTCTAGGACCTAACCGCGTAATCTCGGGTATCCCGGTTTGAGAGTATGACGATACTTTGTGAAAATCACACTTAAACTTGAAAACAGGTCGTTAAAGGGTGAAAACCTAAACTACCCCCCAAACGACCCCGTAGGAGGCACGAACACCTCACACGGAATCAATGTAACTTGTAGGAACTGACCGTGTCGTCCCGGATCTCCCGGTTTGAGAGTATGATGATAATTTGTGAAAATCATCACTTAGACTAGAAAACAAGCCGTTAAAGGGTGAAAACCCAAATCAGCCCCCTAACGACCCCGTAGGAGGCACGAACAACTCGTACGGGACCAATGTAACTTGTAGGAACTGACCGCGTAGTCCCTGGTATCTCGGTTTGAGATTATGATGATAATTTGAAAAAATAACAGTTAGACTTGAAAACAGACCCTTAAAGGGTGAAAACCCAAACCAGCCCTCAAACGATGTCGTGGGAGGCACGAACACCGCGCTCGGGACCATTGTAACTTGTAGGAACTGACCGCGTAGTCCCGGGACTCCCGGTTTGAGAGTATGATGATAATTTGTGAAAATCACACTTAGAATTGAAAACAGGCCGTTAAAGGGTGAAAACCCATACCATCCCTCAAACGACCCCGTAGGAGGCACGAACACCTCGTACGGGACCAATGTAACTTGTAGGAACTGAACGCGTAGTCCCGGGTCTCCCGATTTGAGAGTATGAAGATAATTTACAAAAATCACACTTAGACTTTAAAACAGGCCGTTAAAGGGTGAAAACCCAAACCAGCACCCAAACGACTCCGTTGGAGCCACGAACACCTCGCATGGGACCAATGTAACTTGTAGGAACTGACCGCGTAGTCTCGGGTCTCTCGGTTTGGGAGTATGACGATAATTTACGAAAATCACACTTTGACTTGAAAACAAGCCGTTAAAGGGTGAAAACCAAACCCAGCCCCCAAACGACCTCGTAGGAGGCACGAACACCTCGCACGGGACCAATGTAACTTGTAGAAACTGACCGCGTAGTCCAGGGTCTCCCGGTTTGAGAGTGTGACGATAATTTGCAAAAATCACACGTAGACTTGAAAACAGGTCGTTAAAGAGTGAAAACCCAAACCATCCCCCAAACGACCCCGTACGAGGTACGAACACCTCGCACGGGACAAATGTAACTTGTAGGAACTGACCACGTAGTCCCGGGTCTCCCGGTTTGAGAGTATGACGATAATTTATGAAAATCACAGTTAGACTTGAAAACAGGCCGTTAAAGGGTGAAAACCCATACCATAACTCAAACGACCCCGTAGGAGGCACATACACCTCGCACGGGACCGATGTAACTTATAGGAACTGAACGCGTAGTCCCGGGTCTCCCGGTTTGAGAGTGTGACGATAATTTGCAAAAATCACACGTAGACTTGAAAACAGGCCGTTAAAGGGTGAAAACCCAAACCATCCCCCAAATGACCCCGTACGAGGTACGAACACCTCGCACGGGACAAATGTAACTTGTAGGAACTGACCACGTAGTCCCGGGTCTCCCGGTTTGAGAGTATGACGATAATTTATGAAAATCACAGTTAGACTTGAAAACGGGCCGTTAAAGGGTGAAAACCCATACCATACCTCAAACGACCCCGTAGGAGGCACATACACCTCGCACGGGACCAATGTAACTTATAGGAACTGAACGCGTAGTCCCGGGTCTCCCGGTTTGAGAGTATGACGATAATTTGCAAAAATCACACTTAGACTTGAAAACAGGCCGTTAAAAGGTGAAAACCCAAACCAGCCCCCAAACGACCCCATAGGAGGCACGAACACCTCGCACAGGACCAATGTAACTTATAGGAACTGACCGCGTAGTCTCGGGTCTCCCCGTTTGAAAGTATGACGATAATTTTCAAAAATCACACTTAGACTTGAAAACAGGCTGTTAAAGGGTGAAAACCCAAACCAGCCCCCAAACAACCACGGAGGAGGTACAAAAACCTCGCACGGGACAAATGTAACTTGTACGAACTGACCGCGTAGTCCCGGGTCTCTCGGTTTGAGAGTATGACGATAATTTGTGAAAATCACACTTAGACTTGAAAACAGGCCGTTAAAGGGTGAAAACCCAAACCATCCCTCAAACGACCCCGTAGGAGGCACGAACACCTTGCACGGGACCAATGCAACTTGTAGGAACTAAACGCGTAGTCCCGGGTCTCCCGGTATGAGAGTATGACGATAATTTGCAAAAATCACACTTAGACTTGAAAACAGGTCGTTAAAGGGTGAAAACCCAAACCAGCACCCAAACGACTCCGTAGGAGGCACGAACACCTCGCACGGGACCAATGTAACTTAAATGAACTGAACGCGTAGTCCTGGGTCTCCCCGTTTGAGAGTATGATAATAATTTGCAAAAATCACACTTAGACTTGTAAACAGGCCGTTAAAGGGTGAAAACCCAAACCAGCCCCCAAACGACCCCATAGGAGGCACGAACACCTCGCACAGGACCAATGTAACTTATAGGAACTGACCGCGTAGTCCCGGGTCTCTCTGTTTGAAAGTATGATGATCATTTTTAAAAATCACACTTAGACTTGAAAACAGGCTGTTAAAGGGTGAAAACCCAAACCAGCCCCAAAACGACCCCGTAGGAGGTACAAAAACCTCGCACGGGACAAATGTAACTTGTAGGAACTGACCGCGTAGTCCCGGGTCTCCCGGTTTGAGAGTATGACAATAATTTGTGAAAATCACACTTAGACTTGAAAACAGGCCGTTAAAGGGTGAAAAACCCAAACCAGCCCCCAAACGACCCCGTAGGAGGCACGAACACCTCGCACGGGACCAATGTAACTTGTAGGAACTCACCACGTAGTCTCGGGTCTCCCGATTTGAGAGTATGACGATAATTTTCGAAAATCACACTTAGACTTGAAAACAGGCCGTTAAAGGGTGAAAACCCAAACCAGCCCTCAAAGGACGCCGTGGGAACCACGAACACCGCGCTCAGGACCATTGTAACCTGTATGAACTGACCGCGTAGTCCCGGGTCTCCCGGTTAGAGAGTGACGATAATTCATTAAAATCACACTTAGACTTGAAAATTGACCGTTAATGGGTGAAAAACAAAACCAGCCCCCAAACGACCCCGTAGGAGGCACGAACACCTCGCACGGGATAAATGTAACTTATAGGAACTGACCGTGTCGTCCTGGATCTCCCGGTTTGAGAGTATGATGATAATTTGCGAAAATCATCACTTAGACTTGAAAACTAGTCGTTAAAGGGTGAAAACCCAAATCAGCCCCCTAACGACCCCGTAGGAGGCACGAACACCTCGCACGGGACCAATGCAACTTGTAGGAACTAACCGCGTAGTCTCGGGTCTCTCGGTTTGAGATTATGGCGATAATTTGAAAAAATAATAATTAGACTTGAAAACAGGCCGTTATAGGGTGAAAACCCAAACCAACCCTCAAACAGCGTCATGGGAGGCACGAACACCGCGCTCGGGACCATTATAACTTATAGGAACTGACCGCGTAGTCTCGGGTCTCTCGGTTTGGGAGTATGACGATAATTTACGAAAATCACACTTTCACTTGAAAACAAGCCGTTAAAGGGTGAAAACCAAACCCAGCCCCCAAACGACCTCGTAGGAGGCACGAACACCTCGCACGGGACCAATGTAACTTGTAGAAACTGACCGCGTAGTCCAGGGTCTCCCGGTTTGAGAGTGTGACGATAATTTGCAAAAATCACACGTAGACTTGAAAACAGGCCGTTAAAGGGTGAAAACCCAAACGACCCCGTACGAGGTACGAACACCTCGCACGGGACAAATGTAACTTGTAGGAACTGACCACGTAGTCCCGGGTCTCCCGGTTTGAGAGTATGACGATAATTTATGAAAATCACAGTTAGACTTGAAAACAGGCCGTTAAAGGGTGAAAACCCATACCATAACTCAAACGACCCCGTAGGAGGCACATACACCTCGCACGGGACCAATGTAACTTATAGGAACTGAACGCGTAGTCCCGGGTCTCCCGGTTTGAGAGTGTGACGATAATTTGCAAAAATCACACGTAGACTTGAAAACAGGCCGTTAAAGGGTGAAAACCCAAACCATCCCCTAAACGACCCCGTACGAGGTACGAACACCTCGCACGGGACAAATGTAACTTGTAGGAACTGACCACGTAGTCCCGGGTCTCCCGGTTTGAGAGTATGACGATAATTTATGAAAATCACAGTTAGACTTGAAAATAGGCCGTTAAAGGGTGAAAACCCATACCATACCTCAAACGACCCCGTAGGAGGCACATACACCTCGCACGGGACCAATGTAACTTATAGGAACTGAACGCGTAGTCCCGGGTCTCCCGGTTTGAGAGTATGACGATAATTTGCAAAAATCACACTTAGACTTGAAAACAGGCCGTTAAAGGGTGAAAACCCAAACCAGCCCCCAAACGACCCCATAGGAGGCACGAACACCTCGCACAGGACCAATGTAACTTATAGGAACTGACCGCGTAGTCTCGGGTCTCCCCGTTTGAAAGTATGACGATAATTTTCAAAAATCACACTTAGACTTGAAAACAGGCTGTTAAAGGGTGAAAACCCAAACCAGCCCCCAAACGACCCCGTAGGAGGTACAAAAACCTCGCACGGGACAAATGTAACTTGTATGAACTGACCGCGTAGTCCCGGGTCTCTCGGTTTGAGAGTATGACGATAATTTGTGAAAATCACAGTTAGACTTGAAAACAGGCCGTTAAAGGGTGAAAACCCAAACCATCCCTCAAACGACCCCGTAGGAGGCACGAACACCTCGCACGGGACCAATGATACTTGTAGGAACTGAACGCGTAGTCCCGGGTCTCCCGGTATGAGAGTATGACGATAATTTGCAAAAATCACACTTAGACTTGAAAACAGGTCGTTAAAGGGTGAAAACCCAAACCAGCACCCAAACGACTCCGTAGGAGGCACGGACACCTCGCACGGGACCAATGTAACTTAAAGGAACTGAACGCGTAGTCCTGGGTCTCCCCGTTTGAGAGTATTATCATAATTTGCAAAAATCACACTTAGACTTGTAAACAGGCCGTTAAAGGGTGAAAACCCAAACCAGCCCCCAAACGACCCCATAGGAGGCACGAACACCCCGCACAGGACCAATGTAACTTATAGGAACTGACCGCGTAGTCCCGGGTCTCTCTGTTTGAAAGTATGATGATCATTTTTAAAAATCACACTTAGACTTGAAAACAGGCTGTTAAAGGGTGAAAACCCAAAACGACCCCGTAGGAGGTACAAAAACCTCGCACGGGACAAATGTAACTTGTAGGAACTGACCGCGTAGTCCCGGGTCTCCCGGTTTGAGAGTATGACAATAATTTGTGAAAATCACACTTAGACTTGAAAACAGGCCGTTAAAGGGTGAAAAACCCAAACCAGCCCCCAAACGACCCCGTAGGAGGCACGAACACCTCGCACGGGACCAATGTAACTTGTAGGAACTCACCACGTAGTCTCGGGTCTCTCGATTTGAGAGTATGACGATAATTTTCGAAAATCACACTTAGACTTGAAAACAGGCCGTTAAAGGGTGAAAACCCAAACCAGCCCTCAAAGGACGCCGTGGGAACCACGAACACCGCGTTCAGGACCATTGTAACCTGTATGAACTGACCGCGTAGTCCCGGGTCTCCCGGTTAGAGAGTGACGATAATTCGTGAAAATCACACTTAGACTTGAAAACTGACCGTTAATGGGTGAAAAACAAAACCAGCCCCCAAACGACCCCGTAGGAGGCACGAACACCTCGCACGGGATAAATGTAACTTATAGGAACTGACCGTGTCGTCCTGGATCTCCCGGTTTGAGAGTATGATGATAATTTGCGAAAATCATCACTTAGACTTGAAAACTAGCCGTTAAAGGGTGAAAACCCAAATCAGCCCCCTAACGACCCCGTAGGAGGCACGAACACCTCGCACGGGACCAATGTAACTTGTAGGAACTAACCGCGTAGTCTCGGGTCTCTCGGTTTGAGATTATGGCGATAATTTGAAAAAATAACAATTAGACTTGAAAACAGGCCGTTATAGGGTGAAAACCCAAACCAACCCTCAAACGACGTCATGGGAGGCACGAACACCGCGCTCGGGACCATTATAACTTATAGGAACTGACCGCGTAGTCTCGGGTCTCTCGGTTTGGGAGTATGACGATAATTTACGAAAATCACACTTTCACTTGAAAACAAGCCGTTAAAGGGTGAAAACCAAACCCAGCCCCCAAACGACCTCGTAGGAGGCACGAACACCTCGCACGGGACCAATGTAACTTGTAGAAACTGACCGCGTAGTCCAGGGTCTCCCGGTTTGAGAGTGTGACGATAATTTGCAAAAATCACACGTAGACTTGAAAACAGGCCGTTAAAGGGTGAAAACCCAAACCATCCCCCAAACGACCCCGTACGAGGTACGAACACCTCGCACGGGACAAATGTAACTTGTAGGAACTGACCACGTAGTCCCGGGTCTCCCGGTTTGAGAGTATGACGATAATTTATGAAAATCACAGTTAGACTTGAAAACAGGCCGTTAAAGGGTGAAAACCCATACCATAACTCAAACGACCCCGTAGGAGGCACATACACCTCGCACGGGACCAATGTAACTTATAGGAACTGAACGCGTAGTCCCGGGTCTCCCGGTTTGAGAGTGTGACGATAATTTGCAAAAATCACACGTAGACTTGAAAACAGGCCGTTAAAGGGTGAAAACCCAAACCATCCCCTAAACGACCCCGTACGAGGTACGAACACCTCGCACGGGACAAATGTAACTTGTAGGAACTGACCACGTAGTCCCGGGTCTCCCGGTTTGAGAGTATGACGATAATTTATGAAAATCACAGTTAGACTTGAAAACAGGCCGTTAAAGGGTGAAAACCCATACCATACCTCAAACGACCCCGTAGGAGGCACATACACCTCGCACGGGACCAATGTAACTTATACGAACTGAACGCGTAGTCCCGGGTCTCCCGGTTTGAGAGTATGACGATAATTTGCAAAAATCACACTTAGACTTGAAAACAGGCCGTTAAAGGGTGAAAACCCAAACCAGCCCCCAAACGACCCCATAGGAGGCACGAACACCTCGCACAGGACCAATGTAACTTATAGGAACTGACCGCGTAGTCTCGGGTCTCCCCGTTTGAAAGTATGACGATAATTTTCAAAAATCACACTTAGACTTGAAAACAGGCTGTTAAAGGGTGAAAACCCAAACCAGCCCCCAAACGACCCCGTAGGAGGTACAAAAACCTCGCACGGGACAAATGTAACTTGTACGAACTGACCGCGTAGTCCCGGGTCTCTCGGTTTGAGAGTATGACGATAATTTGTGAAAATCACAGTTAGACTTGAAAACAGGCCGTTAAAGGGTGAAAACCCAAACCATCCCTCAAACGACCCCATAGGAGGAACGAACACCTCGCACGGGACCAATGCAACTTGTAGGAACTGAACGCGTAGTCCCGGGTCTCCCGGTATGAGAGTATGACGATAATTTGCAAAAATCACACTTAGACTTGAAAACAGGTCGTTAAAGGGTGAAAACCCAAACCAGCACCCAAACGAGTCCGTAGGAGGCACGGACACCTCGCACGGGACCAATGTAACTTAAAGGAACTGAACGCGTAGTCCTGGGTCTCCCCGTTTGAGAGTATGATCATAATTTGCAAAAATCACACTTAGACTTGTAAACAGGCCGTTAAAGGGTGAAAACCCAAACCAGCCCCCAAACGACCCCATAGGAGGCACGAACACCTCGCACAGGACCAATGTAACTTATAGGAACTGACCGCGTAGTCCCGGGTCTCTCTGTTTGAAAGTATGATGATCATTTTTAAAAATCACACTTAGACTTGAAAACAGGCTGTTAAAGGGTGAAAACCCAAACCAGCCCCCAAACGACCCCGTAGGAGGTACAAAAACCTCGCACGGGACAAATGTAACTTATAGGAACTGACCGCGTAGTCCCGGGTCTCCCGGTTTGAGAGTATGACAATAATTTGTGAAAATCACACTTAGACTTGAAAACAGGCCGTTAAAGGGTGAAAAACCCAAACCAGCCCCCAAATGACCCCGTAGGAGGCACGAACACCTCGCACGGGACCAATGTAACTTGTAGGAACTCACCACGTAGTCTCGGGTCTCCCGATTTGAGAGTATGACGATAATTTTCGAAAATCACACTTAGACTTGAAAACAGGCCGTTAAAGGGTGAAAACCCAAACCAGCCCTCAAAGGACGCCGTGGGAACCACGAACACCGCGCTCAGGACCATTGTAACCTGTATGAACTGACCGCGTAGGCCCGGGTCTCCCGGTTAGAGAGTATGACGATAATTCGTGAAAATCACACTTAGACTTGAAAACTGACCGTTAATGGGTGAAAAACAAAACCAGCCCCCAAACGACCCCGTAGGAGGCACGAACACCTCGCACGGGATAAATGTAACTTATAGGAACTGACCGTGTCGTCCTGGATCTCCCGGTTTGAGAGTATGATGATAATTTGCGAAAATCATCACTTAGACTTGAAAACTAGCCGTTAAAGGGTGAAAACCCAAATCAGCCCCCTAACGACCCCGTAGGAGGCACGAACACCTCGCACGGGACCAATGTAACTTGTAGGAACTAACCGCGTAGTCTCGGGTCTCTCGGTTTGAGATTATGGCGATAATTTGAAAAACTAACAATTAGACTTGAAAACAGGTCGTTATAGGGTGAAAACCCGAACCAACCCTCAAACGACGTCATGGGAGGCACGAACACCGCGCTCGGGACCATATAACATGTAGGTACTGACCATGTAGTCCCGGGTCTCCCGGTTAGAGAGTATGACAATAATTTGCGACAATCACACATAGACTTGAAAACAAGCCATTAAAGGGTGAAAACCCAACTAGCCCCCAAACGACCCCGTAGGAGGCACGAACACCTCGCACGGGACCAATGTAACTTGTAGAAACTGACCGCGTAGTCCAGGGTCTCTCGGTTTGAGAGTGTGACGATAATTTGCAAAAATCACACGTAGACTTGAAAACAGGCCGTTAAAGGGTGAAAACCCAAACCATCACTCAAACGACCCCGTAGGAGGCACGAACACCTCGCACGGGACCAATGTAACTTGTAGAAACTGACCGCGTAGTCCAGGGTCTCCCGGTTTGAGAGTATGACAATAATTTGTGAAAATCACACTTAGACTTGAAAACAGGCCGTTAAACGGTGAAAACCCATACCATACCTCAAATGATCCCGTAGGAGGCACGAACACCTCGCACGGGACCAATGTAACTTATAGGAACAGAACGCGTAGTCCCGGGTCTCCCGGTTTGAGAGTGTGACGATAATTTGCAAAAATAACACGTAGACTTGAAAACAGGCCGTTAAAGGGTGAAAACCCAAACCATCCCCCAAACGACGCCGTACGAGGTACGAACACCTCGCACGGGACAAATGTAACTTGTAGGAACTGACCACGTAGTCCCGGGTCTCCCGGTTTGAGAGTATGACGATAATTTATGAAAATCACAGTTAGACTTGAAAACAGGCCGTTAAATGGTGAAAACCCATACCATACCTCAAACGACACCGTAGGAGGCACATACACCTCGCACGGGACCAGTGTAACTTATAGGAACTGAACGCGTAGTCCCGGGTCTCCCGGTTTGAGAGTATGACGATAATTTGCAAAAATCACACTTAGACTTGAAAACAGGCCGTTAAAAGGTGAAAACCCAAACCAGCCCCCAAACGACCCCATAGGAGCCACGAACACCTCGCACAGGACCAATGTAACTTATAGGAACTGACCGCGTAGTCTCGGGTCTCCCCGTTTGAAAGTATGACGATAATTTTCAAAAATCACACTTAGACTTGAAAACAGGCTGTTAAATGGTGAAAACCCAAACCAGCCCCCAAACGACCCCGTAGGAGGTACAAAAACCTCGCACGGGACAAATGTAACTTGTACGAACTGACCGCGTAGTCCCGGGTCTCTCGGTTTGAGAGTATGATGATAATTTGTGAAAATCACACTTAGACTTGAAAACAGGCCGTTAAAGGGTGAAAACCCAAACCATCCCTCAAACGACCCCGTAGGAGGCACGGACACCTCGCACGGGACCAATGCAATTTGTAGGAACTGAACGCGTAGTCCCGGGTCTCCCGGTATGAGAGTATGACGATAATTTGCAAAAATCACACTTAGACTTGAAAACAGGCCGTTAAAGGGTGAAAACCCAAACCAGCACCCAAACGACTCCGTAGGAGGCACGAACACCTCGCACGGGACCAATGTAATTTAAAGGAACTGAACGCGTAGTCCTGGGTCTCCCCGTTTGAGAGTATGATCATAATTTGCAAAAATCACACTTAGACTTGTAAACAGGCCGTTAAAGGGTGAAAACCCAAACCAGCCCCCAAACGACCCCATAGGAGGCACGAACACCTCGCACAGGACCAATGTAACTTATAGGAACTGACCGCGTAGTCCCGGATCTCTCTGTTTGAAAGTATGATGATCATTTTTAAAAATCACACTTAGACTTGAAAACAGGCTGTTAAAGGGTGAAAACCCAAACCAGCCCCCAGACGACCCCGTAGGAGGTACAAAAACCTCGCACGGGACAAATGTAACTTGTAGGAACTGACCGCGTAGTCCCGGGTCTCTCGGTTTGAGAGTATGACAATAATTTGTGAAAATCACACTTAGACTTGAAAACAGGCCGTTAAAGGGTGAAAAACCCAAACCAGCCCCCAAACGACCCCGTAGGAGGCACGAACACCTCGCACGGGACCAATGTAACTTGTAGGAACTCACCACGTAGTCTCGAGTCTCCCGATTTGAGAGTATGACGATAATTTTCGCAAATCACACTTAGACTTGAAAACAGGCCGTTAAAGGGTGAAAACCCAAACCAGCCCTCAAAGGACGCCGTGGGAACCACGAACACCGCGCTCAGGACCATTGTAACCTGTATGAACTGACCGCGTAGTCCAGGGTCTCCCGGTTAGAGAGTATGACGATAATTCGTGAAAATCACACTTAGACTTGAAAACTGACCGTTAATGGGTGAAAAACAAAACCAGCCCCCAAACGACCCCGTAGGAGGCACGAACACCTCGCACGGGATAAATGTAACTTATAGGAACTGACCGTGTCGTCCTGGATCTCCCGGTTTGAGAGTATGATGATAATTTGCGAAAATCATCACTTAGACTTGAAAACTAGCCGTTAAAGGGTGAAAACCCAAATCAGCCCCCTAACGACCCCGTAGGAGGCACGAACACCTCGCACGGGAGCAATGTAACTTGTAGGAACTAACCGCGTAGTCTCGGGTCTCTCGGTTTGAGATTATGGCGATAATTTGAAAAAATAACAATTAGACTTGAAAACAGGCCGTTATAGGGTGAAAACCCAAACCAACCCTCAAACGACGTCATGGGAGGCACGGACACCGCGCTCGGGACCATTATAACATGTAGGTACTGACCACGTAGTCCCGGGTCTCCCGGTTAGAGAGTATGACGATAATTTGCGACAATCACACATAGACTTGAAAACAAGCCATTAAAGGGTGAAAACCCAACCAGCTCCCAAACGACCCCGTAGGAGGCACGAACACCTCGCACGGGACCAATGTAACTTATAGGAACTGAACGCGTAGTCCCGGGTCTCCCGGTTTGAGAGTATGACGATAATTTGCAAAAATCACACTTAGACTTGAAAATAGGCCGTTAAAGGGTGAAAACCCAAACCAGCCCCCAAACGACCCCATAGGAGGCACGAACACCTCGCACAGGACCAATGTAACTTATAGGAACTGACCGCGTAGTCCCGGGTCTCCCCGTTTGAAAGTATGACGATAATTTTCAAAATTCACACTTAGACTTGAAAACAGGCTGTTAAAGGGTGAAAACCCAAACCAGCCCCCAAACGACCCCGAAGGAGGTATGAAAACCTCGCACGGGACAAATGTAAGTTGTAGGAACTGACCGCGTAGTCCCGGGTCTCCCGATTTGAGAGTATGACGATAATTTGTGAAAATCACACTTAGACTTGAAAACAGGCCGTTAAAGGGTGAAAACCCAAACCATCCCTCAAACGACCCCGTAGGAGGCACGAACACCTCGCACGGGACCAATGCAACTTGTAGGAACTGAACGCGTAGTCCCGGGTCTCCCGGTTTGAGAGTATGACGATAATTTGCAAAAATCACACTTAGACTTGAAAACAGGTCGTTAAAGGGTGAAAACCCAAACCAGCACCCAAACGATTCCGTAGGAGGCACGAACACCTCGCACGGGACCAATGTAACTTAAAGGAACTGAACGCGTAGTCCTGGGTCTCCCCGTTTAAGAGTATGATCATAATTTGCAAAAATCAAACTTAAACTTGTAAACAGGCCGTTAAAGGGTGAAAACCCAAACCAGCCCCCAAACGACCCCATAGGAGGCACGAACACCTCGCACAGGACCAATGTAACTTATAGGAACTGACCGCGTAGTCCCGAGTCTCTCTGTTTGAAAGTATGATGATAATTTTCAAAAATCACACTTAGACTTGAAAACAGGCTGTTAAAGGGTGAAAACCCAAACCAGCCCCTAAACGACCCCGTAGGAGGTACAAAAACCTCGCACGGGACAAATGTAACTTGTAGGAACTGACCGCGTAGTCCCGGGTCTCCCGGTTTGAGAGTATGACAATAATTGCTGAAAATCACACTTAGACTTGAAAACAGGCCGTTAAAGGGTGAAAAACCCAAACCAGCCCCCAAACGACTCCATAGGAGGCACGAACACCTCGCACGGGACAAATGTAACTTGTAGGAACTGACCACGTAGTCCCGGGCCTCCCGGTTTGAGAGTATGATGATAATTTGCAAAAATCACACTTAGACTTGAAAACAGGCCGTTAAAGGGTGAAAACCCAAACCAGCCCTCAACGGACGCCGTGGGAACCACGACCACCGCGCTCAGGACCATTGTAACCAGTATGAACTGACCGCGTAGTCCCGGGTCTCCCGGTTAGAGAGTATGACGATAATTCGTGAAAATCACACTTCGACTTGAAAACCGACCGTTAATGGGTGAAAAACAAAACCAGCCCCCAAACGACCCCGTAGGAGGCACAAACACCTCGCACGGGATAAATGTAACTTATAGGAACTGACCGTGTCATCCTGGATCTCCCGGTTTGAGAGTATGATGATAATTTGCGAAAATCATCACTTAGACTTGAAAACTGGCCGCTAAAGGGTGAAAACCCAAATCAACCCCCTAACGACCCCGTAGGAGGCACGAACACCTCGCACGGGACCAATGTAACTTGTAGGAACTAACCGCGTAGTCTCGGGTCTCTCGGTTTGAGATTATGGCGATAATTTCAAAAAATAATAATTAGACTTGAAAACAGGCCGTTATAGGGTGAAAACCCAAACCAGCCCTCAAACGACGTCATGGGAGGCACGAACACAGCGCACGGGACCATTATAACTTGTAGGTACTGACCACGTAGTCCCGGGTCTCCCGGTTAGAGAGTATGACGATAATTTGCGACAATCACACATAGACTTGAAAACAAGCCATTAAAGGGTGAAAACCCAACCAGCCCCCAAACGACCCCGTAGGAGGCACGAACACCTCGCACGGGACAAATGTAACTTGTAGGAACTGACCACGTAGTCCCGAGTCTCCCGGTTTGAGAGTATGACGATAATTTGTGAAAATCACACTTAGATTTAAAAACAGGCCGTTAAAGGGCGAAAACCCATACCATCCCTCAAACGACCCCGTAGGAGGCACGAACACCTCGCACGAGACCAATGTAACTTGTAGGAACTGAACGCGTAGTCCCAGGTCTCCCGGTTTGAGAGTATGAAGATAATTTGCAAAAATCACACTTAGACTTGAAAACAGGCCGTTAAAGGGTGAAAACCCAAACCAGCCCTCAAACGACGCCGTTGGAGGCACGAACACCGCGCTCGGGACCATTGTAACTTGTATGAACTGACCGCGTAGTCCCGGGTCTCCCGGTTAGAGAGTATGACGATAATTCGTGAAAATCACACTTAGACTTGAAAACTGACCGTTAATGGGTGAAAAACCAAACCAGCCCCCAAACGACCCCGTAGGAGGCACGAACACCTCGCACGGGATAAATGTAAATTGTAGGAACTGACCGTGTCGTCCTGGATCTCCCGGTTTGAGAGTATGATGATAATTTGCGAAAATCATCACTTAGACTTGAAAACTGGCCGTTAAAGGGTGAAAACCCAAATCAGCCCCCTAACGACCCCGTAGGAGGCACGAACACCTCGCACGGGACCAATGTAACTTGTAGGAACTAACCGCGTTGTCTCGGGTCTCTCGGTTTGAGATTATGGCGATAATTTGAAAAAATAACAATTAGACTTGAAAACAGGCCGTTATAGGGTGAAAACCCAATCCAGCCCTCAAACGACGTCATGGGAGGCACGAACACCGCGCTCGGGACCATTGTAACTTGTAGGAACTGATCGCGTAGTCCCGGGTCTACCGGTTTGAGAGTATGACAATAATTTGTGAAAATCACACTTAGACTTGAAAACAGGCCGTTAAACGGTGAAAACCCATACCATACCTCAAATGATCCCGTAGGAGGCACGAACACCTCGCACGGGACCAATGTAACTTATAGGAACTGAACGCGTAGTCCCGGGTCTCCCGGTTTGAGAGTGTGATGATAATTTGCCAAAATCACACGTAGACTTTAAAACAGGCCGTTAAAGGGTGAAAACCCAAACCAGCACCCAAACGACTCCGTAGGAGGCACGAACACCTCGCACGGGACCAATGTAACTTATAGGAACTGAACGCGTAGTCCTGGGTCTCCCCATTTGAGAGTATGATGATAATTTGCAAAAATCACACTTAGACTTGTAAACAAGCTGTTAAAGGGTGAAAACCCAAACAAGCCCTCAAACGACGCCGTTGGAGGCACGAACACCGCGCTCGGGACCATTGTAACTTGTATGAACTGACCGCGTAGTCCCGGGTCTCCCGGTTAGAGACTATGAGGATAATTTGTGAAAATCACACTTAGACTTGAAAAGAGGCAGTTAAAGGGTGAAAACCCAAATCAGCTCCCGAACGACCCCGTAGGTGGCACGAACACCTCGGACGGGACCAATGCAACTTATAGGAACTGAACGCGTAGACCCGGGTCTCCCGGTTTGAGAGTATGATGATAATTTGCAAAAATCACACTTAGAATTGAAAACAGGTCGTTAAAGGGTGAAAACCCAAACCAGCACCCAAAAGACTCCGTAGGAGGCACGAACACCTCGAGCGGAACCAATGTAACTTATAGGAACTGAACGCGTAGTCCCGGGTCTCCCAGTTTGAGAGTATGAAGATAATTTGCAAAAATCACACTTAGACTTGTAAACAGGCCGTTAAAGGGTGAAAACCCAAACCATCCCCCAAACGACCCCATAGAAGGCACGAACACCTCGCACAGGACCAATGTAACTTATAGGAACTGACCGCGTAGTCCCGGGTCTCCCCGTTTGAAAATATGATGATAATTTTCAAAAATCACACTTAGACTTGAAAATAGGCTGTTAAAGGGTGAAAACCCAAACCAGCCCCCAAACGACCCTGTCGGAGGTACAAAAACCTCGCACGGGACAAATGTAACTTGTAGGAACTGATCGCGTAGTCCCGGGTGTCCCGATTTGAGAGTATGACAATAATTTTTGAAAATCACACTTAGACTTGAAAACAGGCCGTTAAAGGGTGAAAACCCATACCATCCCTCAAACGACCCCGTAGGAGGCACGAACACCTCGCACGGGACCAATGTAACTTACAGGAACTGAACGCGTAGTCCCGGGTCTCCCGGTTTGAGAGTATGACGATAATTTGCAAAAATCTCACTTAGACTTGAAAACAGGCCGTTAAAGGGTTAAAACCCAAACCAGCCACCAAACGACTCCATAGGAGGCACGAACACCTCGCACGGGACAAATGTAACTTGTAGGAACGGACCACGTAGTCCCGGGCCTCCCGGTTTGAGAGTATGACGATAATTTGCAAAAATCACAATTAGACTTGAAAACAGGCCGTTAAAGGGTGAAAACCCAAACCAGCCCTCAAAGGACGCCGTGGGAACCACGAACACCGCGCTCAGGACCATTGTAACCTGTATGAACTGACCGCGTAGTCCCGGGTCTCCCGGTTAGAGAGTATGACGATAATTCATGAAAATCACACTTAGACTTGAAAACTGACCGTTAATGGGTGAAAAACCAAACCAGCCCCCAAACGACCCCGTAGGAGGCACGAACACCTCGCACGGGATAAATGTAACTTGTAGGAACTGATCGTGTCGTCCTGGATCTCCCGGTTTGAGAGTATGATGATAATTTGCGAAAATCATCACTTAGACTTGAAAACTGGCCGTTAAAGGGTGAAAACCCAAATCAGCCCCCTAACGACCCCGTAGGAGGCACGAACACCTCGCACGGGACCAATGTAACTTGTAGGAACTAACCGCGTAGTCTCGGGTCTCTCGGTTTGAGATTAAGGCGATAATTTGAAAAAATAACAATTAGACTTGAAAATAGGCCGTTATAGGGTGAAAACCCAAACCAGCCCTCAAACGACGTCATGGGAGGCACGAACACCGCGCTCGGGACCATTGTAACTTATAGGAACTGACCACGTAGTCCCGGGTCTCCCGGTTAGAGAGTATGACGATAATTTGCGACAATCACACATAGACTTGAAAACAAGCCGTTAAAGGGTGAAAACCCAAACAAGCCCCCAAACGACCCCGTAGGAGGCACAAACACCTCGCACGGGACAAATGTAACTTGTAGGAACTGACCACGTAGTCCCGGGTCTCCCGGTTTGAGAGTATGACGGTAATTTGTGAAAATCACACTTAGATTTAAAAACAGGCCGTTAAAGGGTGAAAACCCATACCATCCCTCAAACGACACCGTAGGAGACGCGAACACCTCGCACGGGACCAATGTAACTTGTAGGAACTGAACGCGTAGTCCCGGGTCTCCCGGTTTGAGAGTATGAAGGTAATTTGCAAAAATCACACTTAGACTTGAAAACAGGCTGTTAAAGGGTTAAAACCCAAACCAGCCCTCAAACGACGCCGTTGGAGGCACGAACACCGCGCTCGGGACCATTGTGACTTGTATGAACTGACCGCGTAGTCCCGGGTCTCCCGGTTAGAGATTATGACGATAATTTGCGAAAATCACACTTAGACTTGAAAAGAGGCCGTTAAAGGGTGAAAAACCAAATCAGCCCCCAAACGACCTCGTCGGAGGCACGAACACCTCGCACGGGACCAATGTAACTTGTAGGAACTGACCGCGTAGTCATGGGTCTCTTGGTTTAAGATTATGACGATAATTTGAAAAAATAATACTTAGACTTAAAACAGGCCAATAAAGGGTGAAAACCCAAACCAGCCCCCAAACGACCCCGTAAAAGGAACGAACACCTCGCACGGGACCAATGTAACTTGTAGGAACTGACTGCGTCATCCCGGGTCTCCCGGTTTGAGAGTATGACGATAATTTGCGAAAATCACAATTAGACTTCAAAACAAGCCGTTAAAGGGTGAAAACCCAAACCAACCCCCAAACGACCCCGTAGGAGGCACGAACACCTCGCACGGGACCAATGTAACTTGTAGAAACTGACCGCGTAGTCCAGGGTCTCCCCGTTTTAGAGTATGACGATAATTTGCAAAAATCACACTTAGACTTGAAAAGAGGTTGTTAAAGGGTGAAAACCCAAACCAGCCCCCAAACGACCCCGTAGGAGGTACGAACACCTCGCACGGGACAAATGTAACTTGTAGGAACTGACCACGTAGTCCCGGGTCTCCCAGTTTTAAAGTATGACGATAATTTGTGAAAATCACACTGAGACTTGAAAACAGGTCGTTAAAGGGTGAAAACCCATACCATACATCAAACGACCCCGTAGGAGGTACGAACACCTCGCACGGGACCAATGTAACTTATAGGAACTGAACGCGTAGTCCCGGGTCTCCCCATTTGAGAGTATGACGATAATTTGTAAAAATCACACTTAGACTTGAAAACAGGCCGTTAAAGGGTGAAAACCCAAACCAGCCCCCAAACGACTCCGTAGGAGGCACGAACACCTCGCACGGGACCAATGTAACTTGTAGGAACTGACCGCGTAGTCCCGGGTCTCTTGGTTTGAGATTATGATGATAATTTGAAAAAATAATACTTAGACTTAAAAAAAAGGCCGTTAAAGGGTGAAAACCTAAACCAGCCCCCAAACGACCCCGTAAGAGGCACGAACACCTCGCACGGGACAAATGTAACTTGTAGGAACTGACTGCGTCATCCCGGGTCTCCTGGTTTGAGAGTATGATGAAAATTTCAAAAATCACACTTAGACTTGAAAACAAGCCGTTAAAGAGTGAAAACCCAAACCATCCCCAAAACGACCCTGTAGGAGGCACGAACACCTCGTACGGGACCAATGTAACCTGTAGAAACTGACCGCGTAGTCGCGGGTCTCCCCGTTTGAGAGTATGACGATAATTTGTGAAAATCACACTTAGACTTGAAAACAGGCCGTTAAACGGTGAAAACCCATACCATACCTCAAATGATCCCGTAGGAGGCACGAACACCTCGCACGGGACCAATGTAACCTGTAGAAACTGACCGCGTAGTCCCGGGTCTCCCCGTTTGAGAGTATGACGATAATTTGAAAAATCACACTTAGATTTGAAAACAAGCCGTTAAAGGGTGGAAACCCAAACCACCCTCAAACGACCCCGTACGAGGTACTAACAACTCGCACGGGACAAATGTAACTTGTAGGAACTGACCATGTAGTCCCGGGTCTCCCGATTTGAGAGTATGACGATATTTTGTGAAAATCACACTTAGACATGAAAACAGGCCGTTAAAGGGTGAAAACCCATACCATACCTCAAACGACCCCGTAGGAGGCACGAACACCTCGTACGGGACCAATGTAACCTATAGGAACTGAACGCGTAGTCCCGGGTCTCCCGGTATAAGAGTATGATGATAATTTGCAAAAATCACACTTAATCTTGAAAACAGGCCGTTAAAGGGTCAAAACCCAAACCAGCCCCCAAACGACTCCGTAGGAGGCACGAACACCTCGCACGGGACCAATGTAACTTGTTGGAACTGATCGCGTAGTCTCGGGTCTCTCGGTTTGCGAGTATGACGATAATTTGCAAAAATCACACTTAGACTTGAAAACAGGCCGTTAAAGGGTGAATACCCAAACCATCCCTCAAAGGACGCCATGGGAGGCACGAACACTGCGCTCGGGACCATTGTAACTTGAATGAACTGACCGCGTAGTCCCGGGTCTCCCGGTTAGAGAGTATGACGATAATTTGTAAAAATCACACTTAGACATGAAAACAGGCCGTTAAAGGGTGAAAACCCAAACCCGCACCCAAACGACTCCGTAGGAGGCACGAACACCTCGCACGGGACCAATGTAACTTATAGGAACTGAACGTGTAGTCCCGAGTCTCCCCGTTTGAGAGTATGATGATAATTTTCAAAAATCACACTTAGACTATAAAACAGGCTGTTAAAGGGTGAGAACCCAAACCAGCCCCCAAACGACCCCGTACGAGGTACGAACACCTCGCAGGGGACAAATGTAACATGTAGGAACTGGCCACGTAGTCCCGGGTCTCCCGATTCGAGAGTATGACGATAATTTGTGAAAATCACACTTAGACTTGAAACCAGGCCGTTAAAGGGTGAAAACCCATACCATACCTCAAACGACCCCGTAGGAGGCACATACACCTCGCACGGGACCAATGTAACTTATAGGAACTGAACGCGTAGTCCCGGGTCTCCCGGTTTGAGAGTATGACGATAATTTGCAAAAATCACACTTAGACTTGAAAACAGGCCGTTAATGGGTGAAAACCCAAACCAGCCCCAAAACGACTCCATAGGAGGCACGAACACCTCGTACGGGACAAATGTAACCTGAAGGAACTGACCACGTAGTCCCGGGTCTCCCCGTTTGAGAGTATGACGATAATTTGCAAAAATCACACTTAGACTTGAAAACAGGCTGTTAAAGGATGAAAACCCAAACCAGCACCCAAACGACTCCGTAGGAGGCACGAACAACTCGCATGGGACCAATGTAACTTGTAGGAATTGACCATGTAGTCCCGGGTCTCTCAGTTTGGGAGTATGACGATAATTTGCAAAAATCACACTTTGACTTGAAAACAGGCCATTAAAGGGTGAAAACCCAAACTAGCCCTCAAACGACGTCGTTGGAGGCACGAACACCGCGCTCGGGACCATTGTAACTTGTATGAACTGACCGCGTAGTCCCGGGTCTCCCAGTTAGAGAGTATGATGATAATTTATGAAAATCACCCGTAGACTTGAAACCAGGCCGTTAATGGGTGAAAACCCAAATCAGCCCCCAAACGACCCCGGAGGTGGCACGAACACCTCGCACGGGACTAATGTAACTTGTAGGAACTGACCGCGTAGTCCCGGGTCTTCCGGTTAGAGAGTATGACAATAATTTGCGAAAATCACACTTAGACTTGATAACAGACCTTTAATGGGTGAAAACCCAAACGACCCCGTAGGAGGCACGAACACCTCGCACGGGACCAATGTAACTTGTAGGAACTGACCGCGTAGTCCCGGTTCTCTTGGTTTAAGATTATGATGATAATTTGAAAAAATAATAATTAGACTTAAAAACAGGCCGTTAAAGGGTGAAAACCCAAACTAGCCCCCAAACGACCCCGTAGAATGCACGAACACCTCGCACGGGACCAATGTAACTTGTAGGAACTGACTGCGTCATCTCGGGTCTCCCGGTTTGAGAGTATGACGATAATTTGCAAAAATCACAATTAGACTTGAAAACAAGCCGTTAAAGGGTGAAAACCCAAACCAACCCCCAAACGACCCCGTAGGAGGCACGAACACCTCGCACGGGACAAGTGTAACTTGTAGAAACTGACCGCGTAGTCTCGGGTCTCTCCGTTTGAGAGTATGACGATAATTTGCAAAAATCACACTTAGACTTGAAAACAGGTTGTTAAAGGGTGAAAACCAAAACCAACCCCCAAACGACCCCGTCGGAGGTACGAACACCTCGCACGGGACCAATGTAACTTATAGGAACTGAACGCGTAGTCCCGGGTCTCCCGGTTTGAGAGTGTGACGATAATTTGCCAAAATCACACGTAGACTTTAAAACAGGCCGTTAAAGGGTGAAAACCCAAAACAGCACCCAAACGACTCCGTAGGAGGCACGAACACCTCGCACGGGACCAATGTAACTTATAGGAACTGAACGCGTAGTCCTGGGTCTCCCCGTTTGAGAGTATGATGATAATTTGCAAAAATCACACTTAGACTTGTAACCAAGCTGTTAAAGGGTGAAAACCCAAACAAGCCCTCAAACGACGCTGTTGGAGGCACGAACACCGCGCTCGGGACCATTGTAACTTGTATGAACTGACCGCGTAGTCCCGGGTCTCCCGGTTAGAGACTATGAGGATAATTTGTGAAAATCACACTTAGACTTGAAAAGAGGCAGTTAAAGGGTGAAAACCCAAATCAGCTCCCGAACGACCCCGTAGGTGGCACGAACACCTCGGACGGGACCAATGCAACTTGTAGGAACTGAACGCGTAGACCCGGGTCTCCCGGTTTGAGAGTATGACGATAATTTGCAAAAATCACACTTAGAATTGAAAACAGGTCGTTAAAGGGTGAAAACCCAAACCAGCACCCAAAAGACTCCGTAGGAGGCACGAACACCTCGAACGGAACCAATGTAACTTATAGGAACTGAACGCGTAGTCCCGGGTCTCCCAGTTTGAGAGTATGAAGATAATTTGCAAAAATCACACTTAGACTTGTAAACAGGCCGTTAAAGGGTGAAAACCAAAACCATCCCCCAAACGACCCCATAGGAGGCACGAACACCTCGCACAGGACCAATGTAACTTATAGGAACTGACCGCGTAGTCCCGGGTCTCCCCGTTTGAAAATATGATGATAATTTTCAAAAATCACACTTAGACTTGAAAATAGGCTGTTAAAGGGTGAAAACCCAAACCAGCCCCCAAACGACCCCGTCGGAGGTACAAAAACCTCGCACGGGACAAATGTAACTTGTAGGAACTGATCGCGTAGTCCCGGGTGTCCCGATTTGAGAGTATGACAATAATTTTTGAAAATCACACTTAGACTTGAAAACAGGCCGTTAAAGGGTGAAAACCCATACCATCCCTCAAACGACCCCGTAGGAGGCACGAACACCTCGCACGGGACCAATGTAACTTACAGGAACTGAACGCGTAGTCCCGGGTCTCCCGGTTTGAGAGTATGACGATAATTTGCAAAAATCTCACTTAGACTTGAAAACAGGCCGTTAAAGGGTGAAAACCCAAACCAGCCCCCAAACGACTCCATAGGAGGCACGAACACCTCGCACGGGACAAATGTAACTTGTAGGAACGGACCACGTAGTCCCGGGCCTCCTGGTTTGAGAGTATGACGATAATTTGCAAAAATCACAATTAGACTTGAAAACAGGCCGTTAAAGGGTGAAAACCCAAACCAGCCCTCAAAGGACGCCGTGGGAACCACGAACACCGCGCTCAGGACCATTGTAACCTGTATGAACTGACCGCGTAGTCCCGGGTCTCCCGGTTAGAGAGTATGACGATAATTCATGAAAATCACACTTAGACTTGAAAACTGATCGTTAATGGGTGAAAAACCAAACCAGCCCCCAAACGACCCCGTAGGAGGCACGAACACCTCGCATGGGATAAATGTAACTTGTAGGAACTGACCGTGTCGTCCTGGATCCCCCGGTTTGAGAGTATGATGATAATTTGCGAAAATCATCACTTAGACTTGAAAACTGGCCGTTAAAGGGTGAAAACCCAAATCAGCCCCCTAACGACCCCGTAGGAGGCACGAACACCTCGCACGGGACCAATGTAACTTGTAGGAACTAACCGCGTAGTCTCGGGTCTCTCGATTTGAGATTAAGGCGATAATCTGAAAAAATAACAATTAGACTTGAAAATAGGCCGTTATAGGGTGAAAACCCAAACCAGCCCTCAAACGACGTCATGGGAGGCACGAACACCGCGCTCGGGACCATTGTAACTTATAGGAACTGACCACGTAGTCCCGGGTCTCCCGGTTAGAGAGTATGACGATAATTTGCGACAATCACACATAGACTCGAAAACAAGCCGTTAAAGGGTGAAAACCCATACAAGCCCCCAAACGACCCCGTAGGAGGCACAAACACCTCGCACGGGACAAATGTAACTTGTAGGAACTGACCACGTAGTCCCGGGTCTCCCGGTTTGAGAGTATGACGATAATTTGTGAAAATCACACTTAGATTTAAAAACAGGCCGTTAAAGGGTGAAAACCCATACCATCCCTCAAACGACACCGTAGGAGGCGCGAACACCTCGCACAGGACCAATGTAACTTGTAGGAACTGAACGCGTAGTCCCGGGTCTCCCGGTTTGAGAGTATGAAGGTAATTTGCAAAAATCACACTTAGACTTGAAAACAGGCCGTTAAAGGGTTAAAACCCAAACCAGCCCTCAAACGACGCCGTGGGAGGCACGAACACCGCGCTCGGGACCATTGTAACTTGTATGAACTGACCGCGTAGTCCCGGGTCTCCCGGTTAGAGATTATGACGATAATTTGCAAAAATCACACTTAGACTTGAAAAGAGGCCGTTAAAGGGTGAAAACCCAAATCAGCCCCCAAACGACCTCGTCGGAGGCACGAACACCTCGCACGGGACCAATGTAACTTGTAGGAACTGACCGCGTAGTCATGGGTCTCTTGGTTTAAGATTATGACGATAATTTGAAAAAATAATACTTAGACTTAAAACAGGCCAATAAAGGGTGAAAACCCAAACCAACGCCCAAACGACCCCGTAAAAGGAACGAACACCTCGCACGGGACCAATGTAACTTGTAGGAACTGACTGCGTCATCCCGGGTCTCCCGGTTTGAGAGTATGACGATAATTTGCGAAAATCACAATTAGACTTCAAAACAAGCCGTTAAAGGGTGAAAACCCAAACCAACCCCCAAACGACCCCGTAGGAGGCACGAACACCTCGCACGGGACCAATGTAACTTGTAGAAACTGACCGCGTAGTCCAGGGTCTCCCCGTTTTAGAGTATGACGATAATTTGCAAAAATCACACTTAGACTTGAAAAGAGGTTGTTAAAGGGTGAAAACCCAAACCAGCCCCCAAACGACCCCGTAGGAGGTACGAACACCTCGCAAGGGACAAATGTAACTTGTAGGAACTGACCACGTAGTCCCGGGTCTCCCAGTTTTAAAGTATGACGATAATTTGTGAAAATCACACTGAGACTTGAAAACAGGTCGTTAAAGGGTGAAAACCCATACCATACATCAAACGACCCCGTAGGAGGTACGAACACCTCGCACGGGACCAATGTAACTTATAGGAACTGAACGCGTAGTCCCGGGTCTCCCCATTTGAGAGTATGACGATAATTTGTAAAAATCACACTTAGACTTGAAAACAGGCCGTTAAAGGGTGAAAACCCAAACCAGCCCCCAAACGACTCCGTAGGAGGCACGAACACCTCGCACGGGACCAATGTAACTTGTAGGAACTGACCGCGTAGTCCCGGGTCTCTTGGTTTGAGATTATGATGATAATTTGATAAAATAATACTTAGACTTAAAAAAAAGGCCGTTAAAGGGTGAAAACCTAAACCAGCCCCCAAACGACCCCGTAAGAGGCACGAACACCTCGCACGGGACAAATGTAACTTGTAGGAACTGACTGCGTCATCCCGGGTCTCCTGGTTTGAGAGTATGATGAAAATTTCAAAAATCACACTTAGACTTGAAAACAAGCCGTTAAAGAGTGAAAACCCAAACCAGCCCCAAAACGACCCCGTAGGAGGCACGAACACCTCGCACGGGACCAATGTAACCTGTAGAAACTGACCGCGTAGTCCCGGGTCTCCCCGTTTGAGAGTATGACGATAATTTGTGAAAATCACACTTAGACTTGAAAACAGGCCGTTAAACGGTGAAAACCCATACCATACCTCAAATGATCCCGTAGGAGGCAAGAACACCTCGCACGGGACCAATGTAACCTTTAGAAACTGACCGCGTAGTCCCGGGTCTCCCCGTTTGAGAGTATGACGATAATTTGAAAAATCACACTTAGATTTGAAAACAAGCCGTTAAAGGGTGGAAACCCAAACCACCCCCAAACGACCCCGTACGAGGTACTAACAACTCGCACGGGACAAATGTAACTTGTAGGAACTGACCATGTAGTCCCGGGTCTCCCGATTTGAGAGTATGACGATATTTTGTAAAAATCACACTTAGACATGAAAACAGGCCGTTAAAGGGTGAAAACCCATACCATACCTCAAACGACCCCGTAGGAGGCACGAACACCTCGTACGGGACCAATGTAACTTATAGGAACTGAACGCGTAGTCCCGGGTCTCCCGGTATAAGAGTATGACGATAATTTGCAAAAATCACACTTAATCTTGAAAACAGGCCGTTAAAGGGTGAAAACCCAAACCAGCCCCCAAACGACTCCGTAGGAGGCACGAACACCTCGCACGGGACCAATGTAACTTGTTGGAACTGATCGCGTAGTCTCGGGTCTCTCGGTTTGGGAGTATGACGATAATTTGCAAAAATCACACTTAGACTTGAAAACAGGCCGTTAAAGGGTGAATACCCAAACCATCCCTCAAACGACGCCATTGGAGTTACAAACACTGCGCTCGGGACCATTGTAACTTGAATGAACTGACCGCGTAGTCCCGGGTCTCCCGGTTAGAGAGTATGACGATAATTTGCAAAAATCACACTTAGACATGAAAACAGGCCGTTAAAGGGTGAAAACCCAAACCCAAACCCGCACCCAAACGACTCCGTAGGAGGCACGAACACCTCGCACGGGACCAATGTTACTTATAGGAACTGAACGTGTAGTCCCGAGTCTCCCCGTTTGAGAGTATGACGATAATTTTCAAAAATCACACTTAGACTATAAAACAGGCTGTTAAAGGGTGAGAACCCAAACCAGCCCCCAAACGACCCCGTACGAGGTACGAACACCTCGCAGGGGACAAATGTAACATGTAGGAACTGGCCACGTAGTCCCGGGTCTCCCGATTTGAGAGTATGACGATAATTTGTGAAAATCACACTTAGACTTGAAACCAGGCCGTTAAAGGGTGAAAACCCATACCATACCTCAAACGACCCCGTAGGAGGCACATACACCTCGCACGGGACCAATGTAACTTATAGGAACTGAACGCGTAGTCTCGGGTCTCCCGGTTTGAGAGTATGACGATAATTTGCAAAAATCACACTTAGACTTGAAAACAGGCCGTTAATGGGTGAAAACCCAAACCAGCCCCAAAACGACTCCATAGGAGGCACGAACACCTCGTACGGGACAAATGTAACCTAAAGGAACTGACCACGTAGTCCCGGGTCTCCCCGTTTGAGAGTATGACGATAATTTGCAAAAATCACACTTAGACTTGAAAACAGGCTGTTAAAGGGTGAAAACCCAAACCAGCACCCAAACGACTCCGTAGGAGGCACGAACAACTCGCATGGGACCAATGTAACTTGTAGGAATTGACCATGTAGTCCCGGGTCTCTCAGTTTGGGAGTATGACGATAATTTGCAAAAATCACACTTTGACTTGAAAACAGGCCGTTAAAGGGTGAAAACCCAAACTAGCCCTCAAACGACGTCGTTGGAGGCACGAACACCGCGCTCGGGACCATTGTAACTTGTATGAACTGACCGCGTAGTCCCGGGTCTCCCAGTTAGAGTGTATGATGATAATTTATGAAAATCACCCGTAGACTTGAAACCAGGCCGTTAATGGGTGAAAACCCAAATCAGCCCCCAAACGACCCCGGAGGTGGCACGAACACCTCGCACGGGACTAATGTAACTTGTAGGAACTGACCGCGTAGTCCCGGGTCTTCCGGTTAGAGAGTATGACAATAATTTGCGAAAATCACACTTAGACTTGATAACAGACCTTTAATGGGTGAAAACCCAAACGACCCCGTAGGAGGCACGAACACCTCGCACGGGACCAATGTAACTTGTAGGAACTGACCGCGTAGTCCCGGTTCTCTTGGTTTAAGATTATGATGATAATTTGAAAAAATAATAATTAGACTTAAAAACAGGCCGTTAAAGGGTGAAAACCCAAACTAGCCCCCAAACGACCCCGTAGAATGCACGAACACCTCGCACGGGACCAATGTAACTTGTAGGAACTGACTGCGTCATCCCGGGTCTCCCGGTTTGAGAGTATGACGATAATTTGCAAAAATCACAATTAGACTTGAAAACAAGCCGTTAAAGGGTGAAAACCCAAACCAACCCCCAAACGACGCACGAACACCTCGCACGGGACATGTGTAACTTGTAGAAACTGACCGCGTAGTCTCGGGTCTCCCCGTTTGAGAGTATGACGATAATTTGCAAAAATCACACTTAGACTTGAAAACAGGTTGTTAAAGGGTGAAAACCAAAACCAACCCCCAAACGACCCCGTCGGAGGTACGAACACCTCGCATGGGACAAATGTAACTTGTAGGAAATGACCACGTAGTCCCGGGTCTCCCGGTTTGAGAGTATGACGATAATTTGTGAAAATCACACTTAGACTTGAAAACAGGCCGTTAAAGGGTGAAAACCCATACCATCCCTCAAACGACACCGTAGGAGGCGCGAACACCTCGCACGGGACCAATGTAACTTGTAGGAACTGAACGCGTAGTCCCGGGTCTCTCGGTTTGGGAGTATGACGATAATTGGCAAAAATCACACTTAGACTTGAAAACAGGCTGTTAAAGGGTGAAAATCCAAACCAACCCCCAAACGACCTCGTAGGAGGTACGAACACCTCGCACGGGACAAATGTAACTTGTAGGAACTGACCACGTAGTCCCGGGTCTCCCGGTTTGAGAGTATGACGATAATTTGTGAAAATCACACTTAGACTTGAAAACAGGCCGTTAAAGGGTGAAAACCCATACCATCCCTCAAACGACCCCGTAGGAGGCATGAACACCTCGTACGGGACCAATGCAACTTGTAGGAACTGAACGTGTAGTCCCGGGTCTCCCGGTTTGAGAGTGTGACGATAATTTGCAAAAATCACACGTAGACTTGAAAACAGGCCGTTAAAGGGTGAAAACCCAAACCATCACTCAAACGACCCCGTAGGAGGCACGAACACCTCGCACGGGACCAATGTAACTTGTAGAAACTGACCGCGTAGTCCAGGGTCTCCCGGTTTGAGAGTATGACGATAATTTGTGAAAATCACACTTAGACTTGAAAACAGGCCGTTAAAGGGTGAAAACCCATACCATACCTCAAACGACCCCGTAGGAGGCACGAACAACTCGCACGGGACCAATGTAACTTATAGTAACTGAACGCGTAGTCCCGGGTCTCCCGGTTTGAGATTATGATGATAATTTGAAAAAATAATACTTAGACTTAAAAACAGGCCGTTAAAGGGTGAAAACCCAAACCAGTCCCCAAACGATCCCGAATGAGGCACGAACACCTCGCACGGGACCAATGTAACTTGTAGGAACTGACTGCATCATCCCGGGTCTCCCGATTTGCGAGTATGAAGATAATTTTTTAAAATCACACTTAGACTTGAAAACAAGCCGTTAAAGAGTGAAAACCCAAAAACCAGGCCCCAAACGACCCCGTAAGAGGCACTAACACCTCGCACGGGACAAAAGTAACTTGTAGAAACTGACCGCGTAGTCCCGGGTCTCCCCGTTTGAGAGTATGACGATAATTTGAAAAATCACACTTAGACTTGAAAACAGGCTGTTAAAGGGTGAAAACCCAAACCAGCCCCCAAACGACCCCGTACGAGGTACGAACACCTCGCACGGGACAAAAGTAACTTGTAGGAACTGACCACGTAGTCCCAGGTCTCCCGATTTGAGACTATGACGATAATTTGTGAAAATCACACTTAGACTTGAAAATAGGCCGTTAAAGGGTGAAAACCCATACCATACCTCAAACGACCCCGTAGGAGGCACGAACACCTCGCACGGGACCAATGTAACTTATAGGAACTCAACGCGTAGTCCTGGGTCTCCCGATTTAAGAGTATGACTGTAATTTGCAAGAATCACACTTAGACTTGAAAACAGGCCGTTAAAGGGTGAAAACCCAAACCAGCACACAAACGACTCCGTAGGAGGCACGAACACCTCGCATGGGACCAATGTAACTTGTAGGAACTGACCATGTAGTCCCGAGTCTCTCAGTTTGGGTGTATGATGATAATTTGAAAAAATCACACTTAGACTTGAAACAGGCCGTTAAAGGGTGAAAACCCAAACCAGCCCTCAAACGACGTCGTTGGAGGCACGAACACCGCGCTCGGGACCGTTGTAACTTGTATGAACTGACCGCGTAGTCCCGGGTCTCCCGGTTAGAGCGTATGACGATAATTTACGAAAATCACACTTAGACTTGAAAACAGGCCGTTAATGGGTGAAAACCCAAATCAGCCCCCAAACGACCCCGTAGGAGGTACGTACACCTCGCACGGGACCAATGTAACTTATAGGAACTGACCGCATAGTCCCGGGTCTCTTGGTTTAAGATGATGACGATAATTTGAAAAAATAATACTTAGACTTAAAAACAGGCCGTTAAAGGGTGAAAACCCAAACTAGCCCCCAAACGACCCCGCAGGAGGCACGAACACCTCGAACGGGACCAATGTAACTTGTAGGAACTGACTGCGTCATCCCGGGTCTCCCGGTTTGAGAGTATGACGATAATTTGTGAAAATCACAATTAGACTTGAAAACAAGCCGTTAAAGGGTGAAAACCCAAACCAACCCCCAAACGACCCCGTAGGAGGCACGAACACATCGCACGGGACCAATGTAACTTGTAGAAACTGACCGCGTAGTCCCAGGTCTCCCCGTTTGAGAGTATGAAAATAATTTACAAAAATCACACTTAGACTTGAAAACAGGTTGTTAAAGGGTGAAAACCCAAACTAGTCCCCAAACGACCCCGTAGGAGGTACGAACACCTCGCACGGGACAAATGTAACTTGTAGGAACTGACCACGTAGTCCCGGGTCTCCCGGTTTGAGAGAATGACGATAATTTGTGAAAATCACACTTAGACTTGAAAACAGGCTGTTAAAGGGTGAAAACCCATACCATACTTCAAACGACCCCGTAGGAGGCACGAACACCTCGTACGGGACCAATGTAACTTATAGGAACTGAACGCGTAGTCCCGGGTCTCCCAGTTTGAGAGTATGATGATAATTTGCAAAAATCACACTTAGACTTGAAAATAGGCCGTTAAAGGGTGAAAACCCAAACCAGCCCCCAAACGACTCCATAGGAGGCACGAACACCTCGCACGGGACCAATGTAACTTATAGGAACTGTCCACGTTTTCCCGAGTCTCTTGGTTTGAGATAATGATTACAATTTGAAAAAATAATACTTAAACGTAAAAACAGGTCGTTAAAGGGTGAAAACCCAAACCAGTCCCCAAACGACCCCGTAGGAGGCACGAACACCTCGCACGGGACCAATGTAACTTGTAGGAACTGACTGCATCATCCCGGGTCTCCCGGTTTGAGAGTATGATGATAATTTGCGAAAATCACACTTAGACTTGAAAACAAGCCGCTAAAGTGTGAAAACCCAAACCAACCCCCAAACGACCCCGTAGGAGGTACAAACACCTCGCACAGGACCAATGTAACTTGTAGAAACTGACCGCGTAGTCCCGGGTCTCCCCGTTTAAGAGTATGACACTTAGACTTGAAAATAGGCTGTTAAAAGGGTGAAAACCCAAACCAGCCCCCAAACGACCCCGTACGAGGTACGAACACCTCGCACAGGACAAATGTAACTTGTAGGAACTGACCACGTAGTCCCGTGTCTCCTGGTTTGAGAGTATGACGATAATTTGTGAAAATCACACTTAGACTTGAAAACATACCGTTAAAGGGTGAAAACCCGTACCATACCTCAAACGACCCCGTAGGAGGCACGAACACCTCGCACGGGACCAATGTAACTTATAGGAACTGAACGCGTAGTCTCGGGTCTCTCGGTTTAAGAATATGACGATAATTTGCAAAAATCACACTTAATCTTGAAAACAGGCCGTTAAAGGGTGAAAATCCAAACCAGCCCCCAAACGACTCCGTAGGAGGCACGAACACCTTGCACGGGACCAATGTAACTTGTAGGAACTGACTGCGTAGTCTCGGGTCACTCGATTTGGGAGTATGATGATAATTTGCAAAAATCACACTTAGACTTAAAAACAGGCCGTTAAAGGGTGAAAACCCAAACCAGCATTCAAAGGACGCCGTGGCAGGCACGAACACCGCGCTCGGGACCATTGTAACTTGTATGAACTGACCACATAGTCCCGGGTCTCCCGGTTAGAGAGTATGACGATAATTTGCAAAAATCACACTTAGACTTGAAAATAGGCCGTTAAAGGGTGAAAACCCAAACCAGCACCCAAACGACTCCTTAGGAGGCACGAACACCTCGCACGGGATCAATGTTACTTATAGAAACAGAACGCGTAGTCCCGGGTCTCCCCGTTTGAGAGTATGACGATAATTTGCAAAAATCACACTTAGACTTGAAAACAGGCCGTTAAAGGGTGAAAACCCAAACCAGCCCTCAAAAGACGCCGTGGGAGGCACGAACACCGCGCTCGGGGCCATTGTAACTTGTATGAACTGACCGCGTAGTCCCAGGTCTCCCGGTTAGAGAGTATGACGATAATTTGTGAAATTCACACTTAGACTTGAAAACTGACAGTTAATGGGTGAAAACCCAAACCAGCCCCCAAACGACCCCGTAGGAGGCACGGATACCTCGCACGGGATCAATATAACTTGTAGGAACTGATCGTGTCGTCCCGGATCTCCCGGTTTGAGAGTATGATGATAATTTGCGAAAATCATCACTTAGACTTGAAAACAGGTCGTTAAAGGGTGAAAACCCAAATCAGCCCCCTAATGACCCCGTAGGAGGCACGAACACCTCGCACGGGACCAATGTAACTTGTAGGAACTAACCGCGTAGTCCCGGGTCTCCCGATTTGAGAGTGTGATGATAATTTGCAAAAATCATACTTAGACTTGAAAACAGGTCGTTAATTGGTTAAAACCCAAACCAGCCCCCAAACGACCCCGTAGGAGGCACAAACACCTCGCACGGGACCAATGTAACTTGTAGGAACTAACCGCATAGTCCCGGGTCTCCCGGTTAGAGAGTATGACAATAATTTGCAAAAATCACACTTAGACTACAAAATAGGCAATTAATGGGTGAAAACCCAAACCAACCCGCAAACGACCCCGTAGGAGGCACGAACACCTCGCACGGGACCAATATAACTTGTAGAAACTGACCGCGTAATCCCGATTCTTTCGGTTTGAGAGTATGACGATAATTTGCGAAGATCACACTTAAACTTGAAAACAGGCTGTTAAAGGGAGAAAACCCAAACCAGCCCCCAAACGACCCAATAGGAGGCACGAACACCTCGCACGGGACCAATGTAACTTGTAGGAACTGACCGCGTCGTCCTGGATCTCCCGGTTTTTAGAGTATGACGATAATTTGCGAAAATCACACTTAGACTTGGAAAGAGGCCGTTAAAGGGTGAAAACCCAAATCAGCACCCAAACGACCCCGTAAGAGGCACGCACACCTCGCACAGGACCAATGTAACTTGTGTGAACTGACCGCGTAGTCCCGCGTCTCTCGGTTTGAGATTATGACGATAATTTGAAAAAATAACACTTAGACTTGAAAACAGGTCGTTAAAGGGTGAAAACCCAAACCAGCCTCCAAACGACCCTGTAGGAGGCACGAACACCTCGCACGGGACCAATGTAACTTGTAGGAACTGACCGCGTAGTACCGAGTCTCTCGGTTTGAGAGTATGACGATATTTTGAAAAAATCACACTTATACTTTTAAACAGGCCATTAAAGGGTGAAAACCCATACTTGCCCCGAAAGATCCCCGTGGGAGGCACGAACGCCACGCACGGGACCATTGTAAATTGTAGGAACTGATCGCGTAGTCCTGGGCCTCCCGGTTTGAGAGTATGACGATAATTTACAAAAATCACACTAAGACTTGAAAACAGGCAGTTAAAGGGTGAAAACCCAAACCAGCCCTCAAACGACTCCGTAGGAGGCACGAACACCTAGCACGGGACCATTAAAACTTATAGGAACTGACCGCGTAGTCTCGGGTCTCCCGGTTTGAGAGTATGACGATAATTTGTGAAAATCACACTTAGACTTGAAAACAGGCCGTTAATGGGTGAAAACCCAAACCAGCCCCCAAACGACCCCGTAGGAGGCACAAACACCTCGCACGGGACCAATGTAACTTGTAGGAACTAACCGCGTAGTCCCGGGTCTTCCAGTTATAGAGCATGATGATAATTTGCAAAAATCACACTTAGACTTGAAAATAGGCCATTAATGGGTGAAAACCCAAACCAGCCCCCAAACGACCCCGTCGGAGGCACGAACACCTCGCACGGGACCAATGTAACTTGTTGGAACTGACCGCGTAATCCCGGGTCTCCCAGTTTGAGAGTATCACGATAATTTGTGAAAATCACACTTAAAGTTTAAAATAGGCCGTTAATAGGTGGAAATCCAAACCAGCCCCCAAACGACCCCGTAGGAGGCACGAACACCTCGCACGGGACCAATGTAACTTGTAGGAACTAACCATGTAGTCCCGGGTCTTTCGGTTAAAGAGTATGACGATAATTTGCAAGAATCACACTTAGACTTGAAAACAGGCCGTTAAAGGGTGAAAACCTAAACCAGCCCCCAAACGACCCCGTAGGAGGCACGAACACCTCGCACGGGACCAATGTAACTTGTAGGAACGGACCACGTAGTCTCGGGTCTCTCGATTTGAGAGTATAACGATAATTTTTGAAAATCACACTTAGATTTGAAAATAGGCCGTTAAAGGGTGAAAACCCATACCAGCCCTCAAACGACCCCGTAGGAGGCATGAACACCTCGCACGGGACCAATGTATCTTGTAGGAACTGATCGCGTAGTCCTGGGTCTCCCGTTTTAAGAGTATGACAGTAATTTGCAAGAATCACACTTAGACTTGAAAACAGGCCGTTAAAGGGTGAAAACCCAAACCAGCCCCCAAACGACTTCGTAGGAGGCACGAACACCTCGCACGGGACCAATGTAACTTGTAGGAACTGACCGCGTTGTCCCGGGTCTCTCGGTTTATGAGTATGATGATAATTTGCAAAAATCACACTAAGACTTGAAAACAGGCCGTTAAAGGGTGAAAACCCAAACCAGCCCTCAAACGACGCCGTGGGAGGCACGAACACCAAGCTCGGGACCATTGTAACTTGTAGTAACTGACCGCGTAGTCCTGGGTCTCCCGGTTAGAGAGTATGACGATAATTTGTGCCAATCACACTTAGACTTGAAAACAGGCCGTTAATGGGTGAAAACCCAAACCATCCCCCAAACGAGGCACGAACACCTCGCACGGGACCAATGTAACTTGTAGGAACTGACTGCGTAATCCTGGGTCTGCCGATTTAAGAGTATGATGATAATTTGCGAAAATCACACTTAAACTTGAAAACAGGTCGTTAAAGGGTGAAAACCCAAACCAGCAGCCAAACGACTCCGTAGGAGGCACGAACACCTCGCACGGGACCAATGTAACTTAAAGGAACTGAACGCGCAGTCTCGGGTCTCTCGGTTTAAGAATATGACGATAATTTGCAAAAATCACACTTAATCTTGAAAACAGGCCGTTAAAGGGTGAAAACCCAAACCAGCCCCCAAACGACTCCGTAGGAGGCACGAACACCTTGCACGGGACCAATGTAACTTGTAGGAACTGACCGCGTAGTCTCGGGTCACTCGATTTGGGAGTATGATGATAATTTGCAAAAATCACACTTAGACTTAAAAACATGCCGTTAAAGGGTGAAAACCCAAACCAGCCCTCAAAGGACGCCGTGGGAGGCACGAACACCGCGCTCGGGACCATTGTAACTTGTATGAACTGACCACATAGTCCCGGGTCTCCCGGTTAGAGAGTATGACGATAATTTGCAAAAATCACACTTAGACTTGAAAATAGGCCGTTAAAGGGTGAAAACCCAAACCAGCACCCAAACGAATCCTTAGGAGGCACGAACACCTCGCACGGGACCAATGTTACTTATAGGAACTGAACGCGTAGTCCCGGGTCTCCCCGTTTGAGAGTATGATGATAATTTGCAAAAATCACACTTAGACTTGAAAACAGGCCGTTAAAGGGTGAAAACCCAAACCAGCCCTCAAAAGATGCCATGGGAGGCACGAACACCGCGCTCGGGGCCATTGTAACTTGTATGAATTGACCGCGTAGTCCCAGGTCTCCCGGTTAGAGACTATGACGATAATTTGTGAAATTCACACTTAGACTTGAAAACTGACAGTTAATGGGTGAAAACCCAAACCAGCCCCCAAACGACCCCGTAGGAGGCACGGATACCTCGCACAGGATCAATATAACTTGTAGGAACTGATCGTGTCGTTCCGGATCTCCCGGCTTGAGAGTATGATGATAATTTGCGAAAATCATCACTTAGACTTGAAAACAGGTCGTTAAAGGGTGAAAACCCAAATCAGCCCCCTAATGACCCCGTAGGAGGCACGAACACCTCGCACGGGACCAATGTAACTTGTAGGAACTAACCGCGTAGTCCCGGGTCTCCCGATTTGAGAGTGTGATGATAATTTGCAAAAATCACACTAAGACTTGAAAACAGGCCGTTAAAGGGTGAAAACCCAAACCAGCCCTCAAACGACTCCGTAGGAGGCACGAACACCTCGCACGGGACCATTAAAACTTATAGGAACTGACCGCGTAGTCCCGGGTCTCCCGGTTTGAGAGTATGACGATAATTTGTGAAAATCACACTTAGACTTGAAAACAGGCCGTTAATGGGTGAAAACCCAAACCAGCCCCCAAACGACCCCGTCGGAGGCACGAACACCTCGCACGGGACCAATGTAACTTGTTGGAACTGACCGCGTAATCCCGGGTCTTCCAGTTTGAGAGTATCACGATAATTTGCGAAAATCACACTTAAAGTTGAAAATAGGCCGTTAATAGGTGGAAATCCAAACCAGCCCCCAAACGACCCCGGAGGAGGCACGAACACCTCGCACGGGACCAATGTAACTTGTAGGAACTAACCATGTATTCCCGGGTCTTCCGGTTAAAGAGTATGACGATAATTTGCAAGAATCACACTTAGACTTGAAAACAGGCCGTTAAAGGGTGAAAACCCAAACCAGCCCCCAAACGACCCCGTAGGAGGCGCGAACACCTCGCACGGGACCAATGTAACTTGTAGGAACGGACCACGTAGTCTCGGGTCTCCCGATTTGAGAGTATAACGATAATTTTTGAAAATCACACTTAGATTTGAAAATAGGCCGTTAAAGGGTGAAAACCCATACCAGCCCTCAAACGACCCCGTAGGAGGCATGAACACCTCGCACGGGACCAATGTATCTTGTAGGAACTGATCGCGTAGTCCTGGGTCTCCCATTTTAAGAGCATGACAGGAATTTGTAAGAATCACACTTAGACTTGAAAACAGGCCGTTAAAGGGTGAAAACCCAAACCAGCCCCCAAACGACTTCGTAGGAGCCACGGACACCTCGCACGGGACCAATGTAACTTGTAGGAACTGACCGCGTTGTCCCGGGTCTCTCGGTTTATGAGTATGATGATAATTTGCAAAAATCACACTAAGACTTGAAAACAGGCCGTTAAAGGGTGAAAACCCAAACCAGCCCTCAAACGACGCCGTGGGAGGCACGAACACCAAGCTCGGGACCATTGTAACTTGTAGGAATTGACCGCGTAGTCCTGGGTCTCCCGATTAGAGAGTATGACGATAATTTGTGAAATTCACACTTAGACTTGAAAACTGACAGTTAATGGGTGAAAACCCAAACCAGCCCCCAAACGACCCCGTAGGAGGCACGGATACCTCGCACGGGATCAATATAACTTGTAGGAACGGATCGTGTCGTCCCGGATCTCCCGGTTTGAGAGTATGATGATAATTTGTGAAAATCATCACTTAGACTTGAAAACAGGTCGTTAAAGGGTGAAAACCCAAATCAGCCCCCTAATGACCCCGTAGGAGGCACGAACACCTCGCACGGGACCAATGTAACTTGTAGGAACTAACCGCGTAGTCCCGGGTCTCCCGATTTGAGAGTGTGATGATAATTTGCAAAAATCATACTTAGACTTGAAAACAGGTCGTTAATTGGTGAAAACCCAAACCAGCCCCCAAACGACCCCGTAGGAGGCACAAACACCTCGCACGGGACCAATGTAACTTGTAGGAAATAACTGCGTAGTCCCGGGTCTTCCGGTTAGAGAGTATGATGATAATTTGCAAGAATCACACTTAGACTTGAAAACAGGCCGTTAAAGGGTGAAAACCCTAACCAGCCCCCAAACGACCCCGTAGGAGGCACGAACACCTCGCACGGGACGAATATAACTTGTAGAAACTGACCGCGTAATCCCGATTCTTTCGGTTTGAGAGTATGACGATAATTTGTTAAGATCACACTTAAACTTGAAAACAGGCTGTTAAAGGGTGAAAACCCAAACCAGCCCCCAAACGACCCAATAGGAGGCACGAACACCTCGCACGGGACCAATGTAACTTGTAGGAACTGACCGCGTCGTCCTGGATCTCCCGGTTTTTAGAGTATGACGATAATTTGCGAAAATCACACTTAGACTTGAAAAGAGGCCGTTAAAGGGTGAAAACCCAAATCAGCACCCAAACGACACCGTAAGAGGCACGCACACCTCGCACAGGACCAATGTAACTTGTGGGAACTGACCGCGTAGTCCCGAGTCTCTCGGTTTGAGATTATGACGATAATTTGAAAAAATAACACTTAGACTTGAAAACAGGTCGTTAAAGGGTGAAAACCCAAACCAGCCTCCAAACGACCCTGTAGGAGGCACGAACACCTCGCACGGGACCAATGTAACTTGTAGGAACTGACCGCGTAGTACCGAGTCTCTCGGTTTGAGAGTATGACGATAATTTGAAAAAATCACACTTAGACTTTTAAACAGGCCATTAAAGGGTGAAAACCCATACCTGCCCCGAAAGATCCCCGTGGGAGGCACGAACGCCACGCACGGGACCATTGTAAATTGTAGGAACTGATCGCGTAGTCCTGGGGCTCCCGGTTTGAGAGTATGACGATAATTTACAAAAATCACACTAAGACTTGAAAACAGGCCGTTAAAGGGTGAAAACCCAAACCATCCCTCAAACGACTCCGTAGGAGGCACGAACACCTCGCACGGGACCATTAAAACTTATAGGAACTGACCGCGTAGTCCCGGGTCTCCCGGTTTGAGAGTATGACGATAATTTGTGAAAATCACACTTAGACTTGAAAACAGGCCGTTAATGGGTGAAAACCCAAACCAGCCCCCAAACGACCCCGTAGGAGGCACAAACACCTCGCACGGGACCAATGTAACTTGTAGGAACTAACCGCGTAGTCCCGGGTTTTCCGGTTATAGAGCATGATGATAATTTGCAAAAATCACACTTAGACTTGAAAATAGGCCATTAATGGGTGAAAACCCAAACCAGCCCCCAAACGACCCCGTCGGAGGCACGAACACCTCGCACGGGACCAATGTAACTTGTTGGAACTGACCCCGTAATCCCGGGTCTCCCAGTTTGAGAGTATCACGATAATTTGCAAAAATCACACTTAAAGTTGAAAATAGGCCGTTAATAGGTGGAAATCCAAACCAGCCCCCAAACGACCCCGTAGGAGGCACGAACACCTCGCACGGGACCAATGTAACTTGTAGGAACTAACCATGTATTCCCGGGTCTTCCGGTTAAAGAGTATGACGATAATTTGCAAGAATCACACTTAGACTTGAAAACAGGCCGTTAAAGGGTGAAAACCCAAACCAGCCCCCAAACGACCCCGTAGGAGGCACGAACACCTCGCACGGGACCAATGTAACTTGTAGGAACGGACCACGTAGTCTCGGGTCTCCCGATTTGAGAGTATAACGATAATTTTTGAAAATCACACTTAGATTTGAAAATAGGCCGTTAAAGGGTGAAAACCCATACCAGCCCTCAAACGACCCCGTAGGAGGCATGAACACCTCGCACGGGACCAATGTATCTTGTAGGAACTGATCGCGTAGTCCCGGGTCTCCCGTTTTAAGAGTATGACAGTAATTTGCAAGAATCACACTTAGACTTGAAAACAGGCCGTTAAAGGGTGAAAACCCAAACCAGCCCCCAAACGACTTCGTAGGAGGCATGAACACCTCGCACGGGACCAATGTAACTTGTAGGAACTGACCGCGTTGTCCCGGGTCTCTCGGTTTATGAGTATGATGATAATTTGCAAAAATCACACTAAGACTTGAAAACAGGCCGTTAAAGGGTGAAAACCCAAACCAGCCCTCAAACGACGCCGTGGGAGGCACGAACACCAAGCTCGGGACCATTGTAACTTGTAGGAATTGACCGCGTAGTCCTGGGTCTCCCGGTTAGAGAGTATGACGATAATTTGTGCCAATCACACTTAGACTTGAAAACAGGCCGTTAATGGGTGAAAACCCAAACCATCCCCCAAACGATCCCATACCAGGCACGAACACCTCGCACGGGACCAATGTAACTTGTAGGAACTGACTGCGTAATCCTGGGTCTGCCGATTTAAGAGTATGATGATAATTTGCGAAAATCACACTTAAACTTGAAAACAGGTCGTTAAAGGGTGAAATCCCAAACCTTCCCCCAAACGATCCCGTAGGAGGCACGAACACCTCTCACGGGACCAATGTAACTTATAGGAAATAACTGCGTAGTCCCGGGTCTTCCGGTTAGAGAGTATGACGATAATTTGCAAGAATCACACTTAGACTTGAAAACAGGCCGTTAAACGGTGAAAACCCAAACCAGGCCCCAAACGACCCCGTAGGAGGCACGAACACCTCGCACGGGACCAATATATCTTGTAGGAACTGACCACGTAGTCTTTGATCTCCCGATTTGAGAGTATGATGATAATTTACGAAAATCACACTTAGACTTGAAAACAGGCCGTTAAAGGGTGAAAACCCGTACCAGCCCTCAAATGACCCCGTAGGAGGCATGAACACCTCGCACGGGACCAATATATCTTGTAGGAATTGACCGCGTAGTCCCGGGTCTCCCATTTTAAGAGTATGACTGTAATTTGCAAGAATCACACTTAGACTTGAAAACAGGTCGTTAAAGGGTGAAAACCCAATCCAGCCCTCAAACGACGCCGTGGGAGGCACGAACACCAAGCTCGGGAACATTGTAACTTGTAGGAACTGACCGCGTAGTCTCGGGTCTCCCGGTTAGAGAGTATGACGATAATTTGCGCCAATCACACTTAGACTTGAAAACAGGCCGTTAATGGGTGAAAACCGAAACCAGCCCCCAAACGACCACGTAGGAGGCACGAACACCTCGCACGGGACCAATGTAACTTGTAGGAACTGACCGCGTAATCCTGGGTCTGCCGATTTAAGAGTATGTCGATAATTTGCGAAAATCACACGTAAACTTGAAAACAGGTCATTAAAGAGTGAAATCCCAAACCAGCCCCCAAACGACCCCGTAGGAGACACGAACACCACGCACGGGACCAATGTAACTTGTAGGAACTAACCGCATAGTCCCGGGTCTTCCGGTTAGAGAGTATGATGATAATTTGCAAGAATCACACTTAGACTTGAAAACAGACCGTTAAAGGGTAAAAACCCAAACCAGCCCCCAAACGACCCCGTACGAGGTACGAGCACCTCGCACGGGACCAATGTAACTTGTAGGAACTGACCACATAGTCTCGGGTCTCCCGATTTGAGAGTATTACGATAATTTGCGAAAATTAGACTTGGACTTGAAAACAGGCCGTTAAAGGGTGAAAACCCGTACCAACCCACACACGACCCCGTAGGAGGCACGAACACCTCGCACGGGACCAATGTATCTTGTGGGAACTGACCGCGTAGTCCCGGGTGTCCCGGTTTGAGAGTATGACGATAATTTGTGAAAATCACACTTAGACTTGAAAACAGGTCGTTAAAGTGTGAAAACCCACACCAACCCCCAAACGACTCGGTAGGAGGCACGAATACCTCGCACGGGACCAATGTAACTTTTAGGAACTGACCGCGTAGTCCCGGGTTTCTCGGTTTGAGAGTTTGATGATAATTTGAAAAAATCACACCTAGAGTTGAAAACAGGCCATTAAAGGGTGAAAACCGAAACCAACCCTCAAACGACGTCGTGGGAGGCACGAACACCGTGCTCGGGACCATTGTAACATGTAGGAACTGACCGTGTAGTCCCGGGTCTCCCGATTAGAGTGTATGATGATAATTTGCAAGACTCACACTTAGACTTAAAAACAGGCCGTTAAAGGGTGAAAACCCAAACCAACCCCCAAACGACCCCGTAGGAGGCACGAACACCTCGCACGGGACCAATGTAACTTGTAGGAACTGACCACGTAGTCTCGGGTCTCCCGATTTGAGAGTATGACGATAATTTATGCAAAACACTTAGACTTGAAAACAGGCCGTTAAAATGTGAAAACTCGTACCAGCCCTCAAACGACCCCGTAGGAGACATGAACACCTCGCACGGGACCAATGTATCTTGTAGGAATTAACCGCGTAGTCCTTGGTCTCCCATTTTAAGAGAATGACTGTAACTTGCAAGAATCACACTAAGACTTAAAAACAGGCCGTTAAAGGGTGAAAACCCAAACCAGCCCCAAACGACTCCGTAGGAGGCACGAACACCTCGCACAGGACCAATGTAACTTGTAGGAACTGACCGCGTAGTCCCGGGTCTCTCAGTTTAGGAGTATGATGATAATTTGCAAAAATCACACTAAGACTTGAAAAAAGGCCGTTATAGGGTGAAAAGCCAAACCAGCCCTCAAACGACGTCGTGGGAGGCACGAACACCGCGCTCCGGACCATTGTATCTTGTAGGAACTGACCGCGTAGTCCCGGGTCTCCCGGTTAGAGAGTATGATGATAATTTGCGCCAATCACACTTAGAATTGAAAATAGGCCGTCAATGAGTGAAAACCCAAACCAGCACCCAAACGACCCCGTAGGAGGCACGAACACCTCGCACGGGACCAATGTAACTTATAGGAACTGACCGCGTAATCCTGGGTCTGCGATTTAAGAGTATGACGATAATTTGCGAAAATCACACTTAAACATGAAAACAGGTCGTTAAAGGGTGAAATCCCAAACCAGCCCCCAAACGACCCCGTTGGAGGCACGAACACCGCGCTCTGGACCATTGTATCTTGTAGGAACTGACCGCGTAGTCCCGGGTCTCCCGGTTAGAGAGTATGATGATAATTTGCAAGAATCACACTTAGAATCGAAAATAGGCCGTTAAAGGGTGAAAACCCTAACCAGCCCCCAAACGACCCCGTAGAAGGCACGAACACCTCGTACGGGACTAATGTAACTTGTAGGAACTGATCGGGTAGTCCCGGGTCTCCGGGTTTGAGAGTATGATGATAATTTGTGAAAATCACACTTAGACTTGAAAACAGGCCATTAAAGGGTGAAAACCCAAACCAGCCCCCAAACGACTCCGTAGGAGGCACGAACACCTCGCACGGGACCAATCTAACTTTTAGGAACTGACCGCGTAGTCCTGAGTCTCTCGGTTTGAGAGTATGACGATAATTTGAAAAAATTACACTTAGAGTTGAAAACAGGCCATTAAAGGGTGAAAACCCAAACCATCACTCAAACGACCCCGTAGGAGGCACGAACACCTCGCACGGGACCAATGTAACTTGTAAGATCTGACCACGTAATCCCGGGTCTCCCGGTTTGAGAGTATGATGTTAATTTGCGAAAATCACACTTAGACTTGAAAACAGGCCGTTAAAGGGTGAAAACCCAAACCAGCCCCAAACGACTCCGTAGGAGGCACGAACACCTCGCACGGGACCAATGTAACTTGTAGGAACTGACCGCGTAGTCCCGGGTCTCTCGGTTTAGGAGTATGATGATAATTTGCAAAAATCACACTAAGACTTGAAAAAAGGCCGTTATAGGGTGAAAAGCCAAACCAGCCCTCAAACGACGCCGTGGGAGGCACGAACACCGCGCTCCGGACCATTGTATCTTGTAGGAACTGACCATGTAGTCCCGGGTCTCCCGATTAGAGAGTATGACGATAATTTGCGACAACAGACTTAGACTTGAAAACAAGCCTTTAAAGGGTGAAAACCCAAACCAGCCCTCAAACGACCCCGTAGGAGGTACGAACACATCGCACGGGACCAATGTAACTTGTAGGAACTGACTGCGTAGTCCCGGGTCTCCCGGTTTAAGAGTATGATGATAATTTGCAAAAATGACACTTAGACTTGAACACAGGCCGTTAAAGGGTGAAAAACCCAAACCAGTCCCCAAACGACTCCGTAGGAAGCACGAACACCTCGTACGGGACCAATGTAACTTGTAGGAACTGACCGCGTAGTCCCGGGTCTCTCCGTTTCAGAGTATGATGATAATTTGCAAAAATCACACTTAGACTTGAAAACAGGCCGTTAAAGGGTGAAAACCCAAACCAGCCCTCAAGCGACGTCGTGGGAGGCACGAACACCGTGCTCGGGACCATTGTAACTTGTAGGAACTGACCACGAATCCCGGGTCTCCCGGTTAGAGAGTATGATGATAATTTGTGACAATCACACTTAGACTTGAAAACAGGTCGTTAATGGGTGAAAGCCCAAACCAGCCCCCAAACGACCCCGTTGGAGGCAAGAACACCTCGCACGGGACCAATGTTACTTGTAGGAACTGACCGTGTAGTACCGGGTCTTCCGGTTAGAGAGTATGACGATAATTTGCAAAAATCACACTTAGACATAAAAACAGGCCGTTAAAGGGTGAAACCCAAACGAGACCCCAAACATCCCCGTAGGAGGCATGACCACTTTACACGGGACGAATGTAACTTGTAAGAACTGACCGCGTAAGCCCGGGTATCCCGGTTTGAGAGTATGATGTTAATTTGCAAAAATCACACTTAGACTTGAAAATAAGCCGTTAAAGGGTGAAAACCCATACCAGCCCTCAAACGACCCCGTAGGAGGCACGAACACTTCGCACGGGACCAATGTAACTTGTAGGAACTAACCGCGTAGTCCCGGGTCTTTCGGTTAGAGAGTATGACGATAATTCGCAATAATCCCACTTAGACTTGAAAACAGGTCGTTACTGGGTGAAAACCCAAACCAGTGCCCAAACGACCCCGTAGGAGGCACGAACACCTCGCACGGGACCAATGTAACTTGTAGGAACTGATCGCGTTGTCCCGGGTCTCCCCGTTTGAGAGTATGACGACAATTTGCGAAAATCACACTTAGACTTGATAACAAGTCATTAAAGGGTGAAAACCCAAACCAACCCTCAAACGACCCCGTATGAGGCACGAACACCGCGCTCGGGACCATTGTAACTTGTAGGAATGAATCGCATAGTCCCGGGTCTCCCGATTTGAGAGTATGGCGATAATTTGCAAAAATCACACTTAGACTTGAAAATAGGCCGTTAATGGTGGAAATCCCAAACCAGCCCCCAAACGACTCCGTAAGAGGCACGAACACCTCGCACGGGACCAATGTAACTTGTAGGAACTGACCGCGTAGTCCCGGGTCTCTCGGTTTAGGAGTATGATGATAATTTGCAAAAATCACACTAAGACTTGAAAACAGGCCGTTAAAGGGTGAAAACCCAAACCAGCACTCAAACGACGCCGTGGGAGGCACGAACACCGCGCTCGGGACCATTGTAACTTGTAGGAACTGACCGCGTAGTCCCGGGTCTCCCGATTAGAGAGTATGACGATAATTTGCGCCAATCACACTTACACTTGAAAATAGGCCCTCAATGGGTGAAAACCCAAACCAGCCCCCAAACGATCCCGAAGGAGGCACGAACACCTCGCACGGAACCAATGTAACTTGTAGGAACTGACCGCGTAATCCTGGGTCTGCCGATTTAAGAGTATGACGATAATTTGTGAAAATCACACTTAAACTTGAAAATAGGTTGTTAAAGGGTGAAATCCCAAACCAGCCCCCAAACGACCCCGTAGGAGGCACGAACACCTCGCACGGGACCAATGTAACTTGTAGGAACTAACCGCGTAGTCCCGGGTCTTCCGGTTAGAGAGTATGACGATAATTTGCAAGAATCACACTTAGACTTGAAAACAGGCCCTTAAAGGGTGAAAACCCAAACCAGCCCCCAAACGACTCCGTAGGAGGCACGAACACCTCGCACGGGAAGAATGTAACTTGTAAGAACTGACCACGTAGTCTCGGGTGTCCCGATTTGATAGTATGACGATAATTTGCGAAAATCAGACTTAGACTTGAAAACAGGCCGTTAAAGGGTGAAAACCCGTACCAGCCCTCAAACGACCCCGTAGGAGGCACGAACACCTCGCACGCGACCAATGTATCTTGTAGGAACTGACCGCGTTGTCCCGGGTCTCCCGGTTTGAGAGTATGACGATAATTTGTGAAAATCACACTTAGACTAGAAAACAGGCCGTTAAAGGGTGAAAACCCAAACCAGCCCCCAAACAACTCTGTAGGAGGCACGAGCACCTCGCATGGGACCAATGTAACTTTTAGGAACTGACCGCTTAGTCCCGGTTCTCTCGGTTTGAGAGTATGACGATAATTTGAAAAAATCACACTTAGAGTTGAAAATAGGCCATTAAAGGGTGAAAACCCAAACCAGCCCTAAAACGACGTCGTGGGAGGCACGAACACCGCGCTCGGGACCATTGTAACTTGTAGGAACTGATCGTGTAGTCCCGGGTCTCCCGATTAGAGAGTATGACGATAATTAGCGACAACACACTTAGACTTGAAAACAGGTCGTTAAAGGGTGAAAACCCAAACCAACCCTCAAACGACCCCGTAGGAGGCACGAACACCTCGCACGGGACCAATGTAACTTGTAGGAACTGACTGCGTAGTTCCGGGTCTCCCGGTTTGAGAGTATGTTGATAATTTGCAAAAATGACACTTAGACTTGAAAACAGGCCGTTAAAGGGTGAAAAACTTAAACCAGTCCCCCAACGACTCCGTAGGAGGCACGAACACCTCGCACGGGACCAATGTAACATGTAGGAACTGACCGCGTAGTCTCGGGTGTCCCGATTTGATAGTATGACGATAATTTGCAAAAATCACACTTAGACTTGAAAACAGGCCGTTAAAGGGTGAAAACCCGTACCAGTCCTCAAACGACGTCGTGGGAGGCACGAACACCTCGCACGGAACCAATGTATCTTGTAGGAACTAACCGCGTAGTCCCGGGTTTCCGGGTTTGAGAGTATGACGATAATTTGCAAAACTGACACTTAGACTTGAAAGAGGCCGTTAAAGGGTGAAAAACCCAAACGAGTCCCCAAACGACTCCGTAGGAGGCACGAACACCTCGCACGGGATGAATGTAACTTGTATGAACTGACCGCGTAGTCCCGGGTCTCTCGGTTTGAGAGTATGACGATAATTTACAAATATCACACTTAGACTTGAAAACAGGCCGTTAAAGGGTGAAAACCCAAACCAGCCCTCAAACGACGTCGTGGGAGGCATGAACACCACTCTCGGGACCATTTTAAATTGTAGGAACTGACCTCGTAATCCCGGGTCTCCCGGTTAGAGAGTATGATGATAATTTGTGACAATCACACTTAGACTTAAAAACAGGTCGTTAATGGGTGAAAACCCAAACCAGCCCCCAAACGACCCCGTAGGAGGCACGAACACCTCGCACGGGACCAATGTAACTTGTAGGAACTGACCGCGTTGTCCCGGGTCTCCCCGTTTGAGAGTATGATGATAATTTGCGAAAATCACACTTAGACTTGATAACAAGTCATTAAAGGGTGAAAACCCAAACCAGCCCTCAAACGACCCCGTATGAGGCACGAACACTGCGCTCGGGACCATTGTAACTTGTAGGAACGAATCGCGTAGTCCCGGGTCTCCCGATTGGAGAGTATGGCGATAATTTGCAAAAATAACACTTAGACTTGAAAACAGGCCGTTAATGGGGTAAAACCCAAACCAGGCCCCAAACGACCCCTTTGGAGTCACGAACACCTCGCACGGGACCAATGTAACTTGTAGGAACTGACCGTGTAGTCCTGGGTCTTCCGGTTAGAGAGTATGACGATAATTTGCAAAAATCACACTTAGACTTGAAAACAGGCCGTTAAAGGGTGAAACCCAAACCAGACCCCAAACATCCCCGTAGGAGGCATGACCACTTTACACGGGACCAATGTAACTTGTAAGAACTGACCGCGTAAGCCCGGGTATCCCGGTTTGAGAGTATGATGTTAATTTGTGAAAATCACACTTAGACTTGAAAATAAGCTGTTAAAGGGTGAAAACCCAAACCAGCCCTCAAACGACCCCGTAGGAGGCACGAACACTTCGCACGGGACCAATGTAACTTGTAGGAACTAACCGCGTAGTCCCGGGTCTTTCGGTTAGAGAGTATGACGATAATTTGCAATAATCCCACTTAGACTTGAAAACAGGTCGTTACTGGGTGAAAACCCAAACCAGCCCCTAAACAACTCTGTAGGAGGCACGAACACCTCGCACGGGACCAATGTAACTTTTAGGAACTGACCGCTTAGTCCCGGTTCTCTTGGTTTGAGAGTATGACGATAATTTGAAAAAATCACACTTAGAGTTGAAAACAGGCCATTAAAGGATGAAAACCCAAACCAGCCCTCAAACGACGTCGTGGGAGGCACGAACACCGCGCTCGGGACCATCGTAACTTGTATGAACTGACCGTGTAGTCCCGGATCTCCCGATTAGAGAGTATGATGATAATTAGCGACAACACACTTAGACATGAAAACAGGTCGTTAAAGGGTGAAAACCCAAACCATCCGTCAAACGACCCCATAGGAGGCACGAACACCTCACACAGGACCAATGTAACTTGTAGGAACTGACTGCGTAGTCCCGGGTCTCCCGGTTTGAGAGTACGATGATAATTTGCAAAAATGACACTTAGACTTGAAAACAGGCCGTTAAAGTGTGAAAAACCCAAACCAGTCCCCCAACGACTCCGTAGGAGGCACGAACACCTCGCACGGGACCAATGTAACTTGTAGGAACTGACCGCGTAGTCCCGGGTCTCTCGGTTTGAGAGTATGACGATAATTTGTAAAAATCACACTTAGACTTGAAAACAGGCCGTTAAAGAGTGAAAACCCAAACCAGCCCTCAAACGACGTCGTGGGAGGCACGAACACCGCGCTCGGGACCATTGTAACTTGTAGGAACTGACCGCGTAATCCCGGGTCTTTCGGTTAGAGAGTATGACGATAATTTGCAAGAATCACACTTAGACTTGAAAACAGGCCGTTAAAGGGTGAAAATCCAAACCAGCCCCCAAACGACCCCGTAGGAGACACGAACACCTCGCACGGGACCAATGTAACTTGTAGGAACTCACCACGTAGTCTTGGGTCTCCCGATTTGAGAGTATGACGATAATTTGCGAAAATCACACTTAGACTTGATAACAAGTCATTAATGGGTGAAAACCCAAACCAGCCCTCAAACGATCCCGTATGAGGCACGAACACTGCGCTCGGGACCATTGTAACTTGTAGGAACGAATCGCGTAGTCCCGGGTCTCCCGATTGGAGAGTATGGCGATAATTTGCAAAAATCACACTTAGACTTGAAAATAGGCCGTTAATGGGGTAAAACCCAAACCAGCCCCCAAACGACCCCGTTGGAGTCACGAACACCTCGCACGGGACCAATGTAACTTGTAGGAACTGACCGTGTAGTCCTGGGTCTTCCGGTTAGAGAGTATGACGATAATTTGCAAAAATCACACTTAGACTTGAAAACAGGCCGTTAAAGGGTGAAACCCAAACCAGACCCCAAACATCCCCGTAGGAGGCATGACCACTTTAAACGGGACCAATGTAACTTGTAAGAACTGACCGCGTAAGCCCGGGTATCCCGGTTTGAGAGTATGATGTTAATTTGCGAGAATCACACTTAGACTTGAAAATAAGCTGTTAAAGGGTGAAAACCCATACCAGCCCTCAAACGACCCCGTAGGAGGCACGAACACTTCGCACAGGACCAATGTAACTTGTAGGAACTAACCGCGTAGTCCCGGGTCTTTCGGTTAGAGAGTATGACGATAATTTGCAATAATCCCACTTAGACTTGAAAACAGGTCGTTACTGGGTGAAAACCCAAACCAGCCCCTAAACAACTCTGTAGGAGGCACGAACACCTCGCACGGGACCAATGTAACTCTTAGGAACTGACCGCTTAGTCCCGGTTCTCTTGGTTTGAGAGTATGACGATAATTTGAAAAAATCACACTTAGAGTTGAAAACAGGCCATTAAAGGATGAAAACCCAAACCAGCCCTCAAACGACGTCGTGGGAGGCACGAACACCGCGCTCGGGACCATCGTAACTTGTAGGAACTGATCGTGTAGTCCCGGATCTCCCGATTAGAGAGTATGATGATAATTAGCGACAACACACTTAGACATGAAAACAGGTCGTTAAAGGATGAAAACCCAAACCATCCCTCAAACGACCCCATAGGAGGCACGAACACCTCACACGGGACCAATGTAACTTGTGGGAACTGACTGCGTAGTCCCGGGTCTCCCGGTTTCAGAGTATGATGATAATTTGCAAAAATGACACTTAGACTTGAAAACAGGCCGTTAAAGTGTGAAAAACCCAAACCAGTCCCCCAACGACTCCGTAGGAGGCACGAACACCTCGCACGAGACCAATGTAACTTGTAGGAACTGACCGCGTAGTCCCGGGTCTCTCGGTTTGAGAGTATGATGATAATTTGTAAAAATCACACTTAGACTTGAAAACAGGCCGTTAAAGGGTGAAAACCCAAACCAGCCCTCAAACGACGTCGTGGGTGGCACGAACACCGCGCTCGGGACCATTGTAACTTGTAGGAACTGACCGCGTAATCCCGGGTCTTTCGGTTAGAGAGTATGACGATAATTTGCAAGAATCACACTTAGACTTGAAAACAGGCCGTAAAAGGGTGAAAATCCAAACCAGCCCCCAAACGACCCCGTAGGAGGCACGAACACCTCGCACGGGACCAATGTAACTTGTAGGAACTCACCACGTAGTCTCGGGTCTCCCGATTTGAGAGTATGACGATAATTTGCGAAAATCACACTTAGACTTGAAAACAGGCCGTCAAAGGGTGAAAACTCGTACCAGCCCTCAAACGACCCCGTAGGAGGCACGAACACCTCGCACGGGACCAATGTATCTTGTAGGAACTGACTGCGTAGTCTTGGGTCTCCCGATTTGAGAGTATGACGATAATTCGTGAAAATCACACTTAGACATGAAAACTGGTCGTTAAAGGTTGAAAACCCAAACCAGCCCCCAAACGACTCCGTAGGAGGCAGGAACACCTCGCACGGGACCAATGTAACTTTAAGGAACTGACCGCATAGTCCCGGGTCTCTCGGTTTGAGAGTATGACAATAATTTGAAAAAATCACACTTAGAGTTGAAAACAGGCCATTAAAGGGCGAAAACCCAAACCAGCCCTCAAACGACATCGTGGGAGGCACGAACACCGCGCTCGGGACCATTTAAACTTGTAGGAACTGACCGTGTAGTCCCGGGTCTCCCGATTAGAGAGTATGACGATAATTTACGGCAACACACTTAGACTTGAAAACAAGCCGTTAAAGGGTGAAAACCCAAACCAGTCCTCAAACGACCCTGTAGGAGGCACGAACTCCTCGTACGGAACCAATGTAACTTGTAGGAACTAATTGCGTAGTCCCGGGTCTCCCGGTTTGAGAGTATGACAATAATTTGCAAAAATGACACTTATACTTGAAAACAGGCCGTTAAAGTGTGAAAAACACAAACCAGTCCCCAAACGACTCCGTAGGAGGCACGAACACCTCGCACGGGACCAATGTAACTTGCAGGAGCTGACCGCGTTGTCCCGGGTCTCTCGGTTTGAGAGTATGATGATAATTTGCAAAAATCACACTTAGACTTGAAAACAGGTCGTTAATGGGTGAAAACCCAAACCAGCCCCCAAACGACCCCGTAGGAGGGACGAACACCTCGCACGGGACCAATGTAACTTGTAGGAACTAACCGCGTAGTCCCGGGTCTTCCGGTTAGAGAGTATGACGATAATTTGCAAGAATCACACTTAGACTTGAAAACAGGTCGTTAATGGGTGAAAACCCAAACCAGCCCCCAAACGACCCCGTAGGAGGCACGAACACCTCGCACGGGACCAATGTAACTTGTAAGATCTGACCACGTAATCCCGGGTCTCCCGGTTTGAGAGTATGATGTTAATTTGCGAAAATCACACTTAGACTTGAAAACAGGCCGTTAAAGGGTGAAAACCCATACTAGCCCTCAAACGACCCCGTAGGAGGCACGAACACCTCGCACGGGACCAATGTAACTTGTAGGAACTAACCGCGTAGTCCCGGGTCTTTCGGTTAGAGAGTATGACGATAATTTGCAATAATCACACTTAGACTTGAAAACAGGTCGTTAATGGGTGAAAACCCAAACCAGACCCCAAACGACCCCGTAGGAGGCACGAACACCTCGCACGGGACCAATGTAACTTGTAGGAACTGACCGCGTAGTCCCGAGTCTCTCGGTTTAGGAGTATGATGATAATTTGCAAAAATCACACTAAGACTTGAAAACAGGCCGTTAAAGGGTGAAAACCCAAACCAGCCCTCAAAGGACGCCGTGGGAGGCATGAACACCGCGCTCGGGACCATTGTAACTTGTAGGAACTGACCGCGTAGTCCCGGGTCTCCCGGTTAGAGAGTATGACGATAATTTGCGCCAATCACACTTAGACTTGAAAATAGGCCGTCAATGGGTGAAAACCCAAACTAGCCCCCAAACGACCCCGTAGGAGGCATGAACACCTCGCACGGGACCAATGTCACTTGTAGGAACTGACCGCGTAATCCTGGGTCTGCCGATTTAAGAGTATGACGATAATTTGCGAAAATCATACTTAAACTCGAAAATAGGTCGTTAAAGGGTGAAATCCCAAACCAGCCCCTAAACGACCCCATAGGAGGCACGAACACCTCGCACGGGACCAATGTAACTTGTAGGAACTAATCGCGTAGTCCCCGGTCTTCCGGTTAGAGAGTATGACGATAATTTGCAAGAATCACACTTAGACTTGAAAACAGGCCGTTAAAAGGTGAAAACCCAAACCAGCCCCCAAACGACCCCGTAGGAGGCACGAACACCTCGCACGGGACCAATGTAACTTGTAAGAACTGACCACGTAGTCTCGGGTCACCCGATTTGATAGTATGACGATAATTTGCGAAAATTAGACTTAGACTTGAAAATAGGCCGTTAAAGGGTGAAAACCCGTACCAGCCCTCAAACGACCCCGTAGGAGGCACGAACACCTCGCACGGGACCAATGTATCTTGTAGGAACTGACCGCGTTGTTCCGGGTCTCCCGGTTTGAGAGTATGACGATAATCTGTGAAAATCACACTTAGACTAGAAAACAGGCTGTTAAAGGGTGAAAACCCAAACCAGCCCCCAAACAACTCTGTAGGAGGCACAAACACCTTGCACGGGACCAATGTAACTTTTAGGAACTGACCGCGTAGTCCCGGTTCTCTCGGTTTGAGAGTTTGACGATAATTTGAAAAAATCACACTTAGAGTTGAAAACATGCCATTAAAGGGTGAAAACCCAAACCAGCCCTCAAACGATGTCGTGGGAGGCACGAACACCGCGCTCGGGACCATTGTAACTAGTACGAACTGACCGTGTAGTCCCGGTTCTCCCGATTATAGAGTATGATGATAATTTACGACAACACACTTAGACTTGAAAACAGGTCGTTAAAGAGTGAAAACCCAAACCAGCCCTCAAACGACCCCGTAGGAGGCACGAACACCTCGCATGGGACCAATGTAACTTATAGGAACTGACTGCGTAGTCCCGGGTCTCCCGGTTTGAGAGTATGATGATAATTTGCAAAAATAACACTTAGACATGAAAACAGGCCGTTAAAGGGTGAAAAATCCAAACCAGTCCCCCAAGGACTCCGTAGGAGGCACGAACACCTCGCACGGGACCAATGTAACTTGTAGGAACTGACCGCGTAGTCCCGGGTCTCTCGGTTTGAGAGTATGACGATAATTTGCAAAAATCACACGTAGACTTGAAAACAGGCCGTTAAAGGGTGAAAACCCAAACCAGCCCTCAAACGACGTCGTGGGAGGCACGAACACCGCGCTCGGGACCATTGTAACTTGTAGGAACTGACCGCGTAATCCCGGGTCTTTCGGTTAGAGAGTATGACGATAATTTGCAAGAATCACACTTAGACTTGAAAACAGGCCGTTAAAGGGTGAAAACCCAAACCTGCCCCCAAACAACCCCGTAGGAGGCACGAACACCTCGCACGGGACCAATGTAACTTGTAGGAACTCACCACGTAGTCTCGGGTCTCCCGATTTGAGAGTATGACGATAATTTGTGAAAATCACACTTAGACTTGAAAACAGGCCGTTAAAGGGTGAAAACTCGTACCAGCCCTCAAACGACCCCGTAGGAGGCACGAACACCTCGCACGGGACCAATGTATCTTGTAGGAACTGACCGCGTAGTCCTGGGTCTCCCGATTTGAGAGTATGACGATAATTTGTGAAAATCACACTTAGACTTGATAACAAGTCATTAAAGGGTGAAAACCCAAACCAGCCCTCAAACGACCCCGTATGAGGCACGAACACTGCGCTCGGGACCATTGTAACTTGTAGGAATGAATCGCGTAGTCCCGGGTCTCCCGATTGGAGAGTATGGCGATAATTTAAAAAAACCACACTTAGACATGAAAACTGGTCGTTAAAGGGTGAAAACCCAAACCAGCCCTCAAACGACTCCGTAGGAGGCACGAACACCTCGCACGGGACCAATGTAACTTTTAGGAACTGACCGCGTAGTCCCGGTTCTCTCGGTTTGAGAGTATGACGATAATTTGAAAAAATCACACTTAGACTTGAAAACAGGCCGTTAAAGGGTGAAAAATCCAAACCAGTCCCCCAACAACTCCGTAGGAGGCACGAACACCTCGCACGGGACCAATGTAACTTGTAGGAACTGAGCGCCTAGTCCCGGGTCTCTCGGTTTGAGAGTATAACGATAATTTGCAAAAATCACACTTAGACTTGAAAACAGGCCGTTAAAGGTTGAAAACCCAAACCAACCCTCAAACGACGTCGTGGGAGGCACAAACACCGCGCTCAGGACCATTGTAACTTGTAGGAACTGACCGCGTAATCCCGGGTCTTTCGGTTAGAGAGTATGACGATAATTTGCAAGAATCACACTTAGACTTGAAAACAGGCCGTTAAAGGGTGAAAACCCAAACCAGCCCCCAAACGACCCCGTAGGAGGCATGAACACCTCGCACGGGACAAATGAAACTTGTAGGAACTCACCACGTAGTCCTGGGTCTCCCGATTTGAGAGTATGACGATAATTTGCAAAAATCACACTTAGACTTGAAAACAGGCCGTAAAGGGTGAAAACTCGTACCAGCCCTCAAACGACCCCATAGGAGGCACGAACACCTCGCACGGGACCAATGTATTTTGTAGGAACTGACCGCGTAGTCCTGTGTCCCCCGATTTGAGAGTATGACGATAATTTGTGAAAATCACACTTAGACATGAAAACTGGTCGTTAAAGGGTGAAAACCCAAACTAGCCCACAAACGACTCCGTAGGAGGCACGAACACCTCGCACGGGACCAATGTAACTTTTGGGAACTGGCCGCGTAGTCCCGGGTCTCTTGGTTTGAGAGTATGACGATAATTTGAAAAAATCACACTTAGAGTTGAAAACAGGCAATTAAAGGGCGAAAACCCAAACCAGCCCTCAAACGACATCGTGAGAGGCACGAACACCGCGCTCGGGACCATATAAACTTGTAGGAACTGACCGTGTAGTCCCGGGTCTCCTGATTAGAGAGTATGACGATAATTAGCGACAACACACTTAGACTTCAAAACAAGCCGTTAAAGGGTGAAAACCCAAACCAGTCCTCAAACGACCCCGTAGGAGGCACGAACACCTCGCACGGGACCAATGTAACTTGTAGGAACTGACTGCGTACTCCCGGGTCTCCCGGTTTGAGAGTATGAGGATAATTTGCAAAAATGACACTTATACTTGAAAACAGGCCGTTAAAGGGTGAAAAACTCAAACCAGTCCCCAAACGACTCCGTAGGAGGCACGAACACCTCGCACGGGACCAATGTAATTTGTAGGAACTGACCGCATAGTCCCGGGTCTCTCGGTTTGAGAGTTTGATGATAATTTGCAAAAATCACACTTAGACTTGAAAACAGGCCGTTAATGGGTGAAAACCCAAACCAGCCCCCAAACGACCCCGTAGGAGGCACGAACACCTCGCACGGGACCAATGTAACTTGAAGGAACTAACCGCGTAATCCCGGATCTCTCATTTTTACAGTATGACGATAATATACCAAAATCACACTTGAACTTGAAAACAGGCCGTTAAAGGGTGAAAACCCAAACCAGCCCCCAAAAGACTCCCTAGAAGGCACGAACACCTCGCACGGGACCAATGTAACTTGTAGGAACTGACCACGTAGTCCCGGGTCTCTCGATTTGGGAGTATGATGATAATTTGCAAAAATCACACTTAGACTTGAAAATAGGCCGTTAAAGGGTGAAAACCCAAACCGGCCCTCAAACGACGCCGTTGGAGGCACGAACACCGCGCTCCGGACCATTGTAACTTCTAGGAAGTGACCGCGTAGTCTCGGGTCTCCCGGTTTGAGAGTATGATGATAATTTTCAAAAATCACACTTAAACTAGAAAACAAGCCGTTAAAGGGTGAAATCCCAAACCAGCCCCCAAACGACCCCGTAGGAGGCACGAACACCGCGAACGGGACCAATGTAACTTGTAGGAACTGACCGCGTAATCCCGGGTCTCCCGGTTTGAGAGTATGATGATAATTTGCAAAAATCACACTTAAACTTGAAAACAAGCCGTTAAAGGGTGAAATCCCAAACCAACCGCCAAACGACCCCGTAGGAGGCACGAACACCTCGCACGGGACCAATGTAACTTGTAGGAACTAATCGCGTAGTCCCGGGTCTTCCGGTTTGAGAGTATGACGATAATTTGCAAGAATCACACTTAGACTTGAAAACAGGCCGTTAAAGGGTGAAAACCCAAACCAGCCCCCAAACGACCCCGTAGGAGGCACAAACACCTCGCACGAGACCAATGTAACTTATAGGAACTCACCACGTAGTCTCGGGTCTCCCGATTTGAGAGTATGACGATAATTTGAGAAAATCACACTTAGACTTGAAAACAGGCCGTTAAAGGGTGAAAACTCGTACCATCCCTCAAACGACCCCGTAGGAGGCACGAACACCTCGCACGGGACCAATGTATCTTGTAGGAACTGACCGCGTAGTCCTGGGTCTCCCGATTTGAGAGTATGACGATAATTTGTGAAAATCACACTTAGACATGAAAAATGGTCGTTAATGGGTGAAAACCCAAACTAGCCCTCAAACGACTCCGTAGGAGGCACGAACACCTCGCACGGGACCAATGTAACTTTTAGGAACTGACCGCGTAGTTCCGGGTCTCTTGGTTTGAGAGTATGACGATAATTTGAAAAAATCACACTTAGAGTTGAAAACAGGCAATTAAAGGGCGAAAACCCAAACCAGCCCTCAAACGACATCGTGGGAGGTACGAACACCGCGCTCGGGACCATATAAACTTGTAGGAACTGACCATGTAGTCCCGGGTCTCCTGATTAGAGAGTATGACGATAATTTGCGACAACACACTTAGACTTGAAAACAAGCCGTTAAAGGGTGACAACCCTAACCAGTCCTCAAAGGACCCCGTAGGAGGCACGAACACCTCGCACGGGACCAATGTAACTTGTAGGAACTGACTGCGTAGTCCCGGGTCTCCCGGTTTGAGAGTATGATGATAATTTTCAAAAATGACACTTATACTTAAAAACAGGCCGTTAAAGGGTGAAAAACCCAAACCAGTCCCCAAACGACTCCGTAGGAGGCACGAACACCTCGCACGGGACCAATGTAACTTGTAGGAACTGACCGCATAGTCCCGGGTCTCTCAATTTGAGAGTATGATGATAATTTGCAAAAATCACACTTAAATTTTGTTAACAGGCCGTTAATGGGTGAAAACCCAAACCAGCCCCCAAACGACCCCGTAGGAGGCACGAACACCTCGCACGGGACCAATGTAACTTGTAGGAACTGACCGCGTAATCCCGAATCTCCCGTTTTGACAGTATGATGATAATTTACCAAAATCACACTTGAACTTGAAAACAGCCCGTTAAAGGCTGAAAACCCAAACTAGCCCCCAAACGACTCCCTAAGAGGCACGAACACCTCGCACGGGACCAATGTAACTTGTAGGAACTGACCACGTAGTCCTGGGTCTCTCGGTTTGTTAGTATAATGATAATTTGCAAAAATCACACTTAGACTTGAAAATAGGCTGTTAAAGGGTGAAAACCCAAATCGGCCTTCAAACGACGCCGTTGGAGGCACGAACACCGCGCTCGGGACCATTGTAACTTGTAGGAAGTGACCGCGTAGTCTCGGGTCTCCCGGGTTGAGAGTATGATGATAATTTGCAAAAATCACACTTAAACTAGAAAACAAGCCGTTAAAGGGTGAAATCCCAAACCAGCCCCCAAACGACCCCGTAGGAGGCACGAACACCGCGAACGGGACCAATGTAACTTGTAGGAACTGACCGCGTAATCCCGGGTCTCCCGGTTTGAGAGTATGATGATAATTTGCGAAAATCACACTTAAACTTGAAAACAAGCCGTTAAAGGGTCAAATCCCAAACCAGCCACCAAACGACCCCGTAGGAGGCACGAACACCTCGCACGGGACCAATGTAACTTGTAGGAACTAACCGCGTAGTCCCGGGTCTTCCGGTTAGAGAGTATGACGATAATTTGCAAGAATCACACTTAGACTTAAAAACAGGCCGTTAAAGGGTGAAAACCCAAACCAGCCCCCAAACGACCCCGTAGGAGGCACGAACACCTCGCACGGGACCAATGTAACTTGTAGGAACTAACCATGTATTCCCGGGTCTTCCGGTTAAAGAGTATGACGATAATTTGCAAGAATCACACTTAGACTTGAAAACAGGCCGTTAAAGGGTGAAAACCCAAACCAGCCCCCAAACGACCCCGTAGGAGGCACGAACACCTCGCACGGGACCAATGTAACTTGCAGGAACTGACCACGGAGTCTCGGGTCTCCCGATTTGAGAGTATGACGATAATTTGCGAAAATCATACTTAGACTTGAAAACAGGCCGTTAATGGGTGAAAACCCGTACCAGTCCTCAAACGACCCCGTAGGAGGCACGAACACCTCACACCGGACCAATGTATCTTGTAGGACCTGACCGCGTAGTCCCGGGTTTCTCGGTTTGAGAGTATGACGATAATATGCAAAAATCACACTTAGACTTGAAAACAGGCCGTTAAAGGGTGAAAACCCAAACCATCCCTCAAACGACGTCGTGGGAGGCACGAAGACCGCGCTCGGGACCATTGTAACTTGTAGGAACTGACCGCGTACTCCCGGGTCTCTCGGTTTGGGAGTATGACGATAATTTGCAAAAATCACACTTAGACTTGAAAATAGGTCGTTAAAGGGTGAAAACCCAAACTGGCCCTCAAATGACGCCGTTGGAGGCACGAACACCGCGCTCGGGACCATTGTAACTTGTAGGAACTAACCGCGTAGTCCCGGGTCTCCCGGTTAGAGAGTATGACGATAATTTGCGCCAATAACACTTAGACTTGAAAACAGGCCGTTAATGGGTGAAAACCCAAACCAGCCCCCAAACGACCCCGTAGGAGGCACGAACACCTCGCACGGGACCAATGTAATTTGTAGGAACTGACCGCATAGTCCCGGGTCTCTCGGTTTGAGAGTATGATGATAATTTGCAAAAATCACACTTAGACTTGAAAACAGGCCGTTAATGGGTGAAAACCCAAACCAGCCCCCAAACGACCCCGTAGGAGGCAGGAACACCTCGCACGGGACTAATGTAACTTGTAGGAACTGACCGCGTAATCCCGGATCTCCCATTTTGATAGTATGACGATAATTTACGAAAATCACACTTGAACTTGAAAATAGGCCGTTAAAGGGTGAAAACCCAAACCAGCCCCCAAACGACTCCCTAGGAGGCACGAACACCTCGCACGGGACCAATGTAACTTGTAGGAACTGACCACGTAGTCCCGGGTCTCTCGGTTTGGGAGTATGATGATAATTTGCAAAAATCACACTTAGACTTGAAAATAGGCCGTTAAAGGGTGAAAACCCAAACCGGCCCTCAAACGACGCCGTTGGAGGCACGAACACCGCGCTCGGGACCATTGTAACTTGTAGGAAGTTACCGCGTAGTCTCGGGTCTCCCGGGTTGAGAGTATGATGATAATTTTCAAAAATCACACTTAAACTAGAAAACAAGCCGTTAAAGGATGAAATCCCAAACCAGCCCCCAAACGACCCCGTAGGCGGCATGAACACCGCGAACGGGACCAATGTAACTTGTAGGAACTGACCGCGTAATCCCGGGTCTCCCGGTTTGAGAGTATGATGATAATTTGCAAAAATCACACTTAAACTTGAAAACAAGCCGTTAAAGGGTGAAATCCCAAACCAGCCACCAAACGACCCCGTAGGAGGCACGAACACCTCGCACGGGACCAATGTAACTTGTAGGAACTAACCGCGTAGTCCCGGGTCTTCCGGTTAGAGAGTATGACGATAATTTGCAAGAATCACACTTAGACTTGAAAACGGGCCGTTAAAGGGTGAAAACCCAAACCAGCCCCCAAACGACCCCATAGGAGGCACGAACACCTCGTACGGGACCAATGTAACTTGTAGGAACTCACCACGTAGTCTCGGGTCTCCCGATTTGAGAGTATGACGATAATTTGCGAAAATCACACTTAGACTTGAAAACAGGCCGTTAAAGGGTGAAAACCCGTACCAGCCCTCAAACGACCCCGTAGGAGGCAGGAACACCTCACACCGGACCAATGTATCTTGTAGGACCTGACCGCGTAGTCCTGGGTCTCCCGATTTGAGAGTATGACGATAATTTGTGAAAATCACACTTAGACATGAAAACTGGTCGTTAAAGGGTGAAAACCCAAACTAGCCCTCAAACGACTCCGTAGGAGGCACGAACACCTCGCACGGGACCAATGTAACTTTTAGGAACTGACCGCGTAGTCCCGGGTCTCTTGGTTTGAGAGTATGACGATAATTTGAAAAAATCACACTTAGAGTTGAAAACAGGCAATTAAAGGGCGAAAACCCAAACCAGCCCTCAAACGACATAGTGGGAGGCACGAACACCACGCTCGGGACCATATAAACTTGTAGGAACTGACCGTGTAGTCCCGGGTCTCCTGATTAGAGAGTATGACGATAATTTGCGACAACACACTTAGACTTGAAAACAAGCCGTTAAAGGGTGACAACCCAAACTAGTCCTCAAAGGACCCCGTAGGAGGCACGAACACCTCGCACGGGACCAATGTAACTTGTAGGAACTGACTGCGTAGTCTCGGGTCTCCCGATTTGAGAGTATGAGGATAATTTGCGAAAATAACACTTATACTTGAAAACAGGCCGTTAAAGGGTGAAAAACCCAAACCAGTCCCCAAACGACTCCGTAGGAGGCACGAACACCTCGTACGGGACCAATGTAACTTGTAGGAACTGACCGCATAGTCCCGGGTCTCTCGGTTTGAGAGTATGACGATAATTTGCAAAAATCACACTTAGACTTGAAAATAGGCCGTTAATGGGTGAAAACCCAAACCAGCCCCCAAACGACTCCCTAGGAGGCACGAACACCTCGCACGGGACCAATGTAACTTGTAGGAACTGACCGCGTAATCCCGGATCTCCCATTTTGACAGTATGACGATAATTTACCAAAATCACACTTGAACTTGAAAACAGCCCGTTAAAGGCTGAAAACCCAAACCAGCCCCCAAACGACTCCCTAGGAGGCACGAACACCTCGCACGGGACCAATGTAACTTGTAGGAACTGACCACGTAGTCCTGGGTCTCTCGGTTTGGGAGTATGATGATAATTTGCAAAACTCACACTTAGACTTGAAAATAGGCCGTTAAAGGGTGAAAACCCAAACCGGCACTCAAACGACGCCGTTGGAGGCACGAACACAGCGCTCGGGACCATTATAACTTGTAGGAAGTGACTGCGTAGTCTCGGGTCTCCCGGGTTGAGAGTATGATGATAATTTGCAAAAATCACACTTAAACTAGAAAACAAGCCGTTAAAGGGTGAAATCCCAAACCAGCCCCCAAACGACCCCGTAGGAGGCACGAACACCGCGAACGGGACCAATGTAACTTGTAGGAACTGACCGCGTAATCCCGGGTCTCCCGGTTTGAGAGTATGATGATAATTTGCGAAAATCACACTTAAACTTGAAAACAAGCCGTTAAAGGGTGAAATCCCAAACCAGCCACCAAACGACCCCGTAGGAGGCACGTACACCTCGCACGGGACCAATGTAACTTGTAGGAACTAACCGCGTAGTCCCGGGTCTTCCGGTTGGAGAGTATGACGATAATTTGCAAGAATCACACTTAGACTTGAAAACAGGCCGTTAAAGGGTGAAAACCCAAACCAGCCCCCAAACGACCCCGTAGCAGGCACGAACACCTCGCACGGGACCAATGTAACTTGCAGGAACTGACCACGGAGTCTCGGGTCTCCCGATTTGAGAGTATGAAGATAATTTGCGAAAATCATACTTAGACTTGAAAACAGGCCGTTAAAGGGTGAAAACCCGTACCAGCCCTCAAACGACCCCGTAGGAGGCACGAACACCTCACACCGGACCAATGTATCTTGTAGGACCTGACCGCGTAGTCCCGGGTTTCTCGGTTTGAGAGTATGACGATAATATGCAAAAATCACACTTAGACTTGAAAACAGGCCGTTAAAGGGTGAAAACCCAAACCATCCCTCAAACGACGTCGTGGGAGGCACGAAGACCGCGCTCGGGACCATTGTAACTTGTAGGAACTGACCGCGTACTCCCGGGTCTCTCGGTTTGGGAGTATGACGATAATTTGCAAAAATCACACTTAGACTTGAAAATAGGTCGTTAAAGGGTGAAAACCCAAACTGGCCCTCAAATGACGCCGTTGGAGGCACGAACACCGCGCTCGGGACCATTGTAACTTGTAGGAACTAACCGCGTAGTCCCGGGTCTCCCGGTTAGAGAGTATGACGATAATTTGCGCTAATAACACTTAGACTTGAAAACAGGCCGTTAATGGGTGAAAACCCAAACCAACCCCCAAACGACCCCGTAGGAGGCACGAACACCTCGCACGGGACCAATGTAATTTGTAGGAACTGACCGCATAGTCCCGGGTCTCTCGGTTTGAGAGTATGATGATAATTTGCAAAAATCACACTTAGACTTGAAAACAGGCCGTTAATGGGTGAAAACCCAAACCAGCCCCCAAACGACCCCGTAGGAGGCAGGAACACCTCGCACGGGACTAATGTAACTTGTAGGAACTGACCGCGTAATCCCGGATCTCCCATTTTGATAGTATGACGATAATTTACGAAAATCACACTTGAACTTGAAAATAGGCCGTTAAAGGGTGAAAACCCAAACCAGCCCCCAAACGACTCCCTAGGAGGCACGAACACCTCGCACGGGACCATAACTTGTAGGAACTGACCACGTAGTCCCGGGTCTCTCGGTTTGGGAGTATGATGATAATTTGCAAAAATCACACTTAGACTTGAAAATAGGCCGTTAAAGGGTGAAAACCCAAACCGGCCCTCAAACGACGCCGTTGGAGGCACGAACACCGCGCTCGGGACCATTGTAACTTGTAGGAAGTGACCGCGTAGTCTCGGGTCTCCCGGGTTAAGAGTATGATGATAATTTTCAAAAATCACACTTAAACTAGAAAACAAGCCGTTAAAGGGTGAAATCCCAAACCAGCCCCCAAACGACCCCGTAGGAGGCACGAACACCGCGAACGGGACCAATGTAACTTGTAGGAACTGACCGCGTAATCCCGGGTCTCCCGGTTTGAGAGTATGATGATAATTTGCGAAAATCACACTTAAACTTGAAAACAAGTCGTTAAAGGGTGAAATCCCAAACCAGCCACCAAACGATCCCGTAGGAGGCACGAACACCTCGCACGGGACCAATGTAACTTGTAGGAACTAACCGCGTAGTCCCGGGTCTTCCGATTAGAGAGTATGACGATAATTTGCAAGAATCACACTTAGACTTGAAAACGGGCCGTTAAAGGGTGAAAACCCAAACCAGCCCCCAAACGACCCCATAGGAGGCACGAACACCTCGTACGGGACCAATGTAACTTGTAGGAACTCACCACGTAGTCTCGGGTCTCCCGATTTGAGAGTATGACGATAATTTGCGAAAATGACACTTAGACTTGAAAACAGGCCGTTAAAGGGTGAAAACCCGTACCAGCCCTCAAACGACTCCGTAGGAGGCACGAACACCTCACACCGGACCAATGTATCTTGTAGGACCTGACCGCGTAGTCCTGGGTCTCCCGATTTGAGAGTATGACGATAATTTGTGAAAATCACACTTAGACATGAAAACTGGTCGTTAAAGGGTGAAAACCCAAACTAGCCCTCAAACGACTCCGTAGGAGGCACGAACACCTCGCACGGGACCAATGTAACTTTTAGGAACTGACCGCGTAGTCCCGGGTCTCTTGGTTTGAGAGTATGACGATAATTTGAAAAAATCACACTTAGAGTTGAAAACAGGCAATTAAAGGGCGAAAACCCAAACCAGCCCTCAAACGACATAGTGGGAGGCACGAACACCGCGCTCGGGACCATATAAACTTGTAGGAACTGACCGTGTAGTCCCGGGTCTCCTGATTAGAGAGTATGACGATAATTTGCGACAACACACTTAGACTTGAAAATAAGCCGTTAAAGGGTGACAACCCAAACTAGTCCTCAAAGGACCCCGTAGGAGGCACGAACACCTCGCACGGGACCAATGTAACTTGTAGGAACTGACTGCGTAGTCCCGGGTCTCCCGATTTGAGAGTATGAGGATAATTTGCGAAAATGACACTTATACTTGAAAACAGGCCGTTAAAGGGTGAAAAACCCAAACCAGTCCCCAAACGACTCCGTAGGAGGCACGAACACCTCGTACGGGACCAATGTAACTTGTAGGAACTGACCGCATAGTCCCGGGTCTCTCGGTTTGAGAGTATGACGATAATTTGCAAAAATCACACTTAGACTTGAAAACAGGCCGTTAATGGGTGAAAACCCAAACCAGCCCCCAAACGACTCCCTAGGAGGCACGAACACCTCGCACGGGACCAATGTAACTTGTAGGAACTGACCGCGTAATCCCGGATCTCCCATTTTGACAGTATGACGATAATTTACCAAAATCACACTTGAACTTGAAAACAGCCCGTTAAAGGCTGAAAACCCAAACCAGCCCCCAAACGACTCCCTAGGAGGCACGAACACCTCGCACGGGACCAATGTAACTTGTAGGAACTGACCACGTAGTCCTGGGTCTCTCGGTTTGGGAGTATGATGATAATTTGCAAAACTCACACTTAGACTTGAAAATAGGCCGTTAAAGGGTGAAAACCCAAACCGGCACTCAAACGACGCCGTTGGAGGCACGAACACCGCGCTCGGGACCATTATAACTTGTAGGAAGTGACTGCGTAGTCTCGGGTCTCCCGGGTTGAGAGTATGATGATAATTTGCAAAAATCACACTTAAACTAGAAAACAAGCCGTTAAAGGGTGAAATCCCAAACCAGCCCCCAAACGACCCCGTAGGAGGCACGAACACCGCGAACGGGACCAATGTAACTTGTAGGAACTGACCGCGTAATCCCGGGTCTCCCGGTTTGAGAGTATGATGATAATTTGCAAAAATCACACTTAAACTTGAAAACAAGCCGTTAAAGGGTGACATCCCAAACCAGCCACCAAACGACCCCGTAGGAGGCACGTACACCTCGCACGGGACCAATGTAACTTGTAGGAACTAACCGCGCAGTCCCGGGTCTTCCGGTTAGAGAGTATGACGATAATTTGCAAGAATCACACTTAGACTTGAAAACAGGCCGTTAAAGGGTGAAAACCCAAACCAGCCCCCAAACGACCCCGTAGCAGGCACGAACACCTCGCACGGGACCAATGTAACTTGCAGGAACTGACCACGGAGTCTCGGGTCTCCCGATTTGAGAGTATGACGATAATTTGCGAAAATCATACTTAGACTTGAAAACAGGCCGTTAAAGGGTGAAAACCCGTACCAGCCCTCAAACGACCCCGTAGGAGGCACGAACACCTCACACCGGACCAATGTATCTTGTAGGACCTGACCGCGTAGACCCGGGTTTCTCGGTTTGAGAGTATGACGATAATATGCAAAAATCACACTTAGACTTGAAAACAGGCCGTTAAAGGGTGAAAACCCAAACCATCCCTCAAACGACGTCGTGGGAGGCACGAAGACCGCGCTCTTGACCATTGTAACTTGTAGGAACTGACCGTGTACTCCCGGGTCTCTCGGTTTGGGATTATGACGATAATTTGCAAAAATCACACTTAGACTTTTAAACAGGCCGTTAAAGGGTCAAAACCCAAACCTGCCCCGAAACATCCCCGTGGGAGGCACGATCACCTCGCACGGGACCATTGTAACTTGTAGGAACTGACCGCGTAGTCCCGGGTCTCCCGGTTAGAGAGTATGACGATAATTTGCGCCAATAACACTTAGACTTGAAAACAGGCCGTTAATGGGTGAAAACCCAAACCAGCCCCCAAACGACCCCGTAGGAGGCACGAACACCTCGCACGGGACCAATGTAACTAGTAGGAACTGATCGCGTAATCCCGAGTCTCCCGGTTTGAGAGTATGATGATAATTTGCAAAAATGACACTTAAACTTGAAAACAGGCCGTTAAAGGGTGAAATCCCAAACGACCCCGTAGGAGGCACGAACACGTCGCACGGAACCAATGTATCTTGTAGGAACTGACCGCGTAGTCCCGGGTCTCTCGGTTTGAGAGTATGACGATAATTTGCAAAAATCACACTTAGACTTGAAAACAGGCCGTTAAAGGGTGAAAACCCAAACCAGACCTCAAACGATGTCGTGGGAGGCACGAACACCGCGCTCGGGACCATTGTAACTTATAGGAACTGATCGCGTAATCCCGGGTCTCCCGGTTAGAGAGTATGACGATAATTTGCGACAATCACACTTAGACTTGAAAGCATGTCGTTAATGGGTCAAAACCCAAACTAGCCCCTAAACGACCCCGTAGGAGGCACGAGCACCTCGCACGGGACTAATGTAACTTGTAGGAACTAACTACGTAGTCCCGGGTCTTCCGGTTAGAGAGTATGACGATAATTTGCAAGAATCACACTTAGACTTGAAAACAGGCCGTTAAAGGGTGAAAACCCAAACCGGCCCCCAAACGACCCCGTAGGAGGCACGAACACCTCGCACGGGACCAATGTAACTTGTAGGAACTGACCGCGTAGTCCCGGGTCTCTCGGTTTGAGAGTATGACGATAATTTGCAAAAATCACACTTAGACTTGAAAACAGGCCGTTAAAGGGTGAAAACCCAAACCAGACCTCAAACGATGTCGTGGGAGGCACGAACACCGCGCTCGGGACCATTGTAACTTATAGGAACTGATCGCGTAATCCCGGGTCTCCCGGTTAGAGAGTATGACGATAATTTGCGGCAATCACACTTAGACTTGAAAGCATGTCGTTAATGGGTCAAAACCCAAACTAGCCCCTAAACGACCCCGTAGGAGGCACGAGCACCTCGCACGGGACTAATGTAACTTGTAGGAACTAACTACGTAGTCCCGGGTCTTCCGGTTAGAGAGTATGACGATAATTTGCAAGAATCACACTTAGACTTGAAAACAGGCCGTTAAAGGGTGAAAACCCAAACCGGCCCCCAAACGACCCCGTAGGAGGCACGAACACCTCGCACGGGACCAATGTAACTTGTAGGAACTGACCACGTAGTCTCAAGTCTACCGATTTGAGAGTATGACGATAATTTACAAAAATCACACTTAGACTTGAAAATAGGCCATTAAAGGGTGAAAACCCGTACCAGCCCTCTAACGATCGCGTAGGAGGCACGAACACCTCGTACGGGACCAATGTATCTTGTAGGTACTGACCACGTAGTCCCGGGTCTCCCGGTTTGAGAGTATGACGATAATTTGCAAAAATCACACTTGGATTTGAAAACAGGTCATTAAAGGGTGAAAACCCAAACCAGCCCCAGACGACTCCGTAGGAGGCACGAACACCTCTCTCGGAACCAATGTAACTTGTAGGAACTCACCGCGTAGTCCCAGGGCTCTCGGTTTGAGAGTATGATGATAATTTGCAAAAATCACACTTATAGTTGAAAACAGACCGTTAAAGGGTGAAACCGAAAACCAGCCCTCAAACGACGTCGTGGGAGGCACGAACACCGCGCTCGGGACCATTGTAACTTGTAGGAACTGACCGCATAGTCCCGGGTCTCCCGGTTAGAGATTATGCCGATAATTTGCGATAATCACACTTAGATTTGAAAACAAGTCGTTAAAGGGTGAAAACCTAAACTAGCCTTCAAACGACCCCGTAGGAGGAACGACCACCTCGCACGGGACCCATGTAACTTGTAGGAACTGACCGCGTAGTCCCGGGTCTCCCGGTTTGAGAGTATGACGATAATTTGCAAAAATCACACTTAGACTTGAAAACAGGCCGTTAAAGGGTGAAAACCCAAACCAGCAATCAAACGACGTCGTAGGAGGCACGAACACCTCTCACGGGATCAATGTATCTTTTAGGAACGGACCGCGTAGTCCCGGGTCCCTCGGTTTGAGAGTATAACGATAATTTGCGAAAATCACACTTAGGCTTGAAAACAAGCCGTTAAAGGGTGAAAACCCAAACCAGCCCTCAAACGACCCCGTATGAGGAACGAACACCGTGCTCAGGACCATTGTAACTTGTAGGAACTGATCGCGTAGTCCCGGGTCTCCCGATTTGAGAGTATGACAATAATTTGCAAAAATCACACTTAGACTTGAAAACAGGCCGTTAATGGGTGAAAATCCAAACCATCCCTCTAACGACGTCGTGGGAGGCATGAACACCTCGCACGAGACCAATATAACTTGTAGGAACTGATTGCTTAGTAGCGAGTCTCCCGATTTGAGAGTATGATGACAATTTGCGAAAATCACACTTAGACTTGAAAATAAGCTGTTAAAGGGTGAAAACCCAAACCAGCACCCAAACGAACCCGTAAGAGGCACGAACACCTCGCACGGGACCAATGTAACTTGTAGGAACTCAATGCATTATCCCGGGTATCCCCATTTGAGAGTATGACGATAATTTACAAAAATTACACTTAGACTTGAAAACAGGTCGTTAAAGGGTGAAAACCCAAACCAACACCCAAACGACCCCGTAGGAGGCACGAACACCTCGCACGGGACCAATGTACCTTGTAGAAACTGATTGCGTAGTCTCGAGTCTCCCGGTTTGAGAGTATGACGATAATTTGCAAAAATCACACTTAGACTTGAAAACAAGCCGTTAAAGGGTGAAAACCCAAACCAGCACCCAAACAACCCCGTAGGAGGCACGAACACCTCGCACGGGACCAATGTAACTTGTAGGAACTAACCGCGTTGTCCCGGGTCTCCCCGTTTGAGAGTATGACGATAATTCACAAAAATCACACTTAGACTTGAAAACAGGCCGTTAAAGGGTGAAAACCCAAACCAGCCCCCAAACGACCCCTTAAGAGGCACGAACACCTCGCACGGGACCAATGTAACTTGTTGGAACTGATTGCGTAGTCCCGGGTCTCTCGGTTTGAAAGTATGATGATAATTTGCAAAAATCACACTTAGACTTGAAAACAGGCCGTTAAAGGGTGAAAACCCATACCAGCCCTCAAACGACCCCGTAGGAGGCACGAACACCTCGCACGGGACCAATGTAACTTGTAAGAACTGACCGCGTAGTCCCGAGTCTGCCGGTTTGAGAGTATGACGATAATTTCCAACAATCACACTTAGACTTTAAAATAGGCCGTTAAAGGGTGAAAACCCAAACCAGCCCCAAAACGACCCCGTGGGAGACACAAACACCTCGCACGTGACCATTGTAACTTGTAGGAACTGACCGCCTAGTCCCGGGTCTCCCGGTTTCAGAGTATGACAATAATTTGCAAAAATCACACTTAGACTTGAAAACAGGCCGTTAAATGGTGAAAACCAAAACCAGCCCTCAAACGACTCCGTAGGAGGCACGAACACCTCGCACGGGATGAATGTAAGTTGTAGGAACTGACCGCGTAGTCTCGAGTCTCCCGGTTATAGAGTATGATGATAATTTATGAAAATCACACTTAGACTTGAAAACAGGCCGTTAATGGGTGAAAACCCAAACCAGCCCCCAAATAGCCACGTAGGAGGCACGAACTCCTCGCACGGGACCAATGTAACTTGTTGGAACTGACCGTGTAGTCCCGAGTCTCTCGATTTGGGAGTATGGCGATAATTTGTAAAAATCACACTTAGACTTGAAAACAGGCCGTTAAAGGGTGAAAACCCAAACCAGCCCCCAAACGACCCCGTAGGTGGCACGAACACCTCGCACGGGACCAATGAAACATGTAGGAACTAACCGCATTGTCCCGGGTCTCTCGGTTTGAGAGTATGACGATAATTTGCAAAAATTACACTTAGACTTGAAAACAAGCCGTTAAAGGGTGAAAACCCAAACCAGCCCTCAAACGACCCCGTAGGAGGCACGAACACCTCGCATGGGACCAATGTAACTTGTACGAACTGATTGCGTAGTCCCGAGTATCCCTGTTTGAGTATATGATGATAATTTGCGAAAATTACACTTAGACTTGAAAACAAGCCATTAAAGGTTGAAAACCCAAACCAACACCCAAACGACCCCGTAGGTGGCACAAACACATCGCACGGGACCAATGTAACTTGCAGGAACGAACCGCGTTGTCCCGGGTCTCCCCGTTTGAGAGTATGACGATAATTTGGTAAAATCACACTTAGACTTAAAAACAGGCCGTTAAAGGGTGAAAACCCAAACCAGCACCCAAACGACCCCGTAAGAGGCACGAACACCTCGCACGGGACCAATGAACTTGTAGGAACTGACTGCGTAGTCCCGAGTGTCTCGGTTTGAAAGTATGGCAATAATTTGCAAAAATCACACTTAGACTTGAAAATAGGTCGTTAACGTGTGAAAACCCATACCAGCCCTCAAACGACCCCTTTGGAGGCACGAACACCTCGCACGGGACCAATTCTAAGTTGTAGGAACTGAAGGCGTAGTCCCGGGTCTCCCGGTTTGAGAGTATGATGATTATTTCCAAAAATCACACTTAGACTTGAAAACAGGCCGTTAAAGGGGGAAAAACCCGAACCAACCCCAAAATGACCCCGTGGGAGGCACGAACACCTCGCACGTGACCATTGTAACTTGTAAGAACTGACCGCATAGTCCCGGGTCTCCCGGTTTGAGAGTATGAGGATAATTATCAAAAATCACACTTATACTTGAAAATAGGCGGTTAAAGGGTGAAAACCCAAACCAGCCCTCAAACGACTCCGTAGGAGGCACGAACACCTCGCACGGGACAAATGTAACTTGTAGGAACAGACAGCGTAGTCCCGGGTCTTTCGGTTAGAGAGTATGACGATAATTTGCAAAAATCACACTTAGACTTGAAAACAGACCGTTAAAGGGTGAAAACCCAAACCAGCCCCAAAACGACCCCGTAGGAGGCACGAACACCTCGCACGGGACCAATTTAACTTGTAGGAACTGATTGCGTAGTCCCGGGTCTCCCGATTTGAGAGTATGAGGATAATTTGCAAAAATCACACTTAGACTTGAAAACAAGCTGTTCAAACTGTGAAAACCCAAACCAGCACCCAAACGACCCCGTAAGAGGCACGAACACCTCGCACGGGACCAATGTAACCCGTAGGAACTCAATGCGTTGTCCCGGGTATCTCCATTTGAGAGTATGACGATAATTTGCAAAAATCACACTTAGACTTGAAAACAGGCCGTTAAAGGGTGAAAACCCAAACCAACCCCCAAACGACCCCGTAGGAGGCACGAACACTTCGCACGGGACCAATGTACCCTATAGGAACTAACTGCGTAGTCCCGGGTCTCCCGGGGTAAGAGTATGACGATAATTTTTGAAAATAACACTTAGACTTGAAAACAGGTCGTTAATGGGTGAAAACCCAAACCAGCCACCAAACGACCCCGTAGGAGACACGAACACCTCGCACGGGACTAATGTAACTTGTGGGAACTGACCGCGTAGTCCCGGGTCTCTCGGTTTGGGAGTATGGCGATAATTTGTAAAAATCACATTTAGACTTGAAAACAGGCCGTTAAAGGGTGAAAACCCAAACCAGCCCCCAAACGACCCCGTAGGAGGCACGAACACTTCGTACGGGACCAATGTAACTTGTAGGAACTGGCTGCGTAGTCCCGGGTCTCCCGGTTTGAGAGTATGAGGATAATTTGCGAAAATCACACTTAGACCTGAAAACAAGCCGTTAAAGGGTGAAAACCCAAACCAGCACGCAAACGACCCCGTAGGAGGCACGAACACCTCGCACGGGACCAATGTAACTTGTAGGAACTGACCGCGTAGTCCTGGGTCTCTCGGTTTGAGAGTATGACAATAATTTGCAAAAATCACACTTAGACTTGAAAACTGGCCGTTAAAGGGTGAAACCCAAACAAGCCGCCAAACGACCCCGTAGGAGGCACAAACACCTCGCACGGGACCAATGTAACTTGTAGGAACTGACCGCGTCATCCCGGGTCTCCCGGTTTGAGATTATGACGATAATTTGCAAAAATAACACTTAGACTTGAAAATAGGCCGTTAAAAGGTGAAAACCAAAACTAGCCCACAAACGACCATGTAGGAGGCACGAACACCTCGCACGGGACCATTGTAACTTGTAGGAACTGACCGCGTAGTCCCGGGTGTCCCGGTTAGAGAGTAAGACGATAATTTGTAAAAATCACACTAAGACTTGAAAACAGGCCGTTAAAGGGTGAAAACCCAAACCAGCCCCCAAACGACCCCATAGGAGGCACGAACAACTCGCACGGGACCAATGTAACTTATGGGAACTGATCGTGTCGTCCTGGGTCTCCCGGTTTGAGAGTATGACGATAATTTGCAAAAATAACACTTAGACTTGATAACTGGACGTTAAAGGGTGAAAACCCAAACCAGCCCCCAAACGACCCCGTAGGAGGCACGAACACCTCGTACGGGACCAATGTAACTTGTAGGAACTGACTACGTAGTCTCAGGTCTCCCGGTTTGAGAGTATGACGATAATTTGTGAAAATCACACTTAGACCTGAAAACAAGCCGTTAAAGGGTGAAAACCCAAACCAGAACGCAAACGACCCCGTAGGAGGCACGAACACCTCGCACGGGACGAATGTAACTTGTAGGAACTAACCGCGTAGTCCTGGGTCTCTCGGTTTGAGAGTATGACAATAATTTGAAAAAATCACACTTAGACTTCAAAACTGGCCGTTAAAGGGTGAAAACCCAAACCAGCCCCCAAACGACCCCGTAGGAGGCACGAACATCTCGCACGGGACCAATGTAAGTTGTAGGAACTGACCGCTTCATCCCGGGTCTCCCGATTTGAGATTATGATGATAATTTGAAAAAATAACACTTAGACTTGAAAACAGGCCGTTAAAGGGTGAAAACCCAAACTAGCCCACAAACGACCCTGTAGGAGGCAAGAACACCTCGCACGGGACCATTGTAACTTGTAGGAACTCACCGCGTAGTCCCGGGTGTCCCGGTTAGAGAGTATGACGATAGTTTGTAAAAATCACACTAAGACTTGGAAATAGGCCGTTAAAGGGTGAAAACCCAAACCAGCCCCCAAACGACCCCGTAGGAGGCACGAACAACTCGCACGGGACCAATGTAACTTATAGGAAATGATCGCGTCGTCCCGGGTCTCCTGGTTTGAGAGTATGACCATAATTTGCAAAAATAACACTTAGAGTTTAAAATACACCGTTAAAGGATGAAAACCCAAACCAGCCCTCAAACGCCCCGTAGGAGGCACGAACACCTTGCACGGAACCAATGTAAGTTGTAGGAACTGACCGCGTAGTCCCGGGTCTCTCGGTTTGAGAGTATGACGATAATTTGCGAAAAGCACATTCACACTTTTAAACAGGCCGTTAAAGGGTTAAAACCCAAACCTGCCCCGAAACATCCCCGTGGGAGGCACGAACACCTCGCACGGGACCATTGTAACTTGTAGGAACTGACCGCGTAGTCCCAGGTCTCCCGTTTAGAGAGTATGACGATAATTTGCAAAAATCACACTTAGACTTGAAAACAGGCCATTAAAGGGTGTAAACCCAAACCAGCCCCCAAACGTCTCCGTAGGAGGCAAGAACACCTCGCACGGGACCAATGTGACTTGTGGGAACTGACTGCGTAGACCCGAGTCTCTCGGTTTGAGAGTATGACGATAATTTGCAAAAATCACACTTAGACCTGATAACTGGCCGTTAAAGGGTGAAAACCCAAACTTGCCCCCAAACGACCCCGTAGGTAAAACGAACACCTCGTACGGGACCAATGTAACTTGTAGAAACTGATCGCTTTGTCCCGGGTCTCCTGGTTTGAGATTATGATGATAATTTGCAAAAATAACACTTAGACTTGAAAACAGGCCGTTAAAGGGTGAAAACCCAAACCAGCCCACAAACGACCCTCTAGGAGGCACGAACACCTCGCACGGGACCATTGTAACTTGTAGGAACTGACCGCGTAGTCTCGGGTCTCCCGGTTAGAGAGTATGACGATAATTTGTAAAAATCACACTAAGACTTGGAAACAGCCCGTTAAAGGATGAAAACCCAAACCTGCCCCCAAACGATCCCGTAGGAGGCACGAACAACTCGCACGGGACCAATGTAACTTAAAGGAACTGATCGCGTCGTCCCGGGTCTCCCGGTTTGAGAGTATGACGATAATTTCCAAAAATAACACTTAGAGTTAAAAATACACCGTTAAAGGATGAAAACCCAAACCAGCCCTCAAACACCCCGTAGGAGGCACGAACACCTCGCACGGGACCAATGTAACTTGTAGGAACTGTCCGCGTAGTCCCGGGTCTCTCGGTTTGAGAGTATGACGATAATTTGCGAAAATCAGACTTAGACTTTTAAACAGGCTGTTAAAGGGTGAAAACCCAAACCTGCCCCGAAACATCCCCGTGGGAGGCACGAACACCTCGTACGGGACCATTGTAACTTGTAGGAACTGACCGCGTAGTCCCGGGTCTCCCATTTAGAGAGTATGACGATAATTTGCAAAAATCACACTTAGACTTGAAAACAGGCCATTAAATGGTGTAAACCCAAACCAACCCCCAAACGTCCCCGTAGGAGGCAAGAACACCTCGCCCGGGACCAATGTAACTTGTAGGAACTGACCGCGTAGTCCCGAGTCTCTCGGTTTGAGATTATGACGATAATTTGCAAAAATCACACTTAGACTTGATAACTGGTCGTTAAAGGGTGAAAACCCAAACCAGCCCCCAAACGACCCCGTAGGAGGCACGAACACCTCGTACGGGACCAATGTAACTTGTAGGAACTGACTACGTAGTCTCAGGTCTCTCGGTTTGAGAGTATGACGATAATTTGCGAAAATCACACTTAGACCTGAAAACAAGCCATTAAAGGGTGAAAACCCAAACCAGAACGCAAACGACCCCGTAGGAGGCACGAACACCTCGCACGGGACCAATTTAACTTGTAGGAACTAACCGCGTAGTCCTGGGTCTCTCGGTTTTAGAGTATGACAATAATTTGCAAAAATCACACTTAGAGTTGAAAACTGGCCGTTAAAGGGTGAAAACCCAAACCAGCCCCCAAACGACCCCGTAGGAGGCACGAACACCTCGCACGGGACCAATGTAACTTGTAGGAACTGACCGCATCATCCCGAGTCTCACGATTTGAGATTATGATGATAATTTGCAAAAATAACACTTAGACTTGAAAACAGGCCGTTAAAGGGTGAAAACCCGAACTAGCCCACAAACGACCCTGTAGGAGGCACGAACACCTCGCATGGGACCATTGTAACTTGTAGGAACTCACCGCGTAGTCCCGGGTGTCCCGGTTAGAGAGTGTGAGGATAATTTGTAAAAATCACACTAAGACTTGGAAACAGGCCGTTAAAGGGTGAAAACCCAAACCAGCCCCCAAACGACCCCGTAGGAGACACGAACAACTCGTACGGGACCAATGTAACTTATAAGAACTGATCGCGTCGTCCCGGGTCTCTTGGTTTGAGAGTATGACGATAATTTGCAAAAATAACACTTAGAGTTGAAAATACACCGTTAAAGGATGAAAACCCAAACCAGCCCTCAAACGCCCCGTAGGAGGCACGAACACCTTGCACGGGACCAATGTAACTTGTAGGAACTCACCGCGTAGTCCCGGGTCTCTCGGTTTGAGAGTATGATGATAATTTGCGAAAAGCACACTTAGACTTTTAAACAGGCCGTTAAAGGGTTAAAACCCAAACCTGCCCCGAAACATCCCCGTGGCAGGCACGAACACCTCGCACGGGACCATTGTAACTTGGAGGAACTGATCGCGTAGTCCCGGGTCTCCCGTTTAGAGAGTATGACGATAATTTGCAAAAATCACACTTAGACTTGAAAACAGGCCATTAAAGGGTGTAAACCCAAACCAGCCCCCAAACGTCCCCGTAGGAGGCAAGAACACCTCGCCCGGGACCAATGTGACTTGTAGGAACTGACTGCGTAGTCCCGAGTCTCTCGGTTTGAGAGTATGACGATAATTTGCAAAAATCACACTTAGACTTGATAATTGGCCGTTAAAGGGTGAAAACCCAAACTAGCCCCCAAACGACCCCGTAGGAGGCACGAACACCTCGCACGGGACCAATGTAACTTGTAGAAACTGACCGCTTTGTCCCGGGTCTCCTGGTTTGAGATTATGATGATAATTTGCAAAAATAACACTTAGACTTGAAAACAGGCCGTTAAAGGGTGGAAACCCAAACCAGCCCACAAACGACCCTGTAGGAGGCACAAACACCTCGCACGGGACCATTGTAACTTGTAGGAACTGACCGCGTAGTCTCGGGTCTCCCGGTTAGAGAGTATGACGATAATTTGTAAAAATCACACTAAGACTTGGAAACAGGCCGTTAAAGGGTGAAACCCCAAACCTGCCCCGAAACGATCCCGTAGGAGGCACGAACAACTCGCACGGGACCAATGTAACTTATAGGCACTGATCGCGTCGTCCCGGGTCTCCCGGTTTGAGAGTATGACGATAATTTGTAAAAATAACACTTAGAGTTGAAAATACACCGTTAAAGGATGAAAACCCAAACCAGCCCTCAAACGCCCCGTAGGAGGCACGAACACCTTGCACGGGACCAATGTAACTTGTAGGAACTTACCGCGTAGTCCCGGGTCTCTCAGTTTGAGAGTATGACGATAATATGCGAAAATCACACTTAGACTTTTAAACAGGTCGTTAAAGGGTCAAAACCCAAACCTGCCCCGAAACATCCCCGTGGGAGGCACGAACACCTCGCACGGGACAATTGTAACTTGTAGGAACTGACCGCGTAGTCTCGGGTCTCCCGTTTAGAGAGTATGACGATAATTTGTAAAAATCACACTTAGACTTGAAAACAGGCCATTAAAGGGTGTAAACCCAAACCAGCCCCCAAACGTCCCCCTAGGAGGCAAGAACACCTCTCCCTGGACCAATGTAACTTGTAGCACTGACCGCGTAGTACCGAGTCTTTCGGTTTGAGAGTATGACGATAATTTGCAAAAATCACACTTAGAGTTGATAACTGGCCGTTAAAGGGTGAAATCCCAAACTAGCCCCCAAACGACCCCGTAGGAGGCACCAACACCTCGCACGGGACCAATGTACCTTGTAGGAACTGACTGCGTAGTCCCGGGTCTCCCGGGGTAAGAGTATGACGATAATTTGTGAAAATAACACTTAGACTTGAAAATAGGTCGTTAATGGGTGAAAACACAAACCCGCCCCCAAACGACCCCGGAGGAGGCACGAACACCTCGCACGGGACTAATGTAACTTGTAGGAACTGACCGCGTAGTCCCGGGTCTCTCAGTTTAGGAGTATGGCGATAATTTGCAAAAATCACATTTAGACTTGAAAACAGGCCGTTAAAGGGTGAAAACCCAAACCAGCCCCCAAACGACCCCGTAGGAGGCACGAACACCTCGTACGGGACCAATGTAACTTGTAGGAACTGACTACGTAGTCTCAGGTCTCCCGGTTTGAGAGTATGATGATAATTTGCGAAAATCACACTTAGACCTGAAAACAAGCCGTTAAAGGGTGAAAACCCAAACCAGCACGCAAACGACCCCATAGGAGGCACGAACACCTCGCACGGGACCAATGTAACTTGCAGTAACTGACCACGTAGTCATGGGCCTCTCGGTTTGAGAGTATGACAATAATTTGCAAAAATAACACTTAGACTTGAAAACTGGCCGTTAAAGGGTGAAAACCCAAACCAGCCCCCAAACGATCCCGTGGGAGGCACGAACACCTCGCACGGAATGAATGTTACTTGTAGGAACTGACCGCGTCGTCCCGGGTCTCCCAGTTTGAGATTATGATGATAATTTGCAAAAATAACACTTAGACCTTAAACACAGGCCGTTAAAGGGTGAAAACCAAACTAGCCCACAAACGACCCTGTAGGAGGCACGAACACCTCGCACGGGACCATTGTAACTTGTAGGAACTCACCGCGTAGTCCCGGGTGCCCCGGTTAGAGAATATGACGATAATTTGTAAAAATCACACTAAGACTTGGAAACAAGCCGTTAAAGGGTGAAAACCCAAACCAGCCCCCAAACGACCCCGTAAGAGGCACGAACAACTCGCACGAGACCAATGTAACTTATAGGAACTGATCCCTTCGTCCCAGGTCTCCTGGTTTGAGAGTATGATGATAATTAGCAAAAATAACACTTAGAATTAAAAATACACCGTTAAAGGATGAAAACCCAAACCAGCCCCCAAACGACCCCGTAGGAGGTACGAACACCTCGCACGGGACCAATGTAACTTGTAGGAACTGACCACGTAGTCCCGGGTCTCTCGGTTTGAGAGTATGACGATAAGTTGTAAAAATCACACTTAGACTTTTAAACAGGCCGTTAAAGGGTGAAAACCCAAACCTGCGCCGAAACATCCTCGTGGGAGCCACGAACACCTCGTATGGGACCATTGTAACTTGTAGGAACTGACCGCGTAGTCCCGAGTCTCTCGGTTTGAGAGTATGACGATAATTTGCAAAAATCACACTTAGACTTGATAAGTGGCCATTAAAGGGTGGAAACCAAAACTAGCCCCCAAACGAACCCGTAGGAGGCACGAACACCTCGCACGGGACCAATGTAACTTATAGAAATTGACCGCGTTGTCCCGGGTCTCCTGGTTTGAGATTAAGATGATAATTTGCAAAAATAACACTTAGACTTGAAAACAGACCGTTAAAGGGTGAAAACCCAAACCAGCCCACAAACGACCCTCTAGGAGGCACGAACACCTCGCACGAGACCATTGTAACTTGTAGGAACTGACTGCGTAGTCTCGGGTCTCCCGGTTAGAGAGTATGACGATAATTTGTAAAAATCAGACTAAGACTTGGAAACAGGCCGTTAAACGGTGAAAACCCAAACCAGCCCCCAAACGATCCCGTAGGAGGCACGAACAACTAGTACGGGACCAATGTAACTTAAAGGAACTGATCGCGTCGTCCCGGGTCTCCCGGTTTGGGAGTATGACGATAACTTGCAAAAATAACACTTAGAGTTGAAAATACACCGTTAAAGGATGAAAACCCAAACCAGCCCTCAAAAACGCCCCGTAGGAGGCACGAACACCTCGCACGGGACCAATGTAGCTTGTAGGAACTGTCCGCGTAGTCCCGGGTCTCTCGGTTTGAGAGTATGACGATAATTTGCAAAAATCAAACTTATTCTTTTAAACAGGATGTTAAAGGGTGAAAACCCAAACCTGCCCCGAAACATCCCCGTGGGAGGCACGAACACCTCTTACGGGACCATTGTAACTTGTAGGAACTGACCTCGTAGTCCCGGGTCTCCTATTTAGAGAGTATGACGATAATTTGCAAAAATCACACTTAGACTAGAAAACAGGCCATTAAAGGGTGTAAACCCAAACCAGCCCCCAAACGTCCCCGTAGGAGGCTAGAACACCTCGCCCGGGACCAATGTAACTTGTAGGAACTGACCGCGTAGTCCCGAGTCTCTCGGTTTGAGAGTATGACGATAATTTGCAAAAATCACACTTAGACTTGATAACTAGCCGTTAGAGGGTGAAAACCCAAACCAGCCCCCAAATGATCCCGTAGGAGGCACGAACAACTCGTACGGGACCAATGTAATTTAAAGGAACTGATCGCGTCGTCCCGGGTCTCCCGGTTTGAGAGTATGACGATAACTTGCAAAAATAACACTTAGAGTTGAAAATACACCGTTAAAGGATGAAAACCCAAACCAGCCCTCAAAAATGCCCCGTAGGAGGCACGAACACCTCGCACGGGACCAATGTAACTTGTAGGAACTGTCGCGTAGTCCCGGGTCTCTAGGTTTGAGAGTATGACGATAATTTGCGAAAATCAGACTCATTCTTTTAGACAGGCTGTTAAAGGGTGAAAACCCAAACCTGCCCCGAAACATCCCCGTGGGAGGCACGAACACCTCGTACGGGACCATTGTAACTTGTAGGAACTGACCTCGTAGTGCCGGGTCTCCCGTTTAGAGAGTATGACGATAATTTGCAAAAATCACACTTAGACTTGAAAACAGGCCATTAAATGGTGTAAACCCAAACCAACCCCCAAACGTCCCCGTAGGAGGCAAGAACACCTCGCCCGGGACCAATGTAACTTGTAGGAACTGACCGCGTAGTCCCGAGTCTCTCGGTTTGAGAGTATGACGATAATTTGCAAAAATCACACTTAGACTTGATAACTGGTCGTTAAAGGGTGAAAACCCAAACCAGCCCCCAAACGACCCCGTAGGAGGCACGAACACCTCGTACGGGACCAATGTAACTTGTAGGAACTGACTACGTAGTCTCAGGTCTCTCGGTTTGAGAGTATGACGATAATTTGCGAAAATCACACTTAGACCTGAAAACAAGCCGTTAAAGGGTGAAAACCCAAACCAGAACGCAAACGACCCCGTAGGAGGCACGAACACCTCGCACGGGACCAATGTAACTTGTAGGAACTAACCGCGTAGTCCTGGGTCTCTCGGTTTGAGAGTATGACAATAATTTGCAAAAATCACACTTAGACTTCAAGACTGGCCGTTAAAGGGTGAAAACCCAAACCAGCCCCCAAGCGACCACGTAGGAGGCACGAACACCTCGCACGGGACCAATGTAACTTGTAGGAACTGACCGCGTCATCCCGAGTCTCCCGATTTGAGATTATGATGATAATTTGCAAAAATAACACTTAGACTTGAAAACAGACCGTTAAAGGGTGAAAACCCAAACTAGCCCACAAACGACCCTGTAGGAGGCACGAACACCTCGCATGGGACCATTGTAACTTGTAGGAACTCACCGCGTAGTCCCGGGTGGCCCGGTTAGAGAGTGTGAGGATAATTTGTAAAAATCGCACTAAGACTTGGAAACAGGCCGTTAAAGGGTGAAAACCCAAACCAGCCCCCAAACGACCCCGTAGAAGGCACGAACAACTCGCACGGGACCAATGTAACTTATAAGAACTGATCGCGTCGTCCCGGGTCTCTTGGTTTGAGAGTATGACGATAATTTGCAAAAATAACATTTAGAGTTGAAAATACACCGTTAAAGGATGAAAACCCAAACCAGCCCTCAAACGCCCCATAGGAGGCACGAACACCTTGCACGGGACCAATGTAACTTGTAGGAACTGACCGCGTAGTCCCGGGTCTCTCGGTTTGAGAGTATGACGATAATTTGCGAAAAGCACACTTAGACTTTTAAACAGGCCGTTAAAGGGTTAAAACCCAAACCTGCCCCGAAACATCCCCGTGGGAGGTACGAACACCTCGCACGGGACCATTGTAACTTGTAGGAACTGATCGCGTAGTCCCGGGTCTCCCGTTTAGAGAGTATGACGATAATTTGCAAAAATCACACTTAGACTTGAAAACAGGCCATTAAAGGGTGTAAACCCAAACCAGCCGCCAAACATCCCCGTAGGAGGCAAGAACACCTCGCCCGGGACCAATGTGACTTGTAGGAACTGACTGCGTAGTCCCCAGTCTCTCGGTTTGAGAGTATGACGATAATTTGCAAAAATAACACTTAGACTTGATAATTGGCCGTTAAAGTGTGAAAACCCAAACTAGCCCCCAAATGACCCCGTAGGAGGCACGAACACCTCGCACGGGACCAATGTAACTTGTAGAAACTGACCGCTTTGTCCCGGGTCTCCTGGTTTGAGATTATGATGATAATTTGCAAAAATAACACTTAGACTTGAAAACAGGCCGTTAAAGGGTGGAAACCCAAACCAGCCCACAAACGACCCTGTAGGAGGCACAAACACCTCGCACGGGACCATTGTAACTTGTAGGAACTGACTGCGTAGTCTTGGGTCTCCCGGTTAGAGAGTATGACGATAATTTGTAAAAATCACACTAAGACTTGGAAACAGGCTGTTAAAGGGTGAAAACCCAAACCAGCCCCGAAACGATCCCGTAGGAGGCACGAACAACTCGCACGGGACCAATGTAACTTATAGGCACTGATCACGTCGTCCCGGGTCTCCCGGTTTGAGAGTATGACGATAATTTTCAAAAATAACACTTAGAGTTGAAAATACACCGTTAAAGGATGAAAACCCAAACCAGCCCTCAAACGCCCCGTAGGAGGCACGAACACCTTGCACGGGACCAATGTAACTTATAGGAACTTACCGCGTAGTCCCGGGTCTCTCAGTTTGAGAGTATGACGATAATATGCGAAAATCACACTTAGACTTTTAAACAGGCCGTTAAAGGGTCAAAACCCAAACCTGCCCCGAAACATCCCCGTGGGAGGCACGAACACCTCGCACGGGACCATTGTAACTTGTAGGAACTGACCGCGTAGTCTCGGGTCTCCCGTTTAGAGAGTATGACGATAATTTGTAAAATTCACACTTAGACTTGAAAACAGGCCATTAAAGGGTGTAAACCCAAACCAGCCCCCAAACGACCCCGTAGGAGGCAAGAACACCTCTCCCTGGACCAATGTAACTTGTAGCACTGACCGCGTAGTACCGAGTCTTTCGATTTGAGAGTATGACGATAATTTGCAAAAATCACACTTAGACTTGATAACTGGCCGTTAAAGGGTGAAATCCCAAACTAGCCCCCAAACGACCCCGTAGGAGGCACCAACACCTCGCACGGGACCAATGTACCTTGTAGGAACTGACTGCGTAGTCCCGAGTCTCCCGGGGTAAGAGTATGACGATAATTTGTGAAAATAACACTTAGACTTGAAAACAGGCCGTTAATGGGTGAAAACACAAACCAGCCCCCAAACGACCCCGGAGGAGACACGAACACCTCGCACGGGACTAATGTAACTTGTAGGAACTGACCGCGTAGTCCCGGGTTTCTCAGTTTAGGAGTATGGCGATAATTTGCAAAAATCACAATTAGACTTGAAAACAGGCCGTTAAAGGGTGAAAACCCAAACCAGCCCCCAAACGACCCCGTAGGAGGCACGAACACCTCGTACGGGACCAATGTAACTTGTAGGAACTGACTACGTAGTCTCAGGTCTCCCGGTTTGAGAGTATGATGATAATTTGCGAAAATCACACTTAGACCTGAAAACAAGCCGTTAAAGGGTGAAAACCCAAACCAGCACGCAAACGACCCCGTAGGAGGCACGAACACCTCGCACGGGACCAATGTAACTTGTAGGAACTGACCACGTAGTCATGGGCCTCTCGGTCTGAGAGTATGACAATAATTTGCAAAAATAACACTTAGACTTGAAAACTGGCCGTTAAAGGGTGAAAACCCAAACCAGCCCCCAAACGACCCCGTAGGAGGCACGAAGACCTCGCACGGGACGAATGTAACTTGTAGGAACTGACCGCGTCGTCCCGGGTCTCCCAGTTTGAGATTATGATGATAATTTTCAAAAATAACACTTAGACTTGAAAACTGGCCGTTAAAGGGTGAAAACCCAAACTAGCCCACAAACGACCTTGTAGGAGGCACGAACACCTCGCACGGGACCATTGTAACTTGTAGGAACTCACCGCGTAGTCCCGGGTGCCCCGGTTAGAGAGTATGACGATAATTTGTAAAAATCACACTAAGACTTGGAAACAAGTCGTTAAAGGGTGAAAACCCAAACCAGCCCCCAAAAGACCCCGTAGGAGGCACGAACAACTCGCACGAGAATAATGTAACTTATAGGAACTGATCCCGTCGTCCCAGGTCTCCTGGTTTGAGAGTATGATGATAATTTGCAAAAATAACACTTAGAATTAAAAATACACCGTTAAAGGATGAAAACCCAAACCAGCCCCCAAACAACCCCGTTGGAGGTACGAACACCTCGCACGGGACCAATGTAACTTGTAGGAACTGACCGCATAGTCCCGGGTCTCTCGATTTGAGAGTATGACGATAATTTGTGAAAATCACACTTAGACTTTTAAACAGGCCGTTAAAGGGTGAAAACCCAAACCTGCGCCGAAACATCCTCGTGGGAACCACGAACACCTCGCACGGGACCATTGTAACTTGTAGGAACTGACCGCATAGTCCGGGGACTCCCGTTTAGAGAGTATGATGATAATTTGCAAAAATCACACTTAGACTTGAAAACAGGTCGTTAAAGGGTGAAAACCCAAACCAGCCCCCAAACGACCCCGTAAGAGGCAAGAACACCTCGCTCGGGACCAATGTGACTTGTAGGAACTGACTGCGTAGTTCCGAGTCTCTCGGTTTGAGAGTATGACGATAATTTGCAAAAATCACACTTAGACTTGATAACTGGCCATTAAAGGGTGAAAACCCAAACTAGCCCCCAAACGACCCCGTAGGAGGCACGAACACCTCGCACGGGACCAATGTAACTTGTAGAAACTGACCGCGTTGTCCCGGGTCTCCTGGTTTGAGATTATGATGATAATTTGCAAAAATAACACTTAGACTTGAAAACAGGCCGTTAAAAGGTGAAAACCCAAACCAGCCCACAAACGACCCTCTAGGAGGCACGAACACCTCGCACGAGACCATTGTAACTTGTAGGAACTGACCGCGTAGTCTCGGGTCTCCCGGTTAGAGAGTATGACGATAATTTGCAAAAATCACACTAAGACTTGGAAACAGGCCGTTAAACGATGAAAACCCAAACCAACCCCCAAACGATCCCGTAGGAGGCACGAACAACTCGTACGGGACCAATGTAACTTAAAGGAACTGATCGCGTCGTCCCGAGTCTCCCGGTTTGAGAGTATGACGATAATTTGCAAAAATAACACTTAGAGTTGAAAATACACCGTTAAACGATGAAAACCCAAACCAGCCCTCAAAAACGCCCCGTAGGAGGCACGAACACCTCGCACGGGACCAATGTAACTTGTAGGAACTGTCCGCGTAGTCCCGGGTCTCTCGGTTTGAGAGTATGACGATAATTTGCAAAAATCAAACTTATTCTTTTAAACAGGATGTTAAAGGGTGAAAATCCAAACCTGCCCCGAAACATCCCCGTGGGAGGAACGAACACCTCTTACGGGACCATTGTAACTTGTAGGAACTGACCTCTTAGTCCCGGGTCTCCCGTTTAGAGAGTATGACGATAATTTGCAAAAATCACACTTAGACTAGAAAACAGGCCATTAAAGGGTGTAAACCCAAACCAGCCCCCAAACGTCCCCGTAGGAGGCTAGAACACCTCGCCCGGGACCAATGTAACTTGTAGGAACTGACCGCGTAGTCCCGAGTCTCTCGGTTTGAGAGTATGACGATAATTTGCAAAAATCACACTTAGACTTGATAACTGGCCGTTAGAGGGTGAAAACCCAAACAAGCCCCCAAACGATCCCGTAGGAGGCACGAACAACTAGTACGGGACCAATGTAACTTAAAGGAACTGATCACGTCGTCCCGGGTCTCCCGGTTTGAGAGTATGACGATAACTTGCAAAAATAACACTTAGAGTTGAAAATACACCGTTAAAGGATGAAAACCCAAACCAGCCCTCAAAAATGCCCCGTAGGAGGCACGAACACCTCGCACGGGACCAATGTAACTGGTAGGAACTGTCCGCGTAGTCCCGGGTCTCTCGGTTTGAGAGTATGACGATAATTTGCGAAAATCAGACTTATTCTTTTAAACAGGCTGTTAAAGGGTGAAAACCCAAACCTGCCCCGAAACATCCCCGTGGGAGGCACGAACACCTCGTACGGGACCATTGTAACTTGTAGGAACTGACCTCGTAGTCCCGGGTCTCCCGTTTAGAGAGTATGACGATAATTTGCAAAAATAACACTTAGACTTGAAAACAGGCCATTAAAGGGTGTAAACCCAAACCAGCCCCCAAACGTCCCCGTAGGAGGCTAGAACACCTCGCCCGGGACCAATGTAACTTGTAGGAACTGACCGCGTAGTCCCGAGTCTCTCGGTTTGAGAGTATGACGATAATTTGCAAAAATCACACATAGACTTGATAACTGGCCGTTAAAGGGTGAAAACCCAAACCAGCCCCCAAACGACCCCGTAGGAGGCACGAACACCTCGTACGGGACCAATGTAACTTGTAGGAACTCACCGCGTAGTCCCGGGTGCCCCGGTTAGAGAGTATGACGATAATTTGTAAAAATCACACTAAGACTTGGAAACAAGTCGTTAAAGGGTGAAAACCCAAACCAGCCCCCAAAAGACCCCGTAGGAGGCACGAACAACTCGCACGAGAATAATGTAACTTATAGGAACTGATCCCGTCGTCCCAGGTCTCCTGGTTTGAGAGTATGATGATAATTTGCAAAAATAACACTTAAAATTAAAAATACACCGTTAAAGGATGAAAACCCAAACCAGCCCCCAAACAACCCCGTTGGAGGTACGAACACCTCGCACGGGACCAATGTAACTTGTAGGAACTGACCGCATAGTCCCGGGTCTCTCGATTTGAGAGTATGACGATAATTTGTGAAAATCACACTTAGACTTTTAAACAGGCCGTTAAAGGGTGAAAACCCAAACCTGCGCCGAAACATCCTCGTGGGAACCACGAACACCTCGCACGGGACCATTGTAACTTGTAGGAACTGACCGCGTAGTCCGGGGACTCCCGTTTAGAGAGTATGATGATAATTTGCAAAAATCACACTTAGACTTGAAAACAGGTCGTTAAAGGGTGAAAACCCAAACCAGCCCCCAAACGACCCCGTAAGAGGCAAGAACACCTCGCTCGGGACCAATGTGACTTGTAGGAACTGACTGCGTAGTCCCGAGTCTCTCGGTTTGAGAGTATGACGATAATTTGCAAAAATCACACTTAGACTTGATAACTGGCCATTAAAGGGTGAAAACCCAAACTAGCCCCCAAACGACCCCGTAGGAGGCACGAACACCTCGCACGGGACCAATGTAACTTGTAGAAACTGACCGCGTTGTCCCGGGTCTCCTGGTTTGAGATTATGATGATAATTTGCAAAAATAACACTTAGACTTGAAAACAGGCCGTTAAAAGGTGAAAACCCAAACCAGCCCACAAACGACCCTCTAGGAGGCACGAACACCTCGCACGAGACCATTGTAACTTGTAGGAACTGACCGCGTAGTCTCGGGTCTCCCGGTTAGAGAGTATGACGATAATTTGCAAAAATCACACTAAGACTTGGAAACAGGCCGTTAAACGATGAAAACCCAAACCAACCCCCAAACGATCCCGTAGGAGGCACGAACAACTCGTACGGGACCAATGTAACTTAAAGGAACTGATCGCGTCGTCCCGAGTCTCCCGGTTTGAGAGTATGACGATAATTTGCAAAAATAACACTTAGAGTTGAAAATACACCGTTAAACGATGAAAACCCAAACCAGCCCTCAAAAACGCCCCGTAGGAGGCACGAACACCTCGCACGGGACCAATGTAACTTGTAGGAACTGTCCGCGTAGTCCCGGGTCTCTCGGTTTGAGAGTATGACGATAATTTGCAAAAATCAAACTTATTCTTTTAAACAGGATGTTAAAGGGTGAAAATCCAAACCTGCCCCGAAACATCCCCGTGGGAGGAACGAACACCTCTTACGGGACCATTGTAACTTGTAGGAACTGACCTCGTAGTCCCGGGTCTCCCGTTTAGAGAGTATGACGATAATTTGCAAAAATCACACTTAGACTAGAAAACAGGCCATTAAAGGGTGTAAACCCAAACCAGCCCCCAAACGTCCCCGTAGGAGGCTAGAACACCTCGCCCGGGACCAATGTAACTTGTAGGAACTGACCGCGTAGTCCCGAGTCTCTCGGTTTGAGAGTATGGCGATAATTTGCAAAAATCACACTTAGACTTGATAACTGGCCGTTAGAGGGTGAAAACCCAAACAAGCCCCCAAACGATCCCGTAGGAGGCACGAACAACTAGTACGGGACCAATGTAACTTAAAGGAACTGATCACGTCGTCCCGGGTCTCCCGGTTTGAGAGTATGACGATAACTTGCAAAAATAACACTTAGAGTTGAAAATACACCGTTAAAGGATGAAAACCCAAACCAGCCCTCAAAAACGCCCCGTAGGAGGCACGAACACCTCGCACGGGACCAATGTAACTTGTAGGAACTGTCCGCGTAGTCCCGGGTCTCTCGGTTTGAGAGTATGACGATAATTTGCGAAAATCAGACTTATTCTTTTAAACAGGCTGTTAAAGGGTGAAAACCCAAACCTGCCCCGAAACATCCCCGTGAGAGGCACGAACACCTCGTACGGGACCATTGTAACTTGTAGGAACTGACCTCGTAGTCCCGGGTCTCCCGTTTAGAGAGTATGACGATAATTTGCAAAAATAACACTTAGACTTGAAAACAGGCCATTAAAGGGTGTAAACCCAAACCAGCCCCCAAACGTCCCCGTAGGAGGCTAGAACACCTCGCCCGGGACCAATGTAACTTGTAGGAACTGACCGCGTAGTCCCGAGTCTCTCGGTTTGAGAGTATGACGATAATTTGCAAAAATCACACATAGACTTGATAACTGGCCGTTAAAGGGTGAAAACCCAAACCAGCCCCCAAACGACCCCGTAGGAGGCACGAACACCTCGTACGGGACCAATGTAACTTGTAGGAACTGACTACGTAGTCTCAGGTCTCCCGCTTTGAGAGTATGATGATAATTTGCAAAAATCACACTTTGACCTGAAAACAACCCGTTAAAGGGTGAAAACCCAAACCAGAACGCAAACGACCCCGTAGGAGGCACGAACACCTCGCACGGGACCAATGTAACTTGTAGGAACTAACCGCATAGACCTGGGTCTCTCGGTTTGAGAGTATGACAATAATTTGCAAAACTCACACTTAGACTTGAAAACTGGCCGTTAAAGGGTGAAAACCCAAACCAGCCTCCAAACGACCCCGTAGGAGGCACGAACACCTCGCACGGGACCAATGTAACTTGTAGGAACTGACCGCGTCATCCCGGGTCTCCCGATTTGAGATTATGATGATAATTTGCAAAAATAACACTTAGACTTGAAAACAGGCCGTTAAAGGGTGAAAACCCAAACTAGCCCACAAACGACCCTGTAGGAGGCACGAACACCTCGCACGGGACCATTGTAACTTGTAGGAAGTCACCGCGTAGTCCAGGTTAGAGAGTATGAGGATAATTTGTAAAAATCACACTAAGACTTGGAAACAGGCCGTTAAAGGGTGAAAACCCAAACATGCCCCCAAACGACCCCGTAGGAGGCACGAACAACTCGCACGGGACCAATGTAACTTATAGGAACTGATCGCGTCGTTCCGGGTCTCCTGGTTTGAGAGTATGACGATAATTTGCAAAGATAACACTTAGAGTTGAAAATACACCGTTAAAGGATGAAAACCCAAACCAGCTCTCAAACGCCCCGTAGGAGGCACGAACACCTTGCATGGGACCAATGTAACTAGTAGGAACTGACCGCGTATTCCCGGGTCTCTCGGTTTGAGAGTATGACGATAATTTGCGAAAAGCACACTTAGACTTTAAAACAGGCCGTTAAAGGGTTAAAACCCAAACCTTCCCCGAAACATCCCCGTGGGAGGCACGAACACCTCGCACGGGACCATTGTAACTTGTAGGAACTGATCGCGTAGTCCCGGGTCTCCCGTTTAGAGAGTATGACGATAATTTGCAAAAATCACACTTAGACTTGAAAACAGGCCATTAAAGGGTGTAAACCCAAACCAGCCCCCAAACGTCCCCGTAGGAGGCAAGAACACCTCGCCCGGGACCAATGTGACTTGTAGGAACTGACTGCGTAGTCCCGAGTCTCTCGGTTTGAGAGTATGATGATAATTTGCAAAAATCACACTTAGACTTGATAACTGGCCGTTAAAGGGTGAAAACCCAAACTAGCCCCCAAACGACCCCGTAGGAGGCACAAACACCTCGCACGGGACCAATGTAACTTGTAGAAACTGATCGCTTTGTCCCGGGTCTCCTGGTTTGAGATTATGATGATAATTTGCAAAAAAAATACTTAGACTTGAAAACAGGCCGTTAATGGGTGAAAACACAAACCAGCCCCTAAACGACCCCGTAGGAGGCACGAGCACCTCGCACGGGACTAATGTAACTTGTAAAAACTGACAGCGTAGTCCCGGGTGTCTCAGTATGGGAGTATGGCGATAATTTTCAAAAATCACATTTAGACTTGAAAACATGCCGGTAAAGGGTGAAAACCCAAACCAGCCCCCAAACGACCCCGTAGGAGGCACGAACACCTCGTACGGGACCAATGTAACTTGTAGGGACTGACTGCGTAGTCCCGGGTCTCCCGGGGTAAGAGTATGATGATAATTTGTGAAAATAACACTTAGACTTGAAAACAAGTCGTTAATGGGAGAAAACCCAAACCAGCACGCAAACGACCCCGTAGGAGGCACGAACACCTCGCACGGGACCATTATAACTTGTAGGAACTGACCGCGTAGTCCCGGGTCTCTAGGATTGGGAGTATGACGATAATTTGCAAAAATCACATTTAGACTTGAAAACAGGCCGTTAAAGGGTGAAAACCCAAACCAACCCCCAAACGACCCCGTAGGAGGCACGAACACGTCGTACGGGACCAATGTAACTTGTAGGAACTGACCACGTCGTCTCGGGTCTCCTGATTTGAGATTATGATGATAATTTGCAAAAATAACACTTAGACTTGAAAACAGGTCGTTAAAGGGTGAAAACCCAAACTAGCCGACAAACGACCCTGTAGGAGGCACGAACACCTCGCACGGGACCATTGTAACTTATAGGAACTCACCGCGTAGTCCCGGGTGTCTCGGTTAGAGAGTATGACGATAATTTGTAAAAATCGCACTAAGACTTGGAAATAGGCCGTTAAAGGGTGAACACCCAAACCAGCCCCCAAACGACCCCGTAGGAGGCACGAACAACTCGCACAGGACCAATGTAACTTATAGGAACTGATCGTGTCCTCCCGGGTCTCTCGGTTTGAGAGTATGACGATAATTTGCAAAAATAACACTTAGAGTTGAAAATACACCGTTAAAGGATGAAAACCCAAACCTGCCCTCAAACGCCCCGTAGGAGGCACGAACACCTCGCACGGGACCAATGTAACTTGTAGGAACTGACCGCGTCGTCCCGGGTCTCCCAATTTGAGATTATGATGATAATTTACAAAAATAACACTTTGACTTGAAAACAGGCCGTTAAAGGGTGAAAACCCAAACTAGCCCACAAACGACCCTATAGGAGGCACGAACACCTCGCACGGGACCATTGTAACTTGTAGGAACTGATCGCGTAGTCCCGGGTCTCCCGTTTAGAGAGTATGACGATAATTTGCAAAAATCACACTTAGACTTGAAAACAGACCATTAAAGGGTGTAAACCCAAACCAGCCCCCAAACGTCCCCGTAGGAGGCAAGAACACCTCGCCCGGGACCAATGTGACTTGTAGGAACTGACTGCGTAGTCCCGAGTCTCTCGGTTTGAGAGTATGACGATAATTTGCAAAAATCACACTTAGACTTGATAACTGACCGTTAAAGGGTGAAAACCCAAACTCGCCCCCAAACGACCCCGTAGGAGGCACGAACACCTCGCACGGGACCAATGTAACTTGTAGAAACTGACCGCGTTGTCCCGGGTCTCCTGGTTTGAGACTATGATGATAATTTGCAAAAATAACACTTAGACTTCAAAACAGGCCGTTAAAGGGTGAAAACCCAAAGCAGCCCACAAAAGACTCTGTAGGAGGCACGAACACCTCGCACGGGACCATTGTAACTTGTAGTAACTGACCGCGTAGTCCCGGGTCTCCCAGTTAGAGAGTATGACGATAATTTATGAAAATAACACTTAGACTTGAAAACAGGCCGTTAAAGGGTGAAAACCCAAACCAGCCCACAAACGACCCTGTAGGAGGCACGAACACCTCGCCCGGGACCAATGTAACTTGTAGGAACTGACTGCGTAGTCCCGAGTCTCTCGGTTTGAGAGTATGACGATAATTTGCAAAAATCACACTTAGACTTGATAACTGGCCGTTAAAGGGTGAAAACCCAAACCAGCCCCCAAACGACCCCGTAGGAGGCACGAACACCTCGTACGGGACCAATGTAACTTGTAGGAACTGACTACGTAGTCTCAGGTCTCCCGGTTTGAGAATATGACGATAATTTGTGAAAATCACACTTAGACCTGAAAACAAGCCGTTAAAGGGTGAAAACCCAAACCAGAACGTAAACGACCCCGTAGGAGGCACGAACACCTCGCACGGGACCAATGTAACTTGTAGGAACTAACCGCGTAGTCCTGGGTCTCTCGGTTTGAGAGTATGACAATAATTTGCAAAAATCACACTTAGACTTGAAAATTGGCCGTTAAAGGGTGAAAACCCAAACCAGCCCGCAAACGACCCCGTAGGAGGCACGAACACCTCGCACGGGACCAATGTAACTTGTAGGAACTGACCGCGTCATCCCGGGTCTCCCGATTTGAGATTATGATGATAATTTGCAAAAATAACACTTAGACTTGAAAACAGGCCGTTAAAGGGTGAAAACCCAAACTAGCCCACAAACGACCCTGTACGAGGCACGAACACCACGCACTGGACCATTGTAACTTGTAGGAACTCACCGCATAGTCCCGGGTGTCCCGGTTAGAGAGTATGACGATAATTTGTAAAAATCACACTAAGACTTGGAAACAGGCCGTTAAAGGGTGAAAACCCAAACCAGCCCCCAAACAACCCCGTAGGAGGCACGAACAACTCGCACGGGACCAATGTAACTTATAGGAACTGATCGCGTCATCCCGGGTCTCCTGGTTTGAGACTATGATGATAATTTGCAAAAATAACACTTAGAGTTTAAAATACACCGTTAAAGGATGAAAACCCAAACCAGCTCTCAAACGCCCCGTAGGAGGCACGAACACCTTGCACGGAACCAATGTAACTTATAGGAACTGACCGCGTAGTCCCGGGTCTCTCGATTTGAGAGTATGATGATAATTTGCGAAAAGCACATTTACACTTTTAAACAGGTCGTTAAAGGGTTAAAACCAAAACCTGCCCCGAAACATCCCCATGGGAGGCACGAACACCTTGCACGGGACCATTGTAATTTGTAGGAACTGACCGCGTAGTCCCAGGTCTCGCGTTTAGAGAGTATGACGATAATTTGCAAAAATCACACTTGGACTTGAAAACAGGCCATTAAAGGGTGTAAACCCAAACTAGCCCCCAAACATCCCCGTAGGAGGCAAGAACACCTCGCCCGGGACCAATGTGACTTGTGGGAACTGACTGCGTAGTCCCGAGTCTCTCGGTTTGAGTGTATGACGATAATTTGCAAAAATCACACTTAGACTTGATAACTGGCCGTTAAAGGGTGAAAACCCAAACTAGCCCCCAAACGACCCCGTAGGAGGCACGAACACCTCGCACGGGACCAATGTAACTTGTAGAAACTGACCGCTTTGTCCCGGGTCTCCTGGTTTGAGATTATGATGATAATTTGCAAAAATAACACTTAGACTTGAAAACAGGCCGTTAAAGGGTGAAAACCCAAACCAGCCCACAAACGACCCTCTAGGAGGAACGAACACCTCGCACGAGACCATTGTAACTTGTAGGAACTGACTGCGTAGTCTCGGGTCTCCCGGGTAGAGAGTATGACGATAATTTGTAAAAATCACACTAAGACTTGGAAACAGGCCGTTAAAGGGTGAAAACCCAAACCAGCCGCCAAACGATCCCGTAGGAGGCACGAACAACTCGTACGGGACCAATGTAACTTAAAGGAACTAATCGCATCGTCCCGGTTCTCCCGGTTTGAGAGTATGACGATAATTTGCAAAAATAACACTTAGAGTTGAAAATACACCGTTAAAGGATGAAAACCCAAACCAGCCCTCAAATGCCCCGTAGGAGGCACGAACACCTCGCACGGGACCAATGTAACTTGTAGGAACTGTCTGCATAGTCCCGGGTCTCTCGGTTTGAGAGTATGATGATAATTTGCGAAAATCAGACTTAGACTTTTAAACAGGCTGTTAAAGGGTGAAAACCCAAACCTGCCCCGAAACATCCCCGTGGGAGGAACGAACACCTCGTACGGGACCATTGTAACTTGTAGGAACTGACCGCGTAGTCCCGGGTCTCCCGTTTAGAGAGTATGACGATAATTTGCAAAAATCACACTTTAACTTGAAAACAGGCCATTAAAGGGTGTAAACCCAAACCAACCCCCAAACGTCCCCGTAGGAGGCAAGAACACCTCGCCCGGGACCAATGTAACTTGTAGGAACTGACCGCGTAGTCCCGAGTCTCTCGGTTTGAGAGTATGACGATAATTTGCAAAAATCACACTTAGACTTGATAACTGGTCGTTAAAGGGTGAAAACCCAAACCAGCCCCCAAACGACCCCGTAGGAGGCACGAACACCTCGTACGGGACCAATGTAATTTCTAGGAACTGACTACGTAGTCTCAGGTCTCCCGGTTTGAGAGTATGACGATAATTTGCGAAAATCACACTTAGACATGAAAACAAGCCGTTAAAGGGTGAAAACCCAAACCAGAACGCAAACGACCCCGTAGGAGGCACGAACACCTCGCACGGGACCAATGTAACTTGTAGGAACTAACCGCGTAGTCCTGGGTCTCTCGGTTTGAGAGTCTGACAATAATTTGCAAAATCACACTTAGACTTGAAAACTGGCCGTTAAAGGGTGAAAACCCAAACCAGCCCCCAAACGACCCCGTAGGTGGCACGAACACCTCGCACGGGACCAATGTAACTTGTAGGAACTCACCGCGTCATCCCGGGTCTCCCGATTTGAGATTATGATGATAATTTTCAAAAATAACACTTAAACTTGAAAACAGGTCGTTAAAGGGTGAAAACCCAAACTAGCCCCCAAACGTCCCCGTAGGAGGCAAGAACACCTCTCCCTGGACCAATGTAACTTGTAGCACTGACCGCGTAGTCCCGAGTCTCTCGGTTTGACAGTATGACGATAATTTGCAAAAATCACACTTAGACTTGATAACTGGCCGTTAAAGGGTGAAATCCCAAACTAGCCCCCAAACGACCCCGTAGGAGGCACCAACACCTCGCACGGGACCAATGTACCTTGTAGGAACTGACTGCGTAGTCCCGGGTCTCCCGGGGTAAGAGTATGACGATAATTTGTGAAAATAACACTTAGACTTGAAAACAGGCCGTTAATGGGTGAAAACACAAACTAGCCCCCAAACGACCCCGGAGGAGGCACGAACACCTCGCACGGGACTAATGTAACTTGTAAGAACTGACCGCGTAGTCCCGGGTCTCTCAGTTTAGGAGTATGGCGATAATTTGCAAAAATCACATTTAGACTTGAAAACAGGCCGTTAAAGGGTGAAAACCCAAACTAGCCCCCAAACGACCCCGTAGGAGGCACGAACACCTCGTACGGGACCAATGTAACTTGTAGGAACTGACTACGTAGTCTCAGGTCTCCCGATTTGAGAGTATGATGATAATTTGTGAAAATCACACTGAGACCTGAAAACAAGACGTTAAAGGGTGAAAAGCCAAACCAGCACGCAAACGACCCCGTAGGAGGCACGAACACCTCGCACGGGACCATTGTAACTTGCAGGAACTAACCACGTAGTCATGGGTCTCTCGGTTTGAGAGTATGACAATAATTCTCAAAAATAACACTTAGACTTGAAAACTGTCCGTTAAAGGGTGAAAACCCAAACCAGCACACAAACGACCCTCTAGGAGGCACGAACACCTCGCACGGGACCATTGTAACTTGTAGGAACTGACCGCGTAGTCTCGGGTCTCCCGGTTAGAGAGTATGATGATAATTTGTAAAAATCACACTAAGACTTGGAAACAGGCCGTTAAAGGGTGAAAACCCAAACCAGCCCCCAAACGATCCCGTAGGAGGCACGAACAACTCGCACGGGACCAATGTAACTTAAAGGAACTGATCGCGTCGTCCCGGGTCTCCCGGTTTGAGACTATGACGATAATTTGCAAAAATAACACTTAGAGTTGAAAATACACCGTTAAAGGATGAAAACCCAAACCATCCCTCAAACGCCCCGTAGTAGGCACGAACACCTCGCACGGGACCAATGTAACTTGTAGGAACTGTCTGCGTAGTCCCGGGTCTCTCGGTTTGAGAGTATGACGATAATTTGCGAAAATCAGACTTAGACTTTTAAATAGGCTGTTAAAGGGTGAAAACCCAAACCTGCCCCGAAACATCCCCGTGGGAGGCACGAACACCTCGCACGGGACCATTGTAACTTGTAGGAACTGATCGCGTAGTCCCGGGTCTCCCGTTTAGAGAGTATGACGATAATTTGCAAAAATCACACTTAGACTTGAAAACTGGCCATTAAAGGGTGTAAGCCCAAACCAGCCCCCAAACGTCCCCGTAGGAGGCAAGAACACCTCGCCCGGGACCAATGTGACTTGTAGGAACTGACTGCGTAGTCCCGAGTCTCTCGGTTTGAGAGTATGACGATAATTTGCAAAAATCACACTTAGACTTGATAACTGGCCGTTAAAGGGTGAAAACCCAAACTAGCCCCCAAACGACCCCGTAGGAGGCACGAACACCTCGCACGGGACCAATGTAACTTGTAGAAACTGACCGATTTGTCCCGGGTCTCCTGGTTTGAGATTATGATGATAATTTGCAAAAATAATACTTAGACTTGAAAACAGACCGTTAAATGGTGAAAACCCAAACCAGCCCACAAACGACCCTCTAGGAGGCACGAACACCTCGCACGGGACCATTGTGACTTGTAAGAACTGACCGCGTAGTCTCGGGTCTCCCGGTTAGAGAGTATGACGATAATTTGTAAAAATCACACTAAGCCTTGGAAACAGGCCGTTAAAGGGTGAAAACCCAAACTAGCCCCCAAACGATCCCGTAGGAGGCACGAACAACTCGCACGTTACCAATGTAACTTATAGGAACTGATCGTGTCGTCCTGGGTCTCCCGGTTTGAGAGTATGACGATAATTTGCAAAAATAACACTTAGAGTTGAAAATACACCGTTAAAGGATGAAAACCCAAACCAGCCCTCAAACGCCCCGTAGGAGGCACGAACACCTTGCACGGGACCAATGTAACTTGTAGGAACTTACCGCGTAGTCCCGGGTTTCTCAGTTTGAGAGTATGACGATAATATGCGAAAATCACACTTAGACTTTTAAACAGGCCGTTAAAGGGTCAAAACCCAAACCTGCCCCGAAACATCCCCGTGGGAGGCACGATCACCTCGCACGGGACCATTGTAACTTGTAGGAACTGACCGCGTAGTCCCGGGTCTCCCGTTTAAAGAGTATGACGATAATTTGCAAAAATCACACTTAGACTTGAAAACAGGCCATTAAAGGGTGTAAACCCAAACCAGCCCCCAAACGTCCCCGTAGGAGGCAAGAACACCTCTCCCGGGACCAATGTAACTTGTAAGAACTGACCGCGTAGCCCCGAGTCTCTCGGTTTGAGAGTATGACGATAATTTGCAAAAATCACACTTAGACTTGATAACTGGCCGTTAAAGGGTGAAATCCCAAACTAGCCCCCAAATGACCCCGTAGGAGGTACGAACACCTCGCACGGGAGCAATGTACCTTGAAGGAACTGACTGCGTAGTCCCGGGGCTCCAGGGGTAAGAGTATGACGATAATTTTGGAAAATAACACTTAGACTTGAAAACAGGCCGTTAATGGGTAAAAACACAAACCAGCCCCCAAACGACCCCAGAGGAGGCACGAACACCTCGCACGGGACTAATGTAACTTGTAGGAACTGACCGCGTAGTCCCGGGTCTCTCAGTTTAGGAGTATGGCGATAATTTGCAACAATCACATTTAGACTTGAAAACAGGCCGTTAAAGGGTGAAAACCCAAACCAGCCCCCAAACGACCCCGTAGGAGGCACGAACACCTCCTATGGGACCAATGTAACTTGTAGGAACTGACTACGTAGTCTTAGGTCTCCCGGTTTGAGAGTATGATGATAATTTGCGAAAATCACACTTAGACCTGAAAACAAGCCGTTAAAGGGTTAAAACCCAAACCAGCACGCAAACGACCCCGTAGGAGGCACGAACACCTCGCACGGGACCAAAGTAACTTGTAGGAACTGACCACATAGTCATGGGTGTCTCGGTTTGAGAGTATGACAATAATTTGCAAAAATAACAATTAGACTTGAAAACTGGCCGTTAAAGGGTGAAAACCCAAACCAGCCCCCAAACGACCCCGTAGGAGGCACGAACACCTCGCACGGGACCAATGTAACTTGTAGGAACTGACCGCGTCGTCCCGGGTCTCCCAGTTTGAGATTATGATGATAATTTGCAAAAATAACACTTAGACTTGAAAACAGGCCGTTAAAGGGTGAAAACCCAAACTAGCCCACAAACGACCCTGTAGGAGGCACGAACACCTCGCACGGGACCATTGTAACTTGTAGGAACTCACCGCGTAGTCCCGGGTGCCCCGGTTAGAGAGTATGAAGATAATTTGTAAAAATCACACTAAGACTTGGAAACAGGCCGTTAAAGGGTGAAAATCCAAACCAGCCCCCAAACGACCCCGTAGGAGGCACGAACAACTCGCACGGGACCAATGTAACTTATAGGAACTGATTGCGTTGTCCCAGGTCTCCTGGTTTAAGAGTATGACGATAATTTGCAAAAATAACACTTAGAATTAAAAATACACCGTTAAAGGATGAAAACCCAAACCAGCCCCCAAACGACCCCGTAGGAGGTACGAACACCTCGCACGGGACCAATGTAACTTGTAGGAACTGACCGCGTAGTCTCGGGTCTCTCGGTTTGAGAGTATGACGATAATTTTTGAAAATCACACTTAGACTTTTAAACATGCCGTTAAAGGGTGAAAACCCAAACCTGCGCCGAAACATCCCCGTGGGAGGCACGAACACCTCGCACGGGACCATTGTAACTTGTAGGAACTGACCGCGTAGTCCCGGGTCTCCCGTTTAGAGAGTATGATGATAATTTGCAAAAATCACACTTAGACTTGAAAATAGGCCGTTAAAGGGTGTAAACCCAAACCAGCCCCCAAACGTCCCCGTAGGAGGCAAGAACACCTCGCCCGGGACCAATGTAACTTGTAGGAACTGACCGCGTAGTCCCGAGTCTCTCGGTTTGAGAGTATGACGATAATTTGCAAAAATCACACTTAGACTTGATAACTGGCTGTTAAAAGGTGAAAACCCAAACTAGCCCCCAAACGACCCCGTAGGTGGCACGAACACCTCGCACTGGACCAATGTAACTTGTAAAAACGGACCGCGTTGTCCCGGGTCTCCTGGTTTGATATTATGATGATAATTTGCAAAAAATAACACTTAGACTCGAAAACAGGCCGTTAAAGGGTGAAAACCCAAACCAGCCCACAAACGACCCTGTAGGAGGCACGAACACCTCGCACGGGACCATTGTAACTTGTAGGAACTGACCGCATAGTCCCGGGTCTCCCAGTTAGAGAGTATGATGATAATTTGTAAAAATCACACTAAGTCTTGGAAACAGGCCGTTAAAGGGTGAAAACCCAAACCAGCCCACAACGATCTCGTAGGAGGCACGAACAACTCGCACGGGACCAATGTAAATTATAGGAACTGATCGCGTCGTCCCGCGTCTCCTGGTTTGAGAGCATGACGATAATTTGCAAAAATAACACTTAGAGTTTAAAATACACCGTTAAAGGATGAAAACCCATACCAACCCTCAAACGCCCCGTAGGAGGCACGAACACCTTGCATGGGACCAATGTAACTTGTAAGAACTGACTGCGTAGTCCCGGGTCTCTCGGTTTGAGTGTATGACGATAATTTGAGAAAATCAGACTTAGACTTTTAAACAGGCTGTTAAAGGGTGAAAACCCAAACCTGCCACGAAACATCCCCGTGGGAGGCACGAACACCTCGTACGGGACCATTGTAACTTGTAGGAACTGACCGCGTAGTCCCAGGTCTCCCGTTTAGAGAGTATGATGATAATTTGCAAAAATCACACTTAGACTTGAAAACAGGCCATTCAAGGGTGTAAACCCAAACCAGCCCCCAAACGTCCCCGTAGGAGGTAAGAACACCTCGCCCGGGACCAATGTAACTTATAGGAACTGACCGCGTAGTCCCGAGTCTCTCGGTTTGAGAGTATGACGATAATTTGCAAAAATCACACTTAGACTTGATAACTGGTCGTTAAAGGGTGAAAACCCAAACCAGGCCCCAAACGACCCCGTAGGAGGCACGAACACCTCGTACGGGACCAATGTAACTTGTAGGAACTGACTACGTAGTCTCAGGTCTCCCGGTTTGAGAGTATGACGATAATTTGCGAAAATCACACTTAGACCTGAAAATAAGCTGTTAAAGGGTGAAAACCCAAACCAGGACGCAAACGACCCCGTAGGAGGCACGAACACCTCGCCCGGGTCCAATGTAACTTGTAGGGACTTACTGCGTAGTCATGGGTCTATCGGTTTGAGAGTATAACAATAATTTGCAAAAATCACACTTAGACTTGAAAACTGGCCGTTAAAGGGTGAAAACCCAAACCAGCCCCCAAACGACCCCGTAGGAGGCACGAACACCTCGCACGGGACCAATGTAACTTGTAGGAACTGATCGCATCGTCCCAGGTCTCCCGGTTTGAGATTATGATGATAATTTGCAAAAATAACACTTAGACTTGAAAACAGGCCGTTAAAGGGTGAAAACCCAAACTAGCCCACAAACGACCCTGTAGGAGGCACGAACACGTCGCACGGGACCATTGTAACTTGTAGGAACTCACCGCGTAGTCCCGGGTGTCCCGATTAGAGAGTATGACGATAATTTGTAAAAATCACACTAAGACTTGGAAACAGGCCGTTAAAGGGTGAAAACCCAAACCAGCCCCCAAACGACCCCGTAGGAGGCATGAACAACTCGCACGGGACCAAAGTAACTTATAGGAACTGATCGCGTCGTCCCGGGTCTCCCGGTTTGAGAGTATGACGATAATTTGCAAAAATAACACTTAGAGTTTAAAATACACCATTAAAGGATGAAAACCCAAACCAGCCTTCAAACGCCCCGTAGGAGGCATGAACACCTCGCACGGGACCAATGTAACTTGTAGGAACTGATCGCGCAGTCCCAGGTCTCTCGATTTGAGAGTACGAAATTAATTTGCGAAAATCACACTTAGACTTTTAAACAGGCCGTTAAAGGGTTCAAACCCAAACCTGCCCCGAAATATCCCCGTGGGAGGCACGAACACCTCGCACGGGACCATTGTAACTTGTAGGAACTGATCGCGTAGTCCCGGGTCTCCCGTTTAGAGAGTATGATGATAATTTGCAAAAATCACACTTAGACTTGAAAACAGACCATTAAAGGGTGTAAACCCAAACCAGCCCCCAAACGTCCCCGTAGGAGGCAAGAACACCTCGCCCGGGACCAATGTGACTTGTAGGAACTGACTGCGTAGTCCCGAGTCTCTCGATTTGAGAGTATGACGATAATTTGCAAAAATCACACTTAGACTTGATAACTGGCCGTTAAAGGGTGAAAACTCAAACTAGCCCCCAAACGACCCCGTAGGAGGCACGAACACCTCGCACGGGACCAATGTAACTTGTAGAAACTGACCGCGTTGTCTCGGGTCTCCTGGTTTGAGATTATGATGATAATTTGTATAAATCACACTAAAACTTGGAAACAGGCCGTTAAAGGATGAAAACCCAAACCAGCCCACAAACGACCCTGTAGTAGGCACGAACACCTCGCACGGGACCATTGTAACTTGTAGGAACTGACCGCGTAGTCCTGGGTCTCCCAGTTAGAGAGTATGATGATTGTTTGTAAAAATCACACTAAGACTTGGAAACAGGCCGTTAAATGGTGAAAACCCAAACCAACCCCCAAACGATCCCGTAGGAGGCACGAACCACTCGCACGGGACCAAAGTAACTTATAGGAACTGATCGCGTGGTCCCGGGTCTCCCGGTTTGAGAGTATGATGATAATTTGCAAAAATAACACTTAGAGTTGAAAATACACCGTTAAAGGATGAAAACCCAAACAAGCCCTCAAACACCTCGTAGGAGGCACGAATACCTCCACGGGACCAATGTAACTTGTAGGAACTGACCGCGTAGTCCCAGATCTCTCGATTTGAGAGTATGACGATAATTTGCGAAAATCACACTTAGACTTTTAAACAGGCCGTTAAAGGGTGAAAACCCAAACCTGCCCCGAAACATCCCCGTGGGAGGCACGAACACCTCACACGGGACTATTGTAACTTGTAGGAACTGACCGCGTAGTCCCGAGTCTCCCATTTAGGGAGTATGACGATAATTTGCAAAAATCACACTTAGACTTAAAAACAGGCCATTAAAGGGTGTAAACCCAAACCAGCCCCCAAACGTCCCTATAGGAGGCAAGAACACCTCGCCCGGGACCAATGTAACTTGTAGGAACTGACCGCATAGTCCCGAGTCTCTCGGTTTGAGAGTATGATGATAATTTGCAAAAATCATGCTTAGACTTGATAACTGGTCGTTAAAGGGTGAAAACCCAAACTAGCCCCCAAACGACCCCGTAGGAGGCACGAACAGCTCGCACGGGACCAATGTAACTTGTAGAAACTGACCGCGTTGTCCCGGGTCTCCTGGTTTGAGATTATGATGATAATTTGTAAAAATCACACTAAAACTTGGAAACAGGCCGTTAAATGGTGAAAACCCAAACCAGCCCACAAACGACCCTGTAGGAGGCACGAACACCTCGCACGGGACCATTGTAACTTGTAGGAACTGACCGCGTAGTCCTGGGTCTCCCAGTTAGAGAGTATGACGATTGTTTGTAAAAATCACACAAAGACTTGGAAACAGGCTGTTAAATGGTGAAAACCCAAACCAGCCCCCAAACGATCCCGTAGGAGGCACGAACCACTCGCACGGGACCAAAGTAACTTATAGGAACTGATCGAGTCGTCCCGGGTCTCCCGGTTTGAGAGTATGACGATAATTTGCAAAAATAACACTTAGAGTTGAAAATACACCATTAAAGGATGAAAACCCAAACCATCCCTCAAACGCCCCGTAGGAGGCACGAACACCTCGCACGGGACCAATGTAACTTGTAGGAACTGTCCGCGTAGTCCCAGGTCTCTCGGTGTGAGAGTACGACGATAATTTGCGAAAATCAGACTTAGACTTTTAAACAGGTTGTTAAAGGGTGAAAACCCAAACCTTCCCCGAAACATCCCCGTGGGAGGCACGAACACCTCGTACGGGACCATTGTAACTTGTAGGAACTGACCGCATCGTCCCGGGTCTCCCGTTTAGAGAGTATGACGATAATTTGCAAAAATCACACTTAGACTTGAAAACAGGCCATTAAAGGGTGTAAACCCAAACCAGCCCCCAAACGTCCCCGTAGGAGGCTAGAACACCTCGCCCGGGACCAATGTAACTTGTAGGAACTGACCGCGTAGTCCCGAGTCTCTCGGTTTGAGAGTATGACGATAATTTGCAAAAATCACACTTAGACCTGAAAACAAGCCGTTAAATGGTGTAAACCCAAACCAACCCCCAAACGTCCCCGTAGGAGGCAAGAACACCTCGCCCGGGACCAATGTAACTTGTAGGAACTGACCGCGTAGTCCCGAGTCTCTCGGTTTGAGAGTATGACGATAATTTGCAAAAATCACACTTAGACTTGATAACTGGCCGTTAAAGGGTGAAAACCCAAACTGGCCCCCAAACGACCCCGTAGGAGGCACGAACACCTTGCACGGGACCAATGTAACTTGTAGAAATTGACCGCGTTGTCCCGGGTCTCCTAGTTTTAGATTATGATGATAATTTGCAAAAATAACACTTAGACTTGAAAACGGGCCGTTAAAGGGTGAAAACACAAACCAGCCCACAAACGACCCTGTAGGAGGCACGAACACCTCGCACGGGACCATTGTAACTTGTAGGAACTGACCGCGTAGTCCTGGGTCTCCCAGTTTGAGAGTATGACGATTGTTTGTAAAAATCACACTAAGACTTGGGAACAGGCCGTTAAAGGGTGAAAACCCAAACTAGCCCCCAAACGATCCCGTAGGAGGCACGAACCACTCGCACGGGACCAAAGTAACTTATAGGAACTGATCGCGTCGTCCCGGGTCTCCCGGTTTGAGAGTATGACGATAATTTGAAAAAATAACACTTAGAGTTGAAAATACACCGTTAAAGGATGAAAACCCAAACCAGCCCTCAAACGCCCCGTAGGAGGCACGAACACCTCACACGGGACCCATGTAACTTGTAGGAACTGTCCGCGTAGTCCCAAGTCTCTCGGTCTGAGAGTATGACGATAATTTGCAAAAATCAGACTTAGACTTTTAAACAGGCTGTTAATGGGTGAAAACCCAAACCTACCCCGAAACATCCCCGTGGGAGGCACGAACACCTCGTACGGGACCATTGTAACTTGTAGGAACTGACCGTGTAGTCCCGGGTCTCCCGTTTAGAGAGTATGACGATAATTTGCCAAAATCACACTTAGACTTGAAAACGGTCCATTAAAGGGTGTAAACCCAAACCAGCCCCCAAACGACCCCGTAGGAGGCAAGAACACCTCGTCCGGGACCAATGTAACTTGTAGGAACTGACCGCGTAGTCCCGAGTCTCTCGGTTTGAGAGTATGACGATAATTTGCAAAAATCACACTTAGACTTGATAACTGGCCGTTAAAGGGTGAAAACCCAAACTAGCCCCCAAACGACCCCGTAGGAGGCACGAACACCTCGCACGGGACCAATGTAACTTGTAGAAACTGACCGCGTTGTCCCGGGTCTCCTAGTTTGAGATTATGATGATAATTTGCAAAAATAACACTTAGACTTGAAAACAGACCGTTAAAGGGTGAAAACCCAAACCAGCCCTCAAACGACCCCGTAGGAGGCACGAAACACCTCGCACGGGACCATTGTAACTTGTAGGAACTGACCGCGTAGTCCCGAGTCTTCCGGTTTGAGAGTATGATGATAATTTGCAAAAATCTTACTTTCTTGAAAATAGGCCGTTAAAGGGTGAAAACCCAAACCAGCCCCCAAACGACCCCGTAGGAGGCATGAATTCGCACGGGAGGAATGTAACTTGTAGGAACTGACCGCGTAGTCCCGGGTCTTCCGGTTTGAGAGTATGATGATAATTTGTAAAAATAACACTTGGACTTGAAAACATGTCATTAAAGGGTGAAAATGCAAACCAGCACCCAAACGATCCCGTAGGAGGCACGAACACCTCGCACGTGACCAATGTAACTTATAGGAACTGACCGCGTAGTCCCGGGTCTCCCGGTTAGAGAGTATGACGATAATTTGCAAAAATTACACTTAGACTTGAAAACAGGCCGTTTGAGGGTGAAAACCCAAACCAGCCCTCAAACGACCCCGTAGGAGGCACGAACACCTCGCACGGGACCAATGTAACTTGTAGGAACTGACCGCTTAGTCGTATATGCAATTTTTCTTCTTGTATATGCAATTTTTTTGCTTGAATATGATTTTTTTTTAAAAATTACTTGGTTACTAATATTGTATCTTTTTTGTGTCTTATTTTTTTTGTAGGATGACATTCAATCGTTAGCTTTTATCCACTTGGAACGCACGAAGAAGTCAATGCTTTACAACAGGGGGATTGTGTATTTAGTGTTATTAATATTCGGGTTTCTTTTTTTTGTGTTATGGCCGAGCAGGCTTCAGTAGTTTTATGGTTTATTTTTATGGTCGTGCTGGCTATATTAGTTTTATTGTTGACTTTTATGGCCGTGCGGGCTTTATATGGGAAGATTTTATGTTAGCGGGTTTTGGAATGCTCAAAAAATAGAGGAAACTCTGCCCAATTTTTTTTTGATATGGGAACTATTAACTCTTGTAATTTTTTGAAGTTATTGTCGACTTTTATGGTCATGTGTTGCTTTATATTGGTATTATCTCTTGTAATTTTTTGAAGTTTGTATGCACATTAGTTTATCAACAACCTGCGATATTCATAATTTGTGAATTTTCTTGATTTTGTTTCTGCAAATAATAAATATTTTTCCTACCGAATTTGGAATTTACAGATTTTCCAGATTTGGTTCCTATTATTATTTTTTTTAATCAACTGAAAAATCTGACACGGTTTTAAACTGTGCCAATGCATAAAAATGAGAATGCTTATAAAACAATCTGGCATGCTTTATAACCGTGGCAAGGTTTAAAAGCGTGCCAAAAGCATGCCAGATTAAAAAACTGGCACAGTTTAAAAGCGTGCCAAAAGCGTGCCAGTTTGGAAAATCTGGCACGGTTTTAAACTGCGCCAGAAAATCTGGCACGCCTGATTCTGGCACGGTTTTAAACCATGCCAGATTGCGTCTAGCACGGTTTTAAACCGTGCCAGTTTCCTGTTTTTGGTGTAGTGATAGGCCTCAAATTCAAGACATATCCACTCAACAATCTTAAGTATAGCATCAAGTAACCCTTTATTACATGTTTCTTTCTTAGAGCAGGCAATGTAATATTCTAGTTCTTTCTTATGATAAAATTTACAATGGTATCCATTGTCCCTTATTTGAGAAATCACTTGATATATTTTATCCTCTATTTTTCCATGTTATTATGAGTTACCCTTCGCTTCCTGTCACTCATACCACCGAGTCTTAGGAAAATTACGGGGACTTATTTTAACACTCCTTGTACTATGGAGACCCAAATACATATATTTTACTTGTTCGCTCATTATTTGCAAACTTTATTTTTTTATGCCCAATTTTTTCGTGATTTCTAGCTTAAGGTTTTGTTAATTGCGAGTACCCTTGGTTTGAGGTGACTCGAGCATATAACCTCAGTATTCTTTTCTTTCTCTTTTGCTCATACTTTACAATTTTGTATATTATGTAATCAAACTATTTCTTTATTTTTAGGTTACGAGTATATTAGATTCGGGTGCTCCTACACTGATGGAGCCTCAAGTACATAACTCTTATACCTCTATATTCATTTGAATGTATTTTTCAAATGCTTGCTCAAGTTCTCGTTAATATTTCCTTGTTCTCAGCATGACACTACAATATCTCCTTTATCGATAGAGCCTCAATTACTATACTGTTGTACCTTTTGGATTCATTTTCTCATGCCTTGAAAATATGTTTTTGAATGTTTATTCTCGTTTCTCTGTTTTCAGGTGAACTTTATAATCGCCTCTTTGTCTGTGGAACCTCGGGTATTAAACTGTTGTAACTTATATTTATTCACTCATACTTAATAAATTCTTTCTTGAATTCTCATTGATATTTCCTTTTTATTAGATAAGCACTATGAGCACCCTATGCCTGCGGAGCCTCGGGTACTAAACTGTCGTATCTTTGTATGTATTTTCTTATACTATGTGAATATTTTCTTTGGTTGGCTAACTTGTTTTTTACACCTTTAGGTGAACATCGCGAGTGCCCCAATGCCTATGGATCTTGAGATAATCCTTTTCCTTCACCGTACTAATTTTCTTGTGATCGTATCACGAGTGGACACTTTTCTCACATACTATCATCTTGCCAGTGTTCGCTCATTTTTAGGACCAAGCACGGGATGATCATTCCCCTATTTCCACTATATATCCTTCTCCTAATCAACGAGTGAGTTATTAATCTCTTGATTTTAGTCTACCTTTGTATTTCTTTCAATCATTACCTAATCATGTCAAACTTTTTCTTGAATAATATATCACAATGCGGGATCCCGTGTAGCATGCTTACTCTAATAGACATATGAGTCAATCTTTTTGCTTTAAATTTATTTTCATTTTCTCCTCTTCTTTATGTATTATCACTTGCTTTTACTCTCAAGAGGAAGAAATCAATTAAATATAAGCCAATGAGGAAATCGAACAAGATTCTGAGCCCATTCGTTCGGACAAAGCTGAAGATGAGCATGATTGAGAAGAGTATGCTGCTAATTCTAATGTAAGTTCAATGGACATAAGTTTAACGGGGTGGATACGGATGCCACAAATATATATAAGAACAAACTATGGTCCTTGCATCAAGAGAGAAAGGTTCTCAAAGAGGATCGGGTTATTCTAGAATTGATTTTTTAGCATCATCCAGAGACCTTCACCACTCAATCTATTAGCAATATTCAAGGCATTTTTCTTTCCGACTTAAAGGTCCTTCCCATTCATGTTCTCCAATTCACTGTTGTTCCTTTGAATGACGTGACTCATACAATCGCAAAAACTTTCCTTTTTTCCATTAAGGAGTTAAAGGATTGCTTTCACTTCCAACTAGACTATATCGATGCTTATGTTAGAAATCTCATTCATCTTACGCTGAGGAGGCTGATAATGGATCATACATTTAAAAATGCCAAAGTTGAGCATCAGCGAGAAAATGCCTTAAGGGAGAAAATAAAATTCGATGACCTTGAGTTGATATAATCATGTCTAGTGAGGGGGAGGGTGCTACTCGCATCGCCAAGATGGAGGAGGATGTTAAACGAGAGGTCAGTGAAGCTTGGGAGGGATTTTATAACATAAACAACCTTTTTTTCTTATGACATGTGACTAGTATTATGTAATCTTTGCCTCTTTCTTTTTTTAATAAAAATTTATAACACCCTTTCCGACTAATCAAGTGGGCCATTTTGTGAAATGGAATATCTGTTACCATTATTTATCTTGTGCATTTAATTTGTAATGTCTTTCATTGCTTACTTTCCAATGATATTGCTTTATAAAATATTCTCTTTAGTTTATACTTTGGGACTATTTGTTCATAATTTTTTATATCGTTTCATAAAACATTTGGGAGTAAGTACTAATAGAACAAAATATTTTCTCTTATGCATGGGGATTTTATCTATAAGATCACTATATTTTTCTCTTCTGGGTAATTTAATTTGAATTAGACATGTATATCCCCTCAAAATATTACGAGAAAAGATAAACTTGTTAAAAAAGAAAATGTGTTTTTGTAAACTTTGCAAATTATGAGGTGTCTTGCGCGCCATATTTTGTCATTTATTTTTAAATGGACATTCACTTGGAAATACATCCCCTAAAAATATGGTGATCAACAAACTTTTTTTTTTAAAGAATATTTTTCCCTCATACCGTGGAAATCTTGGGACTAGGCTGCTCATTATATATTGTTAACTGGAGAATTATAATTATAACTTTGAAATGTGTCACCTCGCACAATCTTTTGATCATATATATAAAAATTTTGGGTTTTATAGTGCAACACATGTAAGTAATATAATCACTATTTGAAAACTTTGAAGGAAACTTGCTAAAACAAAACATGAGCCATTGTATTCATTATATCAAACCTAATATTCTTAGATATTGCTCATACAAAAAGGAGTTTCTTTTTCATATACGAACCATAAATTTACATAAATGATAAAATAAATAAACACTAAGATACCTCATGCATCATAATTTTTGGTCGACTTTTAATTGATTGTATGGATACATTCACTCTTAGGTTCTGAACTCTGAAAATTCCCTAACTTGTCCCACTCTTCTAATCACGAATGGTTTTCATATTTGGGCTTAAACTTTTACCTAGACATACTCCCCTCAACTGATGAGTAGATGCTCAATTAACTAAGTCCCCCACTTGTAATTCTCTTGGCTTGACTAATTTCACTTAGGCCTTCAAAAGTTATTGAGTGTAGACTTTGAAGTTCTCATTGATTTTATTCATATGCTCAAAGGCTAGAAATTTCACATGCCTTATTATTGGTATGAAATCGTGATTTAAATCTATTCTCTCAAAGGATAATACTAATTCAACCGGTAGGAAAATGTCGATTCCATACACTAAAAAGAAAGGAGTTATACATGTTGGCTTCCTCTTCGAAGTTTTGTAGGCCCATAAAATAATTGTCAACTTGACATCCCATGTTTCTGGGGGGATCTCCTACCACTTTATTTAAAATGTTAATTAAGGTTTTATTGGTTGTCTCTACCTATCCATTCTCTTTTGGATATGAAATAGTTAAGCTATTGTGGATGATCTTATACTTATATGTGAGAAATCCTATCTCCTTGCACATAAATTATTTTTCATTATATGTGAGGATAACCTTTAGGATGACAAACCTATAGATGATGTACTTACTTCCGAATGAATTGAATAACTACTTTAGTAGTTATCCTCTTTTAATGGATTGATTATGCCCTTTTAGTTTACAACTCTAAATAAACTAGGTTGAAATCTTTTCCACAAGAAGCTAGGTAATATTTCCAACTAGATCAAATGCTTGAGTGTGGAATAGGTAAGGAACAACCAATATGTGCAAGCTCATTAATCTGGAATGTACCATGTTCCCATGAACCTGACATGCTCAAAATTAATGGATTCTGCTTCCACTGTAGGAAAATAATAACCCAGAGTCATCAACTGATCATATAACTTTGATCCACCCATATGCAAGGGTTCATGAGCTTCCTTTAACACCTTTGTTATTTATTCTTTCGCAACGCACTTTAAGGTCTGATCATTGTACACTTTCAGGAATAATTCCCCCTTCACTAATTAAAAGTGAGGAACCCTTTTCTTCAGGTAAATCTTATTTTCTCGCCTGATGGGAAATTCCCCATCTTTTAGATAGGATATTTATGGCTTTCTCCAATCTTCTAAATCCTCTAAAAATTTCCTTCAACTACCTGGCAAGTTGGGTTTGGCATTTTTGGCAACCTTCTTATAAAAAATTAGCATTTTTACTCATGTTGGCCAATAGTAACCCCCTCACTGCAAATGCATACAAAGTTGGATGTTTACGTCCCCACAATGCATCTCATGCATTTGTCATAGCTTATTATGGGCCTTTTATGATCCCACACATCTTGTAAGTATCCCATAGGTCTTTCAATGAAAAGATTTACTTGGATCACGTAAAAGTTCGCTCGCTTTGATAACTTCATATCTCCTTGATGTGTTTCTAACTGCTTCACTCTGGAGGCTCTCAGTCATTGGTCTATTTTATTGGAAATATAGACACCATTGTTATAGGAACTATTCTCCCCCAGACAGTGATCATAGCATCTAGCTCATGAATCTCCAACTTCTGATTGATTTTTTCCAGAGGATCCGAATGCCTATTCATCATCTAGGGGTGCCTATCTATTTCAACAGCTAAGAATTGATGCAAAAATGTTCATTGATTTCTTATTTATGAGTAATATTGGCACGTTGGAGAGAAAATTCACCACTGGCTTGTTTAACTATGAAGTTTGAGTCTCCTCATATACAAAAAAGTAACTCCTCTTATCAAAGATTTCAATAGACCAAGTGTGAGTGCTTCATACTCTGGTTCATTGTTTGATCACTCGAGGTCTAACTTATAGGAAGGAGTAATATTTTCCTTAGTATTAAAGACTATGATTGATGATACCACTTATGGTACCACCCATTAATGTAGTGAGAGCTTTGTCCAAGACAACCTTGAAGGTGTAATAATGGTGAAAATTTGATATTTAAGTAAAGAAAGAGGTGAGGGAATGGAGAAAGAGACTATAAAGTAAGTTAATTAGCCATTTGGCCTACTCCACTGTGCAAGGGTGAGTGATTTTCAATATAAAAATTGGCTTTAATGGACTTGTGACACAATTCACTCAACTTTCTCTATCTACTGTGATTTCAACAGAGTGTTGGCTGGGATTTTCAATTATCGATCCTTTACATTGTTGGAGAAGACAGGTATATATAGTGTCTGGGGGTGTAGTGTACCCCCCAAGAATGTGATAAGCAAGTGTAGAATGTTCCAGCTAATGAGATTAAGCCACCTGTCACTGTCACATGTAGATTATGATGATGAAATATTCCCTCATGTGTGAGGGATATCTAGTTATAATGGTTTTATGCACTTGGATTTGCATCCCACACATACTCTTCCATACATGCCCCAATCCACGCATTTTGCCAGTTACTAACTGTCGTCCGAATGGATATGGGAGACATGTAGTATCCTCTGACGATACATTAATTATCATTTTGATTTGTCTTCAGTCGGCCCTCATCCTCCGAGGGATGGACGAGGTCAAGGGTACTTGAGTCATAAGACCACTAATGTTAATATTATTGATTATGTCATAAATGAGGATAAGAACTCTTGCGTTGGTGTTATGGTCGAGGATTAAACCCTTAGTTTAGGGCCCACAGCTGAGCCATAACTTCCACTGATTGACGGTCTGATACTAGTCAGCATTGGTCAAGGGGGTCCAACCCTTGGACAAGGCTATTCTTAGTATATCAATCATCCCTAGCCTTTAGTTTTCAATGTGAATGGAAGGTGGGGGATAAAGCATCTTTGGGAAGATGATGATGCCTCATTCTTCATGAAATATTCTTGATGAGACGTTATTTATGTCCTTTCACATGTCGGGTATGGAACGTTGAATGTAGACCTTGAACTGACACTTGGAAGCCATCTTATGGATTAGCGTGTGTCTCAGGAATGACAGTTGTAAGTGTGCTATAAGATATTATGCCCTAATCATGACCGCCTTGGAAGTTGTGCATAGTGATTATAAGTATTTAAATGTTTTAAAACCATCCATTTCTCTTTCCTATTTCATCTTCTTCATGCGCGAGCTCTTTCTCTCTCTAAAACCAATCTCTCTCTCCTCCTGTTCAAGCATTTTCAGGCAAGATTTGAGGGCAAAATTTTCTTCTTCATTCTTCTGCTCCTTCCAGGAACTCTTTATCTTCCACCTTTTTAAATATTTCCCCCTTATTTTGTTAGTTTTTTCTTTTTTATATTTTTCGACAAGCTTCGTTTTTCCTATAGCCTCCATTGGTTGTTCTAGGGATTCCATTAGCTGGGTTTTTGGTGATTTTATGGTTCTATTCGTAACTTTTAGGTGTTTTGAATTTTCTACGCCTTATATTCTTTTTAATCAGTTGCTGGTAGAACTCAGGTATAATTCCGGTGAAAGTGTTCTTCATTTGCTCTTCAATCAAAAAATTCAGTTGCCCATTTTGATCTTTGGGTCAACGTTGATCAAATAGAAAAATTTTATCCCTTTTTACCTTTGTCCTTTATTCTAACCAAGTAAATCCTCAGCCCCCTGAATGTTAAAATACCCTATATGAATTAGCAGAATAATTTCCAACACTCGGATAAAGGTACTTCCAAGAAATTCGTAGGATTGAGGAGGAGGAGGAGGAGGAGGCTCAACGTAGAGCCGAGGCTGACCTTACTCATCCCATCCTTCCCATTCCTTTAAAGGGCATTTTACCCTCGCCATTTGAGGTTGGAAGGGATGAGATGTCTAACTCATCCTATAAAATCTTGGAAGAGACTCGTTCAAAGATGCAATAAGGTTATCACCCATAAATTCTATGGAGTCTGATGCTGCCAAAAGCTCATCTCGAGCTTTATCTTCTAACCAAGTTGAGTCATCTGGTTAGGATGACTCTTCAGTCCAAATTATGTCTGACCATGCTAGGTCATCCAGTCAGGATGACTCTTTAGTTCAAGTCATCTCGGACCCTATTATGTCGATCGTTAACATTGCTATTCATCTAACTGTTTTTCCTCTCTCGGCCATGACTGCGAGAAAGTTTCAAGCGAGGTTTTCTGATGGGGCCTCGGCTACTAGATCTCCTACTAATAATGACTCTGAGGCTGAGGAACCAATTAATTATTCATACATCGGGACCTTTTAATCCACCGTCAGAGAGTCTTACCTTCTCCTTTGGAGACATTTGTATGGCATTAAGCCTGACATCGTTATACGCATCCCACGCAAGGACAAGAGAGTATATGGTGGCTGAGAAGTTAAAGTCTCCATTTATGATCAGATGTTTAGGGTTGAATTTGACTCCCTTTCCATCCTTTTATTCGAGTTATTATATCTAGTCTAGGTCTTGATCCATCTCAACTAATGCCCAAATCGTGAAGAATTATACTCAGCTACGTCTTCTTATGGATGAATAAATACACATCTGACCCTTCAATTGAAATATTTAAGTCTTTCTATAATGTCTTGTCTTCTATGACTCAGCTCATCTATTACCACTTAGGGATTAGAAGACCTAATAATAAAATCATTCATGTCACCTGAATATCCAATCACCACTAGAAATTTAGATTTTTCTTCGTTTCTAGGGCCTGGGAAGTTTCGGCCAATGTCGACTCATCTGAGGAGGAGCCGAGGGTTCCATGTGTCTGGGCTAACCCCTTCATGTCCGCCAAGTTGGACCTCATCCTTAGCATTGTCGATAGGGAGAGAGTCAACTATCTGAGGAGTCAAAGGAAGGAAGGTGATCTTCCTGAGTTTGAGGATTTGATGTCTCCTGACTTTTTGGGGGAGTCCGGTCTGGGGTTTGACCTCTTAGATGAGTTGTATGAGTTACTAAACTTTTATGTTCAAAAGTCATTTTTTGTCCTTAAACTTTATGACTGATCATTTTTGTTTCTCATTTGCAGATCATCCTCCTTCAATTTTGAAAGACCTTTGGAATATGATGGCCCCCACTCTCAAGGGTGTTTTACTCAAGAAAGGAGGAAAGAAACCCACAAAGAAGACGACTTTTAGTGGGCCTACCAATCCTGAGGTTGGCCATAAACTCTTCCCTCATATACTTGTTAGGATCGTGAGACGAGGCAGAGAGTAAATCCACCTCCATCGTGATTTTTGTCGAGATCCTATGGTGGTTGTTCATCGCACGACTTTGAGACTTCCTGGGCAGCCAACATATCCCAATTAATGGCATGCCCTAATTCAGTCATTCCATCAGCACCGAGGTCGAGGGTTGCCTTATTTTTTCCCTCCCAAGGGAGACTATGAGTTTATGAGTAAGATGCACCCCTTGAAGACCTACGACTTTGGTCTTCATCATCTTATACAGGTATTGGCTTCGTCCTTAATTTAATCTCGTCTCGTCCAATTTTTACTTTATTTTGTAATGACACCTGGCCATCTTTATTCTTCTCCAATCTATATGCCCCTTCACTTCTACTATAAATTGGGTCACTCATAACCTCTCCAAAATTTAGGAGGGTAAGAAGGCCATCCAGAACATGTTTGGCCTTAAGAGGAAGCTGAAGGAGCATAGGGAGGATTACAAGAAGGTTCTTGATCATCTGAAGTTAGATCAGGCCAATGACTTGAAGGCCAAGGATGGGGAACTTACTGATCAAGATGTGAAGCATACCACATATGTTGTTGTAGTCGTTCAAAAAGTTAAGGATAAGTCCTTTGAGGCTTATAAATCATTCGATGAGTTTGGCAGCTCTGACATGGAGTACCTCGAAAGCGGTATGAAGATATCATGTTAATGGGTCGTCACTAAATTTTATGAGGTTCTTTCGTCCATCCACCCATAATTAGAAGACCCTTCTTTGGAAGACCCCCTTCTCGTCTCACTCTTAGACTATGTTGAATCCATGGCCTCAATTGATGGAGACGAGGATATGGCTGAGGTCCTAGTAGAAGCTAATATTAACAATACTACTGCTGCCGGGGATGCTCAAGCTAAGGATGATGCTGGAGGGTCAGTTGTCAATATTGAGCCAACTCCGTAGGGTGGTCGTCTATGCCCAATACCCTTATCTTGTTATTAATTTTTTTCCTGAACACTCAATCCTTTATAATGTTTTGTACTGTGAAAGAATGTCATTCCATATTGAATGAATTAAGTCTTGTATCAAACTTGAGCTTTTCTTTTCTTTTTGATGATTGTGTAATGAGTTTACTAAGTTTATTTCTTGTTTCGGCTTACATTTTGGAATTCTCCCTTGTCTTGAGTCATAGGATAATAATCAATTTTTTAGTTTAAACGAGAGTTCACGAATTTAATGATGTTATCTCAAGTTTACTCTCGTCCCTAGTCGAGAGATCAATTAACTATAACTAAACATAATTAAATGATTTTTGAATTTGAATGTCGTTTTGAGAGTATATGGATGAATTTCATCTTGTCATGCATTGTCGTCTCAGCGAGAGAGTTTTGACTCTCATACCACCAAATTAATTATGTTTAAATAAACAATAAATAAAAGATTTTTTGAATTTTAATGCACCAAACTAATGGTGTTTAATCAAAACACCGGTCTCGTGATTTTGAGAGTGTATGGCTGAGTATCGTCTCTTCCTACACTGTCATCTCGGCCAAGAGAGTTTTCACTCTCATACCACCAAATTGATTATGTTTAAATAAACCATAATTAAATGTTATTTTGAATTTGAATACATTAAATTAATGGTATTTAACCATAAGTCCCCTCTCATCTTTTTGAGAGTGTATGGATGTGTATCGTCTTGTCCTACACTGTTGTCTAGGCCGAGAGAGTTTGACTCTAACTCCACCAAATTATGATGTTTAAATAAACCATAATTAAATGGTTTTAAATTTTTCTTTTTCTTTTTAACCACCCTAGTGATGTTATCACACTGTTCCCCCCTCTTGGTGTAATTGAGAATCCATGGACGAGGTTAGCCTATCTGAATTCTCGTATCAACGAGAGTGAGTTAACGTTATTTAAACATTTAAATGATGTTTCGTATCTTAGGATGAGTTGTTCAAGACCTGGATTAATGCTCAAGACAGTATATAATAATAACAATAAATGAGGGAAAGGGAGCCAAGAATATTCAACGCTCGAGGTAGTATTAAACGAGATCTTTAAATCATAAATGCACTGCAAATACAATAAATAAATGAGACCAATGAGTAACTTTGTCGGAGGGAGAAATAGTAAGAACTTTTGTCACAATAAAGGCAAGGTAGGAACTTCAAGTTCAGTTAATGCTCAATCATGGGGATATTAATGGGTATGGGAAGAATGTTTAAACAATCAATGTTCTCACAGAGGCTCTCTTGTACGAGGAAAATCTAACAACAATTCTAGATTAAGATTGTCTTCCTCATAACTATTTGGTTGGTATATTTATATGGAGGCGAGGTTACTCAAGTAACCTTTCTAGAATTAAATGTGATTGACCGGTCAGTAAATGCTAAAGCACCATACCATTAATGCTAAATATATTGCATTGAATGGATGGTATATTGTATTTTGGCAGGAAACTGCCCAACCAGTTAGAGGCCTGGTGGAATTAATGGGTACATGATGTGGAAGCTCAAAGGCTTATAATAGAATGGCTATGAAATTAGATCTGGTTAACCAGGCCTACCATCCTAAGGATAAACTCACTTAAGTGCGATAACTTCGAGTTCCTTAATGCCAAATTTTATGACATTATAAAGTTGGTGAACAGTGATCCCACTAGACATGTGTTCACATCAACCGAAAGATGGTGTATGGTTTTACGGTTGCACGGTTGTAAGTTAGCTCGATCATTAGGTATAGTGTTTGTTGGATAGGAACTATCTCCAGGAAAAATATATATTATTGGGGTTCCTCGAGGAGATTCCTCCGAATAGGTTTAAGTCATGGTAGCTCGGTTGGAAGTCGATCGAGCAAACATTTGTATTGAGTTGGGTTTTGGTCAAGTGTTCCAAGAGTGTTGGATATTTATTTTCCAATGTTGCCTTGCTCCTAATCCTTTCAACCATGTCCCTGCAAGGTTCCCAAGAGGAGGACATTTGATAGAGCATGTTAGCTTTCCTTTACCCTTCTAGGCATGGTCCCTCGATGGTACCGAACAACCTCGCCCATGTTATAAGGTAAGTTTTTTTAATAAGTATAGCACAATATCAAATACATTTTGCTTCATATTATAGAATATTGTCATTTCGAATAACTTTTAGTCTTCGAGAGGGGTCCTTCGATGATTATCTATGGAGGGCCTTCATGGTAAGTCCTTCGAGAGTTATTTTTCTTCCTTCTTTAGTTGTTAAGTAAAGGATCAACTCATCTAACCAACCTTTGGTGAGGACTCCCCCTACAAGTTGAAACATACAATTTGATCAATCATACAATAAAAATATGAAGGAACACTTGACATTTTTCATTCATCACTATTAACTTCTTAGTATAACTATAATACATGATAAAACAAAAGTTTTACAAAATCCTATTGATAATATCTCTTTAGACGATCAACATTCCAAGGGTTAGAAAACATCTCTCCCTCCAAATTTTCAAGTCGATAAGTGCCTGGAACAACTTCTTCTATAACTCTGTAGGGACCATGTTGGTTTGCATGGAGCTTATTTGTCTTCTACCAAGCTTTCTTTATAACTAAGTCTCCAATGGCTACTGTCATAGCCTTATCCCTCTTGTTATAGAATTTTAGAGTCCTCTATTGATAAACAACCTTCCTAACCTCTTCTCCTCTCTCCTTTCTTCAATGAGGTCCAGATCCAACCTTCGCTGCTCAGTATTTGATTTTTGGTTGTATGTTCAAACTTTGTGAGTTGGTAGGCCAACTTTTGTAGGTACCACTACTTCTAAGTTGTAGGCAAGCATAAATTGGGTTTTCCCTATTGGCGTTCTCTCCTTCATCCTATATGCCCACAGGACAGTGTGTACCTTTTCCCTCCAAATACCTTTGGCATCTTCCAGTCTCTTCTTGATCCCTTCTAAGATGGTTATATATGTCATCTCAATTTAGCCATTTGCTTAAGGTCGGCCTAGAGCTAAGAAAAACTATTTAATGCCAACTCTCTTGCAATAAGCCTCTAGAGACGAATTCTTGAACTGTGAAGTTATTCAGTAATCATGTCACAATAAATATCAAGTTATTCAGTAAAGAGAAGTGTGTGCGAGGGGCTTATCTTGTCCTCCTTTCGAACTATTTCATCTTTGAAACGCTTTAGGGTGTTTCTGATAGTGTCATTTCTTGATGGGACATTATGATTGCGAGTGACAGTTGCCTTAAGGGAAGTGAAGATATTTTTTCAAATTTCCCCCAAAGGGCTTCATCTCCCCGAAGTTGAAAAACACTATGCATGTCTCATTATTAATCTGGTTGTATCATATTTAATAAGATTATCATTCGATCTTCTTCTCTTTACACGTGGAAGTTTTGGGACTAGTGCATTTTCCTCACGCAAGGGGTATTCGCGCATCACTTTTTGAAGCATCATCATTGTGGCTTTTGAATTCATTGCCCTGCACATGCATGTAGGTTACACGGGGTAACTTAATCATTTCCACATTTCTCAACGTATTGTTATCCTACCAGCTATTGGGTCTTGTCTTTCCCTTCTAAAAAGGCATACTTGGCATTTTCAAAGATGAAGTAGTTCGAAAGGATATTTCTTCCCGATAAGCCACATAACTGCCCTAGGAAAGATCTAATCAACATGGTTGTTCGCATGGACAGTGTCATCAAGCTCCCCCTAGTTGCGATTAGTCTTACCTCATTGTAAACATGGTTGGATCGTGTGCAAGCTCATTCAGCCCGAAGTATTCGTAGGTTTGATGTTTTGAACTACACCAATCATGTGCTATTGACTGGATTTATCTACACCCATTTCCCATAGTATTCCCCATCTGGTAATTTCCCCATCTCTCATCCTATCAAGGTCCCTCAAATCTATTGTTAGAACCATAAAAGTTCCAAAAATCCCTTTGTGTATTTAGTCGGCAAAGTTGATAAGTTTTCCTTTATCCCTATGTTAAGGTGGATCAGTCTTTTACAAACCATTTTTTTACGAACGAGGAACGTCCTATAACCCCCATCGAGGAAGAGTTGGTCAGGAATTTTTCTACGAACAACATTCCTCTATTATTAATTCCCTCCTATATGCCTTCATACATCAAATGGTCTTCCTTATATTCCATCTACTGCCCAAATCGTGTGGCCATGCTACTTGGTTGTGACCAAGGTAACCCCATGCTAAGTCATTTTACCCTCGAGAAGCCTACTAATTCTCGTTCACTTGCATTAACTTTTTAACCTTTGTTGTTGTTAACCCTTACTCGAACTATGTTGTCAACCCTATGATCCCGAGTAAGAAATCTCGAGGGGGAAGGTCTGCTATATATTAGATAGTATTTTGGCCAAATCAGTTTGGCTGTTTTTAAATCAAACTTCTTAAGGAACCTCGATACCCTGATGTTGAAAGGTTTCCTTCAATGGAGCTAGGGTTGAGTAATTTCACTACCTCTATTTCCCTATTATCTCTCAGTACCACTAACATTTCCATCCCTTCTGATTTGACTCCCTTATCACATGTGGAGTGATCTATAGTAAAAAGAAAAAAGGAAGCTAAAGCATTAATTTCGATCGAAAAGGCTACTATTGCCCTGGTCCCTCAAGGTCAATTAAAGAGGGTAACACCCCTCATGCTGCTTCAACTGGAGTAGGTATGAGGGCTACTACAAAATCTCTCCAGAAAATTTTTAAGGTTACCCAAGAAGTCTCGCCAAACATGAATCCTGATTCCAAGGTTTCTTAGCAAGTTAACTAGATGTTCGATCAGCTTAGACAAACTTGGTAGAATTTTTCTGAGGAATATATGGATTTTATATCAGACCAGATGAACACTCGAGGGTTTTTTTATGCTCCCCAAACTATTGAAGGTAGTAGGAAAATAAAGCTGACTAGCCCTATTAAAATTGTATTAGAGGAGGCTGGTGAGATAAGTGATGAGGAGCATTCTGAGGGAGAGGTAACTGCTGGTGAAGAAGTGGTAGGTGTTGATGATAAAAATGAGGACAAAGAGGAAGGCGAGAAGGAAGAGGAGGAAGAGGAAAAGGAGGAGGAATAAGACTCCCCCCTTATTCGAAGGCGTAAGTGTGACAACCCGCATTCCAAAATAAGGGGTGGCCAGCCCGATACCTCGACATAACGGAATCATGGATGGATATCATCCTCAGCATCATAACAATAAAATAGGTATACGGGAAAACCACTCCATAAATCAGAAAGCAGGTTGTCAAAATTTTTGATTTAATAACAATTTAAGAAATAAACTAAACAACCCAAATCGGATGAAAGTGAAATTTCAAAGGAACATATAGATAAATACCAAAACAACATACAATAAAAGAACCTAATAGTCTGTCGGTCCACAATTACATTCATAGTGTTTCCACAATTTAATATTTTAAATATTAAATTCATTAACAAGTACAAAAGATGGGCCACTAGACCGAATGAAAGACCCGATCATAACTAGATTTCTAAAAATGAGGGCGTCTAACAAACATCCTGTAATAATCCGCAAGGTCATACAGCTCGTCAAAAGCATAAGGGTGGGAAAAATCATAACAGGCACCGCCCTTGCGGAGGAGCACCTGAGCGGATACAATAACATGCACAACATGGAAAATGAATAGGTCAGGGCCCGATTTATATATGATTCCCAGAAGAGTAAGAAACAAGACAGATATAGACAATGAATCATAAAAAAAATGTGAATGAGATTCTAACAACCTAATCATAAATTGTGATGATTCAATTATATAAGTTTCTAACAGTTATGAAATTAAGCAAGAGAAATTAAATTAAATCTCATCCCTTCTCATATTTTATTATTTTCCATTCCTTAATACGAATTTAGTTTCCATCATATCTTTCCGTTTTCCATTCCTTAGCAGGAATATAATTACCATCTCATATCTTATGGAAATTTACATACCTCAAGTCCCACTTGAGTTAGAAAGGTTATATTCTTATACATATAACGTTTCTAAGACCGCCCCTCCGAGTTTCCCCACTGGGCGCGCCCCTAAATGACTATCATCTTCCAGGTCCTATCTATACAAGACAACCTGGGCAACTAACGCACGTCGGGAAGTGACCATATGCCTGCGAGTGAGTCATAACCACACCCGGAATTACATCACTAGCGCAGAAAGACATATACAAAACCCGCATATGGCCAAGGATTATAGTCAGCCTGCATTCAATAGTCAGGGGACATCACCTCATGCGCGAGATTCCCTTATGATAGCATTTAGAGAGGTGTGTTTAAGTAATTCAACAATTACCAATTTAATCTCATTTTCATTACCATGAATCTCATGTGTTTCATTTTACTTGAAACATTTATCTTTGAATATTTCTTATTCAATTTCATCATATATTTAAGTCCCGAAGTATTCTCCAAACAGTCCCCCAAAGTCTAACCAATCCCGAGGTTTCATACACCTCAAAAAGGGTTTCTAACATCTCCACATATGAGCTTAGAACTCTAACTTTAACTAATTTCCTAAAAGAAGTGATACCTAAGCATCACTTTAAGTACCCCTGAATTAACCCCAAGTGATCCCGTTCAACTATAGGGTAACGACCAAACTCGACTAAAACTATAGGATCCTATGTTTACTTCTTAGAAGAAGGGTCCTAGGTCATAATCCTAAAGAAAAGGGGTCAAAGGAAAAATGCAGGCCTTCCGAATCGATTCGGACTGGCCGAATCGATTTGGGTTCTTAAAGGCGAATCGATTCGGACTAGCCGAATCGATTCGGTCAGGAAAAGTGAGATTCCGCATAAGGCCGAATCGATTCGGACGAGCCTAACCGATTCGGATGACCCAGACTTGGAAACTGTATCCCAGCAAATCGATTCGGCCATGCCGAATCGATTCGGTTCTGCAGAAATTCCAAGTTCATTTTATGGAGTCTTTGACTCCAAATTCTACCCAACTTCAACCCACTCAATCCCCTATCATTTAATGCTACCAGATGATCATAAATGCATTATCCAACCATAATTTACCTCCAAAGATCTAAAACCCATAAATCAAACAAAAACCCTAACTTCCATAAATCATACATAACCATAACTATCAATGCAAATTACTCTACTTAAATCATAAAATAGCAAGTAGAAAACTTGCCTCAAGTTTTCAAGTTCAGATTTTGAAGAAGTTGAATGCAAGAACAATCACCCAAGCTTCAATCTTTCACTTTCTCCCAAGGTTTCTTCTTCTCTTTCTTTCTCTAGGTTTACTAATTTAATTAGGGGAATAGTGACTTAGACAAGACATAAATCGTGGCTTAGGTCCAAATTTCAGTTTAAGTGATTAATACGCGGTAAAATAATACGCAACTACTCATATAAGCTACAACTAGTCAAAGTGCCTGGAAACTAAAAATACAATATGGCACATAATTTGACTATCTCGAACCTCCCGGAACTATTGGCACCCTTCAAATTATCATTTGGAGATTTTATAATTCATTTTAGGTCCCGGTTTCATTTTAAGCCAAATGTCATTTTTAAATCTTATGACATTACGAAACATAACATAGTAAAATTCACCTCTACATACGGTAAATATGCATCATCATAGTAGATATTAACTTATCTTCTTAAATAAATACCTACTCCACATATCAACATCTTTATATCTACTCACTATATTTAGCAAATTAAATATAAATTAGGGCCTCAAAAGCGAGGGTTGTTACATACTCCGCCCTTATGAGAATTTTGTCCCCAAAATTCAAGCGTACCTTGTATAAAGAGATGCGGATACTTTTCCCGCATGTCATCCTCGCATTCCCACGTCAATTCCTTGGCGTTATGGTGACTCCTTTGAACCCACACCAAGGTCAACACACGAGACCTTAATCTACACCCCCCATGCTCTAAAATAGCAACCGTTTGTTCTTCATATGAAACATCGGGTTGCAATTTAATATCCTCGAAAGGAATGTACCAAAGCGCACCTTCACATCTCCTATACTTCTTTAGGGAGGAAACATGGAATACATCATGAATTTGTTGCAATGGTTCCGGTAAAGCAAGTTGGTATGCCACTAGACCCACTCTTGCAATAACTGTAAAAGGTCCAACAAAGCGCGGCGCAAGTTTCCCCTTCTTACCGAAACACTTTATTCCTTTCATGGGCGACACTCGAACCAAGACTTGGTCCCCAATTTCCAATTCCTTGTGTCGTCGACCCGCATCGTCATAGCTCTTTTGATGGTCTTGGGCTATCCGAATGCGATTTCGAATCAACTCAATTTTCGAGGAAGTATCTTGGATCATTTCAAGCCCAAGAAATTTATTATCACCCACTTCCAACCAACAAGCGGGTGATCTACATGGTCTTCCATAAAAAGCTTTATAAGGTGTCATTCCAATTGTGAATTGGTAAGAGTTGTTATAAGCAAACTCAACCAATGGGAGATATTGTTCCCAACCACCTTTGAAGTCAAGCATGCACATGCGAAGCATATCCTCCAACATTTGATTTACCCTTTCAGTTTGGCCATCTGTTTGAGGATGGTATGAAGTGCTTAACCTCAATTCGGTCCCCATCGCTTCTTGGAAACTCCTCCAAAAGTGGGAAACGAAAATCTTGTCTCGGTCGGAAACTATCTTCAAAGGCACCCTATGGAGTCTCACCACCTCCTCGATGAACAAGCGAGCATACCGAGTAGTGTCATAATCTGTTAGCACAGGTAGGAAGTGTGCCGACTTTGTCAAGCGGTCGACAATCACCCAAATAGAATCACACCCGCCTTGTGATCTTAGCAAGCCCGTGATAAAATCCATCGATATGCTTTCAAATTTCCACATTGGGATCTCTAACGGTTCCAACAAACCTGTCGTTTCTGATGATCAATCTTGACCAGTTGACAAGTAGTGCATTGGGACACAAATTCTGAAATATCCCTCTTCATACCTGGCCACCAATACTGACGGCGCATGTCCTGATACATTTTGTCCCCACCAGGATGGATCGTGAACCTAGACCCATGAGATTCGTCCATCACCGCCCGTCTTAAATATCCTTCCTCAGGAACAATGAGTCTTCCATGGAAGCGTAATCCACCCTCAGAATCAATCGAGTAGGACTCTTCTCCCTCAGACAGCAATCGGCGAATATGGTCTTGACACCCCTTATCCCTTCCTTGAGCTTCTACCACCCTTGCCACAATGGTAGGAGTAACGGTCATTACCGACATGAATGCTCTCACCCTCGCATCCTCCTGACTAAGTTCCTTCCACTTAGCTTTCCAGACCTCAGCTAATTCTCCATCGGGCTTCCTACTCAAGGTATCCGCTACAACGTTCGCCTTACCCGGATGATAATGAATATCAAATTGATAATCTTTCATGAAATCCAACCATCGACGTTGACGCATATTCAAATCCTTATTTGAAATTAAATATTGCAGCGATTTGTGGTCCGTGAAAAGACTAAACTTCTCTCCCAAAAGAAAATTCCTCCATATCTCCAAGGCAAAAATAATCGCGGCTAGTTCTAAGTCATACACCGGATACTTTCTTTCATGGGGCTTCAACTTATCGGAAGCATAAGCGATAGCTCGTCTCTCTTGCTGAAGTACACCTCCTAATCCTTGAAGAGATGCATCGGTGAAGACTAGATATTCCAATCGTGGTTTTGTCAATGCAAGGACCGGAGCCGAAGTCAATCTATCTTTAAGCTCATCAAATGCACCTTGTCAAGAATCATCCCAAATAAAGCTCACCCCTTTTCGGGTTGAATTTGTCAAGGGGATAGCTATTTTAGAGAAACCCTTGATGAACCAACGGTAATAACCGGCCAAACCCAGAAAAATGCGAACCTCGGTAGGTGTCGTGGGCTGACCCCACTCCCTCACCGCAGCTACCTTGCCAGGATCCACCGATACACCCTGGGACGTCACCACATGACCCAAAAACTGTACTTCCTGTAACCAGAAGCCACACTTCTCGAACTTGGCATACATTTGATGGTCCCGTAGTCTCTGTAGGACCAACCTCAAATGCATAGCGTGATCAGACTCCGTTCGAGAATAGACTAAAATGTCATCGATGACCATAATAACAAATTGGTCCAGGAAATCCCGAAACACCCTATTTATGAGATCCATAAATACAGCGGGGCCATTGGTTAGTCCAAAGGGCATAACCAAAAATTCATAGGACCCGTACCTCGTTAGAAAAGAAGTCTTGGATACATACTCCTCCCGTATCCTCAATTGGTGATACCCCATCCTCAAATCAATTTTGGAGAAGTACATCGCTCCTCGAAGTTGATCAAACAAGTCATCAATACGAGGTAAAGGGTATTTATTCCGGATGGTGACCTTATTCAATTCCCTATAGTCCACACATAACCGGAGAGAACCATCTCTTTTCTTAACAAACAACACTAGAGCACCCCACGGCGATGTGCTACACCGAATAAATCCTTGCTCCAACAACTTTTGAATTTGATCTCTTAGCTCCCTCATTTCAATAGGATCCATTCAATATGGAGCCCTCACGATAGGCCTCGTTCCCGGCGCTAAATCGATCACAAACTCAATCTCACGGCTAGGAGGCAAGCCCGGTATTTCCCGAAAAACATCCTCAAAGTCTTTCACAAATGGAATAGAATCCAAGGGAACAACTACATCCCTAGAAGTCTCCTCGACAATGCAATACAAATAAGTGCTAGTACTCCCCTCTAAATGAGGTAAAACTACCAGGAACATCTCTTGTCCCGGAACGACGAAGACTATACTCTTCCCGTAGCAATTTACTATAGCATGATACTTCATAAGCCAATCCATACCCAAAATAACGTCATACCCGACCATGTCCAGGACGAGTAAATCAGACTCAAAGCATAGATTACCGAGAGAGATTTCTATATTTCTACAAACAAAGAAGATGAGTGAACCATCACCCATAGAGGACTCCACACTAGTAAAAGTTCTTTCAGCAGATTTAATCAACTCGGTGGTCTGAACAAAGCTCCTAGAAATGAACGAATGCGTTGCACCAGTATCAAATAAAGAACGACCCTATGTCCCTGAATAAGGAACTTACCCTCAATGGCTGGCGGTGCAGGAGGAGCTGGAGGAAGCATAGCATCCTGAATATGGTAGACCCTACCATACTGTAACTGACCCTGTTGTGGAGGAGCAACTGGGTTAGGCACCTGCGGTGGGAACTGAACATACGGCTGCTGTGGAGATCGAGGAAACTGTCCCCCAATCAACTGAGGACATTCCTTCTTATAGTGACCTGCTTCCCCGCATTGGAAACACCGACCTATCATATCTTCAAAATTTCGACCACGGTTATTTCTAAACTGATTCACACCTTGGCCCTGCTGGCCTCTGCCTCCCTGACCGTGCCTATTATTTTGGTTCCCCGAATTAAACCCACCAGAACGCTACCACTTCGACAAGTCCCCCTGTTGGGGATCCCTTTCCTTCTGTTTACTGCTCGAAGGTTGGGACGAGGGAAAGACTCCTCCTCCAGTCCCACTACCTCCCGGACTTCCCGCTTGCCCCACTACAGAGGTCTTATTGACACTTTGCAAAAATAATCTATGCTCTTGGCAATGTAATAGAGCTTCATTCATCACCTCCCCAAAAGTCTGTAAAGCAGGATTACCCGGCAAGTGTTGTCGGATTCTCCAATTCAACCCTCTCATAAACTTTGAAACTTTCTTTTCTTCGGGAGTCACTTCATCCGGTACAAAACTTGCTAATCGGGTGAATTCCTCCTTATATTCCGCTACTGACCTCTCCCCTTGTAGAAGGTCCTGCAACCTCCTTATCATCTCCCCTTGAATTGCAGGAGGAAAGCACTTATGATCGAAAAAAACCCAGAATTCAGAGATCGACATTGTGTCCCTCTGTTCTGGCATAGTCACGGACTCCCACCAGTGTAATGAGGACCCCAACCAATTTAAAAGTAGCAAGGACTTGCCTTCTGTCCTCACCACACTCCACCATACGTAGATGGCATTGTATATCCTTTTTCCACTGATTTGCCTTTATAACATCCGAGCTCCCGTCAAATTCTGGGGGCTGACCCTTTAGAAAAGATTCCCTACCTCTCTCCCACGGAGAAGGTCCTGTAGGAACTTGAGCATCTGGCGCTCTCTGTTGAGCCTGTGTCATTTGTTGGGCCACTACTGTCATGGTCGCATTAACGGCTTGAGCCACTATATTCGCCACATCCGCGGCATTGAATGTTCCTTGTGGCGGCAGAGGAGGACCAACATCCTCATCTAAGACCCTATTGCGTCTCGTCGGGCGGCCTCTTTTAGGCGGCATCTGAGATGGAGAAATAATAGAGTTAGAATTTCACTTAAAACAATCTATTTTCGCAGAAGATCGTAAGCATAAGTAACAAAACATTCCTAACATTAGGCTCTATGTCAAAGAACGCTACAGTAGAACGTGACAAGTCCACAAAGATCCAAAAGACTCTTGAACCTGATGCTCTGATACCATCTGTGACAACCCGCATTCCGAAATAAGGGGTGTCCAGCCCGATACCTCGACATAACGGAGTCATGGATGGATATCATCATCATCATCAGCATCATAAAAATAAAATGGGTATACGGGAAAACCACTCCATAAATCAGAAAGCAGGTTGTAAAAATTTTTTATTTAATAATAATTTAAGAAATAAACTTAACAACGCAAATCTGATGAAAGTGGAATTTCAAAGGAACATATAGATAAATACCAAAACAACATAGAATAAAAGAACCGAATAGTTTGTCGGTCCACAATTATATTCATAGTGTTTCCACAATTCAATATTTTACATACTATATTCATTAACAAGTACAAAAGATGGACCACTAGCCCGAATGAAAGACCCGATCATAACTATTTTTCCAAAAATGAGGGCGTCTAACAAACATCCTGTAATAATCTGCAAGGTCATACAGCTCGTCAAAAGCATAAGGGTGGGAAAAATCATAACGGGCACCGCCCTTGCGGAGGAGCACCTGAGCGGATACAACAACATGCACAACATGGAAAATGAACAGGTCAGGGCCCGATTTATATATGATTCCCAGAAGAGTAAGAAACATGATAGATATAGACAATGAATCATAAAAAAAATGTGAATGAGATTCTAACAACCTAATCATAAATTGTGATGATTCAATTATATAAGTTTCTAATAGTTATGAAATTAAGCAAGAGAAATTAAATTAAATCTCATCCTTTCTCATATTTTATCATTTTCCATTCCTTAATACGAATATAGTATCCATATCTTTCCGTTTGCCATTCCTTAACAGGAATATAATTACCATCTCATATCTTATGGCAATTTACATACCTCAAGTCCCACTTGAGTTAGAAAGGTTATATTCTTATACATATAACATTTCTAAAACCGCCCCTCTGAGTTTCCCCACTGGGCGCGCCCCTAAATGACTATCATCTTCCAGAGCCTATCTATACAAGACAACCTGGGCACCTAACACACGTCGGGAAGTGTCCATATGCCTGCGAGTGAGTCATAACCACACCCGGAATTACCACACTAGTGCAGAAAAACATAAAGAAAACCCGCATATGGCCGAGGACTATAGTCAGCCTGCATTCAATAGTAAGGGGACATCACCTCATGCGCAAGCTTCCCTTATGATAGCATTTAGAGAGGTGTCTTTAAGTAATTCAACAATTACGAATTTAATCTCATTTTCATTACCATGAATCTCATGTGTTTCATTTTACTTGAAACATTTATCTTTGAATATTTCTTATTCAATTTCATCATATATTTAAGTCCCGAAGTATTCTCCAAACAGTCCCCCAAAGTCTAACAAATCCCGAGGTTTCATACACCTCAAAAAGGGTTTCTAACATCTCCACATATGGGCTTAGAACTCTAACTTTAACTAATTTCCTAAAAGAAGTGATACCTAAGCATCACTTTAAGTACCCCTGAATTAACCCCAAGTGATCCTGTTCAACTATAGGGTAACGACCAAACTCGACTAAAACTCTAGGATCCTATGTTTACTTCTTAGAAGAAGGGTCCTAGGTAATAATCCTAAAGAAAGGGGTCAAAGGAAAAATGCAGGCCTTCCGAATCGATTCGGACTGGACGAATCGATTTGGGTTCTTAAAGGCGAATCGATTCGGACTAGCCGAATCGATTCAGTCAGGAAAAGTGAGATTCTGCATAAGGCATAATCGATTCGGACGAGCCGAACCAATTTGGACGACCCAGACTTGGAAACTGTCTCCCAGTGAATCGATTCGTCCATGCCGAATCGATTCGGTTCTGCAGAAATTTCAAGTTTATTTTATGGAGTCTTTGACTCCAAATTCTACCCAACTTCAACCCACTCAATCCCCTATCCTTTAATTCTACCAAATGATCATAAATGCATCATCCAACCATAATTTACCTCCAAACCATATCAATTTAACTTCCAAAGATCTAAAGCCCATAAATCAAACAAAAACCCTAACTTCCATAGACCATACATAACCATAACTATCAATGCAAATTATTCTACTTAAATCATAAAATAGCAAGTAAAAAACTTGCCTCAAGTTTTCAAGTTCAGATTTTGAAGAAGTTGAATGCAAGAACAATCACCCAAGCTTCAATCTCTCACTTTCTCCCAAGGTTTCTTCTTCTCTTTCTTTCTCTAGGTTTACTAATTTAATTAGGGGAATAGTGACTTAGACAAGACATAAATCGTGGCTTAGGTCCAAATTTCAATTTAAGTGATTAATACGCGGTAAAATAATACGCTACTACTCATATAAGCTACAACTAGTCAAAAGTGCCCGGAAACTAAAAATATAATATGGCACATATTTTGACTATCTCAAACCTCCCGAAACTATTGGCACCCTCCAAATTATCATTTGGAGATTTTATACTTCATTTTAGGTCCTGGTTTCATTTTAAGACAAATGTCATTTTTAAATCTTATGACATTACGAATCATAACATAGCAAAATTCACCTATACATACGGTAAATATGCATCATCATAGTATATACTAACTTATCTTCTTAAATAAATACCTACTCCACATATCAACATCTTTATATCTAATCACTATATTTAGCAAATTAAATATAAATTAGTGCCTCAAAAGCGAGGGTTGTTATAGTAAGTTACGAAGGATAGTTTCTTCGTCCAATCCTGCTTCACCTCCTCAAGACTATAAAGTTTTGGAAGATGTTCTTGAGGAAGAGGTATGTCTGCTATTTTCACTTTTTTGCTTCTAACCTTTCCTCTTTTTCCTTTATAATTTTGACTCATGTTTTCCATCTTCAGGTTGATGTCCGAGGTGACTTTCACGATGACATTAAAGTAGGTAGTCCACTGGTGGAGGCAGCTGGAGTTCCACATGTCTCGAAGGAAGTTATGCCAAAGGAGATAGATGCTTCTATAACCTCGTAAGTAACTACAAATTTTCCCTCATGGAAGATATATCTCTTTGTTTTGTTTAGTTAAGTAGTGGCTATTCTCCTAACTCTACCTTCTTGCATAACCAAGCTGGTCTGGAGGCAGGTGTTTATAATGAAGATGTTGTTGAGTCTATCATTAAAAAGTCCCCCGTTATTGTTCTACCATCTATTATGGTAAATTGTTTCCTTTTCTTTCTGAACTCCTTATGCCATACTTTTGTTGTTCTCATATTGTTCTCTATTGTTCTTCACAGGTTTCACTCCCCGAACGAACTGTCCCGCTGGCCCCTCCTCCCTCAAATGACTAGTTATTGGTTACTATCTTTGGGCCTTCAATCCTCAACCTAGAGGAAGCAGATATTATTGCTACTGGTCAGGTAGGAGGCGGGCAAGAAGAAGTTACTGAAGTTGGAGGTTCTTATGTTGTTCCCTTAGAGCAGTGTTATGTGGTAGCTTTAGGAGGTTTTCGTGAGGAGGAAGATCTGGTGCGAATGGCCACCAAGAAATTTGTCGATGATCAGCAGCCAGAGGTACGCTCTTCTTTTGTGTAACTCTTGCATTTAAATGTTATTAGAATTGCTTAGTAAATAAGACTTTCAATCTCCCATAAGCGAGGGTTAGGAACGCCTATTAATGTATGACTTTAAATCTCCCATAACCGAAGGTCATGCGGGCCATGTCATATTGCTATTTAAATCTACCATAACCGAGGGTCAGGAGGGTAAAGTTATATTGGACTTTAAATCTCCCATAACTGAGGGTCAGGCAGGCCAAGTCATATTGGTCTTTAAATATCCCATAATCGAGGGTCAGGCCGGCTAAGTCATATTGGTCTTTAAATCTCCCATAACCGACAGTCAAATTGGCCAAGTTATATTGGAATTTAAATCTCCCATAATCGAGGGTCGGGCGATCCAAGTCATATTGACTTAAAATCTCCCATAATCGAGAGTCAAGTCGGCCTATTAATGTAGGACTAAAAATTTTCTTGTAAGTAAGTTTTTAAATTTTTTTGACTTGATAATTTCTTTCGTTTCAGGCTGAAGTTAATCAGTCTGCTACGCGCGATACAGAAGTTGAACGTGTTGTGCGTGAGATTTTACAAGCAAGGTCAGTGGTTATTTTAGCGGCGATGGGAGAGGCCCCTGATTTGCAAGTTCAACTAGTGGCTCCAGCTATTGGTGAGGTGCCCAAAATAGTTTCTTCCAGGATAAAATAAAGTGACAGCGCTTCGCTCACTCAACGCCTTTTTGCCAGCAATAGTGTTTTCAGTGAGCACCTTCTTGAGGCATCCCCTGAAGTGGTTGTGTGGTAGACTTTGCTCAATTTCCTCCATATCCTGACTGTTGGTCCTTACGCATTGATTGAGAATCTCTTAGATCGGTTTCCTTTAACCTTTTACCCTCATAGCGTTCAACCCATACCCGTGATGATGGTATGTATATTGCTTAGCCTATAAACTATTTTAGAACAAAATCCTCAACACTCCTCTAGAGTCTTTGAGTTATAATATGATCAAGGTTTTATTGGTGAAAGTCAATATTTTTATCAATGATGGGTTTTCGCTATCTTGGTTAGTGAAGCTACTGCGTGACTTCAAGAAGGCCAAATTGCCTGCTCTTTATGCATGGCTGCAGATTTTTCATCATTCACAGGTGGCTATCTGAGAGGAACTAATAAGCTTGGAGGTTGAACTAGTTATGTCTGAGAAAAAGTTGAGGATGCTCGTAATGTCGTTGCCCAAGAGGAGGCTGAGTTTCTTAAGTCTTGAAAAAAACTGGATGATGTTCAATAGAGAAAGGAGATTCGTCAGAATGACTTAGCCAATCTAGTATCTGACTAGAGTAACCTTGAGCAGATACTTCCTTAACACCGCCATCGACTTCTTAGTTCGGCCAACATGCGTTGTGTATCCTAGCACCCTAGCATCTTTTTGTTTTAAGTTCCCCCATTTGTTGTGTCTCTTTGTTTTACTCTCTTGAGACCTTTGTGGCATGTAACAAAGTATTTCTCTCTTTATTTCAAAAAACTTCTTGGCATTTGGTTCTCTTCCTTTTTTGTCTTGTTTAAATGTTGAATGAGCTAGTATATCCATGCAATTCACATTATGTATAATAAGGAAAAGAAATTTACCAAAACATTCAAGACAAATATGACTTTATACCATGTTAAATAAATGACCCAACATGCAAGGAACATTCTTCCAAACAAGTACTGACAAAAGATAATGAAATAAATTGAAGAGTTGGATGTAAATCGAATACAATCAAACAGAGTAAGTTTTGAGCCACTTGTTCAGTTTAAAAGTGACATCATCCTCCAATTAAGATATCTCGTATTTACTTGAATCATGAGACGCTTGAACGATGTAGGGCCCTTCCCAGTTGTCTTCAAACTTGGGCAATGGCAGTCCCCTGATGTTCCTTATGCAAGCTTTCAAGACCATGTCTCCTTTCCTGAACTTCCTTGGCCTCTCCCTTTGATTATAGGATTTGGACAATTGTTTTCTATACATTTCGAAGTGCCTCGCATCATTGTCTATATGCTCTTCTGGTGCTTCGAGTTTTAGATGTCAGTTATGGTGAAACATGGCTCTTAATAAGTTATATTGAGCAGAAGGTACCTTGAGTTATATTGGCAAAACAACTTTTGCACTAAAGATCGCGGAAAATGGGGTATACCCTATGGGTACCTTTTCGATACCCACAGAAACTTGGGGTATCTTGTTATCCCATATGACCTAGAAATCTTCTAATATATTGGCCAAGATGATTACCAAAGTCTTGCTGGTAGCTTTTGACTACTCATTGCACTTCAAGTACGATACAGTTGACTTATGGTGGATGATGGAGTATTTGTTTGTGAGAAGAATTACTTCATTATTCACAAAAAGAGTGTTTTTGTCTGAGAGGAAGACCTTTGGGATACCAAAATGGTAAATGATGTACTCCTTCATGAATTGAGAAACTACCCCTGTTGTGGATCTCTTCAGTGGTATGGCTTCTGCCCACTTGGTAAAACATTCAGTTGTGACCACTATTCAAATTTTTCCTCGAGATGAGGGATTTATTTCCCCTACTAAATCAAACTCCCATGTGAGAAATGGGAAAAGCGTGGAGAGAGAATGTAGGTCTACAAAAGGAGCATGGATTATATTCTCGTGTAGTTGAAAAGCCTTTTATTTACAAACAAGCTTTTCTAAGTCTTTTTCCATCATAGTCCAGTAATACCCCAAAGTCATAAGTTAGTCATAGAGTTTGGCACCACCGATGTGCTCTAGCTCGTGGGCCTTCTTCATCACTTCTTTGGCTTATTCCCCCTGATGCGCCTCAGAGGCCTGTCATGATAACTTCATCGGTACAACTGCCTTTCCTGGACATAATATCTAGGTGATCGCCTATTTATCTTCGTAGAATTATCCTTATCTGTTGACATTACTCCACCCACTAGAAAATCCATTATTGGTTTCCTCCAATCTTGGATAGATGAAGTTGCACTCCACCGCTTAATAAAAAAATCGACATTTCCCACAGTCCCTCACTATCGTGGCATCTTGCCTTATCGAAGGCAATTAGTAACCTATACGTTGGACCCTTCTATAGAAGGGAACCTCAGTGGTCTGGAAACTTCGTTCATCTATTTTGATTAATTTTCTCTTGTCCTCCTCTAGGTTCACACATCTGGATAGCCAACCTCATTTATTTTTATAATATAAGTTTCCCCTAATAATGAAATAATGTGCGATGTCAACCAAACTTAGTGAGACTTCTATTGTCTCCAACTTCTTCCTTATTTTTCCCCTACAATCATCACTATCATATGTGGGTAGCATCTCCAGTATGGCTGAGGAGGTTTTACTCTTGGTGATTCGAACTACTATTGATTCTCTATCAATAGCAATCTTTTGGGCAACGGTGGCATAAACATCTACATGTCGATTCATCATTTGAGGTTGCCTCTTGATCTTTACCTCCTCAAATTTCCCAACAAACCATTTTATAATCGTTAGATAAGGTGACAAGGTCATGTTCTTTAAAGAAAACTCACTCGTCACTTTCTTAACCACCATGTTGGAGTCGCCTTTTATCATGAGACCTAGATGCTCTTTCAAAGGGTGTTGAGCAATCCCATCACTAGTGATTCATATTAATCTTCATTGCTAGACCAATTAATATTCAACTTGAAGGACAATCTAATTTATTCCCCGTTCTTTATCAAAATGATGCTAGCTCCCCCTTATTTTTGGCTGAGGATCCATCAAATTCCATGGTCCATTCATCCTAGATGGCTGCTACAAAATTAGCTTGAAGATCATCACCCAGAAGCATCTCCACGAGTGGCTCGAACGTTTTGGAGGGAAATATGGTTATAATGTATGCATAAGCTTAGCTCTTGATAGCTCGAGGGACTATGCATTTAAGATCATACCTTGAGAGGATTAAGAACCATTGGGCTTCCCTGCCTATTAGAACAGTTCTAGCAAAAAAAATTATAGAATCACATCCAGTTACAATGTGTATTGTGAATGACAGTAAGTAATGCCTAAGTTTTTGTGCTACAAATACAAGGGCTAGACAGTGCCTCTCGATGCTAGTATATTTAGCATCTATCCTATGTATAATCCTACTCAAGTAGTAAACAGGTTTGTCTATACCGTCCATCTCTTGGTCCAATAATTCTCCAATAGGTCGTTCAGTAGATGTGAGATATAGACGTAAAGGGACACCTGCCTTCAAGGTGGGGGTTCATTATCTTAGGAGATGTGAGGATGTTTTTAGCTTCTCTATAGCATCCTAGTGCATTTGTTCCCATGAGAACTTGGAACCTTTTCTCAGCTGCTTTATTAGCGAATGTGTCACCTTGGCTAGCCCTAGCACGAACCACCTCAAGTAGGAGACTTTCTCCAAGAAGCTCTTTAACTCCCTCGCGATTTTGGCCTTGGCATATCAAGAATGGGCCATTACTTTTCCAAGTCCATATGAATGCCTTGTCGGTTCACCACAAACCCAAGGAACTTCCCACTTATCAACCCGAACACACATTTGAGAGGGTTCATTTTCAATTCATACTTTATGCATCGGGTGAACAGCTTCCTTTAATCATCCAAGTGAGAAGTATCCTTTTTGGACTTGAATACCAGGTCGTCAATGTAAAATTCCACAATCTTATGAAAGAGGTCATGGAAGATGTCCATCGTGGTTCTTTGATAGGCGGCTCCGGTGTTCTTCAAACCAAAAGGCGTAACTGTGTACATGAAGTTAACCAAAGGCGTTCGAAAAGAGGTCTTCTCATCATCAAATGGGTCCATCTTAATCTGGTTATATCCCACACAACCGTCCATAAAGTTGTACATATCGTGTCCCATAGTTGCAACGATCAGGTTATCTATGGAAGGAAGCCACGCTCAATTAAGTTCCCTGAAATCCATATTGATCCAATTCTGGATCTTGTCTTTCTTTCCCACATGCACAATGCCAGAGAGACAAATTGGGTGCTGGATAAGGACAATAAATCCAGCTATAAGAATCCTTCGAACTTATTCCTTGATCTTCAGATCTAACTCTGCCTTATACGTTCAGGTATCCTGCTTCATTGTGATGGCTGACGATAAAATGTTCAACTTGTGGCAGTCTACCTCCTTGTCAACTCTAGGCATCTCGAGATACTTCCAAGCAAAAACTCCTTTGAATTCTTATAGGAGCTTAACTAAATCCTCTAAAGGTGACCCTTTTAGGTTCTTATAGATAAAGATAGGTCTAGGGTCATCTCCCTCCTTAGCCAAGTCTATCTTTTCCAACTCTTGAATTTACGGTTGGAGTGTGTCCTTTATGCACTCAGGATCCTGCTCTACCTCGTCTACAAACTCTTGGAAGTTCAAGTTGTCAATCACCAGGAAATCCTCATTTTCCAGACCTTTATCTGCCCGCTCACATCTTAATAACTTGAAAATAATTTTACCGTTAGGCAAAACCACTCTCTTGAACTGTCGGGAAGTTTCTTCCCTATGAGGCCTTTTTTAATAATTTTCTTCCAACTCTCTCGCATAATGCCTGATGAGAACACTCTGGATATAGACCTGGTGTTCCATCGGATCAATGCATGGCGTCATTCAATCACGTAGCTTCCTTGACAAATTGGGGGGACTCACTACCTCATAATTGCGCTCTTCTTTGTAGGTCAACACTGATTAAGCAGGTGCACTCACCCTCTCTCAAGTGCTTGGAATCATTATTCCTCCAGTATACGGTGTTACCACTGTGGCCACCTCGGACAACTCGGTGAAAAAGGAAGCATCTACCAAGTGTGATTATGATTTTTTGAAAGGTTTCTTAGATTCTCAAATCACCACCTCTTTGGCCTTTATGTTTGCCATGGCACATTGATGGTAAGTAGAGGGAACCAAAACATGGTTTTGCATCCGCACCCTACCGACTTGCAGTTGGTAGATGGATCATAGTCCATATTATGGAATTTAATGTGGGAAGTGATATTCACCATTTTAATGCCCACGCTAATGTACCCCACAAATTTAGAAGACTCATTGTCATATTTTGAGATTGCCAACGAATGCGGTACTATCCTTGATTTACACATGCTAATGGCAAAAAAAGATCTGATCGACATTATATTTATGGATACCCCTCCATCCAGCAGCACATGAGAGAAAACACAATCATTCACAAAGGCTATAACACAAAAAGGCCTATTGTGGGGATACCTGACCAATCTATCTTCTTTTCAAAATGTAACTTCAGAAAAATACCTCCTCGAAAGTTTGTCTATAGGCCCCTTCCATTTCAGGTGTGGTGCCATGTCTTCTTAGCAATCTCCAGGATGGCTTATGTGACCTCTAATCATGCGTGTTCAGGGAACAAAACCTGGTCAAAGAACCATCTAAACTTCTGCGAGCGTGTAACTACTACACATTCAACCCAAGGGTCTATTTGTTCCTCTTCGAGTTCGTAAGCTTCCTCCACGTCTCTGTAAGTAGCCTTATTATAGGTTATCACTGTGTTTATTGCTTATAAAGAACAAGCTCCCATCTGTCTGCTCAAACTCTCAATGGGGTCGTCTTCATCTCCTTGTTCATCCTCTTCATCTATCGCATCCTCTATATGCAGCTGAGCTAGATTGAAGGTACATTCCTCCAGAGATTCCTCGAAGTTTTTATCGAGGAGCCACTACTCCCTCAACAATTATTCAGCATCTTCGTCAAAATCACTGACCATGTTGACCCCGTGAGCTAGTAGAGGATTTTCATTCACATTGCCTTGGGGAAACTCAATATCTCATTTCTTCACATAATGGTCGATTAACCTCCTCAGTGAAAAACATAACTTGGTCGGGTGGTTCACTCTATTATGAAGTGCCTAATTATTTAACTTCTATTTTTCTTATCAAGAGAGATACGTTGTACTGGTGTTAACCAGTGTGCAAAATTTATCTCGAAATATGAGGTCATATAGGTTTAGAGCTTGCTCCACCGTGCATAGCAGCTCGGGGGGATCATCTTTGCCTTCAAATCTTCTCTTGTTACCTCTAACCCTTCCTCCTGGACCACCACAACCTTCCCCCTTCCTCGATCGTCTGCATAATTTACCCTCGAGAGTATTCCCCTCCCCCAAGGTATTTGATGGTCTTAGTAGTAAACTTGATAAAGCAAGTGGAGGTTTTACTACTAGGGAAATATTCCATACTGCTTTTAGGAATGTTGCGAACATACCTTCTCATGTTTATTTGATCAGGTGGTAGATATATTCTGGAAATAACCCTTCTACACAGACTTGCAAAAGATTATCTTCCTGTGCTTCCTCTCTCACATCTAGAGAGCGCTCGCAGAACCTCCTGATGTAGGCAACAACATATTCTCCCATCCTTTACTTCTCGCATGCTAGATGCATGAGTGTAAACTCATCCTCGGCCAAAAATAACTTTTTTACAAATAACACATGCAATTCCTTCCAGGAGGTTACGCTACCTGGGGCCAAGTGGGAGTACCATGTGTCAGCCTTTTCTGTCAGGGATGTTGAAAACTCCATTAATCTCAGCTTTTTGTCATTACAATGGACCCCAAGTCTCTAAATAAACCTTTCATATGTTCCTCAGGGTTTGCACCCTTTCCTGCGTACTTTTCAAATATGGGTGGAATATACCCTACTGGGTAGGGTTCAATATTATATTCCTCCGAATATGGAGTACGAAAGTCATCATAAATTAAGGAACTATTTCCTCCAGCTTTGTACACTCCTACGAACTTCAACAGCTCCTTCTTCATTTCCTCCATGATGGGTGGCTGGGAACTGATTGGAGGTGTTATCACCACAACTACGGTCATTAGCACGACCGATGCACCCTTCCCCATGCCATTATCTATTATGTGTGCCATTAAAGCCATTCTCTGGCCTTGCATTGTTGTCTCGTTTGTCACAGATTGAATAATTGGAGGTGGAACAGTGGTAGGAACATTACTTAAGGTAGGTGGAGTAGTGGGAGGAACATTACTGAAGGAAGGCATGATAACACCCCCCTCCACCCCACCGCCCTGTGACTGAGGGAGTTGGCATTCCTGCAGGTGGTATCATGAAAGAGTTTGATCCTCTAGAGATCCCAACATCTCCTGGGCCGCTGGGGTTTTAATGAATTTCGTAAACAAACCCACGAGTCCCATTATTTTCACTGAGCCCATTCCTGCCTGCACGCCTACCATCTCCGTCACACTAATAGCAGTTGTGCTAGACTTTTCTCGTGTTACTCTCACTCCTTCAGGTAATACAGTGAGATCTAGCTCCATTTCCCGCTGTATGGCGTCAAAATCAATGGTCCTGGAAATATTATCCTCTGGCATCTTTTCAAAAGAGAATACCTCCCGAGTAGAGTCACCAAATGTGTAAGGACATATTTATAAGTCCTGTTTACATTAGTGTATGTTGTATACTGCTACAAACCATCGAAGAAATAGTTCAAGTTTGAAGATACATGAAGAGGGATCGAATTTCAAAGTTCATCAATATTCAAAGCCTCTACGAGATTAATTTTGATAATGATGTGCTTTATTCCCATAACGGTTCATTTAAAGTGTTGGGATATTTTTTCTAAAATATTTTCTTAGTGTTCAAGCGTTGTTTTTCATCAAAGATTTTTCTCTAAGTCTTGAGGCGGAATTTTTTAACAGAATAAAAATTTATTTTTTTAGTGCCTTGTCGTTTGAGCGAAAGGCTAATGTCGTTCGAGCGACATAGCCTTATCGCGCGAAGCTCGTTCGATCAACATGTCACGTCATTCGAGCGACATGATGATCTCGTTCAAGCGAGTTGCTGACTCAAATTTTCTATATAAAGGAAGTTAAATCACTCTATTTTTGTTAATAAGACATCACGAATGCGAATTGCATATTACATTTGTCTTCATCATTTAGGGCTCAATTCCTTTTGTTTTTAATTCACAAAAATCTCAATCTTTAGTGAATTATTTTTGGAACCCGAGATACATCTTTGCTGGAGTTTCTATTGTAGGGAGGGTAACCTACTGTTGATCTAGGATCCACTTGAGGGAGGTACTGGGCTGACGTTAACTGCGTGTCATAGGGAGTACTCGTCGGTGTTTATAGCTTGATTCAGAACTGCGTGTTCTTATGGGTATCTATGACTATTCATTGCATATTTCGCTTGTAATCATTGTGAGTATTACTAAGTGAAATAAAAGGATTTCCCTTTTGGGGTTTTTCCCAGAAATCTTATGGGTATCTATGACTATTCCTAGAAAGCCTGTATGAAATAGCATTTAAAAGCAATCAATGAAAATGTTTGGATTGTTTGTGAAAGAGGCTGGACTCGACCCACTATCACCCCAAATAATGTCACGAATTTAAAACATGTGGTAGACTAGACTGAGGATCAGTTTAAGTGGAGCACTTTTAATTCACGTGGTCTGAGTGCAATTTTTGGTGCCGTCACACCTGAAGAGTTTCAACGTATTATGACGTGAACCACGTCTAAAGAAGTGTGGGGTGTGTTATAACTTACCCATGAAGGCACGAACACGGTCAAAGAGTATAAACTTCAAAATTTAACTACTTAATTTGAAACAATTACCAAGCTTGAGACTGGGTGTTTTGATGAGTTTTATGCACGTTTATTTGATATTATCAACACTACTTTCAATATTGGTGAGCACATTCCTAATGCACGAGTAGTTAAAAATATTTTGATATCGCTGCCAAAACATTTTATCCCTAAAGTAACTGTTTTGAATTCCTTGGGTAATTTGAGCAATTTAAAATTTGAAGAGCTGGTAGAAGACCTCCAAACATATGAGATTGACATGTTCCTCGACACTGTCAAACCTAAGGATAGAGGGATAACACTTAGAGAACAGTTTGGAAAGGAGAGGAAGTGTTCAAAAGAGATAAGAAAAAGAAAGTGAAAGTTTGTAAGTCTGAGTCTGAGGACCAATATCATTTTGATATGGCCATGCTTGCAAAAAAATTTACAAAGTTTCTCAAATTTTCAAACATAATTATTTCAATAAAAGATTTTTGGAGAAAAATAAAAAGAAAAATGAGGCCAAAGAGAGCGGTAAGAAAGATAATGAGGAATAAGAGAGATGTTTTGAGTAAGATGGTAGAGGGCATAGAGCATTTGAGTGTCCCCACTAGGCTAAAGAGAAAGGACAAAAAGATTTCCATGTCAGCCACTCTTAGCGATAGTGATAAAGAGGTGAAGGATTCTGGGGATGAGTTTTCTCATGGGAAGTTTGTTGCCTGTTTAGCTAATCAGGTGAGCACACCTAGTTTGTCCCATTACAATGAGAATACTTATGCACATGAGACCCTCCGAGATGATAGTTTGAATGTTCCTAGCGAGTGTGAGAGTCAAGGCGTTAGTGAGAATGATAGTGAGATCCAGATTGCGTTTAGATATTTGTATGCTGAAACCATAAAGGCTAAGAAATTGAATAAGAAATTAGGTCTTAGGGTGATTGATTTGGAGAGAGAGATTGAGAGTTTGAGGGGGTTTGAGGCATCGGCGAGTCAACTCGAGAAGGTGAAGGTTTCTTTGAGTGAGAAGTTTGATAACATGACATTTGGTGCAGGTATTGTTTGAAGCCAACTTAATCAAAACCTCAATTACCTACAAAAATATAACAATCTAAAGTGTAGAGGTAAGTAAGGGTTTCAATTCAAAGAGTTAAACCGAGGGGAAAAAAATTGAAATTCACTTTTATTTTCTTTTGGGGATTTTTACTTTTTCTATTTTTTAGGCCTTTTTTATATTAAAACAATTTTTAGGAGTGATTGGTGAAATAACACTAAACTAAAGTCAAAGATCAAAACAAGTAACTAAAAAGTGACTAAAAATAATGAATAAAGTCTAACACTAATATAAGAGAATAAGTGAGGAAGTAAATGTGAGAACAATCAAGGAATCACATCAAAAATTTTAGCTATTCTAACTAATTAATTTAATTATTTGAATTCTCCCAAATTAATATCAAAATTACAAACCAACTCTCGTTGCAAGTGTAATTTTAATAGTGATATTTTAGAAAATTAAGTTAAACCCACCACAACTCTAGAAAATAGATCTACATTCCTTTTAATTAATCACCCGCTAGGATCGATCGATTAAAATTTGTATAAATCATAGAAAATAAAATTAGAGTTGAAATTGAAGGAATAATACCACACTTAAGAAACCCTTATCTCTAGTTCGAATCTAAAATGGGTATTATAACTAGAATTTTGATTTTCTCTCGAAAATCATTTACCCTCTCTCAAGGCATAAATTCAAGGGTGAGTGATCAAAATTAACATTCAAAGGGAATTTACAATTAATCAAACTATTTAAATAAAAATAACATAAAATTAATGGATAATCACACCCCTTGAAAGGGTATTTAGCCTAACATCATATTATACAGGATAATAAAATAATTAAAGGCTAATAAAATAAATTAGAAGCGAAGAACAATCAAACAAAATCTCTTTGAACGAAATGGAACTTCAATCCTTGAATTTGCACATCATCCATTCAATTTGATCCTCCAAATGATTTTTAATAATAAAAGCACACTCGATTGAATTTCGCCCAAATTTATCACTCACTGATCTCTAACAAAAATAAAAATAAAAAAACAAAATAAAACTATTTACAAAATGTTGTTTATCCTAATTTATTTTCTACACTAAATATCTCTCTTCTTCTCCAAGTTTCTCTCTTTCTCTCTAATTCTCTAAAAATGGCCTTGAGGTCTTCATTTTATTATGGCCCGTGGAGCTAGGGGTATATGTGAAAATATGCTAGGGGTGAGCATGTGGTTGTGGAGTGTATGAGGTGGGAGAAAAATCAGATTGAAAGATGGGAAAATGAGGTAAGTGGGTTGCAAAACATGTGGTGGGGGTATAATTGGTAAAGGGGTTAAGTCTTAAAGGACATGTGGTTATTTTGTTTTTATTTTTTGTCTTGTTTAAAAAGGTGAAGAAAAATCGAGATGGTTGGAAGAATGGGGATAAAGAGAGGGAAATGGGTTTTCGGATTTGAGGCAAGGTCGGGTTTCAGTGGGACTCGGGTCTGCAGCAGCGGGTTCGCGTCGGATCGAGTCAGGGTGTTTGGGTTGAGGTTATGGAGGTCGGGTTGAATCATAGCTAGATTGAGAAGGATCGGAGCTCCGGGGTTCAGGCAGGTCGCCGGCGAGTGTGGGCGATCGAGTTTTGGTTCATAGTAGGTGGTCAGGTTTCATGATCTCGGGTTGAGGAAGTTGACAGGTGGATGAGGGTCGAATTGGGTTCGGGTTAGTAACGGTTTTAGCAAGTTAAGGGGTTGTTGTTTGTGTGTATGGAGGTAGGATAACTAGTATGGGAGTTGAGAATGGGTTATTGGTTGTTAAATGTGGTGGTTATGGTGGGTGAGATGTTGTTAATGGAGGATTTGATGAAAGAGAGAGAGTGGAAAGGGTGTAGGTAAGAAGATGATGTGGTGGGGTTTGGGTGTGTGAGGGTGTATGGTATTGGGGTGTGGGTGAGGGGCTAGTTAGATGTTTGTGAGTGTATGTATGTAGGGTGTGTGTGCATGTCTTAAATTTGCACCTTAGAATAAAAACTAACTAACTAAAAAAACTAATAAAAATAAAATTCTACTCTAAAAATTAAATAAAGACTCAATTAAAAATGAAACTAAAAAGAAATAAAAATAAACATTTATTAAAACTAAAACTAAAATCCTAAAAAGCAAATGTAAAATCTAAAAAAACTAAAAATAAATAAATTCCTAAAAAAACTAATCCTAATAAAATAAGACTAAAAACTAATCAAAATTAAAATCAAAATAAAATCACACTAGTTAAAAAGAAATAGAAAAATAGAAAATAAAACCTAGAAATTCTAAATAAATCTAAAATAAAGCCTAAAAAATAAAACAACTCAAAACAAAAATCTAGAAAAGTCTAAAAAGCATAAACTAAACACACACGGGCTCGGGTAAAGATTTTGGCTAAGTTTAGGCTCGGTTTAGGTTAGGCTATGGTTACGGGATTAAGCCACTTTTGTTGCGCATTTGCCCTGAATTATAACTTTAAACTCTGCAAACTCTTATTGAGCTACAAAACAAATAAATACTATCATGAGTCCAATTTTACCGCGAATTAGCAACTAAAATTTGTCTATTTGGAGTTTTATTTAAACACTTTTGGGTGCTTATCACAGTTAATCATCGTAAATCAAGAGAAGAGTGAACTTATAGCCCGTGTGTCACAATTAAAGAGAGATCTTGAACGTGCACAGTTGGTAAAGGTCACTTTAGAGGATACATCTAAGAAGGTGGGAAATATGGTCCCACTTTGCGTAATGTTAAGAGGCTAGGAATAGGTCATGACGGTGCGTCCACTTCTCAAGGTGCACTCGAGTTGGTTCCCAAGTTTTTGATTGACCCATATGGCTCTCATCCTAACCCACCAAGATGTCCCGTACCTGATAGGAGAGTATGCCGTAGATGTTTTGAGGGAGGTGCTCCTAGGTCCGTATATGTTTTCACCGATTGTAAGAATAGAGAACACCATTGAAAATTTTGTTTTCAGTGGCTAATGTGTCACGTTTTGCTACTACACGTGTTCACACACATGCACCCACACATGATGCTCTGGATGAATACATGAAAGCGTTTGCACATATTAGGGAGAAAGTTAAGTTTTCAGTCAATATTTCACATGATTTAATGGATGTTTTTCATAGGATGTCACCACCGCACCTATCGGTTGAGGTTTCGACTTTTTTGCTAGCATAGGTTGATTTTCACGATGATATTTTTATGTTTATTTCTAGTGTGTACCATTTTTGTGTCACCCCCTGTGCAAAACACGAGGCACTACTACAATTAAAAAAAACTAAATCCTCAATAATTAGTACATAGCATCTATATTCGACAAACATAAATATAACGAATCCAAAACTTACACTTCCAAAATAATTAAAATTAAATTCCTCTAAAAATAATGCTAAGCTATACAAATAGTTACATTGCCAAGCTATACAAAAATAAAATCCTCCAAACTCTGTGCTCTAAAATCCTCTCAAAAATCCATAGCATCAAAATCCACGCTAACCTGCCACTAAAAGAAAAATACGGGGAAGTACACAATATGACAACAATAGATGCTGAAAATAATAATAGTGAATAAGTGCAACAATACGAATCTGAATTCAATTTCAATGCAACATCCGAGCATTCTACCAATTTAATTTTTCAATAACACACTAATAGGTCACCAGGCCTCACCTCACCTCACCTAAGCTTCCTAAAGCCTCATCCTAGGTATTGGACTTTTGGACTATTGGCGGGTGACCATTCTCCGGGCCATATAAAAATTTCACCATCAACAAACACAATATCTCAAATTGAATCAACAGTTAAGATTCTAATAAACTACATGATATCAGCAATATGAGTACAAATAATGAGGCACAAACGACTACTCTTGAGAGATTTAATGAGCATATTGCATAAACCTCGTAAAATCATGACAAAAAACTCAAAAGATTTTGCCTCAAATCTGATCATACCACTGCATTCCTCTCACGAAAAAAAAACAAAAGCACGTTATAGCCTAAACTCGAGAAAACACCAAATAAGCATTCAAATCATGGGTTGAATCTTGGTTTAAATGGGGCTAGGGTTTAGAGGTTGAAATGGAATAATTTTGGAGAAGCCTTTTGGAGGAAGAGTTGTAAAAAACCAATTTGAAGAAGCTAGACATGGATTAGTTTTAATTTATAATGATTATGACTTCAAATGCTTATAGAATTCTATTTAAACAAAAAAAAAAGTTTGCCCGTTAGTCACAACCCAGAATCATGACAAACGTTTTATTTTTTTTTAAATTCCAATTTTGACCCCGACTTTAATTTCGATTAAAATCCTACTTTTCAATAGTAAAACTCAACATTTTAATTACTAAAAATTAAAAAATTCCAAAATTTTATTTTACCCAAAAATCCAAATTAATTTAAAAATATATAATTAAAATTATGGGTTGTTACATTTTGTATTTATATTTTCCAGTTTTTATATATTTTTTTAAAAAGAAAAAAGTTTTTGGTTCTTGAAACATTTTGGAAAATTACAAAAAGATTTTTTTTAGATAAAATTGAAAATGCCAGAAAAACTTTATTTTGATTAAATTTTTGGAAAAAGACAAAAAGAATTTTGTATTTTTTTTACACCATATATGAATGGACATTTAGGATGATCGAGTCCCAATTTCATTAAGTATCCATATCACTGTTTGATATTGTTTTCATATGCACTATCATTTCATTTTTGTTTTTTATAATGCTTGGAGTGATTAAGATGTAATTTAAGATTACTACCTACATGTTTCACACTTTGTCTCCTTTAATGCACACTTGCATGGATTTGTTTGATTATTGTACTTGTCAAATCACATGTTGGTCAAAATGTTTCCATCTCAATCATGTCTTTAAAACGAACCAAATGCGATAAAACTTGACAATGAAAGTAGTGCATGTAATAACCGTTTACCGTGAGGAATTAATTTGTAAAAAAAGATGAGTGTTCATGGGAAAGGTTTGCGAGAGTACAAAATTAATTCGTCATGAAATCCATAGTTTAAAAGAGCCCAAGAAAAATTTAAAAGCAATAAAAAAATAAATATGCCAAAAATGGGGCCAATAGGACTTCTCTAAGGGGAGAAAAATGGATCACCTCAAGAAAAAATAAATGCAATATTATTTATGGGTTGTTCAGATGGAAAAAGTAAAAAACGGAATTACACGTCCTAACAAAGTCTTAAAAAGCATTACATAGTCTTAAAAGCATTCATATTATAAAATATTGTCATTCAAATAACTTTTAGTCTTCGAGAGGGGTCCTTCGACGATTTTTTGTGGAGGGTCTTCGTGGTAAGTCCTTCGAGAGGTATTTGTCTTCCTTCTTTAGTTGCTAAGTATAGGATAAACTTAACTAATCAACATTTGGTGAGGACTCCCCCTACAAATTAAAACATACAATTTGATCAATCATACAACGAAAATATGAGGGAACACTTGAGATTTTCCATCCATCACTATTTACTTCTTAGTACAACTCTCATACAATGATAAAACAAAACTTTTACACAATCCTATTGATAATATCTCTTTAGATTATCAGCATTCCAAGGGATGGAAACGGTTCTCCCTCCAAATTTTCAAGTCGATAAGTTCCTGGAACAACTTCTTCGGTAACTTTGTAGGGACCATGATGGTTTGCATGGATATTTTTTGGCTTATGCCAAGCTTTCTTAAAATATAAGTCTCTAACGGCTATTAGAATAGCCTTAACCCTCTTTTTGTAGAATTTTCCAGTCCTCTCTTGATAAATAACCCGTCTAACCTCTTTGTCCTCTCTCCTTTCATCAATGAGGTCCATATCAAACTCTCTCTCCTCAGTATTTGCTTCTGGGTTGTATTTTTAAACTCATTGAGTTGGTAGCCAATATCTGTAGGTATCACTACTTTTAAACCGTAGGCAAGCATGAATGGGGCTTTCCCCGTTCACGTTCTCTCTGCCATCCTATATGCCCATAGGACAGTGTGTACCTCTTCCGTCCAAAGACCTTTGGCATCTTCCAGTCTCTTCTTGATCCCTTCTAAGATGGTTTTATTTGTCATCTCAGTTTGGCCATTTTCTTGAGGTCGACCTGGAGCTGAGAAACAATGTTAAATGCTAAATCTCTTACGATAAGTCTCTAGAGATGAATTCTTGAACTATTTCCCATTATCCGAGATCAAGGTGTGAGGCAGACTATATCAACAAATGATATTCCTCTAAATAAATTTGAAGCTCTTCATCTCGGTGATGGTTATCATGGCCTCTACTTCAACCCATTTAGAGAAATAGGCGATTGCCACAATAAGATACCTACAATTTCCTATTAACCATACTAAGTCAATCCCCTAAATTGCAGACGGCCAAGGGGGAAGTAATTGATTTTAATGGTCGATGAGGTTAATGAGGGATGTTTCCATATCTCTGGAATTTTTCACATCTCTTTACATATATAGTTGTATCTTTGGCCAAGGTTGGCCACCAATACCCTTGAGTGACTATTCTTTTTGCCAACGATCTTCTTCCGATATGATTGGAACAAGAGCCCTCGTTTACATCTTTTAGTATATATTCCACCTCTAGCAGATGAATGCATAAAAGTAAAGGGAGGAGTAATCCCTTCTTGTAAATGATGTCTCCTATGATTAAGAACTTGGTTGCCTTGTATCTTAATGTAATACCCCTCACTTTTATAGGAAATTAAATCCAATAATTAAGTATAATTTGGGAATTTAAGAAATTATTATGAATAGTAATTTTTGGAGTTTTCAAGGATTAAATGATTTTCGATGTGTATTATAATTACTCTTGGGATTAAGTGAATAAGTTGGAGTATTTTATTATTTGTCGCAGCTGGGTAAAGAGACACAGGATAATATTTTAAGGGAAAAACCCGTGTTAAGTTGTGTGGGGGTTAATTGGTGAGTTGCGATCAAGTGCCTCGGATGGAGATTTAGATTGCGCGGTGAGTCTCAAAATGGCCGAGATAGTCAGAATAGAGTATCCGGGGGTATTATTTGGGCTCCGGGAATTTTTGGACCCGTAGGGACTCGTAATTGAGTAAACGAGTCATTTTCTGATTTTAAAGGGATAAACCCTTTTCTTCTCTTATAAGGTCACAAGAGAGAGGAAGAGAAAGAAAGAAAAGAAAGAAAAGAAAGAGAGAAAGAAGGAAGAGGTGAAAAGAAGAGAGAATGGGGGATTTCATCCAAACTCCGTCAGATTCGACTCGAGGTCGTCGGATTTGATCCTCCAGGCAAGTGTATACTTGCTTTATTTCATTTTGTGCATTTATTTCATATTATAGTTGGTAAACAATATGATTTTGGGTTAGAACCCATAAAATAAATTTGGTAAAATTTGAATATGATTTTACATAATGATGTAATGTAAACTCGTAATGATTTCTAGTGATTAATCCATGTAAATGGAGTGAAGAAATGGATTGAAATAGGTTAAAATTATAAGTTGGGTTTTTTATGGTTTACGGTTTAAATTTAAGAGAAATGGTTTAATACCCCAAATTAATTGATTTGTTAGTTAGTAAAACATAGATTAGATGTTTATTGAGTTGTTGGATGAGTTTAGAAACAACAAAAATAGAATATAATGGAGGTTTGGATTTTTGGAGAAGAAGGTGAATAGTGACCTACGTCTTATCTGAATCGATTTGTCCAGGGTGAATCGATTCAGGTCTTGGTCAAAAATGAAAATTGTAGATCTTTTTGATACGATTGCGTGGTCGCTGACCGCGTATTTTTCTGATTCTTTTTGGATTTATAGTGATTTTTCAACGAAAAGCTATCCGAGATCGAAATAGTTAGTCAGAAATTAAGGCTAGAATTATTTGGAGATAAATATTAGGGGTTCTCAAATAGAGTGTTTGAACCTCTAAAGGACTTGAGGAGTTATGAAAACTTTGGGTTCGTTGAAACAAATCCGAGTTATAATTTAAATGGAGATTGGGTTGAATTTTGGGTTTTTGGGATATAGATAAAACCTAAGAGGAATTGGAGATTTCGGACCAGCCGAATCGATTCGGGCAAGACGAATTGATTCGGTATAAGACAGTAAGAAAGTAGAACCATTTAGAATCGATTCGGACAAGCCGAATTGATTCGGTTCTGGGAGATTTTTGAGGTTTTCTCCTTTAAGTTTAGGGAGATTTAAACTATGCTTTTGGAGATTATTATCGGGGATTCAAGATATGATATTAGGACTCCTTGATAATGGTATTGAGTCTGAATAAACCCCGGGATGAAAGAAGGAACCTCGGATTTATTTAGGGTACGATCGTGAGTGCGTGAATACTCGAATATTATTAATTATGAAAATCTTTGGGATTATTGGTCATCGCTATGTGTGATTGAAAATTATATCCATTTATATTTGTTTAAGGAACTATGTGGATTATATATATACTATGAGAGTAAAGTATATATATTATATGATACGGTTATGTATATATATATATATGTGTGTGTGTGTGTCTGTGTCTGTGTGTGTGGATGGTATATATATATATATATATATATATATATATATATATATATATATATATATATATATATATATATATATGTGAAGCATAACCCCTCTAATGCTATCATTGGGAAGTTCCACGATGAGGGTGAGCACCCTGGCTCGAGGAGCAGGGTGTGGATATTCCCCAGGTCATAGCGTCCATTGTGATATTGTGTGATTTTTATTAGGGGTGAGACGTGGTGGGTATGTTTCATCTCATTGCCGGGGAGGAACTATGACTGCTTCCTAGACGTTGTGTGTGTGTGTTGACCGCGATGTCGGTGATATTGAGTCCGATCGTTGGTCCCCAGGATGGTATGTGAGTGATGCCCTGGAAGATGATAGCATTGAGAGACCGCATCCTCGAGTTATAGCTCATTGGGATGGTTATTATTCTTGTGTGATAGTACATTACTTGTGTATGAGAACAAGATATAATATCTCTATGAGAGTAAGGAGATAAAATGAATATGAAATGATAAAGAAATGAATTCTCATTCCGGGAGATTATATCCGGAAGTGTAATATGATATGTATATAAAATTGAGTATGAAAAATAAAATTTGAGTATGAAAATGGATATAATTATATGAGTATATATTTATAAATTGAGTATTGAGGGTCTAATAGATATCGACGATCGACCTTGCCAAGTAGTAATGTATCGGGGGGGTTCCTTGTTTGGATTTAGCTTTGCGAGACACCCCACGCACGAATATGGCTTAGTGTTGAGATTGGGGAGAAGTTTAACCCTTAGTGCTCTAATATTGGGATTTCTTATATGGTGTGTATACATATATCTTTCGTGTACTGAGGGTCTAATAGATCTCGACGATCGACCTTGACAAGTAGTAGTGTATCGGGGGGTTCCTTGTTTGGATTTCGCTTTGCGAGACACCCCACGCACAAATATGGCATAACGTTGAAATTAGGGAGAAGTTGAGCCCTTAATACTTGGGTTGTTTAGGATTTCTATAGCTTGGGGTGATGGATTAGTTAGGCAGTGTGGTTTGACTAGGATATTTAGAGGGATGCACTAGGTGTGCACTATTAGAAGAGAGGTGAGGGGTATCTCATGAGAGTGCGATACCTATTTAAATATGAGATAAAACATATTTTCAAAAATAAAGCATTTATGTACTTGCTAAATATTTTTACAACTCGGGCTCTGACCCGTTTCTATATTTTTCCTCCCTTGCTATATATTGTATATATATATAGGTGTCCAGACACAGGTACGCTTCGATGATAATTCCCTCGAGCCAGACGTGTGCTGCAGCAACTGTGGATGCATGCAGGTTTTTTTATAGACGTTTCTATCCTTGTAATATAGATAGGAGGTATTGTATAAACATTCGGGCTAATAACCCAACTGCTTTTATTTATTCTTTTACCGCCTTTTTGTGCGTAATTCAATTGGGTTGTATTACTGTTACCGAGTGTTCAGTTATTTTATTTCTTTTTAGTTCCATTTATATAAACTGTGTGAATGTTTTATTTGTATAGTTTGTTTAAAAATATTTGTTAAGTAAAATTTTGATGCCATCCTAATAGGTTATTAGTAATTAAATTGGTTTTTGACAGTGATGCTAAGAATGATCCATATGCGACTCCTGTTTTAATTTGATATAGGAGTGATCGCCCAGTATTTTACTAGGTGAGGTGTCACACTTAACTTCTTTCTTTCAAACTTCGACTCTGGTAGTTCATCGTCCTTGATGTATCGGACGAGAGGGTCCATCCAAGATGTACCTAGTTTCAATTTTAAGAAGAACTCCACTATATTTTCTTCCTCTTCAATGGTCATCCGATGTAGTATCTCCACAGGCACCGACCTTCTAATATTTGTTCCGGTCGTAAATGCTAATCTTGCTAAGGCATCGGCTCGGACATTGTCTAATCAAAGGATCCTTTTTAGCTTAACCTCTTTGAAGTTATTTAGTATTTCCTTTACCCTTTCTTGGTACTTGTACATTCTTTCATGTTTCTCCTCGTAAACTCCTAAGACCTAGTTCACTATCAATTGAGAGTCACTATGGACTATCATATACCCAATATTTAATGTCTTATCAAGGGAGAGTCCCACTAAAAGAGACTCATATTTTGAATCACTGTTGGATGCCTTGAAACTAAATATCAGAACGTATTTGATGTCAGTCCCATCTGGGGGCGACACTATCAAGCCAACACCACTCCCTATCTCATAAGAAGATCCATCTATAAACAGGCTCCAAACACTTTCTTCTTTTGAGAAAGTTCCCTCACCGAGCACTCTATTCTTGATCATAAATTTATTTTCTTCATTCTCGGCCACCATAGGTCTAGAAACACTTGCCATTAGGCTTAGGCACAGTGATTGCATTAGCCAACCATTCTGTATAGACAACCCCCCTTATTAACTTTGCCTTATCTAACTTCTTCACTTCATCTATTATGACTTCATATTTCTCCCTGGAGTAGATCCTTCGCCTATGTCTGAACGACTTGGCTCCTTCATCTACATTCAATTTATGGCAGAGGATCTCCAGATCAATCCTCAGCATGTCTGTGTGACTCCATGCAAAAATTATTTATCTCTCCCTCCATAGTTTTATCAATTCTTCCTTGATTTCTTTTCTAGGGATTTTTCAATTTGGACGGTTGTCTCCGACTCGTCCTCATTGAGGACGATGGATTCCACCTCCTCAGTACCCTCTCCTTTCTTCAGTTTTGTCTTGTCTCTAGGGTCGAGGATGTCGATATTATGAGTGGTGGTGTCCATCTTATGTTCTTCTATTTCCATAACCGAATTCAAGTAGCATTCACGCACATCAACCTGATCACCCTGAACATTAACTACTCCATAAGGAGTCAAGAATTTATATCATTTCGTGAGCGGTTGAGGGAATTACCTCAAATTATTTGAGGGTTACTCATCCCATTATGATGTTATAGGCTTCAAAAAATTTCTCGTCCATCACGAAGAAATTTATCTTCTTTGTAAGACATCCCAACAAGACCTCCTCCATGCTGACATCCATTTCAAAAATTTCAAAAATAAGGACTTTTTAACCACTAAATCCAATTAGAGCTGATGATATGGGATGAGTCCCTTCTTACTTAGTACTACACCTTTAAAGCACTCTAAAAAAATTACATCAGTCGACTAATATTTTAGGAACCTCGTACCCATTCACTCTCATTGTGATGACTAAGGGATCGTCATGAGGGGTTGGATCCCCTTGAAGTTTAACCTTGGAAAACTAATTACCAAGGTATCCATATCTATCTTTTTCCTCTTACCCGACTTCAATTCTAAAGTAGCGTAGTATACTTCCTTTATCTTTGGGATGGCCTTTGCCTCTGCAACATGGGCTTTACGGTCAGCAATGTCTTTACCTCCACCTATTAAACCGCCACATATCATTTTCACGCCTTGAGAGATCGAATGTAGTCAAACCTTGGGATCAGTTATCTTAGGTGGGAGGTTAGGGACGGCCTCCTCATCATCATCCGAGGCATCATCATTATTGATAGAGATTTTTGGGAGAGAGGTGTATTAGACATGCACAACACCAGTCAGAGTGCTGGAGAAGGCCCGACACCTCATCTCATTAGAGACTGAAAAGATGTTTGCAACTGATTGGTACATTTCCACGTGGTGGACTGGATTGGTGCTTCCATCATAGTTTAGGGTCATAATCGGTGGATTGAACTTAGCCGTAGTTAGGTAGCATACTATTCTATCTACTAATGGTGACCCTTCCATATAACCCCTCTGAAGAGGGTCTCAGCTCTTAAAAATGTTGCTAATCTTATCTTCAAATTTCTGAATAGAACTATTCCATAATTTGTCGGCTAGATCTATAGAATCTACCTTGGATATAATGACATTATCACCGACCCCTTCTCTGTTGGCCAGTTTTTGCACTAACCCTCTGCCCATCGTCCTTTGACAATTATTGACTTATCTTTGCTCCTTGTCTTGGCCACATAGAGGCCGATGACCAGCACATCCATTATTTCTTCTAGAACTGACTATACTCTGTGACTTGAAGAGTCGATCTCTCAAATCACCTATCGAGCTGAGTCTATTAAAGTTAGACCCTCTGTTGAGTCTATTTAGGGGCTGAGTCACGGGGATGGCCTTCTCGATTTGGCCTAGCACTATATCCCATGCTTACTTAAAATAGGCGTATAGTATCCCGAGAGATTTCATAGGGTTCTAAATATTCCACATAATCATCACATGGGTCGTCTTGAGATTATTAGCCTTTCCTCCCTAGGCATAATCGCCTAGGGTTAGCTACATCCCTTCATCTCTGTTGTTGCACTGCTTTTTTATGCGGGGTCAGGGGTGGTCCCCTTATCGCCATATTTCCACCCTCCTTAGAGGTCGAAGTTATCATCTCCACTCCGGCACCAGTGGAATTAGTCAATATGTTTTGGTTGAAAGTATATAGTTGCTCCTGCATCTTTATTTGGATCACCGCCAGAGCGCCATCACGACCTCAGCCATTTCTAATGAGGTCACGCTTGGCTAGAACTGGAGACAATGCTTTTTGGAAAATTTGATACCATTGAATCCGGTGAACGAAAAGAAAAGGTGGTGCACTGGAAGATCTGAATGAACTGGAAAAAAATATTGGACAACGCAAACCAGAGTTCTTTTAATGATGTTTTAAGCCCAGCCAAACGTGGGGTTGGACTACCACAAGGCAATCTGGTGAGGAGTAAGCTGCAAATGAGAGGAAGAAGATGATGATCTCACTTCCCAAAAATGGTGCCAACTGATGATACCACTTATGGTACCACCTAGTAATGTAGTGAGAGCTCAATCCAGGACAACGTAGAAGGTGAAACAATGGTGGAAATTAGATATATAAGCAAAGAAGGAGGTGTGGCAATAGACAAAGAGATTGTAGAGTAAGTGGTTCAGCCATCTGTCTTACTCCACTGTATAAGTGTGAGTGATTTTCACTATGAAAATGGGCTCTAATGTCCTTGTGATACAATTCACTCAACTTTCTCTCTCTACTATGATGTCAATAAAGTATTGTCTAGGGTTTTCAATTATCGATCCTTTACATTAATGGAGAAAACAAGTATATATAGCGTCTGGGGGTGTAGTGTATCCCACAAGTATGTAATAATCATGTGCAGAATGTTCTAGATAATTATATTAATCCACCTGTTACTTTCACATGTAGATCATGATGATGAAATATTCCCTCACTCGTGAGGGAGATTTGGTTATAATGGTTTTGTGCACGTGAATTTTCATTTCACGCGCACTCTTCTACATATGACGCAATCCACATGCTCTTACAGGTGTCAACTGCCAGTCGACAGCATATGTCTGAGGCCGAGTTTCTATGTAATATCCTCTGTCGATACGATAAGGGTCATGTTGAGCTATCTTCAATCATCCCTCGTCCTCCAAAGGATGCATGAGGTCGAGGGTACTTGAGTCATAAGACCATTGATGTTGATACCATTGATTGTATCATGAACAAGGACAAGACCTCTTACATTGGGCTTGTGGCCGAAGATGAGACACTTAGTTTAGGGCCACAATCGAGCCATAACTTGCTATGACTGACAGTGTGACACTGGTCGGCCTTGGCCGAGGGGGCCATCCCTGGGAAGAGGCTATACTTGATATATATCAAATATTCCTATTCCTACAATTGCTCATGAAAATGATCCATGAATTACATCTTCCACTATTACATTTTTTCAACTAAGAAAGATTACAATATATTACCTTGTAACTCCTCACTCGGATGTTCAAAAAGTTCACTCAAAAAGTTGTCTAAAAGATCATCTGAGTCTTGAATTTTAATAGCTTTAGGTTCATCACACTTCAAATAGTATTCAGAAGGTAAGAGAAACCACATGGATGCCCCCCAACCAAAATGGTTCTAAGGAGAAAATATTTGATGCGATCATATTTGGTAATGATAGTACTGTAAATGTGAGTAGGTAGTGATTAAAATTTTATGCCACCACACCAAGGAGAAATAATGACTTTATGCCCTTGTGTATCTAGACTCAGTCCTATATATCACCCTAGATAACTAATACACATTCTTTTACTACCTTTATTTCTCATGGGCGAGCAAATCCCAAATAGATCGTTATACGGAAGTTAAATATTAAGAGCAAAGCCTTACCTTCTTTTGGGGGAATCATAGTTGATGGGGATCTCATTATCTCCTTGATAATCTCAAATTCTTTATGCTACTCCTCCCCACACACCCACTCACCTTGTCTTTAATAAGTGTAAAAAAAATTATTGGTAATGTCTTCCAAAGATGGTATAAATCTCCTCAAATAAAAAATCCACATAGGAAACTTTTGAGCTTCCTTTAGATCCTTAGTGGCGGCATCATCAAACTTGATTTTCTCTTATCCACGTCCATTTTCAATCCTTTTTTGTTGACAACAAAGAAAAAAAGAAATACCTATTGTGACCCCCAAAGTACATTTCTAGGGGTTCATTTCCATTATGTAGTTTCGAGAGCATTTAAAGGATCTTCTTAAATATTGGATATGCCCTCAATTTTTTTGGACTTCATCACTAATTCATTCACATAGAATTCAAGTATATTATAAAATAAATCATAATATATGGGCAACACAGTTCATTGATAATTCAATTCAACATTCTTCAAATCAAACGTCATAATTGTACAATAGAAATTTCCAAGAGGAGTCCAAAAATATGTTTTATCCATGTTTATTGGATCCATTTTTATTTGGTTGTATATAACATAACCATCTATATGACTGCGCATCTTATATCTAGTTGTTTCATCCACCAAGCTATCAATGCTCAACTCTTCGATTAAACATGAATGGTTTAAGTCTCAAAAATCCATGCCTTGATCTTCAAGTCTCACTTAACCTTGTAAATGGGAGTAGCCTGTCTCAGAGGCAAATCATTAGAAATATATTTAGCTTATGAGATCTTTTTGGGTCAATACCCAAAATTTTCATATATTTCCACGCAAATACCTCTATGAATTACATGAGAAGATTAATACTTTTTTCACTTTGCTTTGGTTCTAGACCTATAGAGATGAAGATGGCTATCTCGTCGCCACCTCTTATGTTAATTTCAACTCCTCTAACTCACGTAGCTTCTCCCTTGGTCCATTTTTCATGCATTTTGGAGCATCATGTAGCTCTTCAACATACTTTACAATGTGATAATCATCAATCACAAAGCATTTCAAAATTGGCACAGTGATCTCGTCCCAGAATTCCGCATGCACACACTGTAAAAAATCGTAAATCACTTTGTTATTTGGAAAAATCACCATCTTTCAAGTTCGAGTTGACCTAGCCTACTCCTTAATATTTTTATTCCTTTATATTTTTTTTTAATGAGTTCTATATACATCCCATCCTAGGACCACCTAAGCACCTCCTTAGGTCACTAACACTCACTCATTACCGAAAACCCTAGGTCATACCCCGAGTACCGATCTAGAATCCATCGGGTGCTCTCGGGACCCATTTAACTCTGATCAACCTCCTTATCTGAGTGAAACCTCAATGAATATTCAAATGGATCTAAATCCACTTTTTAACAGTCCACCCTATGCGCAAATTGTCCTTACGGTTCGGACGAATGATCCATTTTACTATTAAAAACTGATTTAGAGGCCACGATATGCTCCTGACCCCATTTCGACTATGGTCACTTCCTCTCGAGAAAAAATCTTAATGAATCTCTGATTGTCTCTGAATCCCCTTTCTAATGGTCTATCGCATGCATAAATCAGCCTTACAGTTTGAACGAACAATTCGTTTTACCCTAAAAACTGATTCGAATGCCACCAGGCATTTTTTATCTCCGTTTGACTCCTATCAACTCCTTAGATCGCACAAGATGAATGAATCTTTGAGGGGATCTAAATTCACTTTCCAATGGTCCACCCCGTTCACAAATAGGCCTTACAATTCAGAAGAACGGTCCAGTTTACTTTTAAAAACTGATCTAGAGGCCATGGGATGCTCCCGAGCCCCATTTTGATTTTGGTCACTTCCTTGATAGACCAAAATCTCAATGAATCTTTGATGGGCTTTGAATCCCTTTTCCAACGGTCCACCCCATGCATGAATTGACCTTTCAGACGAATAATTTGTTTTATCCCAAGAACTCATCCGGATGCCATGGGGTATTCTCGGCCTCCATTTGACTCTTGTCAACTCTTCATCTAGAATGAGGTTAAATGAATCTTAGAGGTTCCCTTAATCCCATTTCTAATGACTCACTCCATGCATGAATCAGCCTTACGGTACGGACGAATGACCCATTTTACTCCGTATGGTCATCGGGTGTTTTCGAACCCTATTTGACCTAATCAACTCTCTGAATTTAACAAAGCTGAATTAAATCTCGAAGGGAACTGAATAACCTTTCCAATGGTCCATATCATGTGTGAATGGGCCTTGCGATTCAGATAAATGATTTATTTTCCTTCGAGAATTTCATGTCTAGTCACTAATAGGCGCTTTTGAGCTCCATTTGACTTTGATTAGCTCCCAATCACGGGATTGTCTTAATATATTCTTAAAGGACTCTGAATACCCTTTCTAATGGTCCACCCCGTGCGCAATTCTGACTTACGGTTCCTATTTTATAGCAAATTTTTTGAAAAATCTGCCTGAGACTGACAAATGGCAACCCCAGGACCCTTCCTATCGGTAGTGTGTCTGGAGTTCTATGTCAATAGGCAGGTCTAGGACCATGTTGATCGGCACCCCCATGGGGCTATAAATAGAGGCCTTAACCTTACTTTAAAACACACCTCACAACCCCCTGAACATCCCTCTCAGAGACAATTCCATCGAATTCAGAGTTGTTCTTTCTTCAAAAGCCCATTTCTCACATTCCTTCCATCACTTTCATGCTCTTTTGAGTAAATTCTCACCCACCTCTTCAAACCACCATCATTTCATCTTGAGATCAGTGCATCTACAAGAAAGATATACTTCAAGTCTTCATAAGGAGGTCCATTTCTTCCTTTTTCTTTAAATTCTCTTAATTTTGCATTAGTTACTTCATTTTCTCTTTAGTATTTTACTTTATTACATCACATATCTTATTTCTAAACTTTTATTATTAGTATTCGCACACACTATATTTTCATAGAAAACCCCAAAAACAAGAAAAAAAAGGGTTAACTTGTAAATTCCAAAAGGGGATTTCTCATTATACTTTCTCTCACTAAAACACATTTTTCTACACACAAACATATAATAAAGTCCCCGGTTGGACTTATGGGTTAAATCCCACCCTATATTGTTTTCAAACTACATGCACTTGATTAAACCCCACCCCGGGCTACGTAGGCAGCTTGGGTAAACCCCTCGACTCTAGTCCTCCCACATATATTTGTTACTTTATTCTCATCATATATTCGTGATGTATATATTTTACATGTTTTCTTGCATCTGTCTTGTCTGACATACGCAATCTTTCTTCCATAATGACTTGTGAATCGATAAGCACTTACGTCATATTTTTTATTATTATTTTGGGAACACTCCTATGGATGACCTCGTTATGTCTTTATCCATGACGCGAGTCATGCGATTCCGTCCTCCATTTATATTGGGCACATAAGCACACACATCACAAATTTCTACAAGAGAAGATTAACACATTCCCATGAGAGATAAAAAAAAGTGAGGGATGGGTGCCTAACACCTTCCTATTTCTTAACTTAGTCCCCAGACCTTTGAACTACTTGGTTTCATAAGCATCGGTATAATCCTTGGTGTCGTTCTCTCGAGGCAGCAACATTTCTTTTGCCTGTTTTCTGCAAAATAGCCCGGCGACTCTATCTCTACATAATATCCCACATCTATGACAATCGAGTGCCCCGGTAAAGGATGCAATCCCGCGTGTACACCAAAAAAAAGTGGAAAGAATGAGGGATCCACCTCTGGAGACCCAACCCCTCGGGATGGCCATAAGTGCAACTCATGGACCTAATCTTTTATGTACATATCTCATCGCGTAACCACTATAATGAATTTGTTGGGAATCCTCACCTCTTTTAACCAGAATAAATTTACTTTCCTCATCAAGATCAATATAAAATGTTGCATTAACCGCATGAGACTTTTTCACTAAAAAGGCCTCTTTGTCATTTTGATCACTATTTTTATTCCACAAATATTGGATTTCGCACATTGGTTAAATGTGGAAAGCACAATGCCATGAGTATTCATTCGAACCCTTCCTATCAATAGATGGTAACTTGTATTGGAATTGAGGAGATGTATTTTGATGTGTGAAGTGAAGTTCCCTAACTTTATCCCAACATGGAGATATCCTAACGACTGTAATTTATCTCCATCAAAACCTAAAATCACTAAAGGGACTGGTACGATCTTCTCTTTTAGGATCCCTATTTCATAAAGAGTGGTTATGGGCATAATGTTGACATTAATAGGAGTAATTTTAAGAGTACCATTACATACCTACTCGTTTATTATCTTGGATATATAATGACAGTACTTAGTCGAATGATGGACCCTTTAATGCAACTCGTAAAAATTTGCATCATCTTTATCTGTTGATGTGGATTCGACTGGGTGGAACCTTTCACTCCTTCCTACGCCAAACTTTGATAATAGTCTATGGATCTTGTGACACTACATGACAATGGCGAAGGAAAATCATTTGAAAACTTCCTCTTTCCCTGGATTGCCATTCTTTGATGCTCCTTGACCACTGTTATTTCCTTTATGACTACTGTACACATAGTTAACAACCTATCACCGAGATATTTTAAACCTCCCTGGTTGAGGAACAATCTTGGTCCTCTAATTCTCAAATTTTGATTTTAAGTTCATCACGATGTTCCTTGATGCTCGAGTGAATTCCCTGAATGTGTCGTCTCGTGTTTCATTGATCAGGTGAAACCAGTATTCCTCGAGAAAATTTTACCAAATTCGCAACCACATTTATTATGTGGCTTACTCGGGGACATCTAGATCTCTCTAAAAAACTCTTGATATCATGAATCGTCTCCTTGCCAAGTTTTTGTACTTCTTGAGCTAAGTGCCTTAGATTAAATTCATCTTCAACCACAAAGAATTTATAGAGGAACATCCCATGCATCTCTTCCCATGTGGTAATGTTGTTTAGGTCCAAATGGTAATATCACGAGTAGGCCTTCCCTATGAGAGTTTTTGAAAAATATATCCGCCTTATATTCTTATCATTGTAGTGTACACCAAGGTACTCCACAAACCTCTTAATGTGATCTCAAGGATTATCTCCTTTCTCATACAACTTTATGAACTTTGCTAATGAATACCACTCGTGGTATTTTACCTCATTGATACTATCTTGGAATGTATTCTTGAACACCACATACGAGAGAGGGGATTTTGTTTGATTGAGTGATAGGATCTTCTTCACCTCGTCTATGGTAACTTTCTTAAATAATGACTCTTCCACCTCAACTTTCTTTGTTGTAGGGGATGCGCTATGGGTATTACTCGGCCTGGACGCCACTTTCATCCCCGGAACCACCTCTAGTGAGACAGTTCCTCCAGTAAGAGACACCATTGGTGTAGCACTGACTTAGACCAAAGTCTCCATATTTATATTTTAGTGCTTCATAAAATCAAAAGATACACTCATAATGTTCATTCTAGACAGCTGTGGAGCACTTGAGTTGCTTTTTTGTCCCACAAAAGGGTCAGGATCTTGAATCCCTGTCACAAAAACATCCTCACTCTGACCTCCATTTTCATTTGCACTGTCTTTAAAAACCAACTACTTAAAACCATTGCAACCTCATTTATCCATGGTGGCGAGGATGCCTGAGTGACATAGTTGCCAAATGTATGAGGGTAGTTGTATTGGGGTCTAGGAATATATGTGAATGGGTGCGGTGTGACCCATTCCAATGGAAAAAATCTTTGTAAACTAAAAATATTTCGAGTAAGAGCAAATATAAGAAAAAAAAAATTAATATGATAATTAAATTCTGATTATAAGAATGATCAACTAATGATTGAATGTGTCTTTTCAACAATAAATATAGAAATGAACACTCTTAAGAGGAGAAATTTCTTGAGAGTGAAGAGATAAGATTCTCATTATCTGAGAGAGGGAAGGGAGATAATATTTGTGTGGGAGCTTGTGCATCATAATAGTGCTTGTTACGTTGTTCTCAATAGTTATTCGCCTAGTGCTCTATGTATAGTAAAACTTTTGGGGAATACGCGAAACTCACACACCTGGGAATATTCTAATGTGATAAATATCAGAGAATGTTTTGTCTGTATTACTATTTGTTACTTTATACCATGACCTGTCCGTTGTGGTGTGACACCTGGTGTAATAGTGGAAGAAAAGGTGATCTTGTCTACCCTCATGCCAAAAAGAGATATTTTTCCTCTTATTAAAAATGCTTGCTTGATAAATTTGAAAACTTATGAGTGACCTCAAAAGTCACTTGCCATTCATACTTTTAAAAGGTCTTGTCAGCATTTCAAATGATTGCTAATTATTTTTCATATAAAGTGTGTGTAAGGTGTGAGTGGGTGCGAGTGACCACTTGGGTCCCTCCCCTCAATATTCTATTTTTCCTAAGATATTGATGTGGTTGAGCCTTAGATTTCCTAGAAAGACTTACCTCTCAGCCTCTAAATCAAAATTTCTTAGCCAGGCCAATTTGCCATGTACTCGATCCCTATTTAATCTAATAAGGCTTCTTTTTAGGTAAACCTATAAAAGAAAACAAAACTGATTATTGGAGAGGGAAGTCCTCGTCTACTTGTTTCTGTGTTATTGAGTGACAATTCTTGATTTACCTCCTTAGGAAACCAAGATAATGCTTGTGTGCTTGGCCCTATTTGATGGCTCTATGACTTGGGTTTGCTCGTCTAGCCTCCTCAATAGCATTGCTCACATAGCTTGTAGGATGAAAAAGGGTTTCTCCTGCATTGTGCTATGTTGTATACATTGGGTGTTTCTTGGGCAACCTCGCTACTTTTCCATTACTTCTAGAATCATTTTTGGCATTATTGGGGTTTCTCGTGTACCCCTCAACAAAGATTAAGTCTTTCAATTAAGAATTAATTAACCCTAATCCCAGTTATCCCATATGTTATCACCTAAAACTGGTGTATGGACTGATGTATTAGCTTAATACACTAATCTTCGATTAGTACCAGATAAAGAGAGGTATATCCAAGTTATACTAATATAGATAAAATATTTAAGAGAATAGATGAGAGAAAAACAAATGAAAATTGTGTTTATAGTGTTCAGCCCAAGATGGCGCCTATGTCCACAGGTGTAGTAGTGACTGTATTAGTTTCGGTGGGAGAAATTCATAGATCAATGGAAGATTACAATCTCTCTAGTTTACTCAAAAATGGGCTGCATAAAAGTAGGAAAATAATCTCTTAATCCCCTGCACCAGGAATGGTGTGCCCTATTTATTTTTGTTTTTAGTGGAGGAAAAAGGGAATGCAGAATCATAGGTGCCATGCCTTTATAGGTGGGGAAAGTGCGTCACTATATACATTGGTGGGAGAATAAACAAAACCCACGTTTTTCGCCAATAGTGGAGGAATATAATAAAATATATCCCACATGCGTGTCTGGTCAGTGAAACTGACATCATCTTATCCTCTGTCTCATTCTAACCTTAACGGTGTTAATTAACAGTGCTTAAATAGTCAAGGATTTGACCAGGATAAATAACCATATACATCATCTAAACTCTTTATACCTAGCAAACCAATTGCTTAGCTCGATCGACCACATTATCTGCCCCTAAAGAGGACACATGTCATAATTAAGGAAACCTACAAGGTGTTCCACATTTAAGGTATACCAAAATCCCTAAGTCTCCATTTATAATTGGAATGGGTAGCAGGTTATTTGGAGTGTTAGATCCTCCAAGAAGCTGCTGAATCAAGTGAGTGGATGGAGTATTTAAAAGTAAGATGTGGTCATTTTAATATTATGGTCAACATATGTTGAGCAGATACACTTATAATATTTGTTTTTGAATAACGGACTTCCATGTTTCAAGTGACTTGCATGGATGCTTGGAGTAATCATCATGCGTGTGTTGCAAAAATGTGCATCTCTATTCTTTGCACCTGCGGTGTTGTTTGCTTTTCCAAGGTGACGTCACTAGTAATGATTAAACGAACTTGCCGCCAAATATAAACTCCCATACCATTTCAAACCTTCTGAGCATTTTTAGAGAGAGTAAACTATTATCCCGTTCCCAAAGCATTTTCATCTCTGTGGAGATATCTCCATTTCTAGTGAAGTTCCCGCTTTCTCCCGTCTATCTTCGACTTTCTATAGGACTCGAAGGTACGCAACTTTTTGACCTCTTAAGCTTTTGGGGGCTTTCTCCCCACTTTTTCAAGTTCTTCACAGATATCATTGTCCATTATTCTTCTATTTTTGAATCGTATGGTGTTCGGTGTTGATATTTGGAAGTTTAATCATTTAGGTGGCCATTGAGCTAGTTACCTTGGATCCCGACATATTTAGGGTTTTTCTGAGTTTTGGTTTTTGTGTGAAATCCCTAATTTTGTCCTTCATATACCCCAAAACTCACAATATCCTGATTCTATTAAGCCTTAATAAGTTACAAACCCCATGTGTCTAGATGGTTAAAGTATTTATGTGAGTTGGATATTGATTGCCCAGGTATTCTCGAGAGGAAGTTTCCAAAACCCTTACAAGTCATTCACTCGGAAGATGACACCGAGGCCTAATTATACCTTTAGGGAAACTTCTTATGGTGATTATACCCTATGTTCGACTGGAGTGGCATTTGATGGTCCTAATTTTGAGGATACAACGGTAGTTAACCAAGTGGAAGAGCAAGTGGGTGTTAAGCATTTGTTGAATACTATGTCAATGTCTACCATTGATTTGGACTCTTCCTCTAATAGAGTTGTGTATGATAGAGTAGCATTTGTTAGGCCCATCCCCTCCCCTATCCTTGCAGAGGAACAAGTTGATAAAGAACCAATTAATGAGAAGAGCGCTTTAGAGGACTCTTTAGATTTTGATGACCCTTCAACCACTAATGCTAGGTAGTATACTGTAATATGTTAGAGGATAATTGGATGCTTTAAGAAAAAAACATAGTATTACTATTAACATATCCACTAGGTTACCCACTAAGTAGGAGAAAATTTATGACACCTCTTGCTCAGATGAAATTTTCCTTCCTTTGTGGGCCCTTCAGGTTGGGCTTCGCTTACCTCTTCACCAGGTTATTAGATATATTTTAAGTGGGTACGGTTTCACCTTTACCCAGATCCACCTAATGCTTATAGAAATATCCTCGAAGTAATGGTGTTTTGGAAGACCTAGATTGGGTTTGACCTCACTAAGGACATATCCATGTCCTGAAAGACAACGTTAAGACTCTTGAGTATTATTACTTCTCCTCCACGAGGTCACATTTGAGAATGGTTAAGGCCATCCAAACCAATAATCAAAATTGGAAGGGTTAGTATACGTTCTCAAGGGGTAATTGGTAGTTCAGGAACTACGAGAAGGATAGATCTTGTAAGGACTGGAATGGGCCAAACAAAATAGATAGCTTTTTTACTCTTTCTTACATACTACTTTTCTTCAAGATGCACTGTTATGATGTAATTGTGATTTGTTTCAGTGAAGAAGGCCCCAAAACTTTCATTTATACTGCAAGACTTGTTAGAGTCTTACCATGTGCTCAAGCCTCTCCCATATTTGAAGATTTATATCTATATCCAAATTTATAAGCTCCGGATATCAAACTTCTCCAATAGGGGTTCCTCTAGTTGAAGTGGCCATCATTATAGAAGAAGGAGTGTTTTCTGACACAAATCCAGAGTCAGAAGCAATCACATGCCTGAGGCTGACCAGCTATATTTTTTTGATTCCTTACTATATTTTTTTGCAGGGCTAACTTTTTATGTGTTCGATTCCTTCTCCTACTTTTTCAGATTATACTTTGGAATACACATTCAAAATGGCCCCTAGACATCTTTATCGGACTCAAATGGATCTGGCTTGCCGTAAGAAGATGCAGGTCGATCAGGAAAGGAAGGTTGATGCTGAGGCCATGTCCAAGATGAAGTTGGTTGCCCCAAAATGTGGTGACACTGAGGATCATAACCAAGTAGTGTTTGATTTTAGAAGGACAACTGAGACTGAATCTTCTACAAGGGATAAAAAAGGGAAATCCCCCATGTCCCCCATCCCTACCACAGTAGGTGACAAGAGGCCACTCGAAGATCCGAGGTCTCAGGGTGATCCTAAGGTTCCAAGAGTTAGATTTTCTACCAAGAGGGTGTAGATTCTGGGAAGACCAACTCATCATCTATTCTGAACACAAGGGCCAGCCTCGTATTGTGAGGAGGTGTAAGACTTTAAGTTTGATCATACCCATATGGTGACATTAGAGCATCTCAAAAGGGACCTTGATTCCATCTACTCGCACACGATCAATGCCACTGATCTATATAGATACTAAGGTTATAATAAAGATTTTAATTTTCTGAGAGACTATGATCCATATGCCATGTGAAGGCTAGCCCAGCATTGTCTAGCAATGGTAAGATTATTAAACTTGTTTTATCTTGAACTTTACTCATTTTCAACTGTTCCAAACTCCCTATTGTATGGATAGAGCTCTATGTCCATGACTATTTTGAGAGAAAAGTCTGTCAGCAATCACATGGCTTGTAAGGAGCATAAAAGTACCATAGAGTCAGTGACCAAGGAAAATACCTAGCAGAATAGTAATTTGTGGGAGACAAAAGATAATTTAAAAAATACTTGCATTAAGTTGGAGCATAAGGAAAAAGTAGTTATTTCCAGGACAATTTCCCTCGATCAAGCTCTAGAGGAGGTCAGCAAGTTGAAATGCCAGGACAGTATGGATACTGCTAAATTAAGGAATTTGGAGAAGGATTTGAAGAAAGAAAATGATGACTTGGTGGTATCCAACTAGGCTTTAGATATAGATAATCAGAAGCTTGTACAGGCTGAAGAATCATTGGCAAAGGATGAGAAGGTAGCGGTGGACAATTACAAATCCTACGCTGATTATAATATGGACAACTTGGCCTTTTTTATTGAGAGCTATAAGGAATTGAAGAAAATGGTCATGAAACACTACCCTAATATAGTCGGTGAAGTCAAGAAGTTGGAAGGTGATGATGCAGAGGCTACAACTCACGTTGCCGAATAGATGGAGGAGGAGTCTGCTTCTAAGGCCGACTAAATTGATGAAACTAATCAGGTACCTACCAATGAGGCTCTTGTCATCCCAACTAAAGATATCGCCAATATTGATGCCCCTGCCCCTGCCCCTGCTACTTCTGATAATGTTCCCTTTTCTTGATCCTTAATGTTTGTGTTGGAGATTTTTAGCTTAATATGTAATGAACATTTCTTTGTCTTTCGTTGTAATGACTTCATCGTATTTTCTATTTTCTCTGCATGTTTACGCTCATTATGCTAATTTTGAAGATATTTACATATTTTTGGCTGAATCAAACTATATTCAAAATATTTTGCATAATCAAATATGATCATATGTCTTCGAATATTGGCGATTCCAGTCTTATGGACTAATTATAGTATATTGCCTATTTTTCATGTGAACTTACTAATTACTTAGGTGATTGAGATGGGCCTACTAATAATTTAGTATTACGATCATGTGGTCATCTTATCATTAGCCTCATCTGCCTTACTAGCTATCAATTTGCGATGAACCTGAGTTTCCTTAGGATATACCAATGCTTGTGCCAACTTACTGGTTGTATGGACGGATCTCATCGTCCTAATTAAGTGTCAGCATTGGTTACTAGATTTGACCAAATTTAGTAAGATATATCCTTATATTAGTTGATTATGGTCGGATCTTATCATCTATAAAAGTGGAGTAGATTTCCAAGACTCGGTTAGACTTCTTGATCGTGACCTATTCCCAGACGTGGCCATACATGACGTGTTTTAGGTTTAGGGTAACTAATAGTATAGTCTTATGATAATTTGGTCAACTTGTGGAAAACTTGATCTTCCTTACTAGCTACCTGTTTTGGATGAACTCAAGTTATCCTGACTTAGGATCTACTAATTCTTGTGCCAACTTATTAGTCGTATGGATGGATCTTGTCATCCAGACCAAGTGTTAGCTTTGGTTACCAGGGTTAGTAAAATTTTACTAGAATGTATCCTTTCATTAGTCAGTTATGGTGGGATCTTGTCATCCATAAGGCTGCAGTGGATTTTCAAAATTCGATTGAAACTTCTTGATCATAACCCGTCCATAGACGAGGTCGTACATAAAGCAAGTTTCTTGATTGTGAATCTTGATGTGCTCGACTTTGGGTATCTTCAACCTATGATTCTTGAACACCTCTTATATCAATGAATTAGTCATTTGAATAATCCGCAAAGCTTGAAATTACTATGCATGTAAAGGGTAAAATTATGGTTCTCATTAATCATTGAGTTGAATTACAAAAGAGTGAAAAAGAAGGTTTACATATGACTCTCTCCTTAACGTAGCATATATTGTCATTGCTATTGGTAGTACCTCCTCAGGTGTTCAGAGTTCCAGGAATTCTTGAACTCCTAACCTTCTAGAGTCTCAATCCTGTAAGTTCCTAGTAATATGACAGTAAATACTCTTTATGGACAATGCCAGTTGGGTTCTAACTTATTCTTTTTCTGAATTACCTTTTTTAGCACATGGTATCCTTCCTTTGAAATGTTCGATTTTACTCTTTTATTATAAAATCAAGTAGTCCTCTATTAGTAGGCAGCCACCGTAGTGTTGTGCACTCCTTGACTTCTTCTACTAGGTTTAGATCCAGCCTTCTCATCAGATATCTCTTTAGTGAGTTAAAGTTAAGCACCTGATGACTGGGTAGGATGATCTCCGTGGGCACCACTACCTCAATATCAAATGATAACATGAATGAAGTTTCACCTATTATTGTTCTTGATGTCGTTTTGTATGCCCACATCATGCTCTATAACTTATTGATCTAATTCCCCTTAGCATCATCTAGCCTTTTCATCATGCCACTGAGTAGGGTTCTATTTGTTATCTCTATCCTCTCGTTGCACTGCGGGTGACTAGGCGTTGAGTGTAGTTTTTATATCTTTTAACGTATGTATTAGTCTTTAAATTCTTTATTATTCAAATGGGTATTGTGATCTGTGATGAATACATATGGCATTCCATAGCGGGAGATGATATTCTTCCATATAAAGTGAAAGACTTTTTTATATGCCACATTAACTAAAGGCTAGACCTTCACCCACTCAGTGAAGTATTCCACTGCTATGACCAGGCATTTGAACCTACCTCTTATCTTTGGTAGTGGGTCAACCAAGTCAGATCGATGTCAGTGCTGCTCCCAAACTTTTATGGATTACGGCGTACTTTTGGCACTTGTCGCATTTCTTTTCATAGTTTTCATAATCTTCTTTCATGGTGGGCTAGTAATACTCTTGAGTAGCCACTCACTTTACCAATGATCTTTCGACGAATGGGCTCCATACGATCCCTTATGCACTTCCTTTTATCAAGTCATTTACTTTGTTAGTTGAACACGTTTGAGAAGTGATAGGATGAATCCTCTTCAGAATAAAATTCCACCTTCCAAAATGTACCTCATTATCTTATACCGAAGTCTCGTCACCTCTTTTCGATCTATCAAATGTTTCTTGACCTCAAGATATGCTTGGATAGGATCCATTCACGAGGTCCCCAAGTCTAAATCCATCACAAATACACTTTCCTTACCAGTATTTCGGTGCATCAAGAAATCTATAGGCATTGTTCTGCGTAGCTCAGTTTTGGTGGAAAATGTTAAGCAGGTGAACGCATATTCTCATGAGTTCTTAGCTCTTAGTATCTTGACCATCTGAACAAATGAGAATTTTGACAACAATATTTTCGCCTTTGCCAAGATTTCATCATTGATTCTTCTATTTTCTCATAAACTCCAAGGACTTTATTAACTATGAGCTGAGGATCTCTGTGTGCTGATAACTACTTGGCACCTAATGATGATGCCAATCCTAGACCTGTTATGAGGGCTTCATACTCTGCCTCATTGTTAGAGGCCTTAAAGTGGAATATGAGGGCATACTCCACCTCACCCCCATCGGGCATTATGACTACCATACCCTCCCCCACTCCTATTGGCACATGATGAGATATCTACAAAAAGTTTCTAAACCAAGGATTCTTTTTCAAAACTTCCTTCCACTAAGTGACCATTTTTTAATATTTGTTTTTATTTACTAGAGATCACGAGCATTTTCTTCTTACCGAGTCGATGACCCTGGTATGCTAATAACCTGGTTGATAGCACTAGTTAGTGATCTATATTTTATGGAAATATGCTCGGTAGGCTGAGTTGTTGAGATCTGTTTCAGACAAGTCTACTCGGTTTAATTCTTAGCCAATCTATGTTCCATAGAAGTCTTCTATATTGTTCTTGCTGCTGATTTCTCTTCCATAGAAGTCTACTCGGTAGGCTTATTTTCATAAATGAACTCCACTATAAAATTAGCCACTAGTTGGCCCTTAATTTCAATCCTTAGTACTGATAGTCGTACTCTCCTAGTTTCATTACCCAAGCCATCAGTCTACCTAATATCTCAGGTTTGTGAATGACCTGCTTTATTGGAAGTTCTATAGAGATGATAATAATAGGAACCTGGAAGTATAGTTTCATACTTCTAGAAGTCTTAATCTAGGGTGTCGGATTCTAGGGTCCCAATGCTAACTTCTCCAACCTAGGGTAAAAGATTCTTACTCCACGATACACCTTGATAGTTTAGTAAACTAGATGTAGACACCCCATTATGTTACCCCTTAAACTCTCCTTAGGTCCCTAGCACCGCCCGTCATCACCACAAACCCAGGTCATACCCCGAGTACTGATTTAGAAGCCATTGGGCGCTCTCAGGCTCCATTTAACTAAAAGTCAAAATCTTTAGCTTGATGAATACTGAATTAATCTTCTAAGGGCACATAAACCCCTTTCCAACTGTCCATCCCATGCGCGATTCTGACCTACCATGCGGACGAACGACCCAATTCCCCCAAAAATCAATCAGGAGCCCATCGGGCGCTCCCGGGATCCATTTGACCAAAGTCAACTCTTCATCTCGACTGATACTGAATGAATCTTCAAAGGGAATTGAAAATCCTTTCCAACGATCCGCTCCGTGCATGATTCCGGCTTACGGTACAAACGAGCAATCTGTTTTACTCCGAAAGGTCACCAAATGCTTCTACGGCCCGGTTGACCAATGTCAACTCCCCTAACCAGATCAAACTCTTTGGAATATCAAAGTACATCTCCTAACCTTTCCAACGATCCACCCTGTGCGCGATTTGGACGTACCATGCGGACGAACGATTCGTTTGCGTCCGACGATTACCCGTCCAATGGACTGACGAATGCTTCTGAGCCATATTTGACCCAAAGTCAACTCCCAAACCCGGGTACAGTCCAAAGGACTTTCAAAGGTATCTGAATTACCTTTCCAACGGTCCACCCCGTGCATGATTATGATCAACGGTTTGTGTTCTGTGGTTGATTTTCCAAAAAGGCCTGAAAGACACTGCCAAACGGAAGGTCCCGGACCCTACCTATCGGCAGTGTGCCTAAACGCACCTACTGAATGGCAGGAACAGGGCTATGCCGATCGGAAATTCACTGGCCCTATAAAAAGGAGGCATGATCTCACTTGCAAAAGGAGCCCAGATCTGATAGATATCACTCTCAACAGATCTAGAAAACCTCTCTCGAAGTGAGCGTGATTTCTACACCCAAATCCATTTCCAACCTTCACTTTCCATCATCCTTTTCACCAAACTTGGTGAATTCACTACCCTCCATCATCATCCAAGTCTAAGGGTTTCTCTCCAACATTCAAGATAAAGCTCAAGATCTTCAAGAAGGTCCAGTTTTCTCAACTTTCTCCTTAAATTCTCATAAATTTGCAATATCTTGTTTTATTACTTAGTACTTTTATTATCCCATCTCATACATCCTAGTATACTTTTTATTTAGTATTATTGCACTTCCCTTATTTTCACATAAATAAAAACCCAAAAAAATAAGAAAAAGAGGGTTTGCTCATAAATTCCAAACGGAAATTCTCATAATTTTCTTACGCTACAACTAAAACACTTTTTCTACACACACACCCACACAAATAAGAGAATCCCCGGTTGGATTTATGGGATAAACCCCACCCCTCATTTTGCATGCGAACTACATGGACTTTGATGCCTCTATAGGCTACGTAGGTGTCTCGGGGTAAAACCCGAAACTCGAGTCCTATTTTTTACTTTTTCTCTCATTTTTTGTTTTCTCTAAACTCCACTCTCTTATATTATATATATATATATGTTCCTAGTGGCGTATTATCCCACATGCGTTATCGTTCCCTCATAACGATCAACATAAGGATAATCGCCTAAATCCTATTTTCTAATATTTTTATACCTTCCTACGGATGACTCGCTTTACCTCTTCCATGGTGCAAGTCGAAGATTCCTATCTCCACTATATATACACATGCACACATATCATGGGGAAAATAGCAAAAAACCATGAGAGTCCGCGGGGAAAATGGGTGCCTAACACCTTCGCATTTCGTAACTTAGCCTCCGGACCCTTCTCGAATTATTTTGGTTTTGTATGCACCAGTATGTCTTTGGATGCTGTCCTTCGGGATGGATTCCCTTTTTCTTTTGTCTGTTTTGAGTAAAATAGACTGGTGACTCTAATCTCTCTACATCTTTCCCCTCACCTCAAATGACGCCGATCGAAGCGCTCCCGAGAGGGATGCGCGGGACCTAAAGGGATCCTCCATCACACCGCGAGGATCGGGGATGGCCACAGTGGAAACTCTATTGGGGATTTGTATGTTTATTTTGAGACCTGGACTCTATTAACATGGATATTATTTTTTCTTATATTCTCTCCCATTTTGCATGATCCACTTTAACATGTGTATCGCATGCTTATGCTCCTATTCACACACTTGTAGAAAATTCTCCATGTACACTTCGTACCATGTTCACTTAGGGTCACATATATCCAGATGTTTCACTCCCCATCCATACTTGGTGTACCATTGGTACTTGCACTTTGTTCCTTGTTTGGCATAATCAGAAAATACATTCTCATAAGATACTAATACGAGGATCATGCATGATTCACACGACATCACCAAAGAGCATTGCTATGGACCAAATTTTACCCAGTAACCGGAGGGTCACTTCGTGATGGGCGCTGGTCTGGCAGGGCGCAGTTAGCCTAAGAGATATGACTCTCACCTTCCATTGTCCAAGTATCTTCAACGTATATCGAACGGTTCCCCCGCATCGTACCGCTTGACCAAAGTCATGACTGGAGGTATATCGCAGGGAACTCGTTCACGTATGCCGAGTATATCGAATTCGTTCTCACACGTACCGTCCCCATGAGGTATATGGTGAGGCAATTCACGTACACCCAGGTCTATCAAATGGCTTGTCCACACATATCGATTGCCCGCAAGAGCAAGACGTATATCGTGGAAGTCACGCCAAAGGGTGGAACCCTTTCCAATTCACCCAACCAACTACTTACCTGCATATAGGAGTCAAGCCTAGGACACATATGTTAGATTGTCGGTTTCAAGCCAAAACTCTATCGAAATTCTGATCGGCCTGCCACCCAAATTCTCACGCATTTTTAAAATGAGACCCTGTCCGTGAGCCTGGTCACAAGTTCAGCCATAGCTTTGCATATATTACAAACCCAATTTTTCCAAGCTCGGGTCCCGTCCGGCATTTCATTTTTGCACTTAGGAGAATTAATACAAGTGAAAACATAATAATTATAATAATCATGCTGAGACCGTCTCCAAAGGAAAAATTCTCATTTTTCTTTATAAAAAATCCAAAAACATTTTTCCTTTCTCTATCAAAAATCCAAAAACATTTTTCCTTTATTTCCATTTCAAAAAAAAAAAAAGTCAAAAACATTTTTCCTTTTTTTTCTCTCTCTAAAAAATAAATCCCATTTTACGCCTTCTCATGTCAATCGCAAACCCTTGGCTTGGCTCCTTATTGGCTTCGGTCTTTAGTCAAGTCACCCCGAAGTTCCGTTTGTTCCACTATTACTTCTTCCGAGTCCGGAATCCATCTACTTTCCATGGATAACACATATCAAGTACCCGTTGTGCATCCATATCTGACGACAGTTCTAGCTCAGCTTGGGTCCAAGATTGACAACCTCCAAATTGAGGTCCGAGAAATGCAACGAAACCAGAATCATGTCCCTCAAGAACCCGATGACCTATTCCCTCGTGCCATGGATCTGCCCGAGCCCATCTGGGTTCTCGAAGAGTATCAGCATGCTCCACATGCCCTTCCTGTCAATGGGTCGCCGCCTGCCCAGCTTCCTATCCCTAACCTTGCCCAGCATGGGGCTAATTTGCCTATGATCATTGATCCAAAGGAAAAAGAGTTGAACAAAGTCAAAGAGGACCTCAAGAATGTCACTAAGAAGTTCGACCAAGTCATAATCTTAGGAAATTACATGGACTACACCCACATGTCTTCTGATCCCAAAGAGAGGTTACCCGAGAAGTTCAAGATGCCTAATATCGAGAAATTCGGAGGAAGTGGACCCCCGATTGTTCATCTCTGAAGTTATCATCGTTCCATGACTCTACTAGGGGCTTCTGAAGAAGTGATGGCACAATTGTTTAAGCAAACTCTGAAGGATAGTGCCCTCTGAGTATTTTTGTCTCTCGAAGAGACCAGAATTCATAGCTGGGAGGATGTAGCCCAGGAATTCATGTCACAGTACAAATATAATGAAGAGCTTGAGGTCACCCGCCGTGATTTAGAGCTGCTCAAATAGAACCCTGGAGAATCAGTCAGTAACTTCATCGCTCGATGGAGGGAAAAAGCAGCAACTATGACCAATTGGCCATCCGAGGAAGAACAAGTCATCATAGTGAAGAAGAACTTATTACCCCATATCCGAGCAACGATGGGAGGACAATACTACCCCCACTTCCGACCTCTCAAAGAAGAAGAAGTCGATATCGAGGAAGGTCTTGCCAAAACAGAAGTTGACCCAAAGAAGGTGTCCGGATAGTTCACCCCAGAAAATATGACAAACCTACCAGTGCTACAGTCTCAACCATCAACAACATCTCTTAACCGACCACATCATGGGCACCATAAATCCACCCTATCCCAGTCCGAAAGGAATACACTAAGCTCCATGCTCCCCTCTCCAAATTCTATCAATCCTTGTTAAGCCGAAATCTTATCAAACCTTTGGATCCTCGTCCATTTCCAAATCTACTCACAAGAAACTTCAAGGCAGATGCCCATTGCGCCTTTCACCAAACAGCTGGCCATACCACCGACCAATACTTTCACCTCCGAAACATGATCCACGGTCTGATTGATCGGGGTACCATCGCCCCACCAGCCAATCCCAAGCCAAACACTACTCACAACCCACTTCCAAATCATACCAATGCCATCTTCTTAGAAGAGAACCCAGAATTTGATCCTTCAACACAAATCACACCTATATACTTTCCTAAACCTCTCTAAATTTGCCCATATTTCCTCCTACACCCTACTAGCCTTGTTGATTAGGCATTGTCACTCCTTACTAGAGAATGCATCGTTGTCCGTACCCATTCTAAAAATGGAGGCATGGAATTATCAGAAGTCTTAAACCAACTCCTAGAGTTCGGGCTAAAATTGCCCTCACAGATGGTCATTGATTGCCAGAGATTCAGTACGCTATTCTTGGAAGCATGAAAATGGGTCCGAGAGTTAGAGAGCTGGGTAGTACTAACCGATGAAGTCAGTTTGGATGACGTCATCCAGATCATGGCATAATTATTCAGGCAAACCAACATAATTTGCAGTATTACCGAGTTATTCGATGCTTTGAAGCTATAAGGGCGCCTGGTCCCTTCAGCCTCACATATCCCCATAGAATGGGAAGAACTCTATGAAGAAGCCGTTGGAGTTGTGGAATGCATCAACTTTACATGGAAAAATAGAATTGTTGCCACCGGATGGGGGTAAGAGTTCGAAAATTTGAATGAAGAACAAGCTTTTGAGAAAACTGGCCTGGTAGCCGACATGTGTGGAATGATATCATTTGAAGAACTCCTTGAAGAAATAAATAAGGTGGTAGAGAAACTCGAGATTGATGAGGACATGAGATTCATGTTTTTTTATTCTTCAGTAAATCACATGACCATATTAGGGAGGCATTACCAGATCCCAAGCTCACTACCAGAAAATGACAAAGGGAACGGCGTGAAAAATCTTCCTATGCTAGAGATAACCCTCGAGGATAGTAAGATCCTCAATCAACTAAAGAAAACTTAAGCTAACATCTCTCTATGGGGGCTTTTCATGTCTTCTCAGCTGCACAAAAATTCTCTAATCAAGTTGTTCACTGGACCCACAGTTCATCAGTCCACCACACTAGAAGAAGCGGTAAATTTGGTCAGATCCTTGACCTCTACTCGAATGCTATCCTTTTTTGAATAAGAAATCCCCAAGATTGGGCCAAACAACAATCATGCACTCAACATCTCCGTCGAAGTTATAGGAAAGGTCGTGCCACTGTCTCTTATTGATAATGGATCCGCCTTGAATGTCTTCCCATTGAGAGCCTTCAAGTGTTTAGGCCTGATAGAAAGTGACCTCGCTCCAACCTTCGCTGTTGTGCGTGCCTACGATAATACCCATCGGTAGGTGATGGGATCCATAAATCTTGTAATATGGGCTAGACCTATAAACCTTGTCATTGAATTCCAAGTTATTAACATCCCAGCCTGCTTCAACATATTACTAGGACAACCTTGGCTCCACGGTATCAAGGGAGTGTCTTCCCCACTCCATCAAAAATTAAAGTTCTTTACCGATGGACGGGTCATTACCATATTGGACGACGACGATAATGCCGATGGTGCAAGCACCAGCAGTCCAATCCTTGAGATACAGCATGAGTCAAGTGATGTGCTCCTATCAGGATTTCGGGTTGAACCACTTCTACTCCCGACAGGGGACAACTTCAAAGAAAGGGTTTGTCCAGAATATGACCCTTATGTCAATGTCAATGTGATTCAGATGTTCAAAAATATTCATTTTATGCTCGAACTAGGGCTAGGACAAAGACAACAAGGGATACTCGAGCCGATTAAACTGAAGAAGGCTTTCTTTCCTTATGGTTTGGGGTATCAACCGTCAGAACAAGAGCTCAGAATGATCCGTTAGTCTTGACCAAAGAGAAGACTGTACCACGTCCATACTATCCCAGGTGACTCCTTGAATGGACGATTAATTAAAGAGGGTGAAGACTTCCCATTTTGCGGCTTTCCAAAACCATGGTTTGACCATACAGACAAGAAAATGAAGCATGGCATGGAGATCTTCTTCCAAAACAGCTACCCATGGTCCGAGAGTTCCCAACACCATGTACAACCGCTCATCAAAGATACCGAAGAGACTGAGGAAAGTGACTCCGAATATTCCTTCAACTTACAGACACTGGGGCTGACACTCTGAATGGTTCACTCTGGCACTACATCACCGGATCCGTCCCAACTGATTAAATTTATTGATACACCTCTCCTCAATTGGCATGTTGTCTAGTTCTACCCACTAAAACCTCCCCTAATCCTAATGTTTACCCCTTTTCTTCTTCTATTGTCTATCCTTGTTCAAATGTAATTGAGTCGTCTTTTGATAAGGTTCTCAATATTGTTTTTCCTCTCAATGAAATAAATGAAGATTTTAAGTATCTTCTTGTGCCTTACATAAACTGTCTAGATTCTAATCAAACTTTTGATGATGATGATTTTGCAAATGAACAATTCTTAACTGATCTAAATAAGGTTAATAATAAACAACATAACCGTGTTCAAGTTAATAAAAAAGAGACTGTTGTTATTAACCTCGGTTCTAGTAGCCAACTGCGTGAGATTAATATAGGGGCTACCCTTAACGAGCATGAGCATGCAAAACTCAAAGAATTGCTAAAGGAATTCGTGGATGTCTTCGTATGGTCCTACGATGATATGCCCGGCATTGATCCTGAAATAGCTCAGCACGAGATCCACACTCTCCCAGATTACAATCCGATTAAACAAAAGTTGAGAAAACTCTGCACCGAATGGTCGCTCAAAGTCAAAGAAGAGGTGGTAAAATAGTTGAACGTAGGCTAGCCAACATAGTGCTCGTGCCAAAATCAGGAAAAAAAGTTCAGATGTGTGTAGACTATCAGGATTTGAACAAAGTCTCTCCAAAGGATGATTATCTGCTACACAATATCGACATGATTGTGGATAACATAGCCCGTCATGCTCTCAAGGCATTCATCGACGGTTTTACCGAATATAACCAAATCAAAATGCACCCAGACCACCAAGAAAAAACCGCATTAATCACCCCATGGGGAACCTTTTGCTACACTGTCATGCCATTTGGTCTCAAAAACACTGGGGCTACCTACTAGAGGGTTTCCATAACCATCCTGCATGATTTGATTCACAAAGAAGTTGAGTTCTATGTGGACGATATGATTATCAAATCCAAGACTAGGGAAGATCATGCTCCCTCTCTTCGAAAGTTCTTCGAAGGACCGTGACAGTATCAGATGAGACTCAATCTGCAGAAATGCATCTTCGGCGTTACAAAGGGAAAACTCTTGGGATTCATGGTCAGTGATAAAGGGATAGAAGAAGATCCTTCCAAGATGAAAGCCATACTTGAGATGCCACCTCCCCGAACAGAGAAAGAAGTTTAAGGCTTCCTTGGGAAATTACAATACATCAGTCGGTTCATTAGCCAGTTAACCTCAATCTGCGAACCTATCTTCAAACTCCTCTGAAAGGATTCAACTAAAGTTTGGAAGGAAGCCTGTCATAAATCTTTTGACCGGATCAAATAATATTTGACCCAACCCCCGGTACTCATGCCACCACAGCCTGGTCTCCTTTTGCTCCTATACCTAACCATAACCGACACTGCAGCTGGGGCTTTGCTAGCCCAATACCTTGAAGATTCCTGCAAAGAAAGAGACATCTATTATGCTAGTCACAAATTGGTCGGGTATGAGGTTAACTACACAGCTTTGGAAAAAGCGTGTGTCGCACTTGTCTGGGTCACCCAAAAGTTACGGCACTACATGCTCGCCTTCCCCATCAAACTTGTATCCCAAATGGACCCCATCAAATACCTGCTTGAGAAATCAGCCTTGTCCAGTCGAATGGCCCGATGGTTGATGCTCCTAGCCGAGTTTAATATCGTGTACGTCATGTAAAAAACCATAAAAGGAAGATCCATCTATAACTACCTCGCTAATTACCCCGTAAAAGAAGATGATGTCTGGATCTCTGAATTCCCAGATAAAAACATCCTCTGCATTGCTCAAGATAACCTTCGATGGTAAATGTTCTTTGACGGCACTGCCAATAACAAAGGATATGGCATTGGGATACTTCTGATTTCCCCAGATGACTCTCACACTTCCATCGCCATTAAGTTGGATTTCCCCTTCACCAATAACATGACTGAATACGAGGCATGCCATAGTGGGCCTCAAAGTCGCTCTCAATAAAGGTATTCAATGCCTAGACGTCTATGGGGATTCTGCCCTCATCATTGGTCAAGTGCTCAGAAAGTGGAAAGTCAAGGACGAGAAACTGCAACCCTTTCATGCCCACTTAGAAGAACTAGCCTCCCAATTCCAAGATATCACCTTCTATTACTTACTCCGATCAAAAGATAACCTAGACGATGCCCTTGCTACCTTAGCCTCCATGGTCGACATGCCCGAAGGAATAACAATGATCCCCTTCCAGATTCAAAAGTAAGATAAACCAACCCATTGTTACCACATTGAGCTCGTCACGGCAGAAAATCCCGAGATTGCCAATTATTGGTACTATGATATCTGGTGCCTCCTCAAGAATGGTAGGTATCCCGAGGGTTCCAACAAGAAAGATCGAGCAACCCTTTAAAGACTGGTTGCTCAATACACATCAGTCACAAAGCACTGATCAAAATAAACTTCGATGGAAGTCATCTGCACTGCATTACAGGGGCTAACATTAAAAAGATAATGCAAAAGATCCACAACAGGGAATGCGAACCTCACATGAATGGTAGCATGCTCGCCAAGAAAATCATCCGACAAGGTTACTACTAAACCACCATTACCCAGGATTGCACTGCCTATTTACGGAGATGCCTTAAATGCCAACAGTTCTCCAACCTTCAGCATCTGCCTCTGCGCGAATTATACAACATAACCTCTCCCAGGTCGTTCTCCACTTGGGGTATCGACATTAGAGGGAAGGTTACACCGAAGGCTTCCAATGGGCATGAGTTCATCCTAGTTGCCATTGATTACTTCACCAAATGGGTTGAAGATGAGTCATACGCTGTGCTAAACGCTAAGAAACTGGCCAAATTCATAAAAAAAACATCATCTACCGGTATGGGGTCCTGCACGAGCTAGTGTCAGAAAATGGATTACATTTCGAGCAGAATTCACAGAGGTGGTCAACAAGTATGCGATTCAGAGACACAAATCTTCTCCCTACCGACCTCAGACCAGCGGTGTCGTTGAAGCCGCCAATAAAAACCTCAAAGCCATCATCAGTAAGATGACCGAAAGCTATCAGGATTGGGCTGATCGGATCCCGTACGCCCTCTGGGGCTACCGAACCTCCATTCAAACCTCTACTGGGGCTACCCCTTACTCTCTACTCTACAGCATGGAAGCAGTCCTACCAGTGGAGCTGGAAATACCCTCATTACGCGTCATTCTTAAAAGCAAGGTCAACAAAGAAGACTGGTGCCAAAGCTGTCTTGATAAGTTGACCCTCCTAGACGAAAGGAGATTAAAATCTCTATACCACATACAAGGCTACCATCGTCGAATAGTGAGATCATTCAACAAAAAAGTCAAGGACCGCGGTGCCTGAGAGAGGGACCTAGCCCTCAAAGAAATCATGGAACCCATCTGGGACCCCAGGGGGAAATTCAATCCCAATTGGAGTGGCCACTACATTGTCAAGAAGATCTTGTCCGGCGGTGCCGCCATGCTCACCGACTTAGATGGGGAAGAGATGGCTCGTCCAGTCAACCTTGACCGTCTCAAGAAGTTCTACCCCTGGTCCAAAATCTCGACGCGCTAGACTCTTCTCATCTCCCTTCTATTCTTAAAAAAAATTAAAAAAAATCTCTTCATTTCCCCTTACCCAGAACTACGTGGGCCTGATCCTCTGCAAAAAACCATTTCAAACAAAAATTTTTAAAAACCCCAGAAGTACATAGGAAGCTCATACTCCTTAATGATCATGGCCCTTTGTTTTCACAAAATACTATTCTTTTCTTATCTCCGAGAACGACAGTAAATTCCAACATGTATTTGAACAAAAGGATTATGTATGCCTTAGCGATCGGTATAGATAATTCAACCAAAAAAAAATTCATCGAAAGGCACAGTTGGATGATCAGAAACTTGTTTATTTCACTAATAAGAAATTATGGTATATATCGCATAAATAAACAGATAACTCCCTTCCCCCTACCTTCCTAAAAAATCCAAAATAAAATCCGCACTTTTATTCCCCATTACAAAAAAAACCATCCTACCCACAGCTACCAAAGGAGCCTGCTCCGTCATCATCATCTACATCCTGGGGTCCTCAAATTTCCCCTGCCTGAACCGAACGTCGTAGACACTCCATGGACTGATAAGCTCTAACCAACTTTGAAAGACCACAACACCTCCTTCCATGGTGTCAAAAAATACAAGCCACCTTTGTCCAGTCTCCACTACCAACATTTTGCTAACTACTTTCCTCCATAACCACTTCATATAATCCTTAGGGATATGCCAAACTCTCCCAAGCGACTGAGAGAGATGGGTCGATGGATGCCGATTCTCCCGTATAGAGCCAAAACGCATGCGCAGATGCTCCGTCAAATCTTCTATCGGAAAGAAATTCAGTGTTTAAGGTGGCACGGTCTGTGCCTAGCCAAATTGGCGCAGAAGTCTCAAAGGGAAATAGAAAGAGGTTTGTCTGAGACCAACCAGCCGCACATACGAGTATTCTCCAAGATCTAGAACAGGCAGCAACTGTCCCCACCAAGGCACTGACCAGTACAGATTCCAAGCAATCCAATTCCTCCAGCTCTCAATATCTAGGCCAACGTTGAAGAAGAGGCACGAAAAGAAGTTCGATACAACCGACAAAGGATATTCTGGAAGAGTCACCAGGCGGAGTCTTTCAGACAACCACATTAATAGCATCATGGGGCTACCCCGTAGGAAGTCAGAACAACCTTCCCACGAGGCATCCAGACCGTTCAGGGTCTCCACTAGTATCACCACCGCAGGATTGCGACAGTATGACATCTATGAAGTAATGGCTGCAAGTTGCGAATACACCCGCAATTCCCCAGTCACCAGCAATAATTTTGATACTAAGCCCAAAGCAATAGCTCTAGCATAACCAGCATCGCCTACTTCCTACAGATATACGGACTGCAGCACCACCGGGAGGGAGATCATTCCCCCAATAACCATTGATTTAGCCACCGAAGGCGAAATGCGAAGAAGCCCAGCCATCAAATCCCTGGGAAAATTTGGGTATAGTCGCAACTACACTGGTATCTATCCCTAGCAAGGCAGAAAAGTCATCGTAGGTAGGACAAACTTCATCCAACCCAAAACGGAATACATGGTCTTCGGGGTACCAAAATTGTACCGTTGCCATCAACAGGTTCCACTCAATCGGTCGATTGCGCCACAAAGAGACTCGATGCATGTTGAAAGCATCGTAGTCAAAGTTATAAGAGCACATCGCTTCCAAGGCTTCGAGGTAGTTAGTGATAGAAAAGCTTTTGCGGATATGTTCATCGTTGCTTGAAAAGCTCCTTTCTAATCAAAACCTCAAATACCTACAAAATATAATAAACTCAAGTGTTGCGGTAAGTAAGGGTATCAATCCACTTTCTAGGGAGTAAAGCACATGGAACAAATTCAATTGTAATTCACTTTTTATTTTCTTTTTGTGCTTTTTCACTTTTTTAATTTTTTTAGCTTTTTCAATATTAAAACAATAGGGAGAGGTGAAATGATTTAAACTAAACTAAACTAATGTGATATGATAATAACTAACTAGAAACTTACTAAAATGAAAATTAAAGTCTAACACTAAAATAAAAGATAAAGTGAGGTAAATAATTGTGAAAACAATCAAGGAGTGGGTTTACACCACAAATTTTAGTTATTCGAATTAATTAATTTAATTATTTGAATTCTCCCAAATTAATATCAAAATTACAAACCAACTCTCGTTGCAAGTGTAATTATAATAGTAATCTTTTAGAAAGTTAAGTTTAACACCCCACAACTCTAGAAAATTAGATCTACACTCCTTTTAATTAATCACCCGCTAGGATCGATCAATTAGAATTTATGTCAATCTTAGAAATTAAATTTAGAGTTGAAATTCAAATGATAATACCCCACTCAAGAAACCCCTATCTCTAGTTCGAATCTAAAATGGGTATTATCACTAAAATTTCGATTTTCTCTCGAAAATCATTTACCCTCTCTCGAGGCATAAATCTAAGGGTGAGGGATCAAATTTAACATTCAAAGGGAAATTTCAAGTAATCAAACTAATTAAAATAAAATAATATCAAATAAGGGTTTCACCCCACCCCTTGAAAGGGGATTTATCCTAACATGATATTAAACATGACAAATTAATAACCAGGGCTACTAAAATAAAAGAGAAGAGAATAGAACAAGCAATCCAAATCTCTTTGAGAAAGTTAAACTCTATTCTTCCAAATTGAAGCATACACCACTTAATTGAGCATCCAAATGATTTGAAATTGAAATATTCACTCAATTAACTCTCTTACAATATTTAATCTCACAAATATCTAAAAATAAAAAAGGAAAAACTATTTACAAAGGATTATTTTCTCTACAATTCTCTCTCTAAAATTCCTATCTAAAAGCTCTTTTTTTTATTTGGGGTCTTCTTCTTCAGTTTATAGTAGGCATGGAGCATGGGGGTAAAAATGGGAATTGTCTATGGTGAACATATGGGAAAGGTGAGAGCACATGTACATGGGGATGTGAGGATATTTGGAAAAATCTGATTTGGGTGCACATGGGGGTAATTTTGGGAAAAGGGGGATAAGTAGGTAGTTGGGGGTATTTGGGTCAAATGGTTTAAGTGGCACATGTGGGTTTTGTTGGCATTTGAGATTGGCTTTGTTTGGTTTTGAATTTGCAGGTCGTGGCTTACATGTGGAGGTTCAAAGTTGGAAATGATTTTGAGTGGGTTTCCAAATGGGTCTTGAAATGGGTATGGGTTTTGGTTGGTTAATGGGTGGAATGGATTCAAGGTTTTATGGGTATGGAGCTCGGTTTGGCGCCGTCGGGGTTTGGACGTCACCGGACAGAGGGGTGTCGCCGGCGTTGAGGCTGAGGTCGCGCCTGGAGGGTGAGAAACAGCGGCGGGTTAGGTGACGAGCGCCAGAGCAGGTTGGATAGGGGCTGGGCGGCGACAAGGGTCATCGGATCCGGCGGTTATGGCAGGACGGTTTTTGGAGGTCGTCGGTGTTGGTTTGAGGAAGATAATGAGGGTGATGATTGTGTGGGTGAGGGTGCATGGACTAATGTGTGGGTGAGGTTGTAGGGTAGTTAGGTGGGGTGTGTTTGTTTTAGGGTGTGTCTTTGTGTGTGTGTGTTTATGTTTGGACTCAATTAAAATTTAAAACTAAAAAAACAAAATCTAACTAAAAAATAAAACAAACTAATACGGGTCTAAGGTGGATCGGTTCATTTTAATTTTGGCTTCTTCGGTTCGCTTCCGGTCCGGGGTGTACTGGCTTTTCAACAGGCGGATCGATCCGGCTGAGGGGCGGACCGGTCCGCAGGCAGATCGGTTCTTTTCTCTGGACGGACCGGTCTGGCTGTGCAGAATTCTGATTCCTCCTCTTCTTTGATATTCGGATCCGTTGATGACTATATATATCTTGAATTTCTTCAACGGTGTAACGGCGTACAACATAACAAATTAATAATGGACAAAAATATCCTTACAAAATATCAAAGTACATCTCCTAAACTTTCCAACAATCCACCCCGTGCACGATTTGGACGGACCATGCGGACGAACGATCCATTTGCGTCCGACGATTCCCCGTTCAATGGACTGACGAATGCTTCCAATCCATATTTGACCCAAAGTCAACTACCGAACCCGGGAACATTCCAAGGACTTTCTAAGGTTTTTGAATTACCTTTCCAACGGTCCACCCTGTGCATGATTCTGATCAACGGTTTGCATTCTGCGGCTAAATTTCCAAAAAGGCCTGAAAGATACTGCCAAACGGCAGGTCCCAGACCCTGCCTATTGGTAGTGTGCCTAAACGCACCTGCCGAACGGTAGAAACAGGGCTATGCCGATCAGTAATTATTTGGGCCTATAAAAAGGAGGACTGACCTCACTTGCAAAAGGAGCCCAGATCTGATAGATATCACTCTGAGCAGATCCAGAAAACCTCTCTCGAAGTCAGCGTGATTTCTACACCCAAATCCCTTTCCATCATCCTTTTCACCAAACTTGGTGAATTCACTACCCTGCATCATCATCCAAGTCTAAGGGCTGCTCTCCAACATTCAAGATCAAGCTCAAGATCTTCAAGAAGGTGCAATTTTCTCAACTTTCTCCTTAAATTGTCATAAATTCGCAATATATTGTTTTGTTACTTAGCACTTTTATTATTCCATCTCATACATCCTAATATACTTTTTATTTAGTATTATTGCACATCCCTTATTTTCACATAAATAAAAACCCAAAAAAAGAAGAAAAAGAGGGTTTGCTCATAAATTCCAAATGAAAATTCTCATACTTTTCTTACACTTTTCTCACAACTAAAACACTTTTTATACACCCACACAAATAAGAGAATACCCGATTGGATTTATGGGATAAACCCCACCTCTCGTTTTGCATGCAAACTACGAGGACTTTGATGCCTCTATAGGCTACCTAGGCATCTCGGGGTAAAACCCGAGACTCGAGTCCTATTTTTTACTTTTTCTCTCATTTTTTGTTTTCTCTAAACTCCACTCTCTTATATTATATATATATATTCCTAGTGGCGTATTATCCCACATGCATTATCATTCCCTCATAACGATCAATGTAAGGATAATTGCCTAAATCCTATTTTCTAATATTTTTATGCCTTCCTACGGATGACTCGCTTTACCTCTTCCATGGTTCAAGTCGATGATTCCTATCTCCACTATATATACATATGCACACATATCACGGGGAAAATAAAGGAAAATAGCAAGAAACCATGAGAGACCGAAAGGGCGGAATGGGTGCCTAACACCTTCCCATTTCGTAACTTAGCCTCCGGACCCTTCTCGAATCATTTTGGTTTTGTATGCACCAGTATGTCTTTGGATTCTGTCCTTCGGGATGGCTTCCCCTTTTCTTCTGTCTGGTAAAATAGACTGGCGACTCTAATCTCTCTACATCATTTACCTCACCTCAAATGATGTCGGCCGAAGCGCTCCTGAGAGGGATGCACGGGACCTAAATGGATCCTCCATCGCGCTTCGAGGATTAAGGATGGACACACCAGCCATTGCACCCTAAATTCTTTCTAGTCTCGCGCTAAACTGACAGTTAATTCTAGAACTTCCAAGTATAAATAAAGATTTTCACCTAGGATTGTCTTAGGCAATAGCGATGCAAATCCCAAGTATCTCTTCAATTTTAGAAAGGATGTTTCGGATTTGTTATTCTATTCGAAAGTCTTTCTTAGCACCTTAAAGAATGGGAGACACCTATCAGTTGCTCTAGACAAAAATCTGTTTAATGCTACCACTCCTCCTACCAATCTTTGGATATCCTTTTTTCTCGCGGGAAGCTATATGTTGATTAGTGCTTGGATCTTGTCTGTGTTTACCTCTATGTTCTTTCAGATTAACTGTGAAACCCACGAACATTACCTCCTTAACTCTAAAACACATTTCGTGGGGTTGAGCTTCATTTGATGTTTTTTCAGTTGGTCAAAAGTTCTTCCAAGGACATTGATATGGTCGAAATATTTCTTGCTCTTCGTCAGCATGTCATCTATGTAAACTTCCCTAGTTTTTCTGATCTGATCTTTAAAGATCATATTAACCAGACTTTGGTATGTTTCTCTATCATTTTGAGCCTAAAAGGCATAACATTGTACATTATGTACCTTGACTAATGATGAACGAAGTTTTCTCCTAATCTTTGGCTTTTTTTTATCTAGTTGTACCCCGAATAAGCGTACATGAAACTAAGCTACTCATCCTCCATTGTATCTTCAACCAATTTATAAAATCTAGGCAGAGGGTAATAATATTTTGGACAAGATTTATTGAGATCGTTTAAGTCTATGCACATACGCTAGTTGTCGTTCTTCTTTCTAACCATGATGACACTTAAGAGCCATTCCGAATACTTCACGTCTTTGATGAGCTCTACTTTTTGTAATTTATCCACATCTTCTTAGATTTCCACATTTTTCTACGAATAAATACACGAAGATTCTGTTTTAATGGCTCAGGATCCTTCATTATGCTGAGCTCGGGGTAGATGAATTCTTGATCTATACTTAGCATATCTTCGTGGCTCCAGGCGAATAAATTCTTTTACCTTCTTAAGAACATAGATATCTCCTTCTTGAAGGTAGGATCCAGTGACAAACCGATCAGGGATGTTCATTTTGGGTGTTCATCATCTAGTGTCGCTGGCTATATCTCCTCAATTAACTGGAGCTTGACTAACTTATATTTATCTCGAGGATCTAACATCTTGATCTGATAAGTGGTAATCAATTTCTTTTCCTATTCCTATTCCGTTTATGTGTAATAGCACTCGTGAGCTTCCACTTGATTTTCTTTCACCACACTGACCCCGTAATTAGTAAGGAACTTCCGGCACTAGTGAACAGTTAATGGAATAGATTCAAACTTCTTTAATTCGACCCTTTCGAATATGATACTGTAAGATAAAGGAACATTAACATCCAGAATTAAAAGGAGGATATTTTATGTTCGACATATTTTCCTATCATCGATTACAACTTCAAGCTATATAGTTCCTAAGGAAAACACCTTCTGCCCCTAAAATCCTATGCCAGGTTTGTGATACGCCTCTAATGTACTATCCTTTAGCTTTAGATTCTTGAAATACTTATAAAATTGGACATCGGTCGAGCTGCCATTATCAACTAGGATTCCTTCCACCTTGCTATCATGTACTACCATGGTGAGGATCGGGGGGTTGTCATGGGGGAACAACACACAAGACAAATCATTTTTAGAAAAACAAACTATATAGGGGATCTTTATCTTCCACCCTGGGGAAAGTTTCCATAATTCCAGCTAAGTTAATCTATTTAATATTGGCACAAGCCTTTGCCAAATTTAGGAATGCTTATCTCTCTCCCGATCCATCTTCATCGCTAGTGTGTCCCCCCTTTATAAAGTTGCATCTAAACGAGAACATCTTAACCTCATGAACATGCTCATTAGGTTTCTTAGGCAGGTCATTATCATCTTCCGAATCATTATCCCGACCTCCTTTCTTCTCGTCCTCCTTTTTATAAGGGTATTTTGATCGCCTTCTAGGTTCTTGGTGATCCCGTCTATCTAATCAATCTTCAAAGCTAGATAGTCATCCATTTCTCGACCATAGTCTGTATAGAACTCGCAGTATTTGGTTTTATCTCTCATGTTGATAGGATATTTATCTTTCTCGGCCATTTTAGATCATTACTTCCTCAAATCTCTTTGAGGATAAGGTGCACCCCCATAATCAATAGGGTATATTCATCAAACTTTCTTGGTTTGTCATTAGATTTTTTATTATCCTTGAAGTATTTCTTCTTCTCTGAGCTTTTGCTAGCATTGGCCTTATAATCTCTTGAATCCTTTGCTTCCATATCTTCATCGGCATTTATAATCTTGTCGGCCTTAGACAATAGCTCGGACATTGTGCTTAGTGGCTCCTTGGCTAACGATTAGAACCACTTTCTAGGTTGGAGGCCACTCCTGAGTGTTGTGATTATTGTCTTCTCTTCACAGTCAATGACCTCCATTTTTTTGGTATTAAACTAGATAATAAACTTCCTCGTCATCTTGTTTGTTCTCTAACAAATAATTAATAAAATGGGCCATCCTCTTGCTCGACTTCGAATTGAAATTGTTGATGACGAGATCGGACAGTTATCAAAAATTTAAGATTTGACCTCTTGGTAAATCATTGTACTAAATTTGGGTCAAACCAGTAATTGTACTGAAGAATTCTCGACAATGCATCTCATCCGGGATGGAATAAATATCTAAATTAACTTGGTATTGGTCTATATACAACATAGAATTTGATGTTCCATCATATTTGAGGGTGATGACTGGTGGTTTGAACTTCGCGGGTGTTAGATAACCCATGATTGATGATGTAAAATGGGACCCTTATATGAAACCTCCTCGCAGAGGGTTCTTCGTCTTTATGACCTCGCCCGCACAATCTCCCAGGTGTTGGATTGACCCTTTCCAAGGTTGTTCTTCCTTATAGTCCTTAATCGACACTGTATTTCCTACTCATCCTAGACTTTTAGCTGAGCTCACTTTCTGGGAAGTCTGCTCGGCCTTGGATGACCCTCACACACTCAGCCTGGACATGTCTAAAATTTCAATCCTTCTTATTTTATCCCTTTTTTGTTCTTTTCTATGCTCCTTAAGCCCCTTATATTGGTAGGCTCTATCAGCTCTTGGACTCAGTCGGTCAAATGGGGACCCTCTGCCAAGCCTCTCTAAAATTCTTAGGCACTCGAGGGAGTTAGTCTCGTCATCATCATATCCACCCGTTACGATGGTAAATGTGGCTCTTAGGCGGAAAAACTTGTCAAATCGTTCGAATCCATTGTACCTGGACTTGTTAGCTTCCCCGTACGAACCCCAATCTAGTCGTTTGGGATTTTTTATAGCCCTCTCATGGTATATCTTTCTTTTATCTCTGTGTGGGGATAGTGGAGGCATCTCTTCCCTCCAATTTGGTACTTCAACCCCTGTTGAGATAGTGGGGTTCTCTTCGAGCCTCCTCTGTCGATTAGGATGCTTTACGTAAACTATCTGATGTACTCTTGCATAGCTTCTTAGACTCTGTCCATGTGATGTAATATTCCCTACATGTCACTCCTGCCTACAAGCATGGAAGACAAACCTTCCTCGGTAGCCCTAATACTTTCTAGATTCTCGCCCTTTTTCGTGGAGTTTCTAGAAAATGAGAGTATTGCAATTGAGATAACTGGGTGATAATAAGAGTTTTAATAAAAGGTTGATCCAGAATTGAAAGAACCAAGTCCGATGATGGACTTGAAGGATAAAAGAGGAACAAAGGAGGTTTGTAAACAAATGGGATGGAAACGAAAGAAATAGTGGTGAATCAAAACTAGATGTCCTGGAATTTGAAAGAAAGATATCGCTAGAAAGTTACAATAGGGTTGTCACTTCATTCTCATAAATTCCGCCAATCTGTTATCGGCTAAAACTAGTGTATGGATTGATGTCATAACTTAATACACAAATCTTAGATTTTTAACAAATAAAGATAGGTATATCCCAGTAATACTGATCTAGAGCAAATATTATAGAGAAAAGATAAGAGAAAAGGAGATGGAAACCATATTTACATGGGTCAACCCAAGATGGCGCCTACATCCACAGGTGTGTAGTGATTGTATTAGTTTTCGTGGGAAAATCTATCGATGAATGGAATATTACAAGCTCTCTAGTTTACTCTACAAATGGGGAGTATAACAGTAGGAAAATAGTCTCTCGAGCCCCTGCACCAGGGATGGCGTGCTCTACTTATATGTGTTGTTAGTGGATATAAAATTGAATATAAAGTGATAGGTTTCATGCCTTTATAGGTGAGGCAGGTGAACCTTTACATACATTGGTGGGAGAATAAATAAAACCCATGTTTTCCCCTAACAGTGGCGGAATAAAAAAATATATGTCCCACATACATGTCTGGTCAGTGCAACTGGCGTCTTCTTATCCTCTGGATCATGCTGACCTTAATGGTCTTATTTATTTGTAATTAAATAGTCAAGGATTATACGAGGTTGAACACCCTTATACCTGAGATGACCTTCCTATACCTAGCCGACTAGACATTGAGCATAGCCGACCACATTTCCTACCCCTAAAGGGGACACATGTCATAATTAGGGAGTCCTACAAGGTGTTCCACATTTAGGGTATAACACCATCTATAAACATGAATAAGGTAGTCAAATTCAATCCTAAATATGTGTTCTAAATCCCATAATTAAATACATAACATGGACTATAAACAAGTCATAAATTATATATGTGATAAAGAAATTGATTTTTTTCTTGACAATATGAATAATGAATCTTTACGCATTTGATCCATTGTTCTTCTTCTCCCAAAGTTACTTATGTTCTCCCAAAGGTCCAAAACTTCCAGGGTTTAACTCTCTGATGTGATTATTGAGGTCTAACACTCCTAATTAATACATCAATTAGTAGGTCCCTATTAGGCCTATTTTTAGGCATCCAAGTGAGCCTACAATACTACCAAGAATAATCTAAAACTTAGCTATATCTACATCGTGTGTCCAATTTAGAATAATAAAAACACGTAACTGTGATCCGTGTTACTCTAGAGTCCACTCCACAATGTAGTACCTCATATCTCATGGAAATACCTCAAAACATAAAATAAAATAAGTACATATTCATTTTACACGTAATCGCATATAGTCCAACTAAATTAATTGCATCGATTAATTAAATATAACATGCAGCGTGAATAAATCACATAACATGCAAATTTAATCATCATCAAGATATGCATTTTATTATTATTATTTCACTCGAGTAATAATTAATTTATTAATTTATTCTCACAACTAATAATTATTAAATAAATACCAAAAATATGAGGTGTTACAATCTTCCCCCTAATAAAGGAATTTCGTCCTTGGAATTTACTACATACCTGATTAGATGAGTTCCGGATACCTCTCTCTCATGTTATTCTTCTTTCCCACGTCTACCCGTCCTCATTGGGATGCACCCACTAAACACGCACTAATGGAATTACCTTGGAGCAAAGTTTTTTCTCCTATTGATCGAAAATGGAAACTAGCTGTAATACCCCGTATTTTAATGCTATATTAATTTGGAGATTTATTAATATTAATGTGAATTATTTATTTAATAAAATCCGAAAATATATTATGTTATAATTATTAACGTGACGAGAGTTAGTAAGTATGGGAAATTTATTGAATATTACTAATGAGCAAAGTAATATATATTATTGGTTATATTGAAGGTCACGAGTGAATAAAATGACAATTTTGGAAATTTGAGTCAGGACGCGCCCGTGTCGCGTCGGGACTAATTATTGATAAATAAAAGTGAATATTTCATAAGTTGTTCGTATGGTCGTTTTGAGTGCGCCAACGCGTCCGGAGGGGTCGAGATAGTCAGAAAAGTATACCCGGGGGTTTGATTTGGGTCTTGGGGCGTTTTTAGACTTAATTAGTACTCCGGGAGGGCATTTTACTCATTTTGTATTTTTGGGTAATTAAACCCACGAAAATTAAAGGGGCTATATCAGATGTTTAGGTTATCTCCTAGGGTTAGATAACTCAAAACACTAGAACGGCCATTGGAGAGGAGAGGAGAGGAGAGAGCTCTCAAGGCATTCCAAGGCTCAAAACTCACCCGTTTGCACCGCCAAAGCGTAGATCGCGAGACGGGGAACACAACCACACCAATTTCGGCACCAAACCAGACTTCTGAAAATCCCAGGCAAGTGTTTATCTTTCTTATTTCGTTGATGCATATTTCATATTAGTTTAGGAATGATTAGGATGAATTGTATGGAAGAAAAACCCAATTTGAGATAGGAAATTGCATGTAGTGATGACTTAAATGATATTATGGAAACATTTTGTGATGTAGAGGATTAAGCCACGAAATTTTGATGTTGTATAAGAAGGAACCACGAAATTTTGATGTTGTATAAAAAGAAAACCTTAGAGCCAATCAGAATAAAGGAGAAAAATCGCGCTTCAGGACCCCCGAACCGGTTCACATGTTCCTCGAACCGGTTCGCCCCCCAAACCGGTTCGCCTTTGGGTTCGTGAATGTTTTCTGGTATGGGGTGCTTTTTCTTCTATTCAACACTTAGAAAATTTTTCTTGTTTTCTTTCCTTTCTTCCTTGGCTTTTTCATCAACTTCAACGGGTCATAACTCATCAACCGTAGCTCGGATTTGGGTGCCGTTTCTTCCAGTGTTCTCGTTGTTCCGAGATCTTCAACTTTCCAATTGACTCCTCCTTCGGGATATGGATGCAGAATTACCAAAATGCCCTTGAACTTTCCTTCTTAGCTTTTCTTTCATTGTCCCGCTTTCTCTTTTGCGTTGCTTGCATAATTAACCTGTAAAACCAATAAGAGAAGCACGAAACACAAAATACTTGCCAACGAAGAATAGTAGCATAAATGTGCCTTAAATCCATATGGGTTACATCACTCGGGTTCACAAATGAACTAAAATTAGGGGAATAAATATACAATATTTATGTCCAATCACGTAGTAAGTTGGAAAAACCCTTCGAATTAAAGTTAGAAACGAACCATTATACTTGATATATAATAATGGGAAAATAAGGATAAATGTTATGAATGTGGGTTATGGGATAAACCTAAATTGATATAATAAAAGTTGTATATTTATATGATTGTGTATGCATATATTATATACTTGTGAAAATCATGCCCACGCTACTTGCTATCCCTGAGGTTACCGCGCTGGGACAGTCTTATCTCGATGGGACCTTTATGGGGGATATTGACTTGTACCCTAGAAGATAGATATCCTTGGTACAGGCTATCGATGTGATAGTTCAGACGGTCCTAAGAAACGCAGGCATGTGCCATCCTCTTAGAGACTTGGAATCTATGCTTCGCCTCAATATTGTTTGTGTATGTGTTAATACAATTCGAGAGTGATTCCGAATTTGTATTCCCCTTAATACGAGTGATACGGGGTTTTGGATAGTAGAGTATGCCCGCACCATAGTTTTTATTTGGTGTGCTGTTATAATATATATATATATTATACGAGTATTTAATATATGTATGAAATACTGGAATTTGGAACTGCCTACTGTGATATGGTAAGTAGGATATGGTTGATGACTCATATTGTAAATACTTGTTTTGAGAGAGTATAATATGACACTAGAAAACTTTATAAATTAATAAAGTTAAAATGAGAATTTTAGATACTAATTGAAATATTATTTTCAAACAATTCTATCGTTCAATTTTAAATCATGTGAATAACTTAAGATAAGTTAAATCCTTGGCGAAAGATAGTGTGATATATGAAGAGATAAACCATTGGGAAGGTTAGTGCGATAGGAGTGCACATTAGAAGAGAGGTGAGAATTTCTCAAGAGAGTGTCGCACTAATATGTTGTTGCATTGGCCTGTATCAATTTAAATACTTGCTAAACGAATTTTTAAATCATACACTATCGTGCTCTGACCCGTTCCTATTTCTCTTTCTCTCTTGTATATATATGTATATATTATAGGGGCCCAGCCACAGGGGCGTCTTGCTTAGGATCCCTTAGAAGGAACGTGCTGCAGCTTAGGTGGGAGTTGTAGGCCACTTGCTTAGACGATTTCATTTACTTGATTCCACTTCTATCATTCTCCTTATTGGGCATGTGTCGCCCTTTCCACTATTTATCTGTTTTATTGGGACATTTTTATTTCAGTTATTTCTAGTACTGTAACTTTGGGATTTATTCAGCATGAATGTTTTACTTTAAGTTTTAAATGTTGGGATTTTGAATGTTGAATGTTTAAATAAATTGGATTATGTTCCAGGATATTTGTGATATGATTTTTACTTATTAAAAATTTTGTTAATAAATAAATAAATAATTTTTCTTTAAAAATAAAACTTGAAAGGAATGTTAAAAATGGTTTTGACACTTAGCTTAATTAATTAGGGTGTTTAAATTGGAAATTTATTTTCAAGACAGTGATGCTAATAATGATCCAACTGTTCACCTTGATTTTAATTTAATAAAGGAGTGATCGCCCGGTATTTAACTAGGCGGGGTGTCACAGGTGGTATCAGAGCATCAGGTTCTAGTGTCCATAGGATCTGTACGTCTTCTTTTCTCTTTCAGCTTAACGTTTTTGCTATAGAGCCCTATTGTTAGGATTGTTGTATTTCTTCTATGATGATACGTCTTCAGCTATTTGAGATTTGATAATGACTGGAGACTAATAAACTTCTTCACATTTCAGATGCCTCCGAGACGTGCACCGAAGGATAGGCATGCCCAGGCCGAGCAGCCCGCAGCTCCGGCACAAGGCACTATGAATGCTAATAAAGTAGCCCCCATTGTTGCTCAGGCAGTGAATGCTGCGCTAACGGTGGTTCAGCAGGCTCCACCCCAGATTCAGGCAGTGGCGCCAGTACCAGCACAGCTTCCATCTGCATGGGAGAGGGTTAGGGATGCTTTTCAGAAGGCACATCCCCCTGAGTTCTCTGGTAGCTCAGATATCGTCACAGTCAGCCAATGGAAGAAAGACATCCAGCGGCATCTTCGTATGTATGAGTGCACCGACGTGCAAAGGTAGTTATTGGCTTCCTTTAAGCTGGTGGGGGTTGCTTTGCAGTGGTGGGAGTCCACTACCACCTTGGAGGAGAGGGACACGATCCCTATTCAGTCGTTCTGGGAGCGGTTTGACCGCAAGTACTTTCCGCCCGCCGTGCAGACAGAGATGAGACAAAAATTACTAAATTTGAAACAGGAGAACTCTACCGTTGTTGAGTATGCGGAGGAGTTTACGAGACTTCTCACCATAGTGCCGGATGAGGCACCTACTGAGAGTAAGAAAATTATGTTGTTTGTGGATGGGTTATCTTGGAGGATCCGTCAGCATCTTATACGGAATCTATCTCTGAGTACTTTCACTGATGTACTCAATGCTGCATTACTACATTGCCAGGATCACCGCTTCCATCTGCAGGGAAGCAAGAGAGCAGGAGAGTCCAGCCAGCAGGGCAGGACCGGGGGTAGTAGTGCTAGTGGGGCACCATCTCATGGACAGACTCGTCAGCACAAGCAGAGTTCCCATCAGGGGGACCCTGCTAAGCGATTCCGTTTAGGTGATTCCAGGCAGGGATTTGGGGGTTATTGGCGGGGTCAGCAGGGCCAGCAAGGCCAACACTGACAGCAGGGTCAGCAGCAGGGCCAACAGCGTGTTCATCAGGGCCAACAGGGCCAGTGGCGTAGTGGTAACGGCCAGCAGGGCCGTGGTCAGCAGGGTCAGAGGGGAGGCAACTTCAAAGGCCGATGTTTTGGGTGTGGTAAGCACAGCCATAGGCGCCAGGATTGTTCGGAGGGAGATAGGGCCCCACAATAGCAGGGTGCCCGTAATGAGGCACAGAGACCACTTTATCCACCTGCCCTCCCAGCTCCAGCCCAGGTGTCAGCCCTACCAGCCATTCCAGCAGCTCCAGTGCAGCAGGGGCAGTTACAGTACGGACGTGTCTATAATGTCCACCAGGCAGCAGCTCCACAGGCACCACCCGCGATTGAGGGTATGTTTCCTATCCATGGTACTATGGGTCAGGTTTTGTTTGATACTGGGGCGACGCATTATTTTATAGCTATGCATTTTTTGAAGGCCTTAGGGTTGTTAGCCATAGCAGAGAGCACAGTGACGTGTGTAGACTCACCACTAGGGAGTGGGTCTCTTATCTTCTTTATATGCCGGGGAGTGGGGGTAGAGATTGGTAGTTTGGTATTACCTGCAGACATGTTAGTCTTAGATATGCATGAGCATGATGTTATTATCGGTATGGATTGGCTTGCAGCTTATAGAGCCATGATTGATTGCTTCAGTGGGAGCATTGTTTTTGCCATTCCGGGGCAAGAGATGTTTGTAGTGGCGATGCCTCGCCCAGAGGGAGGTTCGACCGCTCATTTGTATTATATAGAGGAGGATACCTCTAAGGAGGTTGTGATTCCGTTAGACTCAATTCCAATTGTTCGTGAGTATTCCGATGTGTTTCAGGAGATACCAGGCCTACCCCCCAGTTAAGAGATAGACTTTGTCATAGATTTATTTCCAGATACGAGACCTATAGCACGCGCTCCATACCGTATGGCTCCGGCAAAGATGCGAGAGTTACGAAATCAGATAGAGCAGCTGTTAGGTCAGGGCTTCATTAGGAGGAGTACCTCACCTTGGGGCACTCCAGTCTTTTTTGTGAAGAAGAGAGATGGTTCACTGGGGTTATGTGTGGACTACCGGGAGTTGAACAAGGTCACGATACAGAATAAGTATCTGTTGCCTCGAATCGATGATCTATTCTACCAGTTGAGGGGAGCAACTTTCTTTTCGAAGATAGACCTGAGGTCGGGGTACCATCAGCTACATATTAGAGAGCAGTACGTTTCAAAGACTGCCTTCTTGATGAGATATGGGTCTTACGAGTTCAGAGTGATGCCATTTGGTCTCAAAAATGCTCCAGCCGTATTCATGGACTTAATGAACCGAGTATTCAGAGAGTTCTTGGATCAGTTTGTCATCGTCTTCATAGATGACATTTTGATATATTCACACTCCGAGGAGGAGTATGCCGAGCACTTGAGGAAGGTTCTTCAGACTTTACGAGAGCATCAGTTGTATGCCAAGTAGGAGAAGTGTGGATTCTGGTTGCGAGAGGTACAGTTCTTGGGGCATGTTGTTTCTGAACGGGGTATAGCAGTTGACCCGAGTAAAGTGCCAGCGGTGAGGGAGTGGGGACAGCCCACGACACCGACGGAAGTGCGTAGTTTCTTGGGGTTAGCCGGATACTACAGGAGATTCATTCGGGGATTCTCCAAAATAGCGGGTCCATTGACGAACATGACTCGCAAAGGGGTACCATATATTTGGGATGATGCTTGTCAATTGGCTTTCGACGAGCTGAAAGACAAGCTTACTTCAGCACCAGTCCTTGCTTTACCGAAGCCGGGTGTGGAGTACCTGGTTTACACCGATGTCTCTTTACGGGGACTTGGGGGAGTACTTCAGCAGGAAGAGAAGGCTATAGCTTTTGCCTCCCGCAAGATTAAGCCGCATGAGAAGAATTACCCCACCCACGACCTAGAGTTAGCAGCGGTCGTCTTTGCATTGAGGATATGGAGACACTATTTATTGGGGGAGAAGTTCTGTTTGTTCATAGACCACAAATCACTGCAGTACCTGTTCACTCAGCGAGAGCTGAATATGCGTCAGCGTAGATGGTTAGATTTTCTGAAGGACTATCAGTTCGACATACAGTATCATCCGGGGAAAGCCAACGTAGTTGCTGATGCGTTGAGCCGTAGACCGGTAAATGATGTAGCGGACGTCTGGAAAGCGAAGTGGAAGGAGTTGGGTCACCAGGACGCAGTAGCCCGTTCCTTCATATCTGTTATGACAGTCACACCCGATATTGTTACGATGGTAATACAGGCCCAAAACACAGACCCGTTTTGCCAGGAGCAGATTGTACGACTTTTAGCCGAGGGTGCTGAGTCCTATTCTGTTAGTTCTTATGGGGGTTTGAGGTTTAATGGGAGGTTAGTGGTTCCAGAAGGAGTAGAATTGCGTCATGCAGTGATGACCCAATCTCACGGGTCCCGATTTGCGGTACATCCTGGAGGAGATAAAATGTACCAGGATATGAGGAGGCAATACTGGTGGAGTGGGATGAAGAAGGACATTGATGTGTTCATGTCCAAGTGTTCTACCTACCAGCTGGTGAAGTTGGACCATCAGAAACCGTCAGGGTTGCTTCAGCCATTGGAAGTACCGGCGTGGAAGTGGGAGAGTATTTCTATGGATTTTATTACAGGGTTACCTACATCACAACGGGGCCAAGACTCTATATGGGTGATTGTAGACCGTTTGACCAAGGTGGCTCATTTTCTGCCGGTGTGGACAGATTATACCACGGGTCAGTATGCTCAGTTGTTCATTTCTGAGATTGTTAGATTACATGGGGTGCCCCTGAATATTGTGTCAGACAGAGATAAGATTTTCGTGTCACGTTTCTGGGAAAGCTTTCAGGAGGCTATGGGTACTGAGTTGAGGTTGAGTTCAGCTTATCACCCACAGACAGATGGACAGACAGAGCGTACTAATCAAATGTTAGAGGATATGCTACGCTTATGTGTTCTTGATTTTGGAGGAGGTTGGGAGCCACATCTTCCACTGGTAGAGTTTGCTTATAATAACTCTTATCAGTTTACGATTGGCATGGCTCCATTTGAGGCTTTGTATGGCAGGCCTTGTCATTCTCCAACTTGTTTGCTCGAGGTGGGGGATAACAAGTTGCTAGGACCAGAGGTAATTAAGGAAACCTCCGCGAGGATTGAGATTATTAGGAGTCGCATTCGAGTAGCACAGGACAGGAAGAATAGCTACGCCGATGCGAAACGGTTCTTCCGGGAGTTTAATCTGGGGGACCAAGTGTTACTGCGTGTATCTCCTATGAAAGGAGTGATGAGGTTCGGGAAGAAAGTGAAATTGGCCCCGAGGTACGTGGGACCATTTCCCATTATCGAGAGGATTGGGCCGGTAGCATACAGATTGGGACTACCAGAGCATTTACATCGCATTCACGATGTATTCCACATCTCGTCGTTGAGACGGTATCTTCGGGATATGATATGGCCCATACTCACATCGCGATAGATGAGATAGACTTACAGCCTGACAGCTCTTACGAGGAGAAACCGGTGGCTATCCTAGACTATAGTGAGAGGATATTGAGGTCAAAGATAGTTCCACTTGTACGGGTCCAGTGGGAGCATCATAACGTGGAGGAATCCACTTGGGAGCACGAGGCCGATATGCGCGAGAGATATCCAGATTTGTTCTTACCAGGTATGCCTTATTTTCCGAATTTCGAGATGAAATTCCGTTATTAGGGGGAAGTATGTAATACCCCGTATTTTTATGCTATAATAATTTGAGGATTTATTAATATTAATGTGAATTATTTATTTAATAAAATCCAGAAATTAATTATGTTATAATTATTAACGTGACGAGAGTTAGTAATTATGGGAAATTTGTTGAATATTACCAATGGGAAAAGTAATATATATTATTGGTTATATTGAAGGTCACGAGTGAATAAAATGACAATTTTGGAAATTTGCATCGGGACGCGCCCGTGTCGCACCGGGACTAATTATTGATAAATAAAAGTGAATATTTCATAAGTTGTTCGTATGGTCATTTTGAGTGTGCCAACGTGTTCGCAAGGGTCGAGATAGTCAGAAAAGTATACTCGAGGGTTTGATTTGGGTCTCGGGGCGTTTTTAGATTTAATTAGTACCCCAGGAGGGCATTTTAGTCATTTTGTATTTTTGGGAAATTAAACCCACGAAAATTAAAGGGGTTATATCAGATGTTTAGGTTATCTCCTAGGGTTAGATAAATCAAAACACTAGAACGGCCATTGGAGAGGAGAGGAGAGGAGAGAGCTCTCAAGGCATTCCAAGGCTCAAAACTCATCTGTTTGCACCGCCGCCCTCGCCAAAGCGTAGATCGCGAGACGGGGAACACAACCACACCAAACCAGACTTCTGAAAATCCCAGGCAAGTGCTTATCTTGCTTATTTCATTGATGCATCTTTCATATTAGTTTAGGAATGATTAGGATGAATTGTATGGAAGAAAAACCCAATTTGAGATAGGAAATTGCATGTAGTGATGACTTAAATGATATTCTGGAAACCTTTTGTGATGTAGAGGATTAAGCCATGAAATTTTGATGTTGTATAAGAAGGAACCACGAAATTTTGATGTTGTATAAGAAGGAAACCTTAGAGCCAATCAGAATAAAGGAGAAAAATCGCGCTTCAGGACCCCCGAACCGGTTCGTATGTTCCTCGAACCGGTTCGCCCTTCGGATCGCAAATGTTTGCTGGTATGGGGTGCTTTTTCTTCTATTCAACACTTAGAAAATTTTTCTTGTTTTCTTTCCTTTCTTCCTTGGATTTTTCTTCAACTTCAACGGGTCATAACTCATCAACCGTAGCTCGGATTTGGGTGTCGTTTCTTCCAGTATTCTCATTTTTCCGAGCTCTTCAACTTTCCAGTTGACTCCTCCTTCGAGATATGGATGCAGAATTACCAAAATGCCCTTGAACTTGCCTTCTTATCTTTTTTTTCATTGTCTCGCTTTCTCTTTTGCGCTGCTTGCATAATTAACCTGTAAAACCAATAAGAGAAGCACGAAACAAGAAATAATTGCCAACGAAGATTAGTAGCATAAATGTGCATTAAATCCATATGGGTTACATCCCTCGGGTTCACAAATGCACTGAAATTAGGGGAATAAATATACAATATTTATGTCCAATCACGTAGTAAGTTGGAAAAACCCTTCGAATTAAAGTTAGAAACGAACCATTATACTTGATATATAATAATGGGGAAATAAGGATAAATGTTGTGAATGTGGGTTATGGGATAAACCTAAATTGATATAATAAAAGTGGTATATTTATATGATTGTGTATTCATATATTATATACTTGTGAAAATCATGCCCACGCTACTTGTAATCCCTGAGGTTACCGCGTTGGGACAGTCTTATCTCGATGGGACCTTTATGGGGGATATTGACTTGTACCCTAGAAGATAGATATCCTTGGTACAGGCTATCGATGTGATAGTTCAGACGGTCCTAAGAGACGCAGGCATGTGCCATCCTCTTAGAGACTTGGAATCTATGCTTCGCCTCAATATTGTTTGTGTATGTGTTAATACAATTCGAGAGTGATTCCGAATTTGTATTCCGCTTAATACGAGTGATACGGGGCTTTGGATAGTAAAGTATGCCCGCACCATAGTTTTTATTTGGGGTGCTGTTATAATATATATATATATATATATATATTATACGAGTATTTAATATATGTATGAAATACTGGAATTTGGAACTGCCTACTGTGATATGGTAAGTAGGACATGGTTGATGACTCATATTGTAAATACTTGTTTTGATAGAGTATAATATGACACTGAAAACTTTATAAATTAATAAAGTTAAAATGAGAATTTTAGCTACTAATTGAAATATTATTTTCAAACAATTGTATCGTTCAATTTTAAATCCTGCGAATAACTTAAGATAAGTTAAATCCTTGGGGAAAGATAGTGTGATATATGAAGAGATAAACCATTGGGAAGGTTAGTGCGATAGGAGTGCACATTAGAAGAGAGGTGAGAATTTCTCAAGAGAGTGTCGCACTAATATATTGTTGCATTGGCATGTATCAATTTAAATACTTGCTAAATGAATTTTTAAATCATACACTATCGGGCTCTGACCCGTTCCTATTTCTCTTTCTCTCTTGTATATATATGTATATATTATAGGCGCCCAGCCACAGGGGCGTCTTGCTTAGGATCCCTTAGAAGGAACGTGATGCAGCTTAGGTTGGAGTTGCAGGCCACTTGCTTAAACGATTTCATTTACTTGATTCCACTTCTATCATTCTCCTTATTGGGCGTGTGTCGCCCTTTCCACTATTTATCTGTTTTATTAGGACATTTGTATTTCAGTTATTTCTAGTACTGTTACTTTGGGATTTATTCAGCATGAATGTTTTACTTTAAGTTTTAAATGTTGGGATTTTGAATGTTGAATGTTTAAATAAATTGGATTATGTTCCAAGATATTTGTGATATGATTTTTACTTATTAAAAATTTTGTTAAATAAATAAATAAATAATTTTTCTTTAAAAATAAAACTTTAAAGGAATGTTAAAAATGGTTTTGACACTTAGCTTAATTAATTAGGGTGTTTAAATTGGAAATTTATTTTCACGACAGTGATGCTAAGAATGATCCAACTGTTCACCTTGATTTTAATTTAATAAAGGAGTGATCGCCAGGTATTTAATTAGGTGGGGTGTCACACTAGCGTCTCCGCGTAACTCGCGTTGGGCTAAAGATCTGCCTTACTAAGACCAATGTGCTAATATGATAAAGTATCTCTAGGAACCTTCTTCACATCGAGACGTGAAAAACATCATCCTCCAGCTGAAATGATCCAATCAGGCTAAACGATACGCAATTGGTTCCCTTTATTCCCTAACTCGATAACACCCTCCATTGGAAACACCCTAAGTAACACCCAATCACCAATAAAAAAAATTATATGTGCGTCCTATCTACATTTTTGTGACTCTTCTTTTGACTTTGGTCAGTCTGAATCATCTCTATGATCATATCCACTTTCTTATAGGTGTTGTGAACAAGCTCGAGTCCAAAGAGTTTGTTCTACACCACCTCTAACAAACAAGTGGGTGAAGAACAAGACCTCCTATACCAAGCTTCAAATGTTTCCATTCCAGTCGTGAATTGATAACTATTATTGTAATCAAACATTAACACATGGAAACTATTACTCCCAATTGGCTCTGATGTTCAAGATGCACATTCACAACATATCCTCCAATATCTTGTTCAACCAATTCATCTATTCATCTGTCTATGGGTAATACAACGTACTCAACCTCAATTATGTCTCTAATGCCTTCCAGAAATGGGATAAAAATACCTATCCCAATATGATATGACTTTGAGTGGTGCATTAATCAACTTCAAGATCTCATTATTGAAAAGTTTAGCATTCTACTCTGAAATGAAATCCATCCGAATTGGCAAAAATTGTGCCACCTTAGTCACACGGTCCATGATCACCCAAATGTAATCGTGCCCCCTTTGCAATGTAGTTAACCTTGTAATGAAGTCCATGGAAATACTCTCTAGTTTCAACAATGAAATCTCAAGAGATAATAGAACAAAAGATGACCTCTCATGATCTACCTTCACTATTTTATAGGTAGTACACTTGGACACAAACACTATGATGTCCTTCTTTATGCAAGCCCAACAATACTGGCACCTAATATCCTAGTACATATTAGTTTTGATAAGATGCACCAAAAAATATAACCCATGTGCCTTAGTCATCACTGCTTACTGTAAATCCTCATCCTCGGGAACCACTATCTGTCATTGAACCATAACCCCCAATCAGCTCTGATAAGGTATGAATCCACTCCTTTTATCAATAATTTCCTATTCTTCACATGAAAATAAGGTCCTATGATTGTGTCTTTATAACCTGAATAATGATCTCAGGTTTGATAGTAGGAAATGACATAAAGGCCTCAGATAACTCATCCACAGTGAGAAGAGAGCCCCACTTCTCCTTTTAAATGTCCAAAAATATAGCTATCGACATACATCTCAAGGTGTTTGCCAATACGTTATCCTTTCCTGGGTGATAATGAATATCAAACTAGTAATCCTTTATGAACACGTGCGATCTATTTTGCCTCATATTTAATTCCCTTCACTTGAAGAAGTACTGAAAACTCTTTTTCTCTATGAAAAAATGGAATATGTCCCCCAAAAGATAATTTCTCCAAATCCTAATCACAAATATAACTACTTCCAGCTATAGATCATGGTTGGGGTAGTTACCCTTGTGAGACTTAAGATTTTGAGAAGAATAATCTATCGGCCTCTCATCCTGCATCAATATGCCTCCAAGACCCTGTAATGGTTCATCATTATACATTAAGTACTCCACCCCACTACGAGGTAAAGAAAGCACCAGAGTTAAATTCAACTTGACATTCGAATCATCAAAATCCTACTGGAAAAACTCATTCCAAACGAATGGCACCCCCTTCTTCATCAAGTTTTCCAAAGGCTTTGTTATATTTGAGAACCCATAAATCAACCGACGATAGTAGCCTGCCAAACCAAGAAAATTGCACACTTCCCTAGGTTTTGTGGGTTTTTTCCACACCATAACCACTTATACTTTACTCGAATCCACTAAAATACCTTTCTCAAACATCATGTGAATCCAGGACTACACTTACCTTAACAAAATCCATACTCTCAAACTTAGAGTTGAGATGATGGGCTCGTAGCATATACAAGATGATCTGTAAATGATCAACATGATTCTCTACAGTATAAGAATCAATCAAGATGTCATATATGAAGAAAATGAAAAAATGAACCAAGAAGATCTTGAAAACCATCTTTATCAAGGCTATAAGCATTCACGGTGTGCTGGTTAAACAAAATGGCATAACCATAAACTCATACGACCCACAGCTCATCAAAAACGTTGTCTTTAGAATATATTTCTCTCGAATCCTCAACTGATTGTACCCTGATCTCAAATAAATCTTTGAGATTTATAAAGAAACCCTCAATTGATTGAAAAAATCATAAATACGGGGTAACGTATACTTGTTTTTTCTATTGACTTTGTTTAACATTCAAAAATCAATACACATTCTCAATGATCCATTATTCTTCCTCCCAAAAAGGACTGAAGATCCATAAGAAGAAGTACTTATCCAAATAAATCATTGTTCCAAAAGATATTATATCTCATACCTTAGATATTTCATGTCCAATGGATTCATATGATAAGGTACTCGGGCTATCAGTGTCATGCTCGCAACTATCTCAATTAAAAAAAAAACTCAATCTCTCTAATAAGTGATAATATAAGAATCTCTTGGAAAACATTAAAAACCTCATGGACAACTGGAATAAAGTTAAAGGATGTCATGACTCCCTCAGAAGTTCCCTCTTCAATGTAATATAAATGTGTTCCCAAACCTCCCTCTGGGCATGACATCAAAACAAATTACATCTCATTCTCCAAAATGTCAAAGATGATGGACCTCCCAAAATAGTCAACACAAGCATGAAATATAACTAACCAATCCATTCTTAGGATGACATCATACTCAAACATATCTAAAATCGACAAATCATCTACAAAATAAAGTATACCAATGTATACCCCTATCCCTCTACAGGCGGAACAAATATGTTCCCCTCTACCCATGGGTGAATCCACATGTAACAAAATAACAATGCTAAATATACGATCCTTGAAGACTGGGGAAAGGTACTACTAACAAATGTATGAGATGCATCAGTATCAAAAAAATGCGTCCTATATGCCTGAAAATTAGAAACATACCCTCAACCGCCTGAGTTATTGCCTACACCTCCATAAGTGTGACGTGATACACATTCCCATATTATAATGGATTTGCGCTTGAGACTGGGATTGTGGTTCTATTAAAGCTAGCACTACAGTAGATGGTGGGGTTTGTAACTACTAATACTGATCCTGTGGTGCCAGATACCCGCATTGACCATCCTACTCCTGTGCACCCTGATTTCCCTTGGGGCACCTCCTTCATATGTGACCACCTTTCCATAAGTAAAATAAGTATCATTAAAATGACATTTATCCCACTACTGCAAATGCTAGCTGTGATGGCCTCTAGATTGTTGTCCCTGAACGTACTGTGGCTATTCCTCTTAGACCTAATGGCCCTTAGAGTCATTAAACCCCTAATGTTTCTTATGATATTTCTCTCCTAGCTAACTACCCTTAGACTATTGATCCCTATGAGTTCCATGCCCAATTATATTGCCTTTCTAGCTAAACGGATCTGTATTGCGCTCCTTCTCGCCCATACCCTTTCGAAACTCCCTACGATCATGATAGTGAAAAAAAAAGGCATTAACCACCTATAATTTTTCAAATTCGAGTTCCTAAAAAGGTCCCATATGATACGCCAGGTCAAACCAAATATGAACTTATCGATCTTCTTATCCTCTGTTTTCTGCTACTATAATGAAAAAATCAAGTTGGTGAACTCATGCTTGTATTAGGCTATAGTGTGGCTCTCCTTATTGAGACTCAAATTTTATCTCTTTTTCTCACCCCTAATGGATGGTGGGAAGTACTTGCCATTAAATCTAACCCAGAACTCCATGATGGTTATCGTGTCCCTCTACTCAACCATGGTGATTGACTCCTACAACTCCAGAGCCTCTCATACCAGCCTTAAGTTGGCAAACATTTACTTTTTGACATCCGGGAACTCTATATTCCATAAGTAACTCTAGATGTCCTTCCTTCACTAAACAAAATAAGGATATCCTCACTCCTAATAAACTCAAATGGGTTGCCTTTGTGAAAGTCCCCATGCACTCTCTCCCGCACTTAAGTTTGTGGTTGAACAGGTACCGCCACCTGCTATTGTTGCTACGACTATAACTATGGTGGCAACTGGAATCTATGTAACATGGAAGCCATCATTATGGTGACTAATTGAGTAGAAATAGAATGCAAGTATATTACAAATTCTACTAGTGGTTCCTACTAAAGTTGTGGTTGTTATTTCTGCTGAGCATCTTTATCTACAATTTGTTATGCTATAATGTGCCCAATTTATTCCATCCAAACGGAAAGAATGTTTATATTATATAATGATTCGAATAAGAATATAATGAATCTTACTCGTAGGTATCTAACATATCAAATAATGCAATGCAGATCGTAATGGGAATCCCAAGGAGCCTAAGACACTAGAACATGGGATGCTCTAATACCAATTGTAACAACCACTTATTTTCTAAATATTGGTTGGCCATTCTAATATGCCAGAAATGGGGCATGTCCGGCAATCTAAATCATTCTCAGTATTAACATATATGTAAATGACTTCAAGTGAATTTAAATTGGTCCAAAACATGCGATAAATAAAATTAAAATAAATAATATCTCAACATCCAAAAATAATATACTAAAATAGTCACAACTCCCAAATATTAACTGTAATAAAAAAACTTGGACTCAAGTTCCATATAATCTCTAGATAAAATACCAAATTTAAACCGAAAGAATTACAAATCCATGTTATGAGTCAACTGAACTAAAAGCTATAAATCAAATGGAGCTACAAGTTTCAATCTCCTCAGCCCTGCGGATTCTTTCTATTAATGCTTGAAAAAAAGTTTTATATATTTTGGGTCAGGGGCCTAAACATTCAAGAAACATCGTCAATATGAACAATAATAATTAGGTGACTCATTTATAAATAACATGCCATACCATCGACTCTCATATGTCATACATACCCCACCTCTCACCTAAATGAAATACTATGAGCATGTCCCAAACCAAGTCGTAAACTGTAGTAAAATTATCTATATCTAGACTAATAAGTAAATAACTCATAATAAAATACAACCGGATGTAACTAACTACATCAGTAAAAATATAACTCAAACATTAGTCCCTTTGATGTCACCCGCGTACAACAGGCATAATCTTATGATAACAACAATTAACTGTGACACCAATTTCATTTAATTAAGTATCCATTATTTGACGAATATCTATTTTATAATTCTCAAATATATCACATGAAGGCAACTACCTTCGGGGGCCATTTCATGCTTCTAATGGTAAATCTATCGGAGTCCCTCATCTAACATGCATAAAAGACAAAATACACACATATGGGAATGTGGATTAATACACAATTACACCATCGAGTGGTCCCATTCCAAAACTTGATCGATGGATTGGATAATCGACCTCTCTCATGATGAAGCGTAGACCGATTGAGAGCATGATTAAAACATAACTTCTAAAGCCTACATCAACATCCAGGTGTGTCATACAGGGTCGCAACTTTTGAAGCAATCCCTCTTAATATGATTCACCACGAGTAATAGTATGTTCAAAAAAATAAAGATACACATATGCGCGCATGCACGCACACACACAGAGATACACACACACACACTAGTGGTGACTCGTGTTATGCATGGTCGGTATAACTCATTTAGAAATATATTATTCTAACATATAATTATTATCAGTATTTTAAAAAACAAGATTGTAGCCATAACCATGAACATGTAAATGTAAGTAATATGGTGGGTAACGCATATGAATTGAAATGAATATGTCAAAATAAATGTCAAGAACCATATTATCGTAGAACGAAACATAGTCTAAAAATCCAAATTAGTCAAAAAATGCATATCAAAGTTAATTTTAAAATAAAATAGTCGTTCAAATGGGTAAAAATTATTTTTTACAGAAATGACTACGATATTCATTTTTTTTCGAGCCACTACAAATCTGGATTTTCATCGTATTCGTAGTTTTTAAGTCCATATTTCTTAAATATAATCTTAAGAAATTCCCATGTCTTGATTTAAACACATCTCCTCGAGTTACAGGACAAAAACTTCAATTTGCTAATTCATACAAAATTGAAAACATATTAATAGACTTTAATGAAAAGTAAATATAAATGCAACACATGTTCTAACACATATTTTAAAATGTGTAACTACGTCTTGTAGATATGGGAATGAAGAAAGTAAGATAGATTTTTCACATTTAATGAAATTAAATGTTAAATAAAATATGAATTTAGTATTTTTTTTACTATACACCTTCTTGGAACGTAATATAACCTTCACACATTGATTTTGTAGCAAATAAATCTACAATCAAATATTTTGTTATTTTTTTAGATGATAAATGTGAAATGATTTGGGTGAAGTGGTAATTAAAATTGCATGAAAGACTTACAGTGTTTGCAAGGTCCAAGTCAATCTACATAGTAGACAAAAATTTATTAAACGAAATGTGTAATGCAATGGAAATGAAGATGACTCCAGCATAGAAAAAAAAAGATATAAAAGAATTGTGTATAAAAATTTACCAAATCCAAAGTATTAAATTTTAAGATTTTTTAGGGTACCCATAAAAAAATCAAATCACATTGATTATTTTGATATTTCAAAAAAGACGGTCAATGTTTGGCGATTTTTATAACAATTACAAAATATTGTCAAACATTGACCATTTTTTTATAATAAAAAAATTATTTTGAGTTGATTATTCTCATGTGTACCCTAAAATGTTTAAAATAAACATGAAATAAATCAAGACAAAAAAAAATTAATATTTTTTTAAAACAAATAAAACCCTGCCTTACAGCCCCATAAGTGAGTCCACCTAACCTTTATAAAAACTTTCAACATTAACCATTTTTTTTAAATAGCTAAAAAAAATGTTTTGAGTTGATTTTTTGTATGGGCGGCTTGAAATGTTTAAAACAGACAGAAAATTTATTGTTTTAATATTTTTTTCTAAAAAATAAACCCCTACATTGCACACCCATAAGTGAGTCTACCTCGCGCTTTATAAAAATTGTCAAACATTGATCCATTTTTTAAAATAGCAAAAAAAATATTGTGAGTTGATTTTTTTTATGGGTACCCTAAAAGAATTGTGCCTTTAGTTAAAAATTACAAACATTATAAAGTTTGAGTACCTTTAGTAGTTAATTTACAATTTTTGAGATATGTTGAACCGTCCCAAGTCATGGGTTTTGTTAGTATAGAAATGTGACACGTGTATATTTTAAAATTAAAAAAATTCTAAGATCTAACAAAATTTGGAACGGGATGTTGGCGACTTGTAAACACCCCACTACATTCTAAAAATTATAAGTTGATGGCACTTTAGCTTTGTTATATATATTCGAATATATATATATATATATATATATATTCGTGTTATACATATATGTTTTTATATTAGTATATATTTTTATATATCTTTAAATTTATATACATGTATGCACACATAAGCTAACCCACCTAAAACACCTACACCTAACAGGTACAATCCATCGGGTTACAGCTCTTCTCCTGAACCCATATCAAAACCACAAAAACCTCTTATGCCACCCTATTTCATCCTCTTAATCTCCCTCTACCAAGCAGCCCCTCGCCTCTCTTTTCTTTTAAAAACCTAATATCCTAACTCTACAGCATTATATCCCCGACCGATTTTCATATCAACCCATCTAAACCTCTCTTACCCGATAACTAAAGCCCTAAAAACCGAACTTGTGACTTTTTTACTTAAAATAATTTTATAAAGGGAAAAATTAAAAACAGTTTCTAACTAAATAGAAAATTGAATTTTATAACTGTGGTGAAACAAAAGCCTCGGTTCAAAACTCTAATAGGTATATGCACAAGTGAAAAGTCTTCAAAATTATAACAAATATATACAAATGTGAAAAGCCTCGTGCATTTTAATATGTTTTATAATACATTATATAAAATATACTAAAATGAAAGACTTTAAAAACATACTCGTTGTTGATGTAAAAAACTAGATCGCTCTAATTATTTATTCACAGATAAATAAATAAGATAAAGATTTTTAAAGTGGTTCGGCTAGGAATAAAGCCTACGTCCACTGTTATGTTATTACTGAGTGTTTGCAGAATTCTTGATTACAAGTTCTCTCAAGAAATTCCGGTCCCCTTGAATGGGTATGATACAAGGTATTTATAGCCTTGAGGCTGTACATGAAAGGTTCGATACATTAAATGACATACATGTGAAATGGTAATACATTTAATGCAGCGTGCGTGCTAAGAATATAAGCATTCAATGAATATCTGAACTGTTGATTATCTGGCAATTAATGATATGACCGAGATGCAGCTCGGACCGCCATAGCTGTTAGCTGATCAGGAGTTCCTCGGAGCATTAGAGTACCTCGCTGCGCTAGAGTTCCTCGGTGTGTAAGACTTCCTCGGTGTGCTAGAGTTCCTCGGTGTATTCTTCGTTGCTTGGAAAGAAGCATGGTTGGTCGGGAAATGATCTTCCTCGCTGCTATTGTGCCACGTAGATTGACACGTGTCTTCGTATTATTCGTCCACATCAGCATATTAATTTTGGTATCAACAGAAGCCCCCAATGTTTCATATTTTGAACTTTGAGGAGTATGGAACATTCTTTCTCGGTATATGGCAATATTCTTCCTGGGTTTCGGGAACATTGTATTCAAATTTCCTTCTTATTTCGCAGTTTCCGCCTTTTTTATAAGCGTTTCGATCTTTGTGCAATTTTTGTCCTTTTAGCCGCCGGAAGTTCAGTAATTTCTTTTTGGTAATCATTTCTTTCGCCGCTTCACAATGCAAAGTATTTAAACTTCTTTGGTAACCATACCGTCGTCTACGTTTTCCATTTTCTGCATTCAAGCTTTCTATTCTCTTCTTCTCTTGTGCGTTCATCCTTGTTTTCGTTCGTTGTCAACACACCTCCTTTCTTTCTGTAAGATCTTCTTCCTTTCTTCTGTATATCTTTTATTCAATATGGTTTATATTGTGGAGTCTGTTGAGAAATTCCGTTCTGATTTTTCCATTCCTTCGTGGGTAACTCTAGAGGTTCTTTCTGAGCCTTTAGATTACTTTCGATTGGCTGAGGGACATTGGTTCCCTAGTCTTTTTGTTGCTGAATGTGGTTTTTCCTTTCCACCAAACCCATTATGTCTTGAGTTTTGTCAATTTTTTGATCTTGTTCCTACAAAAATAGCCCCCAATTCATGGAGAATAATTAACGGGGTGCACAAATTAAATCTAACTCATGGGACTCGTATTGGGATCCCTGAAATTATGTTTTGTTATAAATGGGCCACTCTAGATAATATTTATTATTTAAAAACTAGGTATCTGAATAGGGCTCTTGTAGTTAATCTCCCTGACTCAAATAGGGATTATTTTGAGCATGGGTTGGTCATAAAAAATTGGCAACATGCGCCTTTAGCTGGGGATGAAGTATACGACGGTCCCAGATGCCCCCCATATGGCAATGGGATAGGTTTATTTTTCATTTTATTTTACTTATAAACTTATGCTTTCATCATGTTTGATAAAATGTATGACCGATATTTCATTATGTATTTATTTGCAGTTGATAGCAAAAGAAAAACTCCAAAGGAATCAGAAGTGAATATTAAACATCTGAAACTTATCTGGGGTTTGCATAAGAACATTGCAGACGAACACATCAGATCTGCCTCATATTTGCTACAGTATAAGAGTTATACAACCTCTTATACTGCTCGCCCTGTTGAACCAGCTTCAACACCAGAAGGTTCATCTTCAGATTCTCATATCCCCTTATCTCAGAGAATGGGCAAGAAAAGAGCTCCTCCTGCTCTATTTGATGAAATTTCCTCTGCTGTTAGAGCCAAGAAAGGCAAAACTGATGTCCCAGAAGGGACTAAAAAAGTAGATGCTGGGTCCTCCAAAGCTGCCGAGAAGCCCCTAGTGGCCCCGAGCAAGAAAAATGCTCCTGCAGATGTAATTACAATCTCCCCGACCAAGATCTCTCTGGTTGAAAGTTCTGACCGCCCGTTGAAGAGATTGAGGAAATCATCCTTGGTTACTCCGGCTGAAACTACCTCTTCTTTACCTGCTAATGGTACTGATGTTCCAAACATCATTCTTCCAAGCTCTGCAATGAGCTCGGTCATACCCGAGGTCCATGGTCTTGATGAAAGAATTCCTAGGGATACGCTGACATCCCTAGCTGCTCGTCACCTTGCTTCAGTAAGTTTCTCATACTTATGATTTCTCTTTCTCCGAAAGTTTGCATTTTATATTGACTTCGCTATTTTTCTCATCTTTCAGCTGGTGAATTGTTTCAATAATATTGTGAAGAAAGATGAAGCTATTAAAGCTTCAAGCTCCTCGTCAGGTGTAGAGGATGCTCTGTTGGGTTTGACCCAATCTTTAAAAGAATCTCGTCAACAATATATTGACGAAAAAGCTGTTTGGGAGAAGAAATTAGCTGCGGCTGAGGCTGAGAAGGTGAAATTGGCCGAAACCTCCAAAAATTTGGAGGAGAAAGTAAAGGGTTTAGAGGTTAAACATCAAGAATATGATGGCCAGCTGAAAAAGGCAAATGAAGAGTTATCTACCTTGCAAGATATCAAGGTCAAAAAAGAGGAATTGGAGGTGAAACTCTCCTCGGAGAGAGTGAGGAGAAAGGTCGCAATCAAGAAACATTTCAGTGCTGGTTGGGAGAAAGGATGGGAGAGAGGGATAGCTGCAATGACATCCCAAGTCCAATATGGGAAGTCGAAATACTTCCATGATGGCTGGGTAGCTGCTCTGCAAGAGCTGAAGATCCAAGACGATTCTGAGCTATTCCAACAACATCTTCCTGGTCCTCCTCCACCAATTGTGGAAGAAGAAGAAGATGAGCCTGTCTCAGATGAGTCTTCTATGGCTATGGGTGACCCAGTCTCTGCTTCTCAACCCTCTATCAATGAGGACGTTTCTTCCATGCCTCCTCCTCCCGAGAAGATTCATGCTGATCAAACCGTTGTTACCACCGAGCAACCGAGCTCCTCATCCCAGCCTCCCGAGAAAGTCTTGGGGGACAAGGAAAAGGTGTGAAGTTGTTCGGTATCATTTCTATATTTCTTTACTTGTAATCGAACAATGTAATTTTTTGATGATCTAATAAAATACATCTTCATTTCTCTTCTTTGTTGATACTCTGTCTGCTCTTGTCTATTAATTCCTGCTTCCTCTTCTTTATTAGTTTTTGGACATAATGGAATTGATATCTGCTCCTGATACTGAATTGATGTGACAATGCAATGGATATTATAAAGCTGGTCATACTGACTTAAGTGTATCAGAGATTGTCGACATCCTTGGTCACGATGCCTCAAAACAAGCAGTTGAAGCTTACCGGTATCTGAAGGATTTGCTTGATAGATCTGTGGCCAATAATGTGGCGTATTACGAACTGATCGAGGAACTTCATGATTCTATAAAGGATCTTCAAAGTCAACACAATGTAACAGTGGCCTCATTGCACGAGGATTATGAAAATAGATATCAGCAACTCTCTTCTGAAACAGGCCATAAGAAGATCATTGCTGGATACGATATTAGGGAAAGGACCTTAAAAGGTAAAGTTGAAGCTTGCAGGCAGATTGCCGAGATCCTGGAACAAGAAAATAACAATTTGCAGAAAAAGTTGGCTCAATATGAATCTGCTGCCTCATCTTCCACTGCATTAGTACCAGTTACTGATGAAGGTTTCTCATTCTTAGAAGTCGAAAACGCCAAGTTAACGCAAGAACTGGATGACTTAAGAAGATTTGCTATTTCTAGAACTGCTCGGGGACGAGGAAGAGGTTCTCAGGGGCGAGGAAGAACTGTCGAGGAGCAAAGTTCTCCAGTTGCTTCTCGGAGCCGATCAAGAGTTCTCAGTCGCAATGTTGAAGAAGTTCGTACCCAATCTACTTTGGAAACTCAAGCATTCCAGTTAAACGTCAAAGATCGGGCCCTATCAGAAATGTCCAAGAAGAATCTATCCTTGGAAGATCAACTTACAGCGATGAAATCTGCTCTGCATGACAAGGATCTTTTTGCCAAAAGCCTTCATGAACAATTGGATAGATTAACCTTCCAATTCCATAAATAGCCAAGGGAATTCTGGATGGCAGGATACAATGAAGCTCTTGTTCACCTGGATGCTCGTATTGAACATGCCAACAATGAGGGTTACAAGCAAGGATGGTTGAACGCCCTGGGTGTGTTAAAATTGGAGCAAGGGCATTATTTATGGGATTATCATGCTCCATCATTATTAGAATTGCCTGTACCACCTTTCAAATTGGACATGGCATGGATCCCAGCTCGTTCCATTCCTCGTAGCTTGATTTCAAAGTACCTTGGTGATTACAGCCTTCATTCTCAGGTTGAATTATCTCGTCCTGAGCATCTCTTGGACGCACCTTCTGTGATGAACGTTAGAATGCTCAGGGATGTTAATTTCATTAATTCTCCTCTTTGCCTAGAGGATCCTCCTACTGGCGAGGAGCCTGTTTCAAAAAATAAAGGAAAGACACCAATAGAATAGGTTTTCAATGTAACAGTTAGTACATTTCTGTAACTTGTAATTTATTCCAGATTTTTAATGAAAAGACTTTCATTTTCTGTTTGCCAATTTTGCTATTGTCTTGTGTTTATCAAACACCTCTATATTTGTGCATATGTATCTATGTATCTTTTAAAAAGATAACAATATTGTGCTAATCAGTAACCAACTTAAAAAATTACAAGTATCAAGGTTGTTCAATCACTTAATAAAGTAAATTGTTCAAACTGTTTCCAACCAACCAAGGTGGATAAATAATGTTTGTCGACCAACTATAGTTGATGGATTTTTATCCCCGACCAACTATACTTGGTGTATTTTGTTCTTCAAAGAACTTTTTGTAATAATATTACCTCCCGACCAACATAAGTTGTAATATGAAAGTACATTTTTATCATACCAACCGTAGTTGATCATGCTGGTGTACACCTTTTAACCAAAGGAATATTTCTTGGCTCCTTAAAGCTTTTAGCTACTTATAGCACTTTTTGGCTCCTTAGAGCTGTCCTCCTAACCAAAGGAGATTGGCTACTTATAGCACTTTTGCTCCTTAGAGCTGTCCTCCTAACCAAAGGAGGTTGGCTACTTATAGCACTTTTGCTCCTTAGAGCTGTCCTCCTAACCAAAGGAGGTTGGCTACTTATAGCACTTTTGCTCCTTAGAGTTGTCCTCCTAACCAAAGGAGGTTGGCTACTTATAGCACTTTTGCTCCTTAGAGCTGTCCTCCTAACCAAAGGAGGTTGGCTACTTATAGAACTTTTTTGTGTAGTGTATTACACTAGTATTCCCCGAAAAACTTTCAACCAGAAAGAAAATGGCGAAACAACCTCGTTTTATTCATAATGAAAGAAATGATTTACATTTGTCATTACTGATAATACTTGCATAGGTATTCAGCATTCCACGCATTCTTAAATGCTTCTCCCTCTAGAGTTGCTATCTTGTAAGTTCCTGGACGAACAACCTCTGTAACTCGGTAAGGTCCATGCCAGTTTGCTTTCAGTTTATTCTGCTTCTGAATGACCTTCTTTAGCACATAATCTCCTTCTTTTAGATCGCATTTCGTCACCCTTTTGTTGTAAAACAAAGCTGTTCGTTGTTGATAAGCAGCATTCCTAATAGCTGCCTCTTCTCTAACCTCCTCGAGCATATTCAAATCCAATCTTCTCATTAAATCACTGATCGGAGAGTTGAAATTCAATACCCTGTGTGTCGGTAAGCCCAACTCGGCAGGTATTACAGCCTCACTTCCAAATGCCAGCATGTATGGTGATTCTCCAGTTGCTGCTCGGGGAGTTGTTCGGTAAGCCCATAAAACTGACTGTAGCTCATGAATCCAATTTGCTTTGGCCTCACTTAACCTCTTCTTCAAACCATTTAATAATGTTCTGTTCGTCACCTCAGTCTGTCCATTGCTTTGGGGATGGCCTGGTGCTGAATGAAACTTCAAAACGTTCGACTGATGACAATAGGCAGCAAATTCTTCATTATCAAATTGTGTTCCATGGTCTGTGATAAAAGCATGTGGGAGACCATATCGGCAAATGATATTCTTCCAAATGAACTGATATACCTTCTCGTATGTCATATCAATTAATGGTTCAGCCTCTACCCACTTAGTAAAATAATCCACTGCAACGACGAGGTACTTGAATCTTCCTCGGGTGGTGGGCAGTGGTCCAACCAAATCAATTCCCCATATGGAAAATGGCCAAGGGGAATTTATTGGTGTCAGCAATGCTTGTGGCGTTCGTCGGATGGAGGAAAAATGTTGGCACTTGTCACACTTCTTAGCATACGCTATACAATCAGCCCTCATCGTCGGCCAGTAATATCCTTGTGTCATCACCCTTTGCAAAAGAGTCCGACCTGCTACATGAGCTCCGCATGATCCTTCATGGATTTCTTCAATCAATTCCCTGACTTCTGATGGATGTACGCATCTCTGCAAACCTGCCATAATTCCCCGTCTATACAAAACACCATTAATTAATATATATCGAGCAGCTTTATACTTCAGTTTCTTGGCAATGAGCTTATCCTCCGGTAGCACTCCTTCTTCAACATATGCCCTGATAGAATCCATCCAAGATGGTCCTAAATCAAGGGTTATTATATTCACCATCAGGTCTTCTTCTATGCTCCGACTTTCCAGTACTTCAATTGGTATTGTCCTTCGCATCTCGGTGCGCGTAGCTGATGCCAATCGGGCCAATGCATCTGCTCTAGCATTCTCCATCCTTGGTATTCTTACCAATTGAATGGCATCAAAGTCTGCCAATAATTCCATCACCTTTGCATGGTACTTCATCATTAATTCCCCTTTAACTGCATATGTTCCCATCATTTGATTCACAATTAATTGAGAATCACTGTAAACAATTACTTGCTGTGCTTCCATATCTTTCGCCAAATGAAAACCTGCTATCATAGCCTCATACTCAGCCTCATTATTGGAAGCTTTGAATTGAAATCTCAAGGCATACTCCATGTCAATATCATCTGGGGTGTTTAAAACAATCCTTGCTCCACAACCAGCTGTGCAAGATGATCCATCTACATATAATCTCCATGTAGGTACTTCGTCTTCAAATTTCTTGTCTGTCAGAGTTCCTCGGCAAAATATCTGTAATTTTCTTTCATCATCCCCTGCTATCTTTCTCTCCTCGTCTGTCATCTGTTCGCACCCTTTTACCAACCTTAGCTGGTCTGGGTTTGAACATGATGATTTTTCTACATCCACAAGTCCTTTTACCAACCTTGGTTGGTTTGGACCTGTGTCTGTTGATTCTGTATCGTCCACAGGTAGGTCAGCAAGCACCTTTTGCTCCTCGGGGGTATCAGGGTATGTGAACTCTGCTATAAAATCTGCTACAGCTTTCCCTTTCAATGATGATCTGGGTTCATACACAATATCATATTCATCGAGTTCTATTGCCCAATACATTAATCTTCCTGATTTTTCTGGCTTGTGAAGGGCTTGTCTTAAAGGCATGTCGGTATACACAATGATGGTATGGGCCTGGAAATATGGCCTCATTCTTCTACTTGCTTCAATTAATGCCAATGCCAATTTTTCTAGCTTTGGGTACCTGATTTCTGCACCTCGGAAAGCCTTGCTTGTGTAATAAATTGGCTTCTGGATTCCATTCTCCAATCTGATCAACGCCGAGCTAACTGCATTTTCTGATACTGCCAAATATAAGTACAACTTCTCTCCAGTTATTGGACTGGACAACAATGGTGGTGCTCCCAAATACTTTTTCAAGTCTTGAAAAGCTTTTTCACATTCATCAGTCCACTCAAAACTTTTTCGCAGTGTTCTGAAGAATGGAAGGCATTTATCAGTTGCTCGGGATACAAATCTGTTGAGTGCTGCAACCCGTCCGATAAGACTCTGCACTTCTTTCCTCGTCGTCGGGGATCGCAGCCCTAAAAGAGCCTTGATCTTTTCTGGATTTGCCTCAATACCTCGTTAGTTGACGATGTATCCGAGGAACATTCCTTCTCGTACTCCAAAGGTACACTTCGTCGGATTAAGCTTCATCTGGTATTTATCCAGTTGATCAAAAGTTTGACTCAAATCAACTAAATGATCAGCAGCTCTCTTGCTTTTGGTGAGCATGTCGTCGACATAGACCTCCATGTTGCGGCTGATTTGTTCGGTAAAAACCTTGTTCATCAACTACTGATATGTTGCACCTGCATTTTTTAAACCAAAAGGCATAACATTATAACAATAAGTTCCCCTTGGGGTAATAAAAGAAGTACTTTCCCTGTCTTCAGGTTTCATTTTGATCTGGTTGTATCCAGAATAAGCATCCATGAAGCTGAGTAGCTCGTGTCCCGAGGTAGCATCTACTAGTTGATCAATTCTGGGCAATGGAAAGTGATCTTTTGGGCACGCTTTGTTGAGATCATTGAAATCAACGCACATTCTCCATTTGTTATTCTTCTTCTTTACCATCACCACATTCGCCAACCAGTCTGGATATTTAACATCTTCAATGAATTGGGCTTTCTGGAGCTTCTCGACCTCCTCTTGTATGGCCTGGTTCTTCTCGGGACTAAACACTCTTCTCCTCTGCTTCACAGGCTTGATCTCCTTATTCACATTGAGCTCGTGACATAAGAAGTTTGGATCTATTCCTGGCATGTCTTCATGACTCCAAGCAAAAGTATTCTTCCTGTTTCTCAAGAAATTTATCAACTCCTGTTTTATTGAAACATCCAACGACGATCCTATCTGGGTTGTTCGTTCAGGGTGCTCGTCGTCCAGAATAACATTTTCTGTAGACTCCACCACCTGTCCTTTTACAAGTTGAGATTCATCCCTGGGATCAAGAGTTTCAATTTCTGTACCTTACTCCACCTGGTAAGTAGTAGTCTTTTTCTTGGACTCTTCAAGCTCCTCTTGCTCGGCAGACGAATAATAACATTCCCGAGCTACTTTTTGATCACCTTTCACAACTCCAACCCCAAAATTCGTTGGGAATTTCAAACATTGATGAACTGTAGATGGAACTGCTTCGAACTTCTTCAATCCAACTCTTCCCATGATGATGTTGTAGGCTGACTGCACATTCTTATCCATCACAAAGAAGCGTATTCTTTCTGTTCGACAAGCAGGCCAAGTTCCAATGAGTATATCCAACTTGATCGTCCCAAGTGGAAAAACTTTTTCGCCAGCAAAACCCAGAAGGGGTCTGTGATAAGGTTCCAATTGAGATAATTTCAAATTTAAGCTATCAAAGCATGAATAATACATGATGTCTGCCGAACTACCATTGTCTACTAACACCCTTGAAATGACCACATCCTTCATTCTCATTTTGATCACCAAAGGATCATCATGAGGGTAAAGAACACCTGCCAGGTCGTTTTTTGAAAAACCAATCACTAGCTTCTCTTTGTTTACCTTCCTCGGTCGATCATCCTCGGCCAGGTTTATTCGCTGAATGTATGAACAAGCTTGAGCCTCTCCGAGGTAAGCTTTTCTTTCTGCAGTAAGGTCTCCTCCTCCTGCATCTCCTCCTGTAATAACATTACAATCAAATGACCCAAAACGTATGGAAAATACCTCTCGTTCAGGTTTCCTTGGCTTCTTGGGAAGATCGGGGTCATCATCTGGATCCTCTTCATGGTCCCTCCTCTTTTTCTCCTCTGCACGACGAGGAGATCTAGATCTCTCTCTAGTTCTATCATCATTCTTCCTTTCACCTCTGCGATCTACATACTTTGATAATTTCCCTCTTCGGATGAGTGTTTCAATCTCGTTCTGAAGGGCTATACAATTTTTGGTCATATGTCCATGATCTTTGTGAAACTAGCAATATTTGGCCTTATTCCTCAGGTCGGGATTTGTCTTCAGTTTCTCTGGCCACTTGATTTCCTCGTTATTCCTGATTTCTTCCAAAACATGATTAATACCCATTTTCAATGGAGTATAATTATCATACTTCTTTAGGACTTCCAACTTCATCCTGTTATTCCTGGAATGTTTGTCACCACCATTACCTTTCTGATCTTTCTTCTTAGAGTTGTCGACCTCCACTTTAACTTCTTTATCCATATTCTTCTTCGCAGCCATAGCCTCCTCGGCATTCATGATTTTGGTCGCCTTTGCCATCAACTCCGACATATTTTTAGGTGGATCTTTAGCCAAAGTGTAGTACAACTTGTTAGGCAGCAAACCACTCATCAGAGCAGTGATTGCTGTCTTTTCTTCATAATCTATGACTTCCAACTTCTCGTTATTGAAACGAGTTATGTAATCTCTAGTACTTTCACCTGATTTTTGTCTAACACTTAGCAAGTGTGCTACTCGCTTTATCGGCTTTGCTCCAAAACAAAAATTGCCAATGAACAATTCGGCTAGCTGAACAAAAGTTAAAATCTTACCCCGAGGAAGATTATTGTACCATATCTGTGCAGATCCGGTAAGAGTTCCCGAGAATGCTCTACACCTCATCTCGTCGGGGACAGCGTAGATATCTGCAGCAGCTTGGTATTGTTCTATATGAAGTACGGGATCTGTCTTTCCATCGTACTTGGGGGTCACTACAGGTGCTTTGAATTTCGACGGTGTAGGGAAATCCACAATGGCATGCACAAAAGGTGTCCCTTGAACAAAAGTTCTCTGTAAGGGGTTCTTCGCCTTAGCCATTTCTCCCAGTCTATCCTCCAACCGTTGAATGGAACCTTTCCATGCTTCATTCCCTTCCTCGGGCCGCTTAGTCCGAGCAACTGATTGCTCTGATGTAGCTTCCTGAGATTTATCTCGACGAGTAGCTGGTCGTGATTGTGCAGATCCTTCTCTCAAACCTGGTGGTGGTCGAAAACTTCTTGATGGAGCCCTAGGTGGACTCATGTTCCTCCTTGGTCCTAACCGACTGAAAGGAGACACCCTGCTTAATCTTTCCAAAGCGCTAGTTCTCTCCGGAGAAAGAGTGATATGTTGATCTGTATCCGTAGCCCGTATTGATGAAGTTCGTCCAGGTTGATAAGAAGAATCATTAGATTCCCCTTGGCGATATGACCCAGTACGTCTGGATCGTGAATGCCTATGATCACTCCTTTGCCCTGAATGGGTAGGTGCACCGCCTTGAAGAGTTTGAATGAGTTGCCTCATAGATTCTTGCATGGCGGTTTGTCCTTGAGCCAGATTCGTCATAATTCTGGCCAGATCTGGAGATGCAGATGGATTTGGAAGATTTCCAGTATTTCCAGCATTTCGATTACTGGATTCTGGATTATCTGCCATTAGTGATAAATGATTTTTATGAAAAACGATAGTAACAATCGTTCCCACAGACGGCGCCAATCTGTTGATGTAAAAAACTAGATCGCTCTAATTATTTATTCACAGATAAATAAATAAGATAAAGATTTTTAAAGTGGTTCGGCTAGGAATAAAGCCTACGTCCACTGTTATGTTATTACTGAGTGTTTGCAGAATTCTTGATTACAAGTTCTCTCAAGAAATTCCGGTCCCCTTGAATGGGTATGATACAAGGTATTTATAGCCTTGAGGCTGTACATGAAAGGTTCGATACATTAATTGACATACATGTGAAATGGTAATACATTTAATGCAGCGTGCGTGCTAAGAATATAAGCATTCAATGAATATCTGAACTGTTGATTATCTGGCAATTAATGATATGACCGAGATGCAGCTCGGACCGCCATAGCTGTTAGCTGATCAGGAGTTCCTCGGAGCATTAGAGTACCTCGATGCGCTAGAGTTCCTCGGTGTGTAAGACTTCCTCGGTGTGCTAGAGTTCCTCGGTGTATTCTTTGTTGCTTGGAAAGAAGCATGGTTGGTCGGGAAATGATCTTCCTCGCTGCTATTGTGCCACGTAGATTGACACGTGTCTTCGTATTATTCGTCCACATCAGCATATTAATTTTGGTATCAACACTCGTGTCACTACAAAATTGTAACATTGCTAGGGGTTATATACAACGTTAAATATATTAATGTTTATTTATATAAAACGTTATATGGAAAAATCAGTTTAAAAAACTAATCTACCAAGGATAACAGTGGTTGTATAAAAAATCCAGTTAAAAAATATTCTCTATCAAGGATAATAGTAGTTATATACAAACCCGGTTCAAAAAAACTAATCTACCAAGGATAACATACATCTTATTATCTAACAGTGGCTATATACATATACCATAACAGTAAATCTTATACATATATAACAGATATACCAAACTTATGTCACTCGCAATTTATTATTTTTGTTATAAATAAATAAAATACTTCTTCTCATATATTTTAGGCCATTCAGTTGATTTACATTGTTTCCTAAGTAATGGGCTCATAGTTGGCATTTAATATTTGAAAGATGTTGATCAGACGATCAAACTTTAACTTAATTACAATTGTAGTTTTACTTATTACAATTAACCCTAAAGTCCTGAGGTCCTTGTCACAACCAACACATGAAACCTCATGACTTGCCTAGGAAAAATAAAAGCCCTATGGGGGATCCCTAGGCAATAAACAAACTTTGATTGGTCGAATAAAATTCTAAGCAGGCGGATTACCCATAGACCAGGTGCATTTTTTTCATTGTCTTTTTTAGGCCTAAGAGAGTGTGATGACACAGCCTAAAAGATAAGATAGGAGGAATACCACATGCAAGGCATAATGGACTGGAAAAATGCAAGAAAATTGGTATTAACTTAATATATTCGACAGTGCTCGGTTTTAAAAATATACCAATTACATAATAATTACAAAATTCACAAAGATCTACAACAGTTTATGGTCGACTAGCTAAAAATTATTCTATTTGCTTCCCCCAGCCATCGTTAGGGTTAGACCTGTATTTATCATCACTGCATAAGCTTTCAGGTAGTTCTCGACAAGTTGAAGGGGAATGGCATCTAAGGAAATGCATGTCTCTTCATGCCCAAAACGAGGTCAGTTGTACACAAGGCCTTCAACTTGGTACATATACTAGAGCTGAGAGTCCTGGGGTTCATTAACAACCTTGAGGGAGTTTATCCAGTTGTGCTTGTAGGCAACGTCTTGAGCTTCCTGCAACCTCATTAGATCATCTTGCTAACCTTCATCATAACCCTCTGACCAAGTTGCTCGGGGACCGATCCTGAATAAATATCAAAGATTTTTATTGTCACGGCTTAGACCAATCACCGTGTAATTGGTCCTCTAAACTCACTCTTTGACTTCATAAAGTTTTTTCTTCAAGTCATCATTTTCTGACTGGACAAGAGTACCGACCTCACCCACATCCTTAGATTCAGCTAACGGGGACTTCAAGTCATTTATCACTTTTTTCATGGAAGCACTCACATCTTCCAAGTCTTTAATGTATGAGGTCGTCTTTCATCATGGAGACCAGGGTAGACTAGTTCTTATAGGCCTTAGTCCTCTTTCTTAAAGCCTTACACACAGACAAAAATGATCGAAGAGCTTATACGCTTGCATCTCGCCTGAGTACGTTGTCTAAGTTGATGGAAGAAGGGATTTCCTCGATAATAGGCTACAACATCAAGACATAACTGGAAATAGCTTATCAGAAAATGTGTATATGGGCACACTCAAGAAAATGGAAATATGATTTTCATTAGTAAACTGAGGGGTAGGCAGAGCCATTACAATCCAAAGAAAGAAAAATAGTACAATGCACGAGCCAAAAAATAAAAAAAATCCTAGAACTATGGGCTTCACTTCTTCACCTACTCCTTTGTCTTAGTCTTTATCCCCTTCGGTACCACCTCCTTCCCCTTGGGTGCGACCTCCTTCGCTTAGTTGGTGGGATAGTTGGAGGAAGGCTCTACGTCAGTTACATAGGGAGGACCTACATGGTGTAGACCAAATAGCTTGAATTCAATGATAACTCTAGCTTTTTCTAAGGACTAGTCCTGGCCCTTCTTAAAGCTAACCTTTTAACTATAGGCAACCTGGACCCTAGCATTAGCATATGCCTCGTCCCATCCTTGTTCGAAGCTAGCGTCCTTAGTGAGAGTAATTTGATCCACCTCTGTAGTCAACTGAGAATTATTATTTGAGAGGCGAGAGTTCTCTACCTTCAATAGATTGTTCTCGGTCTTGAGCGTGCCCATAGACTCAATATTCATATGATTCTCTTTTTCATAGGCCTCATTGGCCTAGACCATGGCCTCCACAGACTTTTGAAGGTCCTCAGTCAGTTCATTAATTAATCTGGACTGGTCGATGCAACCATTCAGAATATTAGTAAACTCTGCCACAAACTACAAAATAAGAAAAGGTTCAAATGTTAGAAGATCTTACAAATCGCAGTCAAGCATATCAGATACAAAGAATAAAGAAGAAGTTTCCTTATCAGGAAGAGGAATATTTGGTATGTCGTCTATCGGGCGAGCAGTAAAACTGTCGGTAGTATTGGTGTACTCAAGCAAAAAGGTTGTCGACCTGGGGTGCTCACCGTCAGGAAGGTACTCTCTCACCCTCTAAGATTTTATCAAATCTATCTTAGAGGGTGGGATCCTTATTTTTCTTGTGAGTTGTTCAAAGACAAAAGAAAAGAGCAATGCATGTTGCTAACCTATGTGATCATTCCTTAGTCAGGGTACAAAAACCCTGTGTATTCTTCGCCCTCAGGGAGCGATGGATGTTACTAATTTCTGATAATTAACCTTTTATCCCAATATCCTTTATTGGAATCAATGAAGTTTATGACCATCACCCTCTCTACCTTCCTCGCCTTTAAGGAAAGGAAGCAATCATAAGTATGAGACCAGGTGTAACAATACCTAATCTTCGGGATTCCATGGTTGGTCCCATTGAGCTTATTTATAAGATTAATCCCATTAACTATTCGCTAAGTATTGGGGGCACACTGAGTAGGAACCACCCCAAATAATTCAAACGAATCTAAAAATAAATAATTTGGGGAAAATGTTAACCCCCCTTGAACCACAACCAAGGTATGAATCTACTGCCCCCTTACATGTCTCTGACATCTTTGGGCATAGGGGGACAGTTGATGTCCACCCAAGAAGGAATGGATTAAGTCTTTCTGAATTTATCAACATTTTTTCCATGGATGGTCGACATTTTTCGAAGAATAAATTATCACTACTGAAGACAAATAGAAAGAAGAAGAAGAAGAAGAAGAAGAAGAAGAAGAAGAAGAAGAAGAAGAAGAAGAAGAAGAAGAAGAAGAAGAAGAAGAAGAAAGTTATGAAAGTAATAGATGAAGATGGAAACTTACAAATGTAAAAAAGTGCGAAGTTAGAAGCTCTGGATTTCTTATAGAAAAATACAGGAAGCAAAGCGAAGGTTTGATGTTTATAAAGCCCGGTTTGAAACAATATTCACAATCATACGGTGAAATACCCAAGGAGATTTTGGCTCTTCACTTCCTGCTCGGACGAGCATAACCCTAGAACTTCTGCATAAAGACAAGCCTGCCCAACCAATTCCAATTCATAAGAACAAATCAAAATCGTTCAGGACCAAGGCCATGATAAAACCTAGTGGCCCAATAAACCTTAGTCCAAAGGTTTTAGGGGCTATTGTGGGGACCTAAATTATTAATTAGGACTAATTGAAGATTGACCGACCAAGCCTAGCAGTATGTGTGGCACGCCTGACCCAACTCCTAAAAAAATTAGCATAAACATTTATCACATGGATAAATATGAACATTTATCATGCCCATATTAATAAGCTTAGTTGGTTACCTATAATCTCGGACAAGATATTTAGGAGTCACTACACGAGCCAATAACAAGATGGGAAAGTTCCTTAAGAAACTCAACCACTACATTTTAACACCACTATAAATACATTCCACGCCCTAGGGCTAAGGGGGGTATAATTTCAAAACTTTTAGACAACTTCATAAAATATAATAACCTTTCTGTGGACGTAGGCAATTCGTCGAACCACATATATTCTTGTGTTGTGTGATTTCCATCTTATATTCATTTTTTAATTCCTTTCTACAATCCTTTTTATTGTGATTAATTTTGCACTCACATATAGTATAGTGTGACTTTATTTATAGTAAGTGTGTACCTATGTTAGCATTTATAAAAGAATACCTGGTGAAGGTAGTATATGGTTAAATAATGGTGACTATTAGCGGGATTGGGCTTGGATAGCGGTTATTGTTCTAATTAGATTGGGTAGCATAATTGGGATAATAAAATGAATGCATTAGGTCTGTACTGTAAATGAGAGGTGAGGTTTCTAATCATGTGAGTACGACCAGTTAACTAATTGTGAAAGTAATACACTATGTGTTTTATTGATTAAAAGCATTTAATTACTTGTAAAATATTTTCAAAAATTTTTGGGCTTTGACCCACTAAAAAATCTATTTTCTTGTTTTTCTTTTAAAACCCCATATGTGCAGTAGCAGCAGGGGCAATAGGGGCAGATCTCTCATGTCGTTGCGAGCAGTAGTTGTGGATGCTGCAAGATTTTATTATAGTTACTTCAGTTGTTTCTATCTAGATAGGATCCAGTTTCTTTTTAGTATTTCCCTTTGGGCATGTCGCCCGTACTTGTATATGATTTTATTTATGTTAGAATCAATTTATTTATCAGTTGTTCTTTACATTATATAGTTATTTATAGTGCCTGATGGTTTATTCGGCTCACGATTATTTTAATGCATTCAGTTATTTTATATGTTCCGTTGTATGCATGGTTTTATTATATTTTAGATGTTATTATTTGTTGCGACATTGATGCTGACAATGAAATCATATGCTAATGTAAGGACATGTTTTATAAATGTCTGGGGTAGAATCTAGAAATTTTTCAAGTATCCTAGATCACAATTAAGTATTTTTGATATCGGTACATTTGGCACTTCTCCGCGATCATCCACGATAGCTTGATCTGAATTCATGCATCCATCATCTTTGTACGGGCATCATGGCTTAAGCAACTTACACTTTAACCATTCCCACTACTCCACATACTTATGGTAAAATAATTTTAATTAGAGTTTTTATTTATATACAAAAATAGTTGGGAATATTTTTTAAATAAATTTTGAAGTCTGAAAGATGATAAACACGCAAGATCTATTTAAGGAGGCATTTTGAGACACGTCACTGATGTGGTTCGATTGACATCGTATCTGGTTCGAAGGAGATGCCATATCATTTAAATGACATTGTATGTCGCTAGAACGACGTACCACCTCAAAATGTGTATTTAAATAATGTTAATTCTACACATTTTCCTAAGTATGCACACCTTCATTTTCTGCATAACAGTAGCAGTTTTCAGACTTCATTTTTTAAGTTTTTTATACCGTTTTGATTCACAAACGATTCCCAATCTTTATATGAATCCTCTTAACACCAAAGAAGATTGTTATACTTATCTTGAGTACTCTTATGGAGAAGAAGACGCTTTTTCATTGCTGACCACCTGGAGTTCTTGCGCGACCTCTTGCCGACGACATCGAACCGATGTCTGCGGGTATTTCATATTTCACTACTTGTATTTTCATTGTCATCTGTGTAAATCGATATTTGCAAATTATAGTGAAATGAGATGGTTTTGCCCTTGTGGGGGATTTTTCCTCAATTGTGATTGTCTTGCATGCTTAGATTATTTCATTAGTCAATCACGTTTATTTCCAAGAGTTTGAACTTATTTGGACTGAAATTGGAATTTAATTAAATAAGTTTGACATTGATTGTTGGCGCACTCTCAAATTGGTATCAAAGTCATTTACACAAATTTATCATGTAATTTTTTTGCAAAATTTTTCTGGATATCAATTTTGTTCAAAAAAAAATCTTTGAAAAAGAGCAATTTCAATGGAGAATTTATATAATAAAGTCCCAATTTTTTACGGGTCAAATTATGCATATTGAAAAGCCCGTATAAAATCTCACTTAAAGGCCATAGACGGACGTGTTTGGGTTGTGTGTGAAAGAGGGTGGACGCCTCCCACTGTCACTGTAGATAACGCAACTGCTTTAAAATCTGTGACTGCATGGACTAAGGATGAATTTAAATGGAGCACATATAACTCACGTGGGCTTAGTGCCATTTCTGGAGCCATCACACCTAACAAGTTCCGACGCATCATGACGTGTACCACGTCTAAAGAGGCATGGGATGTTCGGCAACTTACCCATGAAGGCACAAATGCAGCAAAAGAATCTAAATTGCAAAACATAACTACACAGTTTGAAACTATCTCCATACATGAAAATGAGTGTTTCAATGAATTTTATGCACGCTTATTTGATATCATAAACACTAGTTTCAACTTGGGTGAACACATTCCTGATGCAAGAGTAGTAAAGAAAATTTTGAGATCAATGCCAAAGAGATCTATCCCCAAAGTCACCGTATTAAATTCATTTGGTAATTTAAGTAGGCTGAAATTAGAAGATTTAGTTAGAGACCTACAAACCTATGAAATCAACATGTTCCCAAACACGATAAAATCAAAATACAAAGGGGTAGCACTTAAAGCCCAGGCCAGATAAAGTGAAGGGTCAAATAGAGGTGAGTCATCTAAGAAAAGAGAGGAAGAGATGTCTGATTCTAGTTTTGATTCTGATTTGACTTAGATAATTTGGTTCTATTTGCTAAAAATTTCAAAAAAATCCTCAAATTAAAGAAAATGGGAATTTTAAAGATAAAAAGAATTTTGAGCAAAATAAATATGAAAAGAAATTTGACAAAGATAAAAAGGACACCCCTAAGAAATAAAGTGATAGATGCTTTGAGTGTGGCAATAGAGGTCATAGGAGGTTTGAGTGTGCAACTAGGTTGAAACATCTAGAACAATCCAAAGTTGTGTTAAACACCACCCTTAGTGATGATAGCGAGGTCGAGTCGGTGGACTCTGAAGACGAGTCACCACATGAATGTAACTTCACTACATTCATGGCTAGCCATATGAGTACTAACAGTGCTCCTCATGACGATGAGGATGCAAGCTCACAGGGACACCTCGACAGCGATAGTAGTGTGAGCGAGGGGGAAGAAGAAGCACGTGAGAACGAGAGTGATCTCTGATGCGCGTACGCTGATTTATGTGTTGATACTTTTAAGACCAAAAAGCGTAACAAAGCGTTAGATCTTAGGATTGCAGCTCTTGAGAAGGATTTAAGATAGATGAGAGAGAGAGATACCTCCATGTCCACTGCGTTGAGAGAGAGAGAGAGACCGACTGTGCTGAGAGAGAGAAATTTTTTAGAGAGAGAGAAAGTGTTTTTGAGAAAGAAAAAGGGGACTTGGATAAGCAAGTGGTTGATTTGACAAGTGATCTCCATTCCTCCCTGGACATTCAAAAGAAACTAGAATCCCTTGTAGCCCAAGTCACTCATGACCTTAAGAGAGCCTGGGAAGTCAATGGAAGAATTAAGGACTGGCCTGGTAAGATTGGAAAGATGCTCTACGCCCATGCTTTAGGTTTAGGTGAGAGGCCAGGAATAGGTTTTGATTGCACTTACACGTCACATACGACATTGGAACCTGTTCCCGAGTTTATTACAAATCCATATGTACACCCACCTAAAAATCATAAGAGAGTTCGGCCAAGAAAAGCAAATCGAATTCGGCCTAAGTCTACATATTTTTGTACTTTCTGCAAAAGAAAATGCCATATTTGTGAATATTATTATAGTTTGGGTCGGACACGACGTACTTTTTCTCTGTCACATGCCACTACTGATTTTAAGAGTCTTAGAGAGCGAGATGAGTTTCTAGTCTCCACATCTCAAAGTATAGTGGAAGAGTTCCAGTGGATTTCTATGTCGTGAGTGGACACTTCTAAAATCCTAACTATAGTCAATAATGACAAGGCAAATAGAAGGTTACCACATCTTGGGTGTCTAAACACAACGCAAAAGCCCTTGTTGTTCATGTTGCTCTTAAAGAACATAATTATCTATAGTGGTACTTTGATAGTGGGTCCTCCAGGCACATGACTGGTGACGTCTCTCTGTTTACCTCCCTAGAGGATCGTAAGGAAGGTAAAGTCACTTTTGGAGATGGGAGTAAGTCTAGCATAGTAAGACGCGGTACAATAGAGTTACCAGGATTTCCTAAGATAGAGAATAAGTTGTATGTCAAGGGATTGAAAGCAAATTTACTCAGCATTAGCCAGTTGTGCGATGTTGACTATGCAGTAAAGTTTGACCAGAATGAATGACATGTTTATGATCAAGCCGATAAAATTCTATTGCAAGGGGTGAGGGCTGAAGACAATTGTTATGGGATCATGCCTAAGTCCTCATTTCCCTGTAAAATCATTACGATCACTGCTATGGATCTATGGCATCAATGCTTAGGTCATGTGAATTTTCGAGATTTGGAAAAGTTAGTTAAAAAGGACCTATTAGGCGACTTACCATCTCTTGGAAATCCAACTTCCACAGTTTGTGAACCCTTCCAATTGGGAAAGAAAATTCATAGCCCCCATCAGAAGTTGAATTCCATTACCACCTCATGTATCCTTGAGTTGATACATATGGATCTTATGGGTCCTACTCGTACTGAGAGTTTAGGTGGCAAGAGGTGCATTCTCATAATGGTAGATGATTTCTCACGCTACTCGATTGTAGGTTTTCTACGAGAGAAATTCGATGTTGTGGAATTTTTTTACAACCAAGTGTCATGTCTTGCAAAACTAACATGGTGTCACTATCATAGAATACATAGTGACAACGACACTCAGTATAAAAAAGAAAAAGTAGATCTTTTCTGTGATAACCTCGAAATCAAACATGAATTTTTGGCCGTTAGGACTCCTCAGCAAAATAGGATTGTTAAGAGGAAGAATCAAACGATTCAGGAAATCTGTATTTTGGGGTCGTAAAGTTGGAAGAATATTTTGGGCGGAGGTGGTTTCTACTGCATGTCATACGGTGAATAGGGTATATCTTCATCCACATGCACTTATGACGCCCTACGAATTATGGATTGGAAATAAGCCCAACCTTTCATATTTTTATATCTATGGGAGCAAATGTGACATCCTATGGGATAGAGAGAAATTAGGAAAGTTTGACTCTCGGAGAAACCAGGGGATGTTTTTAGGCTATTCATCGTCCAGTAGAGCTTCTCGGGTGTATAACCTGAAAAGCTCTAAGGTTATGGAGTCAAAAAACGTCACCGTTCAAGATGACAAATGACAAATGTTTATTGATTCTAACCTTTTGCGTGAGGGTGACGCACTGTCTACTGATGATCCCATTGTGCCTCCTGTAGCCAGAGTGGATCCCATTCCTGACTTAGGGGACACTCCTGCTTGGGTTCTCAAGAGTCATGATCCTTCTACTATTCTAGGAGATCCCACCCTAGGGTCAATACTTGTCCCCAACTAGAGAACGTTGTTAGCCATGTTTGCTATATGCCTAAGGTCAAGACTAAGAACTATAAGGAAGCACTCAAAGATGAACACTGGATATGTGCTATGTAAGATGAGTTGCTTCAGTTTAGAAAGAATGATGTCTGAGCACTGGTCCCCCGACCTAGTGAGGCAAATGTGATAGGCACCAAGTTGATCTTCAAGAATAAGGTAAATGAGACCGGTACTTTTATCCAAAATAAGGCTATGTTGGTGTAATACCCATATTTTTATGGCCTTTAATTATGGAATTAATTAAATTAAATTACTATAAATTAATTTAATATTAATTCTAATTTTAAAATAAATATTTACTAGCGCAATGAGAGTTAGTAATTATTGGTGAGAATTATGTTGAATATTACTTAGTGAGTAAAGTAATATATGAGATTGATTTTATTAAAATTATCGCGAGTGAATGACAGTTATAGAAATTAAGTCGGGACACGTGTGTCAGTCGTGTCGGGACAAATTTAAGAAAATAAAAAGTAAATTAATTCTAAGTCATCCGTATGGTCATTTTGAGTGCGCCATTGTGTCCGAAAGGGTAAAAAATAGTCAGAAAAGTGTAGCCAGGGGTTTAGTTTGGGTCTCGGGACGATTTTAGGTCTAACCGACAACCCGGGAGGGCATTTTAGTAATTTCTAATTTTGGGCCTTAATTAATGAGGAAATTGTTAAGGCTATATCAAATTTTGTGTCAAGGAAGTTAGGATTCTGAGAATCAAAAAGTGAGACCTTAGGAAGAAGAAGGAGAGAGCTTTCCAAGCTGTTTAAGGCCAAGAACCACCCGTTTTACACCTCCACCACCACCACCAAAGCATAGATTGAAAGAAGATGATCATTACTATACCACTCAAATTTTTTGGATCAGACCTTTGATTTCCAGGAAAGTATCTATCTTGCTATTCTCAGGTTGATATTTCATCCATGTTAGAGTAGAAAATATAATTATAAGATTTTATGGAGATTAAATATATTTGGAAGACTAGAATTCACGTAATTGAACAAAAATCATGTTAGGCTGATGTCCTTATCACATGTAGAGAATTTATCATGAATTTTAATGATGGTTAGAGGAAGAAATCTGAAAATATCATGTGGATTCTTGAATTAATATGGTAAACTAGGGTTAGAGACCAAATCATAAATTGTACCCATTTAATGATGATTCCTTAAGGATTTAATCTAGATTTTATGTTAGAACTTGTTCATACCTATTGCTATAACGTTTGTGGTGTTTGGTTGGGAGTTTGGGCTGAATTTATAGAGGTTTTGAGGATTAAAGTTGATGAAACCCGTAGGGAAAGAATTGCAAAAATGGGCCAATATTTGTTCGATTGATCGATCGACTCAAGAATGTCGATCGATCGAATGGATCGATCCGTCGACTCCTCCTAGAATTTGAATCTTCTTCCCTTTTTAATGTTAATCCAACCCCAATGTATAAGGATCCTTATACATAACTTAAATACCATGATGGGACTTGGTAAGGACCAGTAGGGTGGTAGGTAAGGTTCGAGTAGTACGATTCTTATATGAGATTTAACCGTGGGGTCACGAGGGTATAAAATGGGGTGAATATAGGGTGTATGTTAAATGAAGTTTTGTGAGAATTAAGAATGACTTAGACCAGTAGGGTAGAGAGTGTTCACCTACTGATTTCATATTTATCGGAATGATACACTTCGAGGGTCGAGAAGTACGTGAGAACTTGTGAAAATTGAGAAAATAAAAGAATGAATTAATTATACGTAGGATTCGGACGTTACGTGCCATGTATGGTTAGAATATGTTATGGATCGTGGGTGTACCTATCTGAATAATGTAAATATATATATATATATATATATGAGAGTGTGTGTGTGTGTGTGTGTATTTATATATATATAATGTGAACATCTGTGTATAATCATACCCATGCTACTTTATATCACAGAGGTTTCTGCACCGGGATAGTCTTATTCTGATGTGACCTTTATGGGAAATATTGACTTGTACCCTAGAACATAGGATCCTTAGTACATGCTATCTGAGAATGATAGTGAGACGGTCCTAAAAGACGTGAGAGTGTGTGTTGACCTCTTAGTGACTTGGAACTATGCTTCGCCTCCAATATGTGTATTTTGTGTTAATACAGTTCGAGAGTGAGTCCGAACTAGTATTTTCCTCATTTGTACGAGAAGTACAAAGACTTGATAGCAGAGTATGCCAGAACCATAGGTTTTATGTGGGGTGCCTTATTAGTACATATATTATGAGTGATAAATAAATGTACCTATGATTCATTTACTTTGCTTGTAAGTAGATAAAATTGAATAATCGATATTAAATAAATTAAGTGTTTGAGAACATAAGGTTGTATTGAGATGTACATAACTGTCTTGGTAAATTCATAAGAAAAGGTTATCATGTATAAATTATAGTTATGAGATCACATGCATTAGTATTGATGAGGGGAGATTGGTTTAGACCAGTTCATTGGGTTAGCTTTATCTAGATTAATTCAGTAGTACGTTAGGCGTGCACACTAGTTGAGAGGTGAGAATTCTCAAGTGAGTGTCGAGGCACCAACATGTATGCAATATCAACTGGTAAGCATTTTATATACTTGCAAAACTATTTTTAAAGCTATTTTACACTCGGGCTCTGAACAGTTTCTTATCATCTCCCCTTTCTCTTATATATATATATATATATATATATATATATATATATATATATATATATATATATATATATATATATATATATATATATATATATATATATATTACAAGTGCCCAATCACATGGGCGTTAGACTTAGATCTTTGGACTGTTGACGTGCTGCAGCTAGGTAGGAGTTGCAGGTCCTTAAATTTAGACGACTTCATTATTGTCATCTAATCTCTTCACTTAGTCATTTTAGATAGGGCATGTGTTGCCCATTTCCGATTTTTATTTAGTTTAGAGTGACTTTGTACTCTTTATTTATTTCAGTATTCAGTTTTAGTTGAGATTTTTTTAATTATCAATTTGGGATATTTTATTTAGAATGATTAATCTAGCCTGGTTATTCCACTTGGATAGTTTGGTATTCAATATTACTAGTTGTGTTCAATAAAATGATTTCGTATATCAACTCATAACAATGAGACTTAATTTGTAAAATTAATTGTTTTGACACTTAGCTTAATTATTTATGAGATGATAAATAAATAAAGTTATTTTTTTACAGTGATTTTAAGAATGAACCAACCGGATGCTTTGATTTTATTTAATAAAGGACTGATCACCCGGTATTTAATTAGGCGGGGTGTCATAGTTGGCCGCTGAAGGCTACACACAGATTGAGGGCGTAGACTCTGACGAGACATTCGCTCATGTTACGAGGCTTGAGTCCGTCCGCTTACTACTCGCCATCGCATGTCATCTGCGCTTCAAGTTATATCAGATGGATGTCAGGACTGCCTTTATGAATGGTATTCTACAAGAGGAGGTCTACGTGGAATAACCAAAAGAGTTTGAACACCTTAAACACCCTGATAACGTCTACTATCTGAGGAAAGCCATGTAGGGTTTGAAGCAAGCACCCCATGCTTAGTACGGGAGGCTTACTTCCTATATCTTAGCCCGTGGCTTCAAGAGGGGGGATTTTATATGATGTTGTTAATCAGGAGAGATGACGGTGCTATTTTGGTTGCCCAGGTCTATGTGGACGACATATTCTTTGGATCCATGTGCTCCCAGCATGCTCAGCACTTTGAGGAAAATATGAAGAGTGAGTTTGAGATGAGCATGGTTGGTGAGCTTACTTTCTTCCTTGGTCTCCAGGCTCAATAGCTAGAGGATGGGATGTTTATCTCCCAATCCAAGTATGCTAGAGACCTTGTGAAGAAATTTATTCTAAACTCCGCTAAGCACGCACGTACACCGATGGGTACCTCAACTAAGCTTAGTAAGGACACTTCAGGCAAGGACGTAGAGCAAACCTTGTATCGGAGTATGATAGGTAGTCTTCTCTACTTGACTGTCAATCATCCTGAGGCCTTTAGTGTTTGTGCGCGATATTAGGCATCCCCAAAAGAGTGACACTTACTCTCTTTTAAACGTATTATCAAATATGTGAGTGGGACTCTCTCACTTGGCAATTGGTATTCCTTTTATACCAGTGACCGTTTATCCGCCTATTCAGATACTGATTGGGCCAGGGATGCAGATGGATGTAGGATCACTATTGTTGGGTGTTTATTCTTTGGTTCTTCTCTTGTCTCTTGGTTGAGCAAGAAGAAAAACTCTATCTCTTTGTCCACTTCGGAGGCCGAGTACATAGCCGCTGGGAATCGTTGCACGCAAATTATGTGGATGAAGCAGATGTTGGAGGATTATGGGATGTCACAGGACACCATGACTATTTCATATGATGATACGGGAACAATACACATATACTGTAATCCAGTCCAGAATTTGTGCATAAAACACATTGGGATACGCGATCACTTAATCTATGAGCTTATAGAGGAAAAGGTCGTATCCTTGAGTTTTGTAACCACCAACCTCCAGTTAGCCGATATCTTCACGAAGCCTTTAGATGCCCTTAGATTCGAGAGTCATACAAAGTCTTTAAGAATTTGCACAGTTGACTGAGGGGTGGTCACCATTTCTATACTATGATGCATTTTTCATGTTTATACCATATGATTCCTATCTCTATATTGTATCATTTGTATCATTATTTTTTTTTATTTATTTATTTTTTTCAAAATGAAAAATCCAAGAAGATGTTTTTTTAAAAAAAAATTAGAAAAAGCCAAAAAGATTTTCTTTTTATAAAAAAATTTGAAAAACACAAAAAGAGTTTTGTATTTTGTTTACAACGTGTATGGATGAACATTTAAGATAGCCATCGTCACAACTTCATTCCATATTCCACGTGATTGTTTGATAGTGATTTGAGATGCTACATCATTTCATCCATGTGCTTTACATTGTTTGGACTCTCTGAGATGTGATTAGTGATATCTTCTACATGTTTGGCTCCTTATATCCTTTATTGCACACATACATGCTATTATTTGAGTATTGTACTTGTCTATCACATATTGGCTTGATTGTTTCCATCTCCATTGTGTCTATACAGTGACCAAAATGCGATAAAACTCGATAAGATAGTAATGCATATAAAAACCGTTTATCGTGAGGAATTAATTGCAACAAAATATGATCAGTGAATCAATGGAAAGGGCAACGAGAATTCAAAATTAACTCATCGAGAAAGACGTTGTTTGCAAAAGAGCCCGAAAAAAATTAAATGACAATAAAAAGAAAAATATGCCAAATCAAATGGGCCAATAGGTTTTAGTTTCATCTCCTGAAAAGAAAAATATAATGTATAATTATTAATGAGGGAGTTTGGATGGAAAGAAATGAAAAACGGGTTTGCACGTCCTTGAAAGTCATGAAAAAGTGTTTCAAACGTTTTGGACGTTATTAGTGTGGAAATCACTTTGATCTTTGATTTGCTGATTTATTTGAGTCAATTTCTTTTAATTCCATAATTTTTACACCGAAGGAAGATGTTAAGTTCATTCGTTAGGAATATTCGACATTCATCGTGCATATATGTTATGGCTTCATGTATTGATTTTCATGTTGAATTTGTTCACATCCCTACATTTTCGCTGCCACTGACTTGGTTGTTTTGGTGTTCTTTCATGGTGTGATTTATTTTGCTTTAAAAATTTTGAAAATTTCAAAAAGAGAAAGTTTATTACCTTGTGACATTCTCCATTTGCATTGCTTATGTTCTTCATATCTGTCTATTTGGGGACATCATAAAAAGGGGGAGAACGAATTATGGGGGAGAATTGCTTGTTTATTTTTATAATGATTTTCTTGTACATAATTGATATTTATTTATGCTTATCATTTTATTTCAATATGTTTCACGTCACGTGTATTTGTTTCTTATCTCATGTGTATAGGTATGAAAATGGAGAATTCTTTTTGTACACCCTGATGATGACAAAGAAAAATTGAAGAGTTGAAGATGATTAAATTTTTGAAGACACACATTTAGTATTTCAAGTTTTTCGGGTTAATGGGGATATTAAGTTGTATGTCATTTGGTTTATTTAGGGCAGCATAATTTGGGTATTTTTATGTATGCATCGGCATAGACATAGGGGGAGATTTGTAAGGATATGTTTTATAAATATCCGGGGTAGAATCTAGAAATTTTTTAAGTGTCCTAGATCACTATTAAGTATGTCTAATACTGCTACATTTTGGCACGTCTCCACGATCATCAACGACGGTCGTGACAAGAATTCATTCATCCATCATCTTCGTACGTGCATCATGGCTCAAGCAACGTACACTTCAACCGTTCCCACTACTCCACGTACTTATGGTAAAATAATTTTAATTGCAGTTTTTATTTATTTACATAAATAGTTGGGAATATTTTTTAAATAAATTTTGAAGTCTGAAAGATGATAAACACGAAAGATTTAATTAAGCAAGCCTTTTGAGACACGTCACTGATGTGGTTCGAACGACATCGTATGTGGTTCGAATGAGATGTCATCTCGTTCGAACGACATTGTATGTCGCTCGAATGACGTACCACCTCAATATGTGTATTTAAACAGTGATGATTCTACACGTTTTCCTAAGTCTACAAACCTTCATTTTCAGCATAACAGTAGAAGTTTTCAGACTTCGTTTTTTAAGGTTTTATACCCTTTTGATTCACAAACAATTCCCAATCCTTTATGTCAATCCTCTAAACCCCAAAGAATATTGTTCTACTCATCCGGAGTACTCTTGTGGAGAAGAAGGCGCTTTTTCATTGCTGACCACTTGGAGTTCTTACAGGACCTCTTGTGGACGACATCGAACCGACGCCTGTGGGTATTTCGTATGTCACTACTTTTATTTTCATTGTAATCCGTGTAAACCGATATTTACAAATTATAGTGGAAATAAGATGGTTTTGCCCGTGTGGGGGATTTTTTCTCAATTGTTATTATCTTGCATGCTTAGATTATTTCATTAGTCAGTCACGTTTGTTTGCAAGAGTTTGAACTTATTGGGACTGAAATTAGAATTTAATTAAATAAGTTTGACATTGATTGTTGGCGCATTGATTGTTGGCGCACTCTCAGCTGAGAATGAAATCATACTGAATTTCTGTTTTATTTTAACAAAGAATTGATTACCCGGCATTAGAATAGGTGGGTGTCACATTATCGTAATAAATTAATATGAGGTTATCAATTAGTATAATGATATTTATTCAATAAGCACCTAACTAAATTATTTAACATTACATGTGCGGCATGTAAATCTACTGATTGACACATCGAGTGTCATATGAAATATCTAATTATTATGCAATTAATAATTAATTAAAAGTTAAACAGGTGCCTTAACTACGCATATCTTGGGGGAGAATTGTTAGATAAAGGGAAAGAATTGATTAGGGGGGGTATTATTATTTATGCACTTTAATTTGTTATATTCCCTATGCGTTTAATGGATTGCTTAAGTGTGCAGGAATTCATCTTTAGTGACATTACTTAAAGCGGCAAAGCATTTCCTATGAGTCGAGTCAAGCGTTTGTATTTTTTGTTTTTTTTTTGGGGGGGGGGGGGGGGGGGTATTGAGTCTAGATGTGCTTGATGGCCCTTAGGATTTTTGGTTTGATTTTGTCTCGAAATAGCCAAAGGAAGAGATTTGTATGGACACAAATTTCCAATTGAGTCCATATGTAGTTTTTGCTTAATTTCGGACAAAATTATTTGAGTCATTGGGTAGAGTGTTGCGTTCGAATGAGAATTCAGAAAAGATCTCGTTCGATATTTCATTCGAACGACTATGTTCCAATGAATTTCTAACGATAATTCAGAAGAGAAATGTACAAGTTCGTTAGAAGTTCAATCGAACGACCTAGGAATTTCATTCGAACGAGATTCCAGGTTCGTTCGAATGACTTTTCAGAAAATTTAAAATTTCGTTTTTTAAGTCCAAAACTTTTATGAAAAGTTCTAAAAATATTTTCTGAGAAAAATACAAAGTTGTTTATATAGAAAGATCACCCAAATAATGTTCCAAGCTCCTCTCTCTATATATAAATGCATTCATATCTTTGGAGACAGTGGAATTGATGAAATGTTGATGACACAAAACTTGGCACTGGAAATCGACAATAATGTCTACTTGAAAAACTTGGTCGCTACGTCTTCAAATCTTCAAACATCATAGGCTCTTGCATGCTGTATTCTCGTTCGAACAATGTCATTCGAAGGACCGTGTCAATTTTTGTGCAATTTCATCAGTTTTCCCCACTTTCCCACCACTTTTTGATAGATTTAATATGTGCGGGAATAATTTTTCTGATATAACTTTTGGGAGTTTTTCGCACACTTTGAGAACAAATATTTCCACACCAAAAGTTCTTTTATGTTTTTTTTTTCAATGATTTAATCTCTACAAAACACATGTTTACACCCATGTTTTAGTTTAATCCAATTCCCTACTTATATATATCTTTGCTTGGAGGTTTTTTGGCACCGAGTTACTTATCTCAACCTATAAAAGAGATGATTCCATAGAGGATTCCGTTTGTTTGAAGAGTTGCGATTTACAAGGGTGGAAAGGCCATTGCTTGTATTTGACAGTAGATGTACCCCATCGGTGGATTTCGAGACCGCAGTGGAGTCCGTAGTTATCGACTAGGCAGAAGTTGAAGAACGAAGGAGCGTCAAGGCTTGGAAGGAGTCAAGTCATTATTGTAAGTTTCTCTTGTCGCGTCTTTTGTAAAAATACCGTACTTAGTGGACTTATATGCAGGGCCGTCCGAAGTTTATCCCCTTTTAGATTTTCCTCGTACATCGCGGCGCAGTATGTTTGTGTTTATTTTATCTTTCACAATTCACCTAGATGCATACTAGGATTAATCAAGATAAAATTAGTTTAAATCACAATTATAGTTTAATTTGGTGCTGTTTAATTTTGGGTAAGTTTGGTATCATTAATTCAAGTTGGCATAAATTAATTTGGCTATATTCATGTTTGGTTCATTTAGCCTAAATCAAAACTTGAATTAACTGTGTTTAAGTGAAACTTACAAATGTTTATGTAGTTTAATTTCACTTTAAGTTTAATTTAATTTTAATTTTGAAGAAATTAAATTTTGAATTTTATAATTGTTAAAATTTGAAAAGAAATTTTAGTTTGGTATTTAATTGAACCATCTCATAATTTTGAGTTTAAAATTTGAGGGCATCCGCCTCTAACAATCTTCACCCAAAAATGGTATATTATCTGAATATTTCCATACAAAGTCTAAATCCAAGGATAATGATCGTTTCTACATAGGAGGGAAATGAGTCATTTCTTAATTCAATACTTTAAATGATGATGGTGGTGGCTCAGGAAGTACATTAAAATGTTTAGTGGATACGCTGGACTTTTGGGATATTTTCATAATATCCAAAAGTGTTGAATTCGAGAACTATGGTGCTCGATTGTAGTTGGAGTTCATGGATTACATAATGTTGTGTGAATTTTATGTAAGTGGTTGATGTTGCCTGGAACGATCTAGATGGTATATTTTGTGAACAAAGGGCACAATTATAGAATCCCTTTCAATAGCTCTGATTTATAACAAGTTAGTGAGTTGTATTTTTCGGTCAAATATGGTGAGAGGAATCTCATTAGAGAAGGTATGGGGTCGAGGTCACTCTTCGAAATCAATGGATGTAATACCCCGTATTTTTATGATTTTTAATTATGGGGTTAATTGACTTTAAAATGGAAAATTTATTTATAATAAATACGAGTTTAATTAATTAATTACTAGTGTGACGAGAGTTAGTATTTATTTATGCGAGTCATGTTGAATATTACTTGGAGTCCGGGGCAACTTTAGGCCAACCCGACACCCCAGAGGGGTATTTTTGTCTTTTAAAAAATTAGGATTAATTAATGAACGAAAATTAGATTAATATATCATCCCTTACGTAGTAGCAGTTAGGGTTATGTTTATAGAGAGTCCAAGAGGAAGAATGAGAAGAGGTTCCTAGGAATTCTAAGGCCAAACCCAGTCACCTTTCACTAAAAACATCACCAATGTGTAGATCGGGAAGAGGAGAACGCATCTATACGAGTTTCATTCGACGATTCGTACCTTCGTGAAAAGACAAGTGTTTATCTTGCTTAATTTTAGAGCATATAATGTCCATGTTAATTTAGTTGTGGTTTATTCATGCTATTATGGGATTAGGACTAAAATTGGGCTTTAAATCTACGATTATGCTATATGTTTTGCATGTTGATGAATAACAATATATTGAGAATTTGAAATCTGAATTTTATATGTTCAAATCACGAATTTAAATCTGGATTTAGTTGTGATTAATGGTGATTTTGTGAACTTAGGGACTTTTGATGATTTGATGAATAAATCTGAATTCGAATTATAATTTTAAGTGTTTGATGTTAAAACTATGCTGGGAATCATTCTATTACTAATGGGTATAGTTTTAAATCGTTGGATTTGAGTTAGAATGAGAGTTTGAGAAATTTGGATGATGAAAAGATGGAAAAACGTAGGATTAGAACTGACAGGGATGAACTGCGGTTTTCTCGTTGGAACAACCTCGTTCAAACGAGAATTCCAATGACCCATCTAATGAGAATATAGAGTGCAATTCGTTCGAGGTTTCATTCAAATGACCTAGTTCGAACGACCTCATTCGAACAAGAATCCCAACGAGAATTCAGTTCTTTATTCGTTCGAAGTTTCGTTCGAACGAGATTCTCCCCACTTCTAACGAGATTTCAGAAACTTTATTTTTTTCCTGGACAAGTTAAAATCTTACGAGATAAATTATAGTAAGAGAGAATGACCTATGTTATTCTTAAGTGACTTCATTACTTAGCCTAGTGGTAATATGATTGGGTAACTACAAAAGGATTATGTTGGAAAAAAAGGACCTTATGGAATATACGATAGAGAGATTACTCGTACGGATAGAGTAACGTGAGAATTAGAGATAATAATACTACGTATAAACTCGGGGACTTAGGTTGCGTGAATACCTAATTATTATTATAGGTTGTGTGTGTGTACCTATTGATTGTATTATTGTGTGTATTACATACCTATGTTGCTTGCTATGAGGTTATGCGTTGTGGACGATCATATCTTGAGGAGCCTTCGGGGGGATTTTGATTCGTATCACTAGAACATAGAACCTTGGTACGGGCTATCAGTGAGAACGATAGTGTTGACGGTCATATGGGTGCATAGGTATGGGCGTATCCCATGGGGCTGGAACTATGTTCGCCTCAAATATGTGTGATTGTTTTGATGGTTCGCGAGCGATTGAACCTAGAGTCCTCTATGCAGTGAGCGATGCATCGGGACATGATATCAAACTATTCATTGCACCAAGGGGTCCTAACACAGGGGTGTTGGATTTGTATATATATTTATAGTAAATATATGTATACTTGTGATCTATTCTACTGTGTGTGATTAGTAGATACGAAAATAATGATACTTAAAAATGTTCTTAGTGAGGAAAAGAATACCTATGAGAATAACGGTTATGTATATGAACAACTATCCTTAAACATATGGTAATACGAGATACGAGTGATACGAGTAAACGTATAAAATTATTGGTGTGATAATAGTTATCTTTGGACTAGTTAGGCAGGGTAGCATAACTAGGATGGGGTAAATATACGCGTTAAGTGTGCACATTAGATGAGAGGTGAGTATCTCAAGTGAGAGTGAGAGGATCTAACATGTACACCATATGTGCTATTATTTTCATTTAAGCACTTGGTGAGTTTTAAACTATTTTTAACTCGGGATCTGACTCGTTTATTGCAAATCTCTTTTCTTTTGTGAAATCATTTTAGGTGCCTAACCACGGGGACATCAAGGATAGGAGTTCCATTCATTTAACGAGTTGTAGCTGCTGTAGAAGTTATAGGATTTGGTAGTAGATGCCTTTATGATTATCATTCCTCCGTTTTCAGTTAGCTATTTCAATTAGGGCATGACGCCCCTTTTTACTTTTCAGACAGTCAGAGATTTGCGGATCTATTTATTTACTCCTTTCAGTCGTTAATTGATTTTGTTGGATTATTGTATTTCGGATTTAGGCTGGATGTTTTTACTCCAATTTCATTTATTACCTTAGTCATTTTATTTCATATGAGATTAGGTTGAATGGTGTATGATTAGTAATTGATTAATTTGACTTTCAGTTAAATAAAAGATAAAATTTTGACATCAGCCTTTTTAAATATTAGGTGGTTAGTGTTGATCATAAAGTTTTCGACAGTGATGCATATTCTTAACCAATTGGATATTTTGAATTAATTTAATAAATGACTGATCACTCGGTATTTAATTAGGCGGGCTGTCACAATGTATTCGACAATTCTCTGCTATATTTAGGCATTGACTCATGGGTTTAACTTCAAAAAATAGTCATGACCAGAAATTAAAAATTATACGGTGAAATGGATATATTTGCAACAAGGTGTATACTTTTAGGGCAATTGTCACGAATTCATTGGATCTTTAAATAAGCATTGAATAGGATATGGATAGGTGTAGCTGGCATAATGAAGATCAGTGGTGGTTCCTTTTTATTGACGTGGCATATGGAGAGATTCAGATAGGGAATTCTCATGAGGTGGAGTTTTCGTTGTAGTTTGCGGTATTTCTCGCCAAGGTTGAGATTTTTGGAGTTTGGCTGAAAATCACCCAAACAATGTTTTTTGTCCAATGGTGAGTCTTAGTATGTTTTTTTAGATTAATAGTCGCGACCAGCGAAGGGCTTGGTTTGTTGAAGTGAACGAGCGCAAATTTGCGTAAAATGGGTTTTATTTAGAGTATTTGGTTGTTTCCCCATAATTGTGTTTCACATATAAAATGATCCTTATGGGATCCAAACCCTTAAGCTTTGGTTGCTCATATAAGAGGTAGAGAGGGTGAGAGAGAAGGAGGTTTATTCCAAAGATGAGGATTTGGGGTGAGAGGTGAGGGATTTTACCTTTCACCCATGGTTATTTCTTAAATGTGGAATAAGGATGTGAGTACTTCATGTATTATAGGTGTGCTCTAGATGTATTTTATGGGAGATTTCTCACCAGATTACATAGAGAGAGTAATACACCGGATTTAATACATGAAAAACACTTGCGAGCATGAAATTGAGAGGATTTTACGTTTTTATTGTGCTTATCGTTAATACCATTTTATCTTAATTATATCTGAAATCGTGGCTGATTGGAGGTTGCTCCAACACAAATTGGGTAATGGGGCACAACACTTAACAACGGTACAACATAATACCATATATTCTTGTAACTATTTATTTAACTTTTTATTACTTATTATGCTTGTGATTGTAATTCATGTTGTAGACGCCAGTGGATATGTCACGGGTTATGTGTGTGAATGCGCATCTGTGTGTACTAAAGAAGTTTCATAATTAGTCTTGTATAATTGTTATTTTCTCCATAAATCAACAATATTATTTCATACAGCAGTAAAATATTATGGCTCCCCGAAAAATGACATGGGGGAATATGTTTAAATATACCCACTTTTTGATTCTCGTCCTCATACAAAGATTCTGGATAGGATTATCTTTACTAAAATATATCATCAAGAGATTTTATCGCTTCCTCGGCAATGATTTTATACATTTTTTCAGTTGGATGAACAGCATCCCAATATAAATATTTTGTACGATCAGCACAAGTACTCAATCCTCTGCATGTATCTCCATATTCCACTGTTCCTGACCCGCAACACCCCTTTCCGGTCTCTATGAAACCTGTCCATTTAAAAAAAAAGAAGATAAAAATCATATTAATAATTTTAAAACAATCCAGGAAACAACCATTTATATGTAAAGTTCGAGATTTCAATCAATAATACACATGGTATATAGATCACTCATTGTAAAACTAATTTTACCTGTATTTTACATAACGACTGTGAATTGTAATGAGAAAAAAAGAACTTGGGTTGTAAGAAATATCTGGGTTTACTAACCATAATTTTTAGGATTCTGTATTGCCCTCTCTATGACATGATATATGTCTACATAGTTATTCTTCATCCCCAATGTCTCTTGTAGGGTTTCCAGCTTTTTTTCAATCTTAGAATTGAAAGAAAGGGCCACTGTGTTCAGTCCATCATCACATTTGATCTCATTTCTTAGTGTCTTCACCAGTGGGAAGCACCCTATGGGAGGAACCCCCACAACCACCAACCTCCTTGCTCCAAGGCTGTGCATTTCCTGCAGATTATACACGCTAATGTTGGAGAATGGAAACTGTGAAAACACTTCATAGCAACATGTAGTATGGGAAATTAGTTACTAGTCATTTTAAAAGGGAGAAGACCATTAATTTTCATCTCACTTTCTGTTTCAGCAAAACGTAAAGAGACAATTTATATCTTCTTTCTTTTACATCTTTCGGTGACATATATTAGAACTAAGTCAAAGGCTAAGGATTACAAACGAGCCCAAACTATAACAAAGTTGGACCAAATAAACTGTTCAGACTAAGGTCTTGTTTATTTTTATCTCTTAGGTTTTTAAGAGGTATTAAAAAGTGTTTGTTTTTTTTAAATGATTAAGAGTCTAACGGTTATATTTGGCTCTTAATGATTAAGAGGTAGAGTTACGTTTAAAGTCTGAATCTAAATCTGAAGTCTGAATCAGTCTAAATACATTCATCCAGAAGTCTGAATCAGTCTAAATACATTCATTCATTCAGAAGTATATTCAGACGTAAAAACAAACATATCTTTCAGATTTAGATTTCAGAGTTCAGATTCAATTTTCAGAATTCAGATAATACATTCATTCAGAAGTATATTCAGACGTAAAAACAAACATATCTTTCGAATTCAGATTTCAGAACTCTGACGAGGGGGCTGCTAGATAAAGTGGTGGACTCTGATATTGATTTGGGGAATGCAGAATAGGTTGCAAAATATAAAGTTGATGAGGGAAATGGTGCAAAATAGGGATTTATGTCTACGATTCTAATCTTGATCATTGTGAACCTTGGGAGTTATCGCAAAATTACAGCAGAGAAGTCAATAACCTCACTGAAGAAGATGAGATTGGGACATGGGATCATACTCTAGTGATAGAAAAAATGAATTTCTCCCAAGAACTCTACCAAAAGTCTTTCAAGGTGGGAATAGTAAAAGTCTAAAGGGAAATTAGAAGGGTTCAACTTCGTCTAACCCCAACATTTATATTAACTAGTTGTGCCCACGTGCTTTGCACGTGTGGTCGTTTCTAGATATTAATATTTCACTGCAAATCTGTGAAGGACAAAGTAATAAAAATACTTGCAACATATTATGTAGAATCTGTTTTGTTAGAATATAATATAAAGTACCTAGTACGAAACATCAATCATTACCCTAAAAACCAAACCTCCATTCAACTGTAAACTATATAAGATATTCTTATTCTTGCTTAGTCATTCATTCGTGCTTACTCCTCAACTGACAGGTATTTGTAAGCAACAGCAATAGTTGTTGCTGTTGCCAGCCTGTCATGCATGTGGCCGATATCGACTGATGACTAAATTCTATTTAGGACTCGAAGGCCTTTGTGGTATGAGTAAATCCGCGTGTGGGACTTTGTCTTCGGATGCTTTTTCTGTTTGACTGTGGCCGTAGAGTGGTACTAAGGTTTTTTCTGTAATTTCAGCCTTGCATACAGGGCATTGAGATTGTTGGTGATCTTGGATTTCAGCAGATACACTTGAGTAATGAATCCATTTGTAAATACAGGGTCAACAATAGAGGTGGTTACAAGATATTGAACCATGTCTAGGAAAATGTTATAGTCGAAACCACTGGTCGCATTATTTTCCATTAAGTTGGTGGATTGTTTTCTAATGCTTTCGACTTGATATTGGCCTACTTTTCTACCGTACCAAAGAAATAGGATTCTCATCATTGACTTTATTAATTGGGTACCTAACCACTGGTCTTTTTTTCTTACTACCATAAAAAATTAAAATGTTATTCACCATTTTTATAACTTACCAATCAAATGTACCCTACACTAATCACGTGGGAAAAAAAATATTCTCTCCGATGTAGGCGAAAAACGATAGTATTTTGCCAAGTGCTGAATTTTCTGTACTAAATAAATGGGACAATATGTGCCACCATCTTCATTATACTCAACAATTTAGGTCGCAACCTATAAAACCAATGTCAAACCCATCCCCATTCTCTCTATATACGTATCCATCTAGTCTCTCATATACATGAATCCAACAATTATGACCTAATGAAAATAGTTTGAAAATTTTAGGTTAAAAAAACATATATTCAGCTAATACTTTTTTATTTGTTAATTGTTTTTCAATAAAGAATAGTATTTTAAACTGTTTTTTAATTTTTTTTTAAATTAAAGAATAACTGTTTTTTATCAAAATTGTTATGATAGTTTTAAAAACCTTTTTTTTATTTAAAAATTTGTTACTGTTTTTTTAGTATGTTGGTACGCGCCAGCGGTATGTATAGGCGATATTATAAAACATTTTAAATAAAATGTACAAAAAAAACAGTTTTAAACAATTTTTTAAGTGCCTAAAGATTTTATTTAAAAAATATTGTTTCATGTAAAATCCAAGCATGGGACTGTTTTAACAAAATTGTTACAAAAATTCTAATAGTTACAAAAATTGTAACAAAAATTCTAATAGTTACAAAAATTATTTTATAAAAATAAAAAGTCAGTAGTTCCAAAATAGTAAATATTAGAATCTTAATTGTTTTTAAATAAAATCTTTACGCACTTAAAAAATTGTTTAAAACTATTTATATAAAACTGTTTTTTTTTTATACATTTTATTTCAAATGTTTTATAATACGCGACCAAAATAAAATAAACACGACATGGCACGACACACCTCAAAATCTTAATTGTACGTAAAATGAATATGACACATATGAAAGTGACATGGCACGCAAAATTTATTTTTTACAAAATGCGAACACGACCCACTTGTCGTGTTGCATTTTAAGTGGATTGTGTTAATATTACCTTTATAGGTGAAAATAAGATTTTGAGGCATGTTGTGTCATTTTATTTTGGTTCTGTTCGTGTTTGGTTAAAAAAATAACATATATTGTGACGTGACACTTTTACTTGGGTCGTGTTAGTGTTTTGTAAAAAAATAATATTGCATGATGTGTCGTGTCACTTTTATTAGGATCGTGTTCATGTTTGGTTCAAAAAAAAATTGTCGTATCGTGTTGTGTCATGTTCGGTTATAAAAACAATTTTCAATTTAAAAAACAGTTTTTTATTTGGTCATTTTTCCCCCAATTTTATGTAAAAAAATCATTTTTTTTGAAAAAAAAAACAGTTTTTAAATCTTTCTTAAAAAAATCTTATATAAAAGTATCATAACAATTTTTTAAATAAAAAAGGATTTTTAAAACTATCATAACAGTTTTTTAACAGGTTTTATAATAAATAGTTATTTTTTAATTTTAAAAAATAAAAAAATGTTTTAAAAAAAAGGTCAAAATATTATTTTTTTATAAATTCACAAATAAAAAAGTATTTGTTTGATCGTTAGAGCAAAGGGTGTTTTAAAAAGTAATTGAGGTGTTTTAAGAATTTTTCGAATCTTTCAGAAATAAACATGAATACAAACATGTCCATCTGAAAAATACACATGAATGCATAAAAAACAGTAATCTAATAAAGTGTGAACTTGGTAATTCCTTAACTTAAAAAATATATATAATTTTTCTGAAATTAACATTGAATTTAGAATTATTATAAAACATGAATTGAACAATAATAAAATTGAAAATACAAAATTTGAACACAAAAGAGAGACAACATTCATGAATGAGATAGATATAATTATAAAAATTATGTATTTTCTTTAAAATTAACAAATGCATACTTTTGATGGCAAATATGAATATGCTGGGAAGATGAAGAAATTTGGACAACTAACTTTTGATTTTTAAGGTTTCAAGATGAATGTAGTTGAAAGTTTTGTTAGATGAATGTATTAGGAGAGAGAACGTATCAATTTAAGATTCATGGAATGATTTTAATTTAATGAATGTGTGAGACTAATATTAAGGGTATGATAGGAAATGTTAATTTAATGAGGGTAGTTTAGTACTTTGAGATTTGAAGAGGAACTTCCTTTTTTTTAAGTAGTAGAGATAGATATGAAGGACATGAACAACATGTTTTGGAGAACAACCCTGTAGGTGTTGGTGAAAGTGCCTCGAAAGATAAAAAGTCATCTTTTGTAGATGGAGAACTTTTCACTCCAATTTTAGTCAAGCTAACACGGTTGAAGAAGGGATTTCATATTCAAGATCGAATGGTATTATCGGAAAATGTTATTTTCCTTTTCGGTTCCTAGAGGAGAAAGTCATTTTAAAATATAATCTTAGGCCTCTTTTTAGTAGATCTAACCCTAGCGGTGCTACCGGTACGGTATGGTCGGTAACGACCCCTTACCAATACCAAAACCACATTTTATATGGTAAAATCGTATCGTACCAATTTACCGACCGGTACATCAAAACAAAAACCAAAACCAAACCGACCAATTTTTTGGTATTTTTGGGTTTTTTTTGTTTCGGTAATTTCGGTTTCAATTCTGTTTTTTCCCGGTAAATACCAGAATTTCAAATCGGTTTATGCATTCGGTAAATCTGGTATACATTTCGATATACCCATTTTTAGCTGTTACAATTTCTAGCATTTCTAGCTATTACAATTTCTAGCATTTCTAGTTGTTTGGAACAATTAGAAACATACACAAACAAGTCCAATTTCTAGCATTTGTAGTATTTGAAACAATAGATTTAAATAGATACGAGACCAAACTAACCGGTTTACTTTTGTCGGAGCCAGAGGAGAGTGAGACAAGATGAGGGAGTTGGTGCCTGAGGAGAGTGAGCTAAGATGATGAGCCTAAAAAAATGAAGGAGTTGTTACCTCAAAAAATGTTCGCCGGAAAGTCAAAATCATCCACACCTCCAACACCGAAAAAACAAACCTTTGCCGGAAAAGCCAACTCATCGGGAAAAAAATCACCGGAAAATACGGAGGGAACTCAGATCCGAATACAGCTGGCGCCGAAAAAATTGTCACCGGAAACCCGATCTCAAAACGAAGTAACCACACCAAATCGAAGGTTGAAGAAGAAAAAAAATGAGAGAGAGAGCTCAAACAAAAATGACGGTCACACTTTTTGAGAGAGAGAGAGCTAAAAAAAAATGAAATGGAAATCTTAGAAAAATATCTCTACACAAACCACAATATAAAGCCCAAATGAAATAAGGGCAAAACGGAAATATAGCCAACAAAACAAACGGCTCTTTTTATTTTAACAAAATGCTGCCTAATTCATTTTGTGTTAAATGTTTGATTAATTAAACAAAATATATGCTTAATTAATATGATTATTTAACACTTAAACCAAATACTCAAATAAATAAATTTAAATTAAAAGAGAATATAAAAACTCACTCATGAGATATAAAATAAATAGAAGTAGTATGATACCCAAAATAATTTGACACTGCACAAAAAGTTTGGTACGGTATTTCGGTATGGTAATTTTAGTATGATATCGGTACAGTAAATTCGGTTCGGTAAATCGGTTTTTTGTATCTAAAAACCAAAACCAACCAAATTTTTTACGGTATTTTCGGTTTTGGTAAAATCAGTTTTCGGTATTTCACAATATGAACTCAAAACCATTTTTTTCGGGACCAAAACAGTACGGTACGGTAAAAATCCGTACCGGTTGCACCCCTATCTAAGCCTCAAATACTTCGGTAGCCAAGTTATTTTTCTATTGCATGTAAGCACCTGAGAAAAGATTTTTTCCCTCTTGTGCTCTTAATAAATTTTAGTTTTAAAAAAATATTTATGAATTAGGAGCTTGCTTCTAAAAGCAGCATAAAAATTACATGAGATTCCAAAATTACTCTTCCTAATCATACTTATGAGAAAGCAAGTGTATGTATTGAATCACATAGATATTTATAGTTCTTAGGAAGCTAATGTTATGGAAAAAATAAAAGTAAAAATAAAAAACTCAACATTTTTTATAAGACAGCTCCATATTTGGGAATTGATGGAGTAAGAATTTTAGGGCCCTATAGGTCTTTAGGGCCCTATAGATCCTGTTGTAGCGTGATAATATTTTAGCCCCAAATTTTTGTTTTGTATTTTAGATCCAATTGGTTATATATTTAGAAAACTCGAGTTAAAAATTATTTTCAAGTATAGTTTTTAATTCAATTATTTTTTTTGTAAATATCGGTGTGCGTTTAGAAAATGATTTTGTAAATTCAGTTTTCTCAAATATAAAAACTAACACACACAAAATTGATAAATTTGTGTATGTGTGTGTGTGTATATACATATATACAGTATTGTTTATGTGCGGACTGAACATGTCTCACATGACGGTGAGCGCGGAAATTATCGACTAAATTACGGGCACCCTCTCTCTTTTTTTTGGGATCACCATCAGTTGACACATGTTCAGTCTGCATTATTAAAATGTGGGATAATCCACACAAGAACAGTATTGTGTGTATATATATATGCATACATATGATATATATAAACGCAGATATGCGTAGAACTTCCGTACACACATTATACATGAATATATACATACAAACATACAGAAGAATTCTTAGATATATCATGCTCTATACATCACATATAGCTGTAAGCCCTAAAAAACTTTTTTTTTTCAAATTTTCTATTTTTCTTTTGAAAATAACATTCCAATAAACTCATATTCAAAAAATTAGGTCAAAATACATTTTATAGCTATTTATCAAAAATTCACAAAAAATGCTCAAAATGCCTTATTTAGAAGGGACTACGCCAACAGTTTTTCGTAGATTTTTTAAAAATAACTGGAAAATGTATTTTGACCTTATTTTATAAATATGGGTTGATTGGAAGGTTAATTTCAAGAGAAAAATAAAAAAAATAGAAAAAAGATTTTTTAATTCCTAGAACTAGGTATGGTGTATACATTATGATGTAGGTGAACGTTCCTCCGTAAATAAATATATAAATGTATAAATGTGAATATAACATTTGTTCTTTAGGTATGTTAAATGAGACATATTGGAGAGAGTATATATAGAGCATGAGTCATATACATCATATTTTCTGCATCACTCATACATCACACATAGTTCGAAGCCTTAAAAAAATTCATCTTTATATTTTACCAATGGAGTTAACCTTCCAATCAACACATTTTCAAAAAATTAGGTCAAATTACAATTTCATGCTATTTTTTAAAATTCTAAAAAAAACAGATGGAAATACCTTATTTATAAGGATTTGCGCCATCAGAATTTTGTGAATTTATTAAAAATTAAGTAGAAAATGTATTTTGACATAATTTTTTGAACATGTATTGATTGAAAGGTTAATTTCAATATAAAAATAAAAATTATAAAAAAAAGATTTCATAGAGTCTAAAACAAGGTGTGATGTATAGAGTGTGTGTGTGTGTGTGTGTGCGTGTGTGGAGAGAGAGAGAGAGAGAGAGAGAGAGTTAGGCTCTCATACATACCATGTTTACGTACCAATTTTCCATAATACAGGCGCGGACCCATTTTTATAAATGATTTTAAGTTGAATTTTTTTATTTGTTATTTAAATATTTCGGAGGACCCATATAAAAAAAACAGTTCAAAATAACTTTTTTTCTGTTTTTAAAAAATCAATCAAACTTTCACTGCTTTTAAAGTACATTAAAAGTTATGAAAGTTTGACCAGTTTTTTAAAAATAGGAAAAAATATATATTATTTTAAGCTGATTTTTTTTATATGGATCCATTCAAATGTTTAAATACCATAAAAAAAATTTCAACTCAAAAATAATATTTTTACTATTTAAAAGAAATCGATATGTAAATTTTGTATGTAAACTTGGTATGTATGAGTTTCTCTCTCTCTTTCTCTCTCTCTCTGTATATATATATATATATATATATATATATATATATATATATATATATATATATATATATATATATATATATATATATATATATATATATATATATTTGTATTATTACATACATGTATAAAGTATATAAAAGTATCACGTATATAATGATAATATTATTTAACATATAGATCATAGTATACTATATAATTTGATTATACATATACGTAATTTTGTGCACATATATCAATATAATTTTTATTTATAGAGAATTAAACTCAAGGTCATGTTCAATTCAATATTCAGATTTATCGGACACTATTTTTCAGGTTTATAAATCTAGTCCATATGGTACAATAATATTTATTTGTGTGGTTCCCTTGGAGTTAGGGGTACACAAAACAAGAAATTTTATTTATTTTAATTAAATAGGTATTTATATTTATACCAGTACTCATACTTATTTAAAACTTATTCTAAAAATCAACACAAAACCAGACCTCCACCGCGCAACCCCTCCCTACCCTACCCTACTTGTCGAAATTCTCGTCCGAATGTCTGAGTCTTCGCCCAAGACTGTCAGAATCCTCGCGAAATTGTTTATCTCTCTCTCTCTCTCTCTCCCTCTCTTCATCTATTTCTTTTATTTTTTTGGTTCGCGCCAGCGACACCATTTTCAGCGCTGGAGAAGAAGGTTTTTTGCCGAGAAAAATGAGTGTTCACAGAAAAAAATGGTGTTTTGCCAAAAAAAAATAGAGGCTTTAGTGAAAAGATAAATTTATCAATTTCGATTTTTTGATCAAAAAAACATCGAATATGGATGTTGTTAGATAGATCTCAACGAGTAGATTTGAAATATATAAATTTTGTGAATTTTGGATTTGTAGATTTGAAGTTATAGACTTTTAAAATGTTGATGAATTTTTTTTGGTATGAGTTGTCAAATGGTATATTGGTTATTTTTCATGATTTTTTTTAGTACAGAGATTAAATTTATAAAATTGTGTGGTGTGTCCTATTTTTACACACCTGAATTGAATTGGACATTTTTCCAAAATGCGAACTAGTCCGCACAAGAACATATATATATATATATATATATATATATATAACTCCGAGTATTCGAGCTTCGACCCACTATATCCCATGGCGTCCTGAAGTTAACGACCGTTTAAATCCTCTAGTGGCTTTTGCGGTAACTCGAGCTAATGAGCTTTAGGGAGCATGGGCGTGACCAGCTGAGTTACGGCTCCGATTTGTATTTTATATATTAATATATACATGTATAAAAATATAGAGAATTAAGGATTCAGAGTTGCAAAACAGAAAAATTATTTAGAAAATTATTTTTTGTTATTTTTTGAAAACATGATTATAATACATATTATAATTTAGTATTTAAAAATATGTGTGTGATGTCATGTGCAAATTCTTAAAACATGTGTCAAGAGAGATTCTTAAAACATGTGTGTCGAGAGAGAGAGAGAGAGAGAGAGAACCTTAATATCACGAGACATGCATGAAATCAGGTAATTCTCGTATTGTTCGACAGTGAATTGCTTTGAGCGAGTGGGTTCTATGAAGTAGTTTTGGAGAAAATCATTTGTGCCCATACTCAATATAAATATGGCATTTGTGACGATTTGTTCAGCCCTTTCCATCCCCACCAGTTGCCTCAGGTGAATCTTATAATGTCTCAGATACTTCAATTGATTGGAAACAGAGAACACGCTCTGTGATATTCCATAAAGAGATAAACTAAGTTAACTTCAAAATAATAAAAAAAGAAGCATGGCCAAAATTTGAATTTCAATGCAACTTCCAGAAAATGACCTATTTGCAGTGAAAAATCAAGGGGGTTAACCACGTGACGGCCCCTCAAATTTCTCAAAATATCCGTGAGTATTACTTCGAGCTATTGCTAAAAAATCATTTAAATTATTATTTCTCTCAAAATGATTTTTTTTATTATTTTTTTAAAAAAATGAATCAAATATATATCAGTTTATAAGCTCATAAAAATTGAAATATATTTAACCAATTTTTAAAATATAGCAAAAAACTCATTTTGAGCTGAATTTGTTTAGAGGGTTTTCTGAAATGTTTAAATACTACATAAAAATCAAGTCGGAATTATTTTTTTGTGATTTTTAAAAAATCACAAAAAATCGGTTCGCAAATTATGACCTCATTGGACCCTACCCTATATATATATATATATAATTTGTTAAGACAATAAAAGTTTCATATGAAAATTTTAAAAAGCATTACATCGCAATATATAAGATCCGAACTCATCCAAGCATAATCAATTAGTTTTGGATTCGAGGCTCCATTATTGAATATGATATCAAAACAGACTATTCAAAGTCTAATGATCCAATTAGTCTACTTCACCCGATATAAATATGTTCATGTGTTAAGCGAAGTCACACAACATCCAAGGTGGCATGTTGAGACTATAAAACTCCTATTATAAGAAATTAAAGCCTTACACCCTAATACATAAGATTATGATGTTCATCCATCCATAATCAATTAGTTTTAGGGTGGATACTTCATTATTTAATACAATTTGTTCTTTATAATGAACAACCTATTTTTTCTATTTTACCTTAAATAATTATAAAAATTAAACTTAACATATATTAATAAGACTAACTTCAAAAATTTAGTCATTTTGTCAAAAATTGTAATTTTTTAAGATAACTTGATAAATAAGTCATTGTTACAAATTGGTCTTACAGAAAAAATCATTAATAAGTCTTATTCACACATATATATTCACTGCTTGTTTTATAATATGATCTATTAAAATATTTTTTTTTTCAAGTAATCTGTTAGAGGGAAAAAAAAATGACAAATATGCCATTTTTTTAATAAGCGTCTTATAATGAATATGTTTGGTCAGATGTTGGGTTTAGGTGACAGTGAATTCATAGACCCACAAATATAATACTTTTTTTAAAATAGGTTGAAGGCAGCAAAGTAGATATCTGTGAACTTAAATTTTTGAGTAAAATGACTTCACGCGTGTTTTGGATAAATCACTTGAATTTAAACAAACATAGTTTGGCAGATAGTCTCATGAGATTTGTATCGTCGAATATGGTGGTGCACTTACTGAGAGATTGGCTGTAAGGTCGTCGTAACCAGAACCAGCTGATGCAAAACTAACACCGTGCAGCAAATCTACCTTCTCAATGTGTGGGTCAAGAAATCCTGAAATTGTATTCTTATATCCCAGTGCCTCCGCTAAAATAATATAGATAACAAATTAATCCAACCGTTATAGTATAACAAATTTATTAAAAAGTCTTAGTTAAATATAAATTTATATTTAATATATGATTTATAAAAAAAAAGTTACAAAATTTATCTTAATCTAACATATTATTGAAAAAAAATGTTATGTTATTGGGTATTGATTTAACATGTGGGTTTATTTGCAATTGTATTTTAATACAACGTGTCATCGGTACAGGGACATTCTAATATACATATATATATATATATATGGGCCATGTCATACGTGGCCTGTTTTTTCAAAACAATATCTTGTGTTTCATAACAATTTGAAGACTCGGAATAGGTGGCTAGTTGGCTGGTAATAGACTGGAAAAAAAAATGTCAATTAACTGCGATATGATAATTCATTGTCACCAAGATCATCACCATCCGTACTTTTAAGTTAACATTATCTTGGACCAAAGTTACATTTAAAAAAATTAAATACTAGAAATCTACAACAAAGTCAATCATCTGAAATAGTAGGCTAAAAGAGAGAAACAATAAACTTAAAATGCTGGGGTTTTGATATTTTGTCAAACACCTGGTATGCGATAAAGAGAATCTAAAAATTGAACACCAATCATAATAAACAAAACACACTTTATGAGTACAAAAAATATGTCATTCAAGCACACTATAGTCATTTTCGATAACTTTCAGAACACCAAAAAGGAACGCTAATGGAACTTTCACTTTTTCACAATAAAGTACATCTTATTTAAACCAACATAACTATTTGATCCATAAATAAAACCTTAACAGCTCCAAACCTACGTATATAAAGACTGAGAAAAAAGTACCAGAGAAAAACTTGTCGACCGTATCATTTGGCCGGAGAAGAGAGTTTTGATCGCCGGAGGTAGAGTTAAGGTGGATTTAACTGCTTGATGGCGTCTTTGAGTTACTGAATCCAGCAAATTTTGGTTGATGTTGGGATGTATTGTTATTATTATATGCAAGGTTTGGAGATGTCTAAGAGTTACTGAATATACATGTTTATTTTTTTTATGGAGATGGAAGAAGGGGGAACCGATTTGTTGTTGTTATTTTTTTTCCTTATTCGTGTGTAGACCTGTTAGAATTGGAAGTATAGACCTGTTGGAATTGGAAGGATATCTCCTTCTTTTTTCACTTTTTCATACTGATGAATTGTTTGTTGTTAACTCTTGGGCTGGTTTAAGGCTTTGGAATACATGTTTACATATAGTGGTAGGCGTCACAATTATTGTAGTCCATGTGTAGCTTCCTTATGCTTTCAAGTTTTAATTTTATATAGATACATAGATTAAAAATGCTATTATGTGGTCCCACAATAAACATTCAGACTCCCCATTTATCTCCAACAATCTCTCATATCTCTCTCTCCCCCCTCATTAACATCCTACAATCTCTCTCCTATTTCTCTCTCTTCCTAGTTGTTGAACTCAAAATATACTAGCTACACCATGTTTTTAAGCACACGCCAATGAAAAAACATGCCAAAGAAATGAGCCAACTCTATCAGATGAGAAAACTGAGGAAGGGCAGGATATCTCCAGTGCAGGAAGACCGCACAGGAGTATTATACATATAGTATTGTTTATGTACAAATTATCCTACATTTTAAAATTACGAATCGTATTTTAAAAGTGCGAACCAGTATTTTAATGTATTTTCCAATAAATATTTGTATTTTAAATATATTTTTCGAAATTATTTTATTTAGAATTTTGTATGCTAGAAATCATGTTCTATATGCTGAAAATAATTTATACTGACGAAAATCATTTTTTTATTGTTGCAAATAATTTCTTTTTATGGGAAATAATATTTTCAGTAATTATTTTTTAGAATTTTGCAAATTTAAATATTTTTTATATTTTTTCAATTTATATTCGTATTTTCAAGATTTTTTCCAATATTTTTTGATATTTTTAAATTATTTTTTCCTATTTTCTCAATTTTTTTAATAGCTTTGCTGTTATTTGAATATATTTTCAAAAACAATTAGTTTTGGACAGAAATGTCCTTGCTTAAAGTCATAACTAACGATTTTTGCCAAAAGTTAGACGGCAGGAGGTTAGTTGTAGCAGTTTTCAAAGTTAAGTGGGTGAATTGAAAAAATCGAAAGAAGTGGTGGCAACATGTTGGGGCATAATTTAGGGGGCCTAAGTGTAATTAACCAAAAAAATTATTACAAAATTTATTCTTCCTATTAATCTTACAACAATTGAAAAAGAAAATTATCCAGCTTATTAGTACAATATTTTATTCTCCACCAGGGGATACATGTATAATTCGCACTTTTAAAATGCGGGACAGTTCACACAAAAACATATATATATATATATATATATATATATATATATATATATATATATATATATATAGATAGATAGATAGAGAGAGAGAGAGAGAGAGAGAGAGAGAGAGAGAGAGAGAGAGAGAGAGATAGAGTCAGACTCCTGTACACACCAAACGGTACATACCAACGGTGCATACCGTTGGCGCATACCCATTTTATAAATGATTTTGAGTTAAGTCTTTTTATATGATATTTAAACATTTTAATACGCCCATATAAAAAAAACAACTAAAAATAATTTTTTTTGTTATTTTAAAAAGATTGGTCAAACTTTCGAAGCTTTTATAAAAAAAATCAGCAAAAAAATAATTTTTTTACTATTTTAAAATTTTAATATGTACTATTTAGTATGTACAGGAAACTCTCACTATATATAATGATCCAAGGGCACATTTAGTATTCAAATATATTTATCACTTTTAGAAAAATAAATTTTACAAGTAGTAAAACTATCTAATAGGAACTATCATCAAGTCACGATGCTCTCAAAAAGTGATGCGTAATATAAAACGTACATAACAAAAGTAAAAGTCTTTTTTGTAAATGTATCACAATTCAACTCATTCGGCTTCTTTATTTTTTATGACAGGTAAAACTTTGCATGAATACTTGCCCACCCTACCATGGAAAATGAAATTATACATTGTCTTAGAAATATTGTATCTTTAGAATTAGTTTTAATATACATTTGGAAAAAAAAAAGGGTTACCTATGAAGTCAGTTGCAAGTCTTCCATTGCTGAACCTCCCAGTGGGGAGCCCATTAAAGAAGTCCTTCCCATAGGGTTGGAAATTTCCCCTATTGATAGTCACAATGCGGTTGTTGTTACCGGGATCCACACTTGAATCCCCAAACACCAAAATACATGTCACATTATTCTTAGCTGCCAGTGCCTTTAACTGATGAACTTCTATAGCCTGCACATGCAGTTCCACCACAGCCAATAACAGAATCACCATCATTGTCACCCTCATCATCTTACCCGTTACTCAAACTCAGTTTCAAACAGTTCAAAAGCTTACTTCCCAGCTTTGACCAAAAACACCCTATGTGTCGCTCTCTCTTAATAGGCAGCAGGAGATATAATTGTGTTAGGTTGAGCATTTATGATTGTTTGTTGAAAATAGTTAAGACTAATTCAGTGCCCTGTGAAAGGTGTTTTGCTGTTTTGAGGATTAAAAAGTTGTTTATATTGTAACGCCTGAAATGGTTGGATATATATACTTCTTGCATGTGGTTTTGTTTGTGGGAAATATTTGGTTGGCTTTGTTTCCTAGTGAGGCATGCGGGTCCTGCATTTAAAGAATGCGAACAACACTAATCAAATTCAGATTGACACGTATTACGGTTCATTAACAAGCTCAACATTCAACAACATTCAAGATGAGGAATATCAAAGCGCTTTTTTTTACTTGTTATCCCTCATTTGATATTGAAATTTGTGTTTGCACTCTGTCGTTAATAAAATTCATTAGCTGTTGCTAATCCTTTAAAAAAAATCAACTTACAATTGTTTTAATCAAAACAATATTGAAGTTTTTAAAAAATAAAACTATCTAATAAATCATTAAAAATATTTAGAAGTCTGAAAATTATAGAAAAACAGTTATAAAATTTAGAAATTAGAGAAAATATTTTTTAAATTTGATAATTATGAAAATAAATATAAATTACAAAAAAATTTATTTTAAAATCTGGAAATAATAGAAAATTCATTTTAAATATAAAAAAACTTATAAAAAAGGGGAAAATTATAAATATATTTTTAAAATCTAGAAATCAGAGAAATTACTATAAATTACAAAAAAAAACATTTCAAAATATTCAAAAATCTGTAAATAATAAAAAAATATATTTTAAATTATAATAAACTTATAAAATAGGGAAAACTTACAAAAAATATTTTTAAAATCTAAAAATCATACAAATAAATATAAATTATGAAATAAACATTTAAAAGTATAATTTTTCACTTAAATCTGGAAATAATAGAAAAACTTTTTAAAAAATATAGAAAAACACCAAAAAATATTTAAAATTTTTGGAGTTTAATCTATGCGCTAATAATTTTTATATAGGTTTACTTTTCTGGTTTCTTGTTAGCTTTCTCCAGTTTCTGGTATTGAACGAAAGGGGTAAAAATATTGAGATGCTTTCTCATAATTGAGACCCTTCTACAATCCAACTAAAGGGTGGTCTAGGATTCAGGTGCTGAAAACAATGTTAAAACCCAAAAAAATTATTTATCATACCAAACACGGCTAGAGTATTTCCAAATGATTGCTCATGAAAGTGTTAAACACAATCAGATTTTTTATCCAGGTGTGGAAAGAAAACCAAGATATCCAGGATTATTTAAACACAAAATATTCTTTATTTTCATTTGTAAAATAATACTTGCAAATTTGTAATGAATGTGGATTGAAAATTGATTTATAAAAAATACCTATTTTTTCCTTTTTTTTTTAATATTAGGAATTATCAGGAAAAACTAAGAATGATTAATATTAAAAAAATGACTATTGCATTAATGGTTTTCCAAAAACGCAAAAATTGAAAAGAAAAAAAAAAAGAGAAAAAAATGGAAGGCGTGTCAATTTTTTTATTTGAATATTTTTAATAGGCGTTTAAGTTTGTTTATAAGTTTTTCCTTATTTTTTATTAAATTTTTTGTCATTCAAAATGTTTTTCTTTTACTTCCAATTTTTAAATTTTTTTTCATAATTTATGTTTATTTTCATGATTTCAAAATTTTAAATATATTTTTTATGAGTTTTTTCCTTTGTTTTATAAGTTTTTTGGAATTTAAAATGTTTTTCTATTATTTACATTTTTTATATATTTTTTAAACACTTTTTCATAATTAACATTTTTTTTTATGATTTTCAGATTTAAAAATTTATGTATAACTTTTCTCCCTATTTTTTATGTTTTTTGCTATTTAAATTGATTTTTATATTATTTTTTATTTTAAAATATTTTTTGAATGCTTTTTTAATTTATTTTTATTTTCATTATTTTCAGATTTTAAAAATATTCTCTAATTTCCACAATTTTTAGCTGTTTTTCTATAATTTTCAGATTTTTATATTTTTTTAATGATTTACACATATGCTTGTTTTAAAAAGAGAGAGATGCTCGGTTTAGAGGATTGAGTGATTCATGTCCACAACCTCTGCCTCCCATGGGGAGGTAGCTAGTATCATTCCAAATGACCCTCCACCTTCTGAAACTTTTGCCTTCATCGTTGGGGGTAACTCCCATCTTGGTGTTATTCCTCTTAATGAAGTAAATCAATTCAGAGGAGAACCCGCCATGTTCTTCTCAAAAGAAGACACCAAAATATTAGTTGAGCCATTCAAATTTACTCTGGTTCGAAAGTTCTCATATGGGTGCCCCTCAATAGATGAGATTAGAAGTATTTTTACATCATTGGGTCTGAAAGTTGCTTTCAATATTGGGGTTATTGACTACAAACACATTCTAATCCATTTGTTTCATGAGAAAGACTTCCATCGCATCTGGCTCAAAGAATCATGGTACATCAATTGATTTTCTACGAGGGTATTTAAATGGAGCCCTGACTTTCACCCATCAGTGGAATCCGTCGTAGCTCCTGTATGGGTTTCCTTACCTTTACTACCCATTCACTTGTACAACAAAGTAACAATCCCCATTTTTTCACGTTAAGATTGGCTGGACACTTGTTAATTGATATCATTCTCAACATAAATATTATATAAAGCATATATTAATAGATCGTAATTGAATTTAAATCAATTTTTCAATAATAATAAAAATCCAATCCGACACCAAGCGTATGATAAATCCCAACATAAAAGTAAATATCTCAAACCCAGAAGAAGTAAATAAATTCCGGGCTTATGCCCATACAAATATCTGAAGTGAAATAAAGAACCGAAGCTGAATAGTACATAAACTAGAATCAATAAGTCTGAAAAGTCTGACGAGCGAAAAGGAGACTGCAAGGCGCATCCGATACCAGTCCTCCTATTGTTGTCTAGGAGCACCGGGGGAGGGGGGGAGGGGATATTTAAATTTGGGTCAGCGCCCTAGAGTTGCAAGAATTAACTTATTTAATTTAAAGTGCAATAAATACAATCGATTCAAAGTAAATATCCCCTATAGTCACTCATATACGGGTAAGTGTAATATTACTCGTATCCCAATAAGTCCCGAAATAATAAATGATAATTGTGTCAATTTAATATTAAATGCATTAGCTATAGTCAATTGCTAAAACGAAACTGTCTATATTCAATTATCAAAGCCCAAGGTATCCCATATCCCAGTCTTATATATCTCATGAAGGTGATATAAACATCTATTATGCACAACATAGTATGGGTCTGTAATTTACTGTATATATTCTTAAACAATTTAATAAATCTCATTTAATTCGGGTAATTTATATATATATGTCCTTTCATATATGCGACACTCATAGGCATCTCGTTCGTTCTCTATCGGCAAATTTGAAGGAAATCTCTATCCAAGTCATACATGACAAAACATACATAAGTGGGGCGGTCCCTACGCAGTATACCAGTTCACGGCCCATACCCAGCGGTGACAAAGGATCCCAGAATCTACACCTACCTTTTATAGGTGGTGCTGCTACGTACTACCTATAAAAATGACCCACACAACGTCTAGCCCACCTGTGCCGACGTGTGTTACAGTCCCAAACGCGCGAAATCCCAAGACGATAGGACCATCCACGAACATCGGTATGTCCACACCAATAAATATAAATAAATATTATTCCCATATAATATGTATAGGTAATTACTCTATAAGTACCTAAAATATCCCACATGATATCCATAATTATTCACTGATTAATAATTTGTCATCCAGTTAATTATTAATTTTTTCTTCTTTAAAAGATTATTTAACCATCTTGTTAAATATGACCACATTAGGATTTTTAATAAAATTATCATTGATCCAAACATCGTTCCACCAACTCATGTGGTTTTTTAAAAATACTCCGGATCCATCATCGGTCCCAACTCAACCTGCCCCAGGGGTCGAATCGATTCGAATTCATAACCGAATTGATTCGGACATGGGCTGAAGCCCAGATCTGCTATGTTTTTTTTATTACGGGATTTCTTAATTTCTTCCCAAGTTCCATTCCAATTGTTAATTCCTTTACATAATCATATGAACAGGTCCCTACTACTCCGTTACTCATCTTAGAACAATAAATTTCATGTATTAACATTAATTTCTTTCCCCAAATCCCATAATTCATATGAAAAAATCAAGACCCTTAGCCCATATTTTATACTATGATTTCAACTATATACAAATCAGATTTTGGGCATAAAACATGAATTCAAAGTCATAGTTTTCCAGATCTTGGACATATATCAAAACCTCTACATGTGAATCAAATCCTTATAATTTATCCCAAGAAATCCTAAGGCATCTATCATTCAATTTAATATTTCGATTGTCCTAAATTTCCGGGTTTACAACCTATAATCCAATTAGTCCCCTCTACATGCATAAGATTAATACCTAACATTAAATCACCAAATTACAACCTAAAACCCAGAAATCACATGGGGTTTACTACGATGAATCAAGAGGCACATTGAACGTTAAATTAAGCAAGAGAATTCCTTCCTGGATATGCGGTTAATGAATTTCCCCTTGAATTCCTTGTCTCCTCTCCTTTTTGGCCTCTGTTTTCTTCACTCTTGAGGAGGGGCTGCTAGGGTTGTGTATTTGATTCAGTGTAGGGAGGGTTAATCTTTTCCTTAATCTTATATTAGTCCCAAATCTTGGGGTGGATTTATTTTCCAATGTTTGAACCCCCAAATAGGCCTGAACCCATAATTAGACTAGCTCAAAAGTCTCCAACTTATAGACTTCCCAGAATGCGTCCCAATTATTTTTATCCATAATTATTTTCCATTATAATTATTAACATAAAAAAAAAATCAACCACACGTGATTATGACATCATAACAAATTACTTGTTTGCATTTAATAAATTAAATTCACCGATTTTAATTTAATTTCCACGAATTTATTTTATTATAAAAAAAATATATAGTTTTATTTATTCTAGAAAAATACGACGAATTACATTTTTCCATCCTAATAACGGGATACCATCCTCGGAATCTAGAAGAGTACGTACCTAGTTAGAAGAGTTCACGATATTTTATATGCATGTCATCCTCCATTTCCCGAGTAGACTCGTCCTTCCTATGGTGTCCCCACTACACCTGAACTAAAGGAACAACCTTAGATTGAAGTCGGCGCTCCCGACGATCCAGAATATCTACCGATCTCTCCTCGTAGGTAGCGTCTGGATGGAGATCTATCTCATCAATATCAATATGCTGGTATGCTATCTCATCTCTAAGGAATCTTCGCAGTGCACATACGTGAAAGATGTTGTGCATTCGTTGCAAATGATCCGGTAGTCCCAATCGATACGCCACAAGCCCAATCTTCTTTAAATATAGGGAATAATCCCACATATCGGGGAGCCGACTTCCCTTTCTTCCCAAACCTCATCACCCCCTTCATGGGAGACACTTTAATAAACACCTAATCTCCAACATTAAAGTGTAAGTGTCTCCGGTCCGTATCTACATAGCTCTTTTACCTATCCTGGGAAATTTGTATCGTGGCCCAAATCATCTATACCTTCTCTGAGGTGTCTTGGATGAAATCTGGCCTAAGTAACTTATTCTCCCTCACCTCCAACCAGTATGAGGGTTAACGAAAAGGACTCCCGTAAAGCGCCTCAAACGGTGGCATTCCAATCGTGAACTGATAGTTGTTGTTTTACGCAAACTCCACCAAAGGTAAATACTGCTCTTAGCTCCCCTTAAAATCTAATATGCACATCCGTAGCATGTCCTCCAACATCAAGTTCACCATCTTCGTCTGCCCGTCGGTCTGAGGTTTATATGAGGTGCTCAATCTCAACTCTTCCCCCAAGGCCTATTGAAAGCTCCACCAAAAATGGGATACAAACATCATGTCCCTGTCTGATACAATGTTTAAAGATACCCCATGCAATTATACAATCTTTACGAGAAAAGTCTAGCGTACTTATCGGAGATATAATCTTTACAGATCGGTAAAAAGTGAGCCACCTTCGTTAATTTGTCAACGATCACCCAAATGGAATCGTGCCCCCTCCGTGATTTAGGTAGCCCGATGATGAAGTCCATGGAGATGTTCTCCCATTTCCACATCGAGATCTCCAAAGGATGTAATACACCTGTAGGACACCGATGGTCCACCTTCACCAGCTGATACGTCGCACACTTAGTCACAAAATTTTCTATGTCCCTCTTTATCTCGGCCCACCAACACTACACCAAAAAAAGCAATTTGGCACACCCTGATATTAAAAATATGGCACAATTTTAAACTGTGCCAGATTGTGGCACTGTTTAATAGAAATTTGGCACACTTTACAACAGTGCCAAAATTTGGCATTATTTTAAAGTGTGCCAAAATTGAGTACACTTACTAAAATATATAATACCCAAAAAAAATATTACACACTTTTCATTCCCGCTCTCGCCCACTCTCTCCTTGTTCCAGCTCACTCTCACGGTGGTCGGAGCTCACTCTGTTTCTCTCTAGGTCGGCGGTCGGCGCTAACTCTTTCTCTCTTCGGTCAGCACTAAGGCCTCGTTTGGGAGTTTGGGAGAGAAAATAAAGGAAAGAAAAATTTTATTAGGAGAGAAAAGAAAAAAAGGGAAAGTTAATAGGTGAGAAAAGAAAAGAAGATAAGAGAAAGGAGTTTAGGAGCGAAAAGAAAATAATTTTCCTTCTTGCGTTTGGGAGTTTGGGAGGAAAATAATTCTTTTAAGAGGAATAAGGAACAATTCATTAAAAAACTTTCCTTTCTCTCCATTTCTTTCTGATTTGGAAAGAAAGTTTTGGAGAGAAAGGAAGAGAAAGTTTTTTTTTAAATTTCCTTTCTTTTCTCTCCTTTTAAACTCCCAAACAAGAGGAAGTCACTTTCTTTCCAACTTAAACTCCCAAACGAAGGGAAGGAAACACATTTTCTCTTCCTTTCCTTTCTTTTCTCTCCAAAAATAGAACTCGCAAATGATGCCTAACTCTTTTAGTCTTCGGTCGGCGCTAACTCTCACGGTGGTCTGAGGTCAATCTCTCTCTCTAGATCGGCGGTCAGCGCACTTTCTCTCTACAATCGGTGCTCTCTCCAGCCCACTCTCTCTTTCTCCGATCACTGCATTGTTCTCTCACTCAACTCACTCCAATCAGGTATTATTTTTTTTAACCTAAGTTAGATATAAGATTTGATCCTAGAGTTTATGATATACGTGATTTGATTCGTGTTTATTTTTTAGGGTTTTATATATACATTTTTAAATATTTATTATTTTTTTTTAATGTGTGAGTTTTTTGTGCAAATTGAATGTTGATAATGAAAAAAATAAATCATTGGTTTTTGGATGGACCTTGGAATCTTTTAGTGGTAATCTATGTTTTTATGTTCTTACCCTTCTATTTAAAATGCATATTTGATCTGATTCGTATAGGTTACGGATTTTTAAGAAATTTTAAGTGCTAAATATTCAATAATAATGTAAAAATAACAAATTGAAAAGTAGACACCCCACTAATTAAATGGATAAATGAGATTATGTATTGAAAATTTAAGAAAAAGATAAAAAAAACTAATTAAATAGTAAGTAGACATTAATACTAAACATTCAATAATGATGTTACACATGTAGAAAAATCTTAGACCCATTCAAGAGGTCTCACTATAACTGTGGTGAAAACTCTTGAATTGTACCATTTTTGGACAGTTTGGAAATGCAAAAGTTTGTATTGTATATAATGTTTATGCATGTCCTATTTTGAAAAATTCGGTGGTATATCTTTATGTTCTTTGTGTGCATACTATATTGATGTAGTGTTTTGTGTTTTCTTGGTTGAAAAACTTAAGTAACACATGAACACTCCCAATTTAAGTTGTGTACTTGAAGAACTGTAGGGAGATGCTGGCGAAATTTCTCAGATTAGGACATGGCATGAGACATTATGAAAAATACAAAATATGCATTTTCGAATGGGATAGGACCCTTACCCTGTAGAGGAGATGGAGGAAATATAGGAGCTCAAATATATACATATTTACACTTGAATAAACTTAAATACATTTACAGTAAGCGTTTATATTATAATGTGTGTTCTTTAAACTTACCAGGATGTCGTCAGGAATCAACAAAGAGTGGATAAATGAGAAAAACATCGAGACCGATACATATAGAGATGGGGTGTTACAATCTATACATTATGTGCGTAGTAACAGTTCGAATGCTAAACATCCATATCCCTGTAGACGTTGTCGAAATGGGAAAGGACATGTTGTTATAGATGATATATTCGTTCATTTAATGACATATGGTATGGACATGAACTATACCTTATGGCATTTTCATGGTGAGACATTAGTTGTTGATCAAGTCCAACAACCACCGCATCTGTGACACCAACAAAACACGCTGATGTGTACAATATTCCAATTTTGAATGATCTTGTGAATGATGCTTGTGAGATGTTTATGGGTGAAGCGGAACCTAGTGAACCTAATTGTGTAGGTAGTGATGAAGCCCCCACAACTTTTGAGCTTCCCAATGATTCGCACACACATAAATACAAAGGCAAGAAGTATGATCGTTTACATCAACTCTCACAGGAGCCATTGCACCCAGCTACTGGTTCTTCGTGTCATACCACAATGTATGCTCTTATAAAGTTGAATGATTTGAAAACACAATTCAATTTTTCGGATGGTGCTACAGGTGGAATTATTAGATTGTTAAATAAACTACTTCCTGTAAAGAACAACTTGACAACTAGTTATACAGAAATAAAAAATACCGTTAGAGATCTCGGTATGGATTATGTTAAGTATGACGTATGCATTAATAACTGTATGTTATTTTGGAAAAAGCATGGAAAATCTACTAGATGTATAAAATGTGGTTCTTTACGCTACAAGTTTACTTGTCTAGACGAGGACGGGGTAGAAATTCATAATACTAATGGAAAAAAAGTACTCTAGGGTTCCTAAGAAGGTAATGCGATATTTCCTTCTAATCCCTAGGCTAAAACGGTTGTATACCATAAAATGGATAGCAGAGAAAATGACTTGGCACGCTCGTGCAAGATCTTGCATAGAATTCTTGTGTCATCCCCGAGATTTAGCATAATGGGTAAATTCAAACATTATGTGGAGGGATTTTACAAAAGATCCGCGGCATATTCGACTTGTAATAGCAACTGATGGTTTCAGCCTGAATAACATATTTGGCCGTAAGTATAGTTGTTGGCCAGTGATAATTCAACCTCTCAACCCTCCTCCATCAATGTGTATGAAAAGTGAGTTTTTAATTGTGTCTGTATTGATTCCCGAACCAAAGTCACCATCAAGTAATATTGATATCTTCCTCCAACCGTTGGTCGATGAGTTAAAGATTTTATGGTTTGGAGTTGAGTCTTGGGATGCGTACAAAAATGAGAAATTTCAGTTAAAAGTCATGTTGATGTGGGGTATACATGCTTTTCCAGCTTATGGGATGTTAGCAGGTTGTTCAACTCAAGGTTACAATGGGTGTCCTGTTTGTTCTACAAATACACCTTCTCAATATCTTCCTAAGTTAACGAAATGTTGTTACCAACGATCTCGTATGTTCCTTCCTAAAGACCATCCTTACAGGTTTGGCATATCAAAGAAAACATTTAATGGTAAAATAGAGGATGTTATGGCTCCAAGAAAGTTAACAAGCGTAGAAGTTGAGCAGATAGTGTCACTTATCGCTCGAGAAGGTGTTTAAAGAGAGGGAGACAAAAATGGAAAGGCAAAGGGAAAGGGAAAGGGGAAGGGGAAGAAGAAGGAGGATGTCGTAATGGAAGACAATGATTATCCAAGTGAAGGTGACGATGACAATCTAGCGGGTACCGAGGGTTTTTCAATGAGGTCAATTTTCTTTGACTTAGAGTACTGGAAGGATCATGATATTAGACATAATTTAGATGTTATGCATGTTGAAAAGAATGTCACAGAGACTCTTTTAGGTACAATACTCTCGATGAAAGGTTCATCAAATAAAGATACGGTCAAAGCCCGTGAAGACTTGAAAGGTCATTTGAATCTTAAAAGGAAATTATGGATGGAAGATGTTGAAGGCAGTAACAAAAGGTTGATGCCAAAGGCACCTTTCGCATTAGGAAAGAAAGAGAAAGAAGCCTTTTTTCGTACACTAAAAATATTAAAGGTACCGATTGGATTTTCATCAAATTTTAGCAACAATATTAACCTCGATCCACCTGGATTTACCAATCTCAAGTCCCATGATTATCACGTCATTATGCAACGGTTGCTTCCTGCATTGCTTTTCAGATCATAAGCCTTTGTTTAAAGTTATACAACAGATAAGCATATTATTTAATATGTTGTGTACCAAAGTGATATTTAGGGAACATATTTTGAAGGCTAAAAACGCATTGGTAGAGGCACTTTGTGTCTTTAAAATTTATTTTCCACCTGCCTTTTTTGTGGTGATGATCCACCTCATGCCCCATTTAGTCGATGAAGCTTTGACAGCTGGGCCACCAAGATATCGGGCGATGTGGTTGTTTGAGAGAGAAATGGGAAGATATAAAAAGTGGTCACGAAATAAGAGGTACATTGAAGGGAGCATTGCTAATGCATATTTGTTACATAAAGCTTCTTTACATACTATGGAGTACATATCGAAAAGAGTTAAAGGAACTCATAAGAGGAATCTTGAGGATTTTCTTGATGATGAGTTTGATGACTCGAAATGCCAACGAGAATTGGGTAAAATAAAAGAATTGATCTTAAATAATGTACAATATGAGCAAGTGTGAAGATGGGTTTTATCTCAATGCGACGGTGTTGATGAATGGAGAAGGTACACACTTAGTTCTATGTTAATTCATATTAATTGATTGTAATGTGATATTTCTTAATTTTGAAACTAATTTCTTGTAGAAAATTTGTGGTAACTGAGACTTAATCGAGGCATAGAATTGATGATTTCATCTCTTGGCTATGGAATGAGGCAAGTCTTTATTTATACATGTACATTTTTATCAAACGTAATTATTTTAATAAAACTCTAAAAAATTATCAATTCCTTACAGGCCTCAAGATTTAATGATACAAGAATTTTGCCATATGCCGATGGTCCGCTCCATAGGGTTACCAGTTATGAGACATTTCAATGCAATTGGTACACCTTTTGTACTTCTGAACATGAAGAGAATCATAACTTTCAGAGTAGTGGTGTATCCACTAAGGCCTTTAATAAGAAGGGGATTATGACAACCTTTTATGGAGTTATTAGACAAGTACTCGACCTCAATTACATTGAGTTCACACATACTGTCTTTTATTATGATTAGGTGGATGTTGATGATAAGAATCCTTGTAAAATTGAACCCACCTCAAAATTGGTGATGGTGAATCTTAGTAAGCTCGTGAGTAAAAATACCATTCACGATGATCCATTCATCCTTGCATCTCAAGCCAGTCAAGTATTTTATTGTCAAGATGTAAAGCTGAAAGGGTGGTTTATTGTTTTACACTCTCCTAAGAGACTAACAAAAGAAATAGATGTGATTGATATTGACCGTACTATGTATGAATCCATTCTCGAGGAAATTGATAAATTGCTGGAGCTTTTGGACATGGATTTCTAGTGAAATGATTTAGTTTTGAACTTGTTTTCCAATATGCAATATTATAATTTTTTGTTATTTTGAATGGGTAATATTCTATTTATGCCGTTTGTTGTTGTTGTTGTAAACATTTAATAGTTTATTGTTGTTTAAACATTTAATACAGGTATGGCTGTTTGAACTTGTAATTCAATGTTTACTGATGTTTGAACATGTAATATACTGGTCTCTAATCTTCTTTATATTGCTATTTGAACATGTAATATTCTTGTAAATATTTATTCTGATTATTTTGGTGTCCAATAGTCATTTTTTTCTAGATAAATGTCTCATATTGGTGATACTTCGCAACCGTCAATAAATGGGGAGACACCTATATCAATATCCCGTTCTAAGGTTGCTTCGGGTGCTTCAAGAGTAGGTGATGACTCTTTCGCTAAGAAATTAAAGTTTAATGAGCACGGCCTTCTAGTTGGTGAAGATTCATATACACTTTCAACAAGGTTGGGAGACTTAGCAAGGACACATGTTCCCATTTCTTATACGAGTTGGAAACAAGTGGGTGTGCGATATAAGAACTCAGTTTGGTCATCATTAATGGTATACTATTCCTTTCTATTCCAAAGAATGGATTAGGCTTATAAACAAGCCGTTAAAGGATGGAAACCCAAACCAGCCCCTAAATCGCCCAGTAAGAGGCACAAACACCTCGCACGGGACCAATGTAACTTGTAGAAACTAACCGCATAGTCACGGATCTCCCGATTTGAGAATATGACGATAATTAAAAATATCTAGATTAGGCTTAAAACTAAGTCGTTAAAGGGTGAAAACCCAAACCAGCTCCCAAACGACCCCGTGAGAGGTACGAACACCTCACACGGACCAATGTAACTTTTAGGAACTAATCGCGTAGTCACGGTTCTCCTAGTTTGAGAATATGACAATAATTTGAAAATATCTAGATTAGGCTTAAAAATAAGCCGTTAAAGGGTGAAAATCCAAACCAGCCCCCAAACGGCCCCGTAAGAGGCACGAACACCTCGTACGGGACCAATGTAACTTGTAGGAACTAACCGCGTAGTCAGGGTTCTCCCGATTTGAGAATATGATGATAATTTAAAAATATCTAGATTAGGCTTAAAAAAGCCATTAAAGGGTGAAAACTCAAACCAACTCCCAAACGGCCCCGTAAGAGGCACGAACACCTCGCACGGGATCAATGTAACTTGCAGGAACTGACCGCGTAGTCACGGTTCTCCCGATTTGAGAATATGATGATAATTTAAAAATATCTAGATTAGGCTTAAAATAAGCCGTTAAAGGGTGCAAACCCAAACCAACCCCCAAACGGCCCCGTAAGAGGCAGGAACACCTCACACGGGACCAATATAACTTGTAGGAACTGACCACGTAGTCACGGGTCTCCCAATTTGTAAATATGAAGATAATTTAAAAATATCTAGATTAGGCTTAAAAACAAGCCATTAAAAGGTGAAAACCCAAACTAGCCCCTAAACGGCCCCGTAAGACATACGAACACCTCGTAGGGGACCAATGTAACGTGTAGGAACTGATCGCGTAGTCACTGGTCTCCCAATTTGAGAATACGATGATAATTTGAAAATATCTAAATTAGGCTTAAAAATAAGCCCTTAAAGGGTAAAAACCCAAATCAGCCCCCAAAAGGTCTCGTAAGAGACACGAACACCTCGTACGAGATCAATGTAACTTGTAAGAACTGACCGCGTAGTTACGATTCTTCCATTTTGAGAATATGATGATAATTTAAAAATATCTAGATTAGGCTTAAAAACAAGTTGTTAAAGGGTAAAACCCCAAAAAATCCCCAAACGGCCCAGTAAGAGGCACGAACACCTCGCACGGAACCAATGTAACTTATAGAAACTAACCGCGTAGTGACAGGTCTCCCGATTTGAGAATATGATGATAATTTTAAAATATCCATTTTGGGCTTAAAAATAAGCCGTTAAAGGGTGAAAACCTAAACCAACCCCCAAACTAGGGGTGTGCAAAAAAACCGTTAACCCGAAGAACCGAACCAAACCGACCTTCGTGGGTTGGGTTGGTTCGGTTTTTTTTCTCCACGGGTTGGTTCTGGTTCCAAAAAATTGAGAACCGAAGTGTTCGGTTCGTTTCTCGGTTTTATACCTGAACCAAACCGAATCGAACCGAGAACCGAACCCATGGAACCGAACCAAAAAACCGAACCGAAGAACCGAACCCGAGAACCAACCCCAAGAACCTACCCGAGAACCGACCCATGAACCTGAACCATTAACCAGAACCATTAACCATAACCATTAACCAGAACCATTAACCAACCCGAGAACCAACCCACGAACCAGAACCATTAATGAAAACCGCGAACCAGAACCGCGAACTAGAACCGCAAACCAGACCCACGACCCACGACCCAAACCGCGAACCAGAACCGCAAACCAGAACCAAGAACCAGAACCATGAACCAACCCGAACCAAACCTAGAACCGATGGTTCGGTTCCGAACCGAACCGACCAATTTTGGTTCTGGTTCTGGTTCCAAAATCACGGAACCGATCAATTTCGGTTCTGGTTCTAGTTCCGTAGTGGAACCGAACCGAACCGAACCATGTGCACCCCTACCCCAAACGGCCCCATAAGAGGCACGAACGCCTCGCACGGGACCAATGTTACTTATAGGAACTAACCGCGTAGTCACGTTTGACAACCACGTTTTAAAATTAACTTAGAGTTTTAGTCGTGGAATGCGTTTAAACTATTTCCCCACTAACTGTTGATGTTAGATTCAGGATTGGCACCATCCATCCTCTCTTTACGTTCTCATAGTTATTTGAATAAAATTGCCTAATATGGAATGTTCCCATGAGAGACAATTTCCCACACACAATCTCTTAGTTTTACACTTTGAGTATCACCGTTAGGGGTGGTAAATGGATGGATACGGATCGGATACCATGTTTTTCATATCTGTATCCGTTATTTGGATACACTATATGTATTCATATTCACCCGGATAGTTAAGACAATTATCCATGTCCGTATCCGCTCGAATACCTCAGATTCGAATAATATATGTTTACGTGCTTATCTCTTCTTACTAAGTACTAACTAAAATTTATATTGAATAAAAATTAGACGATCAAAGTTCAAGTGAATTTTGCTATAACTAAAAAACAATATAAACTCTTAATCGTAAGGGAATGTTTGAAATCAAGTACTAACCTTGAATGCTAATATCCATGAATCACGAGTTCTCTTTTCCTCTTGTAATATTGAATAGTCTATCGCTCCTCAAAACGTATTTTCCTTGTATTAGAAATGCAAGATAATTAAATAAATAATGTTATTTAAGTAAAGAACATTTATTTTTAGTGGTTGATTAATTGGATAAGTAAACAACACTTATCTCTTTTTATTATGTGTGGATGATCAAAAGTTGTTTCTTAAACCATCATTGCAACGAAATTTTCAAATTAAATTGTTGGACATTAACATACGAAAGTGGAGACCCTTTTATAGTAAAGTAAATAAATAACAATCTAAAATCCAAGTCACCAAACTTAAAGAAGTCACTGAATTACAAAAAAGTTGTGTCAGTGTCACAATATTAAGTCAAGTTACTAAATTATAAAAAATAACTACTACTAATAATAACTACTACTATTACTACAAATTTTGGAATATACACAATTTATTAAACGAAAATGAATGGCTCTGGTTGAGAAATGAATACACATATTTTATAATAATAAAAAAAGGCAGCATAAAAATGAACCAAGGAGTATAAAAATGAACAAAGCAGTATAAAAATGAACCAACAACATAAACGATCTTACATAAAAAAATGAACACAAATATGGAGCAGCATAAAAATGAACCAGCAGCAAAAATAAACCAGCAGCATAAAAATGAACCAACAACATAAAAATGGAGCAGCATGATGATTCTGTTTTAGAAATGAATATACATAGTCTATAAAAAAATGAATGGCTAAGATAAATGAACTTGCAGCATAAAAATGAACCAAACAACATAAAAACGAAGTATGAACCAACAATATAAATGATCTTAGACAGAAAAATGAACATAAGAATGGAGCAACATGGAAATGAACCAACAATAATAAACGAACAAGCTTAGGGTTTTTTCCTAAGCTTACACATAAATTGAGTTTTGAACCAACGGCATAGATGTTTTGAACCAAAAAAATAAAAAGGAGCTTACGAAGAAAAATGGAGAACCGGAGCAAGGATCAATGAGCGGAGCAAGGATCGAATCTGATTTCAGATCGGGGAGCAGAGCCGGGGCGGACCGGAGCAAGATTCTTACGCTTAAATTAGATTGTTTTTTTAAAGGAAATGGGGGAGGAGAAAAAGAGAGTTGTTGGGGACGAAAGAAATGTAAATGAGGGAGATGGAGGGTACGCAGGCTCAAAGTAGCTTAGATTTTATCCTTTAATTTTTTTTAATTCATTCCCTATTTTTTGTGTTGATAAAAAACATAAATTAATACTATTCTTTTAAATGAGTAAAAAAAGATAACATTTTTATATTATATTGTTATAAATAAAAATGTTATATATTATTATTATATATAATTAATTTTGATAATGAATTATTAATTGATAAAATACAGATAATGATATCCGAAAAAATGAATATCCACAAATATGGATACTCTGCCTCAGATACGAATCATCCGTGTCAGATACACATACTATTCGTATCCATATCAATTTGTCTGGATATTTCAACACAGTATCCATATTCGTATCCATATCCATTTTTTCGAATAATTATCCATTAAATTCGGACTCGGATACTGGACGGATTCGGATTTTTTACTATCCATTTACACCCCTATTCACCGTTCACACACACACACACACACACACACACACACACACACACACACTATGAGGTTCTTCCTTTGTCCCAACCACAATATGAATGCACATATAGGCACCCTCTTCTATAACCATGCTATTTTATGCCAGTCAACCATCAATTTTACATACCTTCAAACTATTATATGTATCCTTGTTATTAAAATCTCAGGACCTTAATAAATTTTATATTACCCAATCATCTTTATTTACATGTGATATTAACTATGTTTATTATCATAATATTTCAAAAAAAATAGGTGAGAAGATCATTATGCCTCATTTTGAAAGTGGACTTTTACATTTGAACTTTATTTCCCTTAGAGTTGCTGAGTTTTTAGGTGGGAATTCTTCTCTCCTATTATTTATAAAGGGTAATATTGGATTCTTCCATGAATTGTGTAAATGTTTACACTAAAAATTAATAAGTTAATTCACTAAAATAGAACATGAGCAAAATGAATGTCTATAAACACATTCTCTAATTTAGTGATTTGACTTAATAATACCTTTAAGTGGATGTATTTACAAATTTTTGTACAGTAATTACAAATTTCATAACTTTTTCATTAATTTTACTACTTGGTTGTTAGAACTATGACCGTCCCTCGCTATAGGCCAATTAGACCATTGTCTAGGGGCCCTAATTGTAGGGGGATAAATTTAAAAATAAAACAGGTAAAAAAAAAGGTATATAAAAGATTATAAGCAATTGTCTTTTTAGAGTTTACCACTTAAAATTCCTCCAAAGTACACTTATAACAAATTCCAAAATAAATATTACTAGATTTAGTTACACTTGCAATAGGACAAAAAATGATTAAACTAAAAATACCCACTCAATGACTCAAAATAAGTGTAACACCCCGTATTTTTGCATAATTATGAATTTAATTAATTATTGTATTTTAAATTAAATGTGTGCAGTAATTTAATTAAAATTAAATATTGCGTATATAGTAGATATTAATGTGGTAAATTTACTAAGTGTGTTTATAGTAAATAAAATACGGTGAATTGGAGTACGTCGTAGTGAGTGTGATTGACGGGATTTTTTATGGTACCTCAGTCGGGGCTTGTGAGTAGAGTATTTTGAGGTTGAGATAGAAAATCTATGTAGAGTGACTCGGATGGTATTTTTAAATTCACAGTTGATTCCAAATAGGTCGAAATAGTAAAAAATAAGTACCTGAGGTAGTAATTGGGTTTTGGGGGTTTTTTAGACTAAACCGGGCTTACACGGAAGTGTTTAGGTCATTTGGGCCTCGCCCATTAGATTAATTTTGGGATTTATATTATTTAATCTAGAGTTAAGATTTTGAGGCAGCCAAAACACAATTCTAAACCTTAACCAAGTGAAGGAATAAGGGAAAGTGAAGAAGGAAGAATAAAAAGAGAGTTGGAGAGCCAATTCGAGGAGCAATTCATCTTCTACAACAAAATTTCAGACCCTACGAATCGTATAAGGAAAGTGGTTATCTTTCTGTAACTTTTATGTGTGGAATTTGTGTTCATATCATAGTAGGTGTAGAAAACTATTTTTAAGAAGGGTTTTCTCATACAAAAATGGGATTTTGAAGTTGAATTTATCTCCTCTGATATTCAATTGATTAAAATAATAAATTGATGAATTTAGATGACGTGTAACTACTGGGTAAGTTAAATTTGATGAGATGTAGAGAGTGACAGAATCTATCTTTAGATTTGTCGATCTAACTTAGAGTTTAGGTTGAGAAATATGAAAAATAAACCAATTGATTGATTGAATCATTAATTTTAGTCAAATCTCTGATGTTAGGATGATTTAGAAGTGTTAGAATCATCATAATTGTGTCTCATTATGTTTTATGTATTTTAATGGAGGTCGGGTAAGGTTTGGATCATTTTTTGGGAAGAATATAGGTTAGACTTCGTCAAAATCAAAACTGCGTCGTTTTGACTGTCAAGGCGAATCGGTTCTCCCCCTAGTCTAACCGGTTCGATTTACCTACTTTTCCAAAAATGTGAAATTTTAAATCTTTTCGTTACGATCGCGTGGGCGCCGACCTTGTATTTTTCTGATTTTTTTTAAATAGTTATGAATTTTCTACGGAAGGGTATCTGAGATCGAAATCTTTAGTCATAAATTAAATCAGGCTATAAAATTGTTTAGGAATTATATGAGGACTTTAGGAATTTCAATAGACATATAGTCAAGGCTTAGGGTTAGTCATAATGATGGTAAAATTAGACTAGGGCCTTCGAGATTTAAATGATTGTGTTAAGAATCGGGAATTTAAAGCGGGTTATAGGAAGCGTATATGATAACCCATAACTTATACCAGTAGGTTAGTGACGTATTAACTACCGAAAATAATTAAGGGATAACTAGGACCCTTCGGGTAGTGAGTGATACTCGAAAAATTAAGAAAAGAATATTAAGTGTGAATCGTTAGTACGTTTGGTATTCGAGAGATATAAACTGTATACTGGACATACCTATATGTTGCGTGTATACCTATACTAGCTATATTTATAGGTTGTGTGTATACCTATACCTATGCTGGATATATTTATAGTTTCTGTGTGTACCTATTATATGTGTGTAAGCATACCTACGCTACCTGATATCATGGGAGGTCATAAACAAATGGGCGATCCCACCTTGGCGATGTTAGTGAGGTCTGAATGTGTGCCCCGGGACATATAACATAGGGATGATCACTATCTGAGTGTATGATAGTGTGACCGGTCATTTGGGTACATTAGGTATGTGCGTATCACAAAGCTTTAGGACTATGTTTGCCTCCAATATGTGTGTATTTGATTTATGGTTCGAGGTGCAATTCCAAACCACTAGTCCTTGATTTGGTACGAGCGGTACATGGACTTAATAGCAGAGTATGCATGCATTTGCGGTTGTCGGCCCAGGGATGTTGTGATTGTATATATATATATATATATATATATATATATATATATATATATATATATATATATATATATATATATATATATATATAGAGAGAGAGAGAGAGAGAGAGAGAGAGAGAGAGAGAGAGAGAGAGAGACATTTGTGGTTTGTTCTACTCATGTGTGGTCGTAGAAGATATTGATAATGTGTATCTAAAGCAATTTAAGTAAGAGAAATTTAATTAATGATTCAAATATAATATTCGATAAATATTGATTATGGTTTTATGGTAGCGTATCGTATGGGAGGTACGGGTGAGCTTAGCATATTAGTGGTTAATTAGATGCCATGGGACTAGTTAGGTTGGGTAGAATAACTAGCTGGATTAAATGAGAGATGTTAGGTGTGCACAATAGTTGAGAGGTGTGGGGTAATCTCATCAGAGTGAGACACCGGCTTAAATATGAAAATCTTACCTCATATTTACTTACTTCATTTTAATCACTTGCAAATATTTTTAAAATGTTTTGGACTCTGACCCGTGTCAAAAATATTTTCCAAAAACTTTTAGGTGTCCAGCCACATGGATGATCATTCATTATAGGGATGTGTAGTTGCAGCGAATGTGGAGGCTTGCAGAGTTCAGTGTATCCGCTTCATTTATTGTTTCCTAGACTAGGTTTCATCTCAGTTATCAGATGGGCATGTTGCTCTTTATTCAGACATTAGTGATGTTCATATTATTTATTTCATTTTGGATATTTGTATTGGATTTATAGCAACCGATGGTTTATTCGGCACCTACTTGCTATTATGCATTTAGATTTCTGTTGGATGTGGTTTATCGTTTAGTATTATTTCATATGATTTGTGTATGGATGGTTCTATGCTTCGTTTAATAACAAAATTAAAATTTTGTCACGGTTTATTTAATTAATATGTGGTTAGTAAATTAAAATGTATTCGATAGTTATGTTAAGACTGAACCAGATGAGATTCCTGTTTTATTTTAGTAAAGGACTGATCACCCATAATTAAAATAGGCGGGGTGTAATATATAGTATCAGAGCATCAGGTTATAGAGTCCATAGGATCGGTGCATCTTACTACGTTTTCAGCATTGCTTTTCTTTGGTATAAAGCCTTATGCATAGGACTGTCAGTTCATAATGAGACTTACGTTCTCCTACTATTGAGTATAATTTATGGAATCATATAGGAATTCTCTTGGTCTTCGTATATCATAACTAACAGGGACCGTTAGGAGGACTGTAGGAGGAGAGGCTCAGTCAGAGCCACAAAATATTATGGGGATGGTGACAACAGTAGAAGTCACCACTATTATTATTCGATAAATGGATGTCGTGATAACCGCTAGCGCAGTAGTTTTATCAAGTACCACTATAACTCACGGTGGTGGAAATTCAGACTCACCCAGTACCGTCGGTAACGGATAGAGTCGAAGAGTTTTTATTTCTGAAGGTCCATCCGCAAGAGTTCAAAGAAAGTACGAAAGTGTAATTGGCCAATGGAAGGAGATCATCCAAAGTAATTTGCATACGGTGGAGTGCAGTGACACTTATGATTAAAATTTTGGATAAATTTTTAAGCTCATAGGAGCAGTATTGTAGTGATGGGAGTCAGTCACCACAATTGAGGACAAATACCATAAATATCGAGGAATTTGGGTAATGATTAGACTGTAAATCCTTTCTTCAGCTATTTTAATAGAGAAGCGAAGGAAATTCCAATACTTATTCCAGGAGGGTCAGACAATGGCCGAACATGAGGAAGAATTTACTTGTTTAGTGAAATTCGCATCCAACGAGGGAGTCTTTGAGTTGATGGTGGAATCATAGGTAGAATACGCCAGCATTAAGGGGGAAACCCGACTTGAACGAGTGATGGTGATTTCATCAATATCTTACTTTTTCAAAGGGCAATATAAATGCTTCCATGTGAAGTGAGTTAAGAGATCGGAGAGTCTAGTCAGTAGAAAAAGAAGGAATGTAACCGATGATAGTGAGTTACCAAATGGGGATACCCAGAAGGGGACCCATTTAAATGATTTAGACCAATGGAATTTCGACCAAGTGACGGTGGATTCAATAAGGACCAGCAATGTGCTCCAGAGGTTTAATAGAGCCAAAGGAACAACGAGGGTAACTGTGACAACCCGGATATAATTATGATAAATTATTTTTAAATCATGCTTATATAATGTGATATGAATAATTTGTTATTAGTATATCTAATGTTAAGTGATTATGTTTAGTATAATCCTACTTTCATAAATCTTGAAATGTCGAGTTATGTACGAACACAAAATTTTATAATTTTCGATAGAAATGTTCCTGTTTAAGACTAGTTTTGACCCTTATAACATTACAAATGACTTGAGGTGAAAACTAGATAGTTGTAGACATTTTAGTTAGGGTGGTAACACAATAAATGGTGCATCAAACGGATCTCCAAGTAACAAGTTAGGTCGAATTTACGAACAAGGGGCAAATATATCCATTTTCTTTAAGTGGTAAATTGTCTTTAGTAAACCAAATGTTTTAATTTGATTGTTTGGCATTGGAGGTAACCTTGGCCGACTTAAAACTCTCCCTTTAACTTATTTCTTCAGCAAATATAACCCTAGGTTCAGTTTTGGAGAGATTTAAGCTTAAGGAAAGAGAAAGTAGAAGTTTAAGGAAGAAAGATTACAAGAAAAGCTAGGAAAATTCCAAGAAAATCCTCAAAGTGTTTCGAAGGTATAATTTTGTGATTAATATTGTTTTAATCTTGTATTATACGTATTTACAAAGTATATAAATCGTGAATTAGGGATTAAAATTTCATCACCCTTTGTGATAATATGTATTGATTCATATGTGAGGTAAGTGGTGTTTATAGGCCATATTGGTTTGTATTGAAACCCATTGTATTCAAACTTGCATATAATTTTTTGTGCTTACTGGAATTAAGAAATTCCAATCGGATATGAAAGTAAACTCATATATTCATATCATATCCTAAAATTAGAATTTAACTCATTATGGTTAGGCCTTAGTGATGGTTGCAAGTTGGTATATAGTTGTTGTTTGTATATTTCATTTCGGTATACCCTGAGTTTGGTCAATCTTCTGACATAGCAATTGAAGTCAAAAAATTATGAAACTTTAATTCTGTACTATTCAGTATGTTAACTGAAATGGGTTGAAAATCATGGAAAGTTATGCTGGAGAAAAATTATGAAAATTCTTGGAAGTTAAAGGAACAATAGAGGAGTTTGTAGGGATGATTTCTTGTGTTGTAAAGAAATGGCCATAACTTGCTCTAGGAAGCTTGACAAATTACACCGTCACTTGTAACGAATATTAATTCTGATATGTTTTCATATTGATACGGTTGGACACCTATATGTGTACTTTTTATGAATATGGGATGGTTAACTATAGAGGACAATAATTTGAGGCCATACTGGATACCACATGAAAGAATGTTTTTATCTTCTCTTTCCCAAGGGTATTTTGAGTACATTTTTCATGTGTATATACATTGAGAAGTATAATTTTATGTTTACTTAATTTTAGTTATAAATTCCTTAAAAGGTATTTTCTATGGTTGAATGTTCATAACCTTATCAACATATATACCATTGTTTTGTCGTTACACATGTTTCATGGAATGCGATTTGAGTAGAATTATATTGTTGTTGTATAGTCATTGAAAGTTACATAGATATATTAAGATAATACTTATGATTGAGATTCAGTATTGATTTAGTTGGATTAATATGTGTAAGGTCAAATCAACCCAGTTCAGCTCCACCAGAAGGAAACGGGAATACATAGTTAACAACCCAATGTGAGTGTACTTACTGAGTTGATTATGGATATGATGTGTATATATTATATATTGAGATGATATGGATTATTAAAAGTCATGAGATGTTGAGATGTTATGACTTATTAAAATTCAAGAGATGTTGAGATGTTATGGCTTTATAAAAGTCAAGATATGTTGAGTTGCTATGCAATTCAGGAGATGTTAGGTTATTAAAACCTATGGATATGATTATTGCCTACGGGCAAGAGATGCGGGGTTTATTAAATCTGGATATGTATATGGCCTAAATTGGCACAGAGATGGATATATATTGAGATGTTAAAATAGTACTTTTACTATATAGAGATGTAGTACATTCACTGAGTTTTTAAACTCATGGTTTTTATGTTTATATTTCCAGGTCCTGAAGCTGCCACTGCCAGGTCTAGGAGGTTGAGTAAATAGTAGTAGGGTCTTGTTATTTTGGTTTTATACATTTTACTAGTTGTAATTAAGTTAAATGGTATGTGAGTTCTGTTTAAATTATGTCTCCTTAAAATGATTGGATTTTTAGTATTCTGCATTTTAACCTTGAAGTTGTTTTAATGTGTAATAAAAAAAATAAGTGTGATTTGTGAACTATTTAGTTAATTATATCCTAATGGGGTCAGGGGGTGACAGTAGCAATTGGGACTAAGGATACAAAGTTCGAGAGAAGGACAATACCAACATGGCCAGCGAGGTTAGAGAGTGGGGAGTGACACAGATATGTGTATTATGTATGGAGAGTAGGGACACATGTGTTGATCTTATCTGCAGTGCGTCAGGGGACATGAACGGGATGCCCAGTAGGGGAAACAATTATAGAAGTTTTTTGTTCGGTTTGGATGAGAGTATTATGTCCAGGAACTATTTGAACCTCTAGTGCTATTGGAGATTGAAGGAATGAGTTTTATCCATGGGTAAATGGGATGATATTTATGTGACACGGGTGAGTCACAGTATTTTGTTAGAAATAGATTTATGCGTGAGATGAGTTTAGTAAGTGTATCACTAGTGTTACCATTGTGTGTATATTTTTACCGTTGGATAGCAGGGCTCCCTTTGGTTTCATATGCAGGGGAGTGGGTGGAGTCACTAAGAGGGTATGTTTTAGTGGATTTACTCATATTAGAAATATAATATGTGAGTATGATGTTATCCTGGGTATGGACTGGTTAGCGATGGTTTGGGCAATGGTGGGCTGTCACAGCAAGGCTATCATGTTCGCTGGTCCAGGGAAGGATATGTGGTTTTGGGATGTCTCACCTAGAAGAGGGTCATGCTCGCGTCTATATTATATTATGGAGGAGACTTCAGAGAGTATATTTGTCTCGTTATATTTGATCCCATTGTGTAAAGACTTTACTGATATGATTAAGGGTATATCGAGTTTTTGTAACAACCCTCGCTTTTGAGAAACTTATTTTATATTAATTTACTGTGCGAAGTAATTATATAAAATGTTGGGATATGGAGTAAATATTAATTGAATGAATTGAAAGTTAATATTTACTAGATTGTTGCATATTTACTGTATGTGTATGTGAATATCATCATGTTGCATTTTATAGTGTCATATGATTTAAATGACAATTATGGTTTAAATGAAACCGAAACTTGAAATGATTTATAAAATTGTCGGATGCCAATTTAGAGGGCGTAGTTAGTCCCGAAATGTGCGAGATAGTCAAAATAAGTGCCATATGGTATTTTTATGTTTTGGGCACTTTTGACTGGTTTTAATGTGAGTGTGTAGTTGCGAGTCATTTTAATGTGGTATTAAGCACTTAAGTTGGGAATTTAGACTAAATCCACGATTTAGTCTTACAACTCATTTTATTTCTTAAGTGTGTATTTGCTAACCTAGAGAGAAAGAGAAAAGAAGAGAACTTATGGAGAAAAGAGAGAGATTGAGGATTGAGGCGTGGGATTGTTGCTACCACAAAGAAATATGAGATTTATACCTCAAGGCAAGTTTTCTACTTGCTAATATATGGTTTAAGATGAGTAAATTTGTGTGATAGTTGTGTATTAGAATTAATGGAACAAATGTGGATTTTATGGTGTTTGAGCCTTAATTATAGTTTATGTGGACGATATTGTGGATTATGGTAGTTGATAATCATGTAGAATGATTTTGGGTAGATTAATGTTGATGGATGTGTGTAAAAATGGAGTAGAAATTGATTTTGGGGAAATAATAGGGTTCATAACCCGTAACCCATTCTTGGCAAATTCGCAGGGGAGAATCGATTCGGCCTTAGGGAGAATCGATTCGCAAAGGAGTCAGGTTACAGGTCTGCAGGCCCGAATCATTTCGGGTTAAGGCCGAATCATTTCGGGTTTGCCTCCTAGTAGGGAAATTGAGTTTGTAATCGATTTAGCGCCGGGAACGAGACCGATTGCGAGAGCTCCGTATCATATGGCTCCTGTTGAAATGAGGGAGTTAAGGGATCAGATTCAGGACTTACTAGAGCAAGGGTTTATTAGCCGAAGCACGTTGCGGTGGGGCGCTCCAGTGTTGTTTGTGAAGAAAAGGGACGGTTCTCTCCGGTTATGTATTGACTACAGAGAGCTGAATAAAGTCACCATCCGGAATAAATACTCGTTGCCTCGGATTGATGATTTATTTGATCAACTTAGGGGAGCTTCGTACTTCTCTAAGATAGATTTGAGGACGGGGTATCACCAGTTGCGGATACGGGAGCAAGATGTGTCCAAACCCTTTTTCCTAACGAGATATGGGTCCTACGAATTTCTGGTTATGCCCTTTGGACTAACCAATGCCCCTGCCGTGTTTATGGACCTCATGAATAGGGTATTTTGGGACTTCCTGGAGCAGTTTGTTATCGTGTTCATCGACGATATCCAAGTCTATTCTCGAACTGAATCTGATCATGCCACTCATTTGCGGTTGGTCCTGAAAAGGTTGAGGGATCACCAATTATATGCCAAGTTCGAGAAGTGTGGTTTTTGGTTGCAGAAAGTACAGTTTCTGGGTCACATTGTGATAGCCCAAGGAATTTTGATGGACCCAAGTAAAGTTGTTGCGGTGAGGGAGTGGGGTCAGCCCACGACATCTACCGAGGTTGGTAGTTTTCTGGGTTTGGCGGGTTATTACCGTCGATTTATCAAGGGTTTCTCTAAAATTACTAGCCCTTTGATAAATTTAACCCGAAAAGGGGTGAGGTTTGTTTGGGATAATTCTTGTCAGTTAGCTTTTTACGAGCTCAAGGATAGGCTGACTTCTGCTCCAGTCCTTACGTTACCAAGGCCAGGATTGGAATATTTAGTCTTTACCAATGCATCTCTACAAGTATTGGGAGGTGTACTTCAACAAGATCAACGGGCTATTGCTTATGCTTCTCGTAAGCTAAAGACACATGAAAATAATTATTCGGTGCACGATTTGGAACTTGCCGCAGTTGTTTTTGCCTTGAAGATTTGGAGGCATTATCTCCTGGGGGAGAAGTTTAGTCTTTTCACGGACCATAAATCGTTGCAATATTTGTTTTCCTAGAGAGATTTAAATATGAGACAACGCCGGTGGTTAGATTTTGTAAAAGACTACCAAATTGACATCCACTATCACCCGGGCAAGACGAATGTGGTGGCGAATGCTTTGAGTAGAAAGCCCGAGGGGGAGTTAGCGGAGGTATAGAAAGCCAAATGGAAGGAGATTAGCCAGGAGGATACGGTTGCTAGGGCGTTTTTGTCGGTGTTGACCGTTACGCCTACTATTGTGGCAAGGGTGGTAGAAGCTCAAGGAAGGGACAAAGGCTGTCAGAACCGTATACGCCAATTATTGACCGAGGGAGCAGAATCGTACTCTATAATTTTGGAGGGTGGATTACGTTTCCACGGGAGACTCATTGTCCCGGATGAAGGGGATTTAAGATGGGCCATGATGACAGAATCTCATGGGTCTAAATTTTTAGTGCATCCTGGTGGGGACAAGATGTACCAGGATATGCCCCGTCAGTATTGGTGGGCAGGCATGAAGCGGGATATTTCTGAGTTCGTGTCCCAATGTGCTACTTGTCAATTGGTCAAGATAGATGATCAGCAACCAATGGGTTTGTTGCAACCCTTGGAGATACCGGTGTGGAAGTGGGAGAGTATATCGATGGATTTTATCACAGGCTTTCCAACGTTGCAAAGTGGTCACGATTCTATTTGGGCTATCGTGGATCGTTTGACTAAGTCGACACATTTCCTACCGGTACGCACCGATTATAATACTGCTCGCTATGCTCGGCTATTTATTGCGAAGGTTGTTAGACTCCACGGGGTGCCAATAAATATAGTCTCCGATAGAGATAAGATATTTCTTTCGCATTTTTGGCGAAGTTTCCAAGAAGCTATGGGAACCGAATTGAAATTGAGTACTTCTTATCACCCTCAAATAGATGGGCAGACAGAAAGAGTCAACCAAATGTTGGAGGATATGCTCCGAATGAGTGCGCTTGATTTCAAAGGTGGTTGGGAACAATATCTCCCATTGGTCGACTTTTCTTATAATAATTCGTACCAATTTACTATAGGGATGGCACCCTATGAAGCTCTTTATGTCCGGCCTTGTAGATCGTCCACTTGTTGGTTAGAGGTGGGAGATAATAAATTTCTTAACCTGAAATGATCTAGGATACTTCTTCCAAGATTGAACTCATCCGGAATCGCATTCGAATAGCTCAAGATCGTCAAAAGAGTTACGCCAATGCGAATAGAACGCATGTGGAGTTGGAAGTTAGGGATCAAGTCTTAGTGCGAGTATCGCCAATGAAAGGTATAAAGCGTTTTGGGAAGAAAGGGAAGCTCGCGCCATGCTACGTGGGACTGTTTCCCATTATTGCTAAAGTAGGTCCAGTGGCGTATCAACTTGCCTTATCGGAACACTTACAACAACTCCATGATGTGTTCCATGTTTCCTCTTTGAGGAAGTATACGAGGTGTGAAGGAGACCTTTGGCATATTCCTTTAGAAGATATTGATTTGCAACCCGATATTTCGTATGAAGAATAACCGGTTGCAATCTTAGAGCACGGAGAGCATAAATTGAGATCGAGAGTGGTGCCCTTGGTGCGAGTACAATGGGGTCATCACGATGCCAAGGAATCGACGTGGTAATGTGAAGACGAAATGAGGGAAAAGTATCCGCATCTCTTTATACAAGGTACGCCTGAATTTTGAGGGAAAAATTCCCTCATAAGGGGGGGACTATGTAACAACCCTCGCTTTTGAGAAACTTATTTTATATTAATTTATTGGGCGAAGTAATTATATAAAATGTTGGGATATGGAGTACATATTAATTGAATGAATTGAAAGTTAATATTTACTAGATTGTTGCATATTTACTGTATGTGTATGTAAATATCATCATGTTGCATTTTATAGTGTCATATGTTAAATGACAACTATGGTTTAAATGAAACCGGAACTTGAAATGATTTATAAAATTGTCGGATGCCAATTTAAAGGGCGTAGTTAGTCCTGAAATGTGCGAGATAGTCAAAATAAGTGCCATATGGTATTTTTATGTTTCGAGCACTTTTGACTAGTTTTAATGTGAATGTGTAGTTGCGAGTCATTTTAATGTGGTATTAACCACTTAAGTTGGGAATTTAGACTAAAGCCACGATTTCGCCTTACACCTCATTTTATTTCATAAGTGTGTATTTGCTAACCTAGAGAGAAAGAGAGAAGAAGAGAACTCGTGGAGAAAAGAGAGAGATTGAGGATTGAGGCTTGGGATTATTGCTACCACAAAGAAATACGAGATTTCTACCTCAAGGAAAGTTTTCTACTTGCTAATATATGGTTTAAGATGAGTAAATTTGTGTGATAGTTGTGTATTAGAATTAATGGAACAAATGTGGATTTTATGGTGTTTGAGCCCTAATCATGGTTTATGTGGATGATATTATGGATTATGGTAGTTGATAATCATGTAGAATGATTTTGGGTAGATTAATGTTGATGGATGTGTGTAAAAATGGAGTAGAAATTGATTTTGGGGAAAAAATAGGGTTCATAACCCGTAACCCATTGTTGGAAAATTCCCAGGGGAGAATCGATTCGGCCTTAGGGCGAATCGATTCGCAAAGGGGTTAGGTTACAGGTCTGCAGGCCCGAATCATTTCGGGTTAAGGCCGAATCAATTCGGCTGAGGAAGAAACTTCGGTTTGTCATCCGAATCGATTCGCTTTTAGGCAAATCGATTCGTTGATTGGGACGAATCAATTCGAAATCAGGCTGTTTTGAGTTATTTTTCTAACTCAATTTTTATCCTTTTTCTTTAGGCTTAAGACTTAGGAACCTTCTTGTATGAAGTAAACTTAGAGTCCTAGAGTCCTAGATGAGTTAGTTAACTATCGTACATTAGAAATTGTTTATATGGGGGTTATTCCGGGGGTATACAAATTGATGTTAGGGCATCCTTTTCCTTTAGGTAATGATTATGAGTCTAGGAGTTGTAAGGTCTTATTTGGAGACTTTAGAAGCTCAATCGAGGTATGATAGTCTTGGTGGTTTATTATAAAACCCTAAAATGTTTGGAGAATAGATTGACAGTTTATTCATTCAATGAGGTTGTAATGATGATATGAACTACGTATGGCTCCGGATAAAATATGATGTATTTACTAAAATGTAAATGATTATGGTTTCGGACAAAATGAAACATACATATGGAAAATGGAAATGGTAAATGATAATTTACTTAAACACACCTCTCTAAATTCCATCATAAGGGAAGTTCGCTCGTGAGGTGAAGACCCCTGGCTAATGAATGCAGGGTGGATATAATCCTAGGCCATATGAGAGCTTATTGTATATTTTTCTGTCATGGTGAGGTAATTCTGGGTGTGGTTATGACTCTCTCGCAGGCATATGGCTGCTTCCCGACGTCTTGAGTTGTAGGTGACCAGGTCTTCTTAGTTGATAGGCCCTGGAAGACGATGGTCATTTAGGGGCGCGCCCAGTGGGGAAACCCGGACGGGAGGTCTTAGAATAGTTATATGTATATGAATATAACTATTCTTAATCAAGTTGGACTCGATGTATAATAAATGCCACAAAGAGCATATAACAGTGATTATATTCCTGATAAGGAATGGAACGATGAAATGAAACAGTGTAAATGATGGAGGTTTTCATTAATGATATTCCTTTATATCTTCTTGCATAACTAAACTTATGATTATTTTGAATTGCCTTCATATATATTTTAAAATTGTGTAGGTAGATTCTCATCTTTATCAATCATGATTAATTGTTCATAACTGTCATACTCTTTATTCATCTGGTGATCATATAAAACCGGGCCCTGACCCGTTCATATTTCTTATTGTGCATGAATTTGGTATCCGCTCAGGTGCTCTGCCGCAAGGACGCCCGTTCTGACCTTCCTATACCGGTGTTTTTGGGAAGCCGTGATACTTTGCGGATATTACGGGATATGTTGTTAGACGCCTTCATTTTTGTACTCTAGTTACGATCGGGTCATTTATTCGGGCGTGTGGCCCAAGCTATTATATTTGCTTATTGTAATGTATTATGTAATTTACATTAAACTGTTGTATTACATTGTAGTGACTGTGTACCAACAGCATATTCGGTCCCCTTATTGTATACTTGATGCGGATGTAATATAAGTTCTGTTGGGTTTCCACTTTCTTTTCAAATTGGGTTGTTTAAATTCTTTCTTTAACTTATAAAACAAAAAATTTGGCAACCCGTTTTTCTTAAATATAGGGTGGTTATCCCGTGTACTTACTATTTTATTGTGATGCTGAGAATGGTCCATCTATGATTCCCATTATTGTTAGAGTATCGATCTGGCCACCCCTTATTTTTATGAGCGGGTTGTCACAATTTTCTATCTAGTGGATATATCTATCTCATTATTGATTGAGTGCTAGGGACTTAGTGATAGTGCGAGCGCAACGTTATATGAGTCCTTTAGAGATGCAGAAGTTTATGATTAGACTTATACGATGGGGGGACATAATTTTGAGTGTTTAGATTATATGCTTTGGGCCTACAGAACTCGATGACAGATAATTCTAGGTGATAGTGCATCGGGGGAGTTCCTTGTTTGAGTTTTGTTTGTGGGACATTCTACGCATGAACCATTATAACCATCGAGAGTGGGGAGACGTTTTTGGATGCTAGGGCATCAATTTTGAATGTTAATCATTGAACGTTTAGAGAAAACACTTTGAGTTGAGAGCTAGTATACAGCATAAGGCACGTGGAGCCGATAATGTTGTGTAGAAACCACTATGGAACTTTTGCACCACTAGTTCATAGGTGGGACAGTCTTGAGGAGAAATAAGTCACTATTATTAGGGAAAATTGAGTACAACCTTACTGTATAGCCACGTTGAGAGTGAGGGGCCGAGCTTAAGATAAGTATGTTATGTATGAGACGTTAAGATGATTGTGCAGGTATGCACGGAATATAGGGTGTATGGGCGCCCTGGTTAGTTTAATTTTCAGAATCGTTCAGGATAAGGGTGTGTTAAAATAAATTTGTTGAATATATTCCTATGAGGCAATTAGAAATATAGGTGAAATGATATGATGGACTGAACTTCATTTGAGAAAAAGGGATTGTTCAACTGTGTGTATTTTAAGGAGAACTATCATAACCAAGGTGACTTAAAAGACGGTGGAGGCATATGTAAAAGACATCTGTTGACAAAGGAGGACCCAAAAATTTTGGAAAGTAGAGCATAGTTATACTATTGGGTAGTATACCCAACATTTCATTGGAGAGAATAAATGAACCGGCACAAGGTGCTGCCCAATATTATTGTGAATCAAGATGACACCCTTGAGTCCCACCTCTGATAGGAAGTGTCAGGAGGCGATAGGGACGGAGTTGAATTTTGAGCTAGATGTGTCACTCGTAAGCCGATGAGTAGATGGGAGGTGATGAGGAGGTTGGAGAGTGATAGGAGTGTGTATTCTAGATTTTTGGGTAATTAGGAGTATTAATTACCTATAGTAGAGTTACATGTGATACCTTATAGCAGTTTATTATCTGTGTAACACCTTTTGAGGCTTTATATGGAGATCTTGTAATTCGTCCTTTTGTTGGTTAGAGATGAGTAATAACAAGCTTCTCTGACTTGAAGTGATTCATGGTCCATCGATAAGGATTGAGTTAATCTACATCATTTTCTATAATTCAGGAACATAGTGAGAGTATGTCACCATAAACCGAAATTTGGAGTTTGAAATAAGTGGTCAGGGATTGTTATGGGTGTCTCCCATAAAGGGAGTTACGTGATTTGGCATTAAGGGAAATTGGCATATATGAAAGTGGATCCTTTTCCAATATAGAGATAATAGAGACAGTAGAGTGCATGCTCATCTTTTTAAAGCATTATTAGTGGATTTACAATAGTTGTGGGTGTCATTATATAAGTGATACCTAAAGGAATATATCAGTATGTAAGAATTGAAATGAACTTGTAGCGAATCTTGGGTTGTAGTGAGTAGACCTTCAGTCATAATGGTACCATTGGCGTGTACATAGTGGAAGCACAAAAAAATTATTATGAGTTAACTTTGAATATGTTCGAATTCATTGAGTGTAAGGATCCGAAGTTTTTAGTACGGGGTATATTCGAATTTTGAGGATGAAATTCCTTCGCAAGGGGAAGTATGTAACGCCCCGTATTTTTGAATAATTATTAATGTAATTAATTATGGTATTTTAAATTACACGTGTAGTAATTTAATTAAAATGAAATATTGGGTATTTAATAGATATTAATGTGGTAAATTTACTAAGTTTGTTTATAGTAAATAAAATACGGTGAATTGTAGTATGTCGTAGTGAGTGAGAACGACGGGATTTTTTACGGTACCTCAACCGAGGCTCGTGAGTAGAGTATTTTGAGGTTGAGACAGAACATTTATGTAAAGTGACTCAGATGGAGATTTCTAGTTCAAGGTTGGTTCCGAATAGGTCGAAATAGTAAAAAATAAATACTGAGGGGTAGTAATTGGGTTTCGAGAGCTTTTTAGAATAGAACGGGCTCACACGGGGGTGTTTAGGTCATTTGGGCTTGAACCATTAGATTAATTTTGGTATTTATATTATTTAAAATAGGGTTAAGATTTTGAGGCAGCCACAACATAAATCTAAACCTTAACCAGGTGAAGGAAGAAGGGAAACTGAAGAAGGAAGAAGAAAAAGAGAGTTGGAGAGCTAATTCGAGGAGCAATTCATCTTCTCTAACGGAATTTTAGACCCTACGAATCGTATAAGGCAAGTGGTTATCTTTCTGTAACTTTTATGTGTGGAATTCATGTTCATATCAGAGTAGGTGTATAAACTATTTTTCTCATACAAAAAGGGGATATTGGGGTAGAATCTATCTCCTGTGATATCCAATTGGTTTAAATAATGAATTTATGAATTTAGATGACTTATAATTGCTGGGTAAGTTAACTTTGATAAGATGTAGAGAGTGATTGAGTCTAACTTTAGATTATTGGATTTAACTTAGGGTTTTGGTTGAGAGATGTGAAAAATAAACTAATTAATTGATTGAATCATTAATATTAGTCCAATCTCTAATGTTAAGATGATTTAGAAGTGTTAGAATCATCATATTTCTGTCACACTATATTTGGTGTGTTTTAATGGAGGTTGGGTAAGGTTTGGAAGAGGTTTGGATCTTTTTGGGGAAGAATATAGGTTGGAGTTCGCCGAAATCAAAACTGCATCATTTTGACTGTCAAGGCGAACCGGTTCTCCTCCTGGCCGAACCGGTTCGATTTACTTTCTTCTCCGAAATATAGAATAGTAGATCTTTTCATTATGATTGCATGGGCACCGATCTCGTATTTTTTTTATTTTTTTTTGAATTAGTTATGAATTTTCTACGGAAAGATGTCCAAGATTGAGATCTTTAGTCAGAAATTAAAACAGGGTATAAAATTGTTTATGAAATATATGAGGCCTTTGGGAATTTCAATAGACCTATAGTCGAGGCTTAGGCTTAGTCATAATGATGGTATAATTAGACTCGGGCCTACGATATTTAAACGATTGTGTTAAGAATCGAGAATTTAAAACGGTTACATGAAGCGTAGATGATAACCCAGAACTTATACCAGTAGATTAATGATGTACTAACTACTGAAAATAATTAAGGGATAACTATACTCGAGAAATTAAGAAAAGTGTATTAAGTGTGAATAGTTAGTATGCTTGGTATTCGAGAGATATATACTACATGCTAGACATACTTATAGGTTGTGTGTATACCTATACTGACTATATTTATAGGTTGTGTGTATACTTATACTGGATATACTTATAGGTTGTGCGTATACCTATGATAGATATATTTATAGGTTGTGTGTATACCTATTATATATGTGTAATCATACCTATGATGCCTGCTATCACTTGAGGTCACGCGCAATGGGTGATCCCACTTTGGCGATGCCATCGAGGTCTGGATGTGTGTCCCAGGACATATAACTTAGGGATGATCACTATCTGAGTGTACGATAGTGTGGTCGGTCATTTGGGTACGTTAGGTATGTGTGTAGCGTAAAGGCCCAAGACTATGTTCGCCTCCAATATGTGTTTATTTGATTTATGGTTCAAGGTGCAATTTCAAGCCAGTAGTCCTTGATTTGGTACGAGAGGTACATGGACTTGATAGCAGAGCATGCATGCATTCGCGGTTCTCAGTCCGGGGATGCTGTGATTGTATATATATATATATATACACACATTAGCGGAATGCCCATGCCTAAAAGCACGGCGAAAAATTTGAAAGAACGTAATTACGAAACGACAAAAAATTTTAAAGTTCGTAAATGCAAAACGGCAAACAAATAAAAAATTCACATATAATAGTCTAAGTTCAAATAGTCTAACAACATTCAAATAATCTAAATTCAAATAACAAATAGAATAACAAATAGTCCAACAACATTCAAATAATCTCAATTCATCTAACAAATTCACATATAATATGAAATATACAATATTCATCAATCTAATTCACATCGTGTCTCAAAAAATTAAAGTGTCAAATTTAAAAAAAAAATGAACATAGTCTCCTTTATTTATTGGACTATCCACCCTACTTAAGGGATAGCAACAAATCCAACAATATAAAAAAAATCTCAAATTCGTCTAACAAAAGCTTCAATGAAATAAATTTCTTAAAAAAAATAAATATATATCAATTGAGGTCGTCCCACATGTTCCACTATAATGATTGTCTGTCCTTTTCAAAATGCGACCTGATACAAAATAGAAAATATAATTAGTCAATTGAAATAGCTAGTCAGATATTAAATAATCAAAGCTAATTATTAATTATATAGCAAATACACCGTGTCTCTAAATGTTGGAACCAAATTCTAAAAATTCCCATCTATCTTCTATACAGGTAATAAATGTTGGGAAAGATTGTCATATTATGGGATTAACACTAATCTATTAAATTATCTAAAATTTCAGTTCAATCAGAGTAGTGTTATTACCAGTAAGTAATGACACAAATGAGAGTAACTGTGAAGGTATGAAAATGTTTGGGGTAGAAAATGAGTTACCATTGTACCCAACAGGTGATCATGGTCCATTGAAAGAGAAATTAAAAAGATGAAAGCATCTAAAAGTGACACGACCAAATTTTCTACACAATTGGCATTGGTGCTTGTTGCAATTCCACTAAGACATGTCATCACGACCGCCGTGACCACCATTAAAACCACGACATCCATTAAAAACTCTATTAGAATTCAGGTTCCCATCAAAACTTCAAAATTTTGATGCTAAAAAGAGGCGTATGAAAGTTTCCTTGACTGCCTTGGAAATTATTGTAAAACTTCGATCGCGGTGGTTGATATTGTGTTGCAAGATTGACAACACCAGAATTTCTTGAGTATAACTCCTTGAGATGCTTTTCAAGGCGACTTTCTTATGAAAGTAAAGAGATTCAATTTCAAGAACCGATTATTCATTAGATCTAAAAGTGATAGAGATAAGAAATGTACCATATGTAGAAGGAAGTCCATCAATGATTGGATCAGTGTGATATTTTATCATGAGAACATGGCCTAAAGAACCAATTGATCAACAAAAGACTTGGTCTTGAGTATTCCATACATGAGCACAAGCTTCACAACCAACCATTATTATGAGCATTCACCGCATCATTGACGATAATAATGATAAAAAAGGAGTTGATCTTATTGATCCTACTTATTAAATTATTGATTGATCTTACCCTGAGTCTCATCAGATAGAGAAAGATACTGCAATGGTGATTCGCGTCATTAGCACTAAATTGCTGCGATTTATGGTAAAGACTGGAAGCACTCGCCTATTGGTGCCACAATAGATAATTGTTCTCATCAAGTTTCGTAGAAAGCGAGAATGAAAAGAGAATTAGAGGAAGTCGAGTGTTTGAATTCTTGGGTTTGAAACTTACTTTGGACTGGAAACATAAAAATAAATAGTTCTTTTACCTGGGCATGTAAGTTCAGTGCAACTGCCTCTATTTCAGAAAGAGGAGCTTCGTAAAGCTTGCTTTTGGGCTGCAGGACATGTAGAAAATTCATCAATACCTATTATACAGGGCATAATTCTACTTGATAGACGACACAATATTCAAGAGACGAAATGTCCACTTCATAATATGTCACAATACTATCGATAATAAGAAAAAAAGATAAACAATCAAAGTGAGATCGAATAAAGTAAATACTATAGTTTAAATGGTGTGATTTTTACTTCTACAATATGAATACTAACAACATGCAACCGTTTTAACTGTTTTAAACGCCATTTCAACCCTTTTAAACGCCTATTGGATAGCGATAAATAGTCCATAACTAAACACCATTTCAACCGTTTTAAACACCTATATGTTTGACCCAAAAATGCAACGCTACATAAATGGGGGAGGGTGATTACCTTCCAAACTAAATTTCCAAAAATCTGGAGAATAAAACTTAGAAATCAAAACCCAACTGTAGAGATGGAGAGAGATTATACCTTGGGGGATTGAGTCCGGTACGGTTGCTATACTAACATCCATGATCTTCTTTTGGATACATGTCGAATAATATCTCCTGTTTAGTTTCATAAATTTCATTTTAGGCTGAAATTTATTAAAATAAATAACATCCTAAACTAAAAATTATAAAACAAATAAATTGCTCAAAAGCGCACAACAAAAATGGCACTCTAAAAAAAGCTCAATTAGCACATCAATTGAGCACAATAGCGTAAAATAACGCATAATTTCATGCCACGTCGCCCAAAAGGCACGCTTTTTAGGGATCACGCAAAGAAATATGCACAATGTCACATTTTCCCTGAGCGATAGCAATCGCGTTTGCGATGGCGCGCAACTAAAAACAACGATATCTAAATCTTGGAATTAGGGCTCCTTAATCTGTCAAAACAAAATAGTAAAAATAGTAAAATGTAATATTTTAAAAACATTTAAATAGTTATCACTCCATGAATCCTTTATATGCAAAAAATTTGAAGCATACCGCGCTTGATTTCCTAGAACGCTTCTCTTGGGTTGACCTGCTATAGATAATTGTGTCCATCTCATCATAGTAATTTCCATTTCCATTAGCCCTACCAATTTCAATACTTGGTACAATGCTCTCTCTTGAAGCTACAGGCTGCAAAATTACCACGCAAAAAATAAAATAAAAATTATCTACACTAACTTTAGTGAAAGAAAATCTTCTGGGATGCCTAGAATTGGAATTGAAATTCAATGAATATCAAATATGTTACATTAGAGTTCAATTGTTTTGTTCCATCGTGGAATTATATTAGAATTCTAAATTCACGTATGTTGTAGCGTGTCCAGTGTGTGAAACTATGCGCGCGCATTATATGTTATGTGTGTGTGGAAACTATATGCAGTGTGTGTGAAACTCTATGTGCAGTGTGTGGAGTGTGTGTGCGCGCGTGAAACTATATGTGCAGTCTGTGTATGTGAAAGTTTTAACAGTGAAACTGTGCGCACGCATTACTATCTTGTTAAAACAGAGTCGGGCTAAAAAGTATGAAAGTGAATTGTTGGTCCAAGGTATGAAAGTGAACTGTTGGTCCAAGACTTTACCTACAAAAAGTATGAAAGTGAACTGTTGCCTTCTCCAACAATCTCATTTAAGGTATGGTTCTGAGTTTGGATGGAGAGTAATGGTGCCTCGATTGCAGTCTCCCCGAGTAATGGTGAATTGTGTCGCTTAACAAAAATAAAAACTTAATAAAACATGAATTGAGTCGCTTAATAAAACATGAACAAAAGTAAAAGTTGAATATAGATCATCAAACAAAAACTTAAATCAAAACTAAAATTAATCATAAAACCCAAAAAGGGGGTATATACCGTATTAATGAGAGAGCAACGTTAGAGCAGGGAGGAGGGGGAAGATGGGTCAGACTCGGACATTGTTTGCTAGGACAGTGTCTGGGGCATAAGAAACAATCTACATATAAAACAAGGGAAACTAAGTTTTATCACTACAAGAATGAAATAGATACATTACTATAAGAATGTTGAGAAGGGAAGTATCAAACTCAAGAAAACCTTAAGTTTTAACTTCATTAATGAAGGTGTTTTGATTGACGACAATGTTGAACCTGTAAAGACAGATATTGTGATATTAGCAACTGGAATTGAACAAATTTAGATAATGTCATGTCACGAAAACAATATTCAGGAATTGAAATTGCTTGATATAATTTGAGAGTGTCAAGCTAGTTAGATTGTTGAAAATCCCATACCTAAAGCAATAAATGACCTATACGAATTTAGTTGCCATTATAAATAAGTATAAATATTAGTAACCAAATATACACAATGATTGTTCACCCTAGTAATTTAGGTCTGACAGAAAACATTAGACCAAAAAATTGAAAGAATTACAAAAGATAGACATGGACCTTACTAAAATCTATCATAAAATTGAAAGAACCAAAAGTAGGCATGTCATAAAATTTGTCAAATAATGAAAAAAAAGTTACTAGCCATTTGCAACCTAAACTATAGTACCAAATAAAGACAAACTAAGAGTATAACATTGTAAACAAATAAAGAATAATGTTGTGACATTTCTTAGAATAGTAATAACAAACTTCTTGGGGTATTTCAATTGAAACCACCAATCTACCAAAAAAAAAACTGAAATGAACTTTAAGTAGAATGAATTAAATCGAACTCAATAATAACATAAAATACCTGTTGGGATGTGGTGAACAGAAAAAATTATTTGAAAGGGATGTTCATCACCAACTTGATTAATTCAATAAGAAATGAAAAAATATAGATTATTCAGGAAAAACATAGAAACGTAAATATCTGGTGAATACCTAAACTTTTGAGAAGATGTTCATCATCAAAATGGTCACCATTTCATAGATCTTATAAAAGAAAAGAAAATCACATATTGATAAAATGAAAAGGCTAATAAAAAAATAACGTAAATAAAATATTTATCTCATTACTACTACAGTTTAATCCTGGAGCACAAACAGAGGAATATGTATAACAAATAAAAGGAGCGCCTATCCGACTTCTATAATCAAACACGGGTTAAGGAACCTATTATTTGTTACTTGAAGTTTCCTACTGCTTGAGGTGATCCTCCTGGAAGTTCATAGCAAGGGGAATATTTAAAGTTTTATTAAACAATCCGTAGCATGTCGGTGCCCTTTTTTCACAAAAAACTGTTGGTATATTGTATCGAGATAATTGTGCTTTCTGAAATTGGTCTAAGATGATTGAATAATGTACTCGTAGAGCATATCAAGCGGATGTATGAGAAGAATCATAATATAGTCAAACATAGTTAGAAGTGGAACTGTCTTCATTGACATGGCTATTAATTGAATCAAAACCACTCTTTTGGAACTGTCATCATTGGAACTGTGGAAATCAAGAAATTAATTAACATCATGAATAATATAAAATATAAAACTGTGGAAATCAATGAATTAATTATTTTATACACTAACTTTTAACTTTAGCAATCAACAACTTAAATAATTGGAACCGTAATCATTGACTTGGCCATGTCCTGATCAATTGAATCAAAATCACTCTTTTCATAATGCCCATTTGCAATAGATGCTACCATTTCTTCCTCTTAACGCGACTCGATATTGCCAAGCCTGCATCAGAGTTGCTGAACATAAGGAGGTTGTATTATACTGTAATATGTGTTTGAAAAGTTGCCCATTTTGTTCAATAATAATCACAAACCAAGGTCAAACAACAACGAATCTAGAAATTTATATCAATTGTGGGTTGGTGTGTGTGTGTGTTGGGGGGGGGGGGGCGGCGGGGGGGGGGAGGGAGGGGTATGTGGATTTTCAGATAGGTGGGTGGAAGGGTTTTGAGACACTCCCAACTATCTTGGTATGACTGCATTAGTAGGTTAGGGATCCACGCGTAGTTTGACTGGACAATTCACTCCCACCACTTAACTGATTCAGTCATATTTTGTACCCAAAATGTTTTAGCCTTTAATTACCCTTAAAAAATACTTGCACAGAGCGTACTTCAACTAAACTTACTGTTAAGCATTCAACCGTAGAGACAACAAACTCCATCGAATTATATCTAGTGCAAGAGACCGATATTTCACCAATAATCTGCAAAGTGCAACCCAGAAAAGAAAAGAAAAACTCTAATTAGTACCTGAATAAAAAAATAAACCCAAAATATAAACACCAATAAGACGTAAAATCGATTTCAAAATCTTTCTATGTTAGTTCTTCCTAATTTCAAACATTCAAGTTTGCGCATAATACCAAAATTCATTCAAAATTTGTGAAACGTGTCTTACCATTTAGGTTTCTTCCACTACACCAAAAAGGATAAATTGACACCCTTTAGCCGCTTAGCCTTGTCACGTCATTGATCGTGACAACAAACACGCGTTTTGTGTCAGGATCATTGACCATGACAAGACCGAGACAAAGTCTTGTCACGGTCATTGACCATGATAAATACTTATAATATTATCACGATCAAGGACCGTGACACGTCCATGATAATTTATTCACTAAAAAAAAACCTACGCTTTTTTTTTCCCCACCGTTTTTGGTTTTCCCTCTCTTTCTCTCTCTAAGCGATTTCTAGCTCTCTCCCTCTCTCTAAGGTATGTTTTTTTCCTCTCTTTCTCTTTCATTTCTATATGTGTGTGTATGTGTGTGTGTATATGTGTGTGGTGGTGCGTTGTGGGGGGGAGGGGGCAGGGGGTGGTGGGGGTGGGGTGTGTGTATACGTGTGTGTGCGTGTACGTGTGCGTGTGTGGTGGGGGGAGGGACAGGGGCTAGGGAGGGGAGGGACAGGGGCTGGGTGGGGGGAAGGGGGAGTGGTGGTGTGTGTGTGTGTGTGTGTGTGTGTGTGTGTGCATGTTTGTGTGGTGGGGTGAGGGGGTTAGGGGGTGGTGGGGTGTATGTGTGTGCAGGTGTGTGTGGTAGGGGGAGGGAGCAGGGGGCAGGGGGCAGGGGTGGGTGGTGTGTGTACGTGTACGTGTGCGTGTGTGTGGTGGGGGAGGGGGTGGGGTGGGGTGGGGTGGGGTGTGAGTGGTGGGGGTGGTGGGGGTGTGGTGGGGGTGGGGTGGGGTGTGTGTGTGGTGGGGAAATCTCAACAATTGAAACGAACAAATTGATTAATAAAATATGTATTGCCCCTTTCATATGCAAGTCGGATTGCCCCTCATTAACAGATAATTGTTGAGATTCTAAATAACTTTAATTGTATAGATTTAATAAAATAAATTGTATAGCTTTAGTTGTAACTTTAATTGTATAGTTTTATATGAAAGTAAATTAATAATTAGTGCCCATTTCATATGAAAGTAGGATTGCTCCTCATTGTAAATTAGTAAATTAATAATTGTATACTTTATTTGTTAGTTTAATTGATGAAATGAATTAATTGAGTAGATGAATTAGAAATTAATTGAGTAGATGAATTAGAAGGAGTACGGGATACACATTTGTTGTTGCGGTTGGATTATAGTGGATCGATGCTGGGTTGGTTAATTTTAGAAGTGGTATGACCACTGGATTAATGTCCATATGGGGGTGGGATTTTTCAACTTTTTTTAAAAAATTACTTTGTATCACGAACAATATAGTGCGCATAGATACTAGCCTTCTAGTTCTTATGCCTACGCATTCAATAGCCCTTAAACCCGTTCGAGAGTTATTATCCCTGTAATGAGATCTCTCGAATTGTCCGTTTCAACAGTTTTGGACTGCATAATTTCTGTATATCAACAACGAGCCGTGGTCAATTGTCCAACACGCGCCAAAGCGTCTAAATAGTAGTGTGGATGACTTGGTTGCTCCTACCGAATATCAATCCATTTTTTATGATAACCCGAATTTGAAATAATTTTTCAATTTGTAATAAATATTCCAATTTGTACCAAGCATCCATTTTTAATGCTTTTAATTGATTTTCACTTTATCATTTTCACTCTTGTGTAGTGTGCGTGTGTGTGGGCAGTACGGGTGGGGGTGGGGATGTTTCACTCTTGTACATATTATGAGCTAGATGATGTTGTTTTGGAATTCAGAATTGAGGTGTTTAACAGTAACAATTTATTTTTATTTGTAGTAATTGTACACAGTTGTCACAGACTTGTCACGGTCATTGACCCTCATTGTAAATTAATGTGTGTGTGTGTGTGTGCAGGTGTGTGTGTGTGGGGTGTGTGTGTGTGTTCAGGTGTGTGTGTGTGTGGTGGGGTGAGGGGGGCAGGGGGTGTATGTGTGTTGTGTGTGTGTGTGCAGGTGTGTGTGGTGGATTATAGTGGATCGATGGTGGATTATAGAAGGAGTACGGGTTACACATTTGTTGTTGATATTGCTGTTGGATTATAGTGGATCGATGTTGGGTTGGTTAGTTTTAAAAGTGGCATGACCACTAGATTATTGTCCATATGGGGTGATATTTTTCAACTTTTTTTGAAAATTACTTTGTATATCAATATATATATATATATATATATATATATATAGTATGATAATTAAATGAAACATACTTGAAATTATATGAAACATACTTGAACTAACCCTTTAGAGGATATGGAGGAGATGGGGGGGGGGGGGGCAGGGATGGGTGGGTGGGTGGGGCTGCGGTGTGTATGTGTGAATGTGTGCGGGTATGTGTTTGTATGTGCGCGTGTGTGTATATGTGTGTGTAGTGTGCTTGTATGTGCGTGTTGTGCGTAATGTCCCTTGTAAACGAATTGATTGGTTATTAATTTTTTTAGTAAATTAATATATGATTTCCCATCATTGTAAATTAGTAAATTAATATATGATTAATTATGAAAGTAGGATTATCCCTCATTGTAAATTAGTAAATTAATAATTGTATACTTTAATTGTTAGTTTATTTGCATGTCTTCTTTTAATTCATTTTGATATGTACTAATAACATTTTTTTACAGCAAATGTCTCCTTCAGGTATTAAGGCGAGGATGATGATGCTTGTTATGATGATGTCATCTGGGCTCGGTGGTAGCGGAGGCGATGAGGGCTCCTCGGCCCCTAGGATCCCCAAATATGGAAAATTGGGTAGAGCTGTCAACGGGTCGTGTTAACGGGTTAACGGGTGAAAACACCCTTAACCCGTACACGACCCGTTAAGACTAACGGGTCAAATGATGATACCCAAACACGACCCATTAATATTAACGGGTACACGACCCGAACCGTTAACACCCGTTAATATTAACGGGTCTAAACGGGTAACGGGTTGGGTGACCCTATAATACCCGTTATACCCGTTAATACCCGTTAGTACCCGTTAATACCCGTTAATACCCGTTAGTACCCGTTAATACCAGTTAGTACCCGTGTAATATTGGTTCGGGTCACACGACCCAATAAAACCCGGTACCACTAACGGGTGATAATGGGTATAAACGTGTTTAATCGTGTAAGACTACAAACCCAAACACGACTCGTTATGTATGATAACGGTTCTACCGTGTTGATCCGTTAATGACCCAAACCCTATAAGACTAAACCCATTAACTTATAATTTCGTGTCGTGTCGTGTCGTGTTATCGTGTCGTGCCTCATTTTGCCAGGTCTAAAATTGGGGATGGCCATCGAGAACAAGTCGGGGCTATTAGCGAGATCCCTCAAGCTGGTAAAGACGATCATCGGCCCGGGGTACATTAGTTGGAAGGACGTGCCATATGAGCTCAAGTTAGCTCTTTGGGTGGCACTACAGGTAATGTATTCATATTTATATTTATATTTATATTTATATTTATATTTATATTTATATTTATATTCATATTCATATGAATATTTTAATTTCGATTTCGATTTAAATTTCATTTTATATTTATATTTATATTTATTTGCAACTAACATTGTATTTGTTGGACAGGAACAATTCAGCCTGGATCCAAAGCTACGCGATTCCTTCTTGGAGCAGTTGAGGGAGCAACACAAGACTTGGAAGAAAAATATGCGGACCCGGTACTTTGGGAAGACACGAAAGTCCATTGTCCAAAGGCGTGAATCCGTCCCGTCGAAGGAGCCGATCTCATTAGCACAATGGCAAAAGTTCGTTGATAATCCGGGCAAAAAAGACGGACGTGCACTACTCCGACCGGACGTCTTACGCCGAGGTAGAGGATAGGATGATGGTAAGATTTAATTTTTCTATAACTACAGAAATATATTATTCTGCATTATTTTACTTTACGGGGCCGATACTAATTTTACTTTATTTTATTTCTGGGGACGGGGAGTGGCCCTGGGGGTAGGCCATATAGGCTCGATACTTATGTGGCTCTTCGGACGAAGAAGGGGAAAGACAAGGAGGTGTCCCCGAGCGTCGCGGTCACGATTGTAAGTAATCTGACAGTTTACTTTTTGTTAATTACGTTATAATTGTTTCATTTACTTATTTTACTAATCATGTGCTTTTTGTCATTTCAGGCAAAGCTTAAAGAAGTGCATGAGTCTCAGTCTGATGCCGACAAGGCATCTTTGTCCACATACGCACTCAGCCAAGTGCTTGGCTCTGATCCCAAGGGGAGGACAAGGGGGTGAGCTCGCGGGTGGCCAAATCTAGGATCATCGAATTGGAGACGAGCAACACCGGGTTGGCTCGAATGGTGGACTCGCATGACGCGAAGCTTTCCCATTTAGAGGCGACGGCCCAAGATATGTTCTCATTCATAAAGCGTTCGTTGGGCGGCGGAAAACGCAAGTGTAAAGGGAAGGAGAAGGTGGTGGGGGAGGGGGTGCGGGAGGACGAGGTGCAAGATGATGAGGATGTGGACCTCACTGCTTCATCGCCGACACGTGCAGACTTTGATGATCCACTTCCCTATTTGGTTCCCTTCGACCGACCGATGCCGATGCTTGGTTGGCCGAGCGTGTTTATACTGGACATATTGGATGGCCAGCGGATTGGGCGGGGGTTGAGGGACCCGAATATCGTCCAGGGTGGACTAGTTCATGGACGTGACCTTCAAGACATCGAGTCCAAGGTGCTCGTCACACATGTGATACCCGGGAAGGAGAACTTTCCGTTGTGGTTGCGCGAACAATGCGGTACGATGTATATCAGTGGGTGTGTCAATTCATATATCGTGTGGCCTACTCACCTCCTCGGATTTAACCTTACCCAAGACATGTAGTAACATTATTTGAATTGAATTGTATTATTTTTTAGTTGGTACATTTGAATTATTTTTAAGTTGGTACATTTGAATTATATTTGGATTATATCGTGATGCATATTGTTTTTATTTTTAATGTATATTTGCATTATCTCTAGTTTATTTGCATATATGATGTTTGAACAGGTACAACGTTGCTATAATAGGTAAAAATATACTGCTGGGCAGTGGCAGTGGCCATACCACCCAACATATTTTTTTCAATTCTCCCCAGAATTGTCACGGTCATTGACCGTAACAAGTCCGTGATAAAGAAAGTTGTCACGAACTTATCACAGTCAATGCCGGTGATAATTTTTTAAAGAGTGTCACGGGTTTGCCACAGTTATAAACCGTGACAAAACTTGTCACTGTTAGTGACCGTGACACGATCGTGACAATTATAACGAGCTTGTCTTGGTCAATGACCGTGACATGATCGTGATAAAAAAAGTTATCTCGCCCAAAATTATCACGGTCATTGACCTTGACAAGTTGAACTTGTCAAGGTCAACGATCGTAACAATTTGGCAGATTTGGTGTAGTGTTCGGCACAGGTGTTCACTGTCATGGACTCTGATCTATGAAAAGTCCTCATCTGAGGGAGCTTCCTTGAAGTGGGCGTCGTTAATCATGCATCAATAATCATTTCGAACATCCAACAGGGATTAAAATCGACCTCAATGATGGCACGCCTCTCTTCAAACATGTTCAACAATCGTTGTATCATTACATGAGCATCTTGGCCTTCTCGGCTATGATTCATGGCATTGAGGAAGGTGAGTCTCACATCCTCGGCGAATTCCGTTAGGGGTTTATAGAAATTATCTGCTATCCTACTCTTAACTGTACCCAAGTCTATTAGATGTTTAATAATAGTGTGATAGTGATGCAGCCTTAAAGCCTTGGCAGCAAACTATCACCCAACTATCTATGTGCTTCATTAATCTCCAGAGAAAACTCTCACAACTTTTAAATGCCTGATTCCTATACCTATCAAACAACTCCATATCTCTCCTTTTCCTCCATTCTTATTTCAACCATTGGATTTATGCTTCTTATTGCTTCCATGGGGTAACTTGCCAAGTGATTTGTGCCTTAGGAAGGGGGAATAATTATTAAAGTTGGTACTACTAATTTAAACGAAGTTTTTCCACATAAGTTAATACAGGAAAAGCCTAAAAATCTTCTAAGAATCTTCATGTTGGTTTGACCACATCCACGGGTAAATTTCAGGATGGCCTTTAATACATATCTTATGTTATTTCGACCACCATACCTGCTCCGTGAAAAATTAGACGAATTATCGCTCCAGAGCATAAAATGTCGACAGGCTTCCTGCGCAATGCTCTTCTAGCCATGCAAAACCCACAATTGAAGATATCTAATCAGAAATGAAATTGAACATATCTTCTTATCATAAATGAAATTGGTAATACACAATCCAAAATCTAAATTAAAACCAAAAGAATACTGAAATAACAAAGTTACCAAAGTAAAATTATATAGTAGTATTGAAATCAAAATAATGCCCAACAGTTGGTTCATAATAAAAAAAATCTCAGCTTTTAGACTATTACTAAAGTAGTATTCTATTAAAGGTAGTAAAGAACGTAAGAATAATGGTATTACAACAGAAAAATATAGGGTCATTGACCTTAATACCCTTATCTCTCCTTTTCCTCCATTTTTCTAATATTAAATAATATCAATATTACATGATTCAATCCCATACAAAAGATGTTCTCCTTATAGATATAAACTATGTTTACAACATATGAAAATATATACAGGCTTACTGTACTTGCAAGAAGAAAAAAGAAATGTTGCTCCCTTGACATTTATGAACGAAAATATAACTAAAATTGATCACTTTAGCATTTTGTCAAGCATCTAGGATTCCAAATGAGATGGTCAGATTATTCAATGTTATCTTAATAATCCAAAAAACCCTAATATCATATATTCATCAAAGAAACAAATTTTGAATCATTTGTATGCTTTCTAATATAAATGGAAACCTCTACAAACCCTAGTATCATACAGTCTCTCTTCTTTGACCTCCCAACCTGCCAATTCCTACCCATAATAAAATATAAGATTCAAATTTCATTAGTTTTTAACTTAAATTTTATAAATCAAAAGATTTATGCCCTAAACTCTAAACATTTGTATGCTTTCTAATATAAATGGAAACCTCTACAAACCCTAATATCATACAGTCTCTCTTATTTGACCTCCCAACCTGCCAATTCCTACCCATAACCAAATATAAGGTGCAAATTTCATTAGTTTTCAACTTAAAGTTTATAAATAAAAAGATTTCTTCCCTAAACCCTAAACATTTGTGTATAAAAAACTCAAAACCAAAATCAAAAAGCATTCGATCGATAATCTTATGTTAAACACAAAACTAAAACCCCAAACCAAGAAATATTAACTTACCAATTTCTTCCCAATAATTCGTACCAAAAGAAACAGATGGACAAAAAAAAACAAAAGATGGTTTAAAGTCTTCAGATCTTTGTGTGTGCAATGGTTTGTGGTGATTGTTCAATCTATTGAGCTGTATCAGAACTACAAATAAAAAATAGTTAGTGTATAAAAGTGTAGCATAGCAGAGAAAGAGAGAGGTCACTTGAGAAACGCATCACATAGAGACGGGTCACGAAGAGAAGCTGAAGAGAGAGAAGAGAGAATATCTGGGGGGAAGTAATGGACGGGGGGAGAGAGAGTAAGAAAAGTGTGAACAAAATGGTATAATACTATTTTATCCTTGTTTTTGAATTTTGAAGAGGATGGAAAACTAAATTGGAGTGTTAAAATGAAGGGGAACTCAATTTTTTAAGGGGCAAATTAGGTAGTGCATGAATAATTAATCTCAACCATCGGATTCTTGCATTGTTGGTTTAATCCTAGCCCCTAATTAGCTTATGATCTTATTAAATAGTAACCAACATTCTACTCCTTATAATAGATACACACACACACACACACACACACACACACGTACACACACATACACACATATGTGATTCGTTCTACTCATGTGTGGTAGTAGAATATACAGATTGCGTGTATCTAAAGCAAGTTAACTAAGAGAAATTTAATTAATAGTTCAAATATAATATTCAAAAAGTAGTTATTATGGTTTTACGGTAGTGTATCGTATGGGCGGTACGGGTGAGCTTAGCATATTAGTGGTTAATTAGATGCCTTGGGACCAGTTAGACTGGGTAGCATAACTAGGTGGGTTAAATAGGAGATATTAGGTGTGCACAATAGTTGATAGGTGAGGGGTAATCTCATGAGAGTGCGACACCGGCTTAAATATGGAAAGCTTACTGCATATTTACTTACTGTATTTTAATCACTTGCAAATATTTTCAAAATATTTTGGGCTTTGACCTGTGTCCAGTGTTCTAAAAAGATCACCTAGGCTCCGCCTAGGAGCACCTAGGCATGAGGCTTGGGAGAAATTCCTCGCCTTAAGCCTTTCACGCCTTATTTTTTGTAAAACGCTTAAGACGCACCTTTTTTAAAACAAAAACGCTTTAGTGAAACTATATTGCCTTTTAAAGACTTTTTTTTTTAAAACCGGACCAATATCTCATTCAAAATAATCAAAAGACAAATACTATCTCAAACCTCTCGGCCTCACATAAAAAACGCACATATTTTCTTTTCTTTTTTTGTTTTTTTCTTAGTATTAAAAAAAATAGTATTTTAGTTTGCATATATTCAGGCATATTTTAAAGTATGTACCATTTTAGTATTTTTACTAGCATTGTTATAATTAAAAATATTAAAATATATTAAAAAAATGCCTAAACGTCTTTTTACGCCTAAGGCCCGCCTAGGCTTCTAAGGCTTATGGCTTGGCCTCGACGCCTTGGTCACGCTCCACGTTTTTTAGAACCTTGCATGTGTCAAAAATATTTTTCAAAAAACTTTTAGGTGTCCATCCACAGGGATGCCATGGATGATCATTCGTTCCAGGGATGCGTACCTACAATGAATGTGGAGGCTTGCAGAGTTCAGTGTAGCAGCTTAATTTATTATTTTCTAGACTAGGTTTCATCTCAGTTATCAGGTGGGCATGTTGCCCTTTATTTAGACATTAGTGATGTTCAAATTATTTATTTTATTTTGAATATTTCTACAAGATTTATGGTGACCGATGGTTTATTCGGCACCCAACTATTATTATGTGTTTAGATTTATGTTGGCCATGATTTATCATTTAGTATTGTTTTATATGATTTATTTATGGATGGTTTTATGTTTCGTGTAATAACAAGATTAAAATTTTGGCACCGATTTATTTAATTAGTAGGTGGTTAGTAAATTAAAATATTTTTGACAATGATGCTAAGAATTAACCAGATGAGATTCCTATTTTATTTTATTAAAGGACTGATCACCCATAATTAAAATAGGTAGGGTGTCATAATAAGCCCAAACACAAACACCCCACTTTAAGTGTTGGTTATGTACAACACTTAAATAGTGCATTTCGTCTTTTACAAAAGGGTGGGAAGGTTTCAAAGATTTTGTTGGAAAAGCCTCACACTTAAACCATTATCTCAAACTTGTTCTACAAAAATGTCTCAAGTTTATAAAGATTTTGTTAAAAAGAGCCCCTATAATAAAATTTTACCTTCATTTTACCATGTCGAAAAAAGATTAAAGTTCCGTTTGATGCACTGGATAAGAGGGTCGAATTAGACAAAATTAACCTACTAAATGTTTGGTGTGTGTTAGGATGTGATATAAGATGTGATAAGTTATCCCAAGTGAGCTCCTTACACCAATACTAACAGTATTAACAATATTAACATAGAATTTAAAATTATTAATATTAATAAGGACAGATTAATATGTTTGATATTAACAATTAACATATTCTGCCTTAAAATAAAAAAATTAATATATTATGCCCAAAAAACATTTAGCATATTCTGTATAGAAATTAAAACATTCTCCCTAAATATTAACATTTAATAACATACCTTTAACATATTTGATAACAATATTATATATGTATTCACAAAATATTTAACAAATCTAAACTAATCAAACATTATGTCTTATGTAACATTTAAAAAAAAAAGGAATGTAACATTTAAACTAATCAAACATTATGTCTTATGTTTTGCCCTTTTAACTTTCAAAATTCATTAAAAAATACCTTTTACTTACTATTTTTTCACAAAATACCGCTGGACTTTTTCCCTCAGTATTTTTTTTTTTTGCAAATCTTATGAGGAGCCTCCACCCCTACTTGGTGCTGTACATATTCCCCCTGACCCAGAGAGAGATATAGTTGTTTCTCTTTTTCTTTTTTTTTCCCATTTGTCCCCCTACTGACAAAATATGTTTAAAACATGGGTAAAAACACTTTGTTTGGAAAATATTTTACTTAGAAAAGTTTTACTTGAAAAGTGATCTCAAGCCAAAATTCTATATTAAATATCTTGATTATAAAGAGAGAAAATAAGTTGTTTATATAGAAATGATTAGCTAAACTTATATTTACATAGTTATACATTACTTAACATTAGAAACATTATCCATGTGAAGCATTGTGTGGCACTATTAAAAAAACGCCAAGATTTATATTTTAATGGAAAATTTGACCCATCAAACCTTTTTACTCTAATTACATGCGTGGGAATTGTGGTTACCAAAACACAAACAGTTCAAAATTTAAACATTTATGAACTATGAATATTTCAATTTTATTTTAAGACATGAAATTAAAGTTTCCAAATTACCCTTAAATAATATGGGTCTCATAAACTCTCAAATAGGAGAAATGTTTGATAACAATTTGGTTTGACTCCATAATATGGAGAGAAATCATTGTTTACTCCATTAAAATTTGACAACTCTTTTCTTCTGTGGTGAGCTTTGCATAACTTGTCACCAACTTCACAAAGAGAAAAATGAAAGATTTAGGCTCATTTGAAATCCAAAGAAATCATCTTTCTTGATTTTGATTATGTAATCCCTGATTAATTAGACACCAGCAAACATACAGAATTTGAACAATAATGAACCAAAATTAAATTCAAATTGTCACATAGATATAAATGGGACATTTTAAGATTATTTATCAAATGCTTTCACTTTTTTTGTCTACTTTAAATTGCAGTTGTTAATTCAATTGATATCATTTGTCGCTCTACAGTTGTGATAGTGATCATGCAAGTGGTTTCGACTTTGGGAAGCTAGATTGTGACACTATGACTCTTAACTTCTAAAGACAAAGCAATACCATTTGTTGTTATCTAGCTTCGATTATTGATCTTGAGGATAGAGAAAAGTGGAGATGGGATAAGAAAAAGGGTTAATCTGAATTAACTTCATTTTTCAATTTGCAAATAAAATTTTTATTTTTTAGATTTAATCCCTGAACTTTTAAAATGACTATAAGTAACCCCATGATTCTAATATCGCAATTTTTTTGAATGGAAAATAATACATGATGCTCATACAACTTTTTTAAAATGGGCATTTTGGTATTTTAAATTTTTTTAGATAGAACCCCCCATTTCTCTCTATTTCTCTTTATGTTTCTCTTTCCTCTCTTGCTTTACCCTCTCAATTTAAGACGCCATGGATGGATGCTCGCCTCTTTCTTCCTCCATCTCTTCTCTTTTCATCTACCCCCCCCCCCCCCCCCCAAACGAAAATATATGAACGTTTTGGGCCCAAATATGATTTTGGAATATATTTTTTGAAAGGTTTGTTCAAATTCATATCTAGATTTGTTTATTTAGATTGGAGATTAATTTTTTTTTTTTTGGGGGGGTGGGGGGGGGAGGAGGGGTTGTGTGGGGGATATTGGTGGTTTATTTTTTTGAAAATTGTTTGATAGAATTCAAATTGTCAAATTTGGGTTTATATTTGTGGAGATTGTTGTTGTTTTTTTTGTTTTTTTTTTTATCTAAAGTGGTTTTTTCTAGAGATTGTTTTTTTTAGATTCTTGGTTTAAATCAAAATTTTAAATTCTTTTGAGGCTATTCTAGTGAATCAAAATTTAGATTTTTTTTTTGAGATTGTTAGGGTTTTTTATTTGAAGATTGTTGGTTTTTTTTTTTTTTTTTTTGAAATTGTTGGCATAAGTTTGAGAATCAAGGAATCTACATTTTTTTCTCTTTTGTCTCGAAATATGTTCCTTTTACCTCACAATATTTTTACAAAAAATTGTTTTTATTAATTTATACATTTTTATTTAGTTTTCTATAATTTTTTAATTTTCTGCCATTTTCAGTTTTCCCATTTTTCACTCTTTTATAGCATTATTCAATTTTTTTTCTTCATTTTCGCCATGGAAATATTTTTTATGGAAATATATTTTTTTTGAAAATTTGTTTTTCTTGTAATTTGTAGGTTTTCCATTCTGTTTGGTTGTTAGTTTTTAATTTTCTGTAATTTTCGTTTTTTCAGCTATTCCCTCTTTTTTAAGAACTTTTTATAACTTCTAAAATATATTTTTGTAATTTTCAAATTTTAAGAATAATTTTTTATAATTTTCTTCTTCTTCTTCTTCTTCTTCTTCTTCTTCTTCTTCTTCTTCTTCTTCTTCAGTTTTTCCCTTTTTTAAGCATTTTTATAATATCTAAGATATTTAATTTCCACATATTAAGAATATTTTTCTACAATTTTCAAATTTGTATTTTATAAATATTTGATTTTTTTTCCTGAAATTCTATTTTTTTTAAATATTTTATATTGAGTTGGATCAAATTACCTCGTGTGCATGACACATGATCCATTTTTCATTCATATATTTAACACCGTTTACTTGTGGTCGTTTTGAAAGTTCATAAAGGTTAAGTCTAAAAAATAGAAGTTTGGGTGGAAAATTAAAAAATAGGATAAAGTTCAGAAGAAAAAGTGTAAATAACCCTAAGGAAAAAATATAAATGCCAATGAATAGTATAAATTTCCATAAACAAGAATGCATGAAAATATTTTAATTTCAAAGTCAATTAATGTTTCAAAGAAAGGGAATTTTTTGAAAATTCCTAGAGTGTATCTAACAAAAAGAGTAAACAAATCTAACAAAAAGAGTAAACAATCTCCATGGTCCTAAACTATATAAGTTTGGCCAATTTAGTCCCTAGACGAATAATTTGGTCAATTTAGTCCCTAAACAAATAATTTGGCCCATTTAGTCCCTATACTAATAATTTGGCCAATTTAATCTCTAAGATAGTTTAAAAATCCCTATAAAATTTTAATAGGAATTAGACCTCAAAAAAATTACTCTTTTTTAATAAGAATTAAAACCTCTAAAAATTTACCCCAAATAATTTTAACAAATCAGCGTTTAAAAAAAAGGGATAAATGAACCTTTTTAAAAAAAAAAAATTATAACAGTTTTTTTTCAAATAATTTAAATTGTTTAAACATATTTTTAAACAGTTTAAACTGTTTTTTTTTTCAAAGTAAAAATTATGAGGTTTTCTTTTAAAAAAATATGGAATAAAAAAACTCCGAAATATACCCCAAATAATAATTAAAAAATCCGAGTTTTATTAAAAAAAAATGATTTTTTAAGAACATGGAATAAAAAAATTCTATTTTTTGATTTTATAATACCCATTTTATTGCTTTTTAATAAAAAAACGAAATTGTATTTATTATCAATTTTTTATTTAATTTTTCTTTGAAAAACAGTTTTACACTTTTAAAAAATATATTATTCCATTTTTTTACAGAAAAACTTAGAATTTAAAATTAAAAAAAAATCTTTTTTTAATTTTTATTTCGGTACATTTCGAATATTCCAACTCTTACTAAACAAGAGAGTAATTTTCAATTTTGAAAAAAGCTATTGTAATTTGCTTTAAAAAATAGTTTTTTATCCCACTTTTTTTAAACTCATTTTTTTTATTATTTGGGGCACATTTTAAAGTATTTGACTCCTATCAGAATGCCTAGTAATTCATCAACTTTGAAAAGAAAAAAATAGTTTTAAATTTATAAAACAGTTTAGAAGTAAATAAAAAAAAATTGTCCCGATTTTTTTAAAAAAATGCTGAATTTAAAGTAAAAAAAAAATATTTTTGTATTATTTGGGATACATTTCCAAGATTTTAACTCTTATTAAAAAAGAGTAAATTTTCAACTTTGGAAAAAAACTGTTGTATTTTTTCTTTTAAACAGTTCTTTTATCCTAGTTTTGTAACAATGATTTATAAAAATTGGTTGGGTTAGATTTTAGAGGTTTCACTGCTTATTAAAAAAGAGTAATTTTTTTACTTTGAAAAGAAAAAAATAGTTTTGAACTATTTTAGGGACTAAATCGACAAAATTATTAGTTTAGGGACTAAATTGGTCAAATTATTAGTTTAGGGACTAAATTGGTCAATTTTAGGGACTAAGTTGACTAAATTATTAGTTGAGGGACTAAATTGGCCAAACTTGTATAGTTTAAGGGCCAGGGATTGTTTACTCCAACAAAAATCTCATACCAAATATAAACTATAGAAAATTATAAAAGACGTATTTTTTTAGTATTATAGGCACAATATGCATAAACAATAGTCAGCTATAAAAAAAATTCTTGTGACCAAGGTATATAAAATTGAAAAAATTTGAACCCAACTCCTAAGGACTAATCACTAATTTTTGGAATTTTGAGGAGATTGCTACTGGATAACTCGGTTAAGCTTTCGTAATAAAGTTATTAAATAAGTAGAAAGTGATCACTACTTTTGGTGCAAAAAATATTAATAATTGGAAAAAAAACTCAATTTATTAACAAAAAGGATAAGGTAGACTAGAGAGGGTAAGTGTAGACACCCCATTCCGTTACCCCCTAACTCTCCTAAGGTCCCTAGCACCTCCCTTCATCACTACAAACCCAGGTCATGTCCCGAGTACTGACTTGGAAGCCATCGGGCACTCCCCGGCTCAGTTTGACCAAAAGTCAAACTTTTCGTCTCGATCGAGACTCAATGAATCTTCGAAGGGCGCTGAATCCCTTTTCCAACGGTCCTCCCCGTGCGCGATTCTGACTTACCATGCGGACGAATGATCCATTTGCGCCCGAAACCTGACCTAGAGGCCACCGGGCGCTCTCGGGCTCTGTTCGACCTAAGTCAACTCTTCAGCTCGACCGAGGCTAAATTAATCTTCGAAGGGCACTGAATCCCCTTTCCAACGGTCCGTCCCATGCCCAATTCCGACTTACCATGCGGACGAACGATCCGCTTGACTCTAAGATGTCACCGGATGCTTCTCGGGCCCGGTTGACCAAAGTCAACTCTCCAAACCGGGTCAAACTCTTGGGAATGTCGAAGTACATCTCCTAAACTTTCCAACGGTCCACCCCGTGTGCGATTTGGACTTACCATGCGGACGAACGATCCGTTTGTGTCCGAATAATTCCCCGTCCAATGGACCGACAAACGCTTCCGAGCCATATTTGACCCAAAGTCAACTCCCGAACCCAGGAGCGATCCAAAGGACTTTCAAAGGTCTATGAATTACCTTTCCAAAAGTATGCCCGTTACGCGATTATGACCAACGGTTTTCCCTCGACGACCGATTTTCCGAAAAAGCCTGAAGCGCACTGCCAAATGGCAGGTTCCAGACCCTGCTTATCGGCACCTGCCGATAGGTAGGAACAGGTCTATGCCGATTGGCAGTGACCTGAGCCTATAAAATGAGGCCTTCACCTCATTTTCAAGGAGAGCTTAGATCTGATAAAAATCAATCTCTGCGAATCCCAGAAACCTCTCTCGAAAGCAGCTTGATTTCAACTTCCAAATTCCTTTTTTACTTTCACTTTTCATCATCCTTTTCATCAAACTTGGTGAATTATCCGCTCTCTATCATCATCCAAGTGCAAGGGCTGCTCTCCAACATTCAAGATCAAGCTCAAGATCTTCAAGAAGGTCCAACTTTCTCTTAAATTATCTTAAATTCGCAATAACTTGTTTTATTACTTAGCACTTTTTATTATCTCATCTCACACATTCTAATATACTTTTTATTTAGTATTATTGCACATCTCTTATTTTCATATAAATAAAAACCCAAAAAACAAGAAAAAGAGGGTTTGCTCATAAATTCCAAATAGGGGTTCTCATACTTTTCTCATAACTAAAAACACTTTTTCCTACACACACACACACACACACACACAAATAAGAGATCCCCCATTTGGATTTATGGGATAAACCCCACCCCTCGTTTTGTATGCGAACTACGTGGACTTTGATGCCTTTATAGGCTACGTAGGCGTCTCGGGGTAAAATCCGAGACTCGAGTCCTTTTTCTCACTTTTTCTCTTATTTTCTATCTTCTCTAAATCCAATTTTCTTATATTATATATATATATATATATATATATATATATATATATATATATATATATATATATACTTGTTCTTAGTGACGTATTACTCCATATGCGTTATCGTTTCATTATAACGATCAACGTAAGGGTAATTGCATAAATTTTATTTTCTAATATTATTCTTATACCTTCTTACGGATGACTCACTTTATCTCTTCCATGATACAAGTCGAGGTTTCCTATCTCCACTATATATATACACATGCACACATATCACGGGGAAAAATAGAGGAAAATAGAAAATATCCATGAGAGACCGAAAGGGCGGAATGGGTGCCTAACACCTTCCCATTTTGTAACTAAGCCTCTGAACCCTTCTCGAATAATTTTGGTTTCGCATGCACCAGTATGTCTTTGGATGCCATCCTTCGGAGTGGATTCCCCTTTTCCTTTTGTCTGTTTTGAGTAAAATAGATTGGCGACTCTGAATCTCTCTACATTTTTACACCTCATCTCAAACGACGCCAGCCGAAGCGCTCCCGAGAGGGATGCGCGGGACCCAAGGATCCTTCCTCCAAGCACCCGCCCACCTTGGCGAGGATCGGGGATGGCCACAGTGGCGACTCCGCTGGGGATTTATTTTATATTTTGAGGGCTTGACTCTATTTACATGTATGTTATATTTGTTTATTTTTCCCCTATATCTGCATGTTCCCATTTTTCATGTGTATCCCATGCTTATGCTTATGTTCACACACTTGTAGAAAATTCTCCATGTACACTTCACACCACGTGCACCTAGGATCACATATATCCGCATGTTTCACTCATCACCTATCCATACTTGGTGTACCTTGGGTACTTGTACTTTGCTCCCTGTTTGGCATAATCAAGAAAGGCATTCTCATCATAAGATACTAATAAGATAATCATGCATGATTCACACGACATCACGAAAGAGCATTGTTATTGACCAAATTTTACCCAGTAACTAGAGGGTCACTTCGTGATGGGCGCTGGTCCGGCAGGTCGCAGTTAGCCTAAGCGATATGACTCTCACCTTTCATTGGCCAAGTACCTTCGACGTATATCGAACGGTTCCCCTGCATCGTACCGCTTGACCAAAGTCATGACGGGAGGTATGTCGCAGGGAATTCGTTCACGTACGCCGAGTATATCGAATTCGCTCTCACACGTACTGTCCCCACGAGGTATATGGAGAGGCAATTCACGTACAATCGGGTATATCAAATGACTTGTCCACACGTACCGATTGCCCGCAAGAGCAAGACGTATATCGTGGAAGTCACGCCAAAGGGGGGAACCCAAGCCGATTCACCCAACCAGCTGCATACCCGCATATAGGTGTCAAACCTAGGACACACACTTTAGATTGCCGATTTCGACTCGAAACTCTGTCAAAATTCCGGATCAGCCTGCCGCCCAATTTTCGCACATTTTTAAAATGGGATCCTGTCCGTGAGCCTGGTTACAAGTCCAGCTATAGCTTTGCATATATTAAAACCCCATTTTTCCAGGCTCGGGTCCCGTTTGACATTGCATTTAAGAGAATTAAATACAAGTGAGAACATAATAATCATAATAATTATGCTGAGTTCCGTCTCCAAAAATATTGCTCCCTTCTTCATCAAAAATTCAAAAACATTTCTCCATTCTTTATCAAAAATCTAAAAACATATCTCCCTTCTTTATAAAAAATCCAGAAATAGTTTCTTCCCTTTTTCTTAAAAATAAATCTTATCCTACGCCTTCTTCGGTCGATTGTAAGCCCTTGGCCTGACTCCCTATTGGCTTCGGTCTTCAGTCAAATCACCCAGAAGTTTCATCCGTTCCTCTACTACTTCCTTCGAGTCCGAAATCCATCCACTTTCCATGGAGAATACAGATCAATTACCAGTCATACAGCCGTATCCGACAACAGTCCTAGCTCAGCTCGTGTCCAAGATTGACAACCTCCAAACTGAGGTCCGACAGATGCAACGAAACCAGTTTCCAAATCCTCAAGAGCTCGAGGCCCTACTTCCTCGTTCTATGGGTCCGCCCAAGCCTATCTGGGTTCCCGAAATATATCAGCACGCTCCACGTGTCCCTCCTATCAATGGGCCACCGCCTGCCCAGCTTCCAATGCCAAACATTGCCCAACCTATGGCTAACCTGCCTGTGGTCATTGATCTAAAAGAGGAGTAGTTGAATAAAGTCAAAGAGGATCTCAAGATGCTCACCAAGAAGTTCGACCAAGTTAGGATCTTTGGGAATTACATGGACTACACCCACATGTCTCCTTATCCTAAAGCGAGGTTGCCCCAGAAGTTCAAGATGCCAAATATTGAGAAGTTTGGAGGGAGTGGACCCCCGATTGTTCATCTTCGCATTTATCATCATTCCATGACTCTACTAGAGGCTTCTGAAGAGGTGATGGCCCAATTGTTTCAGCAAACTTTGAAGGATAGTGCCCTCCGATGGTTTTTATCTCTTGAGGAATCTAGAATCCGTAGTTGGGAGGATGTAGCCCGAGAATTCATGTCGCAGTACAAATACAACGAAGAGCTTGAGGTCACCCGTCATGATTTAGATCTGTTAAAAAAAATCCAGGAGAATCAGTCAATAATTTAATAACCCGATGGAGGGAGCAAGCAGCTACCATGACCAATCGACCATCCGAGGAGGAACATGTCAACATAGTGAAGAAGAACTTCTTGCCCCACGTCCGAGCGACGATGGGAGGACAATACTATCCCCACTTCCGAGCTCTCAAAGAGGCTGGAGTAGAAATCGAGGAAATCCTTGCTAAAACAGAGGTCGAACCAAAGAAGGTGTCTGGATAGTTCACCCCTAGAAAGTATGACAAGTCTTCCAGTGCTACAGTGTCAACCATCAACACCATCTCTCAACCAATCACATCATGGGCACCAGAAAGTCGCCCTTCCCCCATCCGAAGGGAATACACTGAGCTCCATGCTCCCCTCTCTAAAGTTTACCAAGCCCTGTTGAGCCGAAACCTCATCAAACCCTTGGATCCCCGTCCATTGCCAATTCCACTCCCAAGAAACTTTAAGGCTGATGCTCATTGCGCCTTGCACCAAACTGCCAGCCATACCACCGACCAATGCTTTCACCTTCGAAACGTAATCCAAGATCTCATTGACGGGGGTACCATCGCCCCACCAGCCAATCCTAAGCCAAACACTACTCACAATCCACTCCCAAATCATACCAATGCCATCTTCTTAGAAGAAAACCCAGATTTCGATCCATCAACTCAAATCACACCCATATACTCTCCTAAACCTCTCCAAATTTGCCCATATTTCCTCCTACACCCTACTAGACCCGCTGATCAGGCATTGTCACTCCTTACTAGAGCATACATTGTTGTTCGTACCCGTTGTGAAAATGGGAATATGGAATTATCAGAAGTGTTAAACTAACTCCTAGAGTTCGGGCTGAAATTTCCCTCACAGATGGTCATTGATTGCCAGAGGTTCAACACACTGTTCTTGGAAGCACGAAAGTGGGCCCGAGATTCAGACAGATGGGTGGTACCAACCGACGAAGTCAACCTAGATATGTTGTCCAGACTATGGCAGGATTATTCGGGCAAACCAACAGCCTTTGCAGTATCACCGGGTTACTTGACGCTTTAAAGCTACAAGGGCGCTTGGTCCATTCAACCACACATATCCCACAGAATGGGAGGACCTTTATGAGGAAGTCATTGAAGTTGTGGAATGCATTAAATTTACATGGGAAGATAGAATTGTTGCCACCAGATTGGGGGGAAGAATTCGAAGATTTGAGCGAAGAATAAGATTCAGGAAGAGCTGGCCCAGTAGCCGACATATGTGGGATGATATCACTTGAAGAACTCCTCGAAGAAATAATCAGGGTGGCAGAACAACCTGAGATTGATGAGGAAACGGGATTCATGTTCTTCCCTTCCTCAGTAAATCACATGACCAGATCAGGGAGACATTACCAGGTTCCAAGCTCACTACCAGTAAATAACAAAGGGAAGGGCATTGAAAACCTTCCTCTGCCTGAGATGACCATTGAGGAGAGCAAGATCCTCGATCAACTGAAGAAAACCTAAGCTAACATCACTCTATGGGGGCTTTTCATGTCTTCCCATCTACACAGAAATGATTTAATCAAATTGCTCACTGGACCCATAGTTCCTCCTTCTACTACACCAGAAGAAGCGGTAAATCTAGTTCGATCTTTGACCTCTACCCGAATGCTATCATTTTCTGAAGAATAAATCCCCAGAATTGGGTCAAATCACAATCATGCACTCAACATCTCCGTCGAAGTTATGGGGAAGGCCGTGCCACTCTCTCTCGTTGATAACGGATCCGCTTTGAATGTTTGCCCGCTAAGAACCTTCAAGTGTTTAGGCCTGAAAAAAAGAGACCTCGCTCCAACCTACGCCGCTGTACGTGCCTATGATAATACCCGTCGGGAGGTGATGGGATCCATAAAACTTGTAATAGGGGTTAGCCCTATAAACCCTGTCATTGAATTCCAAGTCATAGACATCCCAGCTTGTTTCAACCTATTGCTTGGATGACCCTGGCTCCACAATATCAAGGGTGTGTATTCCTCACTCCATCAGAAATTGAAGTTCTTCACCGACGGCCGAATCATCACTATTTTGGGCGATAACGAAAATGTCGAGGGTGCAAGCACCAGCAGTCCAATCCTTGAGATACAGCACGGGTCAAATGATATGCTCCTATCAGGATTCCGAGTTGAGCCACTTATACTCCCGGCAGGGGACGATTTTAAAGAAAGGGTTTGTCCAGAATATGACCCTCATGGAAATGTTAATGTGATTCATATTTTCAGAAACATGCACTTCATGCTCGGATTGGGACTAGGGCAAAGCCAGCAAGGGATACTTGAGCCCATCAAATTGAAGAAAGCTTTCCCTCCTTGTGGCTTAGGGTATCAACCATCAAAACAAGAGCTCAGAATGATCCACCAGTCTCGACTAAAGGGAAGATTAGACTACACCCAAACTATCTCAGGAGACTCCTTAAATGGACGATTCATCAAAGAAGGTGAAGATTTCCCTTTTTACGGTTTTCCAGAACCATGGTATGACCACACAGACAAGAAGATGAAGCCTGGAATGGAGATCTTTTTCCAAGATAGCTACCCATGGGTCGAAAGTTTCCAACACTGTGTACAACCTCTCGTCAAAGATACCGAAGAGACTGAGGAAAGTGATTCTGAAGATTCTTTCAACTTATAGACACTAGGGCTGGCACTCTGCATGGCTCGTTTAGGCACTACATCAATGGATCCATCCCATCTAATTAAAGCTGCTGATACACCTCTCCTCAACTGGCATGCTGCGCCAGTTCTGCCTCCTGAAATCTCCCCTAACCCCAATGTTTACCCTATTTCTTCTTCTGTTGTCTATCCTTGTTCAAATGTAATCGAGACCTCTTTTGACGAGGCTCTCAATGCTGTTTTTCCCATCAATGAAATAAACGAATATTTTGAGTATCTTGTTGTGCCTTACATTAACTGCTTGGATTCTAATCAAACTTTTGATGATGATGATTTTGAAAATGAATAATTCTTAACTGATCTAAATAAGGTTAATAATAAACAACATAACCGCGTTCAAGTTAATGAAGAAGAGACTGTTGTTATTAATCTCGGTTCTAGTAGCCAACTGCACGAGATTAGGATAGGGGCCACCCTTGACGAGCATGAGCGCGCACAACTTGAAGAATTACTGAAGGAGTTAGTGGATGTCTTCGCATGGTCCTATGATGATATTCCCGGCATTGATCCTGAAATAGCTCAGCGCGAGATCCCCACTCTCCTAGATTACAAGACGGTTAAATAAAAATTGAGAAAAATCTGCACCAAATGGTCTCTCAAGGTCAAAGAAGAGGTGGTCAAACAGTTAAACGTGGGCTTCATTCATTGTGATCGAATATCCCACATGGCTAGCCAACATAGTACCTATGCCAAAATTAGGGGGAAGGTTCGAATGTGTGTAGACTACTGAGATTTAAATAAAGCCTCTCCAAAGGATGATTATCCGCTACCCAATATTGACATGATCGTGGACAACACATCCAGTCATGCTCTCAAGTCATTCGTCGATGGGTTTTCCGGATACAACCAAATCAAGATGCACCCTGACCACCAAGAAAAAATCGCTTTCATTACCCCATGGGGAACCTTTTGCTACACTGTTATGGCATTTGGTCTCAATAATGTTGGGGCTACCTACCAAAGGGGTACCACAACCATCCTGCAGGATCTGATTCACAAGGAAGTCGAGGTTTATGTGGATCATATGATTATCAAATCCAAAACTAGAGAAGGTCATATTCCCGCTCTTCGGAAGTTCTTCAAACGACTGCGACGATATCAGATGAGACTTAATCCACATAATTGTGTCTTCGGCGTTACAAAAGGAAAACTCTTGGGATTCATGGTTAGCGATAGGGGGATAGAAGCAGATCTTGCAAAGCTGAAGGCCATACTTGAGATGCCACCGCCCCGAACAGAGAAAGAAGTCTGAGGTTTCCTTGGGAAATTGTAATATATTAGTCGGTTTATCAGCCAGCTAACCTCCATATGTGAACCGATCTTTAAGCTCCTCCGAAAGGATTCAACCAAGGTTTGGAACGAGGCCTGCCAAGAGGCTTTTGATCGAATTAAATAATATCTGACCCAACCTACAATGCTCATGCCACCACAGCCTGGTATCCCTTTGCTCCTATACTTGACCATAACCGACACTACAGTTGGGGCTTTGCTAGCCTAATACCTTGAGGACTCCCGTAAAGAAAGAGCCATCTATTATGCCAGTCGCAAATTAGCCAGGTACGAGGTCAACTACACTACTTTGGAAAAGGCGTGTGTCTCACTTGTCTGGGTCACCCAAAAGTTGCGACACTACATGCTCGCCTTCCCCATCAAACTTGTATCCAGAATGGACCCCATCAAATACCTTCTTGAGAAACCCGCCTTACCCCCATTCGAATGGCCCGATGGTTGATGCTCCTAATCGAGTTTGATATCGTGTACGTCACACAGAAAGCCGTTAAAGGAAGATCCATCTCTAACTACCTCGCTGATTACCTTGTAGAAGAAGCAGATATCTGGATCTCCGAATTCCTAGATGAATATATCCTCTACATCGCTCAAGGCCGCCTTTGATGGAAAATGTTCTTTGACGGCGCTGCCAATAAAAAGGGATTTGGCATTGGGATACTTCTGATCGCCCCAGATGACTCCCACATTCCCATCGCCATCAAATTGGATTTCCCTTGCACCAACAACATGACGAAATACGAGGCATGCACAGTAGGCCTCAAAGTTGCTCTCAAGAAAGGTATTCAATACCTTGATGTCTACGGGGATTCTGCCCTTATCATCGGTCAAGTGATCAGAAAGTGGAAAGTCAAGGACGAAAAGCTCCAACCCTTTTATGCCCAATTAGAAGAGTTAGCCTCCCGATTCCGAGATATCACCTTCCATTACCTACCCCGAGCAAAGAATAACCTAGTCGACGCTCTCGCTACCTTGGCCTCCATGGTCGACATGCCCGAAGGAATAACCATGATGTAATACCCCGTGATTTTAATGACTTTTAAAATGGGTTATATATTAAATTAATGGATTAATTGGATTTTATTATAAATTAATTCATTTGGATTTTATCCGAAGTGTGGATATTAAAATGTATGATTATGTATATTACTTAAAGATATTTAGGTAATATATGAATGGGATGTTATTGATATTGCTGTGAGTTATTAATTCAGTAATTTGAATTTTTAGTCGGACGCGGTATGGGACGTGTCGGGACTATTTTGTTAAATTAAAAAGGGAACTTATTTTTATATTGACCTTATATTCATTTCAACTGCGTCGTTGCATCCAGAAGGGTTGAAATAGTCAGAAAAGTCTATTTGGATGTTGGTTTTGAGTCTTGGGTCATTTGAAAATGAACAGACAACCCAAAAGGGCATTTTGGTCATTTTTACAAGGAAGGTGAATAGTGATTTCGGATTTTGTCCTATTATAAGTATTTGGAGATTAATTCTATGTGGGTTCATTCATCTCTTCTACACAAAACTTGAGAGGTCACCTTGTGAGAAAGAGTGAAAGCTTGCTTGGGAAGAGAAAAGCTTGCTTGGGAAGAGAAAAGCTTGCTTGGGAAGGAGAAGAACCAAAGAACCAAAGGTCATCACCACCAACCACCACCGGAAGTTGGCCGAAAAAGGGAGAAACACCTGTGATACACCACCCCAAAGGATCAGACCTTCATTAGAGGCAAGTGTTTGATATTTGCTATCTAAGTTTGCATATTGTCCATGTTGCAATAGTTTTAAAAAGAGATGATTTTTCATGTTTGGAAGATAAAGATGGAGTTGTAATATATTTATGGAAATATTAACATATATAGGAATCAAACTCATGTTATAGGTAGTTAGTAATCCACTAAATAATCATAAATCTGCTGAAGAAATTTTGAAAACCATTGATGTGTTCTTGAAGATATTATGTTGATAATTTTCTGGGAAAAGAGGGTAAAACATGCTTTTAATTCAATCTCTTAATGATTCTAGGATGTTTAGATCATTAGAAATCATTTATATATGTTGATATATCATGTAGTAAGGATTATAAGTCATTTGGGTTATTAATATGAAGGTTTGAATGATAAAAAATTATGAAACCCGTAGTAGAAGAAATGCAGAAAATTGGGTTGTTATCTGGGTGATCGATCGATCGACCCCCTGCCTTCGATCTATCTACCTCCCCAGAATCTTTGAAGTTGTTTCTTTTTAATGTTGATTCTTATCCCAAACCTTTTGTAGATCTTTGGTGATTATTAATTGGATATTATGGGACTTAGAAAAGATTAGTAGGCCCTAGATAAGATTCGAATTAATTTGATTGGGATTTAATTGATTAGAATGACGATAATTATATTGAAAGGTATTTCGGTTGCTAGATTCATTTGTTGGATTATAATTTGTATGCATGAGGATTAAGGATAGGTCCAGTAGGGGAGATTTAATTTAACACCTGGGTAGCCTTACTGTTACAATTTAAGCATCAAGAGTTTAAGTTCATTATTGATTGCGCAAGGACTGAGTGTAGTATAGCGCTTAGTGGTATGGCTCCTGGATATAGATGGGAGTTCAGACCACATTTGGTTCAAAGAGGGGATGAGGTTATCCCGATTGCGTATTGAAGTTGACGGACCTCCACGACCGACTAAGTTAAGTAGTAGTGTATTGGAGGGGTTCCTTGTTTGAATTTCGCTTTGCGAGACGCTCCGCGCATGAACATTAACAACGATGGGAGTGGAGCGATGTTATAGGATGCGAGGATGTTGATTTTGTTGATAAGTCATATAGTGTGAATTAAACACTATAGACTATGAGCCATGTGATGATGGTATTCAATCCTAGTTGATAGAAGATGTGTTTATAAGAGATTAGAAATTTTCGGTTATAACTCTAATTAAGGGAGAGTTTAATTCGTAGTAATTTGGGAGATAAGATGATATGGACCAGTAGGATATTAGTGATTTCTTACTCAATAAAATGTTGAGGAAAAACCTATTTGAACCTTGAGTAATGAGTGAGGCTCGGGAATAATTAAATTAAAGAAGTAAAGTCATAATATTTTAATACGTAGGATTGAAAGAGAGATAATGCTACGTATGGAAATTATCTTAGGGTAATGTGGGTACCTTGTTGATATTATATAGGTAGATGATAATGCCTATTTTATTGATGATTTATGTGTATGACATACATAGCTTACTTGCTATCGATGGGGAGGTTTGCGCATGAGGGTAGTCATATCCTGATGAATCCATGGGATCTTTGATTTGTCGCTCAAGAACATAGGTCTATGAAAGACTTATCGGGGAGTTGATAAGTCCGCTGAATATAGGAACGTAGGTATGTGCGTGGCCCGTGGGTATGAGAACTATGTTCGCCTCCAACTTATGTGTTGTTGTTTGTGGTTCGAGGAATCCTTACCGAACTTTAGTCCCCTATTCGGCGGCTTGCGATATTGGAACGTGATAGCAGAGTAATGCATTGCACCACAGCTGTGACTCGGGGTGCCGTATTATATATGTATATATATATAATGATTTAATTTTATGTGTATATGGTGGTTAAATCATCTACTGTGTGATAATTCTAGATAACGGTGAATTGAGAAAGAGAATTGAAATAAGTTAATGAATATTGAAGAGCTTAATTCATAAACGAGAAACGATGCATGTTAATGGGAAACGTATGTGAATGATTATACGATGTATGGTATGGGACATACGGGGTTATGATGTGGGATGGAATCATATTATGAAAACTAGTGAGGAGGAACCATTAACTAGGAGGTTAATAGGAAACGTTAAGTGTGCACTCTAGATGAGAGGTGAGAATAGCAAGTGAGAGTTGGATACTAACATGTACATAATAAATGCTTTATTCCACTTGTTAAATACTTGCTGTTTTCAAAATCATTTTCACATCGGGCTCTGACCCGTTTCCTTACATATTTTCTTTTCTATTGTACCTTCTTTATCAGGTGTCCAACAATAGGGCCTTAGCGGATTATGACGAGCTATGGAGCTATGGAGTATTGCTTAGACACCTATCTTCATTTGATTCACAGTACTCTTATAGTTAGGGCATGTTGCCCAAAGGAATTCAGTTATCTCTTCTATATGAGTCAAATACTCTTGTAGTCGTGTCTTCTTAATACATTTACTATTGTTGAGATTACTGTATTGGATTATTATTTGGGAATGTTTATTCCAATTGCATTTAAATTCTTTCGAGTTATCTGTTCGGTTATCAATGTTGTAGAATAATATATGTTGTGTTATTTGTAAACTAAAAATGGATTTTGTTGTAATTAAAATTTGGAAAGTTTTTAACACCAGCTTAATTGGGTATTGGGTGAGTTGTAAATGTTTTCGACAGTGATGCTAAGAATGAGCCAACTGTATATTTTGTTTTAATTTGGTATGGGACTGGCCACCCGGTATTTAATTAGGCGGGGTGTTACAAATGACCCCTTTCCTAGTTCGAAAGCAAGACAAACCAACCCACTGCTACCATATTGAGCTTGCCTCCACCGAAGATCCCGAACTAGCCGATTGCTGGTACTATGATATCTGGTGCCTCCTCAAATATGGTAGGTATCTCGAGGGTTCTAACAAGAAAGACCGAACAACCCTCCGAAGACTGGTTGCCCAGTACATCATCTGTCATAAAGCTCTACTAAAGAGAAACTTCAATGGAACTCATCTACACTTTATCGCTGGGGCTGAGATTGAAAAGATAATGCATAAAATCCACAGCGGGGAATACGAGCCCCACATGAACGGTCACATGATTGCCAAGAAAATCATTCGACAGGGTTACTACTGGACCACCATGACCCAAGACTGCACCGCCTAGTCCGGAGATGCCTCAAATGCTAACAGTTCTCTAATATTCAGCACCTGCCTCCGCAAGAATTATACAACATGACCTCTCCCTGGCCGTTCTCCATCTGGGGTATCGACATCATAGGGAAGGTTACGCCAAAGGCTTCAAACGGACATCCTAGTTACCATTGATTACTTCACCAAATGGGTCAAAACTGAGTTATACGCAGTACTGAATGCCAAGAAAGTGGCCAAATTCCTCAAGAAAAATATTAACTGCCGAGATGGGGTCCCTCACGAGTTAGTATAAGATAATGGGTTTCATTTCGAAGCAAAAGTCACAGAAGTAGTCAACTAGTACGGGATTCAGAGACACAAATCTTCTCCTTACCGACCTCAGACCAATGGTGCAGTCGAAGCTGCCAATAAGAACCTCAAAGCCATCATCAGCAAGATGACCTAAAGTTGTAGGGATTGGGCCGACCGGATCCCATACGCCCTCTGGGGATACCGAACCTCAATCCAGACATCTAGTGGGGCTACGCCTTACTCCCTGGTCTACGACATGGAGGCAGTCCTACCTGTGGAGCTAGAAATACCCTCGCTATGCGTCATGCTCGAAAGAAACGTTAGCGAAGAAGATTGGTGGCAAAGCCGTCTTGACAAGTTGACCCTCCTAGATGAAAGAAGATTGAAAGCTCTTTACCACATACAAGGGTATCATCGCCGAATAGCGCGATCATTCAATAAGATAGTCAAGGACCGCGGTGTCCGGGAGGGGGATTTAGTCCTAAAGAGATAGTAGAACCCATCTGGGACCCCAGAGGGAAATTCAAGCCTAATTGGAGAGGCCCCTACATTGTGAAAAAAATCTTATCCCGCGATTCCACCATGCTCACTGACTTAGATGGGGAAGAGATGGCTCACCCAGTCAATCTGGACCATCTCAAGAAATTCTACCCCTAAGTCCGAAATCTCGGCACGCTACGACTCTTCTCATCCCCCTTCTATTCTAAAAAAAATATTCATTTTCCTCTACCCAGAACTACGTGGGCCTGATCCCAAAACTATTTTCAAACAGATAAAAATCTTTTCAAAAACTCCAGAGCTACATAGCCAGCTCATACACCTCACATGAGTGCGACCCTTTCTTTCTCATAAAATACTATTCTTTTCTTACCTCCGAGAACGACGGTTCATTCAAAAAATATTTGAACAAAAGGATTATGTATGCCTTAGCCATCGGTATTGATAATTCAAAATACAAAATTCATCGAAAGGCACAGCTGGATGATTAGAAACTTGTTTATTTCATTAATAAGAAATTATAGTACGGATTACATAAGAAAAGGAGCGGATAACTCCCTTCCCCCTACTACCATAAAAGCCAAATAAAAATCCCCACATCTATCACACAAATAAACTCTCCAAGAGTCCTACCCACAGCTACCAGAGGAGCCTGCACCCTCATCATCTACATCCTGAGGTCCACAAGTTTCCCCTGCCTGAATAGAGTGCCGTAAACACTCCATGGACCGATGAGCCTTAACCATCTTCGAAAAGACCACAACACCCCCTTACATGGTATTGGATAAAACAAACCATCTTTGTCCAGTATCCACTGCCAACATCTTGCTAACTACTTTCCTCCACAACCACTTCATATAATCTTTGGGGAAATGCCAAACTTTCCCGACAGACTGGGAGGGACGGGTCGATGGACGTCGATTTTCCCACAGAGATCCAAGAAATAGACGCAGGCACTCAGTCAAATCTTCTACCGGAAAGAAATTTGAGGTTCGAGGTGGCACGACCTGTGCCCAGCCAAATTGGCGCAAAGGCCGCCAAGGGAAATAAAAGGAGGTCTGCCTGAGACCAACCAGCCGCACATATGAATACTCTCCTATCTCCAAAACAGGCTGCAACTGCCCCCACCAAGACACTGACCAATACAGACCATGAGCCCCATGCTCCACAGGCCAATGCTCCCAGTTCTCAACATACAGACCAACACCGAGGAGGGGGCATGAAAAGAAGTTGGGTACAACCGACAAGGGATACTCTGGAGGAGTCGCCAAGTGGAACCTTTCAGACAACCACATGAACAGCATCACGGGGCTACCCTTCAAAAAGTCAGAACGACCTTCTCTCCAGGCATCCAAGCTATTTAGGATCTCCGCCAGTATCACTGCCGCAGGATTGCGACGGTATGATATCCACGAAGTAATGGCTACAAGTTGCGAGTCCACCTGCAGTTCTCCAGTTACCAGCAATAATTTTGAAACCAGGCCAAGAGCAATGGTTATAGCATATCCAGCATCACCCACTTTCCGTAAATTCACGGACTACAGCACCAGCGGGAGGGAGATCATTCCTCCAACAACCAATGATCTGTCCGCTGAAGGCAAAATATGAAAAAGCCGGACCAACAAATCCCTGGGAGAACGGGAAAATTCGGGCAAAGCCGCAGTAACACTGGGATTTACACCCAACATGGAAGAAAACTCCTCGTAGGTAGGACAAAGTTCATCCAATCCAAAATGGAATACATGGTCTTCGGGGTACCAGAATTGTACCACCGCCATCAGCACGGTCCACTCAAGAGGCCGATTGCGCCACAAGGAGACTCGACGCATGTTGAAAGCATCGTAGTCAACATTATAGGAGCACATTGCTTCCAAGGCTTCGAGGTAATTGGCAAACTCAATGCTACCAGGGAGAGCCATCTTGCAAGGCTAAGAGATAGTGGGCAAGTAGGTGAAAATGCAAAGGTGTGATGAAAACACTCCACCATTACCCCTTTTTATACTTGAGAACCCACACAAGAGACATAATCCCTGCAAAAATTGGAGGGAATCCTACCCCACAAGGTACCAAAGGCTGAAGAGGGTACCATTCAAAGCTTTGAATTGAGGGGACTGGACTGAACTGGCGATAGAAAGGTCAAGGTGCTTGCCGATCGGCAACCCCCCATTTTAGAAATTTCCCTTTTTCCTCTTTTGTCAAATCAGAAAAATCAATAAAAATAAATTGATATTCTCAACAGAATTTCAAAATCCATTTTCCTCCTTATATAATTCCACTTTTTCATTAAAAATTTTCCTTAAAAAAAAATTCCAAAAAAAATCCTTTTTACGGTCTCAGCAACAAAGTAAAAAGCGCATGTGCATGCATTCATTCATCATTAAATAAAAGATAATAAAAAAACTCCATTGCATTGCATATATCTATTTTATGTGTTACATCACTTTTACAGGAAGTAAAAAGAAAAAAGCAAAAACAACGGGCTCAGCCCAAACCCACATTCTCTCTCTCTCTCTCTCTCTCTCTCTCTCTCTCTCTCTATCTATCTATCTCGAGCTTCCACCCCATGCAACGTGCTCTCTTCCCCCTACGGTGAGACGATGCGCCACCACTACCCGAGCTAGAATCCTCTCCAGACGAAGCAGACGGCACCAAACAAGAAGGGACAGGAACCGCGTCCCGAATAGGGGCAGTCGCCGAAGATATCCAGTCTTTGATGTCTCTTAGCCAAGTGGTCGACACCCGAACTTGCTGTAAGAAAAAGTGAAATCAGTATCAAAATAGAGATGACCAAAAAAAAAGAGAAAGAAAGAGAGGAACATAAAGGTATATCGCAGGTCAGAGGACCTCCTCTATTAAACCCAACTCATCCGGATCCATCGCATGAGGACGGTGCAGCATAGGCACTATCCCTCCATCAGCCCGCCGAATGTTGTACGAAGGGGTATACAACTGCACAAAAAGGACCTCCGAGGTCACCGCCACAGTAGATGCCGACGGACCACCGTCGCTGTGGGAAGATCCTACCGCCCGACTCGAACCCGCTGGAAGGAAATGCAATGCATCATATATGCTGGGCGCCATCAACCAGCTCATCACAAAGTCCATATAGTCATACGGCACAGTCATATCGATGTACAACAAGTAGGACTTGCAGATCATCGTCATGATCCTCTCATCCTCTGACAGCAGTCGCTCCTACCTTATAGACGTAGGAGGTTGTGCAGGTGGCACCACCGCCTCCTCAACAATCTGATGAACCACCCTCTCCCTGAGATACTAAGAATGGCCAAACTCATGCGCCAGCAAATTCCTTATCCGCGCATTCACCCGGTTCACCCCCGCATCCTAAATGGCTGTCTCCCAGGGATAAAAGGTCACCTGAAAATCTCCAAGCATGCATAAATCAATACAAGATCAGAAGGTGCAAAAACTAAGACTGAAATGAAAAGAGTCTTACCCTACCACTGGTCAGGTCATTCAAGACCTGACGCACCGCCTCCAGAGAGAGAGATCCCTTTGACTGCCGATTGGCCTTACGCCATCGATACAATCGACAGAAGTCCCCAACAGTGTTGTCCTTCAAAGAGATCAGCGGGGTATTGTACCCAATCACCTCGTAGAACCACGTCTAAATTCACAAAGCAAAAGAGACGCATAAGGAAAATGCAAATGCATGAAAGGAAAATGCGAATGCATGAAAAGAAATGCGCAAATCAAAGAATACCTCATGAAGGTACGTGGCTCCAGTAAAGGTCTACTGACAGCACTGGCTGAATGCATCTAGAGAAGAATAAAGGGTCGCCAAAGTCAGACTCCCCCAATCATAGAAAAGGATGTTTGAAAACATCCTCAGATACGGAAAGAACCATAAATGGACGACGTCTCCACTCGACGCCACCATAACACCGCCCAACACCAGCAAAATGAATAAACGGGCCATCTGCCTCACTTGCAGCCCATCCTCCACATCAATCACCCTGCTCAGCAGAACATCCTTCAGCAGTAACAGTCGGATAGAATCCCTAGAAACTATCCTCCCTACATCACCAAGTCCCACCCGCACTGCCCCCAATCTCACCCGTAAAGAGCGATCCACCTCTATCTGCTTTCCATCACAATCCAACCCCAGCAGCTGCTGCACATCTATAGGAGTCACAGTCATCTCCCCGAAGCCGAAATGGAAGGTGTGGGTAGTATCCCACCACCTCTCTCCCAAAGCGCATAGGACCGCTGTCGAACAAGGCTTCTCATCCAGTGCAGATGCCAACCTCCCAAAACCCGCTGATGAGACCACCCAACGCACCATAAGTGGGAGATGCTCCCAGACATCCCTGAGCCCCGTCGTCCTGCGGGCGGGCATGTTCTTCAAAGAAATATCAGACTGGTAAAAAGGAAAAGTCTCATCAAAAGTCAAGAAAGAAAGAAAAAATCACCAAAAAGAGAAGAATGCCAAAGGTCAGGTTACTTACATAACTGCCGGGAATCACTTTCGAAGAGCGATGACGCGATGACTCCTGCAGTAAGGTCCGCTCATTCGCAATAGGCTCAAACGCATCAAAGGAGTTCTCACTACCCAAAGCAAGAGGCACCCTGTCCCTCCAATCCACATTCGCCTAGCCATCAACGGTCAACCACTCCCTATGGACTGCGGTGCTCACAAAGACGGCCATTTCTTGAAGATCGGAATGCTAGAACGACTCGCAGAGGAATCCCAGAAAGAGAGAAACCAAAAGAAGCTGTGAAAAAAATGAAGGGATTAGCCCTCTTTATATAGGATGCCAAGCGCCATGCCGATCGACATTTTCCCCCACCATACCGATCGGCACTGACTCCTTACCTTCCCGAGGTAGCCCAAAAGTCCGTGCCACTGCCGAATGTCACCCCTCATACCATGCCGACCGGCACCCTCCTTAAATTTCGTACAGAAATTCCCAGAAAATACCAGAAAGCCTAAAAAAATCCCCTAAATATTCCTAAAAATCCCAGGATGGATTTTTAACATTTTCACCAAGAAAATTTTGCATTCCCTCAAGCGGAACCCCTCTTCCCCAGCGGAATCCTCAAAAACCAAGTGAAATCTCCTCCCGGCAAAGCTCCGGAGGATCTCTAAGGATCGCCTGATCACTTCCTCAGCGGAGTTCTTCCATCACCAAAATAGGTTGTTCCCTCCCTCACGAGGTCTCCTAAAGAAATAAAAGCTTCCCCAGCTATCAGCTCCCCAGCTCAAATCAAAATCACAAGGCACTTTCTCCAGCAAAATCAAATCCAATCTTTATCCACTCTTAGGTTAGAATCGACCTCGGTCTTGGATCGTCACCTGAGTTGGGTCAGAATTGACCCCGATCCTTGGTCATCACCACTCTTAGGTCAGAATTGACCTCGATCTTGGATCGTCACCTGAGTTGGGTCAGAATTAACCTATGTCCTCGGTTGTCACCACTATTAAAATTGACCTCAGTCTTGGATCATCACCTGAGTTAGGTCAGAATTGACCCCGGTCCTCGGTCGTCACCACTCTTAGGTCAGAATTGACCTCGATCCTTGATCGTCACCACTCTTAGGTCAGAATTGACCTCGGTCTTGGATCGTCACCTGAGTGGGGTCAAAATTGACCCCAGTCCTCGGTCATCACCACTCTTTTGTCAAAATTGACCTCGATCTTGAATCGTCACCTGAGTTGGGTCATAATTGACCCTGGTCCTCGGTCGTCTCCACTCTTAGGTTAGAATTAACCTCGGTCTTGGATCGTCACCTAAATTGGGTTAGAATTGACCCCGGTCCTCGGTCGTCACCACCCTTAGGTCATAATCGACCTCGGTCTTGGATCGTCACCTAAGTCGGGTCAGAATTGACCCCGATCCTCGATCGTTACCACTCTTAGGTCAGAATTAACCTAGGTCTTGGATCGTCACCTGAGTTGGGTTAAAATTGACCTCGGTCCTCGGTCGTCACCACTCTTAGGTCAGAATTAACCCCGGTCCTCGGTCGTCACCACTCTTAGGTAAGAATTGACCTCGGTCTTAGATCGTCACCTGAGTTGGGTTAGAATTGACCCCAATCCTCAGTCGTCACCATTCTTAGGTCAGAATTTACCTCGGTCTTGGATCGTCACCTGAGTTAGGTAAAAAATGACCTCGGTCCTCGATCGTTACCACTATTAGGTCAGGATTGACCTCGGTTATTAGATCTTCACCTTAAGCCCGCAGATTTAGCTTTGACCCGCAGAATTGGTCATCCCCAGCATCACTTCAGGTCCTCAGAATCAACCTAAATCTTAATCCCTAGCACACTCCTTAGGTCCTCAGAATCGGCCTCGACCCTTTGAATCGGTCGTACTCCCTCAAAAGCATCATATAGTGTCTATTCGATGGTTCTTATTTGTTCCAAATTCACCCATCGAGGGGCTCTATAGACACCCTATTCCGTTACCCCTAACTCTCCTAAGGTCCCCTAGCACCTCCCTTCATCACTACAAACCCAGGTCATGTCACGAGAACTGACTTGGAAGCCATCGGGCACTCCCCGACTCAGTTTGACCAAAAAGTCAAACTCTTCGTCTTGATCGAGACTCGATGAATCTTCGAAGGGCACTGAATCCCCTTTCCAACGGTCTGCCCCGTGCACGATTCCGACTTACCATGCGGACGAACGATCCATTTGCGTCCGAAACCTATCCTAGAGGCCACCGGGTGCTCCCAGGCTCTGTTCAACCTAAGTTAACTCTTTATCTCTACCGAGGCTAAATGAATATTTAAAGGGCACTGAATCCCCTTTCCAACGGTCCGTCCCGTGTGCAATTCCGACTTACCACGCGGACGAACGATCCGTTTGACTCCAAGAGGTCACCGGAGGCTTCTCGAGCCCGGTTAACCACAGTCAACTCTCCAAACCCGGTCAAAATCTTTGGAATGTCGAAGTAAATCTCCTAACCTTTCCAATGGTCCTCCCTGTGCACGATTTTAACTTACCATGCGGACGAACGATCCGTTTGCATCCAAACAATTCCCCGTCCAATGGACCGATAAACGCTTCCGAGCCATATTTGACCCAAAGTCAACTCCCAAACCCAGGAGTGGTCCAAAGTACTTTTAAAGGTCTCTGAATTACCTTTCCAACGGTATGCCTCGTGCGCGATTCTGACCAACGATTTGCCCTCGGTGGACGATTTTCCGAAAAAGCCTGAAACGCACTACCAAATGGCAGGTTCCAGACCCTGCCTATCGGCACCTGCCGATAGGCAGGAGCAGGTCTATGCCGATCGACAGTGACCTGAGCCTATAAAAGGAGGCCTTCACCTCATTTGCAAAGAGATCCCAGATCTGATAAAAATCAATCTCTGTGAATCCCAAAAACCTCTCTCGAAAGCAGCATGATTTCAACTTCCAAATCCCTTTTTACTTCCACTTTTCATCATCCTTTTCATCAAACTTGGTGAATTATCCACTCTCCATCATCATCCAAGTGCAAGGGCTGCTCTCCAACATTCAAGATCAAGCTCAAGATCTTCAAGAAGGTTCAACTTTCTTAACTTTCTCTTAAATTCTCTTAAATTCGCAATAACTTGTTTTATTACTTAGCACTTTTTATTATCTCATCTCACACATCCTAATATACTTTTTATTTAGTATTATTGCACATCTATTATTTTCATATAAACAAAAACCCAAAAAATAAGAAAAAGAGGGTTTGCTCATAAATTCCAAATAGGGATTCTCATACTTTTCTCATAACTAAAAACACTTTTTCCTACACCCACCCACCCACAAATAAGAGATCCCCCCATTTGGATTTATGGGATAAACCCCACCCCTCGTTTTGTATGCGAACTACGTGGACTTTGATGCCTTTATAGGCTACGTAGGCATCTCGGGGTAAAACTCGAGACTCGAGTCCTTTTTCTCACTTTTTCTCTTATTTTCTATCTTCTCTAAATCCAATTTACTTATATATATATATATATATATATATATATATATATATATACATACTTGTTCTTAGTGATGTATTACTCCATATGCGTTATCATTTCATTATAACGATCAACGTAAGGGTAATCGCGTAAATCTTATTTTCTAATATTATTCTTATACCTTCCTACGGATGACTCACTTTATCTCTTCCATGATACAAGTTGAGGATTCCTATCTCCACTATATATATGCACATGTACACATATCACGGGGAAAAATAAAGGAAAATAGCAAATATTCATGAGAGACCGAAAGGGCGGAACGGGTGCCTAACACCTTCCCATTTCGTAACTAAGCCTCCGAACCCTTCTCGAATCATTTTGGTTTCGCATGCACCAGTATGTCTTTGGATGCCATCCTTCGGGGTGGCTTCCCCTTTTCCTTTTGTCTGTTTTGAGTAAAATAGACTGGAGACTCTGAATCTCTCTACATTTTTACACCTCATCTCAAACGACGCCGGCCGAAGCGCTCCCGAGAGGGATGCGCGGGACCCGAGGATCCTTCCTCCAAGCACCCGCCCGCCCGCCTTGGCGAAGATCGGGGATGGCCACAGTAAGTAAGTGAATTTCTTCTAAACTTTTAAAATATTAGATTTCTAGTCTTATCTTTTACAACTTTAACACCATATAATAGTTTTTTTATTTTGATTTTGATTTTTTATTTCTGAAGTTTTTGAAAACACATGGTACGAAATTAGAAAAAAACATTAAGAATTTCTTAATTTTAATCTGGATTTCTGAAAATCCTGCTGATCTGGAGCTTTCTCAATTTCCAGTGGATTCTAGTTTATAATCATATATTTCTTCCTTGCATGTTTTATCAGATCCAGATGAATAATGGCAATTCAAATAGATAAACTATACGCATTCATTTACATTATATAAATACAAATCCTATAACCTTCCTTCACTTATTCACTCGATTAAAGGTACTTGGTTTGGTTATACTTTACAAAAGCATGATGTTATTTACTTTGTATGTTTCACTTTATAGTCTAAATTAGATGACAATACCTAACTTTTCAGAATTTATGAAAATTTTCAAAAATATTTTGGAATGATTCCAATTTTACTTTAATAAATATACAACTTGAAAAGTTGTGATATTTCAAATTTTCCAATTGATAACAGATGGGGATTTTTGAAATTTAGAACAAAAATTGAAAGGGATGTTTAATTATGAAAATTTAAACGTGATATGCAAGCGCCCATGTTATTCTCTGTGGGTTGCGACATTCTTGATGTTAGTTCCACATACTCTGGATGTAGGGAAGACTACGTCAATTCCCATGTGCTCTAGATGAACGTCGGGTTGACCCTTTTTATAGGGTATTCTCATCGCTCACAAATCGCCTGTAACCTAACATTTTATATGTGTCGGGATTCGATTTAATATTCAAACGACAAGGATTAAATATCCCCCTCATCGGTACCCTAATCCGTTCAAATTCAAAACTGGACCAAACGAATTCTTATAGTTGGGGGTATTCAGATCGATATCCTTAATTGGTGAGTTATAATGGCATTTGGGTTTCACGCTTAATCGTTTCTTTCGAATGTCATTTTAAGTCCTCAGAGATCTCGTGTGCATGCCTTTTGGCAGTACTCTCAATGTTAGACACGTTTTCTTGCCATCTGTTGGATCCATTATTTATATGAACCCTTAATTTTGAACATCCTCACTAGAATTTCACACCACCGTTTTGCCTTCATTTGCCACTTAAACACATTTTCACATAGAGAGATAAGTTAGCTAGTTTTATGTTAGCTATCTTCCATAATCACATATTTTCCATTAATTTTTTTTGTATTTTCTTGTTCTGATGTCTTCTAATATTTATTATATATTCTCCAAAAGTTCTTTAGTGTTTAATTATGATTACTGTATCAGTTTTCATTTTTTTCTATGCATTCCTCTCACACCATACTTGGATTCTTCATTCATTCTTGATTACCATAATCTTGAACGGAATCACTTCACTTAGAATATGGTGCGCATTACGTATTCTCCTAACAATACACCTTCACTTTATGAGTTTGTTTACAGTGATTACCCATATTTCAATAGATTAATTGGTTTCAAACCTTTGGGTATATTATTAGAGACACCCATTTGAAGTGTGATACGATATTAGACGATAGGTGTTAGAGAAAATAATATTTATCAAACATATTAGGGATTCAAGAGGCCCGTGGTCATGAATTCGATCAGATAAGAACTTCTACATGATAGAATTCTTCCCTATGACCTCATTGACAAACCCGTTCATCGCCTAAGTCTATGTGATCCCCACACCTTCCCTTATTAGTTCTACCACTCACACCACTTTATTGGGCCTTTGAGAGGCCGTGAATTTGTTCTCCTTGGAGGCAACCACGAATAGGGAATCCATATTTATTTGTGTCAATTTTTATCCATTTGTCCTATTGATGAGAAAGATCATGTCCCTATGCTTTTCTAAGGAAGTGTTCTTGTACAAGCACTTCTTACAAGCCATGCTTTTCATTCTACTACCAAATGTGATAAGGGACATCCTATCTGATGATTCCAAATTTGATCCCTCTAGAAGATTATGAAGATTTTTATCACTCAGTCTAATAAGGCCAGTCCCATAAGGGTGGGCTTTTAGGGTCGGCCTCAATAGGGTCGGTCAAAATCAGATAGACAACTATGAATGTTCATAATTCACCAAGAAAGGTATTTTCATCATCCGAAGGCTACGCAAGTTGATGGACGTGATGGACACACACATGGGAAGAATAGTTACATCTACAATACACCTTGTAGAAGGACAAGTGTCATCCATCCAATGGATCAAATCAACAAGCACTCTCCATATGACTTAGGGTACACATTACACCCCAAGTCACCTATAAATAGGCACATTACTGTGTAACTTGGAAGCTAAACAATCCCATTGTAAACAGTACGAGAACTCTGCTAAAATATTTCTAGAGAGAGAAAGTATATGTAACCTGTAAAAGCAATATAAATAGTGAAAACAAGTTACTCAATAGTGGACGTAGGTCTGAACCACTTTAAACATTGTGTTGATCTTATTTTTTGCATTTTAATTACTGTATTTACTATTTTTTGTCATACCCAGAACATGTTTATTGTATGACTCACTGAGTTCCATCTAATTATTTGAGTTACCATTTTCATGTAATATCACCATCATTCGTAATTCTAGTTCCTTCGAAATTCATCACTAATTCGTTGAGGCTTTTATGAGTTATATGGACAACTTTCATAACTTGTGTTATGTATAGGGATCTATTTTGTCTCATCGTTCCTTCGTGTCTACCATTTTTCCACCTCTTTGGTCACCTAGTAAACCTTTGTAAGATGAACCAAGGATATAAACTTGATCACTATCCTCCCTTCTATAAATGATGATTTGAGGCACCAGTTTTTATTCATATGATGGGGACATATCGAAACACTATGAACGAAATGTCTTGACTATCCATCTTTTTTTCGTTCCTCTAACATGCTCAAAGATGGTAAATATGGATCTGAGTGAGCCTTTAACTTTTAATATTTAATGTTTTTTTCTTGTGCTTTATTTATTTGTTAGTTCACTAACTTGAAATTCTTTTATGGTAAATAGTTTCAAGGGCTCTTCATCTAATTTGAACAGGAGGTAGGAAATGGTGCATCAGTCCCTTTCTCATCTCACTTGTATGGCCTATTGAAATATCGGCCCCTAACAAGTTTGATAGACTTGAGTGGCATCGCGAGACTAATAAGGTTGAATCCTTGATTTCCTTCCACCCAAGGAGAAAGATGTTGAAGCTAGGGACTTAATTTCAAACCCATTGCTAAGTTAAGTAAAAATACTATAGGAACATATATATGTAGGTGGGTGAACATTATTCAGAAGTTTATAGAGTCCAATAAAATCTTTTCACTTGAGGAAATAGGGTAATGAATATCCCGAGGGTTGTTGAATGTCATTCTAAAGTTTATATGGTATATTAAAATACTTAGCTTTTTACTAAAAATGACATTCATATTGTGGCCATCCCTCCCAGTTGGCACGCGCGCACGTGGGGTTCTTGCGCCCTTCCTCGGGGCACTTCGATCGTCATTAATTAGGGGTGATGTATTAAGATAGATTCGCCAGCGTATTTTGCACAAAACAAACAAAAGAAATGTTGTCACCTCGAGAGAATGAAATTAAAGACATATTGATGCTTGTGAAACCAATAGTTCAAGGAATCAGCAACTAAGTTGCGGAATGGGAAGGTGTTAGGCACCCATCCTTCCCTTTCGGTCTCTCATGGGCTTGTGTTATTCGTCTAATTAATAATTTTGTGAAGTGTGTGTGTATATATATAAATGGAGAGTGAAATAACTCGACTCACATCATGGATAAAGTCGGAGTGAGTTCATCCTTAGGAGTGTTCCCAAAATAGTAATCAAAATATTATATATGCATTTGTCGGGTCGCCGATCATTTATAGAAGGACGATGGTGTAGGTTGGACAAAACATAAGCATGAATCACAAATATATGATATGAGGATAATATATAAAAGAAAATTGGAGAGGACTCGAATCTTGGATTTTACTCGAGATGCCTATGTAGACTAAAAAAGCATCAAAGTCCACGTAGCTCTCATATAACACGAGGTGGGGTTTATCCCATAAATCAACCTGGGAATTTTTCTTATATGTGTTTGTGGAAAAAGGTTGTCTTAGTGTGAGAAACTGTAGTGAGAAATTCCCATTTGGAATTTACAAGCAAAACCTCTTTTTCTTATTTTTGCCTTTTTTTTTTATAAAAAGTATAGTATGTACGATATTACTAATACAAATGTTGGATATTAATATGTGCAATCTAAATTAAATGAAAAAAATGAGAATTAAGTAACTAATGCGAAAGTAATAGAATTTAAAGAAAGAGTGAAATACTTTGACCTTATTTTGAATCCTTAAAATTGATCTTAGATGCTGAAGGGATACTCTTACAAGTGGATGAAGGTAGTAGGAGGAAAGGGAAGGGAAGGGAATTTACCAATTTGGGAATGGAAAGGATGAAAATGGAACGTGGGAGATAGGTTTCAAGATAGAAACCACGCTGACTTCGAGAGAATGTTGCTTAGATCATCGAGAGGGATGTTTCTGAGGTGTCTTTCAAAGTGAGCTCATGATCTCATTATATAGGGTCAAGGGGGTACTGATCGACATTGTCTTTATCCTGCCTATCGACAGGAAACCTTGACACACTATCGATGGTAAGAGAAATGGGTTTGCCATTCGATAGTTCTCTGTAGATTTTTCAAAAAAACAATCTTAAAATGCAATATGTATTTTTGAATAGTGCCCGAGACGAATCGTTAAAAAGGGTATTTAGAGCCCTTTAAGAATCCATTGGGCCGCTCCGTGGTCGGGAGTTGATAACGGTCAAACGGGGCTCAAAAGCTCCCATCGATCTTTTGAACAAGAGGTAAACGGACCGTTAATCCGAATCGTAAGGCTAATTCGTGCACAGGATGAACCGTTAGAAAGGTTATATAGGCCCCTTCGATGTTATAAAGGGATTCGATCGATTCGAAGAGTTGACCAAGGTCAAACGGGGCCTGGAAGTGCTCAGTGACATCCAAATTAATTTTTGGGAGGAATTGGTCATTCGTCCAAACCGTAAGGCTGATTCATGCACGGAATGGACCGTTAGAAAGGGTATTCAGGGCCCTTTTAAGATCCAATGAGTTATTACTCAGGTGAGAAAGTTGACCGACAATCAAATGGGACCCGTGGAGCGTCTGGTGGCGCCTACAGATTAGTAATTGGAGCATGACCTAGGGTTTTTGGTGAAAAAGGAGGTGTTAAGGATCTAAGAAATTTCTTAGGGGGTCCTAAGATGGGGTGTTTACAGATCCCCTCGATGGATGAGCTTAGAACAAGTGAAGGCCGTCGAATAGACACCACATTGACATGGGGGAGAGAGTGTTTAAGGTTAATTCTATGGACCAAAGGGAAGAGGGTGACTAGTTCAGCGGGTTGATATCGTAATTGAGGACCTAAAGAGACGAGGATGAATGATTCAATGGGTTAAAGTTATATTAAAATTAGTTATAAAGGAATAGGTATGACCATTCGACGGGTCGAGGTTTATTCTTGGGATGAGGTTGACTGATTTTGTGAGTCAAGTTATCTTTTGAGTTGCGTTGAGGATGATCAATTCTAGGAGTCGAGGTCGATTCTGAGGACCTAAAGTTGTAGCAACCATTTCTCAGGGGCGAGGTCAATTTTGAGGACCTGAAGTTTTGACGACCAATTCTGAGGGTCGAGGTCAATTTTGAGGACCTAAAGTTGTGACGATCAATTCTAAGGGTCAAGATCAATTTTTAGGACCTAAGTAGTGACGACCAACTTTGAGTTCCAAGGTCAATTCTGAGGACATGAAGTTGTGATGACCAATTCTGAGGACTTGAAGTTGTAGGAACCGATTCTGCGGGACGAGGTCAATTCTAAGGACCTGATGTTGTAGGGATCGATTATGCGAATCGAGGTTAATTTTGAGGACTTAAAGTTGTGGACGACTAGTTCTGAGGGCCAAGGCAAATTTTGAGGACCTAAAGTTGTGACGACCAATCCTGCGAACCAAGGTTAACTTTGAGGACCTAAAGTAGTAGCGATCAATTTTTCGAGTCGAGGTCAATTTTGAGGTCCTAAAGTTGTGATGACCAATTATGAGGGCCGATTTCAATTCTAAGGACCTGAAGTTGTAGGGGCCGATTCTGTGGTTCAAGGTTAATTATGAGGATCTAAAGTTGTAGGGACCGATTCACGGGTTGAGGTAAATTATAAGGACCTAAAGTTGTGACCACCAATTTTGAGGACCGAGGTCAATTTTGAGGACCTATAGTTGTAGGGACCAATTCTGCAGGTCGAGGTCAATTCTGAGGACCTAAAGTAGTAGCAACCAATTCTGAGGGTTGAGGCTAATTTTGAGGACCTAAAGTTTTAGGGGACCGATTCTACAGGTCGAGGTCAATTGTGAGGACCTAAATTTATAACGACCAATTATGTGGGTCGAGGTCGATTATGAGGACCTAAAGTAGTAGCGACCAATTCTGAGGGCCGAGGTTAATTCTTAGGGCCTAAAGTTGTTAGGAGGAGTTTCTCTCCTGGGTACTTGTAGTCTGGGAGAAGTAATAACTTCGTTAGGGAAGCTGTAAAGGATTCTGACATAGATGCATCTTGAAGTTCCGCTAAGAGACTGGTTTGGGGGAATGTTTTAACTGGATATTCTGCTGGGGAACTAGTTTGGGGGAAGGTTTTGACCGAAGATTCCACTGGGGAACTAGGAAGGTATTGTCTTGCAATTTTGTCGAGGAAGTGTTTGATTTGAGTTTGAGATTCCACTGGGGAAGTATTGACTAGAGATTGGGATTTCATTGGGGAATTATAGTAGACTTTAGATTGGGATGCAATGCTATAAGGTTAATCCTGCTGAGTGGCTTAAGGGTTTATAAGGGGCTTAGTGCTCCGGAAAATTGTTTTCTTCAAGAAGAGATATTCCAATATTTTTCTTCTATTTTTAGGAATTTTCCACCTAATTTTTGGATTTTTCTAGATATTTTGTACAAAATTTGCTGGGGGTGCCGATAGGCAGGCTGGAAGGGTAGTCGTTCTACAAGGGCATTGACTCTTGGGATTCCTTGGGAAGATGAACATGCAGGTGTCGATCGGTATGTATAGGGGTCTGCCGATCGACATGGAGCTTAGTCCCTTATAAAAAGGGGGCGATCCCACCTCATTTTCACACTTTTAAGTGCTTGAATCTTCTGCTTTCTCTCTCTAAAAACCACTCCTGAGTCTTTTTCCTTTTAAGACGTCAAATGGTGAGTTCTTTTAATGAGGGATACAATGTGGAGTGGTTGGGCGTTGATGACTTGGCTGGGCTGGCGTGGCAGTCTAGGGTGCCCCTTGCCTTAGGCAACGAGAATGCCTTCTATCTTTTTGAGTCGGTAGCTGAAGAGCGCTTCCTTCTACACTTGTATGCACACCACCATTTGTTTAGGGTGAAGAATCCTAGTGGCTACGTAAGTAGGGTGACTTTTCGTATTCCATTTCATTTTTCTCTTTGTTCTTTATGCTGATACAGGATTATTTTTTCTTTTACTTTGGCAAACTGATGTAGCTTCTACGAATATACGTACTCAAGGAATGAATGGGTTGAAGGATGTTTGAAAGCAACTCCCGACAGCAGTGGACTGGATGGTTTCTTTTACTAGTTTTGACCGTCTAGTATAGGCCTTGGATGAGATGTCGCATTCCACCACGATATTGTGCTCTCTGGAAAAGAGGTGGTGGGACACTACCCACACCTTCCATTTAGGCTTCGGGGAGATGACTGTTACTTGTATAGATGTTCAGCAGCTGCTGAGGATTGACTATGAGGGTGTTCAGATAGAGGTGAATCGCACAGAGAGGGTGACACCGGAGGCATTTCAGGCGACGCTAGAGGATGTGGGTAAGATCATTTCTGGGGATTCTATACACATCTCTGCTCTTCTGGAGGTTCTTTTGAGTAGTATAATAGATGTGACTGATGGGCGGAAGGTGAGACAGATGTCCCGGTTGTTCATTTTGCTTTTGCTTTTGCTTTGCGGATTTTTAGTGGCGACGTTGTCTATCTCTGTTTTTTTTTCCATTTTTTAGGACGATTTTTGACATCCAATTCTATGATTGGGGGAGCTTGACTTTGGCTTCCCTTTATTCTTCTTTGGATTATTTTATCCAGTGCTTCCATCAGACCTTTACAGGGGCCATGTACCTTTTGGAGGTAACTTTAGACATATTTTCTTTTTATGTCTTTCTTTGCATTTTTCTTTTGTCCTTTTACTGATTCGTGTCTTTTATAGACGTGGTTTTATGAGGTGATTGGGCACAACTTCAGGTTGATAGCTTTAAAGGATGAAGATTTGAGGGACTTCTGCTGGATGTTCGAGTGGCGAAAGTCCAACCGGCGATCGAACCAGTCTTTATCATTAGCGGCGATACGACATGATTTGAATGCCTTGATGAGTGATCAGGTTATTTTGTGTTCCTTATTAGTTATTTCCTGAAATTTTCTTTCTTACATGAATACTGATTCTCTATCGAAGATTGCAGGTGACATTTTACCCTTGGGGGATGACTCCTAGGGATACGGGGGTTATGGGTATGCACGCACATATGCGGGGATTGATAGCACATGAGTTTGGGTATATCTGGTACCTAGGAGAGAGAGAGTGATGCGATAGATTGTGGAGGATGAGGTGGTGGTCCAACCATCAATGCCCCGGATGTACATGAGGTGAGTGAGGGAGATTTCTGACAAGGCCCGGGAGACTGTGTTGGTCGGCGAGACCTACACGCTCAATATGGATACGGTGGAGCGTTATGATAACCTAGACTTTGTGACGAGCTGGTTGATGCCACCTTGTACTTATGATGTGGAGAATATGACCCCACCTCCTACGACTTCGGGTAGGAGTACCAGTATGCTGGTGGGATCTGCCCACAACACAGGTGGTGGTACGTCAATGGCAGCGACAAAACGATAGAGGAGGCTCCGATCATTCAGGTTACTCCACCTTATTATAATTTTCGATTGAGTATCGGGGAGTTATTTATCATGCCGTATCGTCCTAATGCATCAGTGCTAGGGTTGATGGGGCTTATGGATGATATCCTTTATCCTAAGGTATAACCTTCTTCTTCCCTTCCCTTCCCTTGTCTTGTTTCTTTTGATTATTTATTTGCTCTTTACTGATTGATTGGTATTTCCTTTCGTCTGTTTGCTTGCAGCATGTTCGAGTGACGATCACCTGGCTGAAAGATATTAAAGACTGGGTGGCCTATGCGTCTTCTTACATCAAGGAGTTAGTTCCTTCCTGCTTGGTTCCGTACGTCTCCTCGGATGAGCTTTCGAGCTCTGGGAGTGGAGTTTCTATCGCTCGTCATCGAGGACAGCGTGTCCACCGCAAAGGGTGAGGATTTTGAGAGAGAGAGTTGTTGGTTCAGGTGGCATCCCGTTTATTGTATTTTTCTATTTTCTTCTTTTACCTTCAAGGATGTAATCATGCAATAACTATATATATATATATATATATATATATATATATATATATATAAAATAAAGTATAAAACTTATGTATGTTATAAGTTTGGCTGATGATGTCATCCATATGAGTTTTTCTTGCAATACCCTTTTTGCCCTTGAAAAATTTGGATTTCCCCCTTTTTTGACACACTTTAATTTTTCCCCCTTCTCTTCAAAATTAAAAAAGAAGGGTAAAATTGTATTTGACCCATTTTGATGTCTCTCTCATAAGGAGTAGGTGTGTATCACTGTTTCATAAAAAGATTTTCATTCCAAACCCATATTTTAGTCACCTCTCTCTTCTTATTTTCCATCCCCTCTCACTTTAACCACATCTCAACACTGTTGTCGGCGCTCTACTTCAGCCACACAATGACCACCATTGAAGGTACTTCAGCCATACAACGACCACCATTTTCCAATCGATTGATGGATTAAACACTTAAAAAAGCGTTCTGAAGGTATTAATCTATGTAATCGATTGCATATTAATCTATGTAATGCTCTATTTTATTTGTACATGTTCCAACGCAGACGAACCAAGTCTCCACACCACCTAGAGAGAAAATGTCACCGGCACACCTGAAATCCAATAACACAGGCAACCAATGTCGCCACAAGACAAGGATCCTGCTGGAGCGAACTAGACCCAACCTCACTATTCCACAAACTATAAGGATCCACTACCGTTGGGCATAAAACCCGTTAGAACTAGCAATCGCAATCGCAATCATAACCCCAACCACAGTCCGACACTCCATTCCAAGTCACCAAGCTTCTTCATACCCTTTTCTATACATCGAAAATCGTCCCCGATGATGAGCAAAATGGCGGTTCCGAGTCGAACACCCCACAGTTAAAGAGGAAGGGTGTTGGAGGCATGGGGATACCATCTCCGTTCAAAACCACCAGGGGCTGGTAATCAACCCCACTCTCACCGGCGCAAAGCCCTAGCCTTAGGAGAGAGAGAGAGAGAGAGAGAGAGAGAGAGAGGCATCTGAGGCCTGGGGAGCCGCCTACGAAGAATAGAGTTTCTTTGTTGATGTAAAATAAAGTGCAAATAGAGTTTCTTCATAGTGTTCATATGTGGTTGGTATAACAACATTGGGTTTTATTTAGTTAATTTTGACTCTCATTTATTATTATTTACTTGCTTCGTGATATGTTAGAGCCGTTTGTCTTAAAAAAGTTAGCATATAGAATTCATTCTGCTTTGATTTTTAAGGGTCATTTTTAAACTAGCATATGACGATGAAATGTTTTTTGTGTGTATGGTATTCATTTAATGATAATGATTTTTTTGTGAGGTTTTTCATTTAAATAATATAGTGGTTGATTTTAATCCACCTAAATACTATAGGTCTGCAAATATCTGAATAGGATGCTCACAATGGTAAAAAGAAGGGACAAACGATTTGTGGTGCCTTGTACTAAATCTTACAAAGCTTTATTAAAAGAACTTCAAATTGCTATGTGCATTGTACAAACCATATGAAGTTATTTTCCTTAAAAATAACTTAATAGTAAATATGTGATTCATTTATTAATTAATTAAAAAGTCTTTTTTGTAATTAATAAATTTATATCATTTTTTTGTTTTAAAATATATTTTAATCTGAATTTATTTGAAAAATGTTATGTTATTATTTTCTTCATTTTTTCTCAGTGTAGTAAATATAATTCATACATTGTTTCATTTTGATTTTAAAATACTATAACCTTTGCAAGAGTTTAAAATAAAAATTTCCTAGAATAAATTCCTAGACTCTAAAGGCACCGTAAAGGTGGATACAATATTTTTTTTTTTTTGTATCCCTTGAATATTTGCAGAAGAAAAAGTTGGGTCATACGTAAGCAATCTTCATTTTTAATCAACCATTATTTTTTTAAATTTGGATTATTAGTTGTTAACTACATGTCAAGTTATGTAGTTAATACTTAAACACCAAAATGCATTAATAATTGAGATGAATTAAAACTTAAACATTATTGAAGCCATAGTCATATTGGTCCATATCATCATGTCTTGAGATTTGTATTGTAATCTTGACATTATTGAAGGTTATTTCAAATGATCAACTATATTTTTTTGTTTTGTATCAGGTCGCATTTTGAAAACTACGAACAATAATTAGAGTGGAACACATAGAACAACCTCAATTGATATATATGTGATTTTTTTTCAAGAATTTTGTTTCTTTGAAGTATTTGTTTGATGAATTTAAATTTTTTGAATATTGTACGATTGATTGTTATCCCTTAAGCAGTGTGGACAGTCTAATAAATAAATGAAATTATGTCCATTTTTTTAAATTGACATTTTGTTAATTTGATTCATAATGTGAATTCGATTGATGAATATTGTATATTTCATTTTATATGTAAGTTTATTTGATGAATTTAGACTTTTTTTAATGTTGTTGGGCTATTTATTATTTTTTAAGTAGGGCTGATAGTCCTATAAACAAAGGAGATTATGACGAGTTTATTTAAAATTACATTTTATTTTGTTGGAAAATAATTTTTTTGCCTTATTGCAATTACGTACTTTTGAAAATTTTCATCGTTTTGCGATTATTAGCGTGCGTTCAGGCACGAGCATACCCTAGTGTATATATATATATGTGTGTGTGTGTGTGTGTGTGTGTGTGTGTGTGTGTTAAGGAGATGCACTTGTTTTTTTTCTTGCTTTGATGACTAACCTTTATGCACTTTACTTTTTTGCTGAGACTGCAAAGATGACAGGATATTTATTTATTCAAGAAAAAGAGAGTAAATTAACTCAGGAAAAATATTTATTTTGGAAATAATAAGTAAAAATAGATAATTAATAAGAAATGACCCGGGGGGTTTCAAAATAAGGATTTATTTTTGATAATTTGATTTTGACAAACGAGGAAAGATGGAATTTTCCAAAATACGGGGGTTGCGAATCGGTATACCTCTTGTCCTGCGTATCGGCATATGGGTCAAGTAAAATCACTTTAAGGCTTTGATTGCACTTTCCTGCGCATCTTGTTGGGCTGGAATATATTCGGATTTTTAGATCCTTTTTCTTTTGCCAAATCTTTTGTGTATAAAAGGGTAAGTAAGGAGTGTGATTCTTACACCCATACCCGCTTTCTTCTTCTTACTTCTTACTTTATTATTCCCAAATGGCCCTTCCCGTGCATGCATAATTTTCCTCCTACCTTGATGGTATAGAGGCCATGTGTTTGTATAATGTGGACTACGAGGCTTTCAACCCACACCAAGTCTCATTGTGGTGTAATTGAGCCATTGACTGGAATATGCTAGCAGCGGTGGTACAATTCTAGTACCCCGAAGATCATGTCTTCCATTTCGTCCTAGATGAGGTTTGTTTGACTTATGAAGAATTCTCGTCCATGTTAGGGGATCATCCCTAATGTAGCGGCAGCTATGCCTGAATTTTCTCGCTCTTCCTGGGCGTTGTTAGTGGAGTTTCTCAGTATTTACCCTTCGACGGCTCGACCTTTGATTACCGGGGGGATAATTTCCCTTTCAGATGTTATGCATTTCGTACGCTTGAGGAATTTTAATGACACGGGCTATGCCGGAGCTGTTTCCTTGGGCCTTAATGTGAGGCTTTTGCTAGTGACGGGGGACTTAATGGTGGATCCCTAGTTGGCTGCCATAATAGCATGGATGTCTTACCGTCGCAATCCTGCAATGGTGATACTATTTTAGACCCTGAATGGTCTTGATGCTTGGAGAGAAGGTTGCTCCTATTTTCTAAAGGGGAGCCCGATGATATTGTTCATGTGGCTTGCTGAGAGGTTTCGTCTAGCGATTCCTCCTGAGTATCCCTTGGATGGTGTGCCGAATTTCTTTGCTCGAGAATTTATCAATTTTTGCCTATTTATAGAGAACTGGGTCAAGTAGTTTATGGAGCATGAAGCTCGGTGTCTTCGTTGGTCGGTGCCAAGGTAGGGATAATTTCAACCTGTTATGGAGTTGGGAGAGTATCGATATGCATGTTTAGTTGTCCTGTGGTAGAAGTTCTTCTATTTCCCTTGGCAGATTCTGTGCTAAGTTGGGTTGGAGAAAATAGTGCCTACTCGCACACTAGACTTCTTTCTGGTGGAGGATATAATTGAATCCCGATGCATGATGTTGGGTTCTTTGTGGGAGAGTCATCGGTCTTCTACCCGTCCATCTCAATCTGTAGGAAGTGTCTGATATGTATCCAGGGACTATCTAAAGTGATTATGGAAACGAGTAGTAGAGAAGATCATAGCGGAAGAAACTGGGCAGAAGTGGTTTGTTCTTTTTGACACCATGGAAGGGGGGTAGTTGTTTTTTCCATACTGGTCAGGGCATACCTCTCCATGGAGTGCATTCGAAATATTAACCAAGAGGGGAGACCTGGGGACCTTCGAAGGCCAAAAATGATGATGGGGCAGGGTCTTCTGAAAGTTGTGGATAGAGTTTTATGAAGCTGGGGATAATTTGAAACTTTTGTGAAGCTGTGGTGATTTTCGTGTATTGTGTTTTGGGGTTTGGGTTTTTGGGCATAATTTTTGTGTGGCTTGGTTTAGGGTTAGGTTTGTTTTAGGGATAGTTTTGTCAGCGAAGAGGAGTGGTTAGTTTGACTCCCTTAATTGATACTTCATGTAAAAGCATTATATTCCTTGATCAGAAATAAAAGTTGATTTTGAACATATTTTGTTGTGCCTCTTGATGAGTTTTTACATTTTAATTATCTATACTAATCTCCTTATCCTTTGGTTCATGTGAATTATAAAATGAACCTCCATTATTGGAGGTTAGAAAAGAATAACATTTTGTGAAAAAGAATGGGACTTTGCCTATGTAAGGTATATGAGCTGCTTACGTACCTATGGGGGTTTTGGATTTTTTTTTGTGAATTTCATTTTTTAAATTAAAAATGGTTTTGAGAGGAATGAAGAGATTTTTAGAATAGAAGCGGGGTGACAAGAGTCATAGTGCACTGAGATTTCGAACTAAGGGTAGAACTTTTTGAGATGGTCTAATTTGATTGGACGTTCCATCTCTTCTCCATCGAGTTCCGTTAGTATAGCGACGCCGCCTCACAGGATCTTCTTTACTATGTAAGGGCTACTCTAGTTCAACTTGAATTTCCCTCTAGGGTCCCAGATGGGTTCTATGATCTCCTTGAGGGAAAGGTCTCCTTCCTGGACACCACGATCATTGACTCATCAGTTGAATGATCACGATATTTAGTGGCCTTGTATGTGTTATAAAGCCTTGAACCTATTTTCATCCAAGAGTGACAGTTCGTCAAAGAAGATCTGATGTGAGTCTTTTTCGCTAACTTTGCTCTCAAGCATTACGCGTATGGAAGGTATTTCTAGCTCAACGAGTAGGATTGTTTCCATGCCGTATACCAGAGAATACGGGGTAGCCCCAATAGATATTTTGACTAAAGTGCAATAGCCCCAGAGGGCATAAGGGATTCGGTCGGCCCAATCTCTGTAACTCTCACTCATTTTGCGAATGATGGCTTTGAGGTTTTTATTGGCAGATTCGATAACAACATTGGTTTGGGGTCAGTAGGGAGAAGATACTAGCTTATGGGGAATCCCGTATCCCACATGATGTTCTTTCTAATAAACTTGGCCACTTTATTGGCACTTAGCAATGCATATGACTTAACTTTGACCCATTTGGTGAAGTAATCAATGGTGAATAGGATGAACTCATGCTCATTTGAAGCCTTGGGTGTGACCTTTCCTATGATGTCAGTTCCCCAGGTAGAGAATGGTAAGGTAGAAGTCATGTTGTATAATTCTCAAGGAGGTAAGTGTTGGAGGTTGGCAAACTGCTTGCATTTGAGGCATCTTCAGACATAGGCGATGCAATCTTGAACCATGGTGGTCTAATAGTACCCTTGACGAATAATTTTTTTAGTAAGCATATGACCGTTCATGTGGGGTCCACATTCCCCACTGTGGATCTTCTGTATTATTTCTTTAACATCAGCCACTACAATGCAGTGCAAATGGTGTAATGCCCCGACTCGAAATCTGGGTTACCCGTGAGTTAACTCGGTCCGACCCAAGCATTAGGTGTGAAGTGTAATGGAACAGTCTATATAATGTTGCTAATTTAGTTTTATTTTAATTAACCTTTCACTTGTTTATCATGCAATTCTACTTTCAAAATATGCTACGTGCGGGACTCGTGGGAACACCAAGGAGTCCAAGCATACAGAGGAACTAATGTAAAATAAAAGAAGTACTTACTTGCATAACGCTCTCAAAATATGACACCGCTCCCAACCTGTCGTAACAAAGCGAGGGTGTGAGCTGATGCCCAGTGGGAATATACACAATGAAATATAGAATCGAACGACATAAAAAGACTCAACACATTATAACTACATATACATGCGAATTTCTTATATATATATGCATGAAACCTCTTTTATGCAAAAACGTCACTTATCCGGATTAATTCACCCTAATCTCATAAATAACTTTTTGTTAATGCATAACACTTAATCCTTCATTTAACTCACACGGTCCACTACCTTTATTTAACTGAAAATCACGCCTTTACCAAAATTTCCCTTTTTACACAACTAACCCATTACCGTATTTTCATTGAAAGCATCCATCCAATACACACGACCACCCCATTGGAAAATACTTATATAACTTTTGGAAAACCTTCACGAACACACTCTTATGTTAGTTACTAGTTAAACCTATGAGGTTGCTTAACTCGACCATTTAACCATTATACCTTACACTTTTCATTCACTTATGGACCTTATCATATTTGCAAATTACTAGTCCACTTACCACATAACTCGAATGCTTATTAATTCATTCAAGTTAGGTTGCACTCACACGTTTCACCATACAATCCATTTTTTGATGTGTTCCACATTACATTATCTTTTTCTTGGATTTATTCCAATTAACTGCCGGCTATGCGCACCATATGCTCTGGCTAGTGATTTAGGGATTTTTACCCAAGAGCTCTGGGACGTTCTTGCTTATTTCCCAGTTTCATCCGAGTCCTTATTAACATGTTTAACATTTTACACATGTCCACATTATTCTACTTCTTTACTTTTACCCGGTCGAAGCCAAAATCCGGACTTAATCGTCCGTTTTTCCATTAACTCTTGGAAAATGATTTATTTTCTCCTTTAAGTCCGTTATTCACACACACGTGATTTATACTAAAATCATATATGCTTTAGGACTTATTTCAATTTCACCCATACTAGAGTAAAGACGTTCTTTGACACTTCTATTCCATAAAAATGTTTCACTTTAAGTAAATTATGATTTAACCTTCATTTACCCAACTTACAATTTAGTCATTTAACAAGTGTTATTTCTCAAATGGTTATTAAGTTTCTAACTTAATATTTAAAATACTTTTGTCATTTAAACACTCGTTTAATGTCACACTTTTACCCAACTTTCAGACTTAACACTTTTACACCTTGAACATATCAAATAGTGCCCTTTACATTTCAAGCTCCCGTTTTCACACATTCTTTAAAGGCTCAACTTTTCGTTTGTCTTATTTCATGCTTAAACCTAACAAGACTTTCTTAACCTTGTTCATATATCTATTATCAAAATTACTACAAGTTTATATGCATGAGAAAGTGGACTTTAAATCCTAAAATTCTATTAAATGGGTTAAACATACATTTCATTCTAGAAATTTATATTATGTGCAACAAACATGCCTTCAAGTCATAAGGACATTTTATTAACTTCTTAAAACTCAACAAATATCCATTCTCATTAAAATACCCATTTTTGCAAGAGACTTAGAAATATTTATTTCATAAATATTTCGACAAGATTAACTTCATTCCATATTTTATTCCATAAAATATTCTATGATACCAAAAATAATACTTTTTATATTTTTATTCTATACAAATGTCCATTATTTATTTTTTATCATAAACACATTAAAATTGCATCTTCTTACATTTTTATGCCATAAAAATTTCCATTATTTGTTTTTATCATAAACAGACTAAGATAGCATTTTCTTACATTTTTATTTCATAAAAATGTCCATTATTTCTTTTACTAGAAATTATACAAAACCCTTATTTTCTTACATTTTTATTCCATAAAATGTCCATTATTTATTTTACAAGAAACCTATCATTATTTCATGTTAATCATACTCTTAACATTCAACCATAATAAGACTACAATTATACACCAAATGAAGACTTAAATACAAATAGTAGATTGTCCCACCTCAAATGAATCTCTAGACAGTGGAAGGCATGAAAGATCAAGGAAGATAACAACCCCCACCTCCTAAGGTGGCCTTTAAGTGGTTGTCTAGCACCACTAACTTTGCCTCCAAGGAACCCCATAAAAGATTCTCTACAAAACCTCCAATAATATATTCATCTTCTTGCAAGAGAATATCCTCCTTCAATACCCCTTAAAAACCCTCAACAATGGCCCCCTTCATTTTACATTTCGTAGCCCTATTTTTATCAGTGGGGAAATAATTGTTTTGGTGTGAATGTACTTAGTGTACTTTGAGGAATAAAATGGTGGAAGGCAACTCAGACTAGGACGAGGGAGCAACTGTGCTTTTGAGGAGTATAGTAATGAAATGGTAGTGGCTTCCCTAATCTCACGCCACTCTATCTTATGTATACTAAGAGGAAAAAAACACTCCTATTGCAATTTCCATTGTTAGGCCCAAGAGCTGACACAATATGCCTGATCAATGGTTTAAAAGGATGACAATGTATGTGATGGAACAATCCAAGTGGGTGGTTTGTCCTAGGTCTCTATTCTTTTACACACGAAACACCCCAAAACCCACAAGCTAAATACCATTTTTTTGAGATCGTCAAATAGTCAGGCCCAAGGATGACTTGAAAGGAGATTAACCATCACGAAGATGACAACACAAAAGGAGAACTGATTTAGCCAGGACATCGTTCGAACGATTGAGATTCTCGTTCGAACGATAGTGAAAGTCATTCGAACAACGAGGAAAGTCTTTTGAACGACCAACTAGGACGACATAAACTTTCTATTAAATCCAATATTTCTTCATTTTTCCCATTTTCCCCAATAGTTCCCTACTTTTGAAAAAGGAATTTATAATTTATTTAATCAATAACCAATAGTTCTATAGTCCATACAAATCTATAATCCACTAATTCTCTTTACTTAATCCAACTTGTTACCCACAAATCCCTACAATAATAATTGATTGTCCTCATCTATAATCCATACATACATAATTATTTAATTAATTTACCGGGGTGGGATATTACAAACTTCCCTCCTTAAGGAATTTCATCCTCGAAATTCTTGGTTTATTATAATTTATAATCGAGTTACCTACAACCCGTTTACAATCCTAGGCATCCTCAACACTATGGTCTAACCCATAAATCCCACTTTAATCAATCACCATTGTTAATCCAATCACGACGAACCCTAAGGTCTTATTTCTAGTCCTTAAGTATGCCTAATATGTCCATCCAAACAAAACCTCGAGATGGTTGGTATTTTCCAAATATCGCCATATCACCAATGAATTCATCAACATGGATAATATTTCTTCAACAAATCTTGGATCATGCGTAGTCTAGGCTGATAAGACCTCCACACTTCACATCACAAACATCTACTCTCGAAGACAGTCATCCAATCCCAGAGGTCTACCCAAAGGATATCTCCTATGAGACCCTTATGCTAGCCAGAGTCATCCTAGTCATCATAGCATAAACATAAACGAATGATCACACTCCCAATCTGTACAACTCTTAATGGAGCATGACACTAATATAACCTCATGTTTTATAAATTTCCAATATCTGTAATACTCTCAAGTGACAACCTCGGGATGCTCGACCAAGTCGAAACTAGTTATACCGGTTATCTAACAAACATGTTAACTGATATTACGCAAATATTGTGTATTTCATCCTCCGAACCTACGCATTTTAGCTCCCTTGGGTATCTTAATCCCTATATTTATGCTCGTTAACCAGACAACCTCAGATTTCTACGCTAACATGTTTTGCAGGGGTTAATTGAGCTTTTATTGGTACTTGGATGCTAAGTGTGAAGTTCAGACGCATTTCGCTCGATTTTCATACACGATCGCACGTTTTAGGGCATTTTAATCTTTTCACAGATTGGGCACCTGTCCCATCATCTTCATGGAATTTGTAGCCATCCTCTCAAGCTTCGCGTGGCCGTGAACGGTGCGCGATTCTGATTCAGAACGAAGAAGTTATGACGATTTTAGCGGAGGAGAAATGCAAACAATTAAAATAGGAGGAAAGGAGAAGCAGCCCTGCTTGATCGATCGAGCGATCAAAAGGATCGATCGATCGATCCTTCAGTTTTTGCAATTCGTTGGGAGACAGTGAGCTTCAATTTTCACCATCGATCGATCGATCCCCTATCTTCTGCAGATATTTTGTCTTTTATTTTTTTTTCTTTTCTTTTCTATTTTATTTCCCACTTACTATATCTAGCATTTTTGTTGTAAAGATCAGATATTAAGATTTAGAATAGATTTTAGGTTAGAATAGCTTAGGGTTTGGGTGATTTTGGAGAGTTCTTCTTAATTTCTTCTTGGATTGACACCCTTTTGGGTTTGTAAGTGGACTATTCATTCACCCTCTCCATTAATATAGTGTGTATTTACTTATTTCTTGCTTTCTAGTTAATTTACATTCTTTGATAATTAGGTTTACGTGCTTTCTTTCCGTGCTTTCTAGTGTAACTTTACCACGTTTATTTACCGCTTTATTTATCGCGTTTTTATCATGCTTTTTAGCTAATTTAGTCTAGGTTGTGTTTGAATGGAACTCACTCGGGTTGACGCGTTGCTTTGCTTTGGTGATGGTATTTATGGGTTTATTTCGGGTGCGTTGTCCTAGTTATTGCGCCTAGGAGATTTGACGGGACATATCATATATGTCCCATGCTTATGACCTTTCGTGCGTAATTTCCGGGGTATTTGTTAACGCCAAAATCTTATTAGGCTTTTATACGAATTTAGGGGCGTGGCAACCCTTGGTTCAATTAACTGTCAAAACGAGACGCACCCGTAATAACTCGTCGACCTATGTATCCATTTTATACTAATTAACTAGGGTGAGGGATATTCGATGCAACCTATAGTTTTTAGGGGATCTTCCTATTAAGTCCCATTTTTATGAAATTTTTTCTAATTGGTCCTATTGCAACATTTTTTCCTTAATAGGTCCTATTTGTACATAAAGTGAATATTCACTGTATGTTTACAAATAGGACCCGTTGGAACAAAAAAAAAATTCATGGGACCTGATGGAACAAAAATAAAATGTTAAGACCTATTGAACTAAGTACTTAGTAAACGGGAGTAATTAGTAAAAACCCCTAGTTTTTACTCGCTTTATTAGTCTAGTTTCAATACACTCGCCTAGATTAATATTTTTCCTTTTTTCATCTTTTCATTTTTAGTTTGTAATTTTATCTTTTACACTTTTATTTCTGGAGTATTAAATCATATAAATGCTAGCAACTCTTCCCTATGGATCTTTTGATACCCGACTTACCGCTGTACTTGCCTCGCAAGTGTAGTCATAATTTAGGTTTTACATTATCACGGTGAAATGAAAACAATGACCGTGCCCTCACACGAGCACACCTTTCACGCGCTTAATCAAAATGGCGCCGTTGTCGGGGATGAGTTTGTTTTAGACTTTATTTGATTTAGTATTTCTTAGTATTTTCTTTCTATTTGTATTATTTTCTAACCTTTTTGCAGTACTTTCACATTTGAGCACTTAGAAACGCTTATATTTCTCGCGCTCGCATATCTTTGTGGAATTCGCTATTTCGAGCCATTTTTGGCGTAAGCATGTCTTATTCCAATTCTTTCGGTAATCATTGTTATAATTCTCAAAATTCGTGATAATCCGTTGACTTTCGGTCAATACTTAGAATCCCAAAGTATTGCAACATCAAATATGACTTTGGGCGAGTATAACGAAAGTCAAAACTTGGGTTATTGGAATTTTGATGATGATGATAATGATTTTGGGCCTTTACCTCCTTATAATAGGAATTTTGAAACGAATTGCAATAATTTTCAAAATTCCTATAATAATGAGTTGAAGTTTAGGTCCGATTATAATTTTCAAAGTTTCCATTTTCAAGTATCCGCACCTCGACCTATGACTTTGGCGAGGGCTTGCATATAATGAAAATGAGAAAATTGAAAATCGTTATCGGGAAGAAAATAGTTTGTGAGAACATGAATTAGATTTATTATTTGAGTCCGACGACGATTTTGCTTCTGAGACTTTTGAAGTCGAGGAATGTTTTGAACCAAATGAGGACTTTGTGCCTACTTTGGGACAAATCATTCTTGACTTTGCCCATTGCGTAATAGATATTGAAAGTGAGGTTGAAAATGACGTAATATCTATTTGCAATGAAATGATTTCTTCTTTGGGGTTCATTGAAAATGATATTATTTCCTTCGAAACTCAATCTTCATGCGATGATGATTCATCTAATGAGTTTGAATTTCTTTCCTCCCCATTTTCATTCTCTGTTATCACACCGTCACAAGTACCCGATGATTCGATTTCAAACTTTAATATTTTAAACCTTTTCACCGATGAGGAGTACTTGCTTGAGTCACATTCCATGATCGCATCCTTGCCTTTGTGTGCGCCACCTCTCATTCCAATTTTAAAATCTTTGGGAGGATATTCGTCTTTTCTCGGTCCCCACATGTTTTTGTTACCCGTTCAATCCAAATCCCCCATCATCGCTCCAAAAAATTTAATTGGCGATGGTTCATTTCTTCTGCCTTACACATGCCTTTCGTTGTTCAAATAGAATTCATATTTTTCGGAGGGCATGCTTGAAAGTGAGGATAGACCAGTTATCCTCCAAAGTCAAATCGTTTTTACGATGGACCCTCAGCTATTTAGACTTCTAGTGTATAGTTAGTGGGAAACCTAAATAGTAGGTTGTATATAGTTAGCTTTTTATTCTTTCTTTCTTTTTATTTTAGTCTAGTGTAATTAGTTAACTTTTTGTTATTTGTTTTTGCTATGCTCGGTAATAACTTATTTTGTAGATTCGTTGGACTTGTTCTTATGGGAATCGCTCCAATTTTGGGTAATATCGCTATTTTCCTCTCTTAACTTGGTTCTTAATTCACATTGAGGATAATGTCAAGTTTTAAGTTCGGGGTTGTGGGATATTCTATCCATTTCTTTATTTTAGTCCATGTTTTTGCTCACATGTTAGTTACTTAGTAGGCTTTTCTTAGAAAAATTAAAAATTTTCAAAAAAATATTTTCTTTCTTTTTTCTCCATTGTTGGGCATTTTGCCTTTGTTTCCGATGATAAATTTCAATAATTGCCCGATCCAATAGACAACTCAATGATGTATGTTCTCGATTTTAGAAGTTATTAGACTTTAGTCCTCGATTATTGATATTATGAATAGTTCATGAATTAAACTTTAATCCCATGAGCACATGCGCTTTCCGTGTTACATTGATTTGGTTTAAGATTTTTATAACTCGGTAATCTTTTGTTGCATTGTATATACTTACACCGAGTTAGCTTTGTACCTTTCATCGTTTGTGAGTGTATACACTATTCTTTTCTCATTGAAAACGTTGAATTCGTCGGTAATCTCTCTATTCTTGCAGTTGATCGTTCATTAATTGAGTTCATACTTGAAATGTGTTACTTGATCATGATTTTCATATATTGTTTTGACTTTATAATTGCGTAAACTTTTGGAAATGATCATAGGCATTCTTTGTTATATCACCCATATTAGCCTTGACCTCACCCTTATATGTTTACCCTCGTTAACCCCTTTGATCCTAAATATAGCCTTTCGTTTCATAACCCAAATCCCATAACCAACTCTAAATTGGAGTTTTAGCCCATACATACACCTTACATACTTTTGTTTGGAATGTTACTTGGGATTGAATGATGTTGTTGTGATGTCAGTTGCAATTTAGGCATATGAGAGTTTGAAAAGTAAAGAAAAGAAAGAGATGTGAAAAAGAGATGAAAAAGAGAAAGCAAAAAGCAAAAGAAAACAAAAGAAAAAATGAGAATAATAAGAAAAGAAAAGAAAGAGAAAGTTGTAAATGTTGTGTATATAGTTCAATAAGCTTTGATTACTCTCGCTGATGATATATCTAATTCCTTTTTGGAACTTGTTTTCCAATTTTGATATTTCCCGCATTTTCTCATTATCCCGAGTTTTCATTCCGAATACTTTGAATCGGTACATACATCCCTTTCATTTCGTACCCTAGCCATACCTACATTACAACCCAATTAAAGTCCTATGTGATCTTAAGTTGATGTAATTCGTAAATATTGTGTGATAATACGCAAATATTGTGTATTTCAACCTCCGAACCTACGCATTTTAGCCCCCTCGAGTATCTTAATCCCTATATTTATGCTCATTAACCAGAATACCTCGGATTTCGAAGTTAACATATTTTGCAGGGGTTAATTGAGTTTGTATAGGTGTTTGAATGCTAAGTATGAAGTTCGGATGCATTCCGCTCGATTTTCGTACACTATCGCACGTTCAAGGGCATTTTAATCTTTTCATAGCTTGGGCACCTGGTCCATCATCTTCATGGAAGTTGTAGCCCTCCTCGCAAGCTTTGCGTGGCCATGAACGGTGTGCGATTTCTATTCAGAATGAAGAAGTTACGACGATTTTATAAATGCAAACAATCAAAACAGGAGGAAAGGAGAAGCAGCCCTACTTGATCGATCGATCGATCCTTTAGTTTTTTCAATTCGTTGGGAGACAGTGGGTGTCACACCCCAAACCCAATATCCATACTAATCATTTGTTATTAGAATAATTGAATCCTAATCTTGAGCCCATTGGAAAATATACTTCATTTATCAATATTTTTCTGCATACTGTGCATAATGAACATAATATTATTATTATACCATAATGAAATCAATATCAGAGTCATAATTAGGCGGACATACAATACTATGATTAAATATGATAAAATTTCACAATCATCAACTCAATCCATACTAACGCAATATATACAATGTGTGAGTATATTAAAATCTTCAGTGTGATAATGATAAAATCCCCATATTTAAACCCCATCTCTTTCCAATGGTGCAACTCTCAAAGTTACCGGTCATATGGTATCCTAGCTGGCAGCATACAAACCTGAAATTGTTAAAATTTAAACCATAAGCATTAAGTTTAGTGAGGTACTCCTTACCTACAATGAAATAAAAATTCTATATCGAATATTTGGATATAAAATCTGAACAATCCTGCCCATTGGAAATAACAAATCTTTGATCATAAGATCCAAATAATTCTGCCCATTGGCAATAAAAAATCCTGGAACATGAGTTCCAACAAATCCTTGTCATAAGACAAATCAAATCATTGGATCTTTGTCCAATTCCAATCCTGGATCATAAGACCCAAACAAATCCTGGATATTTGAATATCCAAACAAATCCTGAATACCGAAGTATTCAAACAAATCATGCTCTTAGAGCTATATTCTTATATGTGCATATATGAGACAATCATAAGTACACTCACCTTGGAAATTTAATAAGCTTTCCCTTTTCCTTTATCTGGCTTTTGTTTAGTCGGTTATTCTTCTCTTCCTATCATTCTTACAATATTAGTATCATCATAAGGATATTAACAATTCAAAGAACAGCTTCAACATAACTCAATTCATAAGCATCATATGATTCAATTCAAATCATTCATCATAAATGAAGTCCCATCTAGACTCAGGTAATGACATCTAACGTATTCAAATGACAGGCCAAACCTACTTTAATTATTCTTCGTAATCCAATCCTTATCATATTAGGTTTCCAACACAAAAGACGACACATCATTATGAGTTTCCTAGAGCAAGATATGCCTATTTCTTTACCACATAGCAAATCCTCCCTGTAGGCTCATCTATTGTTCAGTCATTTTTCAAGAATTTTCATAATTTTTATATATTATAACTTTCTATGATATTTCACCAAATTTCAGAAAACATATTCAATAATACAAGATTAAAATTTCAAAATTTTCAGGGTTCGTTTGCTATGTCAAGCAAAACATCAAACATATGGTATGCATATTTACTCTTTTGGGGCAGATTTCATACACGAACTTCAAACCATCACCCAAGATTCATTTCTTGGTATTCTTACTTGATTTACGGATATGATATACATATATGAGTCTATTTTAATATTCAATTGGAATCAATCAATTTCAGTAAGTATACAAAACGATATGATAGTTTGAATACACAAGGTTTCTAAACAAAACAATTTCAAGGGTTTACACATTCAAGTTTGCTTAAACATGCATCTATCCATGAGTACACATCAAGACATGGAATTTCAGTAAAAAAAAATGATTATTTCTATCATTTAAATCAGAAATACAAAAAAAATCAAACAAGATTTATGGATGGAATTACCTTAGGGGCTTTTATGTAATTTTCTATGAATTTTTCTTCAATTTCTCCTCACACTTTCTTCCTAAACTTCAAAACTCTCTTTCCTTAGGTCAAAACTCTTCCATGGCTGAAATATGCTGAGGGAAGAGCTTAATTAAAGGGTTATAAGTCGGCATAAGGTCACCCCCTTGGTCCAATCAAAATATAACATGTGGCATCATATAAAATAAAATATCATTTAAGGCTAAATGACTACTTTACCCCCTGTTCGTAAAAAGACAATATCTTCATACTCGGATGTCCATTCGATGAACCGTTTGTTGTGTTACAAACCTAACTCATATATCTACAAATATCTAGTTTATAACTCAAGTCAATCATTATATTGTAATAGTCAAAACTTACCTCCAACATGAACATTCTCACCGAAAACATCAAAATTTGGTGTTTGTAACTAATTCAATATTTCATAATTTATGAAGGTAGAATTAGACTAAATACAATGACTTAACATTATATTTACTAATAACATATTATCCATATCATATAAGCTAATCATAATTTAAACATAATTTATCATAATTATATTCGGGTTGTCACAATTCTCCCCCTGTTAGGAAATTTCGTCCCCGAAATTGACATACCATATTTGTCTGAATCAAACAAATAAGGATAACGCATCTTCATGCTATCCTCACTCTCCCATGTAGCTTCTTACATTGAATGCCTTCTCCACATAACCTTCACAAGTGGGATCACTTTTGATCTCAATAATTGTTCTTTCCTATCGACGATTGCAAGTGGTTCTTCCACATAACTCAAATCTTCTTTCAATGCAATAGGTTGTTCCACTAATACATGTGTAGGATCCGCTACATACTTTATCAACATAGAAACATGGAAAACATCATGTAATCGAGCTAACTCCTGTGGTAACGCTAGCTGGTAGGCAACCATCCCGACTTTCTCAAGAATTTCATAAGGTCCAATGAAGCGTGGACTTAATTTATCTTTCTTTTCAAACCTCATAACTCCTTTCCATGGCGATATCCGAAGACACACATAATCCCCCTTCTGAAATTCTAAATCTTTTCGTCGCTTATCCGCATAACTTTTCTGTCTGCTTTGAGCCGTTCTCATTCTATCTTGAATAATCTTCACTTTTTCGGTGTTAACTTCAATCAACTCTGGACCCTCTATCTTCTTTTCACCAACTTCACCCCAGCATACGGGTGTACGACACCGTCTACCATACAACGCTTCATATGGTACCATACCAATAGTAGATTGAAAACTATTGTTATATGCAAATTCTATCAAAGTCAAATATTCATCCCAATTTCCTTTAAAATCAAGCACACAATCTCTAAGCATATCTTCAAAAATCTGTATTGTCCTTTCAGATTGCCCATCTGTCTGAGGATGAAAAGCCGTACTAAACTTCAAGTTAGTACCCATATCACACTGCAAGCTATCCCCAAATATGGATGTAAACGTAGGGTCCCTATCTGAAATAATGGATACCGGTGCTCCATGCAATCGAATAATCTCATTAACATACAATCTAGCATACCTATCAATTGTATACGTAGTCTTGACTCTTAGAAAATTAGCGGACTTGGTCAATCTGTCCTCCACTACCCAAATCAAATCTGACCCCTTCTGAGATGGAGGAAGTCTAACTACAAAATCCATCGTTACGTGATCCCATTTCCATTCCGATATTCGCAGTGGATGAAGCAAACCAGTAGGATTCTGATGCTGCAATTTCACTTGCTGACGTATAAGGCACCTAACAACAAAATCAACTATTTCCTTCTTCATATTATTCCACCAATAATGATCCTTTAAATCCCTATACATTTCAGTACTACCAGGATGCATAGTATAAATGGAATTATGAGCCTCATCTAAAGTTTCCTCTTTTAATCCACCCACATTAGGCACATATAACCGCTGCTTATACAATAAAGTGCCATCATTCACAATACAAAAATCTTCAGACCTACCATCTCTGACATCTTGTCGTTTCTTCTCAAGAAAAGTATCTTGGCTTTGCAAATCATGAATACGGGTAGCTAACAAAGGTCTCACGCTTACATGGGCAAATAACCTGTCCCCATCTACTAGCTTCAATTCTACTCCCATCAATCTCAACTCCATGATGTGGGCAACTCTAGCACAGCGAATACAAGATAACCTGCCCGAAGCCTTTCTACTCAGAGCATTTGCAACTACATTTGCCTTCCCTGGGTGGTAGTGAATTGTACCATCATAATCATTAATTAACTCCATCCACCGTCTCTGCCTCAAATTTAACTCTTTCTGAGTAAATAAATACTTAAGGCTTTGATGGTCAGTAAAAATTTCACATACCTCACCATATAGATAATGATGCCATAATTTCAAAGCAAACACAATAGCAGCAAGTTCCAAATCATGTGTGGGATAATTACGTTCATGTGTACTCAACTGCCTAGAAGCATAAGCAATAACTCTACCATGTTGCATAAAATCACAACCCAATCCCTGGTGTGAAGCATCAGTATAAATAACAAAACCATCTCCACCATGCGGAATAGTAAGAATAGGCGCAGTTACTAACCTCTTTTTCAATTCATCAAAACTATTTTCGCAATCAAAATTCCATTCAAACTTAACATCCTTCCGGGTTAGTTTAGTCATTGGCAAGGCAATCGAAGAAAATCCCTTAATAAACCTTCTATAATACCCAGCTAAACCCAAAAAACTCCTCACCTCAGTCACATTATTGGGCCTCTCCCATTTTACAATAGCTTCTACCATTTTAGGATCAACAAATATACCATTTCCAGAAATAACATGGTCTAAAAATACAACTTGTGATAGCCAAAATTCACACTTTCTAAACTTAGCATAGAACTTCTTATCTTTCAACAGATTCAAAATAGTTATGAGATGCTTTTCATGTTCAACCATATCACGTGAATAAATCAGAATATCATCAATAAAAACTATCACAAATGAATCAACAAAAGGATGAAGTACCCGATTCATAAGATCCATAAATACAGCTGGAGCATTAGTCACCCCAAAAGGCATCACCATAAATTCAAAATGACCATACCGAGTACCAAAAGAAGTTTTAAAAATATCACTCTCCTTAACCCTCAACTGATGATAACCCGATCGTAAGTCTATTTTTTAAAACACTTTAGCACCCTGTAACTGATCAAACAAATCATCTATACGGGGTAAAGGGTATTTGTTCTTAATTGTAAATTTATTGAGTTGCCTATAATCAATACACAAATGCGTGGTACCATCTTTCTTCTTCACAAATAAAACTGGTGCACCCCATGGAGATACACTAGGCTGTATGAACCTCCTATCAAGTAAATCCTGCAACTGAATCTTGAGTTCTTTCAACTCAACAGGTGCCATTCTATATGGTGTCATAGAAGTAGGGGTTGTCCCCGGTGCTAATTCAATACTAAGTTCATCTTCTCTTTCTGTAGGTAACCCTGGCAACTCACTAGGAAACACTTCAGAAAAATCCCGTACAATAGGAACATCGACTAATTGTAAAGCCCCTTTCCTAGTGTCAAGAACATATGCAATAAAACCCTCACAACCCTTACTCAATAATTTCCTCGTCTGAATAGCAGAAATGATGCAATTGGGAACAATTTTCCTTTCCCCCACAAATTTAAATTCAGGCTCACCAGGCATATTAAAAATAACTTCCTTACAGAAACAATCCATAGATGCATGATATTTAGATAACCAATCCATTCCCATAATTATTTCAAAATCAGAACTATCCAATGGAAGTAGATCTATAACTATATCTTGAGGCTCCACAGTCAAAACACAATCACGAAAAGTATCTTCAGCTACAACCATATCCCCCATAGGCATATAAATACCCAACCCACATCTAAACGAGTACATGGTCTATTCAGGTATATAACAAAAGCATAGGACACAAAATAATGTGTGAAACCAGGATCAATCAAAACATAAGCACTTCTATCAGTAACAGAAAGTGTACCTGTCACCACATCTGGAGTAATCTGAGCTTCTTTCATTGTAAAAACTCATCCACCTGTCCTGGAACTACTAGTTTGTCCTCTGCCCATACTTTTCACTTCACTGCCTGGAGATAACATTCTTCTTGCTACTTCACTATGTGTTGCTGGTGTCTCTGCCAACTGCGGACAATTCTTCTTAATATGCCCCACTTGATGACAGTGGTAGCATTCCAATCCCTTAAGCTTAGGACACTCAGACTTATAATGCCCTTCCCTTTTACAAAAGAAACATGTAATAACTCTCGTCGATGCCTCACCCTTTCCTGACCTCCTAACCAGACTAGAAGATTCTCCACCCCTAGTATCTCTGCTAAATCTCCCCAGACCTCTACCACTATCTCCACCACCTCTCTGAAATTTATGAGGTTCTATCTTAACACTTCCACCCTCACCTCCCTTAGACTGAAATGCATCAAATCTACTTTTATTAAAACTCTCTCTACTCGCCACCCCTTGGTTTATTTGACTTTCTGCTATCGTGGTTTTGTTTACCAGAGAAGCATAATCTTCTAACTCATAAGTGGCCACTCTATTTTGAATAGTCCAAATCAGTCCATCTTGAATCTTACTACATTTATCTTCTTCATTCTCCACATATTTAGTAGCAAATCTAGGCAAAGCAGTAAATTTAGCCTCATACTCCCTCACAGACATTTTCCTTTAGGTCAAATTTATAAATTCCCTCAACTTCTCCCTTCTATAAACTTTAGGGAAATACTTAACATACAAAGCTTTAATAAATTCAGCCTAAGTAATAACATCAGTACCTTCCATCCTGGGCACCAAATGGTTGTTGGCTTCCCACCAATATTTGGCCTCTCCTTTCAACTTAAACACAACTAGATTCACTTTTTGGTTATCTGGAACCTTTATAACTGCAAAGATAGTTTCTAGATCCCTGACCCACATCTCAGCTTCCGTAGGTTCAACTGACCCTGAATATTCTGGAGGATTTAACTTCAGAAACTTCTCATTCATGGAATCTTTCATTTCCTTCCTTTCCTCTTTCTTAATCCTAGCCATAGTCTTTGATTCTAGATATCTAGCCTGTTGTTCTGACATTTGCGCCATATTTATTTCTTGTTGCTCTGCCATCCTCGTCATTGCATGTGCCATTATTTGCATCTCTATAGGTTGCTCTTGCTCTCTAGCCCTTCCAGCAACACTTTGCTCTACTTCAGTATTCTCTGTACGAGAAGCCAATCCCTCTTCTCTATGTTGTCCATTCCCAGGTTAGATATGGAATTATCTATAATACAACAAAGTTCTAACAACCAATATAAACAGTTTATGATACTAACTATTGGTTAGTACATAAAGAATTCATAAATATAAAATCAACTCAATACTGCCATCTAATCGTCACACACGTTCAAAATTAATAACCACGCTCTGATACCACTAATTGTCACACCCCAAAGAAAATATCCATACTAATCATTTGTTATTAGAATAATTGGATCATAATCTTGATCCCATTGGAAAATATACTTCATTTATCAATATTTTTTTGCATACTGTGCATAATGAACATAATATTATTACTATACCATAATGAAATCAATATCAGAGTCATAATTAAGCGGACATACAATACTATGATTAATTATGATAAAATTTCACAATCATCAACTCAATCCATACTAACGCAATATATACAATGTGTGAGTATATTAAAATCTTCAGTGTGACAAAGAAAAAATCCCCATATTTAAACCCCAGCTCTTTCCAACGGTGCAACTCTTAAAGTTACCGATCATATGGTATCCTAGCTGGCATCATACAAACCTGAAATTGTTAAAATTTAAACTGTAAGAATTAAGCTTAGTGATGTACTCCTTCCCTACAATGAAATAACAATTCTATATTGAATATTTGGATATAAAATCCGAACAATCCATCCCATTGGCAATAACAAATCCTGGATGATAAGATCCAAATAATTCTGCCCATTGGCAATAATAAATCCTTGAACATGAGTTCCAACAAATCCTTGTCATAAGACGAATCAAATCATTGGATCTTTGTCCAATTCCAATCCTGGATCATAAGACCCAAACAAATCCTGGATATTTGAATATCCAAACAAATCCTGAATACCGAAGTATTCAAACAAATCCTTCTCTTAGAGCTATATTCATATATCTGCATATATGAGACAATTATAAGTACACTCACCTTGGAAATTTAACAAGCTTTCCCTTTTCCTTTATCTGGCTCTTGTTCAGTCGGTTCTTCTTCTCTTACTATAACTCTTAAAATATTAGTATCATCATAAGGATATTAATGATTCAAAGAACAACTTCAACATAACTCAATTCATAAGCATCATATGATTCAATTCAAATCATTCATCATACATGAAGTCCCATCTAGACTCAGGTAATGACATCTAACATATTCAAATTACAACCCAAACCTACCTTAATTATTCTTGGTAATCCAATCCTTATCATATTAGGTTTCCAACACAAAAGACGACACATCATTATGAGTTTCCTAGAGCAAGATATGCCCATTTCTTTACCACATAGCAAATCCTCCCTATAGGCTCATCTATTGTTCAGTCATCTTCCAAGAATTTTCATAATTTTTATATATCATAACTTTCTATGATATTTCACCAAATTTTAAAAAAAAAAATTTAATAAAACAAGATTAAAATTTCATAATTTTCAGGATTCATTTGCTATGTCAAGCAAAACATCAAACATAGGGTATGCATATTTACTCTTTTGGGGAAGATTTCATACACGAACTTCAAACCATCACCCAAGATTCATTTCTTGGTATTCTTACTTGATTTTCGGATATGATATACATATATGAGTCTATTTTAATATCCAATTGGAATCAATCAATTTCAGTAAGTATACAAAACGATATGATAGTTTGAATACACAAGGTTTCTAAATAAAGCAATTTCAAGGGTTTACACATTCAAGTTTGCTTAAACATGCATCTATCCATGAGTACACAGCAAGACATGAAATTTCAGTAAAAAAATGATTATTTCTATCATTTAAATCAGAAATACAAAAAAATCAAACAAGATTTATGGATGGAATTACCTTAGGGGCTTTTATGTAATTTTCTATAAATTTTTCTTCAATTTCTCCTCACACTTTCTTCCTAAACTTCAAAACTCTCTTTCCTTAGGTTAAAACTCTTCCATGGCTGAAATATGCTGAGGGAAGAGCTTAATTAAAGGGTTATAAGTCGGCATAAGGCCACCCCCCTTGGTCCAATCAAAATATAACATGTGGCATCATATGAAATAAAATATCATTTAAGGCTAATTGACTACTTTACCCCCTGTTCGTAAAAAAACAATATCTTCCTACTCGGATGTCCATTCGATGAATCGTTTGTTGTGTTACAAACCTAACTAATATATCTACAAATATCTATTTTATAACTCAAGTCAATCATTATATTGTAATAGTAAAAACTTGCCTCCAACATGAACATTCTCACCAAAAACATCAAAATTTGCTGTTTGTAACTAATTCAATATTTCATACTTTATGAAAGTAGAATTAGACTAAATACAATGACTTAACATCATATATAATAATAACATATTATCCATATCACATAATCTAATCATAATTTAAACATAATTTATCATAATTATATTCGGGTTGTCACTGTGGGCTTCAATTTTCACCATCGATCGATCGATCATAAGGGATCGATCGATCGATCCCCTGTTTGCTGCAAATATTTTGGCTTTTATTTTATTTTTCCTTTTCCTTTCTATTTTATTTCCCACTTACTATATAAAGAATTTTTGTCTTAAATATCAGATATTAAGAGTTAGAATAGATTTTAGGTTAGAATAGCTTAGGGTTTGGGTGATTTTGGAGAGTTCTTCTTCCTTTCTTCTTGGATTGACACCCTTTTGAGTTTATAAGTTGACTATTCATTCACCCTCTCCATTAACATAGTGTGTATTTACTTATTTCATGCTTTCTAGTTAATTTACATTCTTTGATAGTTAGGTTTATGTGCTTTCTTCCCCTGCTTTCTTGTGTAACTTTACCGCGTTTATTTACCGCTTTTTATCATGCTTTCTAGATAATTTAGTCTAGGTTGAATTTGAATGGAACTCACTCGGGTTGACGTGTTGCTTTGCTTTGGTGATGGTGTTTACGGGTCTATTTAGGGTGCGTTGTCCTAGTTATTGCGCCTAGGAGATTTGATGGGGCATATCATGTATGTCCCGTGCATACGACCTTTCGTGCGTAATTTTCGGGGTATTTGTTGATGCCAAAATCTAATTAGGATTTTATGTGGATTTAGGGGCGTGACAACCCTTGGTTCAATTATTAGTCCAAACGAGACACACCCATAATAACTCGTCGACCCATGTATCCATTTTATACTAATTAACTCGGGTGAGGGATATTCGACGCAACCTATAGTTTTTACTCGCTTTATTAGTCTAGTTTCAATACACTCGCCTAGATTAATATTTTCCCTTATTGTATCTTTTCATTTTTAGTTTATAATCTATCTTTTACACTTTTATTTTTGGAGTACTAAATCAAATAAATTCTAGCAACTCGTCCCTGTGGATCTTTCGATACCCGACTTACCATTGTACTTTCCTCGTAAGTGTAGTCGTAATTTAGGTTTTTGCATTATCGCGGTGAAACGAAAACAACGACTATGCCCTCACATGAGCACACCTTTCACGCGCTTAATCATTAACATAAGCAAATCAAGAAACACATGCAACTTTAAACAAGAACGCGAGACCACACGCATACGCAAACTGGTATGGGATAAAGGTGAAATCGAGGAAGAGTGCGCCCACATACCGCGACGCATCAACCACAACTGGCCTAACCTGCATCACTACTGAGCTTGCACAATGCTACACCCAAATCAAAATTGATCAACACTTTCCATTACCAGGATCAAAGGGGGCACCAAAATGCGACGAATCAGGCAATTTTCATGCCGAAAGAAAATAATTATTTCCGACAATAAATCGAACTAAACGGAGTAGGAACCCATGATGTACACTTAAAGTCTTTAAATCTCACCGATACTTGTTAAGCATCTTATACTTGCCACATACCCTAGCTTGTCCTCCTGATCCTGACGAGTCCTAACCACGAATCATCCATCCATGCTGGACGGACATGATACAAATCCACTTTCTTCGGGAAACTGAAACGCTAGGCTTCCCTCCTTAAGACTAATGTCATATTTCCATCATTGGTAAGCATGACGATCCTAAATCAAGGTGAAGTTACTTCTCTTGCCACTTATCACTAGTTACCGACCTATCACAGCTAGGCCCCCAAAATTTTAATACGCGATAGCTGACCTCATTTTTTTTAGATCATTATCATCAAGTGAAATACAACACTCACATAGTTTCAAACTTTCAACTCATGAACCATTGCTACCACCCTGCATGACCCAACCTTGTAATCATTCTATTGGAATCTCGACCTTCAAGCATCACTCATGCCTAATGATTTTCCTCAACAGAGTCAAATTTTGGAAAGGGTATTTAGAGACCTTTAAAAATCCTTGGGCCGATTTTGGGTTTGGGAGTTTATTGTGGTCAAACGAGGCTCCGAAGCGCCCTTCGTTCTTTTAGACAAGAGGGGAACAGATCGTTCGTCAGAACCATAGGGCCCATTCATGCATGGGATAAAACCTTAGAAAGATTATGCAGGGCCCTTCGATGTTCCAGAGATATTAACTCAGTTCAGAGAATTAACAATGTCAAACGGGGCCCGAAAGCGCCCGATGACCGCGAGATCAGTTATTGAGGGAAAATGGGTCGTTCGTAAGAACTGTAAGGCCGATTCGCACATGTGACAGACCATTAAAAAGGGGATTCGGGGCCCTTCAAAGATCCAATTAGATGTCGTTCTGGTGAGAAAGTTGACCGACAGTCAAACGAGGCCCGGGAGTGTCCGGTGGCCTCCAAACAGTATTAGGAATATAATCTAGGGTTTATGGTAAAAGAGGAAGTGTGGAGGACTTAAGGAGATGTGTAAGGACATAATTCTCATGTTCGTTATCTTACAGTTTTGTATGTCATACGCCGCTACATTCAGCTAAATCTGGCACGTCTCTACACGATCGCTCACGACGGCCTCTATCCGAATTCCAAGCATCAAGCATTCAACAACTCCTAAATGTGTCCCTCATCTGCCACAACGATTTCACGTTCCTTGATTTTAGGCACAGAATGCGAGTGGAACGCAAGGGAAGTCAAAACAGTGAAACAAGGCTTGATAGGGAAGTTCAAGGGCATTTTCGTAATTTCACATCCATAGTTCGGAGGTCTGGTCAATTGGAAAGTTGAAGGGCTCGCCGCAACGAAGATACTGGAAGAAACGGCACCTCAATCTGAGCTACGATGAAGAAGTTATGACCTTTTGAAGTTGGAGAAAATTCCTTGAAGAATGCTGTTTTTTTAACCCCATACCAGAATGGTACAACCAAACCGGTTCGGTGTACCCCAGATGGGGTTCGGTGTACCTGTACGCTGATAAGATTTTTAGAGTTTTAAAAAAGCGGAACTCTTCATATTTTTTCCTATAAATACCAACTTCGGGGGAGTTGTTTTGCAAGACTTTAGGAGAGGAATTTGAGAGTCCAAATACACCTAGTCTTCATATTTTTGAGTCCCAAGACTCATGTTTTGATTCACACATCCTTGCCAATCCTTTGTGAATCCTTTTGCAACCCAAGAACACAACTTTGGTTTGTTCAACCCTTGTGGAGGAGACCGTTCTTCTTCTTCATTGCAGCCCTACTGGAAAAGGATAATTCCAGCCGCGACTACAGAATCCGATACCCGAGGGTAATTCTTAGTCAACTTGTATTTTCATTGTAATCCGATTGTAAGCCGTTTTCTTACAAATTATAGTGAAAATAAATGGTTTTGCCCCTGAGGGGGATTTTTCCTTAATTGCATGTGTTTGAATGTTCTTGCGTAGATTATCTATTTATTCAATCACATACTGCTGCATGTTTAGGGTTTGTTTGTGTTAAAAGGGTTTTATATATAATTTGAAATTTTGAGGTTTGTTCAAATTGGTATCAGAGCAGGTTACGCTAATCTATCGCGTATTCCTATTTTCCGCAAAATTTTTCTAAGATATCAATTTTCTGAAAAAAAAATTGATTTTTGAAAAAGTGCGTGTTCAAATGGAGAAGTTATATAATAAAGTGCCTATTTTTGAAAAAGTTCACGACCATGCTGAGAATTTAAAAACTTTGAATTTGAAACTTTGCAAAAGAATTAAAGTTTTGGAAAAAGAAAATTCTCGTTTTAAATTTGCGATGGATCTTTTGCAAACGGTTCAAAATCAAAGAGATTTTTATCGTGAAAAATTTATTTCCTTGGACCATGACTTTGTTTCTTTAAAATTGTCCAAGAAGGAGAGTGATGAAAGGGTCCTATTTTTAGAGAAATAATTGGAGGACCTTAAAAATTCAATGGTTTGTGTTTGTGCCAAAGATGAAAGAAATATTTTAATCAATGAGTTTGTGGCACGTGAAGAGACTCTTAGGGAAAAGTTTGCTTTAATTGAGGGGGAGAGGGATACCCTTTTAGAAATTGTTGAAAATTTGAAAAAGCAATCCCTGTCTTGGGAAGAGTCTAGTTTGTTGCTTGAATCAAATATTTTGAAGTTGAAAAATGATTTAAACGATTCAAGTAGCTTTGATTGTGATGGTAATGGATCATCTTGTTCTCATGCTTCTAGTGCTAAAGCCAAAACCATTATTTGTTTTAGAGGGTCAATTAATCCCATGGAATTTAGAAAAGATCACACTTTAGGTAACATTCCTCCCGTTTACACATGTTCACATTGTGGTAGGAAAGGTCACCTTAGGAGAATTTGTTTTGATCTTGGAAGAGGTCCTAGGAATTCAAAGTCTAGTGTTTTGTTGGTTTCCAAAACCCCTTGTCGACGTGTTTTATCCATTTGGGTTAGGAAATCACTTTTGGATACACTAGATTTTAGAATAGTTGATTCCCGTTTGCTTGCACATGATTCTTCTCTTGCCATATCATATAGATGATTGTGTTTGCATGTTTGTCATACGCTAGTTTTCGTTTCATGATCTTTATGTTTGCTAGCGTTGTGACATGTACTTTTTGTATAGATTTTTATTTTTGAAAATTTTTGAAAAATACAAAAAGATTTTATTTTGATAAAATTTTTGAAAAATCCAAAAAGATTTCTGCATTTGCTTCTTTTATGGATGAGCATGTAAGATAGCCAAGTCACAACTTCATTCCACATATCCATGTGACTGTTTGATAGAGATTTGAGAGGCTACACCATTTCATCCATGTGCTTTACATTGATTGGAGTCTTTGAGATGTAATTAGTGATATCTTCCTACATGTTTGACTCCTATATCCTTTATTGCACACATGCACGGCTATATTTGATTATTGCACTTGTCTATCTCATGTTGGCTTGCTTGTTTTCATCTCAATCCTGTCTATACAATGTACAATATGCGATAAAACTTGACAAGATTGGAATGCATGTAAAAACCGTTTTGGTGAGACTGTGTGTTTTTGTATAACAGGGAGGGGCTGCGAAAGGTAATCATCTATCCTTTGCGCAAAAGCCACCGTTAAAAAGGACCTAAAAAATGGAGGAATTTTAATATCCGAGGTCCAAAGAGGATAAAAGAGCCCGAAAAAAATTTAAAGGCAATAAAAAGCAATTCATGCCAAATATGGGCCACTTAGGTTTCACCATCAATTCTCCAAAGTTTGAGAATTTAGAATGCCTCTATTCAATACAATATCTGAGGGAGTTTGGTTGGAGAATCTAAACGGGTTTGCACTTCCTTGAAAGTCCTGAAAAAGCATAAAATCATTTTGGACGTTATTGGTGTGAAAATCATTTTGAGCTTTAATTTGTTGATTTGATTGAGTCAATATCTTATATTGTCACTCTTTTACACCAAAGGAAGCATTTGAGTTCATTCGCTAGGAATATACAATATTCATCGTGCACATATGTCATGTTTGTATGCATTGATTTTCCTATCGAGTTTGATCACACCACTTCTTTTACGCTATCATTGACTTGGTTGCTTTCTGTTTATTCATGGTGTGTTTTTATCCTAGTGACACCCCGCACTTGCTTATTTGATTTATTTCTCTAATTTGTCCATTTAGGGACATCATAAAAAGGGGGAGAAAGAATTATCATATTATGGGGGAGTTTGAATTCTGGGGGAGTTTTTGAGATGTTGCTTATATTTTTATCATATATTGATATCCATGTTATCTCATTTCAAACTCGATATGTCACGTGGTTGTTGCTTTGTCTCATGTGTGTAGGTATGAAGATTGAAGATCTATATGTTGCACACCCTGATGAGAAAAGTTTTGAGATTCCTGAAGAATTGAAGAACAAACGATGAAGACTATTCATTTGTACCTTTTCCAGTTTTGGGCTCATGGGAGGGTAGATTTGTATAGGCAATTTCATATTTCATAATTCGGATTTTTATGTATGTACCGGCATAGACATAGGGGGAGATTTGTAAGGACATAATTCTCATGTTCGTTATCTTACAGTTTTGTATGTCATACGCCGCTACATTCAGCTAAATCTGGCACGTCTCTACACGATCGCTCACGACGGCCTCTATCCGAATTCCAAGCATCAAGCATTCAACAACTCCTAAATGTGTCCCTCATCTGCCACAACGATTTCACGTTCCTTGATTTTAGGCACAGAATGCGAGTGGAACGCAAGGGAAGTCAAAACAGTGAAACAAGGCTTGATAGGGAAGTTCAAGGGCATTTTCGTAATTTCACATCCATAGTTCGGAGGTCTGGTCAACTGGAAAGTTGAAGGGCTCGCCGCAACGAAGATACTGGAAGAAACGACACCTCAATCTGAGCTACGATGAAGAAGTTATGACCTTTTGAAGTTGGAGAAAATTCCTTGAAGAATGCTGTTTTTTAACCCCATACCAGAATGGTACAACCAAACCGGTTCGGTGTACCCCAGATGGGGTTCGGTGTACCTATACGCTGATAAGATTTTTAGAGTTTTAAAAAAGCGGAACTCTTCATATTTTTTCCTATAAATACCAACTTCGAGGGAGTTGTTTTGCAAGACTTTAAGAGACGAATTTGAGAGTCCAAATACACCTAGTCTTCATATTTTTGAGTCCCAAGACTCATGTTTTGATTCACACATCCTTGCCAATCCTTTGTGAATCCTTTTGCAACCCAAGAACACAACTTTGGTTTGTTCAACCCTTGTGGAGGAGACCGTTCTTCTTCTTCATTGCAGCCCTACTGGAAAGGGATAATTCCAGCCGCAACTACAGAATCCGATACCCGAGGGTAATTCTTAGTCAACTTGTATTTTCATTGTAATCCGATTGTTAGCCGTTTTCTTACAAATTATAGTGAAAATAAATGGTTTTGCCCCTGAGGGGGATTTTTCCTTAATTGCATGTGTTTGAATGTTCTTGCGTAGATTATCTATTTATTCAATCACATACTGCTGCATGTTTAGGGTTTGTTTGTGTTAAAAGGGTTTTATATATAATTTGATCATTTGAACGCGAGCACACACGTTTCTCAAGATGCTTAATGGGGGGTCCTAGAATGGGGTGTCTAGACATATATATGGTTGATTAAAGTGAAGTTTGGTTCCACTATTAGAAGTGTCAAAAATTATTTGGTGAATGAAAAATTGTAAAAGTAATCAAACAAAACAATGTCCAAGGGCACCAATAAATCAATTCATGAATGGCTAATATGGTAATCTCTTTAGAAAAATAAAGTTGAGCAATGCAAACACATAAATTTTGTCAAAATAGGAGAGGGAATTATAGAAAATCATAATGGTAATTTTGTGTATATAGGCTCAAGATCCAATACAATCTTTGTTTAAATGGACATACAAGCCTTTACACAATATATTGTTTATTAGACATTCAGTCCCTCACAAAAAAAGAATGGAAAAAGGGAAATTTCAGTAATAATTTATAGGTGGTGCCGGAAGAATATCACCCATATGGTATCCGATCACTCTCAAAAGTCTGCATTTGTACTAGACAAGTTAGAGACTTGGGGTGGTTAGCAATGCCTATTTTTCAACATGTTGGTCATCATTAAGGGCAAAAGGATGGGTGAGGTAAAATTCTTCCATCGAGTTTGCATTAGTTGGGTCATACACCAGACACATTGATGTTAGGGAAGTCCTTAGCAATGGGATTTTAACTCCTCATTAGGTTTTAAGTCGCGTGATTCGCAAGCATTTTGCAACTTTACTTGTAATTCTTAATGTACTTATTTCTTAACAACAAATTTTTTGACACAATTCTTGATAAAAAAAATGAAAATAAAAATAAAACTAATGATAATGATAATGGAAAAAATAAATAATTTAATTAAAACTGGAGAAAAATAAACATAAATTCTGCAGTGAAAAGCTTAGGGCTTTTAAAAATATTTTTGTAGAGATAAATGGATAAATTTGATACCACCTAAGTACCTAATGTATGTGAATTCCTGCATAGAAAAGTATCCCTTTTTCACTATTTCATCACAAATCGAAGTCAAGTTGGACAAATAATTAGATGTTTTAGATTGCTTAAAATCTATTTGTGCTTCTCATAGAATAAGCCCCTAGGTACATCTAGTTGATGGAGGGTGAATATGAAAGGCTTCCTCACGACGAGAATTTTATATCAAAGAAGCTACGAATTATTTTAACCCAACATAAGTGTATGTATTACACCCCAATTATACATAACCACATTACACCCAGACTGTATAAAAAATAACTATATAATAAATTCAATTAAAAAATGAGGTAGTTCATAATTGAAATGAACTCTCCAACTTACTCAAGTTAAATTTTGATTTTCTCTTCTCTGATACGTAAAAAAAAGTGTAAAGTTTAATTGGCCCTTTACTAACAATTAAAAGAAATAGTACCCACCATATTCATATAGTCCAACTTTATTATTAAATATAATTATAGAATTAGCAAATAATCAAGGTATGATCACCACCTACGAAACGAAATTCATTAGCTCTACTACTACGTAATGTGTGGTCATATAATTCATTTTTTTGGTGTTTATAACTTCTAAATCAAAGCTATAAATCACAATACTCCGATCCACTTATTAAAAAACTAAAGTAAACCTTACTTAACCTATATAAATAACTTCTAAATCTGACAATAAATTAATAATTAGAACTTTTATATAGATATATTACCCCCATACACTGTAACGTGCATATCTAATATATATATATAGAGTCCCCCCAACCTGCGGCTCTAAGTGGGTTTTAAACATTTCAAGGTACCCATGAAAAAAAACTAGATCAAAATGATTTATTTTGCTATTATAGAAAAATGGGTCAATGTTTCACTATCAATTGACCCATTTTTTTATTAGCAAAAAAAGTCCCTTTAATCTAATTTTTTCATGGGTACCCTGAAATGTTTAAAATCCATACAAAAAATCAACCTCATTTTTTTTGGTATTAAAAAAAATGATTTGCACCGTGCGGACCTATATATATATATATATTGAAGAGATATTTATGTGAGTTTTTGTTTCGAAATTGAAATAATTCGGTATCATTTGCTATTTGTTGATGAAATAGTTATGACATTCGTTGTCAATTCGAAATAGTTGATTGAATTTGGTAAATACAGATATTGTACGCACAAACCAAACAAAAAACTGTAAAATACCAAGAAGATGAATTAAATAAATGTTATTTCTATACCAACGAATCTCAACACCTAACCAAAATCCAAGAATATACAATATAGTATTGGTAAATTCCTTTTTTTCCACTACGGCTGAACAACTACAACAAAGGCATGGTATGATTGTATTGCAAAGTGGGGTTCTATTTTTACCTTTGACCTTTCTTACGAGATATATACACCCTAAAATATAAAACTAATATGTCCTCATAAATTATAAGTTGCAACAAAATCCACACCCAGCATATGTTGTACGAACGACTCGAGAGGTGTATAATATTCTTAGTAAATTAAACATCTAAGAGTAAAATTTAACTAAAAAATTAGAGAAGAACATATTAAAAGAAGTGTAAAAATTAAGAAAGATTGGTGCAATTAAACTTAAAAAAGTTATAATATAACAAACCAACACGTGAGAGAAAAATCTAACAATGAATAATTAGAAAGCCACAATATTTGGTATAATTTTAGTAGTCATAAGAAATTGTATGCAAATGGAAAAAGAAAAAAAAACACCATAATTTTCAAATTAATTCAATATATATATTTTTTAAATCTTAAACTCAATTCAATCTTACCAAAAGAAAAAACTTTTAGGCATAAACCATGCAAGACATTAAAATAACGCTTATCTAATAAAATCTATTTCTTTTTATCACCAACGAATCCCAACAATATAAAACATATGAAACACATTTATACAAAAATTTTAGTTAAATTAAATTTACCCACCTAACAAAAACTTGCCTCGAATAAATAAAATTTGAAATTTTTAATAATTGATCTATTTTGCTTTATCCTTTGCTTCAGATCATAACAAATAAGAAGGTCAAGAAGATTGGGGGAACACCAAAGTCAATATATGTTATTAATTTGTTATCACCTTTAATCAACCGAGTTGTAAAAAATCAATGCACCAATTGATTCATCAAGAGCTTGGATTTATAATTCCATCTTTTGTTTTTTTAATTATTGAACCTCAAATTATGGTTGGAGTTTTTTGTAGGAAATTCCAAACAATAAGAATTGATCCAACTACTGAACGATAAAGGGATACAAAAAGAGGGAGACCGAAAAAACAAAAATAATTAAGAGAGAAATGAGAATAAGAGGCTAATCATCATAGAGAGAGAAAGAAAGAGTCAGGAAACTGTATGGATACCATGTAGGGACATAAATATGAGAAAAAGAAAGGGGGAGAGAGAGATACCGAAGGCTTATAGAATTTTGTGGATAAGAAGACAAAAGGATAAGCCATGAAGGAGAGATGAATCAGAAAACACATGACAAATTGCCTTAATTACATCTAGATTTTGAAGCCACCTGACAAATTTAAGCTTGGAGACGCCATATATATATATATATATATATATATATATATATATATATATATATATATATATATATATATATATATATATATTAGATACTCATCGTTTAATTATTAGTACCTGATCATTCCTATATATTTAAAAATATAATAATATAATAAGTGGAGCCATGGATCTCTTAGAGATGATTGAATCTTAGGCTTAAGAAACTTCCTTCATCACTTTTTTATTTAGCTCAATGAACAAATATATCTATAAACAAATATAAGATCCTTTTGAAATATGAATCATGTTGTGTAAATACCTTATATATATTTATGAATACATTGTAATGTTAGTCCATTATACGAAATAAGAATTATGGTGAGTTGGATTCGGCTCGATCACAGAAGATTTTATTTTTATTCTAGTATGATTGAACAGTTCACGACCTATATAGGGAGTTGACATACTATAAGTATAGCTTTGTTTACGAACTTAGTAGTTTATCTTGACTACGGTAACAAACCTAATGGTTCAAAAATGTGTCTGATAGTTCAAGAAATATTATACTGATACACCAGAAATGCATTGAACAAGGCAAAGGCCAAATTCTAGTCTAGGTGATGACTAGATTAGACTTTCACAATCCCGCGCTTTGAAAAGGGGGCATAGAGTGCTAATCCCTATGCATATGTGAATTATAATATTCAAATTATTATTATTTTGATTTCTATAGGTTAGATTCAATTTCATTGGATAAATAATCTTGGTAGGTTGGGCAATCGTTGTGTGAATATTTTGAGATCATATTCGAAAGGAATTCACATTGAGGAGATATTTTGGATTATAATACCCTCTTGATAGACTTTTACATTTTGATTATACCACTAAACTTTCCAGTGGATCTCTAAGATTTCCCACACATACATTTCACCAAATTTCACTAATTTTTTTATCTACAATATTTCCCACACACAGAGCTTTATTTGGGTGGACCATATACTAGAAGATCAAAGATGGTTAGTTTATATACAAATGGATTTGCGATGGTGAATCATCAATTTATCATACTTTTCATCTTTGTCTCATATATTGGATCACCTATAAGATTTGCAAAGATATGGTGATCTAAACCTTAGATATAGTTTATGTTATTTTGATTTCTAAAACATGATGAATAAAAGTCATTTGGACATAAAAAAATATATGTCAATACCATAAATTAACAATATAGGTAATAATTAAGAATTCATCATATTTTAAAATATCCAAGTTATCCACCATCAAACCCTAGTTCTGTATTTTTCTAGATATAGAATTGTTTATATATGGCATCATACCAACATGACTTTGTACCATTATAATGTTTATATCCATTCCACCATGGTCATATAAATATTGTTTTATGTGCATGAATCCTACAATGCTTTATTCCTTGTTATTTTTCTTTGATTTGGTAATACAATTAATTATTATATGAATCTAGTATTAAGAGGATTTTGTGAGGGTAAGTAATACATTTTCGCGGGGTTTGATTATGGTTGGAATTCAATGGAGTTTGGTAACAATTTGCTAATATTTGGAGAATATTTTCTTATTTTTATGAAATGAAGACAAATATCAAAATGGTGTAGATTTCGAAACTTGGTGAATCAATTCTCCAAACATAGAATCAATTTGTTAAAGACGATAATCGATTCTACCTTTTGAAAATTGTTTATGGTAAAGAAGATAATCAATTCTCCATTCTTAGAATCTATTCTCAACATAGATACATATTCTAAAAATGCTTTATTGATCTCTTAGGATTTTCATTTGAGATGATCATTAAAGCATCACTTTGGGAGTTCTATAAATCATGATTTTGGAAAATTCTACCTAAGGAGGGACTCTAGATCATGAAGAAGTCTACTTGAGTTACAATTCCCGTGTTTGAAGAGTTTTACATGAGGAGGAACCCTAAGCCATGTTATAAAGGGGAATATTTTCCTCTATTTGAATTATAATTGCATGTGATTATGTTTTATTGTAATTCTACAATCTATACTTTTGTTAATTTTTATCGTATCCTAATTCATTTAGATAATTAGGGACTATGAACAACATGGGTTAATTTTGACACCGGACTAGATCACGATTTTCTAAAAAATAAAAAATATTTATTATATTCTAAATTGAATTAAATCATGTAATCAATTTTTTGTACAAAATAAATTTTGGTCTTTGATTTTTTATTATGATTAAAAATATTTTTTATTTTGGAAAATGAACATAGTGAAAATAGGTAATTTAATTTGTACCAGAAATTTGGGTATTATTTTTAAATTAATTACGAAACTTAGAGTTGAATAAAGTGGGAGAGGGATTCCAAAATAACCCCCGACCCAATGATGTATCTCTTTTCATGTAGTTCATAATCATGAAAATTTAAATAAAGGGGATTATTGTTTAAAGAAATTCTATTCTTTCATTCGGTTTGGTGTGGTGACTCTTTTATGAATTAAGGATGTTATGGGGCTAATTTGTGAAACTCGAAAACTTATTGCATCGAACGAGGATATTCCTATCTCGTGTGAATGAGAAATTTACTCGTTAAAAATGAGCTTCAAATGATCCATTGAAAAGGTTACAGTAGCATTCCGTTCGAAGGTCGTTAGAAGGAAACATCGAACGAAGGACTACCGTTGTTCAAATGAGGTTGACCTCATTCGAGCGACCTTGACGAAGTCAGATTTTGGCAGTTGTACTATCACCATTTAAGACTTAGATCTGGAAGACGTGTCAACTTCTAGGAGCCTGACGAATTTGATGGGTTTTGTAGGGTATTTTATATGTTTTATGTGGGTTTTGTGTTGGTTATAAAAGAGATACGTGGGATGGTGAAATCCCACCACAATTGTCATTTTTTTAATCTCTCTCACAAGCCCACCACAATTATCTCCCTCCCCAAAGCCATTTTCATCCATTTTTTAGTAGTGCCAACCACTCTCATACCATAAAATACCCATCTCTACACATTTTGACTACATTCCAACCTCTCTTCTTCAAGAAGGAGGTAGTGGAGCAAACTTATGGAGAAACTTTGGTGGAGCTTTAAAGAATCTAAGGAATTGTAGAGCTAGAGTCTTGTATCTTAAGAGTATATGAGCTTTCAAGTCACCCATTGGTAGTTCTCCTATTAAAAAAACCAAATGTCAGATATCTTTCCAAACTTTCAAGGTTCTTCTAGCTATGAAATGGGTGTAGGATGTCCTAGATAGATGTTTATGCCAAAAATGTGTAGTTTTATTCATAAAATATTTGGTCTTGAATTAATGGGATTTTTCTTCAAAACAAACCCTAAATGGGTCTTTCATATATAAAGTAAATGGATTTTTTTATACCTTGATAACTAGAAGAAGGCATGTGAAATTATAAAGCCATGAGTTATGTAGAATAAGTGCATGATTGAGGTATTTCTAGGCTGAACACCTCCTTTAAAACATGTAGGAGTATGTAGTATGACAAAATGTGATAATGTAGACTTGAACATGCATGTTGAAATGGGATTTATCTCCAAATTAACAAGTAAAGAACACAACCTAAACATGTTAGGACTTGATGTAATGGAAATGAAATAAATGTTGAATTTACATGTGATAACAAGACATGACTATGAACTCTAGTGAAAATGGTCTTAAGGATGTTGAACATTATTTCATGTGGTAAGACATAAAATGGAAGGATATAATTTTTAACATGAAACGATAAACTTAGTATCGTGAAAATAGTTAAATTTTGTGCCGAATAAGGAATAGAAAAATAAATATTTTTCACAAAAGATAACAAAGAGGGGTAAAAAGGGGATTTTGATAAACTTGAAGGTCGTAAGGGTTAGGTGTCCTCTCGAGACCTCATCGATCCAAATTTTGGGTGAAAATGGATAAAAAATAAGTTTTGGCACGATTGCTAAAGTTATGATGCTTCAAAACCATGGATGATGAAAATGATAAAAGGGGGAATGGAATAATGTGGACATTGGATAAATGTTAAACACATAAAAACTTAGACTCGGATGACACCGAAAAAATTAAGAAGGGACTGGAGACCTGGGATTTCCAAAACCACTAGCCAGAGCATATGGTGGCGTTGTCGGCTGTGAGGATCCCGTTAAAGCGCGCAGTGTATGGAAGATTATGAGAAATAATAAAGAAAAGGAAAATTAAGCGGTTGTACTTGTAATTTAAGTAAACAATCCAATTGAAAGTAATAATTTAGACTAAAGGATAAGTGGTGAATAATTAGTCTTTAAACCCGTTAAAGGGTGGAAAAAATGAACTAAGTGTGAGTATGAGGTCACCGCTCGAGTGCATTGCATGTAGTTTCATTAATAGTAATTAAATTGTCAACATTTTCGTAATTAAATAAAATACTCGTTATGTGTTTAGTAATTCGTAGAAAAAGTATTCCTTAGTATTAATCCCCTGCTGAGTGTCCGATCACACCTACTTTTCTTTATGTTAAAAACATCACCCCCACCCAAGGTATCGCAAGTAGGAACGTTGGGTAGGATAGTAAAGCCCCAGGGGGCTACCAACGTCGTTAGAATGCTTTGTACTAATTTTTAAAAAATGGATTTTTTGTATTTGCTGTTTGGAAATCTGGACTTTATTTGGTCCTTGGCCATAATATGTAATATACAAGATGGTGCGACTTATTTTCAGTTTAATTAGCATCTTGGATAAACTCAATTTTTCATAAATATATGCTATTAAATAACTAATCTCATAGTGGCCACGTTTCTAAAAAATATAAATAGGAACTTAAACCACCAAACTCATGAGTCATATTTAAAGTTTTTTCTTAAATAAAATTACTAAATCTCCCCTACCCCTTTTAACTCATTTGCTCGGTGAAGGTTGACCCAAAAGTGACCCAAAATCAGGGTCGGGGTGTTACAAATGGTATTAGAGCAATAGGATCCTCGGGTATGACAGAGGGTTTACACTTTCTTAGTATGTTTCCCTTACCTCCTGCATAAATCATGATTAGTACTTCTTAGTAAATATCTTCCGCTATCATGTCATACGTATCATTATGTATTAACTCTCCATTTTATGTAGATGCCTCCACGTGGTGACGTCACTAGTGGTTCTGGCTCCAGCATATGGAGCAAGCCGTATGTTAGCTAGATCACTCTTTCTCTATCAACGTCAGGCCAATCCTAGAGGAACCGTCAAAAGCACCACTTTCTCATATATTCTCAAGGAATTCAAGAGGCTGAACTCGCCCACCTTTAAAGGGGCATCGAGTCCTGATACAACTGAAGCATGTTTTGACTAGGTCATGAGGGTAATGGAAATTCTAAATGTGCCAGCTGAGCACAAGGTTAAGATTGTGACATTTTAGCTGACTGAGCAGGCACAACGCTGGTGGAGTGCATACTCTGTCGGTGCCACCAAGACCATTGATTAGGATAACTTTATAGTTGCTTTCCTTGATCGGTACTTCCCACAAGAATTTAAAAATGCCAACAAAGATGAATTTCTGCAATTGATTCAGGGTAAGACTTCAGTGAATGAGTATCTGGTAAAATTCGAAAGACTGTGTAAGTACATGGACTCTATTCAGGCGGGTGAAGCTGAGAAGATAAGGGTCTTAACCTACGCATTCGGCGGATTTTGGCAGGTATGGATCTGTCCAATTATAGGACATCTGTGAACAAGGTGATAGGTTAGATATTGACGTCGAGGATAGCAAGTCTATCCGAGAGAAGAAGAGGGAACCTAATGGATCTCACTCGGGTGGTCATAAGAAGTCCCGAAGTGGGTCTTGAGGATTCTTCGCGAAGCTTAAAGCCTCTATGGGGTTTGGCTCCTTCTCATCACAGTATACCAGTGATCAAAACCCTATCGCCCCCATAGAGAGGCTCCTAGGGTGCATGAAGAGGGAATACCCCCAACGGTCGTCAGGTAGTCAACGGGGTAGCCAACAGACCATTAACTTCTTGCTGAGTTAGAGTTCTAGTTACACGATCCCCATGCAATAGCAATTGTAGTTTTCTTCTGGGTACCAGCTATCGGCTAGGCACACTATGAACGGATTGCATCCAAGTTTGGTCCAGGGTAGCTGCGGGTAGGGTCAGGTGCCCAGCGATCGAACTAATAGATTTAATCCCGGGCGTGCTTATGCAAATTCCTAGAAGATTGAACCTTCTTATGCCCCTAGAGTGTTGGAATGTATGATTCTCCTATATAGCACTTGGGTAAAGGGATTGTTTGACTATGATGCATCTCACTCTTTCGTATCTAGTTTCTTAGACTTTAGTTTTGGTTTGGTAGTGGATCGGTTTCATCCCCCATCTTCTTTGGGATTCTAATGGGCGGCGGTATAGTCCTCGATAGGGTTTGTCGTAAGTGCGTGATTATGGATGGAGACTTAGTCATAGAGTATGACCTTATCCTTATGGACATAGATGGGTTCAAGGTGACCCTGTGCATGGATTGGCTGTGATGTTATAAATCCACTATCGAATGCCATCGACACAAATTCTTAGTATCACTTCCGGATGGATCGCACCATCATTATAGTAGTGAGTAGCATGTCGATTATCCTTATAAATTCTCCACAATCCGTGAGCAGAAGAAGTATTTCGGTTGGCTGAGCAGTATGGTGGCTCAAGACGAGCCAAAAGGTATGATTTTAATTTATCCCGTGGTTCGGGAGTTTCCTGACATATTTCCAAATGATCTTCCTGGGTTGCTCCCACAATGAGAGGTGAACTTTGCGATAGAGGAACATGAGGGTGTGTCACCCATCAGTATCCCACCACATAGGATGGCCTTAAAAGAATTACAGGAATTTCAAACCCAGTTAGAGGAACTAACCCGCAAAGGCTTTATACATCTTAGTGTTTCTCCATGGGGAGCCCCGATCCTATTCGCAAAGAAAAAGGATAACTCTCTGTGACTTTGTATCGATTATCGACAGTTAAATAAGGTGATCGGGAAGAATAAATACCCTCGCACCATATCAATGACTTATTCGATCAGTTGCGTGGGGCAAGAAGATTCTAGAGGATTGATCTTCGATCTAGGTATAACTAGTTACGTGTCAGAGAGGAAGATATTCCTAAGACGACATTCCGAACATGATACGGACACTATGAGTTAGTGGTGATGACCTTCGGGTTGATGAATGCCCAACGATATTTATAAATATGATGAATCATATATACCACCCCTCTTTAGACCGATTTATTGTAGTTTTTATGGATGACATCTTGTTATACTCTGCGTTTGATATAGATTACGAGGAGCACCTCCAAGTGACTTTGCAAGTGCTCCGGGAGAACCAATTATATGCCAAGTTTAGTAAATGCAACGTCTTAATGGAATAGGTCAAGTTATTTAGACATGTGGTTTTTGGTGAGGGTATTTATGTTGACCCATCAAAGGTGGAAGCGGTATTGGAATGAAGTCAGTCAAGGACAGTCGTCAAAGTGCGCAATGATAGAGGGTGAAAAGCGGCGCGTGTCAAACGCCGATTGTTGTTTTAGTTTCACCGCCTCAATACAAACAAACCTAAGTTATGACTACACTTGCGATACAAGTATAGAGGTAAGTCGGCTATTGAATCCACAGGGAGTGTTAGATAGACTTTAATTGAATTATTAATTCAAGAATAAAAGTGAAAAAGGGTGATGTGTAAATGGAAATAAAAGAAAAGAATAAGTTAAGTCTAAATAAAGTAAAAGTGAGGATTGAATATCATCCAACCATACGGATCGAAACAACTACTAATCAAGATTCCGTCTCGAAAGCAATTTAATCGAGCATTAACAGTTAAACATAAACTTCACACAATAAGGAATTTAAGCCAAAGTTGCGAGAATAAACACTTAACCGAAAATTGGTCGCACGCGGATTAAATTCGGATTATCGCTATAAACACTAACAATGCATGACATAGAAAGTTAAACGCATAATAATCCGAATTTAATTCATGCGGGTTCAATTAAATGCAATTTTGCACAAAACCTAATTTTCGGAGCTCGGGGGCTGTTAATGGCAGAACGACGTCCCGACCCTATTTATCTAAGGGCACATAATGAACTAAACTAAATTCAAACAATTAAACTAGGAAAGTAAGAAATAAAGCAATTAAACTAATTACAAAGCATGTAAACTAATTTACAAAGCAAGGAAAAATGAAGAACAAAACTATATTAATGGTAAATGAGATGGAAAGTTCAATCTTACAAAACCAATTGGTTGTCACCCCAAGAAGAAGAGAAAATGATCTCTCCAAACCAAACCCTAACCTAAAATGTCTTCTAAAACTAAGTATATCTAAAATTACAACAAAAATGGGTTATATATTAAGTTGGGAGAAAAGAAAAGAAGAAAGAAAACAAAACAAAATATCTGCAGAAAAACAGGGATCGATCGATCGACTAAGGCCAAATTTCGACAGTCCAGAAGGGTCGATCGATCGACCAAAAGGGTCGATCGATCGATCATGCAAGGGTGAGCCAAGCAGCACACTGCATTCCTCTTTTCTTCCTCTTCTCCTCCTCTTTTGCTTTCCTTGTTTTTCCCTCCGCTAAAATTGCCGTAACTTCTTCATACGGACTCGGAATCGTGCACTGTTCATGGCCACGTGAAGCTAGCGAGGAGGGCTACAACTTTTGTGAAATGTCGGGCCAGGTGCCCAAGCTATGAAAAGATTAAAATGCCCTTGAACGTGCAATTGCATACGGAACTTCATCAAAATGCGTCTGAACTCCATACTTAGTACCTAAATACCTACAAAAGCCTAATTATACCTCATGTAGCATGTTAACAATATAAACCGAGGTTTTCTAGTTAACAGTCTTAAATATAGAGATTAAGGCACCCGAGAGGGCTAAAATGCGTAGGTTCGAGAGATGAAATACGCAATATTTGCGTATTATCACACCCCCTAACTTACACATTGCTAGTCCCTAGCAATGAAATAGGATGAAACAAGAACAACAAGTAAACCAAAAGCAGGATAAGTACAAAAATATGGTATAAACGTATAAGGCCACTTTCGCGGGCGATTCGATTGCATTTAGCGTATGCAATAAGCCGTTAAACCCCTAGGTTACCCTAGTGGACGAGTGTAGTCTTGTGAGGGTTTTCAGGGATGAAACCCACAAACATCATATGGTTTCCTCAAAATATGCCCAAACCAACATGCGAGAAGACCAACAATAACGAAAAAGATTTCATACGCATTATTAGCAAAGTGAATGAATTCACACAAAAGTACAAATCATTAACATTATAGACTGCACCTCATAGAATTGAAATATTAACATGTGGGATGGGAGTGAGCACATGCAAAGTATGATTTGGCGAAAAACTTAAATAAAACGGATACTAAATAAAGCAATCATATATTCAATCCTCACGGGCATTACACTCATCAAGCGTATTCACTTGAAATAAGGAGGTAACACAAGGAACATGCGGGCTAAAGAGTAAATGTAAATGGAAACTAGGACGCACACATGTCACAAATGAAGAACACTATATACAAAATGAAAAACGTAATCTCAATGAAAGGATACCGCACACTAAAAGAGGCGAAATGCATTTTCACAAATTATCACAACTATTATGACTTTTAAATTACATCAACCTGAGATCACATAGGACTTGCATAAGGTTGTAATGTAGGCTCGGCTAGGGTACAAAATGAAGGAATGCATGTACGGATTCAAAGTGTTCGGGATGAAAACTCGAGATAATGGAAAAATGCGAACAAGAACAAAATTGGAAAACAAGTTCAAAAACAGCATTAGATATATCATTGGGGAGAGTAATCAAAGCTTATTGAACTATACACAACATTTACAACTTTCTATTTCTTTTATTTTCTTCTTTTTCTCATTTTTCTTTTGTTTTCTTTTGCTTTTTGCTTTCTCTTTTTCTTCACTTTTTCACTACTTTTTTCTTTACATATCAAACTCTCATATGCCTAAATTGCAACCGATATCATAACAACATCATTCGATCCCGAGTAACAATCCAAACAAAGGTATGGAAAGTGTATGTATGGGCTAAAACTCCAATTTAGAGTTGGTTATGGGATTGAGGTTATGAAACGAAAGGTTATATTTAGGCTCAAAGGGGTTAACGAGGGTAAACATATAAGGGTGAGGTCAAGGCCAATATGTGTGATATAACAAAGAGGGCCTATGATCATTTCATAAAGTTTACGCAATTCTCGAGTCAAAAGAATATATGAAAATCATGATCAAGTAACATATTTCAAGTATGAACTGAATTAATGAACAATCAAATGAAAGAATAGTGAGATTACCAATGAATTCAACGTTTTCAAAGAGGAAAGAATAGTGTATACACAAACAACGAAAGGTACAAAGCTTACTCGGTGTAAGTATATACAATGCAACAAAAGATTACCGAGTTATAAAAATCTTAAACCAAACCAATAGAACAATAAAAGTGCATGTGCTCATGGGATTAAAGTTTATTTCATGAAGTTATTCATAATATCAATAAGTGACTAAAGACTAACAACTTTTAAAATCGAGAACATGCATCATTTGGTTGTCTATTGGATCGGGCAATTATTGAAATTTATCATCAGAAACAAAGGCAAAAAGCCCAAAAAAGGAGAAAAAAGAAAGAAAATCTTTTTGAAATTTTCAATTTTTCTAAGAAAAACATACTAAGTAACTAACATGTGAGCAAAAACATGGACTAAATAAAGAAATGGATAGAATATCCCACACCCCCGAACATAAAACTTGACATTGTCCTCAATGTGAATTAAGAACCAAGTTAAAGAGAGGAAAATAGCGATATTACCCAAAATTGGAGCGATCCCTATAATAACAAGTCCAAAGAATCTACAAAACAAGTTAGTACCGAGCATAGGAAAAACAAATAACAAAGAGTTAACTAATTACACTAGACTAAATTAAAAAGGAAAGAAAAAATAAAAAGAAAGAAAGAATAAAAAGCTAACTATATACAACCTACTATTTAGGCTTCTCACTAACTATACACTAGAAGTCTAAATATCTGAGGGTCCACCGCAAAAATAATTTGACTTTGGAGGATAACTGGTGTACCCTCACATACAAGCATGCCTTTTAAAAAATATGAATTTCGTTTAAACAACAGAAGGCATATGTAAGGCAGAAGAAATGAACCATCGCCAATTAAAAGTTTTGGAGGGACGATGGGGAATTTGGATTGAACGGGTGACAAAAACATGTGGGGACCGAGAAAAGAAGAAAATCCTCCCAAGGATTTAGCTAGTGGAATGGGAGATGCCGCACATGAGGGCAAAGATGCCTTCATGGAAAGCAACTCGAGCAAGTACTCCTCGTCGGTGAAAGGGTTGAATGTTTTAAAGTTCGGTACCGATTCATCAGGTACTTGTGACGGTGTGATAACGGAGAATGAAAATGAGGAGGAAAAAAATTCAAACTCAAGAGATGAGTTATCATCACTCAAATTTGGAATTTCAAAGGAGATAGTATCATTTTCAATGAAACTTTCTTCTTTGGGATCGAAAGAAGAAATCATCTCATTGCAAATTGATACTACATCCATTTCATCCTCGCTTTCATTATCAATTACAAGATGGGCCAAGTGATGGATGGTTAGTTCCAAAGTAGGCGCAAAGTCCTCATTTGGTTCAAAATATTCCTCGACTTCAAAAGTCTCGGAAGAGAAATCATCGTCGGATTCGATTAATAAATCCAAGTCTTGCTCCCAATAACGATGTTCTTCCCGATAACGTTCTTCATACCTCTCGTTATCAAGCATAAGCAAACCCTCGCCAAAAGTCATAGGCCGAGGTGCGGATGCTTGAAAATGAGGAGTTTGAAAATCATTATTGGCACAAAAGTTAAACTCATTATTATAGGAGTTTTGAAAACTATTGTAATTCATTTCAAAACGACAATTATAAGGAGGTAAAGGCCCAAAATCATTATCATCATCGTCAAAATATACGCACTCCAAAGCTTGACTTTCGTAATACTCGCCCAAAGTCATTTTTGATTTTGCAATTTTTTGGGATTCTAAGTATTGACCAAAAGTCAAAGGAGTACGAGGATTTTGAGAATTATCATAGTGATTATCGAAATGATTGGAATAAGACATGCTTACCCCAAAGAAAGGCTCGAGACGGAAATTCCACAAAGCAATGTGCGCACGGCAAAATTCAAGCATTTCTGGGCGCTCACGTGTATAAGTCCTGCAAAAAAGGTTAAAAGAAAGAATACAAATACAAAAGAAAGAATACTACAAACTAATAAGACAATTACAATCTATTACAAAACAGTCCCCGGCAACGGCGCCATTTTGATAGAGGGTAAAAAGCGGCGCGTGTCAAACGCCGATTGTTGTTTTAGTTTCACCGCCTCAATACAAACAAACCTAAGTTATGACTATACTTGCGATACAAGTATAGCGGTAAGTCGGGTATCGAATCCACAGGGAGTGTTAGATAGACTTTAATTGAATTATTAATTCAAGAATAAAAGTGAAAAAGGGTGGTGTGTAAATGGAAATAAAAGAAAAGAATAAGTTAAGTCTAAATAAAGTAAAAGTGAGGATCGGGATATAATCCAACCATACGGATCGAAACAACTACTAATCAAGATTCGGGCTTGAAAGAAATTTAATCGAGAATTAACAGTTAAACATAAACTTCACACAGTAAGGAATTTAAGCCAAAGTTCGAGAATAAACACTTAACCGAAAATTGGTCGCACGCGGATTAAATTCGTATTATCGCTATAAACACTAACAATGCATGACATAGAAAGTTAAACGCATAATAATCCGAATTTAATTCATGCGGGTTCAATTAAATGCAATTTTGCACAAAACCTAATTTTCAGAGCTCGGGGCCCGTTAATGGTGGAACGACATCCCGACCCTATTTATCTAAGGGCGCATAATGAACTAAACTAAATTCAAACAATTGAACTAGGAAAGTAAGAAATAAAGCAATTAAACTAATTACAAAGCATGGAAACTAATTTACAGAGCAAGGAAAAATGAAGAACAAAACTATATTAATGGTAAATGAGATGGAAAGTCCAATCTTACAAAACCAATTGGTTGTGGCCCCAAGAAGAAGAGAAAATGAGCTCTCCAAACCAAACCCTAACCTAAAATGTCTTCTAAAACTAAGTATATCCAAAATTACCACAAAAATGGGTTATATATTAAGTTAGGAGAAAAGAAAAGAAGAAAGAAAACAAAACAAAATATCTGCTGAAAAACAGGGATCGATCGATCGACCAAGGCCAAATTTTGGCAGTCCAAAAGGGTCGATCGATCAACTAAAAGGGTCGATTAATCGATAAAGCAGGGGTGAGCCAAGCATCACACTGCATTCCTCTTTTCTTCCTCTTCTCCTCCTCTTTTGCTTTCCTTGTTTTTCCCTCCACTGAAATCGCCGTAACTTCTTCATACGGACTCGGAATCGTGCACCATTCACGGCTACATGAATCTAGAGAGGAGGGATACAACTTTAATGAAATGGCCCAAGCTGTGAAAAGACTAAAATGCCCTTGAACGTGCAATTGTGTACGGAACTTCACCGAAATGCGTTCGAACTCCATACTTAGTACCTAAATACATACAAATGCCCAATTATACCTCTTATAGCATGTTAACAATATAAACCGAGGTTGTCTGGTTAACGGGGTTAAATATAGATATTTAGGCACCCGAGGGGGTTAAAATGCGTAGGTTCGAGAGATGAAATACGTAATATTTGCGTATTATCATGCAGCTTCTTGGGTTTGGCCGGGTAGTACCGCAGATTTGTACAAGACTTCTTAAGGGAGGCAATCCCTATCCCAATGCCTACTCGGAAGGATGTGCATTTTGAGTGGTCCGAGGAGTGCGAGTTATCATTACAGGAACTGAAGGTCATATCGAACTTCGCACCTGTTCTTATCCTTCCAAAATGGGTCAAAGGCTACACAGTGTGCGGCGATGCTTCAGGTTCGGGACTTGGGGCAGTATTGATGCAATGCGGTCGGGTAGTAGCCTATGCATCTCGCCAGTTTAAGGTGCATGAAAGGAACTACCCCACCCATGACCTAGAGTTAGCCTCCGTGGCGTTTTCACTAAAGAGTTGGAGGTACTACTTATACGGGGAACAGTTTGAGGTGTTTTTAATCACAAGAGCCTTCGGTATATATTTACATAGGGGGGTTAAACCTTCGAAAGAGAAGGTTGAAAAAGTACAACTTAAGTTGTTTAATATAATATTAAACTATCTAAATGGCTCCGAACAGTTTGTTTAAGAAACTCTTTTCTTAAAATAAATTTTAAACACAAGATGTGTAAAACAGTATGAACTAGTAATTTCAGTTATAGGTTTACCAGTTTTGAAAAACAAAACTTTAAACAAAATAAACTAACACATCCTTAAGAAAAGGATGAGAGTAAGAGGAAGTATACACAAGAAATTTTAATGTGGTAAAACCCCACCTAATTGGGGAAACATCAACGGTGACCTCTACGCCACAAATGTAAAAAGTCCACTAAAAATGAGTAACAAATTATAAGCTATATAACAATCAAGACACACAATCAAACCAAAACTAAGTTCAGAAATGTACCAACTCCTCTAGCATTTTCTGATTTCTCTCAAGATTCTGATGTTGCTGATGTTATCCCAGCTTTGTAACTTTACTCCTTTTAGCTTTACGTTGACTCTAAAAATCCAATATCTCAATACCAACACTTTTCAGTATAGTAGTGTGAAGGTGTATGTGGTGTAGTGCTCTAAACTCATGCATGCAACTCACACACACTTAATAACAGACAATATGAGTATCAAATTACATACAGATCTCTCAAGATGCAAGTGTTTCTAAAATCAACTTAGTGCAATAAATCAGACTTTGAATCTTTCAAATAATCGCAGATCAAGAGGGAATCTTTCTATACAAACTAGCCAAGATCCTATACACTTTCTTTATTTGAAAACATTAACTTATTTAACAAAAAATGAAATAATTTTGAAAGTGAAAACCTCAATCAAGATCCCAAACTATATCTAAGTTTGAAAGTTTGAGTAAGTTGAAATAAGAAAGGGTTTTGTTGGTTTAGGGTTTGAAAACAACATTTATTTTGAAAACAACCAACAAAAATTAGATTTCTCGAAACAAGAAATTAGATCTAGCAAATAACTAATTGATTAGTATCACAAAAATCAAATCTCAAATTTCTATGCAAAGAAATAGAGACTTAATTAACGTGATTAATTTGGCAAAAGAGATATAAGACAGTAGAGGAAGAAACTTCACAAATTATGAACTAAAAACACTTAGAAAAAAAATTCTAGTTTGGATTTGGTTGAAGTTTGAGTTAGGGTTTGAAAAAAAACTCTTTGAACTCTCTCTCTATGTAACTCTTTCTCTCTCTTCTTTGTATTTTCTCTTAGAGGTTAAAATGACAAAAGTTACAAAATTGAAGACAAAGTCTCCTTATATACTGAGCGAAGAAGGATATGGAACATCGAGGGAAAATGGACGAACAAGATTAATTCGAAGTTAATCTAATGGCTACCAAGTCACTGCTTTTAAAAACGTTTTGATTGGTGCAAAATCAAACACGGGTATTAAGTGAAAACACATGAAGTTCGTTATTTATAATAGATCCAATGGTCCACAGTGAGGTTAAGTATGTGATAGGGTGAAAACACATATCTAGCCGTTATATATGCAACATGTGTAAGGCTGAGATGCAGTGTAAAACGCATGTTTTTGAATTGCTAAAAATAAAAATTGTACCCACAATATTCTCAAGCACTTTCGGTTTCTACCCAACCAGATTTTATGCCTTAAAAAAATTGTAATTCATCCCCAAAGGTTTTTAAGCCATTATTTTTAATTTCAAAAAATTGTTTTAAAATCTTAGAAATTATTTAAAATTTCGAAAAAATAGTAGAAAATTAATTTTAAGGGATTTAACTCACACACAACTAAATATAGCATGATATACTGTATGTACGCAGTCCTAGTGTGTGGTGTTGATGAGCTACCTTTAAGAACTTATAGAGGCATCATGTAGAGTCTGTGGTTCTTTGGTAACTAGGGATGGGACTCAAATTTTGTCACAATTTCCAAACTAGATGAGCACCTATATAGTATAGACTTCAGTAAGTCAAAGATATAGGGTGCTTCAAAGGTGGATGGAGTTAATGGAAGATTGTGACTTCTCAGTGAAGTACCACCCGAGAAAGGTCAATATGGTGGCCGATGCTCTCAGTTAGAAATCCAGTCACACGCTCTTAGCAATGAAATGCCACCGAGTAAAAATGTTCGGGGAACAACAAAGGTTCAACCTGCACGTGCAGTGGGGATATGATATAACATATATTTGGGGTGTGGTGGATCATCCCCTCATATAACAGAAAGTACGAGAGGCATAATCGTGTGATCCTGAGGTCAACCAGTTTCGTGACCGCAATTGGAACGGGGAAGTGTTCGACACCCTCACCGTGGACAGAGACGGCAGGGTGCGACAAAATGGGATGTTGATTTTCCTAATTATTGAGGAGCTACAGGACGAGGTGATTACAAAATCCCATCACTTATGCTTCAGTATAGACCATGGCGCCACCAATATTTATAAGTATTTATGCAAGGATTTTTGGTTGTCCGATATGAAGAGAGATGTGGAAATGTATGTTGACAAGTGCTACACATGCCAACAATTAAAGGCATAGCATAAGAAACCGGCAGGGCTATTGCAACCACTACCCATGGCTGAGTGGAAGTGGGAATAAATAATGATGGATTTCATTACAGCCTTACTACGGTCGGATCTCGGTTACGCGTAATATAGGTTATAGTAGATCGGCTCACCAAGTCTTCCTATTTTTTTCCAATCAAGACCACAGACAGTGTGGTTAAGTTGGCAAGACTGTATGTTCGGGAGATAGTCAGGTTGCATAATGTTTCGCTCTCAAGCGTATCAGACAGTGATGCCCAATTTGTTTATCAATTTTGGAGAACTTTTAACAGGAGTTAGGTACGAAACTAAACATGACTACATCGTTCCATCCTGAGAATGATGGTAAGACTGAACAGACAATAAAAATCATAGAGGACATGCTGAGAGCTTCCGCACTTGACTTCCAGGGTAATTGGGCATAAAATTTTCATCTGGCAGAGTTCGCCTATAACAACAGCTATCAGGAAAGTATTGAGATGGCCCTTTGAGGCCCTTTACGGGAGGTCATGCCGCTCACCAGTTTTTTGGTCTGAAGTGGGAGATAAACACCTCACCAATTCAGACTTCATCTAGTAAATGACTGATAAGGTACGGATAATTTGCAAGAGGATAATGACGACATAGAGACGATAGAAGAATTATGCTGACAACTTTCGAACACACTTAGAATTCTGGGTGGGTGACCACATGATGTTGAAAGTGAGAGATAGAATGGGGATCAAACGATTTGTGCAAAAAGGGGAAGCTGGACCCACGATACATCGGCCCCTTTGAGATCCTCAAGCGGATTGGAGATGTGTCATACCACAGATGTCTCGGCTACACAATGTGTTCCACGTATCCATGTAGAAGAAGTATCTCCACGATACCCACCATGTTATCGAATGGAACGTTATTGAGTTGGAGGTGGACGTCACGCTCCCCACTAGGCCAATATCCATCTTAGACCATGAACAGAGGGTCCACCACAATAATGTGATTCCATTAGTGAAGGTGTTGAAGGTGCTACTTGGGAGGATGAGTAATAAGTGCAAGAGAAACATACAGAACTCTTCCCTTAGCCATTTATTTTGATTTGTGGGACAAAATCCCCTAAGGAGGGGGGGATTGTAATACCCCGAACCAATTCTATATCTCTTTTCGTGTAATTTGTAGCCGTGATAATTTAAAAAAGAGGATTATTGTTTAAAGATCTTTTATCCTTTCATATGGTTTGGTTTAATGACTCTTTTATGAATTAGGGATTTTGTTGGGATAATCAGTGAAACTCATAAACTAATTGCATCCAACGAGATTGTGATCGTTCAAGCGAGGTTCCTGTCTCTTGCGAACGAGAAATTGACTTGTTAGAAATGAGATTCATACGATCCATTGAAAAGATTATAGTATAATGTCGTCCAAAGGTCATTGGAAGGCAACATCGAACGAAGGACTACCATCGTTCGAATGAGGTTGACCTTATTCGAGTGACCTTGGAGAAGTCTGGTTCTGGCAGTTGTGCTATCACCATTTGAGCCCTAGATTTGGAAGACGTGTCGGTTTCTTGATTCATGAGGAATCTGATGGGTTTTGTAGGATATTTCGTATGTTTTATGTGGGTTTTGTGTTGGTTATAAAAGTGAGATGTGGGATGGTGAAATCCCGGGATGGTGAAATCCCACCACTATTGCCATCTTCTTTATCTCTCTCAAGATCCCATCACACCCATCTCCCTCCTAAAAGACATTTGATCCATTTTTAAGTAGTTCCAACCACCTATAAAATACCCATCTCTAGACATTTTTACTACATTCCAAGCTCTCTTGTTCAAGAAGGAGGTAGTGGAGCAACCATGTGAAGAAACTTTAGTGGGTCATTAAAGAATCAAAGGAATTATAGAGCTAGAGTCTTGGAGCTTAGGACTATCAGAGATTTCAAGTCACCCATTGGTAGTTCTCCTCTTCAAAAACCAAAGGTAGGGTTTCTTTCCCAACTATCATGGTTATTCTAGCTATGAAATGGGTGTAGGATGTGCTAGATGGATTTTTATGCCAAAAGTGTGTAGTTTTATTCATAAGATGTTTGGTCTTCCAAAAATGGGATTTTTCTTCTAAACAAACCCTAAATGAGTCTTTTGTATATAAAGAAAATGACATTTTTACACCTTGATACTTGGAAGAAACATGTGAAATTAGAAAGCCATGAGTTTGTAGAATAAATGCATGATTTAACTATTTCTAGGTTGAAAACCTCCCTTAAACATGCAGGAGTATGTAGTATGCAAAATTTGATAATGTAGAATTAAACAAGCACTTCTGAAATGGGATTTATCTCCTAACTAACAAGTAAAGAAAAACAACCCCAAACTTGTTAGGACTCGGTATAATAGAAATGAAATAAATGTTGGAATTTACATGTGATTACAAGACAAGACAATAAATTTTAGTGAAAATGGTCGTAAGGATGTTGAACATTATTTTATGGTGTAAAAAATAAAATGGAAGGATATGGTTTTGAACATGAACTGATAAACTTCATATTCTAAAAATCGTTAAATTTTGTGCCGAGTAAGGAATAGAAAAATAAATATTTTTCACAAAAGATAACAAATAGGGATAAAAAGGGGATTTTGACAAACTTGAGGATGATAAGGGTTAGGTCTCCTCTCCAGACCTCACCGATCTAATTATGGGGTGAAAAATGGATAAAGATAAGTTTTGTCATAATTGTTAAAGTTATGATGCTTCAAAACCATGGATGATGAAAATGATAAAAGTGGGAATGGAATAATGTTGTCATTGGATAAATGTTACGTGCATAAAAAGTTAAACTCGGATGACATCGGGAAAATTAAGGAGGGATAGGATCCCTAGGGTGAAAGTCCCAAAATCACTAGACAGAGCATATGGTGGCATCACCGGCGCTGAGGAGCCCGTAAAAGCATGCGGTATTTGAAAGATTTCGAGAAATAATAAAGAAAAGGAAAATTAAGTGGTTGTACTTGTAATTTAAGTAAACAACCCAATTGAAAGAAATAATTGAGACTAAAGGATAAATGGTGAATAATTAGTCTCTAAACTCGATAAAGGGTGGAAAAACTAGGGTAAGTGTGAGCATGATCTCATCGCTCGAGTGCATTTCATATAATTGCATTAATAGGAATTAAATTTCAGCATTTTCATGATTAAATAAAATACTCATTATATGTTTAGTAATTCGTAGAAAAAGTATTTCTTAGTATTAATCTCCTGCTGAGCATTCGCTCTCACCTACTTTTCTTTATGTTAGAAACCCCACCCCCACCCGAGGTACCCCGAGTAGGAGCATTAGGTAGGATACGAGTAAACCCCCATGGGGTGAGCAACGTCATTAGAATGCTCTGTACTAATTTTCAAACAATTAACTTTTGGTATTTACACTTGGGATAATTTTACTTTATTTGGGCTATGGCTGTAATTTGTAATAATACAGGATGGCGTGACTTATTTTTAGTTTAATTAGCATCTTGGATAAACTCATTTTTTATAAATATATCCTGCTGAATAACTAATCTCGTAGTTGCCACCTTTATTTTAAATATAAACAGGAACTTAGACCACCGTACTCATGAGTCGAATTTGAAGATTTTTCTTGAATAAAATGACTAAATCTCCCCCTCTCCCTTTTAACTCATTGGCTAAGGGCGGGTTGACCTAACGGTGACAAGAAAAAATACAATGAATGTTTGCGTGAATATGTACAATAGAAATAAAAATACAATGAATGCTTGCATGAATATGTTACAAATGTTACTTCTCCATTGAATCATGCAAACAAAACTTCAAAAATGTCCTAAGTGGTAAGTAAAAAAGGACTTGATCCAAAAAATAACTTTGGAACGCCTACGTAGCCACAAATGGCATCAAAGCCTAGGTAGTTCATAAGACCAACAAGGTTGGGGACAGACCCATAATTCGAATCTAGGGCGTCTCTTTTAATTTATGAAAATGTATGTCAAATGTGTTGAAAGTGTATAAAATTGAGAGAACATACTAAATTGGAAATTATGGTATAGGCCCCCTTTTTTTGGTTTCTTATTTACAATAATATATGTGAATACATAATTATGAGAAACCTCTAAATTGAGTTGTTTTGAGTTTTCTCCGTTCAATAACATGTTTTCAAGACTAAGTGTAGATATTTGAAAGTTTTGATCATGTTCTCAAACTGGGATTCCCTTGACTATATAGTCAGTTCCTACGTGTTACTTTGATCCCATGCAAGATTTTCGTGCCTTTTAAGGGGGCATTTGGGGACTATTTTTTGTTTTCACCCTTCATTAGTATGTTTTCAAGCCTAAGTCTATCCACTTTCATGTTTTGGTCATGTTCTCGAATCGAGAGTCCTGTGACTATGCGGTTAATTGCTACATGTTACATTAGTCCAGTACGAGGTGTATGGGCCTCTTGCGGGGCAATTTGGGGGTTGTCTTGCATTTTCTTCCTTCAACGATATGTTTTCAAGCCTAAGTATACCTATTTACAATTTTTGATCATATTCTCAAACTGATATTCCCGTGACTACGCGATCAGTTATTATGTTTTACGTTGGTACCCTTTGAGGTGTTTGTGTCTCTTGCGGGGCTTTTTGGGGGATGTTTTTCATTTTCTCCCTTCAACAGCATGTTTTCATGCCTAAGTCCAGCTACTTTCATGTTTTGGTCATGTTATCGAATCGAGAGTCCCGTGGGTACGCGGTAAGTTTTTACATGTTACATTGGTCTCGTGTGAAGTGTTTGTGCCTCTTATAGGGACGTTTGTGGGATGTTTTGCATTTTCTCCCTTCAACGACATGTTTTAAATAAAAAGTCTATCTATTTACAAATTTTGGTCATGTTCTCGAACCGGGAGTTCCTTGACTATGTGGTCAGTTATTACGTATTATGTTAGTCCAGTGCAAGGTGTTCGTGCCTCTTGTAGGGCCATTTTGGGGTTGTTTAACGTCTTCTCCCTTCAATGGTATGTTTTTAAGCCTAAGTCTAACTAGTTGTAAGTTTGTTCATGTTCTAAAACTAGGAGTACGATGACTAAGCGATCAGCTGTTATGTGTTACGTTGGTCCCGTGAGAGGTGTTCGTGCATTTTACGGGACAGTTTGGGAGATATTTTGCATTTCTGCCTTTCAATGAAATGTTACCAACCCTAAGTCTTCCTATTTACAACTTTTAGTCTTGTTCTCGAATCGAGAGTCCCTCGACTAGATGCTCAGGTTCTACGTCTTATGTTAGTCTCGTATAAGGTGTTCATACCTCTTATGGGGCTGTTTACATTTTCTCCCTTTAGTGGCATGTTTTCAAGCCTAAGTCTAGTTACTTATAAGTTTTGGTCATGTTTTTGAACCGAGAGTCCCGTTAGTATGAAATCTGTTGCTACATGTTATGTTGGTCCTATGCGAGGTGTTTGTGCCTCTTACAAGGCTATTTGGGAGTTATTTTGTATTTTTCCCTTGAACGACGTGTTTTTTAGCCTATGTCTAGCAATTAACAAGTTTTGGTCATTTTCTAGAATAGGGAGTGTTATGACTATGCGATCAGTTGCTACGTGTTATGTTGGTCCCGTGTGAGCTATTCGTGCTTCTTACAGGGCCGTTTGGGGGATATTTTGTGTTTTCGCCCTTCAACATCATGTTTTCAAGCCTAAAACTATCTATTTGTAAATTTTGGTCTATGTGTTATGTTAGTCCCGTACCAGGTGTCTGTGCCTCTTACGAGGAAATTTGGGGGATGTTTGCATTTTCACCCTTCAATGGCATGTTTTCAATCCTAAGTCTAGCTGCTTGCAAGTTTTTTTCATGTTCTCAAACTGGGAGTCCCGTGATTACGTGGTCAGTTGCTACATGTTATGTTGGTCCCGTATGAGGTGTTCATGCCTCTAGCTTTAACGACATATTTTCAAGCCTAAGCCTAACTACTTGTAGATTTTGATAATGCTCTCGAACCGTGTGTCTCCTGATTACAGGCCAGTTGCTATGTGTTACTTGGTCTCGTGCGAGGTGTTCATGCCTCTTGTAAGGTAATTTGGAGGTTGTTTTGAATTTTCTCCCTTCAATGGCATGTTTTCAAATCGAAGTCTACCTATTTTAAATTTTTGGTCATGTTATCGAACTGGGAATCTTATGACTATGCGATCAGTTACGATATATTACGTTGGTCGCGTGAGAGCTGTTTGTGCCTCTTGTGAGACCGTTTGGGGGATATTTTGCATTTTCTCCCTTCAACACCATGTTTTCATGCCTAAGTCTACCTATTTGTAACTTTGGGTTATGTTCTCGAAAAGAGAGTCCCGTGACTACGCGATCAGTTGCTATATGTTACATTGTTCCCGTGCGAGGTGTTTGTGCCTCTTACAAGTTCGTTTGGGGAATTTTTTCACTTTTCCCCTTCAACAACATGCTTTCAAGACTAAGTCTAGCTACTTGTAAGTTTTTGTCATGTTCTCGAATCGAAAGCTCCGTGACTACGCGGTCAGTTGCTATGTGTTACTTGGTCCCGTGAGAGGTGTTCATGCCTCTTGTGATGCAGTTTGGGGGATATTTTTCATTTTCGTCATTCAACAGTAAGTTTTCAAGCCTAAGTCTAGCTATTGATAAGTTTTCGTCATGTTCTCGAATCGAGAGTCCCATTACTACGTTAAGTTTGTCTCTTTCTAGGTCTTCGTGCCCTTTACGGGACCATTTGGGGGGTTGTTTTGCATTTCACACTTCAATGGCATGTTTTCAAGCCTAAATCTACTTATTTACAAGTTTTGGTCATGTTTTCTAACCAATCGCCCCGTGACTACGCTATCAATTGCTACGTGTTATGTTGTTCTCGTGCGAGGTGTTCGTGCCTCTTGCGGGGTTATTTGGGGCTGTTTTGTGTTTTCTCCCTTCAATGTCATGTTTTCAAACCTAAGTCTACCTATTTGCAAGTTTTGGTCATTCTCTCTAACTGGGCATCCCATGACTACGTGTTCAGTTGGTACGTGTGACATTAATCACATTTTAATATTTGACTTAATCCAATAAAATAAATGAAAGAAAATCAACACATACCTCCACCAGAAAAAGATAAACTATAGAACACGATGAACAATGGTTCGAAGTACAATAATTTATATACCTTATATCCACCTACCCATCCCTCACAACCCTCTCTGTGTGTGTGTGTATGTTAAAGATCCTTATAATGTACTACATCCAACACAAACTTGTCAAACTAGAAATAGTTGATAAGCTTGATTTGAAAGAACAATTTCAAGTGTAATTAACATCTACCTAGTTGTAGTTTTACATATGAGTAGTGCTAAAAACACCCACTCTTAGCATGAACTACTGAATGTGTTTTAATATATTACACTTTTGTGTTAGTCACTCAACATACAATGCATTTAAAAAATATTTTGTATTAGATAGGTATTAAAAGTATGTGTTTGTATATATAATCTTAATGTATATATTAATTACATATTTACTTATCTTATCTTGTCTTATTTTTTGTTGAAAATTAGATCCACAGACAACATTAAATAATAACTTCAATTATTTACTACCCATTCATGTACTTGAGTTTGATCAATTTCAATTTTCATAATAGAACAACCTCATCACCAACTTAAAGGATATCAGTAATGCCGAAATTGAAGAACTGCACAATTTCAGTAAAAGACAATAGTTCCATATTAACATACCTTCTCAGGACACAAATGTATACATGACACCAAAATCCTTGCCTAACACTTTCTCAACAATAAATAATAAAAATCTTTTACACAACTTTTGATCTCAGGGAGCAGCCCATAAGAGAGAAGAATGTTGATGTTCGGCCAATCCTTGAGATCAAAAGTTATGTAAAAGATGGTATTTTTATTATTGAGAAAGTGTTGGCAGGGATTTTGGTATATATATATATATATATATATATATATTTGTGGCCTGAGAAGGTTTGCTAATATGGAACTCTTCTCTTTTACTAAAAATGTGTAGTTCTAACATTTTGATATTACTGATATCCTCTAAGTTGGTGATGAGGTTGTTCTGTTCTGGAAATTGAAATTGATCAAAATCAAGGACATTAGTGGGTAGGCAATAATTGAAGTTATTGGTCAATGTTGTGTATGGATCTAAATTTTTGCAATAAATAAGAAAAGAAAAAATAAGTATATATATACACACACACACATTAAGATTATATATACACACCTACTCTTAATACCTATCGAATGCCAAATGTTTTTTAAATGCATGGTACATTGATTGACTAACACATCAGTGCAATATATTAAAATAAATTCAATAGTTCATGCTAAAAGTGGGTGTTTTTATCACTTCTCATGCATAAAACTACAACTAGGTCAATTTGAATTACTGTTGAAATTGTTCTTTTAAATCAAACCCACCAACTGTTTATAGTTTGACAAGGTTATGTTGGTTGTAATCCAATCTGAGGATCTTTGATAGAGAGAGAGAGAGAGTTACGATGGACGAGGAGGGAAATATAGGGTATACCAACTCTGTAAATTCTCTAAGTTTCATTTTTAACTCCAAAAATGCAATTATATCCAGGATGGAGGTAGAAAAAAGGGCAAATTCTGGAGAAAAATGTATGTTCCTCATGGTAAGGAGCGAGTGCATCCTTTTTGGATAAGAACTGTTGATTATGAACCTAGCTGTGAATGGTTATACGAGTTGCTTGAAAGTGGTGACAAACCTGTGTGGTAACTTCCCGAACCACTTTTGTTCTTTATCTCCCAAACTAAAAGAATATGTGGCACATTAGGGATTCATTGTTGATCTAGAGAGTCGTCATTTATTGGTACTAGTGAGCATGATCTGTGGGATTAGTCTTCCCATCATAAATTTTGACCCTCGTCGCAGGGAAATTCTTCAGAGGTTTTGGTTCCTTATTTTCTCTTGAGAAAGGAGATCTTATTTGACTTAAAAGGGTTCTTATAGTTATTTATTTAGTGGACCTGGCCCCATAATGAGCTTGACTCTCATCCATCTCTCGGCAAATGAGATCACGAAGATCTTTCTTGCGACGGTCTCCTTCATGGTCTTTTATTCCCATCGCGCTCTTAAGCTGGAATTCTCCTGATCATGACGTGAACTCCTTCTTTGGCTCCAAGTCTTGCTTGCTTGGGGGCTAGGAGTTCAGTTACATAGTTTGCATTAAACCCCATGGAAAGCTTACTCCATTCTATTCCCTTGGCATTATGAATGGGCATTCTCCTTCTGTTGCAGTCATGTGGTATCCTCATATTGACGAAGATGTTGCTCATAAGCATCTACAAGATGTGAGATCTAGGTGAATCTCGATTGTGTATTGATTTCCATAGCTTGTTTGAATGTTATGACTCCTATTGGGGTGCACCTCAAACACGACTCTAGGTGATGGAGACCTAATTTCATTGTCCTGATGATTGGCATTAGAAGTCATATGACGGTTGTATGAGTGAGAGATAGCTACTAGTTTTCTCTGTTTGGCTGAGAAAAGGAAGCTCCTTCCCACAGACGGTATCAATTCTAGGTGGTAAAATCCTAGTAGTAGTCAATTTAACAAAGTAAAGTCAATAAGTAAAAGAAAATAAAAATCACACAACACAACATATATGTGGTTTGGAAACATGCCAGCCGTCATGGGATATTATATCAATTTATTGATCAACTATTGATAAAAAATAATACATTACTCTTTTCCCTGGGGCATGTGTTACATTTATAGGAAACAAAAATGGAATGAGTCGGGTTTGATTATATAGCCTTGGAATTTACTGTGATCTGGTTGAGAAAATCCAAGCCCGATATTTCCACTGATCGACTCCTCTCTTGCGATTACATTTAAGATACGATATATTACCAAGTCTGTCTGAAACATGCCAGGCTTTTCGATTAGGTTGGATAATTCCCCCACAAAAAGTATCCATAACGGAGAAAACTGACATAGTGTTTAATTTAACAAGGGAAAAATATATAATATCCCTATGGACATCCCCTTCTGGAACGCGCATGGGATTGCGTCATTTATTGAGGATCTTGGTCGTCGTTGATGTGGGGTAATATGTAGAGATATAGTCGCCAACCTATTTTGCACAAAATAGTCAAAATAAATGTTGCTGCCTCGAGAGAACGACATCTAGGATAATACTAATGCTTATGAAACCAAGTAGTTCAAGGGTTTGGGAACTAAGTTACGGAATGGGAAGGTGTTATGAACCCATCCCGTCCTTTCAGTCTCTGATAGGAACGTGTTAATCTTATCTTATTAAACTCTGTGATGTGTGTGCTTATGTGCATATATAATATAAATGGAGAATAGAATCGCTCGACTCGCGTAATGGATACAGGTGGAGCGAGGTTATCCTTAGGAGTGTTCTCAAAATAGTAATTCAAACTATAATGTAAGTGCTTGCCAATTCACAAGTCGTTATAGAAGAATGAATGACTTTATCGGACAAGACACAAGCAAGCAGTCATATAAAATATGTATTAAGAATATATAATAAGAACAAGGTAACAAATGTATATGGGAGGAATCGAGTCTAGGGATTTACCCAAGATGCCTACGTAGCCCGAGGGGGAATCAAAGTCCATATAGTTCGAAGACAATACGATGTGGGGTTTAACCCATAAATCCAATCGGGGATTTTTCTTATTTGTTTGTGTAGAAAAAGTTGTTTTAGTGTGAGAAAATGTAATGAGAATTCCCCATTTGGAATTTACAAGTAAACCTTCTTTTTCTTCTTTTTAGGTTTTTTATGAAAATGAAATATGTGCAAATACTAATAATTAAGGTTTGGAATTAAGGTGTATGATGTAATGAAATAAAGAACTAATGTGAAAATAAAGTAACTAATGCTAAAATAAGAGAATTTAAAAACAAGGGTGAAGAGTTGGACCTTCTTATAATGACTTAGAATGGATCTTGATTGTAGATGCGCTGATCTCACGATGAGATGACAGTTCTATGAGGAGATGGGTGAGAATTTACTCAAAAGAGTACGGAAGGAATGTGGGAAATGGGATTTTCAGGAGGGGGACAACATTGAATTCGAGAAATTATTCTCTGAATTACTGAAAGGGGTGTTTAGGGGTGCCATTCAAACTAAGATCATGGTCTCTATTTATAAGTCCATGGGATGCCGATTATCATGGCCCTAAACCTGCCTATTGGAATGGAACCCCAGACACACTGTCAATAGGCAAGGTCCTAGGGGTGCCATTAAGCAGTCTGAGGCATGTTTTTTTGGAAAAATGGTCGTGAAATGTGAACCATAAGTCCGAATAATGCACTAGATGGATCGTTGGAAAGGTCATTAAGATCCCTTTAAGAATACATTGAGCCACTCTCAGGTTTGGGAGCTGACTGAGGTCAAACGAGGCTCGAAAATATCCATTGGTCACTCGATAGGAAATTCCCAAAGGAAAGTAGATTGTTCGTCTGAATTATAAAGACAATTTACATAATGGACGGATAATTAGAAAGGGAATTTAATGCCCTTTGAGATTTCATTCATCTTCGTTCGGTTCAGATAGTTAACATAGGTCAAATGAGGCCTGAAAGGGCCCGGTGTCCCTTAAGAGTAAAATGGGTCATTCATTCCTACTATAAGGCTTATTTGTGCATGAGGTGGACCATTAGAAAGGGTATTTAGAGACCTTTGAAGATTCATTTAGCTTCGTTCAAGATGAAGAGTTGAACGGAGACAAACGGTGTTCGAGAGCACCCGGTGGTCTCCAGATTCGTTTTTAGGGTGAAATAAACCATTCATTCGAATCATAAGGCCGATTCGTGCATGGGGTGGACCGTTGGAAAGGGTATTCAGATCCCTTTAAAGATTAATTAATATTTCACTCAGGCAAGGAAGTTGATCGAGTCAAACAGGGCTTGAGAGTGCCCGGTGGACTCCCAATCAATTTTTTATAGTAAAACAAATTGTTCGTTCGAACTGTAAGGATGATTCATGCACGGGGAGGACTGTTGGAAAGGGGATTCAAAGTACTCTGAAGATCAATTGAGCTTCCACTCAAATGAGAAGGTTGACCAGAGTCACATAGGGCCCAAGAGCACCCGGTAGCCTCTAGATGAGTACTTGGAGTATGACCTAGGGTTTGCAATGATTGAGTTAGTGCAAAAGACCTAAGGAGGTGCTTAGATGGTTTCTGGGATGGGGAGTCTAAAGAAAGTCCCTCAACGGGAGAGCTTAGAACAAGTAAAGGTCGTCGAATGATAGACACCAGATCGACACTGGGGAAAATAGTTTTAGGTCGATTTTGAGGACCTATAGGATGAGCTTGGTCGATTCGAAGGGTTGAGGTCAGTTCTGAGTACCTAAGGAGTCGAAGGTGGCCAGTTCAGCGAGTTGAAGTCAGTTTTGAGGACCTAAAGAGAAGAGAATGATGGAGATGAGGATGGCCGATTCTATAGGTCGAAGATGTGTTAAGACTGGTTCTAAAAGGCTAGGGAGATCAATTTAGTGGGTCGAGGACAATTTTGAGGACCTAAAGTGATGTTGGGGGTGACTAATTCAGCTAGTTGAGGTCAATTCTTAGGACCTAAAGTTATAGCAACCTATTCAGAGGATCGAGGTCAATTCTGAGGGCCTAAAGTTGTGACGACCAACTCTGAGGGTCGAGGTCAATTCTGAGGACCTTAAGTTATGACGATCAATTTTGGGGGCCGAGGTCAATTTTGAGGACTTGAAGTTGTAACGATTAATTTGGAGGGATGAGGTTAATTATGAGGGCCTTAAGCTGTAACAACCAATTCTGAGGGTCGAGCTCAATTTTGAGGACCTGAAGTTGTAATGATCAATTCTGAGGGTTGAGTCCAATTCTGAGGACCTTAAGTTATAACACGGGAGATTTTCACTTGGGGAATTTAGGTTACCTGCGGTTCCGTTGGGGATTATGTTGTTTTGAGACTCTTTTAGGGAATTATTGAGGATAGGAGGTGTAAGATTAATCCTGCTGGGGATTATGCTTGGGATAAGAGTGTCAGATTAATCCTACTGGGGATTTGGAGAGTTTGTAAGGGGCTTAGTTCTCCAAAAAAAGATTTTCTTGAGGAAAATGAGATTCCATAATTTACAGGGAGGTTTGAGACTTTTCTAAGGAATTTCTGGATTTTTCTAGCTTTTTTTATATAAAATTTATAAGAGGGTGTCGATAGGCAGTCTTGGGAGGGTGCCTGTCTAGGGCACGGACTCTTGGTCTTTCTTAGGAATATGAAAAAGAGGTTACCGAGGGGTACGGGTTGGGGTTTTAGAACATTGCTTCTAGGTGGATCGTTGGATCTTTGTTGGGGATGTAGGTGACCATCTACCCTTCTAGTCTTCCTTTAGGGACCATAGGGGTTACGAGTATGCAGGTATAGATAAAGAGGTTGCTGGTGCATGAGGTGGTGTATGGGATAATGGGGCTTACGTATGAGGATACATCCATTTTTGGTTCTTTCCCTTAGGTATTTTCTCGTAGATCTGTCATTGAAAAGGGGAGCTCAGCATTGCCAATGTTGTATGCTTGATTTAACAACTTTGTACCTGAAAAGAGAAACTCAAAAAGGCATAAAGAGATACGTTTTTTATTTGATTATCTTGATTTAGTGACTTATTTTACATGCACTTTAATTTTTTACAAAGTTTTTTTTTAGAAAAAGTAGGAACATGTGTTTTTCAAAATTTTTTGAATATGTTTTTTCAGAATTTTTTGAATAAAGGGGATAATGGAGGCTTGGTGAAATAGAATTTCCCTTTTACGGGATCTATTTTGAGAAATAATAGGAAAAATCTATCTTTGGAATTTTTGGATAGAGGAAGGTCTTGGAGGCTTGGTTGGTATATGGATGAGGAGATTGAAAACTTGATGAAGTGGAGCTCATCGCTTTTATTGGATTGTGACAAATCCAGTGTACCGGAGGGATCTTTCTTATGCTGATTTTGCTAGAGCTTTTAACTGGAATCTGCTAGCAGTGGCATTACAATTGTGGTACCCCGAGGAATATGTCAACCATTTCAGACCTTGTGTGGCGACGGCTATGCCTGATTTTTTTTTCTCCCCGAGCATTTATGGCGGAGTTGCTCCATATCTCTCCTTCAGCGTCTCGACCATTAGTTACTCGAGGGACTATTTCTCTTCAGGTGGTTATGTATTCAATGCGCTCAATGTATTTTTAAGATTCTAGCTTTGCTGGAGCGGTCGCCTTGTGTTGTATTGCAAGACTATTACTAGTGACGGGGGACTTGACAGTGGATCCTCAAGTGGCTGCGATAATGGCATGGATGTCTTACCGTCATAATCCAGTGAAGGTGTTGTTAGCTGAGACTATGAATGGTGTGGATGCTTGGAAGGAGGGTCATTCTGACTTTGTGAGGGGGAGCTCGATTTGCTGTTCATGTGTCTTGCTAGGAGGTTTCATCCGGAGGCCCCTGTTGAGCTTCCCTTGGTAGGTGTGACCAATTTCTTTGCTCTGCCTATCTTCTGTTTTGGTCCATCTCTAGAGAGATGGGTCAACTGGTTTGTAGAACATGGATCTTGGTGTCTTCATTAGCCAGTGCCATGGTGGGGGAACTTACAACTTATCTTGCAGCTTGGAGAGTATCGGTATGTGTGGTTGGTGGGCCTTCAGCATACTTCTTTTTATTTCCCGCGATGGATTCTGGGCCAAGTCAGGTGAGAAAAAATTGTGCCCCCTCGTATGAAGAATTTCTTCCCAATGGAGGATTTAATTGAATCACTGAGGATGATGATGGTCTCCCTATGGCCGCATTGTCGGTCATTTATCCGTCTGTCATAGTATGTGGGTGGGCCTATCATGTGTTTGGGGACTACCTGAAATGGTTATAGAAGTGGGTAGTAGAGAAAATCATGGTGGAAGAGAATGTTAAAAGGTGGTTCATTGCTTTTAACACCATGGAAGATGGTGTTGTGGTTCTGTCCAGGCTTGTCAGGGAATACCACTCCATAGAGAACATACAGAGTACCAACTAGGAGTGGGACACTTGGGGACCTCCGAGGTGCAGGAATTATGATGAATCGGGGACATTGGGTAATTGAAGGTAATATTTTGTGATTCTTGGTGGGTTTTTTTAAGCTATAGTAATTTTGGTGTTTTGTATTTTTAAAGTTTAGAATTATTTTTGTTGTAGTTTGGTAAGGGTTAGCTTTGTTTAAGAATGGTTTGGTCAGTGGAAGGGAGGGATGGTTTGTTTAACTCCCTTCGCTGATACTTCATGTAATAATGTTGTATTCCTTATTAGAAATAAAAATTAATTTTGATCATATTTTCTTGTTCCTCTTAACGAGTTTTGCATTTGAATTATCTATACAAATCGCTAAGGCATACATAATCCTTTTGTTCTTGTAAATGATAAAATGGACCACCGTTCTTAGAGGTTAGAAAAGAATAACATTTTGTGAAAAATAAAGGGGACTAGGCCCATGTATGGCATATGGGTTTCTTACTTACCTCTAGTGTTTCAAAAAATTTCATGAGTATCATTTTAAAAAGAAAAGGTTCATGAGAGGATCAGGTCCCATATAGTTATGGATAGGGGAAATGAAGAATTTTTTTAGAATAGAAGGGTATGAGAAGAGTCATAACACATCGAGATTTTGGATGAGAAGAGGGCACAAGGGATCCGGTCGGACCAATCTCTACAACTCTCAGTCATGTTGCTAAATATGGTTTTGAGGCTTTTATTGGCGGCGTCGATAGTACAATTTGTTTGGATTTGATAGGGAGAAGACTTATGTCTTTTAATCCCGTACTCGTCGACTAGCTCTGTGACCTCAGCTTCAAAATGGAGCCCATTATCTAATACAAACTCATGAGGAACTCCGTATCAGTAGATAATGTTCTTTATGATAAATTTAGACACTTTCTTGGCATTTAGCACTACGAATTACTCGGCTTCGATCCATTGGCGAAGTAATCAATGGTGACCAGGATGAATTGGTGATCGTTTGAAGCTTCGGGAGTAACTTTACCTATGATGTCAATTCCCTAGGTGGATAAGGGCCAAGGAGATGTCATGTTATATAGTTCTCGGGGAGGGAAGTGTTGGAGATTAGCAAACTATTGGCATTTGAGGCATCTTCGTACATAGTCAGTGTAATCTTAAACTATGGTGGTCCAATAGTACGAGTGGTGTCTCGTGAGGGTTTGCAGTGAATATACCCACCAAATTCATTTCGACTCAAAGAACGCTCAAAATACTCAAATATTGTACAACTTGAACTCCCCAAAAATGGTCACCATAAATTTATATTCACAAGTCTCAATTCATTGTGTGTGTGCGAAGCTGAGAATTAAATCCCTAATTTTTACTGATCGATCATTACGTTACTTTCCTAAAATTCATTTTAATTCAAATGCTCATGAATGCTCTCACAAACGAATCATTCGGAATGTGTCTATTTTCTCTCGGCATATGTGATATATAAGAGTAAATATAGTGCAACCTAAATTCACGCGCACAAATTTGAAAGATGAATTTTTATGGTGAAAATATCTCTTCATCGGAACACGGTTATTGAAAAATGGGAAGCATCGCCTCTTATTCACACCAATTGATCTCTCTTATTATCTTTTCTCATTTGAGCTCTTCACACGGTAATCAATTTCGTTATTCAGACTCCGTTAGGACTTTCTCGGGTTTTGAGGTGTCATTGGTAAAATTGGGAATGGTTGGGAAATTCGGAATTGGAAAATGTTCTTAAGATATTCATTAGTGGTTTTTCGGGATTTCGCTCATTTTTCTCTTCTTTTTTCATTTTTTTCAATTTTTCATATTTTTCTTTTCTTTCTATTTTTGTTGAGAATTTTTCTTCTATTTTTCTTGCCCCTTTTTTATGTACTTTTTGGATGTATTTTCTGGATTTTTCAATTTTCACAGTTTCGGGCCGATTAGGTTTTTCGGGTTATCAAACGAAAAGGGAAAATTTTATTTGGCTCAAATTGGGGTGCAAAGAGAAAAAATTCCACAACTTTTTATGGCTAATATTTTGGGGTAACTAGGGCCTACTTCATTGTTCAAATTGCTAATTACTTTACCATATGCGTCTCGAGAATCATTTAATTTAGAGATATTTTAGTGCACTTTTCGAGCCAACATCACACACATTTCCCATAACCGATCAAAGCAAAGGAATATAGCCCCTCAACAACTTTTTCATATAAAATTGAACTTTGAGTTAATTTTAACTCAAATTGATTTTATAACTCATAAGAATGATAGGCTCGAAATCTCACCGAGTTAATTAATCTCCACACTTATTCGTCAAGTCGTCAATTTTCTCAATTTTCATCTTTGGTCAATTTTGGCAAATGCAATTTTTGTATTAATAACTAAGAATTAGAAGAAATAAAGAGAGAAATACATAGCTCATTGTAACAAGATAAGACAATAAAGCGCCAAAAAGACAACGAACTACATGAGGAATACCAGACAATACAACACCAAAGCAGGGCCTATTATGGGGGTTGATGAGAGGTTCCAGGAGCATTGGGCTCATACGGATGATAAAAGTAAGTGGGGGTTGGCACACCCTCACTTACATGCAACTTGTACATCTCAGCTTGAAGGCGGGCCACCATGCTTATGTCTCGACGATAGGCCTCTTGGTCCGCTAGATAATCCTTAAAAAACTCTTGGAATTTCATCTCTAAATTCTCAACACGACGAGTGAGATCCTCTCCCACAGGCTCGTAATCGGATTCCTCTTCCTTATTGTACTCGGGCTCCTCCTCTTTCATCTCAACATTCACATTCGACCCAACTTATATCACCTCCCTTTGTCGTTCACTTCATATTCGAGATTCTTGCCCAATGGCCTTTTGAAGGCGAGGAAAGGCTCTGGGGGCGACAATACCGGTTTCAGCGAGGATGGATGTGATGGATGGATATCCACATGAGTAATGTCGGTGTAGAAAATATGTGCAATATGGATAGTGGCAAGAGGATGGAAAAGGTGGTACAAAAGATTGTCTTGGAGAGGGTTCATCGCTGAGTCATTTGATGTTTGGAGAATATTGGTGCAAACGATGTGGAAGGCGATGCGGGAAGGCTCCCCATGGGAAAGGTCTATTAATTCCACTCATGTCTGGGAACAAGGCGGAGGAGGCACCTACCTTTCAAAATTGGCACAAAATTAGTGGGGTAGTCGTATCACTTTGGGCTTGGAACAAATACGGCTCGCAATTTTTGGATTATGATTTCGAGTGAGAAGGGAATGCGCGTCTCATCTACATATGCCATGGCCTCGAATTCTCCCGTGGGGACTAGAGTTCCATAGAGAAATCTCACATCATCGTCCCAAATGACGGGATGTGGCTCCCCAAAGAACCGACACCATCCCCTTGGGAGAAATAGACTGGTGACCGATTGTGGAAGTTCAGCCCATTTAACTTGTCTCTCAATACGAATTGAGCAGGATGGAGAGAAGAAAGCTTCACACCGTCTTCTTTTGTAGCGGGAGCAAAACTCATTGTTTCCATCGAGAAGGATGTTAGTGGGGTCATATTTTATGGGAAGCGCACTCGAGCTGCTCCAGCAGCCATGGGAGGAGTCTTGAGAATTATGGAAAGATAGAGAATGAGATTAAGAAGAAGAATTTATAGGTGTGGAGAAAAATACGGGACGGGAGGTGAATTTATAGGTGAGGATGTGGTATGGGGGGTTGGAATTTGAAGGGAAATGAAATGGAGGCGAATGGGGGATGAATTAGGGAGGTAAAATGGATAGGAAATAAAGGGAAGACGAATTTGGAGGGAAAGGAGGATGAACATTAGGAAGGAGATGAATTCTGCAGACTGCCGAACCGGTTCAGTTCTTTTTTTATTTTAATCATCCGCAATAGTAAACCGAACCAATGGTTATGGGACCGAACCGGTCCAGCACACTGTTATAGTCTCCTCTTTTCTTCTCCTAAATGCACTAATTATGGGATTCTTGTCACTCAATTTTCTGGACCTTCCAAAAATGTTCCTACCTATGATTTAGCTCCAAAATACACACCGACTCCTCTCAAAACACTCTATGCTCTCTCGTGTTATTCCTTGGCATTCATCTATCTACGAGCTTACATCCTACGACCTCTAACGACCCTAACCTAAAACTAACTAATGTACACAAGAATCACCCCATACGAGTTGGGAGTGCGATGACCTCTCATTTCACTCTCACTCAACCTCGTAAATGGGGTCCGACAACCAAATGGTGTTGGCTTCTTCAACACATGCCTCTAAATATGGCTTTAGTCATTGTCCATTAGCTTTGAACGTGTCTCCCCTCTTTGGATCTTCCAATTCAACAGCTCTGTGGGGGAACACTTCTTTCACTACGAATGGGACTGTCCACCATGAACATAATTTACCAGGAAACAAATGTAGGCGGGAGTTCTAGAGAAGCACTTTTTGTCCTGAATGAAACTCTTTGCATCGGATGATTTTATCATGTGCGAGTTTCATCCTATCTTTGGATATCTTGGCATTCTCATATGCATCATTGCGCATCTCTTCCAACTCATTCAATTGAATCTTGTGAGCTTCACCGACTTTGTCCAAATTATATTTCAACCTCTTAATTGCCTAATAAGATTTGTGTTCTAAATCCATGGGGAGATGACAAGGATTTCCATACATGAAGTGAAAGGGGGACATTTCGATGGGGTTCTTGTAAGCGGTACGATAAGCCAATAGTGAACAGTTCAATCGGAGGGACCAATCTTTCCGGTTAGGATAGACGGTTTTTTCAAGAATGTTCTTGATTTCACAATTTTCTAGCTCAGATTTCCCATTAGTCCGGGGATGACAAGTCGTCCCAACCTTGTGGACGACTCCACAGTTTCTCATAAGTTTTTCAAATGGCCAATTACAAAAGTGTGTGCCGTTATCGCTAATGATTGCTTTCGGAGCTCCGAAGTGAGAAAGTATGTGTTCATGCGAGAACTTAATCACCACCTTATTGTCATTAGTCTTTGTATCTATGGCCTCAGCCCATTTCGACACATAGTCTACCGCGACTAGGATGTATAAGAAACCAAAGTACGGTGGATAAGGGTCCATGAAATCAATACCCCAACAATCTAAAATCTCAATGACGAGTATGGGGGTTAATGGCATCATGTCTCATCGGGTGATGGATCCCATCCTTTGACAACTATCACAATATTTTCAATACGCATTTACATCCCGAAAAATTATGGGCCAATAAAGAACGCGTTGAAGAATCTTAGCGGCCGTCTTTTTCATCGAGAAATGGCCTCCACATTCTTTCGTATGACAAAAGCGGATGACAGTCGTAATCTCTTCATCTGGTACACAACGTTAGATGATTTGGTCCGCGTAATATTTTAATAAATATAGATCATCATAAAAGAACATGCGCGACTAAGTAAGCAACTTCTTTCTCTCTTGCGGTGTCCAATCGGAAGGAACGACTCCCGTGACAAGGTATTTAACTATATCCACAAACTATGGTAGAAAAGAAGTGGAAATAATTGCTCATTCGAAAAATATTCATCTATGGGTATGGGATCACTAGGCACGTCAGATGAAAGACGAGACAAATGGTCAGCAACGACGTTTTCTACTCCTTTCTTATCTTTTATGGAGATATTGAACTCTTGTAGGAGTAGGATCCACCTTATGAGGTAGGTCTTAGCATCCTTTTTATAATGGAGATATTTAAGCATCGCGTGGTTAGTAAAGCAAGTGATTGGAGAACCAATGAGGTAAGAGCGAAATTTATCTAAGGAAAACACTACCGCTTGCAATTCTTTCTCCATGGTGGAGTAATTGAGTTGCGAACCGGTTAACGTCCGACTAGCATAGTAGATGACATGAGCTTTTTGTCTTTTATTTGGACCAAAACATACCCTATTGCAACGTAACTCGCATCACACATAAGCTCTAATGTAAGGGACCAATCTGGAGCTTGCATAATGGGGGCGAAAACAAGCATGATTTTCAATTTATCAAAAGAACTTTGGCATGCTTCATTCCACTCAAAGGGGGCATCCTTCATAAGGAAGTTACTCAAGGGTCTAGCAATGGCACTAAAATCCTTAATAAACCTTCTATATAAACCTGAGTGACCCAAGAAAGAGCGCACATCCTTTAGAGATTTAGGTGGGGGAAGCTCGGCTATGATGCCTATTTTTTCCCTATCAACCTCAATTCCTTTAGAAGACACTATGTGACCATGAACTATTCCTTCGGTAACCATAAAATGGCACTTCTCCCAATTTAGTACCAAGTTCTTTTTCACACACCGGGCCAGCACTTTTTCAATATTCGTTAGACAAGGTCAAAAGAGGGGACGAAAATGCTAAAGTCATCCATAAATACCATGTCGCTAAATAGACTAAGCACTCACCTTTTAAAGTTTGCGACGCATTACATAATCCAAATGGCATACGTTTGTAGGAAAACGTGCCAAAGGGACATGTGAAAGTTGTATTCTCTTGATCAAGCACATCTACCTCAATTTGGTTATATCCGGAATAACCATCAAGGAAGTGATGGTATGGATGTCCCGCTACTCTCTCTAGCATTTGGTCGATGAATGGTAAGGGTAAATGATCTTTCCTAGTGCTCATATTGAGTTTTCGGTAATCAATGCAAACGCGCCACCCGGTGGTGGTACATTGGGGAATTAACTCACCCTTAGCATTCTCAATCACAGTCATTCCCGACTTCTTCGGGATGACTTGTATAGGACTCACCCATTTAATATCTGAGATTGGGTAAATAATACCCACGCCCAATAGCTCAATGATCCCCGCTATCACTATGTCTTTCATAGTGGGGTTCAATCGCCTTTGCATCTCCCTCGAAGGCTTCACCTCCTCCTTGAGGTGGTGCTTTATCAAAAGTACTAACAGTTTACCCTCTTTCTCTTTATCTAGGCTAGAGGAGATAAGAACGGGAAATATTTCATCCTCTCCCAAATAAGTATATTTTACATTGGAGGGTAGTTTCTTTAATTCGAGTGTGGGAAATTTTTCATCGAATGGCGTCATGCGCGACTCCCTCGGTGGTAACTCCTCAAATCTAGAAACCCAATTTACATATCTTAAGTCCTCATATGATGCTCTCTCGTCTAACATAGAACTCAACTCCTCCACCTCCCTCCCGAAGTTGGTGTACATCCCGTCACTCTCAATACTCGATACAAGACACGCTCCTAAGGCATCTCCATCGATATTTCCCTCAATGTTCTCCTCCACTATCTCCTTAATAAGATATATTTCATGAAACTCCTCTTCCTCACCCACTTGCTTAGTGATATTGAAGATATTTTTTCTAGGGTCATGTTCCCGAAAATGAGTTGCATTTTCCCATTATGAGTATTAATTAACGCGTTAGACCTAGCTCAGAATGGGAAACTAAGTATGATGAGAACATGACTACTCGACGTGATGAAGGGTTCCGTGTCCCAAATGATAAAATCTACCGGGAATTAGAAGGTGTAAACTTGGACTATGACATCCTCGACAATACCTCGTGGTATCTTCACGGTACGATCCACGAGTTGGAGAGTGATCAATGTGGGCTTGAGGTCCCCCAAATCGAGTTTCCTATCTATGGAGTAGGGAAGAATGTTGACACTCACCCCTAAATAATGTAAGGATTTTTATCTTCCGTTCTCTCCACTGATGCACAAAATGGTAGGTGCACCCAGATCTTTAAACTTGGGTGGGAGGTCATTAAGTAGAACAGAGCTCATATTTTTTGCTAGGAAGACATTCTTTTTTACCTTTATACTTCTTTTCACTGTTAAAAATCCTTAAGGACTTTAGCATAGGCGGGAATTTGCTTTATGTCATAGACAAAAGGTAAATTCAGCTTTACTTGCCTAAAGATATCTAGCACATCAATTCGGAGGATTCGTTTTTGGGGAGGAACCAACCGTCGAGGGAAAGGTGCGGCGGTGGGTGGTTTTACTACGACTTCAAGCTCACTAGTGTCATCATTTTCACTATCTGAGTTGTGTTGTGTGGGGTAGGTGATAAATCAATAACTTTCCCACTACGTAGAGTGGTGATGGATTGACATTGCTATTAATGGTCATTGGATGTAGAGCTAACACTAGTTTGACCTTGAGGAGATCTTTGGCCTTGAGATGAAAACTTATCCTTTTCTTGGATACACAATGATAATTGCAACCTTAAGATGTTTGCATTCATTTCGACAAACATGCGAGTATTTTGAGCATTGGTTTCATTTTGAGATGCGATTAATTGGTTCATAACAACCTCAAAATTTCTCCGCGGTGGGGTGATATATGGTGCGGGAGGTGGTTCTTGCATATGTGGTGCTTGTTGAAAATGTGGAGGTGGAGGTGAGGGCAACATGTGAATTAGGATTCAACTCAACATGTTGTTCCCCTTAGCTAAAACCAAGATGGTTCTTCCATGAAGGGTTGTAAGAATTCTCATACCAAATTACCCTTAAATCCTCCTATCGCATACACTTACTCATATAGCATTGCTTTGTAGGTGGGTATCATTGGGCATTCCTTCGTTAATTGTCCCGCCTTAAAAATACCACACACCTTCTCTTTCATTGTTCGGGTGGATCCGATTGGTTGTCTTAGCCTTGATCCCACTATGTCTCCCATATGATAAAGACCAGACACTGAAGGAGCGGTCGGAGTTTATCGAACCCGATTTTAGGTGTTAGGATAGGATGTGTCCCATGCTTGAGTTGTCTCAGCGACAAACTTAAGGTGGGCATTTGCATCGCTTTCATCTAATTTCCAAAATGGTCTCTCGCACATTGTCTCAACGAGTTATTTAGAAGATATGTTTATCCCTTGGTGAAAGAAAGATATGAGACGATACTTATCAAAACCATGATGTGGCATGTACTAACTAGCTCGTTGAACGTTCGTAACATCGATTAAATGGCTCATTTGCTTATTTTCAGAATGTTTGAATTTGATCTTTGATGCAATTTGTTCAATGTTGGGGAAAGAACTTAAAGATAAATTTGGATTGCATTTCCCTCCAAGATCCAATTGAGTTTGGTCAAAAAAACCATAGACATGTCTTTGCTTTATCCTTCAAAGAGAAATGAAAAAGTTTGAGACGAACGACATCTTGTGTGCAAGATTGATCGCTAAAGGTATCACATGCCTCTTCAAACTCACGAATGTGGAGGTAAGGATTTTTCGAATCCATATCATGAAAGGTGGAAAGAATCTGGATCATTCCATTGCGAAATTGAAATTGTCCCTCATTATACGGAAGTAAAATGCATCCCAGAGTGACTGTTCGCTCAGGATATAAGAGTTTTCTCATAGGACAATACGGAATTTTACCCTCACCTGTACCAAAAATAGCGTTATCCGACATGGATCTCTCTCCAATTGATTTGAATTCCTCACTCGACATTCTTGGAGTATGACTCAATGTGTAACTTGTGATAGAGTTAGGCGGTGTAGGAGGTGGAACCCAAAATTGAGGAGCGTTTGGAGTGTGTGGGGTATCGTGATTGTACTCGACTATAGGATTGTCGTGAATTCTAGTCGAGGTAGATTGAGGAGTTTGGTGAGGATTTTGTATGAAAGGACTTTAAGAGATGTTCTATCTTTTTGGCTTTTTATTTTTCTGAATTTTTTTTTGAATTTTTGGTTTTATGATTTTTTTGGGCTTTTTAATAATTAGAGTTAAATTTTAAATTAACTCGTCCTAAACTAAAAGTCTACCTAATCCCTGAAAACGGCGCCAAAAACTTGACGCGACTCAAAATGTGTCTCTAGTGCGTGCTAATTACGGTTCAAATGTAAACCGGTCTCTCAAATAATATCCCAGTAAACCAGGTATCGAACACAGGAACTAAGACGTATACACGTAACGACAATAAGGAAAATGCATAACCTTATAACTGACTCAAATAAAGGAATGAAAAGAAGATGGATTTTTGTGATTATACCTACCAACTATAATGATTTAAATTAAAATACTAATTAACTACGCATGCAAGAATTAATAAACTACATATTGATAACTATGAAAGAGAAGTAAGGTCGAAATGCAACCCCCTACCCCTTATAAATTCACCAGATACAAAAATAGTCGAGAATCAAACAATTAATTAAGGACATACTTTATTCCTTTCAAGCATTACACATCTGAAGGAATGAACCCTCATAACATGAAATCAAGAATCCAAATAAAGTATGTGACGAGATGGTCAATACGCGCGTCGCACTCTTAAACACCTCGGTTACCTAGGACAACCGAGGTTTAAAGGCCTATGATGTTTTTATTAACTATATGACATGTTCCAACTAATTATTTAATTCAAGAACGCATTTTTATATCCATGCGAACCATTTAGGGCTGGGTTCACGCATCCCAACCTTTAAAAATATAGCCGACATGACGTAAGTGCTAAAAAAGATGATTTCTGGGTAGCACGTAATAAGAATCATGATGAACTTAGATCTAAACATGTATGAGTAGCTCTTATCAAAGTAATAATTAATTACCTAAGAGAGAAACAAAAGAACAATATTGAACTTTTCTTGTCTTGAAGAAAAACCTTGAATTCTATGTCAAAAGAGGAACAAATTGTTGAAGATAAACTATCCTAAGGCTCTTGCCTTAAAGAATCTCCAAAAACTATTTAAAAATTGCTCTCCTAATGTCTCGTCATACTATAAGATATATCTACCATGTTTTATTAACTGTTTAAACCTTGCACAACTCTAACATTTAGAATAAAAAATAGAAATTCCACCTCATCGAACCGGTCTAGTTTTGTCTTCTTTAATTGGGCGAACCGTTCTAGTGCTTTACAGAGTGCTACATCGGTCTGGATTCTTTTTCATCGGTTCAGTTTGCACATTCTAGTTTTGGGGACCGGTTAGCTTCTTTGTATATCGGTTCGGTTCGGTTCGGTTGGGATGTTTTTCCTTGATTTTTCCTTGATTTCTTCTCAACTTTGAAACTTCATAACTTGGATGTCGCGAATTTAGATGTCATTTCTTCTTATGTGCTTATGGACTCGAGGTATTCAACTTTCCTCAGGATTCGTGTCCGACTTCCTGTGTAATGTTACTCTTTTGCCCTTGGCTTTCCTTCACTTGTTTCTTTATTGAGTTTGAGTTTTTTTCTTTTCATCACTTGGATAAAATATCAGCAAAATGTAAGAAAAATACACAAAACTCGATGCACTCAATGGAAGATGTCAATAGCGAAGATATGAGATGAATCAACATAATTTACATCTTACAAGGTGATAAAAGCCTATAAATTACAGGGATAAATATGAAGAATTTATGCCTAATCACTCACAAATGGGGTCCTATTTTGAAAAAAAGGTGAAATTGTGCAAAAATTCGGGTAGTTTGCCGACCTCGAATTTTGACAAAGTTTTGCATGGTAACCGTCAAACTAAATATGAATGTCTAAGGTTTGAAACCTATCTAAGGTTTATGCAATATTTGGGTTAGTGGAAGGGTTCCCCCTTTGGCATGACTTCCAAGATATACCTCTTGCCTATAAGGGCAATCATTCACCAGTAGGTGTGGACAAGCCATGTGATTTACCCGAGTGACCGTGAATTGCCTCACTATAATCCTCGTGGGGATAGTACATGTGAGAGATATTTCAATATACTCGATGTACGTGAATGAGTTGCCTATTATATACCTCCAATCTTGAGTTCGGTGAAGCGGTACGTTGCGAGGGGAACCGTTCGATATACGTCGAAGGTATGAGGACAATGAAAGGTGAGAGTCATATCTCTTTGGTTAACTATGACCCAGAGGACCAACTCCCATCATAAAGTGACCCTCTAGTACGGGATAAAATTTTGGTCATTATTTTCATGCTCTTGGTGATGTAGTGTGCAAAAATTCCCGAGTCCTAATTAACGTATTATGGAGGGAGATAATTTTTTATGGGCATAATGTGTAAATGTAATAATACACGAGTTGGGTAGTATATACAAGTATTGTGGAATATACAAGTGAATGTGTGTGGTAGTGATCCTATACAAGTGAATGTGTGTACATGTGAGTAAGTAGGTGACATGAGAATATACAAGTGAATGTGTGTGGTTGTGATCCAATACATGGATTAACTACAAGTTGTGTGTCATACGTGTAAGTGAGGATGGAGATATATACAAGTGTGGGATGTGTGGGTGTGTGCTAGTGAAGCCTAAATATGTATATTCTAAGTGGTGTGTGAAGCATGTGATTATAAAGTAAAGCTAAGTGTAAGTATGAAGTGTACATGGAGAGTATATAAAAGTGTGTAAAGTGTATAAGTGAGTGGAAAGTGGCATATACATGAGAAAGATATACACAAAAAGGTAGAGGAGAAAAGAAAACATACAAGTAGGTGCATATGTACACATGCAGAAAAGAATAACACCCATGCAGAAATAGAGTCTAGTCCTCTTAAAATGTCCCTAGTGGAGTCTCTACTGTGGCTATCCCAAGGTCGGGGGGTCTCCTGAGGAGGATTCCTCTTTCTTCCCCCTTCTGGCTTGCGCAAAGGATTGCATCCTTTCTCGGGGCACTCGGTCATCGTCGATGTGGGGTGATATGTAGAGATAGAGTCTTAAACCTATTTTATACAAAATAGGCAAAAGAAATGTTGCCACCTCAAGATAACGACATCAAGGATAATACTAATGCTTACGAAACCAAGTAGTTCAAGGGTCCGGGGACTAAGTTACGGAATGGGAAGGTGGTATTCACCCATCTCGCCCTTTCGGTCTTTGATAGGCATGTGTTAATCTTCTCTTATTAAACTTTGTGATGTGTGTGATTTTGTGCATTATATAAATGGAGAATGGAATCGCTCGACTCGCGTCATGGATAAAGGCAAAGCGATGTCATCCTTAGGAGTGTTCCCAAAATAATAATTCAAAGTATAATGTAAGTGTTTGTCAATTCATAAGTCATTATAGAAGAACAAATGTGTATATCGGACAAGACACGAGGAAAAAAACATGTAAAATATATATTAAGAATATATAATAAGAACAACGTAACAAGTGTATATGGGAGGACTTGAGTCTAAGGATTTACCCAAGATGCCTACATAGACTTAGATGGCATCAAAGTCCACGTAGTTCGAAGAAATTACGTGGTGGGGTTTAAACCATAAATCCAACCGGGAACTTTTCTTATATGTGTGAGTGTAGAAAAAGGTGTTTTAGTGTGAGAAAATGTGATGAAAATACCCTATTTAGAATTTATAAGTAAACCCTCTTTTTCTTGTTTTATTTTTTTTATGAAAATAAAGTATGTGCAAATAATAATAATAATAATAATAATAATAATAATAATAATAATAATAATAATAATAATAATAATAATAATAATAATAATAATAATAATAATAATAATAATAATAATAATAATAATAATAATAAAGATTTGGAATTAAGATGTATGATGTAATGAAATAAAACACTAAAGTAAAAATAATGTAAGTAATGCTAAAATAAGAGGATTTAAAGACAAGGGTGAAGAGTTGGACCTTCTTATGAAGAATTGGAATGGATCTTGATTGTAGATGCGTTGATCTCACGATGAGATGATGGGGTATTAGGGGGTGGGTGATAATTTACTAAAAGGAGTATGGAAAGGATGGAAGGAGTGTGGAAAATGGGCTTTTTAAGAGGGGAACGACTCTGAATTTGGGAGAATGTTCTGTGAATTACTGAGAAGGATGTTCAGGGGTGTCATTCAAAGTGAGGTTATGGCCTCAATTTATAAGGATAGGGGGTGTCAATCGTAAAGGTCCTAGACCTGCCTTTTGGCATAGAACCCCAGACACACTGTCAATAGGCAGGGTATTGGGGTGCCATTCGACAGTCTGAGGTAGTTTTTTTGGAAAAACGGCCGTAAAACGAGAATTGTAAGTTAGAATCGTGCACTGGACGGACGGTTGGAAAGGGTATTCGAAGCCATTTTCAGAGGAAAATGGATCGTTCATCTGAACTATAAGGATGATTTGCACATGGGACAGACCATTGGAAAGGGTATTCAGTTCCCTTCAAGATTTTATTCAGTTTCGTTTTGTTCAGAGAGTTAACCTATGTCAAATGGGGCCAAGAGGTTCTCGGTGACCCTTGGAAGTAAAATGGGTCATTTGTCTGTACTGTAAGGATGATTCATGCATGGGGCGGACCATTGGAAAGTTTATATATAGACCTTAGAATATTCATTCATCTACATTCAAGATGAAGAGCTTATTAGAGTCAAATGGGGCTCGGGAGCACCTGGTGGACTTTATATTAGTTTTTAGGGTAAAATGGTCTTAAGGCCAATTCACGCACTGGGTGGACCATTGGAAAGAGGATTCAGAGCCCTTTGAAGATTCATTGAGCTTTCTCTCAGACGAGAAGGTTGGTCGGATTCAAATGGGGCCTGGGAGTGCCCGAGAGCCTCTAAATTAGTACTTTGAATATGACCTAGGGTTTGGAATGAACGAGTGAGTGCTAGGGACCTAAGGAGGTGCTTGAGGGGGGTCCTGGGATGGGGTGTATACAATCCCATTCAACAATTCATTCAAATATAACCAAATTCGAATATTTTAACTTAAACATGAAAGGGTTAACAATCTAACACCTACCTTTGGATATGGATACCCTCGATCTATTTTTTTGCCATTTTGTCGTCGTGATCACAAATTAGAAAGAAAAAAAAAATGTTCAATTGCTTACATCCCGTGAATCATAATCATACTCATAGCCAAATTTAGCTACATTTTACTATGTCTACACAGTAAATTAAAAAAATAAAAAATAATCCTTCAAAAATAAAACACCAGTTTATTTGTATTGAATCTTTGAAGTACTTTATGTCTTATAATAAATCTTTAGCCAACAAAAGTTTGATTAGTTTGAAGTAGTTACAATTCTTTTTGTTGGGTAAAAATTTTCTCATTCCAAATACACATTATAAATCTAACAAAATACTCCTATTTTAATTGTGCAAGTTATAATATTAAAAAATTAAGAGAAATATTTAATAGAGACAAACCTGACCGATTTTATCCATCACTGGTAAAATTAGAAACACCACCGCCATCGAAGATTTTAAATCACTACCTTTGGAAAAAGGGGTTGAACATTGGATCATTATGAGGAATGTTCTGCACTTTCATATTTTTCTGAGGTAATAATGAAAATGGTTGAGTAAGCGCCTTAAGCCATGGTTTTCAGTAGGCTAAACTATATAAATACTATATTACCACTACTCTATGTCACTCTTTTGCAATAGTAAATATTTGAATTAGGAATAAAGGTTAATACCTGGTGAGGGTATTTTTGACGAGTTTGAAGAGGAACGAAAGAAATCTTGAAAGAACATCACGATTACCAAGTGGATGGGATAACAATCAGCATATAAATGAGGGAATGTTGGATTAGAGATTAGAGGATGGTTGAATTCACAGTGATGGGATAAGGAGTATGATAACTTTGTGAGAATTAACATCCCGCCTCAATCAGCCGAACTCCCAACTTTATTAGGCCAATGACCATTTAAATCCCCATGACTTTGTCAACAATCCATTATTTCAAATGGCTAACATGTTCCATATTAATACGGTTGGGAATATATGCGAAGGAGAAACACAAGAGTACATGAAAATACTAAAGACGAATATGTGTCTTTTTCAAATTCAAATCCTCTCAAGGTGAGGAAAGACGTTGTAAAGGCTAAGTATATAAAGTGTCTTGTAGTATGGGATGTGGTTAAGCGAATAAGCTCTGTAGCCATCTATAATTTCTTGAAATTCCCAAAATTAAACAAACAACTCCCCCACCACTCCACCCTGTGAATGTATGTCAATCTTGATCGAACAACGTGCACCCAATGTTTTATTCTTTTTTCATATCCATCACTTGTTTGGAATTATGGATTATAAATTTATTGTGTTGTTTGTGTGTACAATTATATTTTTACCTCAACATAAATGGAACCGTCTGTTGGAATGATAATTTCTAGAGACATGAATCAGAATTAAGTGACGCCGGCCATCAATGGCCTCCGAGAGCAACAATAATCTCTTCAATATCATGTCACAGAAATCCTAAGTCATTTATCACCCACTCCTCCACTAGTATTAGAGCAGCGGGTGGACCAGGCTCCTCTTATCGAGAAAAATATGGAGAATCAAGTATCCTAGACACCTCCACCTTACCCAACGCTCACCTCCACCATGCGACGCACGTCAGCAACTAGGCAGGTCAAACTCCCACCAGTTGTCAAAAATGTTATAGAGGCCATAAGAGATTCTCCTTTTAGTCGAGAAATCATGGGCTGCCCAATTCCATCCAAGTTCAACTTCCTGAAATGGATTCCTTTAATAGATCCATTGATCCTAGGGATCACATTGATAATTATGGGGCCCACGTGGATTTTTTATCTTGCCTAGACCAGATTAGATGTCAAGTGTTAGTAAATCATTAAAGGGTTTGGCAAGAACTTAGTTCAATCGCTTATCACCCAATTCAATCTCCCACCTCAAAGATCTCTCCGATCACTTCATCCAAAATTTTATCGGGAGTCGAGTCCATAGGAAGACCATCGATCACCTATTCAGCATCCTTCAGACCAAGTACACGAATCTAAAAAATTACATAAAGAGGTTCAATAATTAACTCCTCCATATTGATCATCAGGACGAGAAGGTAGAAATATCAAATTTCTTATAAGGGTTGTACAATAGTAACATAATTTATTCCCTATCGAAGAATCTGCCCTCTAACATGATCGATATTAGGAAGAAAATTGATACAAATACACATTCTGAGCACACGATTAGTAATCGATAATCAATCCATCAAACTAGGGATTTCAAAGAGAGGAGGGTTGAGGACGAGAATGGGAAGCGTAAGTTTTTATCTAAGGGAACTTATCGGGAAATCAAACCTATACAAATTAATTCACCCCCTTAATACAATCATTTGGAGGGTGTTGAACATCATGACTAATATGAAGATGTTGAGGTGACCAAAACGGAGGAATAACAGGTCACTCAAGATGAAGTCTAAACTTTACTGCTAGTTTTATGAAGATTATGGTTATAACACTAAGGATTGCCAAAGCATTGGTGAAAAGGGGGCGTCTGAGAGAGTTTTTACAAAGAGGATCTCCCCAGTAGGATGAATAGAAAAATGAATTAAGGGATGATCGGAGGAAAAGTTAATCAAAAGAACGAGAACCAAGACAAGAGTAATAAACAAAAGTGGTTGTTCACGAGAATGGAAGAAAGATACATATTATTTTCGATGGATTTACATCCACGGGAGAGATAATATCGGCTTGAAGGGCCTATAGGGGCCAGAAGAGGGTAATATTAAAGGTTTAGACGAAGAAGCTCATTGAGAAACAAAATGACATCACCTTTAATCTAGAAGGTTCATACGATATGATCACTTCGCACAATGATCCCCTATTAATTAGAGCACTGCTATCGAACTGGGTCATCAATAGAATCATGGTTGATATAGGGAGTTCAACCTAAATCTTCTTCTTTAAAATCTTTGAGAAAATGGAATTAGGAGGGGCATGCTTTAAGATAATGAATGTACTACTGCTAGGGTTCTCCGGAGAGCAAGTATACTCGAAGGGGTTAACTGATCATCCATTTATGATCGAGAAAGAGACCATGTCAACTACCCTATAGGTAGAATTTTTGGTACTAAAGTCTCCATCGGCCTTAATGTATTGATCAGGTGGATAATTTTAAGCATTATTGACGCAGTCCTTTTCATTCATTTGCATCACTCTTAGATTACCAATACCGAATGGGATAGGGGTTATGCATGAGAGTTAGTCATGAACCAAGAGCTATAATTGTGCATCACTAAAAAGGAAGATGGGGACCTTCACCATTTAAGGTTTGGAATCGAGAGAGGTGTTGATGATGGGGCCACCGATTAAGTATTTGATTCCAATTCCTTTGTATAACTATCGATAAAAAAAAGTAGTATATATTGGATCGTCAGTGACTACCAACAAGAGGGAAAAGCTAGTTTCATTCCTTAAAAATCAACACCAAGCGTTTTCACGGAGCCAACAAGACATGTCAAGGAATGATGCCTCAGTAATAACTCACCAAATGAGGGTCAACCTGACTTTTTGACTAGAAGAGGGAGCAAGAGAGCATTTACCCCCAAGAGGAATCAGTCTGCCCATGTAAAGTAGGAAAGATGTTTAAAGTAGGATTTATTCGGGATGTTAAGTATCCCGATTGGTTATCGAACGTTGTTATGGTCCGTACACCGAGTAGAAGATAAAGATTATGTGTTGATTATTTAGATTTCAACTAATCTTGTCCAAATGAATCATACCCACTATCGAGCATAGATGCCACAGAGGGATATGATACCTTATCTTTCATGGATGGTTACTTCGAATTTAACCAAATCTAGATGCATCCAAACTATGAGAAGAAAACCTATATTGTAACAGATATGTTAAAGCAAAATTTATAATTTCTTATTATCTATTTTAGTTTGGCTTATCCTCGTACACCCCACTACACTGTCAAGAACATTCTCAAGACTTCAAGTGAAGAAAACTTAGTGACTGAATGCAATAATTAGAGCTCGATCATCACTACATATATCGGAGAAGATTTATGAGCTTGTTTCTGTGAAATCTTTTTGTTCAGGGTATTTTAAAGAGTTTGAAAACTTAAAATATTTTTTCCAAAATGTTTTAAATATTTTTCAAATTTTCACAAGGTTGTTATAACGACATTTGATGTCATTCGAACGAATTCCTATACATCATTATAGTGCTTCAAACTTCATTAGAATGAGATTATTTGTCGCAATATTTTGCAGGCTTTGGAATCTCGTTGGATCAATCATTTGAAGTATGTTCGAACAAGAAAGGGTACTTCGTTCGAACATGATATACCATTGTTTGAACGAGTTTGCAAAAATTTATTTTTTACTAGATTTCAAATACAATATTTCATACTTATCTCTTGGAAATTCTTCTCTCTATATATAGACACATGGGGCTGCATTTTAATTTAAACCTTTTAGACTTCTTTTAGTGATAAAAATCTTTTATTTTTTCAATCCAAACCCCTTGGATAATTTGAGATCAATCTTCCAAACCACAAAGAACACATTTGTTATTCATAACCTTATGGAGTTAACTATTCACAGCTGAAGATAGAAATAGGATTTCTTCGGCTGATCGACAAATATCGAGGCAAGAGGAACTTGCTCTAGGACGGTGCTAGATCTGCATCGTTTTCTGTTAATAACAAGGAGTGAAGACATTACTGTGTCGCTTAGTGGAGCTCTAAGTTTTGTAAGTCTATGAATATCCTTTTGTATTATGGAGTTGCAAACAGTGCTAAATATAGGTTTGATCAGAAAATAATTTTTCCTCATCTTCTATGTTCTTTGGTTTATAGTTAATTTATTTAACTTCATTTATATTCAATTACCTTGCATGTTCACCTAACTTAATGAAGATAAAATTTGGACTAAATAGAATTTGGTTTTGAGTGTGTGACCTACTCTACCGCTTATACATATAACCGGACCACTCAGTCGCACATTTTTTAATTGGTATCCGAGCTTATTTTACAAATTTCTTAGATGAATCCTGGTGGTTATATGGATAAATCGTACAATAGGCCACCTATGTTTTATGGGTCTAACTATGCCAATTGGAATGCTCAAATAACGTTGGTTCTAAAATCGATTGATAAGTGAGTCTGGATTACTGTTAAAAGTGGTGGGCTCCCTCCACTGTTACTAATGATGATGTCATTAGTCTCAAACAAGTAACTACTTAAACTGAGGTTGATTTTAAATGGAGTAACCTTAACTCCAGAGGATTAAGTGCTTTTTTGGTGGATTAACACCCGAAAATGTTCGTTGTATTATTATGTGTACCATGTCTAAGGAAGCGTGAGATATCATCCAACTTACTTATGAGGATACCAATATTGTGAAAGATTCTAAGCTACATAATCTCAACTCAAAATTTGAGACCATTAGCATGTTTGAATCGGAAACACTTGATAATTTTATGCACGCCTTTCTAATATTATAAACTCTAGCTTTAATTTGGATGATCAAATTCCTGAAATGAGGGTAATTAAGAAAATTCTGAGATCTCTTATGTCGCGTTTTAGTGTGGAGGTCATGGTACTCAATTCTTTAGGAAGTTTAGATACTCTTAGGTTAAAAGATCTCATAGGAGACCTTCAAACTTACGAAATAGATATGTTCCCCAAAACTCAAAAGAATAAAGAATAAGGGTTTGCTTTAAAATCTCACTCAAAGAAAAAATAGGAGGTTTGTAACTCCAAATTTGATTTTGATCTTGATGATCTTTGCTTTCTGCTAAAGAATCCAAAAAGTCACTCAAATTAGGAAACCAAAATTCTTCCAAAGTGGAAAATAAAGGTTTTGAAAAAGATAAAATTATCAAAGCAAGCAAGAATATTTTTGAATATGATCAAAGAAAGACTAGAGGAGAGTACCCTAAGAAATACGATTCAGAGAGATTCTATTAGTGTGATGGTAAGGGTCACAAAGGTCACTAGTGTGCTATAAGGCTTAAAAGATAGGGAAAAGTCTAAGTTGCTTATAATACCACCCTAAGCAATAACGATGTCGATTCGGTGGATTTTGAGGATGAATGACTGCATGAACATAACTTCAGCACATTCGTGGCTAGTCACGTTATCAGTTCAAGTACGTCTCACGCTGATGAGGGCGTTTCTAAACCTGATAGCCTAAAAAATGAGTCAAACCATTATGGAGAGAGTTAAGGTTGTGATTTTTTGAGTGAGGGAGACGTGACCTCCAACATGCCTATGCTGAGATTTACTCCGTGTCTTTAAAAACTAAAAAGGAAAATAAAAATGAACTCTTATGGTTTTATCTTTAGAAAAGAAGTTGAAGGAATTTAGAGAGAGTGAGACCTCAGTGAGAATTTCTTTGAGTGAGTAGTTTGTTTCAGTGGGGAGGGAAAATAGTGACTTGACCAAAAAAGTGGCTAGTCGTATGAGATATCTTCAAGGTTCATTGGACACTCATGAGAAACTTGAAGATCATGTTTCCCAACTCTAGAAAGATCTCAAACGTTCTCGAGAGGTCAAGGTTACTTTGGAGGACACAACTAAGAAAGTTATAAGTATATTCCTAGGTACCTCTTTAGGTTTTAAGGAGGGGGAAGGGATAAGTTACTAATGTACATCCACTTCCTAAAATCCACCTAAACCAATTCCCAAGTTTTGATGTATCCATATGAGACTCGGCCTAACCCACTAAGGAGAACTCGTACTAAGAGTTTTAATAATAGTAGACTCAAACAAGTCTATGTTTGTACCGATTGCAAATGAAGAGGTCACCTTTGGGAATTTCTCTATAAGCTAGAAAGAGTTTCTCTCACAAATGTTACCATACACCACTATAGTGATATTTCTAGTCTTAGAGAGCAAGTTGAGTTCCTAGTCATGACTTATAGAACTTAATGGTAGATTTTGCTCGCTATCTATTTTTAGTTTCTCTTATCCCCTTGCACCCCACTGCACCAGCATGTGCATTCTCAAGACTTCAATTGAAGAAGAGTTAGTGACCGAATGAAACAATTGAAGATCGATCGCCACTACATTTATTAGAGAAGGTTTATGAGGTTGTTTCTATGAATTCTTTTTTCAAGGGTATTATAAAGAGTTTGAAAATTTAAAATACTTTTTTCAAAATGTTTTAAATGCTTAAAAATTCCACATGGTAGCTAGAATAACTTTTGGATGCCATTCAAACGAATTCATATATACATCGTCATAATTCTTCAAACTTCCTTCAAACGAGATTTATTGTTGCGTCTTTTGGAAGGCTCTAGAATCTTATTGGATTAGTCATTTGAAGTATGTTCGAATGAGAAATGGTACTTCATTCGAACGAGATGTACTTTCTTTCAAACAAGTAGGCAAAAATTTATTTTTTACCAGATTTCAAATGAAATCTTTCATTCTTATTTCTTGAAGATTCTTCTCCTTATATATTGTGATACGGGGCTACATTTTTCAAGCATTTTAGACATCTTTAAATGATTAAACTCTGTTATTTTTTTAATCCAAACCCCTTGGGTGATTTTAGATCACTTTTTCAAACCACAAAAAACACAATCCTTATTCATAACCTTGTGGCTTTATGTAATACCCCGTATTTTTATTGATATTTTTATTGGGATTAATTGAATTAAATTGGATAAGTCATTTGGAAATTAATCCGGATTTAAATACTAATGAGACGATAGTTATTATTTGATTATGATAATAATGTTGAATATTACTGACTGAATAAGGTAATATATGATTATTGAATTTATTAATATTGTCGTAAGTTATAAATACGATAATTTTGGAAATAAAGTTGGGAGGCACGTGTTAGTCGTGTCAAGAACCAATTTAATGGATTTAAAAGTAAATTATTTTTATATCATCCATCTGGTCATTTTGAGTGTGTAAACGAGTCCGAAAGGGTCGAGATAGTCAGAAAACACTAGCCGAGGTTTAGTTTGGGTCACGGAGTATTTTAGGCCTAACCGGCAACCCAGGAGGGTATTTTAGTCATTTTGACTTTTTGAGGAATAGTAACCCATGAATTTTAGACTGATTATATCAGCCAACACTTAGGACTCCTAGGGTTTTCACAACCAAAAATCACAAAAGGCCATTACAGAGGAAGAGAAGGAAGTTTCCAAAGAAGAACCACCAACTTTGGACCCTTTGCACCACCATCACCACCACCGGTTAGATCGGGAAGAGAGGATCGGTCCCATACCATCTGCTTCAAAGGATCATAATCTTTATTTACAGGCAAGTGATTTAACTTGCAATAATCAGTGTATATGTTACCCATGATAGTTTATGAATTGAGAATAACCTTAATAATATTCTAAATTTGTGAAATTTGGACACAAAAATATTAATCTGGGTAGGATTTGTATGCAGACTCAATTATGAAAATACCTCAATCACGAAATCATGATCCATGCATAGATAATTATGAATTTATGTTGAGTTGTATGATATTTTTGAAGAAAATAGAGAAATAGGGTTTTATGATAATTAGAGGATTTAATTCAAGAAAAGGGTGATTCATGATGATTTAAAAATTATGGAATGTTAGGAACCATGTATTTAGGTTGTTATACCATCCAATATGTTTACTTTAGAATATGGCATCATGTAAAGAAAATTGGAGATTAAACCATTCCCAAAACGCAAAAAAATCTGGGTTGTAACTGCTTGATCAATCGGTCGACATTCATTATCGATCGATCGACTGGATCGATCGATCGACATACATGAGTCAATCGATCGACTCCCCCTGCACTTATGATAATTTTCCCTTTTAACATTTAATCGATTCCATCTCTTGAAAGTTATTGGTGGGTACTATGTAAACATATTGAGACTTAGGGAAGACCAGTAGTGGTGTATTTGAAGCTCGGAACATATTAGAATTGATTTGTGACTTAGTGTGAAACTTACGAATGTCCGACGAGTGAGTTACTATTAGAAGTTGCGTGGACATGAATCCAATTTTGTATAAGTGATAACTTAAGGTTAGAGGCAGAAATAAGGAATTTAAATTATTGAATTAATCTTAGGGACAAGTGGAGACTTAGTAACCTTTTTGGGATAGGATATGTACTCGAAATTATACGATGAGAATTATCGCGCTAAACCTATTGTATAGAATAATTGGGATGATATTATTATATGTGAGACTTATGATATAGGGCTGGAATTTACCTATATTAATATAATGATTACCTGAGTTGTGTGAATACTTAGTATATTGATTGTTATGTGTATGACATACCTAGTATACTTTCTATCACGAGATGTTGATTTTCGGTAAAGGACCATCTTATCTTTCTGTGCCTTAGGGGAATTTAGATAGGTACCTTAAGGATATAGGACTATGAATGACTTATTTGTGAGTTGATAAGTCAGCTGACCATGGGAGCATAGGTATGTGCATGACCCATGGGTATGTGAACTATGTTCGCCTCCAGTATGTGTGATTTTTATTAGAACGGTTCCTGAGCGATTCGGAATGCGTGATCCTTAAGTACGTGATGTACCAGGATTTGATAGCACAGTATGCGTTCACTGCAGCTTAGCCTAGGGGTTCCATATATGTATATATGTAATGAGATTGATATATATGTACTTCAATGTTGCTTGGTAGATGCGAATTATTGAGATATTTAAATGGGTTCAAAATGTGAGAATTTATACAATAATTGAGTTAAGCAATTTGATTAATGTAAATGTAGGTTATAAACATATTTAGGTAATACAAATAGACACCCTATATTATAATGTGAAGATAGGAGTTAGTACGATCTAGTTAGTTAGTGGCATAACTAGGATGTGTTAAGGGTATACGTTAGGTGTGCACATTAGTTGAGGGGTGAGGAACTCATGTGAGAGCACGTAACTAACATGTGTATAATATTTAATATTTAATGAAATTAAACACTTACTATATTTTAAACTGTTTTCACTTCGGGCTCTGACCCGTTTGCTTCCAAATCTATTTTTTTTGTAAAAACATTTTAGGTGCCCAGCCACAGGGACGTCAAGCTTAGGAGTTCCATTCCATTGATGTGTTGTATCTACTGTGGAAGTTACAGGATCTCGTTATTAGATGACTCCACATCTATCCTTTATTCTTTTGCAGTCATTTGTTCCAGTTAGGGCCAGTTGACTTTCATTTTATTTCAGTCTTGGGATTTTATTTATTCAGGCATAGTATTTGGTTTATTTACATTGTCGCTACTTTATTGGAGTGTTTACTCCATACATTAGTTATTTTATTACGTTTTTTAACTTATGAGATTGTTCCTGTGATTATTGGATGATGATTTAGGTTATGTAATTGATGGTTAAATTAAATATTAAAATTTGACACTTCACTATTTTAAATATTAGGTGGTTACTAATTAATTAAATGTTTTCGACAGTGATGCTATGAACTGAACCAACTTGACATTTGCTATTAATTTAAATAAAGGAGTAGCTACCCGGTATTTAATTAGTCGGGGTGTCACATGTGGTATCAGAGCATCAGGTTCTAGAGTCTTTAGTATCTGTACGGCTTGTTATGTTTCCGCGTAGCGTCCTTTGATATAGAGCCCTATATTTTAGGATTGTTGTACTCTTTTGTATATCTTATGTTCTTCAGCTATTTTGAGATGTTAACTGTGGACTTACAAAACATCTCTCTCATTTCAGATGCCTCCTCGACATGCATAGCGAGTTCCCAGGGTCCCCATCCCGAGCCTCAGCCTGCACCAGTTCAGGGTTCTATGAACACTACTTAAGTTGCCACCATTGTAGCCCAGGCGATAAATGCCTAGTTAGTAGTTATGGAGTAGGCCCCACCTCAGGCATCGGTGGTAGCCCCAGTCCAATATCATTCATTCCCGTCTTATTGGGAACATGTTTGTGAACCCTTTCAGAAGGTGCATCCTCCAGAGTTTACAGGGAGCTCCGATGTCGTAATAGAGAGCCAATGGAAGAAGGACATCCAAAGGAACTTGAGGATGTACGAGTTCACAGATGTATAGAGGAATATACTAGCGACGTTTAAGCTAGTAGGAGCAGCATTGCAGTTGTGGGAGTCCATTACCACCACCGAGGAGAGAGATATTCTTTCTATTCAGGAGTTTTGGGTGCGGTTCAAACGCAAATATTTCCCCTCTGCAGTTCAAATAGAGAAGAGGCAGAAATTAATGAACCTTAAGCAAGAAGGGAGGATAGTGGCAGAGTATGAGGCCGATTTCACCAATCTTCTGAACATAGTTCCCGATGAGATCCCAACTGAAGAGAAGAAGATACAAAAGTTCATGGGTGGGTTGACGTGGAGGATTCGCCAGCACCTGCTAGGGAACCTCTCATTGGACACCTATTAAGATGTGGTTAACATAGCACTACTTCACTTTTAGGACCATCGCTTTCACCTATCATAGGGTAAGCGAGTATGGGAGTCCAACCAGCAGGGCAGGACATGAGGTAATGGTGCCACTGGGGTACAACCATCTCAGGGTCAGCATAGGCAGGGTGATCAGAGTTCCCAGCATGGGGATTCTAAGAGATTCCGATCAGGAGTTTTCTGACATAGCCAGGGAGGTTTTAGGCATGTCTAGCAAGGTCATCACGACCATCAGGGCCATCAAAGCCAGCAGCAGTTTTGGCAGGGCCAGCATGGCCAAGGTAAAGGTGATAACGGTCATTAGGGTCGTGGGAAGAAGGGTTAGAGAGGGGGAAACTTTGCAGGGAAATGCTTCATATGTGGTAATATTGTCCATAAATGCCAGGAGTGTCCTGAGAGGGGATAGGACCCGTAATAGCAGCAGGGTGCTCAACAAGATCCTTAGATACTGATATTTCCCGCTGCCCTCCCAGCACCACCACAAATTCCAGCACTGCGACCTATTCCAGTGGTCCCTGTTCAGTAGGGTTAGCTTCAGTATGTTCGGGTTTATAATGTTCGTCAGGCCGTAGTCTCGCAGGATCCACCCGTGATTGAGGGTAGGTTTTCTTAATTCAGGGGACTATGGGGCGTATTTTATTTCACATGAAGGCCACACGCTATTTAATTGCCACGAAATTGCACGCGCTATGGTATTATTAGATACCGCGGAGATCACTGTCACTTATGTAGATTTCCCGTTGAGTAGAGGTTAAGTGATTTCCTTTATATGTAGAGGCGTGGGTGTAGAGATTGGAAGATTTACTTTCCCTGCTGACATGCTCGTATTAGATATGTCCGAGTATGATGCGATTATCAGTATGGATTAGCTGGTTACGTATAGAGCCATGATCGATTGTTTTAGTAGGAGTATTGTTTTTGCCATACCTAGTCACGAGATGTTCCTAGTGGAGATGCCTCGTCATGAGGGAGGATCGTCCACTCACTTGTACTACATAGTGGAAGAGACCTCTAAGGAGGTGGTGATACTACTTGATTCGATTACAGTTGTTAAGGAGTTCGCTGATGTGTTCCAGGATATGTCAAGACTACCTCCTAGTAGAGAGATAGACTTTGTTATAGATTTGGGGTTGGGCACTTGGTCGATAGCTCGTGCACCTTACCGTATGGCTCCAGCGGAGAGATAGAGCAGCTGTTGGGTCAGGGGTTTATTCGTAGGAGTACTTTGCCGTGGGGTGCTCCTGTGATGTTTCTTAAGAATAGGGATGGATCTTTGAGGTTGTGTGTTGATTACCGGGAGTTGAATAAAATCACGATACAGAATAAGTATCCATTTCCCCAAATAGATGGCTTATTTGACCAGTTGAGAGGAGTTGCCTTCTTCTCAAAAATTGACTTGAGATCGGGATACCATCAGTTGCATATCAGGGAGCAGGATGTCTCGAATACTATATTATTACGAGATATGGTTCCTACGAGTTCAAGGTTATGCCTTTTGGTCTGACCAACGCCCCAGCCATATTTATGGACTTGATGAATATGGTGTTCAGAGAGTTCCTAGACCAGTTTGTCATTGTCTTCATTGATGACATTTTGGTTTACTCCCAGACTGATGAGGAGCATGCCGAGCACTTGAGGAAAGTTTTTTAGACACGGCATCATCATGAGTTATCTGTAAAATATGAGAAATGTGGGTTTTGGCTGAAGGAGATTCAGTTTCTAGGGCACATTATTTCTGACAAAGGGATATCTGTAGATTCGGGGAAGGTATCAGCGGTGAGGGAGTGGGGACAGCCCACGACATCGATAGAAATACATAGTTTCTTGGGCCTATAAGGATACTATAGGAGGTTTATTTGGGGATTTTCAAAGATAGCGGGTCCATTGACATATCTGACTTGCAAAGGGGTACCATTTATCTGGAGTGATGCCTGCCAGTTGACGTTTGATGAGTTGAAGGACAAGTTGACCTCAGCACCATTGTTAGCATTTCCCAGGCCAGGAGTGGAGTATATAGTCTACACTGATGCATCCTTACTAGGACTTGGGGGTGTACTGCAGTAGGAGAGTCAGGCTATAGCTTTTGCTTTCTGTAAGCTTAAGCCTCATGAGAGGAATTACCCCAGCCACGACTTGGAGTTAGCGGGAGTCGTATTTGCACTTCATATTTTAAGACACTATCTCCTAGGGGAGAAATTTTGCTTATTCACAGACCAAAAGTCCCTACAGTACCTCTTCATATAGAAGGAACTGAATATGCATCAACGTCGGTGGCTCGAGTTTATGAAGGATTATCAGTTTGATATCCAATACCACCCAAGGAAGGATAACGTGGTAGAAGATGCGTTGAGCCGTAGGCCAGTAAGTGAGGTGGACGAGGTGTGGAAATTGAAGTGGAAGGAGTTGGGACACCAGGACTTAGTGGCCCGATTATTCTTGTCCGTGATGACAGTTACGCCCCAGATCATTATGAGAGTAGTACAGGCTCAGGAAATTTATGTCAATAACGGATAGTACAGTTACTAGAAAAGTGGGGCGAGTCTTATACTGTTGGTTCAGATGGGGTCTTATGCTTTAATAGGAGATTGGTTGTTCCTAAAGGCGAAGACTTGCGGCACGAGGTAATTACAGAGTCGCACGGTTCGCGATTTGTAGTACATCCTAGTGGGGATAAGATGTACCAGGATATAAGGCGACAGTACTCGTGGAGCAGGATGAAGAGGGATATTGTTGAGTTTATTTCGAAATGTTCCACTTGTTAGCTAGTAAACGTGGACCATCAGAGACCGACAAGAGTTCTACAGCCATTAAAGGTTCCTACGTGGAAATGGGAGAGGATTTACATGGACTTCATCACCAGATTACCTACATCGCAGAGGGGTCATGATTCCATATCGGTGATTGTGGATCGATTGACTAAGGTTGGTCACTTTCTGCCAGCCCGGACAGACTACACTACGGGACAGTATGACCAGATCTTCATAGCTGAGATAAGGAGACTCCACGGGATGCCTCTCAATATAGTGTCTGACAGGGATAAGATATTTGTATCTCATTTTTTGGAGATTTTCCAGGAAGCTATGGGTACGGAGTTGAGATTGAGTACAGCCTACTACCCGTAGACAGATGGGCAGACCGAGCGGACGAATCAAATGTTGGAGGACATGTTACATATGTGCATCCTCGAATTTGGTAGAGGTTGGGAGAAGTATCTTCCACTGGTGGAGTTTGACTATAATAAATCCTATTAATTTACTATCCGTATGGCTCCATTTGAGGCGTTTTACGGTAGGCCTTGTCATTCTCCAGCATGTTGTCTAGAAATGGGGGACAACAAGTTACTTGGGCCGGAGGTGATTTAGGATACTTTGGCGAGGATAGAGATGATACAGATCTGTATTCGGGTTGCTTAGGACTGACATAAGAGTTACACCGATGCCAAGAAGTTCTTCCGAGAGTTCAATGTGGGGGACCAAGTACTGCAATGAGTGTCTCCCATAAAGGGGATAATGCGATTTGGGATTAAGGGGAAGTTGACGCCAAGGTATGTGGGGCCATTCCCAATCACCGAGCGGATTGGGCCAGTTGCGTATAGGCTTGGGCTACCAGAACACTTGCATAGGATCCATGACGTGTTCCATATTTCCTCACTGAGGAGATATCTTAGAGAAGATTTATCCCATAATCACATTTCTTTACACGAGATTGATCTGCAACCTCATAGTTCCTACGAGGAGGGTCCGGTTGCTATCCTAAACCGTAGCGAGATGAAATTGAGGTCGAAGATAGTACCGCTAGTACGTGTTCAGTTGTGGCATCGCAATGCTGAGGAATCTACCTGGGAACGCGAGGATGAAATGCGCGAGCTTTATCCAGATTTATCCTTGCCATGTATATTTTTATTTTCAAATTTCGGGACAAAATTCCGTTATTAGGGAGGAAGTATGTAATACCCCGTATTTTTATTGATCTTATTTTTAGAATTAATTGAATTATATGGGATAAATCATTTGGAAATTAATCCGGATTTATATACTAGCAAGATGAGAGTTAGTATTTGAGTATGATGATATTTTTGAATATTAGTGAGTGAATATGGTAATATATAATTATTGAATTTATTAATATTGTCGTGAGTTATAAATACGAAAATTTCGAAAATAAAGTTGGGGCGCGCGTGTCAGTCGTGTCAGGAACCAATTTAATGGATTTAAAAGTAAATTATTTTTCTATCATTCGTATGGTCATTTTGAGTGCGCCGATGTGTTCGGAAGGGTCGAGATAGTCATAAAACATTAGCTGGTGGTTTAGTTTGGGTCCCAGGACATTTTTGGCCTAACCAACAATTTGGGAGGGTATTTTAGTCATTTTGACTTTTTGAGGAATAGTAACCCACAAATTTTAGACTGATTATATCAGCCAACACTTAGGACTCCTGGGGTTTTCACAACCAAAAATCACAAACGGCCATTAGAGAGGAAGAGAAGGAAGTTTCCAAAGAAGAACCACCATCCTTGGACCCTTTGCACCACCATCACCACCGGTGGTTAGATCAGGAAGAGAGGATCACTCCGCTTCAAAGGATCAGAATATTTATTTCCAAGCAAGTGATTTAACTTGTAAAAATCGGTGTATATGTTACCCATGATAGTTTAGGAATTGAGAATAACCTTAATAATATTCAAAATTTGTGAAATTTGGACACAAAAATATTAATCTGGGTAGGACTTGTATATAGACTCAATTCTGGAAATACCTCTATCACGAAATCATGATCCATGCATAGATAATTATATAATTATGTTGAGTTGTGTGATGTTCTTGAAGAAAATAGAGAAATAGGGTTTTATGATAATTAGAGGATTTAATTCAAGAAAAGGATGATTCATGATGATTTAAGAATTCTAGAACATTAGGAACCATGTATTTAGGTTGTTATACCATCAAATACATTTAATTTAGAATATGGCATCATGTAATGAATATTGAATATTAAATCACGCCAAAAACACAGAAAAATCTGGGTTGTAACTGCTTGATCGATCGATCGACATTCATAGTTGATCGATCAACCCCCCCTGCACTTGTGATATTTTTCCCTTTTAAGATTGAATCGATTCCGACTCTTGAAAGTTATTGGTGGGGACTATGTAAACATATTGAGACTTAGGGAAGACCAGTAGGGGTGTATTTTAAGCCCGGAACATATTAGAATTTATTTATGACTTTCTGTTAAACTTACGAATGTTCGACGAGTGAGTTACTATTAGAAATTACGAGGATATGAATCCAATTTGTATAAGTGATAACTTAAGGTTAGAGCCAGAAACAGGGACCTTAAATTATTGAATTCATCTTAGGGATAAGTGGAGACTTAGTAACCTTTTTTGGATAGGATATGTACTCGGAATTATACGACGAGAATTACCGCGCTAAACCTATTGTGTAGAATAATTGGGATGATATTATTATATGTGTGAGACCTATGATATAGGGCTGGAATATACCTATATTAATATGATGATTACCTAAGTTGTGTGAATACTTAGTATATGGATTGTTATGTGTATGACATGCCTACCATACTTGCCACCACGAGAGGTTGATTTTCGAGAAAAGGACCATTGATCGAGGATGAAAAGTGGCGTTGCGTCAAAATGCCGATCGTTGTTTTCTGTTCCCCGCCTTAATACACAAACCTAAATTATGACTGCACTTGCGATACAAGTGTAGCGGTAAGTCGGGTATCGAAAATCCACAAAGATGAGTTGCTAGAATATTATTTGGTTTATTACTTCAGGAATAAAAGTGTAAAAGGTAATTGCAACACAAAAGGAAAAGATGCACAAAAGGGAAATATTAATCTAGGCGTGGGAAAATAAAACTAGACTAATAAAGAGAGTAAAAACCTATAGGTTGCATCGAATATCCCTCATCCAAGTTAATTAGTATAAAATGATAACATAGGTCGATGAGTTATTACAAATACGTCTCATTTCGACGGTTAATTAAATCAAGGGTTGTCACACCCCTAAATTCTCATAAAAGTCTAATACGATTTTGCCATCAACAAATACCCTGAAAATTACGGACGCAAAGTCGTAAGCATGGAGCATACATGATATTCCCCGTCAAATCCCCTAGGCGTAATAACTAGGACAACGCACCCGAAATAGACCCATAAACTCCATCACCAAATCCAAGCAACATGTTAACCCGAAATGAGTTCAATCCGACACAACATAGACTAACTTAACTAGAAAGCATGATAAAAATGCGGTAAAGAAAAGCGGTAAATAAACACGATAAAACTACACTACAACGCAAGTAAACAAAGAAAGCAAACCTAATTATGAAAGCATGTAACTTAACTACAAAGCTAGAATAAAGGAAATACAAACTATATTAATGGAGAGGGAAGACGAATAGTTAACTTACAAACCCAATTGGGTGTCAAACCAAAAAGAAATGAAGAAGAACTCTCCAAACCCCCAAACCCTAAGCTAAACTAACCACTAAAACTAAGTATATATATATATATATATATATATATATATATATATATATATATTTGATATTTACAACAAAATTCCTTTATATAGCAAGTGGGAAAAGAAATAAAGAAAAAATAAAATAAAAGGAAAGGAAAAGATCAACAAATATCTGGTGATCGCGATCGACCGCGCCTTCAAGTTGAAGCACACTATCCTCTTTCCCCGGTAAAACTCAAAACCGCGATCGACCGGGTCTCAAACCGCGGTCAACTGGTACTCTGTTTTTGGCAGCTATTTGCTCCATAAAGAGGGGAAGAAAGGTCCATTACGGAAACATCCATAACTTCATCGTTCAAACTCAAAATCGTGCACCATTTGCGGCCACACGAAGCTTGCTCAATAACTACACATCCGTGGAATTTCCATGAGCCGAAAATAAAATGTGAGTTGACTAAAATGCCCTTGAAATAGCGTCCGACGAGGAAACTTCTCTAAAATGCAACGAATCCTCACTTTTAACGCTCCAATACCTACCAAATCACAATTAACCCGTGCAAAACATGTATATATCTAAATCCAAGGTCACCCTGCCTCTGCCTCTGAACAGAATGTGCCCCACTGGCACCATTTCCCCCAGTCCTGCCCTGATGGCTGGACTCTCCTGACCTCTTGCTCTCAGCCATGTGAAAGCGATGATCCTGGCAGTGTAACAGTGCAGCGTTAACCACGTCAGAATAAGTGACCAACGAGAGGTTCCCCAACAAATGTTGACGGATCCTCCATGTCAACCCGTCTGTAAATTTATGTATCTTTTTCTCTTCTGTCGGTATCTCATCCGGAATAATATTCAGTAAATTAGTGAATTCGGCCTCATACTCGGCCACAGTCTTACCTTCCTGTCTAAGGCTCATCAACTTCCTCCTCATCTCTGTGTGAACAGCTGACGGAAAATACTTGCGGTCGAACAGCACCCAAAACTCCTGTATAGTGAGAGTATCCCTCTCCTCCACGGTGGTAATAGACTCCCACCACTGCAGTGCAGAACCTACTAGCTTGAAAGTAGCTAGTATCTTCTTCTGGACATCGGTGCACTCATACATACTCAAGTGCCGCTGAATGTCCTTCTTCCACTGACTAGATACAACAACATCGGAGCTACCTGCGAACTCCGGAGGGTGTGCTTTCTGAAAAGCATCACGAACACGTTCCCAAGCAGACGGGAATGCATGTGCCTGAAATGGCACGGCAACTGGCGCCTGAGTTGGTGCCTGCTGAACTACGGCTAGTGCGACATTTATCGCTTGGGCCACAATGGCTGCAACCTCGGCGACATTCATCGTGCCCTGAAATGGTGCGGGCTGTGGTTCTGGCGTTGCATCCCTGGGAACCCGTTGTGCACGTCGTAGAGGCATCTGAAACAAGAATAAAGTTTATAAGTTCGCAGTTATAAACTCAAAATAGCTGAAGAACGTAGCATGTACAAAAGAATATAACATTCCTAAAATATAGGGCTCTATATCAAAGAAAGCTCAGCGGAAACATAATAAGCCGTACAGATCCTAAAGGACACTAGAACCTGATGCTCTGATACCACCTGTGACAACCCGACTAATTAAATGTCGGGTATCTACTCCTTTATTAAATCAATACAAAATGCCAAGTTGGTTCAGTTAATAGCATCACTATCGAAAACATATTAATGATTACTAACCTCCTAGTATTTAAAAAGTAAGTTGCCAAATTTTAAATTAAGTCTGATTAACATACAGAAAAAAAGGTAATGAAAGAATAACAACCATTCACCATAACGAAGCAATAGAATAACCAACAAAGTGATAATAAGTCCGGAGGAAAACTCCTCACAACAATCCCACGACTGAAATAAGTAAAACAATGTACCCTGAATTAATTACATGCCAAAAGTCTGAAAAAATATGAAATAGGAAATGTTTTAATAGAAATGGGCGACATGCCCTACAACTGATGAAAGCTGAATATAAAGTCAAGATAGATGAAGCGTCTACTAGCAAAGTCCTGTAACTTCCACAAACAGCTACAACTCGTCACCTGAATGAGGATCCTAAGCATGGTATCCTTGTGGCTGGACACCTAAAATGGTTTTTACAAAAATAGATTTGAAAGCAAACGGGTCAGAGCCCGAAAGTGGAGAGTATTTTAAAAATTGCAAGTGTTTTAATGACATTAAAACAATGAATGCAAAATACATGTTAGGACGTGCACTCGCATGAAATACTCACCTCTCGACTAATTGTGCACTCCTAACGAATAGCACCCATCTAAGTGATATATTTATCTAACTAAACTGACATGAGTTCTATCCTTCCTACTCGGTTCTCATTATACATTCTAACGTCATCAATTAAGTAGGGGGATTTACTTAAACTCAGATTCTCAATTATTAGCAATACAATTTATTACAGGTTATCCCTTTATAGTTACTTAAAGTGTTTCTGTATTTATACGCACAATACCAACATGAAAGTTCTCATTAATTTAAGTGTATATTAGTCACGCCATAAATATACAATGCCAGCACCCGAGACTAAGCTGCGGTGCACACATACTCTGCTATCCATCCCGGTACATCACGTACATAAGGATCACGCATTCCGAATCTCTCAGGAATCGTTTTCAGATAATAGCAAATCACAGACAATGGAGGCGAACACAGTCACATCACATGGGTCACGCACATACCTACGCTCCCACGATCAGCAGACTTATTAACATCCCAATAAGTCCTTCTCTGACCTATGTTCTCGAGGTACCAATCTAAATCCGGGCAACACAAGGATTAGATGGCCCTAAGCGAACGTAAACCTCCCGTGATAGCAAGTATGGTAGGTATGTCATACACATAAAATCATATACACATACTAAGTATACACACATCTTAGTAATCACCATAATTTATTTGTGGTACACTTCTCATTCTCGTACCAACTTATAATGTTACACAATTCACATGTTCCCGGTTAATTCAATTATTTAAGCCATCAATAATTCTCGCATCGTAATAGTCACTCACGTCCTATTCCACAATTTCCATTCAATTCAAATCACACTTCTATGTTTTACTCCTCAATATATCCCAAATATCCCCACTATATCAATTTATCATCAAGGTAATGTTATCTCTACAATTGAACAAGGTTATGGGACACGCGAAATCGAAACAGGCCAAAAAGCCTAAACTGTCAGCTCGTTAGAAGTCTCGTTCGAACGAGGTTGTTCGAACGAGAGTTCATTCGAACGAACTGGGCATCTAACGAGATCTCGTTCGAACGAAAGACATCGAGCGAACATCCCTCTCGTTAGAAGGCAAACTGTCAACTCGTTAGAAGCTCGTTCGAACGAGCTCGTTCGAACGACCTGGGCAGGTCTTCTAACGAGGTGACAGTTTGAGCCCAGAAAATTCCTATTACGTTTTTCCAACTTTTCTTCACGTCTAATCTTATCTAAATGCCATTCCAACAAGGTTTCAAGGTTTCTAATCATCCCTAAACATATTAAATTCGTATAACAACATTATATGGGGTCTAATCATCCCAAACCACATCTAATCATCAAATCTCTCCAATTTTCCCCAATATTCAAGAACATGAACCCTAAAAATTTAAAGTCTTCCATAGTTATAATTAGATCCGTTTTTGGTAATATAAAAGATGTATTTTTCTCAGAATAATCACCCTAACACAATTCTACATGCAATCTCCTCATTAAAATGTAATTCTCTAGTTCCAATTCAATGGGTCTTTATCATTCTCCAAGAACAAAACAATTGTATAAATTTCCTACGCATGGAAGAAACATTCTTTGCAAATAACATAATTAAACCACTTGCCTTATGTCTTTCTCTGATTTTGGTGTCGAATTGATGAAGGTTGATTTGTTCTCTCTCTCTCTCTGCAGAACTTTCCTTTCTTTCTCTCTCTACCAGCTTTTCTCTAAGGATGACAATGGTGGTTAAGGTTGCCCTAGGAAGCTCTTTCAAAACTCATTCCAATAACCCCCGTAGCCCATTAAGTCAAAAGGTGTAGTTAGTGGGTTTAGTGGGTAAAGTCCAAATCAGATTTTTAATTCCTAATTTTCGTGGGTTTTAATTCCCAAAATTCCAAAATGACCAAACTACCCTTTTACGTTGCCGGTATGGCCTAAAAATGCCCCGGGACCCAAACTAAACCCCCGGCTAGTGTTTTCTGACTATTTTGACCCTTCCGGACGCGTTGGCGCACTCAAAACGACCATACGGTTAATAGAAATAAAATTCACTTTTTACTTAAAATAATTATATTCCTGACGCGACTGTCACACGCGTCCCAACAAAATTTCCAAATTGCCGTATTTCAATCTCACGACAAATTTCATAATTCAATAATCATATATAGCCATATATACTCATTAAAATCAAATACCAACTCGCATCTCGCTAGTATTTTTATCCGGATTAATTTCCAATTAATACACATTTAATTCAATTAATCCCATTAAAAAATATCATAAAAAAACGGGGTATTACAATAAGCTGTTAAACCCCTAGGTTACCCTAGTGGACGAGTGGCGTCTCGTCAGGGTTTTCAGGATGAAACCCACAAACATCATATGGTTTCCTTAAAATAATCCCAAACCAACATGCGACAAGCCCAACAATAACAAAAAAGATTTCATACACATTATTAGCAAAATGAACTAATTCAAACAAAAGTCCGAAATCATTAACATTATATAATGCACCTCATAGAATTGAAAACTTAAAATGTGGGAGGGGAGCGAGAACATTCAAAGTGTGATTTGAAAAAAACTTATATAAAACGGACACTAAATAAAGCAAGCATATATTAAATCCTCACGGGCATTACACTCATCAAGTGAATTCACTCGAAGCAGGGAGGTAACACACGGAACATGCGGGCATAAAGAGTAAATGTAAATGGAAACTAGGCCGCACACATGTCACAAATGAAGAATGCTATCTATGAAATTAAAATTTTTAATCTCAATGAAAGATACCGCTCATTAAAGGAGGTGAAATGTATTTTCACAGATTATCAAAACTATTTTGATTTTTAAATTAAATGCACCCTAAGATCACATAGGACTTGAATAGGGTTATAATGTAGGCTTGGCTAGGCTAGGGTACGAAATGAAAGGAATGTATGTACGGATTCAAAGTGTTCAAAATGAAAACTTGGAATAATGGGAAGAATGCAGGTAATAGCAAAATTGGAAAACAAGTTCCAAACAAGAATTGGATATAACAATTGGAGAGTAATCAAAGCTTATTGAACTATATACAACATATACAAACATCTCTTTCTTTTCTTTATCTCATGTTTTCTTTTGTTTTTCACTTATCTTTTTCTTCTCTTTTTCACTTCTTTCTTTTCTTTACTTTTCACACTCTCACATACCTAAATTGCAACCGCAGCGTAACATCATTCAATCCCAAGCAACATTCCAAACAAAGGCATAGAAGGTAATATGTATGGTTTATAACTCCAATGTGGAGTTGGTTATGGGATTTTGGGTTATGAAACGAAAGGCTAATATTTAGGCTCAAAGAGGTTGACGAGGGTAAACAAATAAGGTGAGGTCAAGGCTAATATGGGTGATATAACAAAGATGGCCTATGATCATTTCACAAAGTTTACGCAATTCTCCAGTCAAAACAAACTTTGAAAATCATGCTCAAGTAACACATTTCATATATGAACTCAATTAATGAACGATCAAATGAAAGAATAGAGAGATTACCAACGACTGTAACATTTTCAAAGAGGAAAGAATAGTGTATACACTCACAAACGATGAAAGGTACAAAGCTTACTCGGTGTAAGTATATACAATGTAATAAAAGATTACCGAGTTATAAAAATATTAAACCAAATCAATAGAACAATAAAAGTGCATGTGCTCATGGGATTACAGATTAATTCATGAAGTTATTCATAATATCAATAAGTGAGGACTAAAGTCTAATAACTTCTCAAATCGAGAACATGTATCATTGGGTTGTCAATTGGGTTGGGAAATTATTGAAATTTATCATCAAAAACAAAGGCAAAATGCCCAATAAAAGAGAAAAAAGAAAGAAAATCTTTTTCAAATTTTTGAATTTTCTAAGAAAAGCATACTAAGTAACTAACATGAGAGCAAAAACATGGACTAAATACAGAAATGGATAGAATATCCCACACCCCCTAACTTAAAACTTGACATTGTCCTCAATGTGAATTAAGAACCAAGTTAAAGAGAGGAAACAAGCGATATTACCCAAAATTGGAGCGATCCCCATAAGAACAAGTCCAAAGAATCTATAAAACAAGTTAGTACCGAGGAAAGCAAAAAAAATAACAAATAGCTAACTAATTACACTAGACTAAATTAAAAAAAAAAAAGATAAAAAGAATAAAAAGCTAACTATATACAACCTACTATTTAGGCTTCACACTAACTATACACTAGAAGTCAAAATAGTTGAGGGCCCACCGTGAAAACGATTTGACTTTGGAGGATAACCGGTGTACCCTCACTCTCAAGCATGCCTCCCAAAAAATATGAATTCCGTTTGAGCAATGGAAGGCATGTGTAAGGCGTAAGAAAGTAACCATCCTCAATTAAAGGTTTTGGAGTGATGATGGGGGATTTGGATTGAATGGGTGAAAAAACATGTGGGGACCGAGAAAAGCAGAATATCCTCCCAAGGATTTTGAAATTGGAATGGGAGGGGGCGCACATGAAGGCAAGGATGCGATCGTGGAAAGCGACTGGAGAAAGTACTCCTCATCGGCAAAAAGGTTTAAAACATTACAGTTTGACACCGAATCATTGGGTACTTGTGACAGTGTGATAACAAATAATGAAAATAGGGAGGAAAGAAATTCAAACTCAAGAGATAAGTCATCATCGCTTGAAGATTGAGTTTCTAATGAAATAAGATCATTTTCAATAAAATGTTCTTCTTTGGGAGCCAAAGAAGAAATCATTTCATTACAAATGGATATTACTTCCATTTCATCCTCACTTTCAATATCTATTACGCAATGGACAAAGTCAAAAATGGTTTGTTCCAAAGTAGGCATAAAATCCTCATTTGATTCAAAACATTCCTCGACTTCAAAAGTCTCGGAAGCAAAATCGTCATCGGATTCAAATAATAAATCCAATTCATGTTCCCACAAACTATTTTCTTCTCGATAACGATTTTCAAGTTTCTCATTTTCAGCATACGCAAGCCCTCACCGAAAGTCATAGGTCGAGGCGCGGATACTTGAAAATGCAAACTTTAAAAATTACGATCGGACTTAAACTTAAACTCATTATTACAAGAATTTCGAAAACTATTGCAATTCATTTCAAAATTCCTATTATAAGGAATTAGAGGCCCAAAATCATTATCATCATCATCAAAATTCCAATAACCCAAGTTTTGACTTTCTTATACTCGCCCAAAGTCATATTTGAATTTGTAATTTTATGGGACTCTAAGTATTCACCGAAAGTTATAGGATTACGGGCATTTTCATAATTATAACAATGATTACCGAAAGAATTGGAATAAGACATGCTTACCCTAAAAATGGTTCGAAGTGGAGAATTCCACAAAGTAGATGCGCGCGCGAGAAATTCAAGCGTTTTTAGGTTCTCAAATGTAGAACTCCTTCAAAAATTTTAGGCAAATAATACAAATAGAAAGAAAATACTACTAAATACTAAATAAAATAAATTCTAAAACGAACTCATCCTCGACAACGGCGCCATTTTATTTTGATCGAGGGTGAAAAGTGGCATTGCGTCAAAATGTCGATCGTTGTTTTCTGTTCACCGCCTCAATACAAAAACCTAAATTACGACTGCACTTGCGATACAGGTGTAGCGGTAAGTCGGGTAACGAAAATCCACAGAGACAAGTTGCTAGAATATTATTTGGTTTAGTACTTCAGGAATAAAAGTATAAAAGGTAATTACAACACAAAAGGAAAAGATGCAAAAGGGAAAATAATTAACCTAGGCGTGGGAAAATAAAGCTAGACTAATAAAGCGAATAAAACCTATAGGTTGCATCGAATATCCCTCATCTGAGTTAAATAGTATAAAATGGTTACATGGGTCGACGAGTTATTACGAATGCATCTCATTTCGACAATTAATAAAATCAAGGGTTGTCACACCCCTAAATTCGCAAAAAAGCCTAATACGATTTTGGCGTCAACAAATACCCCAGAAATTACGCATGCAAGGTCGTAAGCACGGAGTATACATGATATGCCCCGTCAAATTCCCTAGGCATAATAACTAGGACAACGCACCCGAAATAGACCCGTAAACACCATCACCATTGCCAAGCAACATGTCAACCCAAAATGAGTTCAATCCGACACAACCTAGACTAACTTAGCTAGAAAGCATTATAAAAATGCGGTAAATAAATGCGATAAAACTACACTACAAAGAAAGTAAACAAAGCAAGTAAACCTAATTATGAAAGCAAGTAACTTAACTACAAAGCAAGAATAAAGGAAATACAAACTATATTAATGGAGAGGGAAGATGAATAGTCAACTTACAAACCCAATTGGGTGTCAAACCAAGAAGAAATGAAGTTAAACTAACCTCTAAAACTAAGTATATCTATATATATCTGATATTTACAACAAAATTCCGTTATATAGTAAGTGGGAAAAGAAATAAAGGAAAAGATCAACAAATATCTGGTGATTGCGGTCGACCGGTCGTAGGGGCACGATCGACCGCGCCTTCAAGTTGAAGCACATTGTCCCCTTTCCACGTCAAAACTCAAAACCATGGTCAAAGGGCCTCAAACTGCGGTCGACCAGTACTTTGTTCTTGGCAGCTATTTGGTCCATAAAGAGGGGAGGAAAGGTCCATTACGAAAATGGCCATAACTTCATCGATCGGACTTGGAATCGCGCACCGTTCGTGGCCAAAAGAATCTTTCTCAATGAACTACGCATCCGTGGAATTTTCATATGTCGAAGATGAAATGTGAGTTGACTAAAATGCCCTTGAAGTAATATCTGGCGATGAAACTTCTCCGAAATGCAACGGATCCTCACTTTTAGCGTTCCAATACCTACAAAAGCACAATTAACCCCTTAAAACATGTATATATCCAAACCCAAGGTTTTCTGGTTAACGAGCATAAATACAGGCATTAAGGACCGTAAAAGCGCTAGAATGCATAAAGATATAGGGCGAAAATATGCAATATTCGATACAAATCAACCATTTTTTCTCTATGTGACTTCGGGGGGATTTAGATAGGTACATTAAGGACATCGGACTATGAATGACTTATTTGTAAGTTGATAAGTCAGCTAACCATGGGAGCTTAGGTATGTGCGTGATCCATGGGTATATGAACTATGTTCGCCTCCAATATGTGTGATTTTTATTAAAACGCTTCGTGAACGATTCGGAACGCGTGATCCTTAAGTACGTGATGTACCGAGATTCGATAGAAGAGTATGCGTGAACAATAGCTTAGCCTTGGGGTGCCATATATGTATATATGTAATGAGACTGATAAATATGTACTTGTGATCGATTCACTGTTTCTTGGTAGATGCGAATTATTGAGATATTTAAATGGGTTAAAAATGTGAGAATTTATACAACAATTGAGTTAAGTAATTTGATTAATGTAAATATGGGTTATACGTATGACATATTTTGGTAATAGTAATAGACACCCTATATTATAATGTGAGGATAGGAGTTAGTACAGACTAGTTAATTAGTGCCATAACTAGGATATGTTAAGGGTATACGTTAGGTGTGCACATTAGTTGAGGGGTGAGGAACTTATGTGAGAGAACGTAACTAACATGTGCATAATGTTTACTGTTTAATGCAATTAAACACTTACTATATTTTCAACTGTTTTCACCTCGGGCTCTGACCCGTTTGCTTCCAAATCTATTTTTCTGTAAAAATATTTTAGATGCCCAGCCACAGGGACGCCAAGCTTAGGAGTTCCATCCCATTGACGTGTTGTAGGTGCTGTGGAAGTTACAGGATCTCGTTATTAGATGCCTCCGCATCTATCCTTGCTTCTTTTGGAGTCATTTGTTCCAGTTAGGGCATGTTCCCCATTCTTATTCAGAGACAGTAGTTTTATACTATCATTTTATTTCAGTCTTGGGATTTTATCTATTCAGACTATTGTATTTGGTTTATTTACATTGCTGCTACTTTATTGGAGTGTTTATTCCAGACATCAGTTATTTCATTATGTTGTTTACCTTATGAGATTATTCCAGTCATTTTTGGATGATGATTTAGATCATGCAATTGATGGGTAAATTAAATATTAAAATTTGACACTTCACTATTTTAAATATTAGGTGACCGATAATTAATTAAATGTTTTCGATAGTGATGCTATGAACTGAACCAACTTGACATTTTATATTAATTTAAATAAAGGAGTAGCTACCCGGTATTTAATTAGTCGAGGTGTCACACGTTAACTCTCCAATGTTGAACACGGGAATACAGATTCCTGAGGATGATCAATAGATACCAAGGTTAGAGAATCTTGTTGTGTAATGGTGTTGGATTTGTATTGTTTGTTGTTGACAAAATGAAGTGAAGGAATTACTGCATCTTTTAGTGAAGATCTAAATTTTATAAGCATGTAAATGTCCTTCTATAATACCGAGTTGTAAATAGTGTTGAATAAAGATTTTGCTTGAAAGGGATCTTTCCCCATCTCCTATAGTCTTTGGTTTGTGGTTGATTTGTTTGGATTCTTTTAGATTCAAATATCTTTCATGACCACCTAATTTGATCAAGATAAAATTTGGACTGAATAAACTTTTGTTTTGTGTGTGTGTGTGACCTACTGTACGACTTATACATATAACTGGATGACTCTATCGTTCATTTTTAAACAAAATGGATGTATTTCTAATGGGAGGGTTCTAAAAGGCAGGGGGCATGGTCGAGGCATAGAGGTCAAGACTCAAGCCTTAGGAGCCTAGGCGCGCCTAGGCGAAGCCTAAGCATATAAAGGCGTTTTCCCTTTTTTTATTATTTTAATTTTTCTAAGGATAATAATATAATAAAATAATACATACCTTGAATTTTGAAAATATATCTATATGTATGATAGCCATCTTTCTCATATGCATTCTCCATAATCAATATATAAAATGTATTTCTCAACATTTAATAAGCAATATACAAAATATATTTTTCATAATTCAATAATCAATATCAATAATCATTCAATAATTGATAATTAATAATCAATACAAAATGATTCAATATAAGAAATATATTTTTCACCTTTCAAACATAACATATAGACTTTTGGTCGAAAGTCGGTCGACAATGTTAGCCCTTTTTTTTATGACATGCATAGATGATTGGGATACTGTTTGTCTTTTCACTTCAAGAAAAATGAGTATTAGGGACGGGAGTATTTGGGATGGCCATGTCATTTTGTCCCTTTTAATATATCAAATGGGACGGGTTTTAATTACCGTCCCTTTTGATAAATCACAATAAGGACGGTTTTTAAAATCCATCCCTTTTGGTATGGAAAATGGGACTGTTATTAAAAATCGTCCCTTAAAGTGTATGGGAATTTTTAGCTCATTTTTTCCCCAGGCTAATTTAAGGGACGGATTTTAAAAATCGTCCCTTTTTGTATACCTTGACTTTTTAGCTTTTTTTCCAAACAAATATAAGGGACGAATTTCAAAACCGTCCCTTTTGGTATTGCAAAAGGTACGGTTTTAAAAATCCGTCCTTTTTGCTATATGAAAATGGACATATTTTAAAACCGTTCCTTTTTGGTATACCAAAAGTGACGGATTTTTCTGATCCTTTTGATCATTTTTCTTATTTTTCCCTCACATTTTTTTACTTTTCCAAATTCCAATCCCACCCCACGACCTAACTCCCGCTCTGTTATCTCTCTCTCTCACTGCTCTCAGACCCCCTCTCGCGATATCTTTCCCTCTCGCTCTCTCTTTCGCCCCAACTCCCACTCCTCTGCTCATCCCCATCCCCTGCACCCACAGAAACATCCCTCTCTCTCTTTTGACCCCATCTTCCTCTCCCCCTTTCTCTTGGCTAATCTCGGTTCCTGGTTCTTCATCTCCTATGAATTTTCATCTTCCAATTTTTGAATCGTTAGTTTTTTAATTTAATCATTTTAACCCTACATCTCAATCAGGTACGATTTTCATCTGTTAATCGTTGGTTTCTTGATTTAATTATTTTTTGTTGAAAATGTTTAGGGCTACAATTTTTCATTTAGAGTTGTTCATTTTCATTTGGAGTTGTTCAAATTTTTTAGGTCTACAGTTTTTTCATTTAGAGTTGTTCATTTTTCATATTTTGTGTTTTGGTTTTGTAGGTACTGATTTGGTGATTATATTTATATTTATATTTATTTGGTTTTTGCAGATCATGTATACCCTCATATCTCTTTCTCCCCATTTATTGAAATCCCAAGTTATTGCAGTTTTCATCATTTTGGATTTGGATTCGGTATTGGTGTCTTAGTCATGGATTATAATAAATCAAGATAGTGTTTGCTTTTTTTATTTTTATTTTAAGTTGATTGATTTATGGACTATGTAAATATTTGTTTAGGTTGATAAACTAAAATAGAAATGGCAGTAGTTCAAAACTGTTTGCATAAAATTTATTATTTTTTCACTAGTATAGGATCCATTTATGTTAGGGGCGAACTATTATCAAACATAATCTGAAATTGCATCGTTACTGGCATAGGGAAGGTTTTGATTCGCGTTGGGTGTAACATAATATTCAGGTAATGGACAGACCTATGATAAACTTTATTATAAATTTAAATATTCACTGATTTAATTTTTTTTAATTCTTTTAGGTTTGGATCCAATTCATTTCTAAACCCCGTAATTTTAATTCTTTCATGTCCCTCTAATGTATTTTAGCAACAAAATGCATACAAAGATCTTCCTAGTGTTTTGTGCAACACTTTTTGTGTCGCAAAAACTCATTTTGGAGTTTAACTCCATGAAGTGAACGATATTGGGGGATAATGTCAATATAAAAGAACTAATGGGGTCCAAACCCTAAAGAACCTTTTTTTACCTTTTAGATAGGTTTCGTATACTCTAGATTTTGTATGTTCAGCAGTGTCTTTGTGTTTAACCTTTATATCTTTGTATGCACAACTATTATTGCAAATGATCTTTCAATGCAACTAATTCTAATTCATTTCAATTTGGTTTGTAAATGTTTCCCCCACCTATATCTGTTTATCTTATCTATTTGAGGCGTATGTTTAACTTGAAATGTCATGTTTGTTTCCCAATTTTTGACTTTAGGATTAGTGTTGGTGTATCACTCTTTTTTCTTTTAATAGATATAATGTTGAGGACATAAAATGCATGGCTTGACTGCCTAATATAGTAAGTCTTTTATCTTTGTTAATTTATTTTTTGAATGTCTTTTTTGTATACTATTCTCAATATATTTGAGATGTGCTAACTTGCAAGTAGAACCTAATGTGCCAAAGGAACGAAAGAATAGGTAATAACATCAATTAATCAATTAAATACTTTGCAACAATCTGCTTTTGGATATCATGATGAAATTTCTTAGTTTCTACTACAATATGTGGATCCATTTATTCTAAATTTTAGTGTTCTTAGTTAAGTAAGTTATGTTTAAAGATTTAAACCAAATTTTCTTCCATTATTTGCTTTGCAACTACTTACTACAGAAGATTTGTTGTCTTGATCTTCTAAAATGCTCCATCATGGAAATGATCAATAGGTTTGTGGACACGAGAACTATGTATAGCATGTGTAGAATTTGTTGGTATTTCTAATCAACTAGGGTAATCCTGTTCCGATGATATAGTGATAATTTTCTTAGGTGTTCATGCTTATAATAGGAGATTTCCTAGAATAACCCCAAAATGATCTTTAATGATGTTAACAGCGAGAATACGACGAGAATTTGCAAACAGTTAGACTTAGGCATAAAAACAAGCCGTTTAATGGTGAAAATACAAAACAACGCCAAAATGGTCCCGTAAGAGGCACAAGCACCTCTCACGGGACCAATTTAACTCGTAGGAACAAACCGCGTAGTCACCGGACTTCCGGTTTGAGTATATACGATGATAGTTTGTAAAAAATTAGACTTTGGCCTAAATCATGGCGTCAAGGGGTGAAAATGTAAAACGGCCACAAAACGGTCCCGTAAGAGGTACGAGCACCTCGCACGGGACTAATGTAACTCATACGAACCGACCACGTAGTCGCCGAACACCAAAATTTAGACTTGGGCCTAAAATATGGCGTCAAGGGGTAAAAATGTAAAATAGCAGCAAAATAGTCTGGTGAGAGGCACGAGCACCTTGCACGGGACCAATGAAACTCATATTAACCGCCTGCATAGTCAACGAACTCCCGATTTGAGTATATGACGAGAATTTGTAAAAAATTAGACTTGGGCTTAAAAACATGGCGTCAAGGGGTGAAAACATAAAATAGCCACAAAACGGTCCCGTAAGAGGTACGAGAACCTCACACGGGACCAATGTAACTCATAGGAACCGACCACATAGTCATCGGCATCCCGGTTTGAGTATATGATGAGAATTTGCAAAATTTAGACTTAGGCCTAAAAATATGGTGTCAAGGGGTGAAACGTAAAACAGCCGCAGAACGGTCTCATGAGAGGCACGAGCACCTCGGACAAGACTGATGTAACTCATACGAACTGACCGGTTAGTCATTGAACTACCTGTTTGAGTATACGACGAGAATTTGCAAAATTTAGACTTAGGACTAAAATGTGGCATCAAGGGGGACAACGCAAAACAACCACAAAACGGTCTCGTAAGAGGCACGAGCACCTCGCACGGGACCAATATAACTTGTACAAATCGACGACGTAGTCACCGGACTCCAATTTCAGTATACGACGAGAATTTGCAAAAAATTAGACTTGGGCTAAAAAACATGGCGTCAAGGGGTGAAAATATAAAATATCCATAAAACGGTCCCGTAACAAGTACGAGCACCTCACACGAGACCAATGTAACTCGTACGAATCGATCGCATAGTCACCGACCTCCCGACTTGAGTATACGATGAGAATTTAAAAAATTTAGACTTCGGCCTAAAAACATGGCATCAAGGGGTGAAAATGTAAAACAGCTGCAAAACGGTTCTTTAAGAGGAACGAGCACCTCGTACGGGACCAATGTAACTCGTATGAATAGACCGCATAGTCACCGGACTCTCGATTTTGTACTCATTTAAATATTCTGACTTGACTGTAGTTTAATGGAAGAAATTGTTATTGGATACGCGTTTCAATGAATGCAGTTGATCAATTGCGTTTATGATTGGATGATTTGATTTAAAATGAAAATTAGACGTCATTTATTATTGTAGCATATAATAATATAATTATTTATGATAATTTTTTATTTATCAATTGGGACAATTATAAACCGTCCCTAATACCTATTTTGTATTAATCCATAATACCTTTTGGGACGGTTTTTACCGTCCCTAATACCCATTTTTTCATTAATTAAAACTACCTTTTGGGATGGTTTTTACCATCCTAATTGGGCTGCCAGAATCTGAGTAGTATTAGGGAAGGTCGGGAGCGTGAATTTTTTTGCGTGAACACCTTTTGGGATGGAAAAATTCGTCCCTGATGCCAAATGTAGAGCATCCATGAATTAACATTTAGGACGGTAAAATCCATCCCTAAAATGTTTGCGACGCCTAGTATAAGGGACGATTTTTTGTCGCTGCAAAATCCATCCTAAATACTCTTTTGGGAAGATTTTTGTACTTTTAGGGATGGATTTTTACCAAACGATATGTGAGGACTTGTGATTGGTGTTAGCTAACCGCCAACGACATACACCAACCAGCCAAAGAATTGTCAGCAATCATATAGCCATGGACGTTAACTTTGGGGGGAATGGATATCCTTGGTCCATTCCTAACCAATGAAGGTCAATGCAAGTTCCTATTGGTGGAAAATGAGTACCTTATAAAATGGGTAGAAGCTAAGAAATTAGCCAAAATTACTGATTAGAAAGTCCATTCATTCATCGAGAAAAACATCATCAGTTGTTTCGGAGTTCTATGTGCCATAATCTTTGTCATTGGAAGATAATTTATTAGCATGAGGATATATGACCTATGCGAAGAGTTCAATATCAAACACCACTACTAATGTTCAAGGTACCTAGGTGTAACACTCAAGTAAAAGTGACGAACTAACTCTCCTCCATGGGATCAAAATGGAACTCACTGATTCCAAAAGGAGTTTGGGCAGAAAAGTTAGGCCTACATAACAATGATGATGGGGCCGATAAGGTACAAAAAAATTTCTATGACTTTCAGCTTCGAAGGAGTGATACCAATTGAGTTAGAGGTTCTAATGTTAAGGGTTCACTATTCTAATAAAGAATATAATGACGAATGGATACAGACTAATCTGAAAATCTCAGATGAGCGCAAGAAGAAGCAACATTAATTGTAGAAATAACACTACAAAATGTAGCCCGGTATTACAATCGGAGAGTGAAAAATTGATATTTCTAAGTCACCTACCTTGTCCTCGGGTAAATGATGTAGTAGACCAAAAATCCCAGCCATGGAAAGTTAGCCAACAACTGGGAGGGCTCGTACGCAGTGACATAAATCACTCGACTGGGGAAATATAGACTCTAATACCATTAAGTCCATGCCCTTAATCATGCATGTAATGTTGATAATTTGAAGCTTTACTACTAGTGAGTACAATCATCGAGCAGAACTGAAGAACCTTTTTAATACCCGTTATCTCTTTTTTCTTTTTACCAATTTGGTTCTTGCATTTCCCCTTCCTATTTCCTTGAAAATGAAGCTACATGGATCACAACTACTATTAATAAAGGGGAAATCATTCTCCAAGTGATGTGATTTTCTCAAATGAGTGGATTATATCCAATAATTCACTTTTTTCTCATACCCACCCCACTCGGAGCATACCGATTATGCACCAGTACAACAATCGGATGCCCACCTAAGCATTTAGGTCATACCAGATTATGAACCAGTCTTTAGGTCGGAAGAAGGATCATAACAAGCCACATCTGGTATGATTTTTCTAGGCTCAAGTGTATAAAAACAACTTGGCTGATAACAAAGTTAACTCCCAACCCCCTCAAATATGATCCGGTCTGCACGGTGTAGTCAACACGAGTATAAATTGGGTTAACTATGAGTCAAAAAGAGTTGTTTCTGTTCATTGAGTTATTTTCAAATAAAATAGGGAATGTGTGGTGGTGATAAGGCAGGATTGCTAAAATTTGGAGCCAAAAATTTATTTCAAATAAAACTAGTGATTGGAACATAAATGGTCATTCGCCCCAACCTTTGCCAATTGATTTTTATGAAGTATAAACAACTCAGTTCATCAATCAAGTATAAACAACTTATATAATAAATTTTCTAGAGAATCGAGTATAAACAACTTCTATAAGAAACTAGTCTAAACAATCTTTGCAATCAACTCGGTTAGTCAACTAAGAACGAAAAATCTACTCGGCAATCATTGACCACGATATAAACATCAAGAGTAATCAAACACGGATGAAAATTTTGACATAATTTTTACGGAAGTATGGGAGAAAAAAATTTACAACAAAAGTTTTAAGCATAACAAATACAAAAAACAACTAAAGCATTCAAGGATAAGGGGAGATCATATCAACTTAAACACAAAAAGTCACTACGACCATGTTGTTCAGGTGATAGGTAAACAAATTATTTTGGCATAAAACAATATTACAAACCATTAAAATTCACATGTTTATCAAGTGAAGAGAAGGCTATGGGGCAGGGTTGGAGCAGGGGGGACACGTGAGACAAAAATCATCCTATCTCCTCGCGTATTAAAATATAGAGATCAGTAACTTCAGTCACCTGGTGGTTGTTCAGAGCAGACACTTCAGCCTCAACATTTTCTTTAGCGGACTTCTCAATATAATGATCCTCTCAATCTACCACAAGGGCATTATCGCCTTCTATTTTATCCTTCTTTAAATTTTTTAGCTCCCCCGTTAGCGCTAGAATTTTTATTACCTCATATTTCCTTTGCACACACTTCTGGGCCATGGAATCTCCCATGAAGCTCACCTATAATAGAATAATATAATCAAGACAAAAAAATGAAATGAAAGTGTGGACAATGGCAATCTAGAAGGAAAAACCATGTAGTTACCCTAGATCCCAGTTGGATCATCTTTTTAAAACTGTTGACCTGACCCTGACTCATACGATTAATGTCTTTAAGAAGAGAGGCAGTTTGGAAATATAGATAGTTTAATTTAGATCGTCATACTAGATATGGGGTACCTATGACTACACCTGGCCATAGGCACCCTTTTTTCCTCACCATCTTCCTTCTCTTAATGAATAATCAACCTTCAACGGGAAGAAGTAGGAGTGATGTCAGTCATGGCCTCGGCCTTTAAGGGACTTTTTCCATGACTCCTTATTTGAAGAGCCTCTTTCTCGATTAGTTGTATGGACGATGTCTCAATCACATTGAGAGGATGAATGACTTCGACACCCACAGTCTGTTAGGGGGGTTCACACCAGTCACATGTGGATTCTTCTAAGGAATAATAGTCTGGGGGTGGTCGGTGCTTGGTTCAACCTTCGAAGCTTTGTACGGTATCCTCGGGGGGACATTTCTTAAGAAGATATATATTTAGGTAGAAAGATAATGAATTGATCAGTTTAGAAAAATAAGTTAAAGGGTTGTTCGACATATACAAATTATACCTGAAGAGCGGGGAAAATATGAACATTAAAATCAGATGAACAAGGCATCCTTCTTCAAAGTCGTCCCAAAGACAAAGGGAATCATGTCTAAACTTCTTCTTCTCAATTAATAAAGCCAAGCTGGTCCAATCTTTTGAGATCACGGAGTTCTTTGAACGGTCAGTCCTTATGCACAGCTTCTCGAACCCTTTCCTTTCGAGTTTCGTAATATTAGGAAGTTTGTTAAAAATTTGTGTGTAAAATCACGGCATAGAAATTAGTAAAGATGAATAATATATAAAGAATCAAAAAAATATATAGAATTATGTGTCACTGAGGTTAGGTTTTCTCTAAAAAAGGAGAATCGTGAACAACTGACCAAAAAGATCATTACGGTCATCACACTCCCATACACCTCTATGATGTAGAGAAAGTGACACCTTCAATCATGGTTGGAGGAGGAAAGTCAGGTGATGAAATATTCACCCTTATGTATGCAGGCTGAGGTATACCAACCCCCTTGAGAAGCCATGGGATTGCAAATGGTGAGTAATTCCCTCATAGTCAGAGGATGGTCAACACCAAATGGGTCATAAAAATGCACTATGGAGTCGATCGTGATTCTCCAAACATTCAGTATAATTTGGGAATAGGTAAGGTTGATGAAGGAAAAAACATAACGAACATGTCCCAAAAGAGGATTTACAAGACCTTTTTAAAACTAGTGCTCATAGAAATAGACTTCCTCATTGCAAGCATTTGGGGCATGATTGGTCTCATCAGTAAGACAAATGGATAAAGACCGAAGAATGGCCAAATGTTTACACCACTTGTTGACGTCCTCTTCAATCATATGGCTTATGGCCTATTAAAGTACTAATGGGTTTACCTGAGATCCACTAGCCTGAGGGAGGATGGGAATATTTCTTGAATAGCATTTTGGGCTTCAATCGGACGGTTGGGTTTATAAAAATTTGACAAAAAATACCTTTGTTTATTATGCTCAGGCCCAAAAGTGTAGAAAATTTGAGCCATAGCTGCAAGAACATGCTGGAATTGAAGCCTCCCTTATTGGGCCAAATGGATGAAACCACTTAAGGCATTAACAGAAGGGAGTTAGAGGCAGTGAAGTTTGAAATGTAGTGGTTCCCTCTAAAAATTGAGACACAAAATTACTAATCTTAGTGAAATGGAAAGCAAAGCCTAAATTATGATACGCCAAACCTAAATATATTAAAGAAGCATAAATGAAAGAAGAGGCATATCGGTGAAAGAAATGAGAAAAATACGATGATAGAGTACATAAGCACTCCTGAGATAAATATGCATCAAGGCCCTGATACGGGGAACAGAAAAATTCACAGGTAGAATGTAGCAAAGTATTAAAGAATGGGAGGGTGTGAAATGAGATTTTTGGAGAAGAAGAGTAAAGTGAAAACTCTGTTTGTATGGGGGATATAAGATGCTAAAGTTAGAAATGAAGGTTTGGTTCGGCTTTTATACCAAATAGAAAAAATCCTTTCAAATTCAATGACTGGATCTAAATAGATCGAACGGTCTATAAGGATTCGGTAGAGGACACGTGTAGTCGGGGAACTTGGGGTGGGTTCATATGCCCATGAAAATCTCAGGATCCTACACATCGTCGAATATACAATGATTATAACTCTTCACTTAAATGGCATCTGACATTAGAAATAGTTCATGCCGAATACAGATCTCCTCGCAGACCTTGATGTTAGCACAAGATCCTAAACAAATTACAAATGAGATAGCTTTCACACTAATCGTTGGGCACCATAGGAAAGTTAACACGTGGAGTGTACATCATTAGGCTATACACAAGACTGTTCGGCTCATACCAATGAACACAAAGAGTTTGGGGGTAACTGGCGAGGGTTATTTTTTACCAGTTCGAAGCCGAATGAAAGATATCTTCAAAGAACATCACGATCACCAAGTGGATGGGATAAAAATCAATAAATGAATGCGGTAATGGTGGATTTAGAATTAAACGAATGGTTGAATGAATAATGATGGCACAAGGTGTATGATGATATTGTGAGAACGGACAACCTACCTTGTTTAGCCGAACACACATCTGTATCTAACAAACGACCGTTTGAATCCATAAGACTTTGTCAACAAGTTGTTAGTTCAAATGGCTAACATGTTCCCTATTAATACAGTCAGGAATATCAGCAAACAAGCAAGACTGGAGTATATGGAAATGTTAGAGACAAATACGTGTCTTTTTTTAATTCAAATCCTATCAACCTGCATGTTATGAATGAGGAAATATGTTGTAAAGGCTGAGTATATAAAGTTGATAAGTAGGGGAAAACTAAGAGTCCGTGTAAATAGGGATGTCAATATTTTCGGCTCTCATGGCTTTACAAAAACATAGACTATGACTACACTCTTATCGGAGTATAATGGCTAGTCTGGGTATCGAATCTATATGGAATATTTCTAGACGTTAATTGACTTATTACTTCTCAATAAAAGTGTTAAAGGTGATTGTTTTACAAAATATTAACAACTAGACATGTATTGAAACTACGATTAATAAAAAGGCATAAAATTATAGATTAAGAATAATTTCCTTCACCTCCGGTTAATTCATATAAATGGTTACATTAGAAGAAAAGCTTATTCAAGATTAAATCTCATTTTCACAATTAATAAAATATAGAGTTGTCTCCTCCTAAATTATCATAAAAGTCTAATATTATTTTGCCATCAACAAACATACTAAATATTACCCATGCAAGGTTGTAAATATGACGCATACACGATACACACTGTTAAATATCCTAAGAATAAAAGCAAGAACAAATTAACCCATTTTAACTAATCTAATTCATCACTAAAGCAAAGCAACCAAATTAATCTAAGTTGAGTTGAAACAATCTCAACCTAAACGAAATTAGCTAGAACGCTTATTAAATGACATGAAAGGAAAAAAATAAATAAGAAATAACAAAGAAAGAATCTAGGTTAATAAATCAAGAAAATAAGAAATCAAAGCATACATAAATGAGAAGGAAAAAAAAAAGATGAATAGTTATTCTTATAAAAAAAGGGATAAAACCATAAGTGGAAGAAAGAAAAAGATCCCAAACCAAAACCCTAACTAAACCAAAAATGAAAGGTTCTTTAACAAAAAAAAAAACTTACTATATAACTTTATCATCCGAATTCAAAATGAGGTGCAGTTTGCAGCCACACGGAGTTAACTCAAAGAACTATGCTTACATGGAATTCCACTGACCAAGATAAGAAGTATGAAATCACAACATTGCCCCTGAATTTTCATTAAATGACTAACTTTCCCTAAATGCAACCAACAACGCCATTTAACATTCCAAAACCCATAAAAAAAGTCAGATAAACCTTGAACAATATATATATATATATATATATATATATATATATATATATATATATTACTGCCCTTGTGCGGACCAGTCCGCATTTTAAGAGTGCGGTGTGTCACCTGGGTGTGAGCTTAGAAATTATCGCCTAAATTATAGGCACACTCTCTCTCTTTTCTGCACTCACAGCCAGGTGACACAGGTCCGGTCCGCACTCTTCAAATGCGGACTGGTCCGCACAAGAGCAATACTATACATACATATATATATACATACATATATATATATATATATATATATATATATATATATATATATATATATATATATATATATATATATATATATAACCCAGGGGGTGTGGTAGAGCGGAAGGGGCTCTTCCTCCCTTAACCAAGTGTCGGGGGTTCGATTCCCGCCTTGGGCATGGAGCAGCCTTAAATCCCTGGGCCAGCTGTCCCACCCATCGAGGTGCCTACAAATCAGCAAAGGGATTAGTCACTAAGTCGCTAGTGGATACCCTGGTTTAACCAAAAAAATATATATATATATATCGAATATCAAGATTAAGCAATATTTGAGCATAAAACTAGGAAATAATGGAGATAAACGTGATGGAATGCATAAGATTAACAGGAACTAATATACAATAGTCGTGACTTATCACACCCCCTAACTTAGACATTGCTAGTCTGTAGGGATGAAATAAAACAAAACCAGTGAGATAATAAAAATATTTCAATATATAAGATATAAATTCCACTTTTACGATCACAAAATTGTATTTACATATGCAACAAGCCGTTAAACCCCTAGGTTACCCTAATGGACTAGTGTTATCTCTTGAGGGTTTTTACGAATGAAACCCACAAATATATAGTTTCTTAAAAAATATGCCCAAACAATAATACAAGACAAGACCAATAATAAAGAAAAATATTTCAAAAAGTTATTTCGCATTGACATTATAGAATGAACTTCATAGAATTGAAACCTTAAGTGTGGGAGGAAAAGAGATCACGTGCAATGTATGATTTGGTAAAATTTTTATAAACTGGATATAAAGCGTCAAAGTGTGCATGATATTCAATCCTCACCGGTGTTTACACTCAACAAATGAATCACTATGAAATGGGTTGTAAAACATATGGGACATACGAGCATAAAGAGTAATTGTAAATAGAAAATAGTCTGCACACATGTCATTAAAGAAGAATGTTATATATAAAATGAAAAATTGCAATATCACTGAAAGATATCATTCATTAAGGGAGGCAAAATGCATTTTCATAGATAAATAGAAATTATTATGAATTTGGAATTAAGTTCATCCTAGGATCATATAGGACTTTATAGGGGTTATAATGTAGTTTTGGGGTTAAGGTTATGAAATTAAGGGTATATGTATGGATTCAAAGGTGTTTGGGGATGAAACACTTGGGATAAAGAAAAATTATGGGCAATTTTAAAACTGGAAAATGATTTCCATAACAAGCATTGGATATAACATTGGAAAGAGAAAAATATTATTGAACACTATTTACATCAAGGAAATACTTTCTTTTCTTTTCTTCTTTTTCTCATTTTTTTCTTTTTTTCCTTTTCTTTTGTTTTCTTTTATTCTCTTTTCTTTTCTTGTTCACTTTTTCTTTTCTTTTTTACTCATATGTTCGATTGCAACTACGTAATAAGAACATCATTCAATTTCAAGTATCATTCCAAACATAGGTATGGAAGGTGTATATATGGTGTAAAAACTCCAATTTGACGATGGTTATGGGATTTTTGGGTTATGAAATAAAAGGCTATAATAACTCTCAAAGGAATTAATGAGGGGAATATATAAAGTGGGGTTGAGGTCAATATGGTGTGTAATAAAGATGGATTGTGATCCTTTCCTAAATTTTACGCTCTTGAGTCAAAACAACTTTGAAAATCATGTTCAAGTAAGATATTTCATATATGAACTCAATCATTGAACGATTAATAAATAGTGAGATTACTGACAGAAATAATGTTTTTAAGGATGAAAAATTTATTATAACACCCATAAATGAAGAAAATCCAAATGCTCACTTGATATAAGTATATAGAGTGCATCAAAATATTACGGAGTTAAAAGGCCTTAAACCAAATCATTTAAACAACAAAAACACATGTGCTCATGGGGTCAAATTTTAATTCGTGAAGTTTTACATTATATCAATTATTAGAGGAATAAAGTCTAATAACTTCTAAAATCGATAACATGCGTCATTGAACTATCTATTGCATCGGGAATTTATTAAAATTTATCATCAGAAATAGAGGCAAAATGTCGAAAAAGGAGAAAAAAGAAAGAAAAAAAAAATCAAAATTTTAATTTTTTAAACAAAAGCATACTTAGGAAGGACATGTGATCAAATAAAAAAACTACCAATAAATGGAAAGAGTAGCCCACACCCCCTAACTTAAACCTTTCGTTGTCCTCAATGTGAATCAAGAACTAAGTTAAAGAGAGGAAAATAGTAATATTACCCAAAATAGAGCGATACCAGGAACTTACAAGTCCAAAACTTCTACAAAACATGTTAGCACCACGCATAACAATGAAAATTTAATAAGACTTTAACTAATTACACCAGACAATAAGTAAAAAAATCAAATAAACTGTTATGTACAACCTTTTTAAGGCTCCGCCCAAAATAAGATTTGACTTTGAGAGATAATTGGTGTACCCTCATTTGAATGCACACCTTCTGAAAAATAGTTTTTACGTTTGAACAACATAAGGCATGGCTTGAGTGGGGAAAATTAACCATCCCCAACTAAAATATTTAGGCAGATGATAGGGGGTTTAGATTGAACGAATATTGAATACACATGGGATATAAAAATAGAATTTCATCCCAAATATTTTTCAATTGGAATGGAGGATGGCGCAAATGGAGGCAAGATCGCCTTAATGGAAAGTAACTCATCCTTATCGATGCAAGGGATGAATGCCTTAAAGTTTTAAATCGATTCAATGGATACTTGTAACTGTTAGATAATGGGAATGGAAATGGGGAGTAAATAAATTCAATCATGAAAGACGAATCATCATCACTAGAGGATTGAATTCCAAAAGATAAAGATTCACTCTCAACGAAATTTTCTTTCAAATAGTTTGAGGTGAAACAAAGGTCTTCACCTCATCTTTTCTTTTTCATAGAGGAAATAATCTCATTGCAAAGTGATTCAATTTCCATATCCTCACCATTTTTGTTCTCCTTTATGACTAGAGAAAAGGGAATAATGGTTTTCTCTAAAGTATGAATTGATTCCTCATTTGGCTCAAGACATTCCTCAACTTCAAAACTCTCAGAAAAAAATCATTGTTGAATTCAATAAATGCATCTAATTATTTTTTCCAACAATAATTTTCTTCCTGATAATGGTTTTCACACTTTTCATTTTAAAAAATGCTAATGCACTCATGCAAAGTCACAGGTGGAGGTGCAAATTCTTGAAAATGAGAAGTTTAGAAACTATCCTTGGAACTACAATTGAACTCATCATTATAAGAATTATGGAAGCTTTTTTCGCAATTAGTTTCGAAATTCTTAGGATTTTGTGGCCCTTTATTAGAAAGATCATTCTTCAAATTCCCATAATCCATTACTTGACTTCTATAACACTCATCCACATACTTTTAAAATGTATCTAGCTTTTGACTTTGAGAGTATTGATCAAGAGTCATAGGTTTAGGAGGATGTTTAGAATTATCGTTGCGATTACTGAAAAGAGAATAGTAAGATATTCTTATCTCAGTAAGGTCAAGATGAAAAAAATCCACAACTTGATGTGCGGTCGATGGATTCAAGAATTTCTTGGCTCCCAAATGTAGAAGTACAACAAAAATAGATAACAAAGAATACAAGTAAAAAGAAAATATTACAAAATATTAAATCATTTACAATCTAAAACCAAAAATTCCCCGATAACGACGTCATTTGATAAGTAGGGGAAAATCGACATCCGTGAAAATAACAATGTTGTTGTTTTCGATTCTTACGGCTATGTAAGAACCAAGACTATGACTACAATCATACGAAAGCATAGCACTTTGTCTAGGTATCAAATCCACATGGAATGTTACTAGACAATAATTGACTTATTAGTTCTGAATAAAAGTGTAAAAGGTGATTGTTTTGCAAAATATTAACTACTAATCATGTATTAAAACTACATTTAACAAAAAGGAATAAAAACTATAGATTGAGAATAATGTCCTTCATCTTGGATTAATTAGTATAAATCATTACATGGGAAGAAATTTTTATCAAGATTAAATCTTATTTTCATAATTAATAAGTTTAGAGTTATCCCCCCATAAATTATCATAAAAGTCTAGTATGATTTTGTCATCAACAAATATTCCAGAGATTATACACGCACAGTCATAAATACTATGCATACATGACATAGACCATTAAATCTCCTAGGCATAAAATCAATAATGAGATAACCCATTTAAACTAATATAATCCATTCATTACAAGAAAAAACAAAATTCGCTACATGTTTCAGTGACATCAGTGTTTTCGTGGTGCCAAATGGTATACTTTTTTACGACATCTATATTTTTTGTGTCACGAAAAATTGTTATTCTGGTTGGCTCCATGTTAAAATTTCCCCCCAAATGTCATTTACATTCAGCGACATCCGATTGATGTCGTGAATGTCATCACCTATTTTCGGCGACATGTTATGGATGTCGTGAAAGTATCACTCACGTTTGGCAACATGTGTGTCATGTCGCGAAATGCTATACACTTTTAGCTTCATCATATGCATGTCGTGATATATATTCTAATTTAATTTTAAAAAAACTCAAAATTTATCTCCCTCTTTTTTTTTTCAACCAAAAGATTATTTCCCCCTAAAATTTTTCCTAAAACTCTCACGTAAGAAAAACCCCAAAATTTTCTCTGCCCTTTCACCCGATCTCACCACCCGTCTCCAACCCTTAAGTGACTTTCGATTGTGCCACCACCCATCTCCACCCAGCTCACCCGCCTCCAACCCCTCTCATCTGGCGTCTCCAACCCCTCTTTCGTCTCCGACATCATCCCCTCTCTCTACGCTCTGACATCTAGCATCTCCAACCCCGGAGACGAATCCCCTCTCCCCGACCAAAAGCCCTCCCACTTTTTGGACAAAAATAAAATCAGCCTTTAAATTTTAGTTCCACGAAAATCTTTAGGAAGATTTTAATCTCATCATCATTATTTTCATTTTAGTTCCACCATCTCCGACGTGAGTTGTGTGTGGCGACAGAACAAAGCTCCCGAATCAAGGTATTTTACTGATTTTTTAGTTGATCTCACTTTATGATGAACTTTTTTGACGAGTTTGATGATGGTTCCCCCCCCCCCCCCCTTGTCTGTAGTTGCAAATTTTGGACTATTTATTTCTATTAAAATAATAAATAAATATAATAACCCGCATAATTTTTTGGATATTTTTCAAAATAAAGAGGAAAAATAAATTTTGAGATAAAATTATTTTTGTTGCTCAAATATGTTGCTTATGATTTGAGAAGAATAAAACTTCAAGCGGAATTGAAATCGGAGTTAAAACGGATTTTATATGAATTTTTTTACATTTTGCCTTATGGCATTTTTAAGGAAAACTGACAGATTTTAGGCATGATCGATCGATTGATGATTTTCATAGATCGATCGATGGTCACAGAAAATGTGAACAACAAGTGTTTTTAAGGAGTTGTGGTTTGATTCAAACTCTTATATTTTACCTTATAAAAAGGGATCGTTGGCTATTGTTTTGGAACAGCCTTGGGGCACAAAAATACTCTGAAAATATATTTTTATTTCCTCTCTTTCTATACACAAACATATCCTTTAATTTATGCATTCAACCTTAGGTTTTTGGAGGTGTTTTGGCGGCTATTTTGAGGTTGTTTTTGAGGAGTTCTTGGTGATCTTTGAGGACTATTTTTGGTGGATTAATCTGTGTTTCTGGGCAGATTGTTGGTGGTTTAAGGTATAGGGTTTTACACAATATGCTCCTCAATCTCTCGAGTATTATTCTCGTTGTTTTCTTGTGATTATTGACTCATATTTGAATTGATAAATTCATTTGGAAATCTGGAAATATTTGTTGGAATCTAATTCTGATTCATGTGGTATTATATTTGGTGTTGATAATGTTGTCATGAGATTTTAATATGGCACTGAGGTTGGGCACCCATCAATATTTCTCTTTTAGGATATGCTTAAAAATGCATAGGTCCGGTATGGTGGTGAGGCCTGGTGACCCGGTTAATGTGTTGTTGAGAAATTATATTGATATAATTGCTTATGACATTCATTTTTTATTTGAATATTCGTATTCGTATTGTGACATTTTATTCACCGCTAATATTTGTTGAGCATCTTTCCTGTCGTATTATGTACTTCTCCATATTTTCATTTAGTGGAAGGTTAGCATGAATTTTGGGGCGCTATGGAGATTGATTTTAGCAAGGATTATTTAGGAAGATTTCTTATAGAAGTTGAGAAGATTGTATTTATTTTTTTGTGTATAGAGCATTGGAGATTTGTATTTATTTTTCTAGTTAGATGTTGTATTTTTTAATTCGAGAGACTTATTGTATTTATTTGAAGAGATTTGAGATTGGTGGTTTCTCTTTTGTTGTTTGGGATTTAGATGCTCTATACCTTGTTATATTGTGAATTTAGTTAGTTTTGTTGACAGTAGCGCTCCGTTCGCTCTCCCCGGGCGGGTGGGGTGTTACAGAATTGTATCAGAGCTTAGGTATATGACCACCCTCGGGTCTTGAGTTTTGGGTCTGTTGCATTTTTGTGGCGCGTATTTTTGGAGATAGAATCTTTAGATGATCGTTTTGTGTTAGGCATCAAGATTAGATGTGAGGAATTTATTTTTAGTGACAAGTTTATTTTTGGAGATTGTTGGCCTAATTTTTTAGAGTTAGGCATTCGGCGAATTTCGAGGACGAAATTCCATTGTTAGTTAGGAAGTGTAACAACCCACATAATTTTGGGGGTATTTTTCAAAATAAAGAGGAAAAATAAATTTTGAGATAAAATTATTTTTATTGCTCAAATATGTTGGTTATGATTTTAGAAGAATAAAACTTCAAGCGGAATTGAAATCGGAGTTGAAACGGATTTTATATGAATTTTTTAATATTTTGCCTTATGGCATTTTTAAGGGAAACTGTCAGATTTTAGGCATGAACGATCGATCGGTGATTTTCATAGATCGATCGATGGTCCCAGAAAATGTGAACAGGAAATATTTTTGAGGAGTTGTGGTTTGATTCAAACTCTTATATTTTTACCTTATAAAAAGGGATCGTTGTCTATTGTTTTGAAATAGCCTTGGGGCACAAAAATACTCAGAAAACATATTTTTATTTCTTCTCTTTTTATACACAAACATGCCCTTTAATTTAAGCATTCAACCTTAAGTTTTTGAAGGTATTTTTGGGGTTGTTTTGAGGTTGTTCTTGGAGGAGTTCTTGGTGATCTTTAAGGACTATTTTTTGTGGCTTAATCTGTGTTTCTGGTCAGATTGTTGTTGGTTCTTGTTAGTGGTTTAAGGTATGGGGTTTAACACAATATGCTCCTTAATCTCGTGAGTATTATTCTCGTTGTTTTCTTGTGATTATTAACTCATATTTGAATTGATAAAGTTATTTGGAAATCTAGAATTTTTTGTTGGAATCTAATTTTGATTCATGTGGTATTATATTTGGTGTTGAGCATGTTGTCATGAGATTTTAATATGGCACTGAGGTTGGGCACCCGCCAATATTCCTTTTTTTGGATATGCTTAAAAATGTATAGGCGCGGTATGGTGGTGAGGCCTGGTGACCCGGTTAATGTGTTGTTGAGAAATTATATTGATATAATTGCTTATCACATTCACTTTTGGTTTGAATATTCTTATTCATATTGTGACATTTTATTCACCGCTTATATTTTTTGAGCATCTTTCCTGTCGTATTGTGTACTTCCCCATATTTTGTTTTAGTGGAAGGTTAGTGCAGATTTTAGGGCGCTATGGAGATTGATTTTAGCGAGGATTATTTTGGAAAGATTTTTAATACAAGATGAAAAGATTGTATTTATTTTTTTGTGTATAGAGCATCGGAGTTTTGTATTTATTTTTCGAGTTAGATGTTGTATTTTTTAATTCGAGAGACTTAATGTATTTATTTGAAGAGATTTGAGATTAGTGATTTCTCTTTTGTTGTTTGGGATTTAGATGCTCTATACCTTGTTATATTGTGGATTTAGTTAGTTTTATCGACAGTAGCGCTCCGTTCGCTCTACCCGGGTGGGCGGGGTGTTAAAGAATGGTATCAGAGCTTAGGTATACAACCACCCTCGGATCTTGAGTTTTGGATTTGTTGCATTTTTGTGGAGCATATTTTTGAAGATAGAATCTTTAGATGATCGTTTCGTGTTAGGCATCTAGATTAGATGTGAGGAATTTATTTTTAGTGACGAGTTTATTTTTGGAGATTTTTGGCCTGACTTTTTAGAGTTAGGCATTCGGCGAATTTAGAAGGAGAAATTCCATTGTTAGTGGGGAAGTGTAACAACCCGCGTAATTTTTGGGGTATTTTTCAAAATAAAGAGGAAAAATAAATTTTGAGATAAAATTATTTTTATTGCTCAAATATGTTGGTTATGATTTTAGAAGAATAAAACTTCAGGTGGAATTGAAATCGGAGTTAAAACGGATTTTATATGAATTTTTTAAAATTTTTCCTTATGGCATTTTTAAGGGAAACTGTCAGATTTTAGGCATGAACGATCGATCGATGATTTTCATAGATCGATCGATGGTCCCAGAAAATGTGAACAACAAGTATTTTTAAGGAGTTGTGGTTTGATTCAAACTCTTATATTTTTACCTTATAAAAAGGGATCGTTGGCTTTTGTTTTGGAACAGCCTTGGGCACAAAAATACTCCGAAAACATATTTTTATTTCCTCTCTTTTTATATACCAACATGCCCTTTAATTTATGCATTCAACCTTAGGTTTTTCAAGGTGTTTTTGGGGTTGTTTTGAGGTTGTTTTGAGGTTGTTCTTGGAGGAGTTCTTGGTGATCTTTGAGGACTATTTTTGGTGGCTTAATCTTTGTTTCTGGTCAGATTGTTGTTGGTTCTTGTTGGTGGTTTAAGGTATGGGGTTTAACACAATATGCTCCTTAATCTCGTGAGTATTATTCTCGTTGTTTTCTTGTGATTATTGACTCATATTTGAATTGATAAATTCATTTGGAAATCTGAAAATATTTGTTGTAATCTAATTTTGATTCATGTGGTATTATATTTAGTGTTAAGTATGTTGTCATGAGATTTTAATATGGCACTGAGGTTGGGCACCCGCCAATATTCCTTTTTCGAATATGCTTAAAAATGCATCGGCGCAGTATGGTGGTGAGGCCTCGTGACCCGGTTAATGTGTTGTTGGGAAATTATATTGATAAAATTTCTTATGAGATTCGGTTTTTATTTGAATATTCGTATTCGTATTGTGACATTTTATTCACCGCTTATATCTGTTGAGCATCTTTCCTGTCGTATTGTGTACTTCCCCATATATTCTTTTAGTGGCAGGTTAGCGCGAATTTTAGGGCTCTACGGAGATTTATTTTAGCGGGGATTATTTTGGGAAGATTTTTAATACAAGTTGAGAAGATTGTATTTATATTTTTGTGTATAGAGCATTGGAGATATGTATTTATTTTTCAAGTTAGATGTTGTATTTTTTAATTCGAGAGACTTATTGTATTTATTTGAAGAGATTTTAGATTAGTGGTTTCTCTTTTGTTGTTTGGGATTTAGATGCTCTATACCTTGTTATATTGTGGATTTAGTTAGTTTTATCGACAGTAGCGCTCCATTCGCTCTCCCCGGGCGGGCGGGGTGTTACAATAAATTGCATATATTTTTATTGGAACTGTTTAATTAGTTTAAATTAGGGATTCCCTTGACAATTGAGTGTGTAATGTTATCACAACCGTTGGACATTGGTTTGTTTAGTACAACATTAAGTAACCTAAGTTTGGCACAGTATACATAACATAAGTATAAGCATAGGTAAGCTTTAATATTAGAAAATTCAAGACATTACTTGTTCTCGTTAGCATTATAGTAATTAATTACAACTCTTGACAGTTAAGAAGAATATGTAGGTTTAGTTTGTTTAAATATGATATTTCAAATTAGTTTCTTTGACTATGCTATTTGGAATAAGTGTAATCTTCTATTTTAATGCTATCTTGTAATCCGCTCTTTAATCATCATCTCTTACCAATAAACATGTAAGCAAACCTTCGATAGGAAAAATGACAGGGAAAGTTGTGTGCCGATATGGAAAGCTTAAAGTAGAGGTCCCACCTATTGATGGAGCACTAGTGGGATTACAAGCTCCTACATTTGCACAACAACTTGTCATAGAGATAAAAAATGTCGTCCCACTTCAAAACATCTCTTGTTTGGATGAAATCGATCCCTCAATAAAGGAGTCAATAATTCAGGGAGTTCGAGTATTTTTCAATATTATTATAAATTCATTTAATATTATGTTTATATAATATTTATTAAGGATCGATACTGTTATTACAGCCTAAGTTTGATATCGAGGATTTTGATGATGACAAGGGTGTTAGATTTGCCATTAATGGAAGTGTCAGAGAAGATATCGTGATTGGAAGAGAAAGATTCGTGCACAATATTCACAGCTAATGGATGATGGAGTTGATCCCAAAAAAAAACCTTATCCAGGAGTTAAGCCAGAGTATTGGGATCACATAATTGATGTCACTTGGACTGATAAGGATTTTTTTTGTAACCTTTACTATTTACGATTGATAACCCTTAGCACATAATTTTTACATGTTTTCTTCAGTGTGAATATCGTACTATTATCGTAATATTTACAAATTATGATTGGTATAACCTTTCCTATTTATGTTTTAAGGACTGGTCACACCAAAACAAAAAAGCGCGTGCACATTTGCCTTGGAATCATGAATGCGGATCACGATTATTTGGAGCCGCGATGTTAATCCGGGAGATACATTTATTAATTTCTAAATTGTATGGTTATATTCTTACATGCATTGATTTTGAATTCAGGAGCATGAAATCGGGGTGAAACCTGGCATCATGAAATTCTTCAAGACATCTCATTGGAATAAGAGAAAGGATGATTGGATGAATGATAACTGCAAAAATTTATTTTTCACTTTTATCCTTTCTGGTTTTTTATAAGACAACCCCTATAATATAAGTCTTCTTGTCTTATTGTTTGTTTACCTAATGTTAGTTTAATGAAAACAATATTTTACCTCATATATATTTTTTACTTTTTAAAAAAAAATGGTTGGATGAGTTTCTAAAGCTAGATGCGAGATTGAAGGAGCTCGATGCAGTTCAGTTGTCAGAGGATGAGATTTAAGGTGCTTGGGAAGAAGTCAGGATATTTGAGAGGATTCAATGTCGGTCCAAAGCCCTCTGACACTTCAACAGTCATAGCACAACCCCGGTCTCATAATGAATAGATGAGAAACTTGAAAGATAAGATATCGTCTCATGAAGAACTAAACGCCGCTCAGAATAAAAGATTTGAGAATTTGCAGACATTGTTGGACCAAAACGAGACATTTTTAATAAGTCATGGCGCAGAGAGTTCATCGGGTGGCTATCAAAATGCAAATGAAATGTGGTTAGTCTCGAACTCTCTTTAAAAATTACTGAATTAAATAGAAAAATGGCCTGAAATAGCGGCAAAAACTAGCCAAACGTAAAATGACTTAGTTTATGAGCTTATTTAGGCAAACTGGTGGAAGGGATTTACTGGCGATTTGGTTTTGGAATTTGCTATTGCTATTGAGTTTATTCTAAATGTTAAAACATGCTGGATTAAATGAATAAGGAAACTATGTCAAAAAAAAATTAAATTAATAAACATTCTAAATTAATTAAAAACATTTTGTTAGAGGGTGAAAACACAAAACAACCCCCAAGAGATCCATAAGAGGCATGAACACTTCGTACGGGACCAATGAAACACAATAAAACTGACCACCTAGTCACTGGACTCCCGGTTTCAGAATATGACGATAGTTTGCAAAAATCTGAATTTAGGCTTAAAACATGTTGTTAAAGGAGAAAACTCAAAACAACACCAAGCGTTCCCATAAGAGGTACGAACACCTCGCTTGGGACCAATGTAAGTCGTATGAACTGATCGTGTAGTCATGGGAGTCCCTATTTGAGAACACCATGATAATTTGCAAAAATCTAGACTTAAGATTAAAAACACGCATTTAAAGTGAAAAATAAAATAAAATAACCCCAAATAGCGTCGTAAGATGCATGAACACCTCACACGGGACCAATGTAACATGTCAGAACTGCATGCGTAGTCATGAGACTCCTGATTTGAGAATATGATGATAATTTGTAAAAATCTAAGCATGGGCTTAAAACATGCCGTTAGAGGGTGAAAACTAAAAACAGACCCCAAACGGCTACGTAAGAGGCACGAACACCTCGCACGGGATCAATGTAATATGTAGGAACTTATCACATAGTCACAGGACTCCCGGTTCGAGAATACGATAATAATTTTCCAAAATCTGGACTTATGCTTCAAACATACTGTTAGAGGGTAAAAATTCAAAACAACCCCCAAACCACCGCGTAAGAGGAACGAACACCTCCCACAGGACCAACGTAATACGTAGGAACTAACCGCGTATTCATGGGACTCTCGATTTGATAATACCACGATAATTTACAAAAAACTTGATATAGGCATATAACATGTCATTAAAGTGTGAAAACCAAAAACAGACTCCCAAACGGCCCCATAAGAGGCATGAACACCTCGCACAAGACTAATATAGCATGTAGGAACTTACCGCGTAGTCACGGGACTCCCAGTTTGAGAATATGATGATAATTTGCCAAAATCTAGACTTATGCTTAATTTTGCATGTCGTTATTAGGTGAAAACCCAAAATAACCCCTAAACGGACCCGTTAGAGGCACGAACACCTCCCACGGGACCAACGTAACACGTAGTGACTAATTGCGTATTCACGGGACTCCCTATTTGAGAATATGATGCTAATTTCTAAAAATCTAAACTTGGGCTTAAAACATGCCTTTAGAATGTGAAAACCAAAAACAGATCCCTAACGGCCTCGTAAAAGGCACAAACACCTCCCACTGGAAATGTGACATGTAGGTACTGATCACGTATACACGGGATTCCCCGTTTGACAATATGATGATAATTTGCAAAAATCAGGACTTAGTCGTAAAAACATGTCGTTAAAGGGAAAAAAATCCAAAACAGCCCTAAACGACCCCGTAAGATACGCGAACACCTCTCAAGGGACCAACGTAATACGTAGGAACTTACCGCATAGTCATGGGACTCTCGAATTGAGAATAAGATGATAATTTATAAAAATCTATACTTAGGCTTAAAACATGCCGTTAGAGGGTAAAAATCCCAAAAATGCCCAAACGTCCCCTTAAGAGTCACGAACACCTCGCACGGGCTAATGTAACACATAGGAACTTATCGCATAGTCACGAGACTCCCGATTTGAGAATACGATGATAATTTGCACAAATCGAGACTTAAGCTTAAATATATACCGTCAGAGGGTGAAAATTCAAAACAACCCCCAAATGGCCCCGTAAGTGGCACGAACACCTCCCACGGGACCAACGCAATATGTGGCGACTAATCACGTATTCACGGGACTCCCGATTTGAGAATACGGCGATAATTTGCAAAAATCTAAACCTGGGCTTAAAAAAAGTCGTTAGAGTGAAAACCAAAAATAGATCCCTAACGGTCCCATAAAAGGCACCAACACCTCCCACAAGACCAATGTGACACGTGGAACAAACCACGTATGCACGGGATTCCCCGTTTGATAATACGACGATAATTTATAAAATATAGACTTAGGTATAAAAATATTCCATTAAAGGGAGAAAATCCAAAGCATCCCCAAACGACCCCGTAAGATGTACGAACATCTCTCACGGGACTAATGTGACACATAGGAACTTATCGCGTAGTCACGGTACTCCTTGTTTGAGAATACGATGATAATTTGCACAAATTGAGACTTAGGCTTAAATACATGTCGTTAGAGGGTGAAAATTTAAAACAACCCCCAAACGGTCCCGTAAGAGGCAAGAACAACTCCCATGAGACTAATGTAACACGTAGGGACTGATCGCGTATTCACGGGACTCCCGATTTGAGAATACAACGATAATTTGCAAAACTCTAAACTTGGGCTTAAAACATGCCATTAGAGGAAGAAAAATAAAAATAGACCCCTAACGTCCCCATAAGAGTCACGAACACCTTCCACGAGACCAATGTAAGAACTTATCGCGTATGCACGGGACTCCCGGTTTGAGAATATAATGATAATTTACAAAACTCTAGACTTAGGCTTAAAAATATGTTGTTAAAGGAAGAAAATTCAAAACAACCCCAAATGGCCCCGTGAGATGAACGAACACCTCTCACGGGACCAACGTAACACGTAGGAACTTATCAGGTAGTCATGAAACTCCTGGGTTGAGAATACGACGATAATTTACAAAAATCTAGACTTAGGCTTAAAACATGTTGTTAGAGGGTGAAAACTCAAAATAACTCCCAAATTCCACGTAGGAGGCATGAACACCTCGCACGGGATTAATGTAATACATAAGAACTTACCGCGTAGTCACGGGGATCCCGATTTGAGAATATGAGAACAATTTGCAATAATCTTAAATTATGATTAAAACATGTCGTTAGTAGGTAAAAATCCAAAACAATTGCCAAACGGTCCCGTAAGAGGCACGAACACCTCCCATGGGATCAACATAAGACGTAGCAACTAATCACGTATTCATGGGACTCTCGGTTTGAGAATACGATGATAATTTGCAAAAATCTAGACATAGGCTTAAAACATGTCGTTAGAGGGTAAAAATGATAAGCAGACCCATAACGGCCCCGTTACAGGTTGAAACCCTAAAACTACTTCCAAATGGCCCCGTAAGAGGCACAAAACGTCACACGGTAATGTAACTTGTTGGAGCCGACCGTGTAGTCATGGGACTCCCTGTTTGAGAATACAATAATAATTTACAAAAATCTAGACGTATTCTTAAAACATGTTGTTTGTGGGTGAAAATCCAAAACAACGCCTAAACGGTCCTATAAGAGGCACGGACACCTCCCACGAGACCAAAGTAATCGTAGGAACTGTTGGCATAGTCAAGGGATTACCGGTTTGAGATTACAATGATTATTTGTAAAAATCTAGACATAGGCTTAAAACATGTCGTTAGAGTGTGAAACCAATAACAGACCCCAAATGGTCCCGTAAGAGGCATGAACACCTCCCACAGAACCAATGTAACATATAGGAACTGACCACATCGTCATGGTACTCCCAGTTTGAGAATATGACGATAATTTGTAAAAATTTAGACTTAGGTTTAAAAACATGTCGTTAAAGGATGAAAACCCAAAACAATGCCTAAACAGCCCCGTAGGAGGCACAAACACCTCACACGAGATCAATGTAACACGTAGGAACTTATTGCATAGTCACTATTCTCCCGATTTGAGAATACGATGATAATTTGAAAAAATCTAGACTTAGGCTTAAAAACATGCCATTAGAGGGTGAAAACCCAAAACAACCGCCAAATGGCCCTGTAAGAGACATGAACACCTCCCACGGGACCAACGTAACACGTAGGGAATTACTTCATATTCATGGGACTTTCGATTTGAGAATGCGACGATAATTTGAAAAAATCTAGACTTACACTTAAAACATTCCTTTAGTGGGTGAAAACTAAAAACAACTTCTAACAGGTGAACCTTTATATCGATTGAGTTATTTATGTTAAATAATTGGAAGGGATTTGTTGATTGTTTATTTATGGCTTTTGTTGATGTCGTTGAATTTATTTAAATGTTAAAACAGGTTGGATTTCTTGAATAAACAAAGGAAACTCTATCGATTTTTTTTAAAATTATTGAGTTTTCTAAATTGATCAACTTAAACATAAGTTTAAGAAACATCTTGAGAATTGGGGGTTGGAGTGTGAAAAATCACATATGATACTAAAGTAAGACTATTGTTGGGTCGTGCGAGACACATGAGTTTATTTTTGTAATTATGGACACGAGTTCGGTGAACCTTAATAACGATATAGTTATTTATGAGCTTATTTATGTTAAATTGTTGGAAGGGATTTATTTATTGTTTATTTATGGCTTTTATTGATGTTGTCGAGTTTATTTTAAATGTTAAAATAGGTTGGATTTCGTGAATAAACAAAGGAAACTCTGTCAAAATTTTCTGAAATTATTAAGTGTTCTAAATTGATAAATTCAAACATACCCGAATTCGAAAATTGAGTGTTGGGGAGAGAAAACGTAAAACGACTATCAACAATATCAAAAACAGGAACACTTATGATAAAAGTAGATTTTTTTCATGTTAGATAATTCAATTATGGTTAACATATGTTTATTTTTTTCCTGTCACATATCAATGATGGATTTCATTGCATATCGTTAGGCTAGTGGATTGGATGACTCGAAGTTTCTCGTGAAATGTGTTTTATTTTTTCATTTGGTGTTATTTTGAACATTTGTTGTAATCATACAAATATTTGAATGGAATGAATTGTCTTTTAACGAATAATTGTAGAATTTAATATGGTGTCATTTTCTGTGAAAGTTTGGATGCTAAATTGCTATGAATACACATTTATACAGGTTATATCATCGTAAAAATTTATAAATACTCATTTTACAATCTTCTTTTGAAATTATTTATTAAAAAAAAACCTTTTAGCGACATAACGTGGGTGTTGCTGAAAATCAAATCATATTCTGGATAATGACTTTTAGTGGCACTATAGATGACATTTAGCGACATGTACATCATGTCACCTAAAAGAAGACATTTCGCGACATGTATAGCATGTCGCCTAAAAGATGACATTTCGCGACATGTACTACATGTCGCCTAAAGGATGACATTTCGCGACATGCCATTATGTCGCGAAAGGTGAGGTATTATTTATTATAAAAAATAAATATTAATATATATTTTTATAAATATATACATTACGCGACAAGTAGCCTATCACGAATGGTAAATACATTCCGCGACATAGATATTTTATGTCACTGAATACATTCCCAGACGGAGATTCCGCGACACAGGGGCGACAAGCGGTTGTATGTCGCGAAATGTCTTTTGCGACATAATTAATACTTTTCGCGACATAATTTTTGTGTTGCGAAATGTGTTTTTTCATGTAGTGTCACCAAATCAAACCAACTAAACTAATCCAACGTGAGTTCAATCAATCTCAATCTAAACAAAATTAACTAGAAAACATAGTAAATGACATAAAATTAAAGGAAATCAATAAATAAGCAATGACAAATGGAGAATCTAGGTTAACAATGCAAGAAAATAAGAAATGAATGCATAAATTAATGGGGAAGAAGATCAATAGTAATACTTAAAAAATGGATGAAACCCTAAGAGGCAGAAAGGAAAAGATCCCAAACTAAAACCCTAAGTATAACTAAAATGAAAGGTTCTTTAACCAAAAATATCCAATTACTTATATATTAAGGGATTAAAAGAAAAGAAACTAGCTAACTTGCCTAATACCTATGGTGAACGATGGATCGGTGCTTTGATCCATTGATCGGTGGTCTTGAAAAATGCCTATTGTCTTTGAACCAAGGCAAACCTAATTGAACGTTCGATCAGTCCTTTTTCACTAGTCTATCGGAACTCTATTTTCTGCGATCCTTTTTCTTCAAAAAGGGGAATAGTTTTGTTTACAAAAATGGTTATAACTTTATTGTCTAGACTCGGAATGAGGCACGATTTGCGGCCCTTGAAGATAACTCAATGAACTACGCTTCCATATAATTCCACTGGCCAGGAAAAGAAGTGTGAGATGACAATATTGACCCTAAAGTTGCATTAAATGACTAACTTTCTCAAAATGCAGCCAATTACTACATTTAATATTTCCAATTTTACCTAAAAAACTATATACACCTTGCATAGAATCTATATATCTAATATCAAAGTTAACAAATATATGAGCATAAAACTAGGAAATAACAAAGATAAAAGTACTAGAATCCATAAGACTAATGGACGCTAATATACAATATTCGTGAAGTATAAAAATTTTCTTGTAGTATGGGATGTGGTTAGCCTAACAAGCTCTGTAATCATCTATAATTTCCGATAATTACCTAAAGTAATCAAATAAATCCCCATGTGGCCATTCCAGTCGGATTCCTCTAGCGCGAGCCAACCTCAAAATCAGGACGGGAGGAAAACAACTAATAAAATATCATCTCCATATCTTTCGTCCATGCGTGTGTGGGTGATTTGAGGATATGGGGTTACTCATTCCACCACTTACACTGGTATCTTTGATGGCTACCTTGGATATAAATTAGTCGTCGTCAAAAGGGAATACCAAAAAATAAGGGAGTCTCAAGCCTATTTTTCTCAAAATAGGCAAAAAAAATGTGTCCATCTTGAGAGAAAGGCATCAAGGTCATACTGATGCATACGAAGCCAAATGAATCAAGGGTCCGAGGACTAACTTACAGAATGGGAAAGTGTTAGGAATCTATTCCTCCATTTAGATCTCTCATGGGATATGTTAATATTCTCCCTTTTCTCTAAAGTGTGATGTGAGTGTACATGTGTATAATGCAAATTAGCTGAGGAGGAAATCATCCGACTCACATCAAGTGAAAAACGAAGCAAAATCATCTTAAAGTGTGTACCCATAAACAACATAAACATATAATGTGATTGTTCGTCGAATCATGAGTGGCTAGAGAAAATAAAATGTGCATGTCAGACGAGACACAAATATATAGGAGTTCGTGACTAACAAAATAAATACAAGAGAGTATAAAAGCATAAAACGGGAAGGATAGGACTCAAATACCAGGATTGGCATGGGATGCCTATGTAGCCCAAGGGGAACCAAAGTTAACGTAGCTTGATATGTCATAGGTGTGGGGTTTAACTCATAAATCCAAATTTAAGACTCCCCTTTGAATGTTTTTGAAGAATGTATTCTCAAATATAACAGTGTGAAAAAGCGAGGAAATCTTACTTCTGGAGTTTATAGGTAAACCCTCTTTTTTGTCATTTTAAATTTTGATGAAAATATGTTATATGAATACTATGAATAAAAAAGTGAATTAGTTGATGTGACATAACAAAAATAAAGCTAAAGATACCAAAATGGGAACAAAGTGAGTAAATAATACTGAATGGATAAACTAGAATAGAGTAGGAATAGACCTCCTAGAAGACTTTTGCTACTGATTTTTTAAGGAGAGTAAGCTGATTTTATGATGATATAATGGTGGTTAAGTAGGGTGAGGTAGGTGGCCAGAGGTGGTAGGAAAGTGAGGTTAGGGAAATGGAGAGAATGTTGGGAAATTGGTTTTTTTGGGAATGACGTCACAGTCTCCTTAAATTGTTTTAATTTAGGGTTTGGGGGTAACTGATCGGCATGGCCCCAACCCTGCCTATCGCCATAGCTTCGGCCTTGTTGGGCAAGGAAAGAACACCCCAATGATAGGCATGGTGTCTGGGGTGCATATAGGCAGTCCGAAACGGACATTTTTTGAAAACGGACATAAAATGAAAACTGAACATTCGAATCACACATGTCCGCGACCTTTTAAAAAGGGATTTTGATTCCTTTAAGAATCCATTGAGACACTCATGGGTTTAGTAGTTGGCTAAAGTAAAAAAAGTTCAAACTCACCCAATGGTCTCTGGACAAGGGTTTTTCTAAGTAAAAACGATCGTTTGTGGGAACCGTGATGCCAATTTATGCATGGAAGGGACTGTTAAAAAGGGGATTCAAATACACTACACCAAAACAAGATTTTAGTAACACATTATTTTTTTAATTACTAACAATAATTTACCATTACTATTTCTCACAGTAAAATAGTGTTAGTAATATAATATATATGTTACTAATTTTAGTTCAATATTAAAAAAAATGAAAATTTTCACCCCCTCCAAAACCCAAAAAAATGCGTTCATTCGTCAAAACCCAAGGCTTGACATAGGGTTTCTCCCAACCTAGGGTTCATTCATCCTGTCCAAACCCAACGCTCATTTCGAAGCTCCGATTAGCCAACGCATCACATAGGGTTTGCTCTGATTGGCCAATGCTCATTCTTCCTGTTCATTCGTCACATAAGGTAAATTGCTTTTTTTGTTTCCATTCGTCATGTTCGTACTCGCTGTGGAAATTGTTTGTTGTGTAAATTTTCTTAAGTTTCCTTACTGTGTAAATTGTTTTCATTCGTCCTGTTTGAAAGGGTTATTTAAATAATCCATTCAGTGTTCATCCGCTTTATTCAGTGTATTTCATTCTTACGATCGCTGTTTATTTTCATTCAATGTAAATTGTTTGTTTTCATAATCCATTCAATGTTCGTACTTGCTGTGTAAATTTTTTGCGTTATTAGTATGGAAGATTGAATTATTTCTTAGGTATGTTTAGCAACGCATAATTTAACTTACATGATTCATACCACCTCTGGTTTGGCTAAATAAATCGTTCACATAGAACAAATAATGAGATTGTTGAATAAGCATAATCAATGTAAAATAATTTTTTTTTAAAACAATCTAAGTCTAACTAACCATTATTTTGTCCGGATCTGAGTAACAGCGGACTACCGGATCTGAGTTGGGGGGATTGTTAGATGTGGTTTCTCACTTATGTGGTGTTTTGGTTGGGTGTGGTGTGGTCGGATGTGGCCGGAGAGGGGACTTCCCGATGTTGACGGAGACAAAGAGAGAAGAAATGAAGAAATAGAGAGGGGGAGGAGATCTATTGGGCAAAGGTGTTTACACGAACTCTAGCCACGCTGTTTGTCTTTCTGCTCATAAAATGTTTATGCCGCAATGATTATGAAATTTTGGTCAAATAATAATACCCAATTTTCTTTCTGATTTATTCACTTTCTTTGGGTTTTAACATTTCCACGTGTGTTTATTTTTCTTAACTCTGTAATACCTTTACAATATGAGATTTTGTTCATTGTCTGTAGTATGGTTTCTTGGAATTTCTCAAGATTGCTATGTTTTAAACATTCGTATGCCTTAATTATTAATAGATTTGAATAGCTTCATAATTTGAGTTTTTGTTCATTGCTTTATCGATTTCTTTGAGTTTTTTGTTCATTGCTCTGGGTGTGTGTAGTGTGTGTCCGAAACAATCTTCTGGCCAAACCATTTTGAGAAATAGCCATCAAATTGGTACTATCCTCTTGTTTCACCCCCATCTAAAAAAAATTACATGTTATAACTGTGATTTTACTTATGTGTATCAATAATTTTGTTTTTTGTGTATTGTCATATAACTTGTGTGTAAACCATATTTTTTTGTAGTTCAGAATGTCACAAACATTGAACAAAGAGTGGATGAAAGAGAGGAATAGTATAAGTGAGGTGTACACAAATGGAGTTGCGTCTTTTCTTAATTTTGCAATTGCAAGCAATGGCCATCAATTCTCGACCTTTCGTTGTTCATGTGTTAAGTGCCGAAATAAGAAGTGTTTCACAGCGGTAGATATCAAGGGTTATTTGATAATGCATGATATATACAGGATATATACTAAGTGGGTTTTCATGGTGAAACACTATCATCAAACCTAACATGTCCCGTAGTAGAAACTATTGATTGTGAAGGACGTGATGAAGCTAATAACAATGAGAATGAAAGGTTGCGAAACTTAGTTGATGCATATTACGGAGTGCACGAACAACATTCTATTGAACCCGATCAGGAAGGATTCTCTGAAAAATCGTATGTCAGCAATGACAAGTATAATCAATATAATAAATTAGCGATCGAGAAATTGTACCCTTCATGTGAGGGTCCTGAGACTATTCTCTCTGCAATTGTGGAATTACATAATTTGAAAAAGCAATTTGGTTGGTCATAAAATATCATGACCTCTCTCTTGTCGGTCTTAAAGAGGTGTCTTTCGAAAGGAAACACATTACCAGAAAAATATTCGTGCATGAAGAGAATGATGAAAGACCTAGTGATGAAAGAAAATTACATTCATGCTTGCGTTAACAACTGTATTTTATACTGGAAAGAGAATGAAGATTTGGAGGAATATCCTCAATGTGGAGAATCGAGATATGTAGTGACCTCAAAGAAAGGGAAAAGGTTATGCAAAGAACCAATGAAAGTGGTGAGACATTTCCCTTTAATTCCAAGGCTAGTGAGATTGTATATTATACCTTGGATAGCGCATGAAATGACATGGCACCATCGGGAAACAAGTTCATGGGATTATCAGTGACATCCTTGTGATTCATCCCAATAAAGAATGCTAAAAAGTAGATGGCCCGATTTCGCCGAGGAAGGGCGCAATGTTTGGCTTGCAATAGCAACAAATGGGTTCAATCCCCATGGTATTCAGTCTAGTAGTTATAGTTGATGGCATGTCATGATCGTGCCTTATAATGTGGGCCCTTCTTTTTGCTTGAAGCATGAGTTCCAAATTTTATCTTTACTGATTCCTGGGCCAAAGGCACCAGGTCAAGACATTGATGTTTTACTTCAACCATTAGTAGATGAATTGAAGAAAATATGGGAAGGAGTTCCATCTATTGACATGCACAAAATGCAACCTTTTACATTGAGAGCTATGTTGATGTGGGGGATTCATGATTTTCCCACATATGGAAACTTATCTGGGTGTGTAACACATGGTTACAAAGCATGTCCTATTTGTGGCGATGACACTCCATCCATTCAGCTAGAACACAGCATGAAGATAGTTTACACAAACTATCGTAAGTTTCTTAAAAGAGATCATCCTTTTAGGAATGGTAGAGGTTTAGGACTTAGGACACAAGAAGTTAGACATCCCTCGGTTCGACTAAATGGAGATACACTTGTGGAGAAGTTAAGAAATATAAAGTATGTATCTGGAAAAGTCTCAAAAGTTCCCGCTAAGAAGAGAAAGTCTAATAATGCTAATGAGAGTGATAATATTGAAGTTAAAGAAGCTTGGTATAAAAAATCTATTTTCTTTTATTTGAAATACTTGCCATATCATCAAGTTCGACATGTCCCTGATGTGATGCACATCGAAAAGAATGTTGCAGAGCATTTAATAAAAACAATTCTTGATGATAATAAAACAAAGGATACTGAAAAGGGGTGATTGGATATGAAGGGTATCGGCATACACAGCGGTCAATGGCTTCAATTTGATGGACGCACTGGAAAAAATACAATTCTGCCAAATTTTGAAGGACTTAAAGCTTCCTACTAGTTTTTCCTCTAACTTGAGCAATATAGTAAGTCTTAGTCCCCCCATCTTTTCACTCTTTAAAGTTACATGATTATCATGTCATAATTGAACATCTGGTACCTGTGTTGCTCCAACATGCCTTTCTGAAACATCGAGATTTGAGAAGAGCAATCCAATAATTAAGTTTGTTCTTTAACATATTGTGCTCTAAGATCCTAATTAGGTAAGATATCCAAAGAGCCAAATACATGGTTGTTGAAGCATTGTGCGTGTTGGAAAAATATTTCCCACCTACCTTTTTTTATATTAGCAATAACCTCACTATGCATCTAGATGATCAAAACCGATGCTCATCAGATGTATCCGTTCGAAAAGTGATTTTTTTATCTTTTAATATAATAAAATAATGCCCAATTTAAGTTAATAGTGCATTTGAGTGATGCTACATGTTTTCTTCTTACTGTCTATAAAAGGCAAATATTGAGATTTTATCCTATATTCATAACTAAGTTAACTGTCAAGACAAGCTTTTGCATGCGTAGGACAGTATCAAATTTAACCTTAGATTTACATTTTATCTCGTTGGTGATCCATTGTATATTGGTGATCCATTGCATGTTGTGTGAAATGATTTTCATTTATACTTGAAGTACAATCATTTGATGAACTTATAAAAAACTTTAACATGTTCAGATATATCCTTGACTCAAAGTGTGAACCTTAAAAAATAATTGAAAGCACGCGGATGTCGATCCATATAATCTAGCCTTTCTTGATCTTAACCGTTGTTTGCTCGTCTAATCCAATGTTGCAAATGAACCTGCGCCACAATTGGTTAGCGTTTTCCACCGTTTTTACCTATACCCTCTTTTTTCACATTTATATAACAACTAACCATCCACTAATCACCATCATCATGATCTAGCGCTTCCTTTCATATCAACACAAATCTTTATTAATCTTTCTTTTCTCAAATGGCACGAACCAAGCAAACTGCTCGCAAGTCTACTGGTGGCCAGGCCCCGTGAAAGCAGCTGGCCACCAAAGTCGCCCGCAAGTCAGCACCAGCCACCGAGGGAGTGAAGAAGCCACACAAATTCCGCCCGGAACTGTTGCTCTTAGAGAGATTAGGAAGTACCAAAAGAGCACTGATCTCTTCATTCGAAAGTTGCCCTTCCAAAGGTTGGTCAGAGAGATTGCTCAGGATTTCAAGACCGATCTTCGTTTCTAGAGCAGTGCCGTGGTGGCGCTCCAGGAGGCTGCGGAGGCATACTTGGTGGGTTTGTTTAAGGATACCAACTTGTGTGTTATTCATGCAAAGAAGGTCACAATCATGCCTAAGGACATTCAGTTGCCCAAGGTCAAAATGTAAATATGATATCAACATTTGAATTTTGAGTTGATATATCTATAGATTTATTGTTAGTACTAAAGAAGTTGAATTTTTTTTTAGGATTGGGTAAACTCCCCACCCTCCGAGTGAATTGTTAATTGAATTTCAGTATTCAAGTGACTTCTAAGTCAATTTCTACATGCAGATTATTTGAGGAAATGCCATCAGTTAACTGGCGAGAGGTAGCGAATAACTGGTTTATGTCATGTTGTTGCTCATTTGGAAGTATAAGTGAGAAACTGGTCACAACGTATGCGAAATCCTATGCATGTTCAATTGGTGTGTGCCTATTAAATACTACTTATGTTTTTCTCTGAAAGGATGACCTTTGGGGGTTTATATTTTCAGACTCGGGTAGAATCCAAGAGCATGATTCTGAACTGGATTTTGCAGCTGACAATTATTTAATTAAAGATATGCTAAATAATGAATGTGAAAATTGAAGAACTATCTGCGTTGATAGTCGAAGTAAGAGTGATAATGTTTTTTATGGAAAAAAACAGAGTTGCATTCCTCCTAGGGAAGATAACCTTGCAAGACTTGAGTGTGAAGTTACTAAAGAGGTAACTAATGGTGATAATTTATCATGCATTCCTGAAATAGCATCAGCATCAGGATGTAACAATGATATGAAAAATCATGTTCAAGACCATGTGATTGAATGTTGTACTCATGATGCATCTGAATCTTCTTCGACATAACAAAAACCTATAACTATTGAACTCCAGGATAATCATAAATCTTTCCTTAATGGATTTCTGGGCAATTGTTTCATGGACAGATCTTCCAAACTTTCAAATGTTGTTCATTGGATGGAAGTTTTTTGTCCTCGGTGTTCATGTCTGCTTAGAGCATACCCGCATAGTAATGATAAAAATTACGGTTTGTGTTGTATTGAATTTGGTATTGTGAAAATTTGTATGGCGATTGAATTTTGCAATCTCATGAATGGAAATAGAATTTTAGACTGAAACGGTCTCTTATTCACCTTATCCTCTTATGCACGTACTTTAACCTTATATTTACATTTTATCTTAGTCCACGCCTCCACTACGGTTTATTTTATAATACTATATTATATTTATGTAAACACAACATATATATATATATATATATATATATATATATATATATATATATATATATATATACTCTTTTATTGGGTTTGCAGAGGTTACTTTGCTGGATAACGGTGTTGGCAATGTTCGGAGTGTTAGAAATGCCATCTGCTATCTCGGTTTCGATATCAAAGACGTAATCTCTTATCCCCTTCTCTTCAATGGGAAACAGTTGCCACTAAACACTAAATATATAATTTGTACTCGAAGCTTGCTTAATATTAATAAATAATTAACTTGAAGTTCACAACCATCGCTGCCTAGTTGGCCATGGCTCCAAAAAATTTACTGAATGTTTTTATTAAATTGTTTCAGGTGCAAACACCAGAAGACATTCTCAATGCAAAACGACTAATTTTCCCGTGAGTTGGAGCATTCGTCGCCTCCATGGATGTGCTTAGTCAGAATGGGTATATATTATTTCTCGCATTCTTTATTTTACTATATTTCATGTAAGCAAGAGGGAAATGTTTTGGGGATAATATGTTATTTAATATGATGTTCACTATGAGTTTTGTCTAATAGGGTCAATTTCATGTTCTTATCCAAATGTTTACATGTGAACTTATTTTCATTTTAAATCATGTATTTATTATGCATTTTCCCCACACATGAATTTCCAACTATCCAGTGTGCAAATATTTCTTGAATAAGTATAAGGTTTCTTGTATTGATAAATTTCGTTAAGGGTCAGTAGTATCAATTAAATATTTGATGTTTTGACTTTTACCGTTACTATTAGTAACAGAATTTATCGTTACTAATTTTGAATTTTACCGTTACTATTAGTAACAAAGTTTTCCCGTTACTAATTTTGAATTTTACCGTTACTATTAGTAACAGAATTTTATCATTACTAATTCTTAATATACCGTTACTATTAGTAACAGAATTTTACTGTTACTAATTCTAAATATACTATTACAATAGTAATGAAACAATTCTGTTACTACCTTCGTGTCCCACGACTTTTTTCTAACAGAAAAATTGTGTTACTAATATTTTTAGTAACGGTAAAGTTGTGTTACTAACAGTGTGTTTTGGTGTAGTGATACCTATGAGATTTTATTGAGATTCACTCAATTTGAATAGTTAACCAAGGTCAAACGGGGTCCGGGAATGCTCGGTGACCTTTCAGAGTAAAAACGATCTTTCGTGCAAACCTTGAGGATGATTTGTGCACTGTATCAACCGTTGGAAAGAGTATTTAGAGCCCTTCAAGGATTCATTAAGCTTCCCTCATGTTGGAGACTTGACCAGAGTCAAATGGGTCCCGAAAGCTCCTAGTGTCTTCCGGATCAATTCTCGGAGTAAAAATAATCATTTGTGTGAATCGTGAGGTCGATTCATGCACGGTATGGACCGTTGGGAAGGAGCCTCACTAAGGTTAGAGAGTTGACCAGAGTCATACAGGACTTGAAAATACCTGGTGGCTTCTCTATCAATACTCGGAGTAGGACCCAGGGCTGACGAAGGGAGAAGGAGTGTTAGGGACCTGAGAAGGTACTTAGGGGGTACTAGAATCGGGTGTCCACAGAGCCCCATGGCAGGCAAGTTTAGAATGAGAGGAGGCCATAGAAATATATACACCTCATCAATGTGTGAGAACAAGATTAAGGCCATTTCTGCAGACCTAGGGGACGGATGTGACCGATTCAGAGGGTCGAGGTCGATTGTGCGGACCTAAAGAGTGAAATGATCATTTCAGTGGGTCGAGGTCAATTCTGTGGACCTAAAGATTGAAATGACCAATTCAGTGGGTTAAGTCAATTCTGCAGACCAAATGTAATGCCCCAACCCAGATTTATGGGGGGTTACCCGTGAGTTAACCCGGATCGACTCACCCTTTAGGTGTAAAGTGCAATGAAACAACCTAAATAATGTTGCTAGTCCAGTTTTATTTTAATTAACATTTCACTTCTTAGCATGTGATTTCAAATTTCAAGATGAACTACGTGAGGGACCCATGTGGATCACTCCAGAGTCCAAATAAACAAAGATACTAACGTAAAACATAAATAAAATATACTTACCTGTATAGTTCTCTCGAAATACGAAGCATCTCCCTACCTGCCGTAACAAAGTGGGAATGTGAGCCTATGCACTGTGGGATTTATAAAAGCAATATAGAAACGAATGACATAAAGGAATACTCACACACGACAACCACATGCATGAGAAAATATGTACATATCTACATATGTATACCTTTGAAAAATACATATTCCAATGCATTAACCATTTTATTTCCGAAAACCATACTTGCCTAGATTAATTGACCTTAATCTTATTAAAGTCTTTCTTTATTCATACTTAGCATTTTCACTTTATTTAACGCACCCAATTTAACACTTGAAATCATTACACTTGATTTATCCAAACCCATTCCTTTATCGAAATTTAACCCTTTCATTCATTTCTATACACTACAGTATTTTCATTACAAATCACCATCTTAACTCACGCGTTCACCGTGTTTGAAAATACCTATTTAATCTTTGAAAATCCTTTTTACAACACATTCTTATATTAAATATGGGTTAAACCACTTACGTTGCTAAACCACCTAATTAGCCATTTTCTTTAACCATTTTTCATTTATTTATGGAGATTAATAGATTTACGCATTTACTTGTCCATTTCACCTTTATTGAAATATTTATTACATTCAGTCAAGTTAGGTTGTATTAATACATTTTACCACACAACTCGTTTCTTGATATGTTCCATATTTCCTTCATCTTTTCTTGGAATCTTCCTATAGCGCATACTTACACAGGCTCCACACCGACGACTATGCGCACCATATGCTCTAGCCAGTGATTTAAGGTTTTTCACCTAAGGGCTCCAGGACCTTCTTGGTTTATACCGGTGTCATTTGAGTTCCTTTTATGTGTTTTAACATTTAAGAAATGTCCACATTATTTCACTTTTACCTACCGAAGACAAAAGCCCGGACTTCATCCCCCGTTTTTCCATTAACACTTGAAAAACGATTTCTTTCTCCTTTAAGTCCTTTATTCACAAAACTTCGATTTTATGCCAACAATATTTGCACTTTTGAGGACTTAATTCAATTTCAACCATATTAATATAGAAATATTCATTAAAAAATTTATTCCATAAAAATGCCCCACTTTAACAAGTGTTATTTTCCCAAAAATGGTCATTAAGTTTCCAACTTAACATTTTAAACACCTTTCATCATTTATAACACTTTTTTAATGTCATAATTATTCCACTTTCTTACTTATTACTTTAACATATTTAATATATAAAATCACACATTTTTACATATTAAAGTCCCATTTTCTCAACATTTGGAATACACACTTTATTTATGAAATTTGGCATCTTAACACCCATTTCACTACTATTCACAAATCTAACCCCTTTAACTTCCAATATTCACTTTTACATCACAATTTATGTAAAACCATATCTTTCATACAATTCAACATTTAACCCACTTTACTTTCTAAATGAGTTTCACACACTTTAATATACCTATTAAGTGTAGGTTTCCCTTTTTTTCATTTATATCCATTTATTCATGTAGGAAATCATCTTTTAATCTCACAAAAATGGCTCAAACAAGCCTAACACATTTTTGTTGCACAAAATCACATTTTATCTCCCTTTAAAACATCATTATAACCCATTTTCTTACATAAAATGTTTAAGACATATATTCTGAAAATTTCTACACTTCAAACCCATTTTAGACTATCCTTTTTTAAACCCATTTTCATTCAATTAATGAGACGACTACTAGCCAACACTTAAGTGCAAACTAACATCAATCCTACATATATTTAGTCTAATATATGTAACTAAACGTGATGAATTTATACTATACTAAACAAACATAAATCAAAATTAGTTTACCCACCTCAATAAGCTCTAAAAATGGTAGAGATGGTGAAGAATATGGAGGAAACCCCACCTTCAAAGGTGGCCCTAAGGGGTCTCTAAAAGCCCTTAAAATCTAGCTCTCAGCATGCTCCACGGATTTTCTTCTTCATCCTAAAGAACACCCCCCCCCCCCCCTTAAAACACCCATCAACACATAACCAAAACACCCTCTTCAAATGGCCATCAAGATATATCAAGAACATCTTCTTCTTCCTCTAACAAGTTATACTAGGGCTTCCATATCTATGTAAGGTTTTGGTGAGGGTTTTTTAGAGATGGTTCCATGTAGGAACTGGTGGTGGGGATTTCCCATAAGGTATGGGGTAAAAGTGGCTTGATCTTGAGAGCTTAGAGGGAGGGAGAGAGTGTTTGAAAATATGAAGGAGTTTTCTCTCTCTAAGACCCACACGGCTTGTTTCTTATAACCCACCTAAAGAGTTGTTGACTAAAGTGGAAACATTATCACCACCAAAACCTTCCCATATCATCCCTAGTTAGCTCTACAGTCGACAACTCACAAAATCCAAGGGAGGTTATAACGAGAGCACATAAAATGATTCCCGCCTAGGCCATATCTGGCAGGAGCGGTCGACAGGCCTGGGACCCAGGGTCGACTAGCCCCAGTGTTTAAAATCTCATTTTTTTTGTTATTTTGACCCCACATCATTGTTACATATATTTTTAGTACCCTAAATCTTTGGTCAAATTATTTTTATCGGCCACGAGGAATCCTATGAAAATCGCGCAAGTTTCCAATCTTATGTGTCTCGTACTGTCAAAAAGTAGTCACTGTATTTACCAAGTCCGTGTCACGTTCGTTCCTCGAATAATTTGTGTCGTACTTCACCAATGTATTCGTACCAACTAATTTAACATGGGTATTCATTCATACGGACCATACAACGTAAATTTTCCTTTCAAATCCCTACGTACGACGTGTCACCTTTTGTACAATTTGGCCTATTTCCTTATGCATTTGTTTCTCCGATAATTTTCTACAGATAAACTATTCAAATTATAATTAAAATATTTATTTATAGGGAGGGGTATTACACCTAAAGAGTGAAAAGATCGATTCCGAGGGTCAAGGTCTATTCAGCAGACCTAAAGAGTTTAATGACCTATTTAGAGGATCGAGGTTAGTTCTATGGACTTAGAGAGTTAAAGGACCAATTCAGAGGATCGAGGTCGACTCTTCGAACCTAAGGATTAAAATGACTGATTCAGAGGGTCGAGGTCAATTATGAAAACCTAAAGATTAAACAGACTAATTCAGAGGGTCGAGGTCGAAGTTACGGACCTAAATATTGAAGTGACCAATTTAGAGGGATGCCGCTGATTCTACGGAAGATTTAAAGGACCCATTCAACGGGTCGATATTGATTTTGCGGACCTAAATATTAAAGTGATCAATTAAGTGGGTCGAGGTAGATTCTACGGATCTAAATATTGAAGTGGCCAATTCATAGGATAGAGGTTAATTCTACGGACCTAAAGAGTGAAATAACCAATTCAGTAAGTCGAGGTTGATTTTACGGACCTAGAGATTAAAATAACCAATTCATAGGGTCACTGTTAATTGAGGGCTCCGTCGAGGGATCTGTAAATTATCGTAGGTACTGGCACACCTTAGATTTTTAGTTTTGTTGGGGAGTTTGTTGATGGCAAGAGTAAGTTTCTATGATCCTACTGGGGACTAACGAGTTCTTATAAAGGATGTGGTGCCCTACAATGAGTCTTTCTCAAAGTAATGACGTTATTGACTTTGCGGCGATGTTTTGAGAATTTTTAAAACTTTTTCATGAAAATTTTAGATTTTTCTAGGATTTTTGTAACAAAATTTTGAAGGGACTGTTGATAAGAAGGTTTGGGGAGGTTCCTATTGGTGTAGGGCACAGACTCCTAGAATTCTTAGGAAAGGGAAAAGGTCACTATCGATAGGTAGGACTAGGGGACTACCGATCGGTATACCCCTTAGACTCCTATAAAAAGCGGCAGCTACCTTCATTTTTTCACACCTTCAAGTGATTGAATCTCTTACTTTATCTCTCTAGAAGTTGATTTTGAGTGTATATCATTTGTAAGATATCAATAGAGAGGACTTTTGTCATCAACAATAATGATTGAATGATGTTGATGATTAGGAGGGATTGGAATGGATGGTTGTGGTGTCGCTGACGTTAGGCAACAAGAATGTGTATAATAGCTTTGAGCAGGTATCGGGTGAGAAGGTTCTACTGCGGGAGCCTTCACATCACCATTCTTCTAGGGTGAAGAACCCTAATGGCTACGTAAGTGTTTGTTCTTTGGTTTTCCATATTTTTCCCTTTTTCTTCTTATCTTTGGGATAATGAAGGGTTTTTCTTGAATTTTGCATCGGTTGACATAGCCTCTTCGAGAATTCGATACTAGGGGATGACCCGAATGAAGGAGTTTGGGACAGTCTTCCTGGGGAAGTATGGTGGATGGTGGGGTATACTTGGTTTGTCTAATTAGAAGGGGCAGTTGATGAGACGTCATGCTCTTCGATAGTGTTATATGCATTGGGTGAGAGGTGGTGGGACACGACCCACACATTTCACTTGGTAGTTGGGGATATGACAGTTACTCCCTTGATGTTCAGCAACTGACAAGGTTGGAGTGTGCAAGTCAGCAGATTGTGGTGGATTTCACTATGCGGGTTACGAAGGTGGCAATGTGGGCTACCTTAGGGGATATAGCAAGAATAATGTCGGGGGATTCTATTCGAATATCCATTTTAAAGGAGGTTTTGATATCCAGGCGGATCAACAAGACTGGCAGGCGACATATGAGGCAGGCATCCCATTTATTCATTCTACTTTTATTGGGGGAATCATGGTGGTGATGAGTAGCAACATCATCCATCGGTGGTTTTTGCCATTTTGAGGATCATTTCATACATCCATATATATGATTGGGGGAGCTTCACATTGGTGTCCCTTTATACTTCTTTGGATGCTTTCAGTCGGTGCTGCCAACAGACATTTACAGGACCCACGTATCTATTGGAGGTAATCTTTAAGTTCAATTTCCCCTTTTTTTTCTTATTGTACTTTTATTTCTTTCTTTTTGACTTTTTGTGTTGACTTTTGAAGATGTGGTTTTACGAGGTGATGGGGCACAATGTGGGGTTAGTGTCTTTAAAGGGGAGCGAGCTGGGATACTTTTACAGTATGTAAAAGTGGAGGAAGTCGAACAAGCATTCGAACTAATACCATTCTCTAAGGGATGTACGGGAAGCAATGAACACCCTGATGAGCAACCATGTAAGGCTTTTGATCCTCGTCTCTTTTCGGAGTTTTTAGAAGATTACTGAGTCTTAGCTGGGGAAATAGGTGACCTTCTACTCCCAACGTTTATCCTCAGGGGCCGCAGGGTTACAGGTATGCATGCACGGATGAGGAGGTTATTGGTGCACAAGTTTGGGTACGTCTGGTACCTTGGGAAGAAGGCGGTGCGGCAGATCATGGAGGGAGAGGTGGAGGTCCCACCATCGGTTCTCATTGAGTACATGAGATGGGTGAAAGAGATGATTGGCGAGGTCAGGTCGGCAGTGATGAAGGGCGAGCCCTATATGCATTACATTGATATAACGATGGGATATGACTACTTGGACTTCGCGACTAATTAATTAATGTCATCATGCAGATACGATGTGGAGAACATGCCTCCACCTATGACTGGATCGAGGAGAGGTACTAGCTTATCGACAGCATTATCCCATAATACCGGAGGAAACGCGGCGACAATAGCAGAGTAATCTCCATTTATTCATATCTCTACCCCCCCCCCCTCTTATCACATTCGGATGCACAGTGGGGATGTGGTATCGGTACCTCATCGCCCTCATGCAATGATAGGTGGGTTGGTGGGTCTTCTTGAGGAGGTTCTCCAGGGAGAAGTACGACCATTTCTTTCTCTTTTTTATTTCCTCTTTACTGACTTGCTTTTATTTTGGTGCTTTTGTTCTCTATTGCAGTCTATCTGTGTGTCAGCAACTTGTCTACATGATATAAACGATTAAATGGCATCAATGTCGGACTATGTGAGGAAGTCAGTCAGTGCCTGCTTGGTTCCGTCGACCACGTTTGATGAAAGCTCCGGTTCTGGGAGTAGGGGGTCCACTATTTGTCGCCAGTAAAGCAAGTTCGCCGAGGTGGTTGAAGGTGCGGGTTTTGAAAGAGATTTTGGAGGGATTTGGGTTGCATCTCGATGTATATTTTTTCTTTTCTTTTCTTTTCTTTTTCTTTCAGATTGTACTTGTTAAAAAGATTTAATAATTCCAAAAGAGTTAAATGTAATAAATGCATTTTTTTTTTGTTATCTTGGTTCAATGGCTTACTCTACATGCACTTTAATTTGTTGCTCGAATTTATCATTATTTTCAAAGATATAGATAAAAGGGAAAAGGGAATCGAACATTGATTTTTCATAAGTAAAAGAAAATGTTTATTTTAGAAATTATGTACAAAGGAGAAAATAAGGAATTTTAAGAGGGACAACCCGGAGATTGATTTTTACAAAGGAACTGTTTATTTTAAAGTGATATGTATAAAAGAGGAGATAAGAAATTTTCCAAAATAAGGGGTTTCCAATCGACATGCCCCTTATCATGTCTATCGGCATAAGGGTCAAGTCCAAATCACTTCCTTAGCCTTGATTGCCCTTTCTACATACTAGGTACTTTTGGAGCAGGAAATCAACTGGTGTTTTAAATGATTTGTTTTTAGTGGATTTTTTAAGTATAATAGGGGGCCTTTGGAGGTGTTCTCATCACCACATCCCCATTTTTCTTCTTTGTAACTTTCTTCTTCTCTTCGGCAATGGCTCTTCTAGTGTCCGAAGCCTTTTCCATTTACCTTGAAGGTTTAGAGGCTATGTGCCTCTACAATGTCAATTATGAAGCTTTTAGTTTGTGTCAGGTATCTTTGTGGCATAATCGTCCCATAGACTAGAACCACTTGGAAGCAGCGGTGTAGTTGTGGTACCTTAAAGACCATGTCTTTTGATTTATCTTAGATGAAGTGTATCCCACCTGTGAGAATTTCTCTACGATGCTAGGTGTCAACCCTAGTGTAGCGGTAGTTATGACAAATTTATTGTGTTCTCCCCAATTGCCTTTGGTACAATTTCTCCACATATCCCCTTCATCCGCCCAACCACTGGTTCGTGGAGAAAATATTATCCTCTCGGTAGTTATGAATTCAGTATTACGGAGGGATTTTATTAACAATGGCTTTATGGGAATAAAGTGAGTAATTAATACTAAATTGATAAACTAGAAAAGAGTAAGAATAGACCTCTTCTATACGATTTTTACTACTGATATTTGAAGGAGATTAGGCTAATATTATGGTGATATAATGGGGGTAAAAAAGGGTGGGATAGGTGGACAAAGGTGGTAGGAAAGTGAGGTAAGAGAAATAGAGAGAATGTTGGAATATTGGGTTTTTGGGTTTTTGGGAATGACGGAGCTTTGATTTCGAGAGAATGCTTCTGATTACTGAAAAGGAGGTCCCTAGGAGTGAGGTCATGGTCTCCTTAAATAGTATCAATTTAGGTTTTGGGAGGGTGGGCGATCAGCATGCCCTCTGTAATACCCTACCCTAATAAATTGTAATAAAGTGAGGATTGATGATAATTATAGGAAATTTGGGGGTAAAAATTGAGATTTGGAGAAAATAATAAGACACGAGGGATCGAACAAGAGTGATGTCACTTAACGAGTTTAGACCTCGTTCGAAGAAGGGGATCGAGAAATGTTAGAACAAGGTCCCACTACCTAACAGTTCTAGGTTGCGCGAAGGTCATTAGAATCCATAACTCGAACGAGATGAACTTATCCTTTGAACGAGGCTCAACGTCATTCGACGACGTACTTTAAAAATGTTATATCTGACTTGCCCTTGTGCGTTGAAATGTTTCTCGCCCTTAGATTATTGTGTTGTCGATATCTGGTAAGACCAGATGGTAAAAATGGGATTTTTGGTGTTTTAGGGTTTTTATAAGGGTTGGTTTGGTTTATTTAGGCATTTGAAGTTGGAAGAAGATGAGAGAGTGAGAGAGGTGGTCTTCCACCATGGGAGAGCTTATCTCCACCTCAAAACCACCCTAAACAACCTTATTCTTCTAGTATTTCATCACATTCAAGCCTACAACACCCATTTCCACGATTGTTAAAGTGGAGCTGCGAATTTTAGAGAAGTGTTGGGGGATTTTTTGGGAATATAATGGAAGCTTTCATGGAGTTTGGAGGGGTATTTAGCTTGGAAGCTTAAATGGAGCACATATGGAGCATTTTGGAGGATGCATTTGGTAATTCCTTGAGGCCACCTTTGGATGTGGGGGTTGCTCCTCTTACTTCAACCTTCTAACCACCATTTGGAGCCTTTAGAGGTAGAAAAAATCTACTCTTAGATTAAGACTTTATTTTATGTATTTGTAGTCTTGTTGCTAGAATGTTAAGAATAGGATGCATATGAACTTGATGATGGGTTTTCTAGTATAACAAAATATAAAAAAAATTATGAAATAAATATGTTGGGAAATGTCATTTTTGAGAATAAATGAAGAATACACATTTCAAAGTTTCTTGAAATAAAGGTTGGAATTTTATGAAAATAGTGTATTTCTAGAAGTTTGATGTTAAACATTCTGTGAAATGAAATGTTTGAGAAATGATGTTGATTTTGCTAAAATATTTAGTGAAATAATATCCTAAAGTTTCTTGTAAAATGGAGATTTTGGAAAAAATGGACATTTACAAAGTTTGAAGAAATTAAAAATGTTTTTTATGTTTTGAAAAGCATAATTTTGGAAGTATTGTGAATTTCTATAATGAAATGTATGTTTAACCCATTTAATAGGATTTTAGGATTTAATATCCATCTTCTCATGAATATAAACTTATAGTATTTTGATAACAAATATGTGAACAAGTATAAAAGAGGTTTTGTTGGGTTTAGACAAGAAGTAAGAGAAATAGAAATTATAATCTTCAAAGTGCATGAAAAAAGGGGATAAAGGTGTGATGAATATAAGGTTGTAAGACTACTTGTATTGATAAAAAGGGAATGGTATTTTCTTATAAAACTTGTCTTTAGGGGTAATTACATTTCTTAAATAAAGAAGTGAAGAAACGTCTAATTTGGACATATGGTTAGTAAAGGTGTTGGATAAGTGTTAATGGTTAAACATTCAGAAGTTGGTGTCTATAACTTAATAATGTTTTAAAAGATTAACGCTTATGAATTTGGAAGGGAACTAATGGGATAAAGATGTTTCCAATTGAAAGGAAAGCTACACCAAAAAGGTTAAAAGGTTAAAAACACTTAAGAAGTTAGTATGGGTAACTTAAAGGTGTTTTGGAAAATTAAAACGTATGAAATTGGAGTAAAAGGTAAGTTTGGAAACAAAATGATAATTTTATGTAAAGTGGAATATTTTTATGAAATAAAAATGTTGGAAAAGGTGTTACACATTATAGTCCTAATCAACATAAGAACAAAATCAAAGTTTAAGTGTAAAGGACCTAAAATAATAATTTTAAAAGTGTAGCACAAGTTGGGGTGAAACCCTGAGTTTTGCTTCGGCCGGCCAAAAAGGGAAAGAAGGGATAATATAAGCATTGTATAATGTTAAAAATCATGTAAAGGAACTCGAATGAAACTGAGATAATTAAGGAGGGCCCGGAGCCCTGTGGTGATAGACTCCAAACCATTGGCCAGAGCATATGGTGGCATTGTCGGTGGTGTAGAGCCCGTTAAAGTACGCAATTATTGGAAGATTTTGAGAAAAGATAAAGGAATAAGGAAGATGTCGAGAAATGGTTTGGGTGGTGAAAACGTATTAAGACAACCTAACTTGAATGAATTGATAAATGTTCAGGTAAGGGTCAAATGGACAAGTAAATGCGCAATTGATTAATGTCCATCTAGGAAGGAAAAAGGGTAAAGTAAGTGGGTAAATGAGTGGAAAAATAACCACAAAATTAACATAAGAGTGTTTTGTAAGAGTTTTTCAAAGACTAAATAAGTATTTTCTAACACGGCATCTGTGTGGGTTGAAAGGGTGATTTTCAATGAAAATGATCATATGCATCGGTTAAAATAAAAAGGGTAATTTCGATAAAGAAATAGTTTTTGGACAAACCATGTGTAGTTTTTTCAAGTATTTAACTGTGTGTGTTAAATAAAAGGATAAATGTCAAACTAAGGTTAAGGAAGTCTTTTAAGATTAAGGTGAATTAATCGGAATAAATAACGTTTTCGAAAGTTAAACGGTTTTATGCACTAAGTATACGTATGTATATATGTACAAGGTAGTTGCACGTGCACATAGGTATAACGCGTAAAGTTTTCTTTTTGCCATTCATTTATATACTACACTTGTACATTCCCACTGGGCATTGGCTCACACCCTCGTCTTTATTACGACGGGTTGGATGCGGGTTCGTATTTTGAGAGCATTATACATGTAAATGTCATGTTTAAACTTACGTTAGTAGCTTTGTATGCTTGGACTACGGGATGCTTCCCATGGGTCCTTCACATAGTTTGAACTTAAAATTGGAATCACATTCTAAACAAGTGAAATGTTAATTAAAATAAAATTGGACTAGCAACACTCGGGTCAGACCGGGTTGACTATGGATAACCCATAAATTCAGGATGAGGCATTACAAATGGTATGAAAGCTTTAGGTTCAAAGTTCCTTTCGAGAGTGACGTGGTGAGGTCGGTGTTGGATCTTTCGATGTCGATGTTAGTTTGGTCCAATCATGGTAATATTGGCAATGATTTAGTTCGTGTCCTCTACAGTGAAGTAAAAGAGATTAGCACGACGGGTGAATTCACTGCCAAGTGGAAGGTGACTAAGTTAGTTGTTAATCTCTTTCGCGCTTCTGATTTAAATATGCTAGTAAGTTGTGAGTGTTCGTGCGAGCCAAGAGTGGCAACATCACAGGTTTTTAGTGTGAGGTGCTTGTGTGTCAATCCGTAGTAATATGAAAAACAAATTAAGATGTAGAGAATGATAATTGACATTTATTGAGTTAGCAATACTACTCGTGTAAAGTCAACCATGGAGATTACATAGCCGGTGCGTCACAGCTAGATAGTGTGGGTTGGTGATAAAAGTACGTTAAAATTTTATGAATAGGTGCTTCAGGTGGTTAGTACCGATGATACAATTAGGCAAATTCGATCCTTGAGATAGTATCCCTCCATAAGGAAATTGATGATTTAATGGTAATGATGTACCGTGTTGGTCAACACTTGGAATGTGTATTCAGTCTAAGTCAGTGAGATAGTATTGTTACAAGTAAGTGCCCTGGTGATTCTTGATTAAAAGTTATACCATGTAGAGTATGATGAGAGTTACGGGTAAATTACAATAAGTAAATTACGTGTGCAACAATGATGATTGAGGAGACATAGGAATGAACTCAAGGTAGTCTTCTATGATGGGGTTTAAGAAAATATGATGTGATTTCAAGGAATAGGATTGTTAGTGATGTCGGTGATGTAGACCTAGAGGTTTACGATTATAAACGACATCCTGTATCCTGCCATAATCCCTAGTAGCATTATTTGTGGATTGTACATGGCATATGGTCATAGTTGTTTGAAAGAAAGAAAAAATTAGTGTTTAAGTGTAAAGGCTCGTTTTAGCCGTCGAAGTAATGGCTAGGTGAGAGGTAGTCCTAGTGTGGGAGTAGTTTAAAGGCATTTTGAGGTGTCATAGGATTAATTGCGTGTGACGTCATTAGAGGAAGAAGTTGACTTGTTGTGACATCCTGAGATGTTCTGTGACACCCCGACTAATTAAATACCGGGTAGCTACTCCTTTATTAAATTAATTCAAAATGCCAAGTTGGCTCAGTTAATAGCATCACTGTCGAAAACATTTTAATATTACTAACCACCTAGTATTTAAAAAGCAAGTTGCCAAATTTTAATTTAAGTCTGATTAACATGCAACAATTGTAATGAAGAAAATAAATAACACCATTCACCATACTGAAGTAAAACTAATAATCATCATAGCGTAAATAAAGTCTGGAGGAAAAACTCCTCACTACAAACCCACAACTGAGATAAATAAACTGAAACAATACGTGCTAAAGTCTGAAGACTGAAATGTAAGAGATGTCTAATAGAAATGGGAAACATGCCCTACAACTGATAGATAGTGACTCTGGAGTCCAAAAGGTAGAAGCGTATACATGCAAATCCTTGTAGCTTCCACAAGCAGCTACAGCTCGTCACCTGAATGAGTATCCTATGTTTGGTGTCCTTGTGGCTGGGCACCTAAAATGGTTTTACAAAGAAAAAGAGATTTGAAAAGCAAACGGGTCAGAGCCCGAATGTGGAGTTATTTTTTAAAAACCTGCAAGTGCTTTAAAAACATTTAAAACATTAAATGCAAAGTACATGTTAGGACGTACACTCGCATGATATTCTCACCTCTCGTCTAACTGTGCACTCCTAACGTAAGTACCCATCTATATCGACCCATACTACTAGCTAACTGACAACATAACTAGCTAGACTGCCAAAGGTTCTACCCATATTACTCGGTTCCATTTAACATAACAATGCTCGTAATTAAATAGAGGTTTAACGTAAACTCAGTTACTAAATATGCCATTGATATAACTATCAGTTAACTCATTATATATCTCGAAACAATACCGTAATATTTTAACAACATTAACATGAGGATTCCCATTAATTTAATGTATATTATTCATATCATAAATATACAATACAAGCACCCCGCGAACTAAGCTGTGGTGCACACATACTCTGCTATCCATCCCGGTACATCACGTACATAAGGATTACATATTTTGAATCTCTCAGGAATAGTTTACCGATAACAACATCACAAATAATGGAGGCGAACACAGTCACCATCACATGGGTCACGCACATACCTACGCTCCCATGATCAGCGGACTTATTAATATCACAATAAGTCTTTCTATGACCTATGTTCATCGAGGTACCAGTCTATATCCCCCCCCGTAGGCACACAAGGATTAGAGGGTCCTAAGCGAACGCAACCTCCCGTGATAGCAAGTATGGTAGGTATGTCATACACAAAATCATATACCAATACTAAGTGAACACACGTCTTAGTAATACCGTATTTTAATCGTAGTACATATTCTCATACTATCTTATAATCATCACAATTTATACTAATCCGATTTATAATCATATGCGCTATAGTTTCTCACGTCGTAGTAACCACTCACATCTCAACCCAAACCGTCCATGTAATACAACTCCCGTATATAATTTACTCCTCATAATAATCCAAAACTCCCAAATTTATCCTTACATCATCAAAGAATGTTAACTCTACCCTCGAACCAGTTCCCGGGACTCCAAAAATCAAAACAGTCCAAAAAGGACCAAACTGTCAACTCGTTAGAAGTCTCGTTCGAACGAGACTGTTCAAACGAGATCCCTCTGCCAACTCGTTAGAAGTCTCGTTCGAACGAGACTGTTCGAACGAGATCCCAGTTCGTTCGAATGAACTGTTCCTTCTAACGATATCTCGTTCGAACGAGATATCGAACGAAATCCCTTTTCGTTAGCAGCGACTGGTCAACTCGTTAGAAGCTCGTTCGAACGAGTTCGTTCGAACGACCTGGGGGCTGCTTCTAACGAGCTACCAGCTTCGGCCCAGATTTTTCCCCAAATCGATTTCCTCCATTTTTAACACCTCAAATCTTCTAAACTAAGTCCCAATCAATCGTTTAAAGGTCTATAATCAATACTAAACATATATAATCACATCCTAACATGTTTTTAAGGGATCAATCCATCCTAACATCAATTAAATTACAACTTTCTACACTTTTTCCAAATATCTCAAGAACATGAACCCTAACTACATATCATCATCAAATCCCAAAATTTAATTCGTTTTTCTTTCACCCAAACATGTATTAACATCAGATTAATCGTCTCCAAACTATTCTACATGCAATCCTTCTCAAATTCCTCAAGTTTTATGATCTAAACTACATGGGTTTTCATGTTTTATCAAGAACAAACCATAAATCCGAATTTTCTAACATGGAAAAGACATTCTCAGAAATTAAATGGAATAAAGTCACTTGCCTTGGTTTGATTTCTGACTTTGGTGTAGGTTTGATGATGTTTTTCTGCAGAATTTCCTCTCTTTCTCTCCTTCTCCAAGCTCCTTCTCCAATGGTGGCTTAAGGTGGCTAGGGTTTTGATTTGGGAAAGATTGTAAACCTAATGTTAGCCTCCGTAGCTTAAAGGGTTAATATGGGTTGGTTATGGGCTTAGTGGGTCAATATCCACATCAGATTTAATTACCCAATTTTCGTCATTTTTAATTCCTAAAAATGTAAAATTACCAAAATACCCTTTAAGTTGCCGGTATGGCCTAAAAATACCCCGGAACCCAAACTATACCCCCGGCTAGTGTTTTCTGACTATCTCGACCCTTCCGGACGCGTTGGCGCACTCAAAACGACCATACAGATTATAAATTTTAAATTCACTTTTATTAACAAAATATTATACCGTGACGCGGCGGTCCCACGCGTCTTAACAAAATTTCTAAAATGCCGTATATAAATCTCACGACAAATTTTCATAGTACCAACTACATATATAATCATATATGCACATAATCAAATACCAATTCGCATCTCATTAGTATTTATAACCCGAATTAATTTCCAATTAATACGCATTTACTTAATTAATCCCAAAAATAAATATAGACAAAAGTACGGGGTATTACATACTTCCCCCCTAATAACTGAATTTCGTCCCGAAATTCGAAACTAGAAAGTACCTGCTAAAAATAGCTCTAGATAACGTTCGCGTATCTCATCCTCACGCTCCCATGTGGACTCCCCGACATTGTGATGTCGCCACTGAACACGCACTAACGGAACCATCTTTGACCGCAGTTTCCTCTCGCTTCGGTCCAAAATAGCAATTGGCCCCTCCTCGTAGGAGCTATCCGGATGGAGATCGATGTCCTCCACAGCAATGTGAGAATGAGCCAAATTATCCCTAAGGTATTTCCTCAGCGAGGAAATATGGAACACGTCGTGAATCCAATGCAAGTGCTCCGGTAGTCCAAGTCTATACGCAACGGGTCCGATCCGCTCAATAATAGGGAATGGCCCCACATACCTCGGTGCCAACTTCCCCTTCTTCCCGAATCGTATAATCCCCTTCATCGGAGAAACCCTGAGCAAAACCTGGTCTCCCACTTGGAACTCCCTGAAAAACCTCTTCGCATCAGCATAACTCTTCTGCCTGTCTTGAGCTACCCGAATGCGACTCCGAATCAACTCAATCCTTGCCGAAGTATCCTGAATCACTTCCGCCCAAGTAGTTTGTTATCCCCCACTTCTAGCCAACATGTTGGGGAACGACAAGGCCTACCGTACAATGCCTCAAACGGAGCCATGCCAATCGTGAACTGATAGGAGTTGTTGTAAGCAAACTCCACCAGTGGAAGGTACTGCTCCCATCCACCCCCGAAGTCAATAATGCACATGCGTAGCATGTCCTCCAACATCTGATTGGTGCGCTCTGTCTGCCCATCGGTCTGCGGATGATAAGCCGTACTCAACCGCAATTCCGTGCCCATTGCCTCTTGGAAACTCTCCCAAAACCTCGAAACAAATATCTTGTCTCTGTCAGACACGATATTTAGGGGCACACCGTGAAGTCTCACAATCTCTGAAATGAAGAGCTGGGCATACTGCCCCGTAGTGTAATCAGTCCTTACGGGTAAGAAGTGAGCGACCTTGGACAACCTGTCCACAATTACCCAAACGGAGTCGTGACCCCTCTGCGACGTAGGCAATCCCGTGATAAAGTCCATGGATATGCTCTCCCACATCCACACCGGAACCTCCAACGGCTGTAGCAATCCTGCTGGTCTCTGATGATCCACTTTTACAAGCTGACAAGTGGCGCATTTCGAGACAAACTCAGCGATATCTTTCTTCATACCGCTCCACCAATATTGCCGTCTCATGTCTTGGTACATTTTGTCCCCTCCGAGATGTACCGCGAACCGTGAGCCGTGCGACTCTGCCATAACATCGTGTCGCAATTCCTCTCCTTCCGGAACTACCAATCTCCCATTGAAGCGTAATCCCCCATCTGAGCTAACGGTATAGGATTCGGCTCCCTATGCTAGCAATCGAACTATCTGCTCCTGACAGAACGAGTCATTAGCCTGTGCCCGTACCACCTTCGTGACAATCTGTGGGGTAACGGTCATCACAGACATGAAAGATCGGGCCACTGCATCCTGGTGTCCCAATTCCTTCCACTTAGCTTTCCACACCTTTGCCACCTCATTTGCTGGCCTGCGGCTCAACGCGTCTGCTACCACGTTAGCCTTACCCGGATGGTACTAGATGTCGAACTGGTAGTCCTTCACAAATTCAAGCCACCTACGCTGCCGCATATTCAGTTCCTTCTGCGTGAACAGATACTGTAGTGACTTGTGGTCCGTGAACAGCTGAAACTTCTCCCCCAAGAGGTAGTGCCTCCAAATCCGTAAGGCAAATACCACTGCCGCCAACTCCAAATCATGTGTGGGGTAATTTTTCTCATGAGGCTTAAGCTTACGGGAAGCATAAGCTATGGCCTGTCTCTCCTGCTGCAATACACCTCCCAGTCCTTGCAAAGACGCATCGGTGTAAACCAAATACTCAACTCCCGGTCTCGGCAATGCTAACACAGGTGCTGAGGTCAATTTGTCCTTCAACTCATCGAATGCCAACTGACAGGCATCACTCCAGATATATGGCACACCCTTACGAGTAAGATGTGTCAAAGGACCTGCTATCTCCGAGAAACCCCGAATAAATCTCCTGTAGTATCCTGCTAAGCCCAAGAAACTACGAATCTCCATTGGTGTCGTGGGCTGTCCCCATTCCCTCACCGCTGATACTTTCCCCGGATCAACTGATATTCCTTGGTCGGAAATAATGTGACCCAAGAACTGGACTTCCTTCAGCCAAAACCCGCACTTCTCATATTTTGCATACAACTCATTCTGACGAAGTGTCTGCAAAACCTGCCTCAAATGCTCGGCGTGCTCCTCCTCTGTCTGAGAGTAAACCAGAATGTCATCAATGAAGACAATGACAAACTGGTCTAGGAAATCCCTGAACACCCTGTTCATCAAGTCCATAAACACTGCTGGAGCGTTGGTCAAGCCGAAAGGCTTAACCCAAAACTCGTAAGAACCATATCTCGACAAGAATGCGGTCTTCGAGACATCCTCCTCCCTGATACGCAACTGATGGTATCCTGACCTCAAGTCAATCTTCGAGAAGAAAGAAGCTCCTCTCAACTGGTCGAATAAGTCATCGATTCGAGGCAACGTATATTTATTCCGTATCGTGACCTTATTCAACTCTCGGTAGTCCACACACAATCTCAGTGAACCGTCCCTCTTCTTCACAAACAAAACTGGAGCGCCCCAAGGTGAGGTACTCCTGCGAATAAAGCCCTGCCCTAACAGCTGCTCTATCTGATCCCGTAACTCTCGCATCTCAGCTGGAGCCATACGGTATGGTGCACGTGCTATAGGTCTCGTACCCGGTAGCAAATCAATAACGAAATCTATCTCTCGACTGGGTGGTAAGCCTGGTATCTCCTGAAACACATCTGAATACTCCTTGACAACCGGGATCGAATCTAAAGGAATAACAACCTCCTTAGAGGTATCCTCCTCTATGTAATACAGATGAGCGGTCGATCCTCCCTCTGGGCGAGGCATCGCCACTATAAACATCTCTTGCCCCGGAATGGCAAAAACAATGCTCCCGCTGAAGCAATCAATCATGGCCCTATATGCTACGAGCCAATCCATACCGATGATCACATTGTGAACATGCATGTCTATCACTAACATGTCTGCAGGCAATACCAAACCACCAACCTCTACCCCCACTCCCCGGCATATAAAGAAAATAAGTGACCCACTCCCTAATGGTGAGTCGACACACGTCACTGTGCTCTCTGCCGTAGCTAACAATCCTAAAGCTTTCGCGAAGTGTGTAGCTATAAAACAGTGTGTAGCACCCGTATCAAATAACACCCAACCCATAGTGCCATGGATAGGAAAAGTACCCTCGATCGCGGGCGGTGCCTGTGGAACTGCAGCCTGGTGAACGTTGTAGACACGTCCATACTGTAGCTGCCCCTGCTGAACTGGGACTGCGGGAATGGGTGGCAATGCTGCCATCTGTGGAGGTGCGGGAAGAGCGGGGGGAAACATAGGTCTCTGTGGCTCCTGGCGAGCACCCTGCTGCTGCTGCTGTGGGGCCCTGCCCCTATCAGGACAATCCTGCTTCTTATGGCCAGTCTTGCCACAAGTAAAGCACTTCCCTGGGAAGTTCCCTCCCCTCTGCCCCTGCTGTCCCCGGCCCTGGTGGCCGTTACCGTTCCTCCCTTGGCCCTGCTGGCCCTGATGGAACTGCTGCCCATTCTGCCCCTGCTGGCCCTGATGGCCATTTGGACCCTGATGGCCCTGGCGGAAACCTCCCTGTCCCTGCCTGTAGTTCCCTGACCGGAACCTCTTATTATCCCCCTGCTGGGAGCCCTGCTCAGTCTGTCTCTGCCCCTGACCCGATTGTGCCCCGCTGGCACCATGTCCTCCGGTCCTGCCCAGATGGCTAAACTCCCCCGACCTTTTGCCCTCGGCCATATGAAAACGGTGGTCCTGGCAGTGCAATAATGCAGCGTTAACCACATCAGAATACGTGGCCAACGATAGGTTCCCTAGCAGATGCTGACGGATCCTCCAATTCAACCCGTCGGTGAACTTCTCTATCTTCTTCTTCTCTGTTGGAATCTCGTCTGGAACGATATTCAACAGGTTAGTGAACTCGGCCTCATACTCGGCCACTGTCTTACCCTCCTGCTTCAAACTCATCAGCTTCCTCCTCATCTCTGTATGAACTGCGGACGAAAAGTACTTGCGGTCGAACCGCACCCAGAACTCCTGAATCGTGAGGGTATCCCTCTCCTCCGCGGTGGTAATAGACTCCCACCACTGTAATGCAGATCCCACTAGCTTGAAAGTAGCTAGCACCTGTTTCTGAATATCAGTGCACTCATGCATCCTCAAATGCCTCTGTATGTCCTTCCTCGATTGGCTCGAGACTACCACGTCTGAGCTACCTGCAAACTCTGGCGGATGCGCTTTCTGAAAAGCGTCTCGTACACGCTCCCAAGCAGACGGGAATGCATTAACCTGTGCTGGCGCGGCAACCGGCGCCTGAGGTGGTGCCTGCTGAACAACGGCAATGGCGGCATTCACCGCTTGAGCTACTATAGCTGCAACCTCAGCGGCGTTCAACATGCCCTGAACTGGAGCGGGCTGGGGTTCGGGCATTGCATTCCTGGGAACTCGTCGTGCACGTCGTGGAGGCATCTGAAATAAGAACAAAGTTTATAAGTTCACGGTTATAAACTTAATAAAGCTGAAGAACGAAGCATACACAATAAGAGTACAACAGTCCTAAAAAATAGGGCTCTATATCAAAGAAATGTAGCAGAAACATAATAGCCGTACAGATCCTAAAGGACACTAGAACCTGATGCTCTGATACCACCTGTGACACCCCGACTAATTAAATACCGGGTAGCTACTCCTTTATTAAATTAATTCAAAATGCCAAGTTGGCTCAGTTAATAGCATCACTGTCGAAAACATTTTAATATTACTAACCACCTAGTATTTAAAAACCAAGTTGCCAAATTTTAATTTAAGTCTGATTAACATGCAACAATTGTAATGAAGAAAATAAATAACACCATTCACCATACTGAAGTAAAACGAATAATCATCATAGAGTAAATAAAGTCTGGAGGAAAAACTCCTCACTACAAACCCACAACTGAGATAAATAAACTGAAACAATACGTGCTAAAGTCTGAAGACTGAAATGTAAGAGATGTCTAATAGAAATGGGCAACATGCCCTACAACTGATAGATAGTGACTCTGGAGTCCAAAAGGTAGAAGCGTCTACATGCAAATCCTTGTAGCTTCCACAAGCAGCTACAGCTCGTCACCTGAATGAGTATCCTATGCTTGGTGTCCTTGTGGCTGGGCACCTAAAATGGTTTTACAAAGAAAAAGAGATTTGAAAAGCAAACGGGTCAGAGCCCGAATGTGGAGTTAATTTTTAAAAACCTGCAAGTGCTTTAAAAACATTTAAAACATTAAATGCAAAGTACATGTTAGGACGTACACTCGCATGATATTCTCACCTCTCGTCTAACTGTGCACTCCTAACGTAAGTACCCATCTATATCGACCCATACTACTAGCTAACTGACAACATAACTAGCTAGACTGCCAAAGGTTCTACCCATATTACTCGGTTCCATTTAACATAACAACGCTCGTAATTAAATAGAGGTTTAACGTAAACTCAGTTACTAAATATGCCATTGATATAACTATCAGTTAACTCATTATATATCTCGAAACAATACCGTAATATTTTAACAACATTAACATGAGGATTCCCATTAATTTAATGTATATTATTCATATCATAAATATACAATACAAGCACCCCGCGAACTAAGCTGTGGTGCACACATACTCTGCTATCCATCTCGGTACATCACGTACATAAGGATTACATATTTCGAATCTCTCAGGAATAGTTTACCGATAACAACATCACATATAATGGAGGCGAACACAGTCACCATCACATGGGTCACGCACATACCTACGCTCCCATGATCAGCGGACTTATTAATATCACAATAAGTCTTTCTATGACCTATGTTCATCGAGGTACCAGTCTATATCCCCCCCGTAGGCACACAAGGATTAGAGGGTCCTAAGCGAACGCAACCTCCCGTGATAGCAAGTATGGTAGGTATGTCATACACAAAATCATATACCAATACTAAGTGAACACACGTCTTAGTAATACCGTATTTTAATCGTAGTACATATTCTCATACTATCTTATAATCATCACAATTTATACTAATCTAATTTATAATCATATGCGCTATAGTTTCTCACGTCGTAGTAACCACTCACGTCTCAACCCAAACCGTCCATGTAATACAACTCCCGTATATAATTTACTCCTCATAATAATCCAAAAGTCCCAAATTTATCCTTACATCATCAAAGAATGTTAACTCTACCCTCGAACCAGTTCCCGGGACTCCAAAAATCAAAACAGTCCAAAAAGGACCAAACTGTCAACTCGTTAGAAGTCTCGTTCGAACGAGACTGTTCAAACGAGATCCCTCTGCCAACTCGTTAGAAGTCTCGTTCGAACGAGACTGTTCGAACGAGATCCCAGTTCGTTCGAACGAACTGTTCCTTCTAACGATATCTCATTCGAACGAGATATCGAACGAAATCCCTTTTCGCTTGCAGCGACTGGTCAACTCGTTAGAAGCTCGTTCGAACGAGTTCGTTCGAACGACCTGGGGGCTGCTTCTAACGAGCTACCAGCTTCGGCCCAGATTTTTCCCCAAATCGTTTTCCACCATTTTTAACACCTCAAATCTTCTAAACTAAGTCTCAATCAATCGTTTAAAGGTCTATAATCAATACTAAACATATATAATCACATCCTAACATGTTTTTAAGGGATCAATCCATCCTAACATCAATTAAATTACAACTTTCTACACTTTTTCCAAATATCTCAAGAACATGAACCCTAACTACATATCATCATCAAATACCAGAATTGAATTCGTTTTTCTTTCACCCAAACATGTATTAACATCAGATTAATCGTCTCCAAACTATTCTACATGCAATCCTTCTCAAATTCCTCAAGTTTTATGATCTAAACTACATGGGTTTTCATGTTTTATCAAGAACAAACCATAAATCCGAATTTTCTAACATGGAAAAGACATTCTCAGAAATTAAATGGAATAAAGTCACTTGCCTTGGTTTGATTTCTGACTTTGGTGTAGGTATGATGATGTTTTTCTACAGAATTTCCTCTCTTTCTCTCCTTCTCCAAGCTCCTTCTCCAATGGTGGCTTAAGGTGGCTAGGGTTTTGATTTGGGAAAGATTGTAAACCTAATGTTAGCCTCCGTAGCTTAAAGGGTTAATATGGGTTGGTTATGGGCTTAGTGGGTCAATATCCACATCAGATTTAATTACCCAATTTTCGTCATTTTTAATTCCTAAAAATGTAAAATTACCAAAATACCCTTTAAGTTGCCGGTATGGCCTAAAAATACCCCGGAACCCAAACTATACCCCCGGCTAGTGTTTTCTGACTATCTCGACCCTTCCGGACGCGTTGGCGCACTCAAAACGACCATACGGATTATAGATTTTAAATTCACTTTTATTAACAAAATATTATACCGTGACGCGGCGGTCCCACGCGTCTCAACAAAATTTCTAAAATGCCGTATATAAATCTCACGACAAATTTTCATAGTACCAACTACATATATAATCATATATGCACATAATCAAATACCAATTCGCATCTCATTAGTATTTATAACCCGGATTAATTTCCAATTAATACGCATGTACTTAATTAATCCCAAAAATAAATATAGACAAAAGTACGGGGTATTACATGTTCTAGGATTAAGGTGAACCACATGTGGAAGCTCATGGACTAGTGTCTTCGCGAGCATCAAGTAATCACGGTGTGGGTATTGAAAAGTTTGTAGAGAGCGCCTACAATGGAAAAAGTAGGGACAATGAAATATTGTTGAGTCTTAAGAATGGATACATGGAATGTGTTTGGTGTCCTTGGGAGACCAGCTAAGTCTAGTAGAAAGAATAATTAGCATCCTAGTAATGATTGCGTTAAGGGTAAGGTGATGATCTCAGATTGCTGGCCAACATTTAGAAGAGTCATATGGTGTACATACCGGGTGCAGCTTCTCAAATCACGCAAATAGGTGGTGAAATACCTAAGGTAATATGAAGGTTGTGTCATTATGGGCATGAGGATTGAATGTCATGAAAAGACTAGTATTGATGGTGTGACACTCGGTTTTGCGGGGTACTAGGAAATGTATTCGAGATTTAGGGTGATGACACCATGTGGAGACTTGAAAATGGAAACCAAGGTGGGGTAATATCGCAGCATGGTTAGGAGGTCGGCACGTATCGACTGTATATTCTAGGGTAGCCTTAGCAAGATAAGGAATACTTCTCGGCACATCCTTCCAAGCCAGTACGGATTAGAAGATGTTGCCTTGTGTGGTACTTACTACCCTTAGAATGCTAACGGCGGACGCTATGGTCACCTCGTAAATTCAGTTTGGGTGATATTCGAAAGTAAGCTTAGTGTCAATCTTGTGTAGTCAAAGGACATGGTAAGGTGAAGGCCTCTTTTTAATTGACTAACGCCTATGGGAATTTGAGGATCTCGATCACGGTATGAGAACGCGGACAGTAACCTAAGTGCAGTAGGTTGGTAACATCGCCAACGATATATTGATAAGGTAAGTTTAGATAAGGGTGTTAGGTATCCGCCAATCGGGGTGGTTCATGTGTGTTAAGGATGCGGGGGTTAGGGTCTTACTTCTAAGGAGGGAAGTTGGACGTTGACTTCCTAGAGAACTACTAGTTCATAAGTTGCTTTCGTGTTACGAGAATGAATGGTTGTGATTTGATTCATCACACTTGGTGACCCAAGCCACGGTATGTGTCTAGGGTTAGTACTCGGTGAGAACTTTGGGGATGAGTTATATGACTTAAGGCATATGGCGAAGGTTTTCTTTCATTAATCATAATCGGATGCTATGGGCAGAATTTATCGACACGGTTGCTTATTCCTTTTGACTCTCGTATATCCTTTTTGGTTCGAGAATCGGGAATCGGTATTCTCATGTTTGTGGTAACTTGGATTGGTTCCATGTCGTAGTATGAGTCGATTGGGCCTGGTAGAGAGTGGTGGACCGGGTATGGTCAATGAGACTCGATAACTGGGTGCACCCTATCTGAGGTGTTCTTATTCTTGCAGAAGGTTCCATGTACGACTGGTTGTGCCTTCTGCCACACAACTTACTGGTCGTGTTGGCTTTTCTTAGGATTAGCGACCTTTTGACTGGAAGACATGGAAATCAGTGACTCTAGTTATAAAGAGCGGGATGATGGCTTGAGGATATTATATAGCATTGGTAATCAAGGAAACTTAGCATACGGTGTTGCTTTACCGCGATGAGTGGATTATAGCGAGGCTCAAGTGAGTGCTCAAAGGTGAGACACCTGGATTAGTGTGTCACGGCAAAAGGTGTCAGCCAAATGCTCGGTAGTGATTCGGTAGGTGTTTTACTTCTTGGAGTGATAAATCAGCAGTATATAATTAGTGTCAAGCCTAGGCAAAATTGTGTGGTCAGGATAACCTTGAAATTTGGGGATGCAGGATGCGTAGTCCTAAGAATGGAAATGGTTCTTGATGAGGAATTTGATGACTGGTCGTACTGTGGTTCAATTTTCGGTGAGTGTTGATCACTAAAGAGGGTTTCCCGTGGAGGCGCCGGCATGCCTGAGGTACTAACATGGGTAGTACTAGAAATTATTTGGACACGATCATTAAGTTAGTGGATACTCAGACTCGATTATGTGACGTTCATAGTTAGGAAGATGGTCAGCATTAGAGCATGTCGCATGATAATTATTTGGTGATAAACCTCATATGGGGGCGCATAGTATGACCTTAGTGTCGAGAACTTCGATTATTTTGTCTCGGAGGCTTTTAATTGCTTAGAATATAAGTTGGTGAACCTCATACGCTTAAGGATTTACGGATCGAGAATTTTGGGGATGAAATTCCCCAAGGAGGGAGGTTTGTAATGCCCTGTCCTAATATTTCATTTAAATTTTTATGTAAATTGTAATTAAGTGAGATTTAATGATAATTGTAGGAAATTTGTGGGTAAAAATTGAGATTTAGAGAAAATAATAAGAAAGGAACGATCGAACCAGAGTGAGGTCGATTGAACTTGAATGAGGTTTGGACCTCGTTCGAAGAAGGGGATCGAGCGAGGTTCAGTCAAGATCCCACTGAGTTCCAGGTCGCGCGATGGTCGTTAAAAGATGTAACTCTAATGAGATGAGCTTATCGTTCGAACGATGAGCTTTGAAAATGTAAGATCAGACTTGCCCTTGTGCGTGGTCATGTTTCTGGCCCTTGGATTATTGAGTTATTGACATCTGGTAAGCCCAGATGGGAAAAAACAGGATTTTTGGTGTTTTCGGATTTTTACAAGAGTTGGTTTGGTTCATTTGAGTATTTTGAAGTTAAAATAAGATGGGAGAGTGAGAAAGGTGGTCTTCCACCATGGGAGAGCTTCTCTCCACCTCAAAACCACATAAATAACCATATTGTTCTAGTATTCATCACATTCAAGACTACAACACCCATTTTCACCATTGTTGAAGTGGAGCTACGAATGTGTTTTTTTTTTGGGGGGGGGGGGGGGATTTTTAGAGAAGATGAAAGAAACTTACAAGGAGTTTGAAGGGGTCTTTGTCTTGGAAGCTTAAATGGAGCACATATGGAGCATTTTGGAGGATGAATTTGGTAACCACTTGAGGCCAACTTTAGAGGTGGGGATTTCTCCTCCTACACCAACCTTCTTACCACTATTTGGAGCCTGTAGAGATGAATAAAATATACTCTTAGATTAAGACTCTATTTTATGTATTTGTAGTCTTGTTGTTAAAATGTTAACAGTAGAATGCATATGAACTTTGAAGAAATAAAAAAGTTGGGAAATGTCATTTTGAGAATAAATGAAGAATACACACTTCAAAGTTTCTTGAAATAAAGGTTGGGATTTTATGAAAATAGTGCCTTTCTAGAAGTTTGATGCTAAACATTTTGTGAAATAAAATGTTTAAGAAATGATGTTGATTTTGCTAAAATATTTGTTGAAATAATATCCTAATGTTTCTTGTAAAAATGGAGATTTTGGGAAAAATAAACATTTGCTAAGTTTGAAGAAACTAAAAATGTTTTTATGTTTTGAAAAAATTAATTTTGCAAGTATTGTGAATTTCTAGAATGAAATGTATGTTTAGCCCATTTAATAGGATATTAGGATTTAAAGTTCATCTTCTCATGCATATAAACTTGTAGTATTTTGATAAAAAAAAATATGTGAATAGGTTTAAAGGAGGTTTTGTTGAGTTTAGATAAGGAATTAGAGAAATAAAAATTATAATCTTTAAAGTGTGTGAAAAGGGGTTAAAGGTGTAATGAATAACAAAACGTAAGACTATATGTATTGATAAAAAGGAAATGATAAAAAGGAAATGGTACTTTAGGTGTAATTAGATTTCTGGAATAAATAAGTAAAGAAATGTCTAATTTGAAAATATGGTTAGTAAGGTGTTGGATAAGTGTTAATGGTTAAACATTAGGAAGTTAGTGTGTGTAACTTAATAATGTTTTGAAAGATTAACACTTAACACTTATGAATTTGGAAGAAAAAAAATGGAATAAAGATATTTCCTACTGAAAGGAAAGTTACTCCAAAAAGGTTAAAAGGTGTTAATGTATTTAAAAACACTTAACAAGTTAGTAAGAGTAACTTTATTATGTTTTGGGAAATTAACACTAGTGAAATTGGAGTAAAAGGTGAGTTTGGAAATAAATGGGTAAAATGATAATTTTATATAAAGTGGAACATTTGTATGAAATAAAAATATTGAAAAGGGTGTACACATGATATTCCTAATGAACATGATTTTTGGAAAAAAAATCAAAGTCTAAGTGTAAAGGACCTAAAATGATCATTTTCAAAGTGTAACACAAGTTGGGGTGAAACCCCGATTTTGGCTTCGATCGGGTAAAAAGAGAAAGAATGGATAATGTGGACATTGTATAATGTTAAAGCACATGTAAAGGAACTCTAATGACACCGGGATAATTAAGGACGACTAAGAGCCCGGGGTAAAAGACCCAAAACCACTGGTCGAAGCATATAGTGGCATCGTCGGTGATGTGGAGCCCGTTAAAGTACATGCTTATTGGAAGATTTTGAGAAAAGATTAAGGAATAAGGAACATGTCGAGAAATGGTTGGGTGGTGAAAACATATTAAGACAACCTAACTTGAATGAATTGATAAATGTTCCGGTAAAGGTTAAATGGACAAGTAAATGTAAAATTGATTAATGTCCATAAAAGAAGAAAAAAGGGTAAAGTAAGTGGATAAATGGGTGGCTAAGTAACCTAAGTGGTTCAAATCATAATTAACACAAGTGTGTGTTGTAAGAGGTTTTAAAGGCCAAATAAGTATTTTCTAATACGGTGTCTGCGTGGGTTGAAAGGGTGATTTTCAATAAAAATGCTCATGTGAATCGGTTAAAATGAAAAGGGTAATTTCGGTAAAGAAATGGTTTTCAGACAAACCAAGTGTAGTTTTTTTCAAGTATTTAACCGTTTTTGTTAAATCAAAGGAGAAATGTCAAACTAAACAAAATGAAGTTTTTTAAGATTAAAGTGAATTAATCGTGATAAATAACGTTTTCGGAAGTAAAACGGTTTCATGCACTCAGTATATATATATACACACAAGGTAGTTGCATGTGTACGTAGGTATAACACGTAGAGTCTTATTTATGTCGTTCATTTCTATACTTCACTTATATATTCCCACTGGACATTGGCGCACACCCTCATCTTTGTTACAGCAAGTTGGGTGCGGGTTTGTATTTTGAGAGCTTTATACAGGTAAGTGTTTTGTTTAATCTTATGTTAGTATCTATGTATGGTTGGACTCCAGGGTGCTTCCCATGGGTCCTTCATGTAGTTTGAACTTGAAATTGGAATTGCATGATAAACAAGTAAAATATTAATTAAAATAAAACTAGACTAGCAACATTATATAGGTTATTTTATTACACTTCACACCTAGTGCTCGGATCGGATCGGGTTGACTACGAGTAACCCATAAATCTGGGTCATAGAATTACACTCCTACCCTTCCTATTAGCACAGCGCCTGCCTTACTAGGTAAGGAAAGTACACCCTGCTAATCGGCAGGGGGTTTGGGGTGCCTATAGGCAGTTTGGAACGAACTTTTTCAGAAAAATGGCCATAAAATTCCAACCACCAATCCGAATTGCACACGACCTGGACCATTGGAAAGGGGATTTATGTCCCATAAATAATCCATAAGTCAATCTAGGGTTCAGGAGTTGACTAAAGTCAAATGGGGATCAGAAGTACCTTATGGTCTCTGGACGGCGAGTTTTTGGAGTAAAAACGGTCGTTCGTGCGAACCATGTGGCTAATTTACTCAAGTCATGGACTATTAGAAAGGATATTCATAGCCCTAGGAGATTTCATTGATCTTCACTCGATTTAGAGAGTTAACTAAGGTTAAACAGGGTTCGGGAGCACCCGTGGCCTTTTAAAGTAAAAAATGTGAACTGTAAGGCCAATTCGTGCAACGTATGGACTGTTGGAAAGGTGATTCAGAGACCTTAAAGGTTTCATTGAGTTTTGCTCAGTTTGGAGAGTTGAACGGAGTTAAACAGAGCCCGAAATCACCTGATAGCCTCCATATCAGTTCTCAAAGTAAAAAGGATAATTCTTGCGAACCATAAGTCCAATTCGCACACAGTATGAACCGTTGGTAAGGGGATTTAGATCCCAATGAGGTTTTCTTAGGCCTCACTCAGGTTAAAGAGTTGACCAAAGTCATGTGGTGCCCGAAAGCACTTGGTGGCCTCTAGATCAGTACTTGGAGTAAGACCTAGGGTTTGCGAAGGGAAAAGGAGTGTTAGGGACCTAAAGAGGTACTTGGGGGTACTAAGATAGGGTGTCTACACCCCCATACTTATCCCTATGTACATAGGTCAAGCCCGACCGAACCAAGTACATTCAGTGTTTCATTCTCTTCCCATCTCCTTCACTTGTTTGGGATTATAGATTTCAAGTTTATAGTGTTGTGTGGGTAAATAATTATATTTTTACCTTAACAAGATCCATTTGGGGGCTGTGGTAGAAAAGGGGAGAGATTTATTTTGAGGAAAAGGTTTGACGATAAATTAAATGAGAACTACTATGATGACACATGTCATAAAAAACTTCAAGACTAAATTTGCATTGTTGTGATGGTTTAAGAAGGGACTTTCCGCTCAAAACATGGAATTAGAGTTACCCATTGAATATATTTGTTATGCGGTAAAGTTGGCTATAATTTGATTCCTTCGGAATAATTCTGAGAAAGTGCAAGATTACTGCCTTTAGTACGAGATTAAATTACATGGGAATGTAGAATCTAGTGGTATCAGATTACCACCTTGGTGGGATGGTGAGTGAAATCAAAATTCATCCAATATAGGTGGGATTCTTACCTTCCCAAGGGAATCCTTACAAATATTTGTTGTGAAGACAAAAATACCCATAATATATTAAATTATAATATTACTCTAAAAATCTAAATATTTTTTTATGAAGAAAATTTGATTATAGTTGGGTTATATTGGATTTAAACATTTACAAATTTTATTTACATATTTTTTTTTCTACTGATATACAATAGGATAATTAACCTCCTTTATAATACAGTCGTATCAACAATAATTCACTATATTTGTTAACTATTGAAAAATATTTTTTACAAAAAGAAAAAAAGCATATTTTGGTTCAAAGATTTATAGTGACCAGTATAATTATGTTTTGTTAAAATTTCTAAACAGATTAATTTAATATATATATACAGACAGAGGCACACTCTCATGCACACCAAGCTTGTATACTGATTTTTTACCTATTTCTTTAAAATATTAAAAAAAATTGAGTTGAATTTTTTTATATGACATTAAAACATTTCAATGGACATATGTAAAAAAATCAAATCAAAATAATTTTTTTTTCTATTTTTAAAAAATTCAGTCAAACTTTCATAGCTTTTAGAGTGCTTTAAAAGGTGCTAAATTTTGACCGATTTTTTAAAAATAGAAAAAAAAATGTTATTTTGTGTTAATTTTTTTTATATTGGCCCCTTTAAATGTTTAAATACCATATAACAATTCAACTCAAAATTATTATTTTTAACTATTTTAAAAAATCAGTGTCCAAACTTGGGGTGCATGAGAGTCTGCCTCTCTATATATACACACACACACACTTGTTCAAGGGTATTACCGGTATATATTATATATTACCAATAAAAACCCATTGGTTAACCAAACACTAAATTTTGATTCCTAATAAAAATCCATTGGTTAACCAAATAGGACAAGAGGATTCAAAATCCCGGTAAAATATTTCCTAATAATGACTTTCTCATTAATAAAAATCCACCCAAAATATTACCGCGTACCAAGTGGGGCCGTAAGATTTTCATTATCATAACCAAACACATTGTATATACTATATATGTAAGGTTTTCATTAGTCTTATATATTTGTAGGCCTTTACATACTAGTCCATTTTGACCATGATCATAAATAAATAATTTGTTGGAACCAAATGAGGTTAAGGAAAGGCAAAATAAAAAACAAATAAGCTACGAGAACGAAGGTAACAATACTTTTGTGGAGAGGGCCAATAATACTCAAGTGGAGATTATGGGAAATTTTTCCACGAGAATAATTTACTAAAGTAATTTTAGAGACATCCTTAGAATAATATGCGAAAATAGAATTGATGATGTGTGTATTTTAAATGGACCTCGTCAAAACTTCACACATCAACCAATATATTTGTTTAACACATCACCGAGATTGGGTTTTTTTTATCATTTGAAGATCTTCCTTTAATTAATCACTCTGTTAATTGTTCCCTCCAAGTAAGGAAAGGATATTATTATTGTGGGATTAAACCCAAAGAAAATAAGGTCATTAATATTAGTAATTAAAAAAATTAACATGAGATTAAAGGCTAATAAATTCTTACAAGTAAGGTTAATTTCTACTTCTCTATAATTTCGGGGCAACGGTTGTCACCCCTAATGAACTGAAGTTATATGAAACTGTTTTTCAGGTTGGTTTCATTTTAAGAATTTTTAACTTAATCCTTGTATTAATATCATATTTAGACTTACACCCCTTAAAGATGAAAAATTAAGCATAACCATTAAAGCATGGAAGATGTCAGCCTTTATCAATCCTTGAGGGGTTAAGTTTATTTATGACCTTAAAACAAGGGGTTAAGTCTATTTCTTTAGGGATTAAAGTCTATTTCTTTAGGGATTAAAGATAATTATGGCAATAATATAATATAAGATACTTTGAGTCCACAAAAGGGGGTGAAAACAAGGAATATCCATGGGGTTGCCCATCGTAGTAATTAATTAAAACCTAATAAATTATTTAAATAAATAATTAATAAAAAAATCTTTTGTTACTTAATAAATAAGTGAGTGAGCACGTAATTATATCAACTAAAAGTCGATTTGGACTTCGAGATTAGTAGACTAGTATGCTATGGAATTTATGTACGTAGTTAGTACTTTATATATATATATATATATATATATATATTGTGGAATTACTTATATATATATATATATATATATATATGTGTGTGTGTGTGTGTGTGTGTGTGTGTGTGTGTGTGCGCGCGCGCTTGTGCATTTAGTGTGCTTAAGCATTTATTTGCAATATATGTGTGTGTTTGTGTATGTATATATATATATATATGTGTGTGTGTGTGTGTGTGTGTGTGTGTGTGTGTGTGTGTGTGCGTGTGTGTGTGTGTGATTGCTTGTGCATTTATTTGGAACATACCTACTCGGTAGTGCTATCATAGGAGGTTAGGCTTAGTGGGCAACCCACCCTAGCATTAACCAGCAGGTGTTGGATTTATTCCCCAAGTCATAGTAGTGTTTCATGGAAACTATCCATGTGTAAGGATAAGCGTTGTTTTGGACACTGGTTTGGCACTATGCTTTATGTTTACGACCCCCGGACGTATGTTTATGATCGCATCCATTTGTTTGTGTTTACATTTGGGTTCGGTGGTGAGATTACGATAAGGTGGCCCAGTTGTGGTACGTGGTATGCCTGGAGCCCTATAGCATATGAAGGATTCATCCACGAGGTCCATCTCTAGGGATGAGTTTATACATATATAGCGAGTGGTATATAGGTATGTGTTTACGAAATATCGTGTGTATATTCATTTATAGCGGGGGTGTAGCTATGTTTCTACATATGGAAGTATATCTAGTGAGGATAGTATATATTTAGCTAATGGTGACTATTAGCAAGATGGGCTTTGATCGCGGTTATTATCCTAGTTAGACTAAGTAGTATGATTAGGATAATAAAATGAATGCGTTAGGTGCGCACTGTAGATGACAAGTGATGATATATCTCATGTGAGTGCGGTCGGTAAATTAATTGTGAAGGTAATACACTGCATGTTTTTGTTTAAAGCAATTAAATACTTGCAAAATATTTATCAGATTATTACTTGTAGTGACTGATGATTTATTCGACTCACATTATTTATTTATGCATGTCAGTAATTCTATCATTTCATTGTAGGTATAGTTTTATATGTTTTATATTTATATTACTTGTTCAACAATGATACTGAGAATGAAATAATACTCGATCCCTATTTTATTTTAATAAAGGATTGATCACCCAGTATTTAGAATCTATGGGGTGTCACAATTTCATCAGAGCATCAGGTTCTAGTGTTACTTAGGATTTGGGGGAACTTATTACATTGTGAGCATTGCATTTCTTTGATATAAAGCGTTATATTTAGGACTGTTGTTTCATATTGCGCATTTATGTTCTTCTGTTAATGTATATATTTAAGTGGAATCTCATAAACTTTTTGTTTGTTTCGGATTCCAAACACCAGAAGAGGTAGACCAGCTCGTGCATTGAAGAGGGCTGCAGAAGGGGAGGCTCGGTCGGAGCCATAGGAAGCCCAGGGGATTGTGACCATAATAGAGGTCACAACCGTAGTGACACAGGTAGTTAATGCTGCCATAACAACCATGGCACAACACATGCCCTAGGCATAGCCACATCCATGAGTGATAGAACCAATATAGACTCACCCATTGTCATCCGTGTGGGAGAGAGTTAGAAAGGCCTTTCAGAAGGGCTATACACTAAATTTTTAGGGTAGTGCAGATGTAGCAGCAGCGAGAAAATAGAAGAAGGACATTTAGAGGCATCTTTGTGTGTTTGAGTATAGTGACACTCAGAAGAAGGTACTATCTATGTTTAAGCTAGTTGGGGTAGCTCTTTAGTGGTGGGAGTCAGTTACCATGCTAAAATATAAGATTTTATGACTATTCAGGAGTTCTCGGTTCTTTCCATTAGCTGTGTAGATAAAGATGAGGAGGATATTCTTAAATCTCACACAGGAGGGTCGGACAGTGGTCGAGTATAAGGAGGGTTTCATTCGCCTGGCAAATTTTGTGCCAAATGAGGTGAACACTGAAGAAAAGAGGATCCTCAAGTTTATGGATGGTTTTACTTAGAGGATCCACCAGCATCTGTTGGGGAACCCGGCGTTGAGAACTTATACTATAAGGACATGATATCATAAATCTAAATATTTTTGAGTTGTCCTAGCTCACATAATATGTCGTATACCATTACATACCACTTCCTTTGGCACGTCTTCACATGTTCTTACTTGATGTCCATCATCTGAATCTCGAGCAACACGCATCATCATCATACACCCATCATCATTCAACATATATCGTGCATCTTCAACGGGTCTCCACTAAATCCACTTCATTAAAGGCATAATGTTAATTGGAGTTAATAATATTCACATTTATATTTGGGAGAATTTTGAAATGATTTATACCTGATATTTTTTATTAAATCAAGGTTGGCTATTTAAAAATAAAAATATTTTCTTTAAGTCATTTGAACGAAATTTGTATGTCTACCAGATCAAACAACTGTACTTGTCATTTCTTAGGTCGTGCGATACCTCGTTTCTTAAATGCATCTAACAACCATATACTGTTTTGGTTTTTAATACTTCATTTTTAGGGTCGTTTCTTGAGGTATCTAATGACATCAAGTGTCATTAATGACCTGCTAGATATCGTTCAAATGACATTGCACTGCCTTTTTATTTTTTGCTGGTATAAATACCGAATATAAAATCAGGGTTTTGCAAGTCTTTTACAACTCCATTTTCTGCATAACTGTTGCGATTTAAGAGTTCATACTTTTAGATTAAAATTATTTTCATTCACACAAATATCCCAAATCATATATGTGAATCATTATTAAACCCTTTTACTCAATATTACCTATTCTTGGAGTAAATCTTGTGGAGAAGAAAGCATGTCTCCGTTGCTGATTGTTGGAGTTCTTGAGGGATCTCTTGCTAATACTTGGAGTTATTAAGGGAACTCTTGTTGACGACAACGAACCGACACCTACAAGTATTCGTCTGTCAAACACATTTATCTATATATATGTAAGTCGAGGTTTATAATATATAGTGAAATAAATGGTTTTCCCCTTTTGGAGATTTTTCTTGAATCTGTGTTTGTGATTGTTGGGACTGTATGCTAAGTAGTTTTTACTGCTTTCATTCACTTTAAATGCATGTTTAGGGTTTGATTAAAACTATAGTTAAAATTAGAATTTATTTAAGGGATCACAGGTATTTAGTCCAACTTTTAAAGATTCATTTGTATCCACTCCCACGTTTTTATTTTTTTAGTCGTTGGTCCTATTGTAACAACAGTAGAACACGTGTCATTCTCTGCGGAGAGAAATAAAGACAATTACAAGGCGGTTGAGGGAGGTTTTAATTATTTATGGGACTAAATATAATTTAAAAAATACATGAGAGGGGCGTCTAAAAAACTTTGGACATTGGACTAAACCCTAAAAAACTATTTAAATAAAGAAGTTTAGACATTGAACGGAAGCGCACTCTCAAATTGGTATTGGAGCCAATTACACAATTATACCGTGTAATTTTTTGGAAAAAAAATTTTGGATATCAATTTTTTTTTGAAAATTTGATTTTTGAAAAAGCTTAAGTTCAATGGAAATTTGTATAACCCGATGCCAGTTTTTTACGGGACAAACTATGCATATTGGAAAGCCCGTATGAAATCTACTCTAAAAACTATAGACGAACGTGCCTGGCTAATTTGTGAAAATTGGTGGAATCCTCCCACTGTTACTGTAGATAATGTGACAAATCTGAAACCTGTCTCTAACTATACTGAGGATGAGTTTAAATGGAGAACATATAATTCACGTGGCCTTAGTGCAATTTCTAGAGCCATCTCACCCGACAAGTTTTGACGTATCATGATGAGTACCATGTTAAAAGAGGCATGGTACATCCTGTAGCTTACACACGAGGGCACAAATGTCGTTAAGGCATCAAAATTGTAAAATTTAACTAGTCAGTTTGAAACAATAACCATGCTTGAATCTGAAAGCTTTGATGAGTTATATGCACGTCTATTAGATATTGTCAATACTAGCTTTAATCTTGGTGAACAAATACCTGACACAAGAGTAGTTAAAAAGATTTTAAGCCCCCCCCCCCCAAAGCGTTTCATCCCTAAAGTCAATGTGTTGAATTCATTAGGAATGTTAGACTCTCTTATGTTAGAAAAACTTGTAGGAGACCTCCAGACCTATGAAATTGATATGTTTCCTAAAATAGTTAAACCTAAAGAAAAAGAGATAGCACTTAAAGCCCAGTCTAGCAAAGGTGAGGAGTCTTCTAGAAAGAGAGAAGAGTCTTATAAAAGGAGAGATAAACAAACGTCAGATTCTGAATGTGATTTTGATTTAGACGATTTAGCCCTAGTTGCTCAAAATTTCAAGAAGTTTCTCGTACTAAAAAATAATGGTAATTTTAAAGATAAAAAGAGTTTAAATAAATCTGTAAGGAAATTTGATAAAGATAAAAAGGACACCCATAAGAGAGAGTAATAAAGGTGTTATGAGTGTGATGGGAGAGATTATAAAGATTTTGAGTGCTCAACTAGATTAAAGAGTCAAGGCAAAGGCAAAGTTACTTTAAATGCCTCCCTTATTGAAGACAGTGAGGTCGAGTCGGTGGATTCTGGAGATGAATCATCGTACGAATGTAACTTCACTTCATTCATAGCTACCCATGTGAGTAAGTATAGTGCATCTCACGACGATGAGGATGCTACTTCACAAGGACAACTTGACAGTGAAAACGATGTGAGTGAGGGTGAGGATACTGCAAGTGAGAGCGAGTGTGACCTACAACACGCGTACGCCGATTTATATGGTGAGTCCTTTAAAACTAAAAAAAACATAGGGTTATCTCTTAGGATCATCTTATTAGAGAAAGATTTAAAAGAGACAAGAGAGAGAGTCCACAATTAGCATGACTTTGAGAGAGAGAGAGAGAGAGAGAGAGAGAGAAAGTTTGTGTAGAGATAGAGAGATTTTGGAAAGATAGACATAGTAGTTTTGAGAAAGAGAAAGGAGGCTTGACTAAACAAGTGGCTAGTCTTACGAGTGAGCTCCTTGCATCCGTGGAGGCTTGGAAGAAACTTGAAACCCTTATTGCCCAACTCACTCATGATCTTGAGAGAGCTCGGGAAGTCAAGGTAAATATTGAGGAAAAATATGGAAAGATGGAAAAGATGCTCCTCGACCCCACTTTAAGGTTTGGTGAAAGGCAAGGAATATGTTTTTACAGTGCTTCTACGTCTCATATCGCACCGAAAACGATTCCTGAGTTTACAACGAATCCATATGGCCATCAATCAAATCCCCAACGAAGAGTTTGGCTAAGAAAAGTAAACCAAGGTCAGCCTAAGACCGTGTACTTTTATACTTATTGCAAGAGAAAAGGACACCTTAGAGAGTATTGCTATAGTTTGGGTCAGATTCGACGTGCACATGCTCCGTCACACCACACTAGTTATCTTACTAGTCTTAGAGAGCAGGTTGGATTTCTAATCGCCACTTCTCATAGTTTGATGGAAGAGTTCCAATGAATGTCTTTGCCATTAGTGGATACTTCCAACATCCCATCTAAAACAAACAATGACAAGGGAAAACAAGGTTACCACCTCTTGGGTGCCAAACAATAATGTAAAATCCCTTACTATTCATGTTTCTCTTAAATCTCATAATACCTCACAGTGGTATTTTGATAATGGGTGCTCCAGGCACATGACAGGTGATGTCTCATTTTTCAACTACCTTGAGGATAGAAAGGAAGGAAAAGTCACCTTTGGAGATGGGAGAAAATCTAGCATAGTAGGACGAGTTACAGTAGAGATACCCGGGTTTCCTAAGCTAGAGAACGTTTTGTACATCAAAGGTTTGAAAGAAAACCTTCTCAGCATTAGCCAGCTATGCGACATTGACTTTACAGTAAAGTTTAATCGGGATGAGTGTAATGTTTATGATCAATCCGATAAACTTCTATTGCAAGGGGTGAGGACAGAAGATAACTATCATGGGATTATGCCCAAGTCCTTATTTGTCTACAACAGTGCCATGATCTCTTTTATGGATCAACGGCATCAACGTCTAGGTCATGTTAATTTCAGAGATTTGGAGTGTTTAGCTAAATAGGACCTAGTACGTGGCTTGCCATCACTTGGGAAGCCAACTTCCATAGTTTTTGGACCCTGTCAGCTGGGAAAATAAGTTCATAGTCCCTATCACAAGTTGAATTCCATTACCACCTCATGCATGCTTGAGTTGATTCATATGGATCTTATGGGTCCTACTCGCACTGAGAGTTTGGGTTGTAAGAGGTATATCCTCATGATGGTTGATGATTTCTCTCACTATTCCACAGTAGGTTTCTTGGGAGAGAAATTCGATGTTGTAGAGTTTCTTACAACTAAGTGTCGTGTCCTGCAAAATCAACACAGTGTCACTATCAATAGAATGCGTAGTGACACCGACACTGAATTTAAGGAAGCAAAAGTGGATATTTACTATGACAGCTGTGGAATCAAACATGAATCTTTGGCCGTGAAAACTCTTCAACAAAATGGGATTATTGAGAGGAAAAATCGAACGATTCAAGAGATGGCTAGGTCCATGCTTCTCGGTCGTAGAGTGCCTTGGAGGTTTTAGGTAAAGGCAGTGTCTATCGTGTGGCATACGGTGAATAGAGTATATCTTCATCCACACACATTTTAGACGCCATATGAGTTATGGATCGGTAATAATCCCAAACTTTATATTTATGTATCTTTAGGAGTAAGTGCTACATTCTTAGGGATATAGAGTAATAAGAACTACACCAAAATTGTCTACTTGTCACGGTCATTGATCATGACAAGTCTAGGGGTGATAACTTTTTTTGTAACGGACCTGTCATGATCAAAGATCGTGACAAGTTCATTAGACTTGTCACGGTCTTGTCACGGCCTTTGACCTTAACAAGTTTTGTCAAGGTCAAAGACCGTGACAAGCCTGTGACAAAACTATAAAAATTCGTCACGGTCTTTGACCGTGACAAGTTTTTTTTTCATGAACTTGTCACAATCAAAGACCGTGACAATTATGGGCACAATTTAAAAAAAATCTGATGGGAAGTATGGCCACTGCCCAGCAGTATATTTGTACCTGTTATAGAAAAATTATACATGTTCAAACAGCATATATCCAAATAAAATAAAAAGAATGCACCGAATCATTACATATATAAGTCCATATCTAAATAAAATAGAAATACCATCCATATCCAAACCAAAATGTAAAAAATAAAATAATACAAATATAATCCAAGTGTCCAAATAAAATAGATACAAATAATGTCAATGCATGGAGTCATCAGTATGCCGGAGGAGGAAGGAAGGCCAAACGATATACGCATTGACACACCCCTTAATATGAATCACGCCGCATTGTTCGCACAACCATAATGCGGAGTTCTCCTTTTGGGGCATCACATGCGTGACGAGTACTCTGGCCTTAAAATTTTGAAGGGGACGTCCATGAATCGGCATACCCGGGTGGAATCTTGGGTCCCTTAACCCCCTCGCTATCATCTGGCCATCATATATGTTGAGTAAAAACATGCTCGGCCAATCGATTATTGACATAGGCCGCTCGATGGGAGTTAATATGGGAACTGGATCATATAGCAGCGAGTCCGCACGTATCGGCAATGAAGCAGTGGCGTCCACGTCCTCGTCCTCATCCACCTCCACCGTCTTCTCCTTCTCCTTGCCCTTGACCAACTGATACTTCATGAAGGCATACATATCTAGGATCGTCACCTCTAACCTTGATAGCTTCTCGTCATGCGTGTCCACCGGACGAACCAACCCGGTGTTACCCGTCTCCATTTTGATGATCCTAGACTTCCCCACCAGCGAGCTCACCCCTAGTCCTCCCCTTGCGATCAACATCGAGCACTTGAATGAGTGCGTCCGTATCCAAAGATGCCTTGTCGACATCATACTGCGACTCATGCACTTCCTTAAGATTTTTCTGAAACGACAAAAGCACATGATTAGTTAATTAAGTAAATAAAAAAATTATAATTTAATTAACAAAAATTAAACATTTATAACTTACAATCGTGGCCGCGACGCTAGGGGACACCTCCTTGTCCTTGCCCTTCTTCATATGAATTGCCACATAGGCATCGAGCCTATGTGGCCTACCTACAGGGCCACTCCCCGTCCCCTGAAATACAATAATGCAAAATTAGTAAGTAACGCAAAATAAAATAATATTGAATAACATAAAACTATAATTATAGAAAAATAAAAAATTACCATCTTGTGCTCCACCTCGGCGTAAGACGTCCGTCCGGAGTAGTGCACGTCCGAATTTTTCACCCGATTTTCCCTCCCTGATTGGAGAGATGCCTATTGTCACTTCTCGATCTCATTGTCGATAAACTTTTGCCACTATGCCACTGCGATTGGCTCCTTCTTTGGAACAGTCTCACGCAGTCTGAGAATGGAGTCCCGGGTCTTCCCAAAGTACCGTGATCGTAAATTCTTCTTCCACGTCTTATGTTGTTCCCTCAACTTCTCCAACATGGGATCGCGAAATTGTGAGGGAATGCCTAATTTTTCCGGTCAAACAAATACAAAACAAAAGGAAAATAATTGTTAGTTGCTAAAAAATATAAATTGAAACTGAAATTGAAATTGAAATATAAATACATTACCTGTAGTGCCACCCAAATAGCCAACTTGAGCTCATTTGGTACCTCCCTCCCACTAGTGTACCCTGGGCCGATAATCGTCTTACCAACTCGAAGGATCTAGCCAATAATTCCTTCTTGTTCTCAACAGCCAATCCCAATTTGCCCCATATTAGGAGCCTAGGGGTCGAGGAGCCCTCGTCGCCTCCGCTACCGCTAAGACTTAAAGAAAAAATTTCTATAAAAATTATTGTTATTAGTACAAATCAAAATGAATTAGAAGAATACAAAGCACTAACCATATTATAACAAAACAGTGGAAACTTTGAATTAATGCACTAAACTGATCAACTACAAATGAATTAAAATCATTAAACTGATGTCCGATAATAATAAAACACTAGAATAATAAATCCACTGGACATGGACATTGAATTAATGCTTAAGAATTAAATCTAAATATTACATGCAGTAAACTGATCAAGTACAAAAGAATTAAAAGCATTAAACTAATGTCCGATAATTGGAATACTTATTACAAATCTTAAAATTGTTTCAAATTCGGGTTATCATCAAAAATGGATTGATATTCGGTAGGAGTAGACAAGTCATCCACATTACTGTTTAGACGCTTTGGTGCATGTAGGACGATTGACCATGGATCGTTGTTGATATACTCCGAGTAAAACACTTGCTTGACCTTTTGACAAGCACAAACAAACTGCTCATCGCTCACGTGTTTGTTGCTCTTCAACTTGGACAAGTCAACTGTGGGTACCCTGAATTTAGCATTATAGTCCTGGACGAGTAGCCTCGCCTTAGCGGCCCAAAGCCCAGGCCCATCACCATTTGTATTGATCTGATTACTCCACGATCCCACGAAGAGAAGTTGTGGGGGAGCGCGATCCCATGTAAGAAAATTATAGGGGAGATGGCTAATAAGGATGAACCCATCACCCCCACTAACCAACATACACATATATAAATTAAACCCTAAGTCCGGGGCAAATGACAAGTTGTATTCTCTGTACTTATTCTTCAGAATATAGAGAAATAACACTGACTGCACCATCGTGGACGTAGGCACATCTTTGCTGAACCACATACACCTGTTGTTGTGTGATTGGCATTTTATTTATCTTTCCTTGGTTATTACCTCTTTCTTATTTATTTGTGTTGCATAATAATTGTCACCACATCAACCATGATCAAATTGGTGCCAGGATCAACTTTACAAGCATTTTTATTCTCAACTCTTACCCAATCAGAGTAAAATACAACCTCTTTGAAGCTTACATAGTCCAATTCAAATATATTTCAAATTAGACCATCGTAAGTCATTTCAGCTTCTACGAGGTTTTTATCTTTGCGCTCGCTCGAAAGAAAGTAAGAGCCTTGTATAAAATGGCCAAGTTCTGTACATTTGTACTTTCTCTGTACACCCTTGCACCAAATACATAATCGTTCAATCGATACTTTTTGTACTCTTGTGCCATGAATAAGGGTTAAGTGGCTAGACAAGTAAGCCTTGATGTCGCATCACCTGTCTTTAGGAGCTGAGAATATAGATAAATTAATTAGGTTAGTTGTAAAGTTTTATTGTAATGTAACATTTAATGACAACCATTTTTTTATAATTACCTTGTGCGATAACCACAGCAAAAATTCGTTGTCTGATTGTGCCATTATTTTTCGTCTTTTATTGTTCTCACAAGCTTCATATCTCCTACATAAAATTAATGTGATGAAACGTATTACAAAATTAATCATGTATAAAATAATCTAAAATAATTTAAACTTACTTTTTCCATTCTTCGACATCTTTATGTGTGTCAAATAGAGAACGAGCTACTTGTTTATGTTGCAAACTCGTTAATTTCACTCATTTGCCCATCACATGACCACCTTCATCGACGAACTCATCAATGTCATTAATGTTGGTCGAGTTAGGCATATATTCCCTAGTATAGATTGATGACTCCACGCTGATGTATTCCTTTGCAATTGATCCTGCAATGTATCATGTATTCTTGACGTAATCTTTGAAAACTTTCATCAATCTTTCAAACGGATACATCCACCAATATCTAACTGGACCGAAAGAAGTGCCTCATTGCATAGATGTACCAATAAGTGAAAGATTATGTTAAAGAATGATGGGGTAAAGTACTTCTCAAATACATAAATCATTTTGGTAACTATCAATTTGCGGCCACTATGTGTTCTCGATTGACTACCTTCTCATATAAAAGTGAGAAGCATATACTAATTTGCATAATAGCCCTTCGCAAATCCTTATGCTTGGAGAAACAATGCTTAAACAGTAGAGAAACCAATTGCATGATCACATGCCAATCGTGGGACTTACACTTATGTAAATCATGGGTAGCATAATTCATAATCCTTTGCAAGTTGGACGAAAAATTAGATGGAACCTTCAAATTATATATTGTGTCTAAAAGCACCTTCCTTTCCTCACTCATCAAAGTAAATGCACCAGGGGAAATTATTTTCCTTCCCATACTATCTTCTTTCAACCATAGTTGTGGCTTAAGTTTCAACGATTTAAGGTCTTTTCGTGCATTATCTCCATCCTTCGAAGGACTCCCCCCAAGGCATGTGCCCACAATATGTTCAGTGATGTTCTTTTCTGCATGCATCACATCCAATACATGGTGCACTAGGTTATTATTCTAATAAGGCAAGTCAAATAAAATTGACCTCCTAGACCATGCCTTTCTTATCTCAGTTTCATTCCCAGTTGGAATCTTCTTATGCTTGACATTCTTACTTGGCATATTCGGGCCACAATCAAAAGATTTACTTTCAATTTCTGAACCTCAAAGTTTTCTCGACGGTATTTTATGTTCAACCCCGCCCAATAAAAAATTGGAACATTTCTCAAATCTGAAACTATGAGTGGGGCATAAAAACCTCCTGTGGCAATGGTATACATTTTTGGAGCTAGCGGGGAGAGGTAGAGATTTAGTCTCCTCTCCACAAATAGTACACCCCAAATAACTATATACTACACAACCAGGTATCAATAAAGACAGCATCAAAAATTCAGGTCTCATACACCATAAAGGAGGGAGGTTGAGTGGGGCTAGGATCACTGGCCATACACTCAGATTGGTGCTTAGATTTCCAAATGGATTGAAACCATATTTTGATATTGCCAAATGAATGTTACGCTATTCTCGAGTAAAATCGGGATAATCATAACTCATCCTCCTCCAAGTTGTAGAATCAATAGGATGACGCATGAGATTATCCCATACTTCTTCCCTAGCATGCCACATCATTGCCTCCGCTATCCATGGTACTGTGAAAACCCATTTTAATTTAGGCCCAACGGAAAAATATTTCAACACTTTTTAAGGCACTTTTTAGCTTGTGCCTTCCATGCCAGTAGATTCGATATAACTAGGTTCATCGCATATCGTACACCGATCGAGATTTTCATACTCCTTTAGGTATAGTATGAAGTCATACACACAAGTATGAATCGATTTATACTTAATTACCAAACCTTTCAAAATGTTCCTCATAACAGGATAGCTATTTGGAAGCGTATTCTCCTTGGGTAGCAAGCCCTTCACCCAATTCAGAATTCCTATCATGATATTGCCATACAAATCGTATTGGGTCTTCAAACTATGCAAACTAACCATGGCATGAAAATTTGTTTGATTTTTCTCACAGCCAGAGTATAAGGGTTGGGTCGCCTTAAATTTTAAACTTTAGAATTCATCGTCAAGGTTTATCCTGATATCTTCATGAGCACCTGAACCTTGTGCATCGTCAGTGACCTCATTCTCTTCCACTTTATGAACTCCGTAGGCGTCATCAACTAAATCCTCTAACATATTATGATCTACATCATCCCCTTGTACATCTATCCTACTTGTTGAAGGTTTTGTGAAGGTTGCTCGGGGATAAAAGGAACTTTCGATTACCCGTGAAAAATACAAAATCATTTCCACTGAAACCCCTTACCATTCTTACACCTAGCACACGGACATGAAAACTCTTCATCAGTATGACATCTCTTTGCGTATTTCACAAATTCATTAGTACCTCTGCGAAACACATCCCCTAATATATTTGTCTCATCCATCCACTCTTTGTATTTAGGATATCCCATCACAGCTACTACAAACAATCAACTATTATAGGTAAGAAGCGTATATTCGTTGATTAGTATAAACGAAAGTGTGAACATTTTGTTCCTATTAGTATAAACAATTACCTATTATTTGTTGTATAAAATTTATAGTATGTTTCATTTAATTATGTCTTATTTATATTCGGTTTTTAAATTCAAATTCAAATTCAAAATCAATTTATAATATTAATTCTTATTTCCTCCATCTCCTCTAAAGGGTGAGTGGTCCTATCCCATTCAAGATCGCATATTTCTATAATATACTTAACAACTCATGCACATTGTTCCAATTTGAGAAACATTCGGCAGCATATCCCCATAGTTCTCCAAGTACACGGCCTAGATTCGCAAGTGTGAGTGTTATTTCAATTGATAATTGAAATAACACTTAACATCACATCATCTAGTATGTACCGAGAGAACGTTAAGATACGACTGCAGGACTTCCTCCAAAAGTAACAAGTTTAAGCCACCAAGAATATTATTATACAAAAACTATGCAGTCCCAAACTATCCAAACGGGGCAATTCTAGAGATCTCATTACAAGGGTAATGACTCTCGAACGGGTCTAAGGGCTATTGAATGCGTACGCATAAGAACTAGAAGGCTAGTATCTATGCGCACTATATGTAATTTCAAGTATGTTTCATTTAATTATCATAAGTCTGTGGTCGTGCCACTCTCGAACGGGTCGTGACACAAAGTAATTTTAGAAAAAAGTAGAAAACTCCCCCCCCCCCCCCCCCCCCCATTTGGACAATAATCCAGTGGTCGTGCCACTTCCAAAATTAACCAACCCAAGAAATTAAGAAAATATAATTATTTAAGGATTTATTAGTGTGAATTCAACTTCCATATCCAACCACATCCGTCCAATATAATCCAACATCAACAACAAACCCATAAATGTGTATCGCGTACTCCTTCTAATTCATCTACTCAATTAATTAATTTCCAACAACATAAGAAATTTAATACATATGACTAATTAGCTTCAAGCCCTAAATAATAACACCCAATCAACATTAACAATTTCTACCCAATTTCAAACCTAAATAAGAATACCCAAATAATATTCATAATGTCAAATTAATTTTATTCTCTAAACAATAATATTCAACCAATATTAACAACACCTATTAATTTCAATATTAACAATACCTATTAGGTTTGTGTAGTCAAATCAATAGAACCAAAAAGTTTTATTCACTTAAGGAGCATATATTTTCCCATAATTTATGTTAATAATTTAATAAATTTGTAATTATAGCACACACACACCCCATCACTACCCCCCCCCCCCACACACACACACACCCACCTACACATACAAACACATACCGCCCCTACCCCCCACTGCCCCTACCCCTCCGCGGCCCCCACCTACACACCCACCCACACACACACGTATCCACACACACATACACACACACCCCTACACATACACATAGGAGATAGAGAGAGAGAGAGAGAGAGAGAGAGAGAGAGAGAGAGAGAGAGAGAATTTGGGGGGGAAAGAGGCATAAGGGTTTTTTTACTGAGAAATTTGTTAAAGACCTGTCACGGTCTTTGACCGTGATAACTATATAATGTTGTTATGGTCAATGACCATAACAAGCCTGTGACAATTGTACTTGTCACGGACTTGTCACGGTCATTGATCGTGACAGCCACTTGTCACGAACTTGTCACGGTTAATGACCGTGATAAAAAAATGTGTACTTTTTTACCACGATCAATGACTATGACAAGTCTAGTCGGCTGAAAGGTTATAATTTATCCTTTTTGGTGTAGTGTATGAAAGTTCGACTCCCGGAGCAATGAGGGAATTCTGTTAGGATATTCATCGATAAGTAAAACATACCGGGTTTTTAACCTAAGCATATCTAAGGTTATGGAGTCAATAAACTCCACCGTGCAAGCTAACGAACCGTCGACATATGTTGATCCTAGACTTTTGTGTGAGAATTACGCACTTACATATGATGATCCTATTACCCCTCACACACCCAGGGTGGACCCTACTCCTGATTTAAGGCACACACATACTTGGGTGAGCAAGAGTCTTGACCCTTCCGCCATCTTAGGAGATCCTACCTTAGGGGTCAAGACTCATGCTCATCTAGAAAATGTTGTTAGCTTTTTATGCTACACGTCAAAAATTCGAGCTCAAGAACATCAAAGAAACACTCAAAGATGAACACTGGATATCCTCTATACAGGATGAGTTACTTCAGTTTAGAAAGAACAATGTCTGAAAACTTTTCCCCCGACCAAGTTAGAAGAATTTAATTGGTACTAAGTGGATCTTTAAGAATAAGATGGACGAAAATGGTACCATTATACGTAACAAGGATAGGTTGGTCGCTCAGGGCTCACATAGATAGACGGTGTAGATTTTGAGGAGATATTTTCTCATATTGCGAGGCTCAAGTCCATTCGTTTACTACTCGCCATCACATGCCATCCGCGCTTCAAGTTATATTATATGGATGTTAAGATTTCCTTTCTGAATTGCATTCTATAGGATGAGGTTTACCTGGAACAACCGAAAGGATTTGAAGACCCTAAGGACCCTGAACACGTCTATTATTTGAGAAAAGCCCTGTATGATTTGAATCAATCACCCCATGCTTGGTACGAGAGGCTTACTTCCTATCTCTTGGACCGTGGCTTCAGGAGAGGGGGTAGATAAGACCTTGTTTGTTAAGAGAGGAAAAGTTGAGATTTTGGTTGCCCATATCTATATGGACAACTAGTATTTGGATCCATATGCTCCCACTATGCTCGCGACTTTGAGGAGGAGATGAAGAGTGATTTCGAGATGAGCATAGTTGGTGAGTTTACATTTTCCCTTGGTCTCCAGGTTTGTCAGCTCGAGGATGGGTTGTTCATCTCCCAATCTGAGTATGCAAGAGACCCTGTGAAGAAATTTTGTTTAGAGTCCGCTAAGCACGCACGTACCCCAATGAGTACCTCAACTAAGCTTAGCAAGGACACTTCAGGCAAGGACATAGAGCAAACATTGTATCGGAGTATGATAGGTAGTCTTCTTTACTTTATTTCCTGTCATCCCGACATTTCCTTTAGTGTTGGAAGTTTGTATGTGATAGCAGGAGTCCCCGAAAGAATCGCACATACTCTCTCTTAAACGTATTATCAAATACATGAGTGGGAGTCTCATACAGCATTTGGTATTCCTTTGATACCGACGACTATTTATCCACATATACGGAAGTCGATTGGTCCAGGGATGTAGATGGATGTAGGAGCACTTCTGGTGGGTCTTCTCTTGTCTCTTGGTTGAGCAAGAAGCAAAACTCCATTTCTTTGTCCACTATGGAGGCTCAGTACATAGCCACCGGGAGTTGTTACATATAACTTTTGTAGATAAAGCAGATGCTGGAGGATTATGCGATTTCACATGATACCATGGCTATTTCTTGTGATAACACGAGCGCGATACACATATCCTACAATCCAGTCCAGTATTCACGCACAAAGCACATTAGGATACGCGAGAACTTTATCCGAGAGTTGGTAGAAGAGAAATTCGTGTCCTTGAGTTTTGTGTCCACCGACCTCCAGTTAGCTGATATTTTCACGAAGCCTTTAGATGCCCTTAGATTCGAGAGTCTTAGGAAGTCTTTAGGAATCTGCACAATTGATTGAGGGGTGGTGACCATGTCTAGTATATGATACATTTTTCATGCTCATATCATACGGTTCCTATTGCTATACTGTATCATTTGTACTATTCTTTTGTGTATTATATTTTTTATTTATTCATATTTTTAGAAAAATACAAAAAGATTTTCTATTTTTTAAGGAAAATTTGAAAAAGTCATTTCATTTTTTATAAAAGTTTTGGGAAAAGACAAAACGATTTTGTTTTACAAAATTTTTGAAAAACACAAAAAGATTTTTGTATATTTTTTTACACCTTCCATGGATGAACATTTAGGATGGCCAAAGTCATAACATCATATCTATATTCCACGTGACTTGTTGATAGACGCTGCATTATTTCATCCATGTGCTTTATAATGTTTGGAGTCATTGAGAGGCAATTAGTGATACATTTCCACATGCGTGACTCTTAGTCTCCCTTAATGCACACATTTACAAATTTATTTAATTATTTTACTTGTCTATCACATGTTGGTCAAAGTATTTTCATCTCAATCTTGTCTTTAAAACAAACCAAATGCGATAAAACTTGACTATGAAAGTAGTGCATGTAAGAACCGTTGCCCGGGAGAAATTTATTTAATGTGAAAAATGATGAATATACACAAGAAAAGGCTATGAAAGGCACACAATTATCCTTTGCGAGAAAGTTACCGTTTATAACGGGCCTAAAAATGTGTGTCGTTGTAAAAAGTTGCCAAGTCCCAAGCAGTTTAAAAAGAGACAAAGAAGTGTGGCATTGAAAAAAGTAGCTAAGGCCAAACTTGTTTCGTTTGATTTGATCATTCAAAATAAAAGAATATAATAGAAAAATATGATCATTATTTTTATGAGGGAGTTTTGGATGGAAATCAACAGGTTTACATGTCCTGACAAAGTCTTGAAAATGCATTATACAGTTTTAGACGTTATTAATGTGGAAATCATTTTAGACTTTGATTTGTTGATTAGATTGACTCGATGTCATTTAAATTCAACATTTTTACACCTAAGGACGATTTTGAGTTAATTCGTTAGGAGTATCCAAAATTCATCATGTAGATATGTTATGAAAATTTCCATTCATTTTCCTATCGAATTAGTTCACGCCCTTACACTTACTCTATCATTGATTGGGTTATCTTAGTGTTCTTTCATGGTGTGATTCTTTATTGTATATTTTTGTAAGAAAATGTTTGAAAAATTGAGAAAAAGAATTTTATTACCTTATGACACTCTTCGTATACATTTCTATGTTTCTTCTTATTTGTCTATTTGGGACATCATAAAAAGGGTAAGAATGAATCATAAGGGAGTAGATTTATTTGATTTAATGATTTGCTTATGCTAAATTGATATTGACTTTATTCTTATCATTATATTTCAAACTTTTGCGCATCACGGGTATTTATTTCTTGTCTCGTGTGTGTAGGTACAATTGAGGATCATTTTTTTGCACACCCTGATGATGACAAAGAAACGTTGGACCATTGAAGCTCTGAAAAAGTTGAAGATGTTGAAGATTTTGAAGACATGTATTTTGATATTTCCATTTGCGGATTTTTGGAGATATTAGATTGTATGTCTTAGTTTTTTGGGGGGATGCATAATTCGGATTTTTTATGTATGTAACGGCATTATCATAGAGGGAGATTTGTAAATTATAAGAATATGATTTTATAAATGTTCATCTAGAATCTAGGAATTTCTGAGTTATCCTAGATCACGATTAATATGTCATATACCGTTACATACCACTTCCTTTGGCACGTCTTTACACGTTCATACTTGATGTCCATCATGCGAATCTCGAGCAGCACGCATCATCATCACGCACCCATCATCATCAAGACACACCTATCATCATTCAATACGCGTCATGCATCTTCAATCGGTCTCCACTAACTCCACTTTGTTAAAGGTATAATGTTTAATTGTAGTTAATAATATTCACGTTTATATTTGGGATAATTTTTAAATGTTTTATACCTGATAGTTTTTTATTAAATCAAGATTGGCGGTTTAAAAATAAAAAAATAAAAATGTTTTCTTTAAATCGTTCAAACAACAATACCGTGTAGTTCAAACGACATTTGTATGTCGTTATAACGACCTGCCGCCTTTTTATTTTTTGCTGGTATAAATACGTGCTCTAAAATCAGGTATTTGCATGTCTTTTACAACTCCGTTTTGTAGTACTACTGCGATTTAAGACTTCATACTTTTAGGTAAAAAACTATTTTGATTCACACAAATATCCCACATCATATATGTGAATCTTTGTTAAACCCTTTTACTCAATATTACCTATTCTTGGAGTAAATCTTGCGGATAAGGAAGCCTGTCTCCATTCCTGACTATTGGAGCTCTTGAGGGATCTCTTGCTGATACTAGGAGTTCTTGAAGGAACGCTTGCTGATGACAATGAACTAACGCTTGTGGGTATTCGTCTGTCAAACACATTGTATTTCTCTATGTATATGTCAGTCAAGTTTTACAATATGCAGTGAAATAAATGATTTTTCCCCTTTTGGGGGATTTTTCCTGAATTTGTGTTTGTGATTGTTTGGACTGCATGATAATTAGTTTTATTGCTTTTAATCACTTTAGATGTATGTTTAGGGTTTGATTAAAACTGGAATTAAAATTAGAATTTAATTAAATAAGTTTAGACATTAAACAAAGGAGCACTCTCAAATACCGATGTCGTTAATGCCACGTTGCTTTACTGCCAGGACAACCAATTTCATTATAGCGAAGTGAAGAAGAGAGAAGAGTTAAGCCAATAGAGTAAGACTGGGGGCAACGGTGCCAACGAGGCGTCGTAGCAGTAGGGTAGGCAGCAGGTGCGAGATTCTTAGTAAGGGGACTCGACTAAGAGATTCAGGTCGGGTAACGATAGTTACATGCAGGGCTAACAACAATCTCCTCAGGTCCAGCAGGACCAAGGGAACCATACTAGAGGTTAGTAAGGTCATGTTTATCATGGCTAGAGGGATTAGCGATAAGGGAGCCTCATCACGACCAATAAAGCCAGAGGTCGGCAGATTTTATAGGGAGATATTTCGTATGCGGGGATCAGGGACACATACGGCATGCATGATCGAATAGGGCTTGGAGTTAGCAGCAAGATGCTCGGTAGGAGCAGCAGCTACCGCAGCTTCCAACCCCACCAGCAGTTCTAGCATTGTCGCCTCCGCAGGGAGGTTATAGTTTGAGCGTGTTTATAACATTTGTGGGCCAGTTTTGTCACCATCACCGCCAGTCGTTGAGGGTATATTTCCTATCCATGGGAACATGGGATGGGCATTATTTAACACGGGAGTGTCACAATCTTTTGTTAGCACTAGATTCACGCTTGAGATGGATTTAATGGATACATTTTCTAATATTATTATGATCAGTGTTCTGAAAAACACGCCTAGGCGCAAGGCTTTTTACATACGCCAAGTTTTGGCCCAAGATGTGTATCAAGGCGCGGTTAATGATGGTCAATGTTTTTGGGGTAAGGCGTGAAAACGCGCATTTTGGGGGGGGGGGGGTAAGGCATGAAAAATCACGAGTTTTTTTGGAGTCACGCTTGAAAAAATGCAAGGTTTTTTTTTGTATTTTAAATAAATAGTATTTTAATTTGCAAATATTCAGACATATTTTTAAGGTATGTAACATTTTAGTATATTTAATAGCCTTGTTAGAGTTAAATAATGATAAAATATATTTAAAAAGGCCTAAATGCTTTTCCATGCCTAAGGCCCGCCTAGGCTTGGCCTCCACGCCCCGCAGTTTTAAGAACCTTGATTATTACAATAGATTTACCATTAAGTAGCGGAGCTCTCATTCATTCCATCTGTAGGGGAGTGGGCCTGGACATTGGGAGGGTATGCTTAGAAGCAGATATGATCATTTTAGAGATGTGTGAGTATGATGTTATTCTGGGTATGGACTGGTTAGCGATGTATAGAGCGATGGTGGACTATAATAGTAGGACTATTATGTTTTCTATTCCAGGGCATGATATGTTTCTTATGGTGATGCCTCATCCGAAAGGATGGTCGAGCACACACTTATTTCATATCAAGGATGAGACTTCAGAGGTTATAGTTGTCTCTTTAGATTCGATCCTTGTGGTTAGGGACTTTGTTGATGCGTTTCAGGAGATACTGAGGTTACCATCGATTTAATAGATTGATTTTGTGATGGACTTAGCATCGGGAACTGGGCTGATAACACGCGCGCCGTATCGTATGGATCCTTTAGAGATGCGGGAGTTGCGAGATCAGATTCAATATCTTTTGGGGAAGAATTTTATCCGCGGGAGTGAATCACCTTGGGGTGAGCTAGTTTTTTTGTGAAAATTAAGGATGGGTCGTTAAGGGGTTGTATCGGCTACCGGGAGTTGAACAATGTCACGATTCGGAACAAATATTCGTTATCGCGTATCGATGACTTATTCGACCAGCTGAGAGGAGCAACTTACTTCTCAAACATTAATCAAAGATTAGAGTAACATCTATTACATATTAGGGGGAAGGATGCCCCTAAGCCTGCATTTTTTATGAGATACGGGTCTTATGAGTTCAGGGTTATGTCGTTTGATATAACCAATGCACCAATATTTTTCATGGATCACATGAATAGTGTGTTTATGGATTTCTTGGATCAATTTTTCATTTTCTTCATAGATGACATCTTGGTTTATTCTCGGACAGAGGGATGGAATGCTGAGAATTTGCATATGATTCTTCGTACTTTAGTATTCTACCAAGCAAGATGAATCTCTTTCTCTTAGCCTATCACCGACGGACTAAATATACGACCACCGCTCTCTCGTACAGAAAATACAAAAAGAACTGACTTTCCTACCTTATGTTTAGGCGAGTGACTACAACGGGAGTATTCTACTCCAAAGTTTGAAAGAGCTTGGCGAATAGATTGATTGGATTTCGGATCTTCCAAGAGCTAAAGCACCCAAGCAAGAAAGGAAATATTCTCTAAGCCAATTTCCCTGGAATTGTTCTGGGACTTCCCAAGAAACCGACATCTGTATTTTCCAGAAAATAGAGGGGATTTCTTCCATAATCCTTAAAAAGCGGGGTTAAACTGATAAACCTACCTCTTTCTACGAGCGCTGGAACTTGAGTACCAAAACTGAACTATGTAAGACCATCAGTTGTATGACAATGACAAGTGTGGGTTTTTGGTTGCGGGAGGTGCAGTTCTTAGGTCATAGAGTCTCTCAGAGGGGTATTTTATGGATCGAAGTAAGGTGTCACTGGTAAGGGAGTGAGGCCAACCCACGACATCGACAGAGGTTTGTATTTTTGGGGGGATAACAGGTTACTACCTTCGGTTTATTAGAGGATTTTCAAAGATTGTGTGCCCCTTGAAGAATTTGACTAGTAAGGGAGTACATTTTATTTGAGATGATTATTGTCAGTTAGCTTTCTATGAGCTAAAGGATAAGCTGACTTCAGCACTGATGCTCGTATTGCCTAGTGGAGGAATGGAGCACCTTGTTTTTACTGATTCGTCCTTATAGGGAGTGGTGGAGTTCAATATCAGGAAGAGAGGGCTATATCTTAGGAAACTTGGAAGCTTAAGCCCCGTGAGAAGAACTATCCCAATCATGAATCAGCGGCAGCCGTTTTTTCCTTGAGGATCTGGAGGCACAATTTATTAGAGAGAAGTTTTGATTGTTCACGGACCACAAGTCACCGCAGTATCTTTTTACGCAAAAGGAGTTGAATATGATGTAATGTATACGGCTTGAATTCGTAAAGGATTATCCATTCGACATCTAGTATCATCCAAGAAAGGCTAATATGGTGCTAAATGCATTGATCCATATGCCTACTGAGTAGTTGGCAGAAGTTTGGAAGGCGAAGTGGACTGAGCTTCGTCAGGAGGAAGAGGTAGTCCGAGCTTATGTAGCAGTGCTGACCATTACACTTTAGATCATTTTGAGGGTGATGAAGGCACATGAAGGGGATCCTTATTATTAAGAGAGGGTACAATAGTTATTTGCAGGTGGAGCAGAGTCTTACTCAGTCATCTCTGAGGGAGGTTTACGCTTTAATGGGAGGTTGATTATCCCAAATGATGAGGACCTACGGTGCGCAGTTATGGAGGAGGTGAATGGGTCACAATTCTTGATGCATTTTGAAAGGGATAAGATATAGCAGGATATAAGGAATTAGAATCAGTATTGGTGGATCAGTATGAAGCGGGACATAACAAAGTTTGTCTCCAGGCACACCATTTTTTAGATAGTGAAGGTTGATCATCAGAGACCAGCCGGGGTTTTACAATTGTTGGGGATTTCGATATGGAAATAGGAGAGTATAATGATGGACTTCATCATGGGGTTACCGACATTGCACAGGGCCCTGATTCCATCTGAGTTATTATGGAACATTTGACTAAGGTAGATCCTTTCTTACCTGTTCAGATGGATTACATAATGGGTAAGTATGCCCAACTTTTCATTGCAGAGATAGCGCTCGGTATTATTTTGAATCAGAATAAGATCTTTTTATCTCATTTTTAATGGAGTTTTCATGAGGCGATGGGGATGGAGTTACGTTTGAGTATGACATATCACCCGCAGATCGATGGACAGATGAAGAGGGTGAGTCAGATTTTGGAGGTTATTCTGAGGATTTGTATTTTAGATCTTAAGGGTAGTTGGGAGCAGTATTTACCATTGGTAGAGTTTGCGTATAATAACTAGTATCATCTTACTATTGGCATGGCACCTTTTGAGGGTTTGTATAGGAAACCTTGTCATTCGCCCTCGTGTTGGTTAGAGGTAGGGGACAACAAGCTTCTCGGGCAAAATATGATTCAGGATATGTCGACGATGATTAATTTGATAAAGATTCGAATTCTTCTAGCTCAGGACAGGCAAAAGAGTTATGCCAGTGCGAATCCGAGATTCTTAGAGTTTGGCGTGGATGGTCAGATGTTGTTGCGGGTATCTCTCATGAAAGGAGTAATGTAGTTTGGGAAGAAGAGGAAGTTAATCCCTAAGTATGTGAAGCATTTTTCATATTATTGAGAGGGTAAGGCCGGTGGTGTATAGGCTTGCCTTACACCATCGAGAATTTGTAGTGGATTCATGAGGTGTTTCATGTGTCGTCGTTGAATAGGTATCTCAGGGATGACGTGGCTTACCGACATATAGTGTTAGAGGAGATAGACCTGCAGATGGACATCATTTATGAGGAAAGACCTATTGCCATTTTAGGTCGTAGCAAGCGAAAGCTTCGATCAAAGGTAATACCGTTAGTGCATGTACAGTGGTGACACCACAATGTTACTATGTCGACATGGGAGCGCGAGAATGACATGCTAAAAAAGTATCGAGATCTTTTTGTTGCAAGTACGCTCGAATATCGGGGATGAAATTCCATTATTATAGGGGAGAATGTAATACCCGATACTTTTATGAAAAATTAATTTCCACATGTGCATTTAATTATTAATTTAATTGGGAAAATTAAATTAATTTCGGTAAATAATAATTAGTGCATTAAGGATTAATATTTTTTATTATTATTATTATTATTATTATTATTATTATTTACTTCCGCGTGATAAGTAAATAGATATGTGAATTGTTACACGTCGTTTATGAGTGAAAAGAGACAATTTATTGTATTATGTCGATAGAGAGTTACATCGATGGATTTATACAATTTGTGTTCGATGCATACTGCACGCACGTATATGGACTGATTAATGAGATGATGACATATTTTTAGTTGGGTGACTCAAATGGTCTTTTTTAGTGCACCGGTGATCTAGAATGGGTCCAAAGAGTCTTGGATAGGCACCCAGGGGTTATAGTTGGGTTCTAGGGGCTTTTTAAATATAGTTGGGCCCGTATGGGGGTATAGTGATATTTATACACTTAGGGTTTAACCTAAAAGAATGATTAGGGTGTGATTAAGGAGTATTTAAGGATTAGTGAGGTGGATGACAACCTCACTTTTGCCTTTTCATAATTGTGATTAAGTGAGATCTTAAAAGAAGATAGAAAAGAAGAAATAAAGAAGAGACCTTCGAAAAGAGAGGAAGAGTATCTCCGGAATTCAGATTCATCGCTGCATGTTGAGACTTTCGAATTCAAATCCAAAAGGAAAGTGTTTACTTGCTTTAGATTTTAATTTTTGCGGTTAATTACGTTCATAATTAATTAGGAAAAATTTGAGATTTAAAAGATGTCAACTTTGAGAATTAATTGAAGAGATTCAAGTTATTTATAACCTCTTATTATATTCGATAACGATTGATGATGAATATATGATAAATTCTTATTATTAATCTGAGTTTATGATTATGAACAGAGAATATTGATAGGATGTTAGAAATCAATAAACTTCAAAATTTGATTAATTATGAGGTGTAATAGTTGATAAATGTTTTAGAATCCTAGGATTTTAATGATGGATTTGGATTTATTTCAAGGATAGAATGCTTATGGGTTAGTTATATATTCAATTTAAGGTTTTGGGAGGCATGGGACCTCTATAGAGGCTTTAAGAGGTAAAAATTCGATGAAGAAGACAATTGGTGGCCCAACAAACCGAACTGGTTCACTGGGTGAGCGAATCAGCTCGGTCTAGCGCACCAGTTCGGTCTTCCAAGAAAATCAATTTGGTTTGCTGGCCTGTTCAGAGTTTTGTTACCTGCTATTTTGACCCAACTTTCGGGGTAGTTTGGAACTACTGGGGGAGATTTCCAAGGGTTGGTACGTATGTTAGGCCAGTTGTTAGATGGGTTCATGTGAGATGAACCAGAATTCAAGTGAGTGAATAAGTAATTACATAATCGGGAAGTCAGTTTAGACTTCGAGATTGGTAAATTAGTACGTTGTAGGACTTACATACGCAGTGAGTCCTTTATATATATATATATATATATATATATATATATATATATATGTGTGTGTGTGTGTGTGTGTGTGTGTGTGTGTGTGATTGCTTGTGCATTTATTTGGAACATACCTAATTATAAGTGTTATTATAAGAAATTACGCGTAGTGGATAGTCCACTCTAGCATTGACCAGCATGTGTTGGATTGATTTTCCAAATCATAATATTGATGCATGACCACTATTCATGTGAGAGGAGAGGTGTTGGTTTGGAGACCAGTCGGGTGCGATGTGGTATGTTTGTGACCCCCAAAGGTATGTTTATGACTGCCTCTATTTGTTTGTGTTTATGTTTAGGTTCAGTGGTCAGATTTTGACCTGGTGGCCTAGTTATGATACGTGGTATGCTGGAGCCCGATAGCACAGGAGAGATGTATCCGCGAGATCCATATCTAGGGATGCGATTATACATGTGTGTGTGTGTGTGTGTGTGTGTATATATATATATATGTGTGTGTGTGTGTGTGTGTGTATTTATTTACAAGAAGATGTCGTATATATATCCATTTGTAGCACGGGTGTAGCTATGTTATTATATGGTGTGTATCTATTTATAGCACGTGTGTAACTATGTTGTTAAATATGGAAGTATACCTAGTGAGGATAATATATATTTAGCCAATGATGACTATTAGTGTAATGGACTTTGATAGCAGTTATTGTCCGAGTTAGACTGGGTAATATAATTGGGATAATAAAATGAATGCATTAGGTGCGCACTGTAGATGAAAGTGAGCATATATATCATGTGAGTACGACCGATAAATTAATTGTGAAGGTAATACACTCCATATTTTTATTTGAAGCATTTAAATACTTGCAGAATATTTTCAAACATTTTTCGGGTTTTAACCCGCTGCAAAATGTATTTTTGTTTTCAAAACCCCAAGTGTGCACCAGCAGTAGGAACAGCATGGTTAGTTCATTCATGCTGTTACATGCGGTAGTTGTGGACGCTGTTGTATTTGATTGTAGCCAATTCAATCGTTTCTAACTAAATAGGATTCGTTTCATTTCCAGTATTTCCTTTCCATAGTTGAATAGAATTTTATTTATGTCAGAGATATTCTTTATTTACCAGCTAATATTTACATTTGATGATTACTTGTAGTGACTGGTGGTTTATTCCGCTCACGTTATTTATTTATGCATATCAGTTATTCTATCATTTCATTGCATGTATGGTTTTATTCATTTTATATTTATATTACTTGTTCGATAATTATGTTGATAATGAAATCATATTGGATTCCTGTTTTATTTTAATAAAGGATTGATCACCCTGTCTTAGAATAGGCGAGGTGTCACACGAAACCACAACCAACACCACCAACAACTTGTAGCACCGTAAGAAAAATTTCCCATTACCACCAACATCATCAAAACCGCAACTCAAACCTAACCCCAACCATCGAAAATAAACACCACCAGCATCCATGAAACCAACAACACCATCACCGTAACCACCAATTGCAAAATCGAAATCCCATAACCTTATAACAGCACTTATCAGCCAAATCATCATCTCTCAATCAATGGTCTCGCAACCTTACACCATCTCTGATCCGTTGAAATCGAAAACCTCATACAACCACTAAACCCATCTCATAAGCCATTTCCAGAGAGAAAAATCACAACAGTTACCTTGATCCTTCACCTTTTCATGTGTTTAAAATAAAAGTATGTTTTGAAAGTAAACATCCACTTTTTATATAATCATATCTTATCTTTTCTTGTAGCCAATAGTTTTTGTTATCTTATATAACTATGTTTGTTTTATTATTGTTTCCTCATTTATATGACATCATGTAAGTAGTTTTGAAATGTGAAAACGGATTAAATAATGGAAATATTTAGATTGGATATAGTAATTGACAAAACCTAAACGCTATGAGTTTATTAATATGAATTGAACTATAGCCACAACAAAATAAACTTACATATATGAATAAAAGTAACAAATTAACACAAGACACGGTTAATCGAGGTTACTAATAGAAAGTATGCCCTAAAGGCAATTACAATCCCGTTATGGATATGTCATGTATGTATATATGGTTCCCTCCCATAATACAACGACATTACAATGTTAAAGTAGTCCAATTAATTTTTCCTACGAACTAACTTTCAATGAAGAACTCACTCTTTTTATGCACACAATAAGTTCTATTAATGGTGACAGACTCAATCTATGTTTCAAAAATGTTTAAGTGAAAAGTGCAGGGATAAACTAGATATATATAGAAGTATTTATGTCTCTTTTTAGCATATACATATATGTTCAGAAAAGTCGCAACTCAAAAGACAAACGACTTACGAAAAATAGGGGCATGACCATTTAAATAGCCACTAATTTTGAAAAACCAATTGCAAAAAAGGATTGAGAATTTGTGTCAAAAAAATCCTCATGCTAGATGAGAAAAATAGTGTAATTAATTAAAAATTGAGGCATGTTTGATTTTAAAACTCCTTTTATATTGGCCCATTTTAAAAGAAAATTTATTAAGTGAATTATATAAAATTACATCCAAAGAATATAGGACAAGACCCAAACCCATGACCACGAACCTTGGACCCATACCTAAATATGGGCATAGACCAAGCCAGATGGATAGGTGATTACAGCGATGCCCGCATATGGGCTTTTGTTCCAAAAATCAAACCATGCATAATATAGGTCCCCTTCCCTTCAAAGGGTTTGGATACCCTAAGGGGATCCAATGCCTTAAGACATTTAGTGAGTATTGTAGAGGGGCACTCACTTAACTGCCCACAAATAAGCCCAATAGGGTGAGGGGGTGCCAGACGAGTGGGTGCAAAGACAAGCGAGGGGGCTGCCACATGAGCAAACCCTAAATGAGATTTCAATCAAATACGCCCATCAGGGCGAGGAGGTGCCACGTGAGTGGGACTAAAAATAGAGCAGGTCAAAATGGCCACTTAACGAGAGGGGCTACAACAATTGGCTCCAAAACAGAACTTTATTCAATATGGAATGTTTAGCGAGAGGGGCCTCAATGAATGGGCTCAAGACAGAAGAAAACCAAGATAGTCTTTGGCGAGGGGGTGCCACAATAAGTGATCCCAAGACAAAAGAAAGCTAATACAGAGTACTTACTGAGGGGTGCCACAACGAGTGGAACCAAAGCCAAAAGAGAGACAACTGGTCAAACGAGACTCAAGACTGGTATGGGAGTGTTCAAAGAGCAACCCCAAGACAAGAAAGAAACTATGCAAGTGTACCCAAAAGATTGGAAGGATGCTCTGTGAACTGTCAAGTAACTATAAGCTTATTTGTATATTGGAATAATTACTAACATTGTTACTTTCTTACATAGGTAACCTTGATTGAGAGAGCCGGGCTCGATCAGGCCAGTTGGGATCTCTAAGGAGATTTGGTTTGGTGGATGAGAGTCAAGTTTTGTTGGTTAAAGTAAGGCCCAACCACTTCAATAGCTTAAGAAAGAGAGAATACTGATAAGAGGGACCTAAGATGTCACTCATGCACTTACACAGTCCACACTTAGTCAAATAGGTGAGTAGCTAAGGTGCTCCTCACAAAGTATTTTTAAAGTTATTGGCGAGTGGCCCCCAAGGCCACTCACAAGCTTTTAAAAGATTATTTTCCAAGTTACCATTTGAAAAGATATTTACCAAATCATGTTTTTTGGCACTATACTTGACATATTTGATTTTTTACTTTGGATTGTGCCAGATGTTGTCTGTTAGGGTGGATAAAAGACAGACAGTAAAATGGGATAAAAAGTACATTTATGATATTATCTCAAAGGAATATCCTTTTAGCGCGCACATGCCAAATCAGCTCTAATATTTTCCTATAAATAGAGCCCTTGAGCAAGGTTAAACACACAAGAATACAAGTAGCATTGTTACTCAATTAAAATAGCACCAAGAAGTATTTTATCCCCTTCTTTATCCTTGGTATTTGAGATGCTTGTCTCTTCACTCCCAAAAACCATCACTTCAAAGTTCATTGTTGTAAAGTTATAACTAATCATTATTTTTTTAGATAAAAATTATAGAAACTCCATTATTACTAAAAATAGATGGTTTTCATCTATAGTTGCTCTTGAGACCTTGGAAACCTTGAATACGTCTTCAATTGGAGTGGGTCACGCCATACCAGATCCAGATATTCATAGACCCCAGTACAACTACCATCCTACAAGTATATATACTACTCAATCTCCTTCTAATTTATTATGGGACAAACTCATTTCACCTAATTACACTAGTCTACCCACTTCAAACAGGGTACTATGAGGCCAATTTATCATTCACTTCGTTTTGACAATATGAATATACCACATTAATATCCTCACGGAGAAAAACGCATCAGTATGTGGGCCTGCACCCAAAACATTTATGGGTCCCACTTTTGTTTAGGTCTAAAGTTTACCCAATTTTAATATTCAATACCCAATTTTTCAAAACCCCCCAAATTTATGAAATTGTCAAATAAGTCAAAAAAAAACATGCAAACACTAAAAGAGTTCAATTGGAAATCCAATGCATCGATAGAGGTAGCTTAAGCCTTTGAACCTCCCCTAGTGAGAGCTTATTAAGTTTACTAGCTAAACTTTGAATATGATGCCTTGAACTATCGACCCTTGGAGTAAACCAAGACAACAGGTATCACGCAAATAATTTATGTGCAGAGTTAATTCTCATGATTATTTTAATTTTGGCACTGAATATTTCTAAGTCTCATGAGTGCATTAAAGAATCAAGATTTTGATATTCTCATGAAGGATACTAGTGGCTCTGTTGTGCTCGCTATTTAGGTTTAAATTTTACTTATTTTTTAATGTTAAAACTTAGTTTACTATTTTTTGGTTACTTATCAAACGTATACTTTCCACAAGCTTCTTAGTCTGGCTTATTTATTTTTTGTGTAGTTGAACTACATAAATGGCTTACATTGTCACTAAACATTTTTTACTTAAATCAAGTTCTTAGCCTGATGGATTATGTAATTGAAAAAATATTTGAATTTATTATGTTGTAAATATATATCTCGATTTCATTGTGTTTTAGAATTCACCCAATTAACTCTATAGGCTTCTTTGGTTTGAGGTTTGGAAATGGGATGGGAACCCTTGATTCCAGGAATTCTCAGTTCTTGGAATCTTTAATTTTTTTCATTGTTTGGTTCAACAAGAATTCTCTATTTTTGAAATCTAAAATTACTTCCATAAATTAGGAATAAATATCATTTAACTAAAATACCCTTATACTTGATTTGAGTATGTGCGCATGATGCGAGAGAAATCGAGTGTTCGTATATGGACATTGTCGTTGATTTCGGATCCCGCTCAACACGCAAAAAAACCTAAGCTACTACTACATCTTCGAGGCAAGCACAGCGGTAAGTCGGGTATCGTAAGAAATCCACAGGGAGTGATTAAATTTTAGATTTTAATTGTTTAATTACTTCAGGAATAAAAGCGTAAAAGGTGATAAGTTGTTATGGTGACAAAAGAAAGTAATAAGTTACGCTACACAAAATTAAAGCGAGGATCGGGATCGCATCCTACCACATGGATCGAAACAACTATTAATTAAAATTCCGGCTCGAAAACATTTAACTGAGCATTTTAATTAAACATAAACTTCATGCAAGAAGGAATTTAACCAAAAGTTTCTTGAATAAACATTTAATCAAAAATGGTCACACACGAATTAAATTCGGATTGTCGCTATAAACACTAAAGTTGCGTGATAAATAAAGTTAAATGCATAGCAATCCAACTTTAATACACGCGGTTTCAATTATACGCAATTTTACACGAAACCTAGTTTTCGGAGCTCGAGGCCCGTTAATGGCAGAAAACATCCCCGACCCTATTTATCTAAGGGAACGACATGGAAATAAACTAAATTACACTAATTAAACTAATTAAAGCAATAAATATATAACTATAATTAATTAACAAGGCATGAAATCAAACTAGAAAGCAAGGAATGAAGGAAAAACAACTAAATTAATGGAGAGGATGATGAATAGTACAACTTACAAACCTAAATGGATGTCACACCAAGAAAAAATGAAGACGATCTCTCAAAACCAAACCCTAATCTACAATATCTCTTCAAACTAAGTATATGATTTTTTACAACAAAAATCTCTTATATAGTAAGTTGAAGAAGAAATAAAGAAGAAAGAAATGAAAAGGAAGAAAGCTGTCAAAATATCAGGGGATTGATTGATCGACCCTAGCAGTCGATTGATCGATCGAGCAGAGTTGAGCCCACTGTCTTCGAAGTAAGGCAAAAATTAAGGAGTTGATCGATCAACCCCTTTTGTCGATCAATCGATCCATCAGGCTGCAATCTCCCCTGCTTTGATTCTTTGTAATTCTCTTCCGCTAAAACTGTCATAACTTCTTCGCTAGGTACCGGATTCGCACACCATTTATGGCCACGCAATGTTCGCTCATAGGACTTCAACTTCCATGAAGATGTTGGGACAGATGCCAAAACTATGAAATGACTAAATTTCCCTTGCGCGTGCAGAATGCGTCCGAACTTCGTACTAAGCATCCAAATACCTATAAAAGCTCAATTAACCCCTGGAAAACATATATCTATAAAAATTCGAGGTTTTCTGGTTAACGAGCATAAATATAGGCATTAAGATACCCGAGCGGGCTAATAGTGCGTAGGTTAACGGGTGAAATACGCAATATTTATGTCGTATCACACCCCCTAACTTACACATTACTAGTCCCTGGAAATGAAATAGTAAACAATAAGAACTACAAGTAAATCAAAAGCAGGATATAAGAACAAAAATGGGGTAGAAAAAGATAAGGCCACTTTCGCGGGCGAACGATTGCATTTAGCGTATGCAATAAACCGTTAAACCCCTAGGTTACCTAGTGGACAAATGTCATCTCGTGAGGGTTTTCAGGGATGAAACCCACAAACATCAAATGGTTTCCTCAAAATATGTCTAATCATGCATGCGACAAACTCAACAACAACAAAAAACATTTCAAACATGTTATTAGCATATTGAACGAATTCAAACAAAAATCCATTGTTATTAACAAGTTGAATGCACCTCATAGAATTTAAACTTTAAAAGTGGGAGGGGAGCGAGCACATGAAAAATATGATTTAGCAAAAACTTGAATAAACCGGATAAGCGTTAAATCAAGCATATGTTCAATCCTCACGGGCATTTCACTTATCAAGTGAATTCACTCGAAATAGGGAGTTAACACACGGAACATGAGGGCATAAAGAGTAAATGGAAATGAAAACTAGGTTGCACACATGTCACAAATGAAGAACGCTATATAGGAAATAAAAAACATATAATCTTAACGAAAGATGCCGCTCATTAAAGGAAGCGAAATGCATTTTTACAGATTATCAAAAATATTTCCACTTTTAATTTAAATTCACCTTAAGATCACATAGGAGTTTATAGGGTTGTAATGTAGGTTTTGGGTTAAGGTATGAAATGAAAGGTATATATACGAATTCAAAGTGTTCGGGGATGAAAAACTTGGAATAATGGAAAAAATATGGGCAATTCCAAAATTGGAAAACAAGTTCCAAAACAAGAATTAAATGTGCAATGGGAGAGTAACAAGGATTATTGAACATTATATAAAACATATACAACTTTCTCTTTTCTTCTTTTTCTTTTCTTCTTTTTCATCACTCTTTTCATGCTCAAATTGCAACCACACTACACAAACATCATTCAATCCCATGTATCATTTCAAACAAAGGAAAGGAAGGTAATATGTATGGTTTTAACTCCAATTCGGAGTTGGTTATGGGATTTTGGGTAATGAACTGAAAGGTAATATTTAGGCTCAAAGGGGTTGACTAGGGAAAACATATAATGTAAAGTTAAGGCTAATATGGGTGATATAACAAAGATGGCCTACGATCATTTTATAAAATTTACGCAATTCTCGAGTCAAAATAATATATGAAAATTATGCTCACGTAACACATTTCAAGATATAAACTCAATTAATGAACGATCAATGAAAGAATAGAGAGATTACCGACGAATTAAATGTTTTCAAAGAGGAAAGAATAGTGTATACACTCACAAATGAAGGTAAGTCTCTAATCTCACTTGGTGCAAGTATATAAAATGCAACAAAAGATTACTGAGTTATAAAAATCTTAAACCGAATCAATATAACAAGGAAAGCGCATGTGTTCATGGGATAAAGTTTAATTCATGAAGTTACTCATAATATCAATGATTTGAGGACTAAAGTCTAATAACTTCAAAAATCCAGAACATGCATCGTTGAGTTGTCAATCGGATAGGGAAATTATTGAAATTTATCATCGAAAACAAAGGCAAAATGCCCAACAAGGGAGAAAAAAGAAATAAAATATTTTTGAAAATTTTTCAATTTTTAACAAAAAGCATGCTTTGTAACTAAAATGTGATCAAATACAAGGACTAAACATGAAATGGATAAATATCCCACACCCCCTAACTTAAATGTTGCATTGTCCCCAATGCATCCATTAAGAACACAACATAAAGAAAGGAAAAGAATGATATTAACCAAAATTGGAGCGATCTCCATAAGCACAAGTTCAAACGAATCTACAAAACAAGTTAGTACAGAGCAAAGCAAAAATATTTACCCAAATATTAAGTTAAAATAAATTATGTCGTAAGTCATAACAATATAGAGGGGTTGAAGTGAAAATACTAGAAAATTGATGGTGAACATTTGATTTTATAAAAATGGAAGGTCACACACATCAAAATCCAATAATCAACCAAAAACTACATCACCATTTCTCATTTCATAAGTTCAATACAAAACAACTTAATACATTACAACTGATAAAAAGAAAGAAATACAAATAAAAAGGAGAATACAAAATAATATTTGTCCCATGGAATAAAAAAAATGACCCCACAACAGCAGCCTAGTGGCTGAAACCACTAGGATAATAGAAACTCTGAAAATGTGGCAGGAGCAACGCATCCGGGCCATGCTGCTGCACATATAAGTCTCTTATCATATCCTGCAGCATGCGAAACTCCTGTCGTCGCTCTGCATTATCCGGTATTTGCTCCGCCCTCTGCTGCTCTAGGTGCGACTCAAAAGTAGCCCACCTAACCTAGGTATCCTCCCACCTCTGGTCTTGTAGTGCCACATACGCCTCAAAACGGGCGTCAGTATATGTGGGTGGCACCTGAGAACTCTTACCCTGATCGCATCTTCCTCCTCAGCCTCGTCAGTCGCCTTTGTCCTCTGTCTCTTAGCACCCGGTGGCCCAACATCTTCGAGATGTTATCCTTATTTAGAAGCTTCAGTGGGTCACGCTTGCGGTCAGAATCATATTTAGGGCAGCCATGTGAATAACACAAAATGCAACACACCCAACAATACATTCAAAACTTGTCAAAAGAGGCATACTCTTTAAAAACATGACAAAAATCAACCCTAAACACCAAATATCCAAGTTAAATAGGAAGAAATTTACCTTGAATGAGGAAAAGAGGGTTGGTTTTGAGTGAATTTTGGGTGTGTGGAAAAAAGGGCACGATTTTGGGGGAAAGAGAAGAGGAGAGAAATAGAAAAAGAAAGAAAGAAAAAGGGCAGTCGCGACTATAACTACTCGATCGATTCATCGACGCCAGGAGTCGATCGATCGATCCCCCTTAAAAAACTTCTCTGCTTTACTGTTCAAGCATAAGTGGGAAAAAAGTGGGAATATGGATTAGGGGATGGGGAAAATATATATATATATATATATATATATATATATATATATATATATATATATATATATATATATATATATATATATATAGGATATATAAATATATATATGTATACACATATTAAAAATAATATATGACAAAAAATAATTACACATATATTTGCATACAAAACAAAAATAAACAATATATACACTACAATAAATATATATGAGAAATTTACAATGAGAGACACACACACACATATACAAATAAAAATAAAATAAAAATAATTAACGAAAACAAACAAATGCAACTAACTGAGTATGAGTGTGTGCAAAATGAAGAAAAATCTTTTTTTGTGAGTAAACTCATTTTTTCAGTTATTCTTTTAACAAACGTATGCTCGTACACACAATCTCCACAAATTCAAGTCCATCGAACCTACAAAAAGTGTTAGGACCAAGCATATAAAAAGCAATAAAAAGAGGTTAACTAATTAAACTAGACTGAATTAAAAAGAAAGAAAAAAGCTAATTATATACAACCTACATTTTGGACTTCTAATTAACTATATACTAAAAATCTAAACATTCGAGGGTCCATCCAAACATAATTTGAATTTTAAGGATCAACAATGGACCCTCCCGAACATGCATGCCTCCTGAAAAATGAGAATTTTATTTGAACAACGGAAGGCATGTACAAGGCGTAAAAATTGAACCATCGCCAATTTGAAATTTAGGAAGGACAATGGGGGGTTTGGATAACAAGGGGAAAGGTACACTTGGGATCCAAGAAAAATGAATTCATCTCCCCAAGAGTTTTCAATTGAAATGGGAGATGGTGCACACAATGGGGAAAAGTCCATCAAAAACAAGTCTGGTAAAGAGTCCTCATCGACAAAAGGTTTACAAGTTTCAATAATTTCTATCGACTCATAAGAATCAACCAGGAATTCTAATGGTTAGATCATGGTAAATGAATATGGCGATGAAATAAATCCAATCTCAATCAACTCATCATCGGAAGGAGATTTAATTTGGAGGGAAAGCGACACATTTGCAATGACAGATTCTTCAAAAAGGTAAGGTGAAACACTAGATTCCACCTCCTCGTTGATATGCAAATAAGAATCAAGTTCATTTCAACATGCTTCAACTCTCAATTCATCATCGCTATCGTCAACTACGCTTTAGAGGAAAAGAATGAGGGTTTCTTCTAAAGTAGGCTTCCTCGGCTCAAGAGCCTCAGACTCCTCATTTGTTTGAAACTCGTCTTCATCGGAATAAAAGTCATCATTGTATTCAAATAGTGAATCCAACTCAACCTCCCAATAATAATTTTCATTCCGATAATTGTTTTCAAGTTTTTCAATCTCAAGTAAATCTTCAAAATGGAAAACTTGAAACTATCCCCAAAGTAGGAATCATTAGAATGACCGTAATAACTATAAAAGAAAGACATGATTACCAAATTGTTCATAGATAGAGAATCCGAGCAAGAAAGTGAGCAACCGCGAATCGAAGTTTCTTAGCGCTCAAGTATGCTATCCTTCAAAAAAGGTTAAAACAAAGAATACAAATAGGAAAGGAAAAATACTATGAAATAATAAAACAATTACAATCTAAAATACACTCCCCGGCAACGGCGCTATTTTGATATGAGGAAAACCGAGTGTTCGTGTAGGGACACTATCGTTGATTTCGGCTCCCACTCAACACGCAAAAAAACCTAAGCTACTACTACACTTGTGAGGCAAACACAGCGGTAAGTCGGGTATCGTAAGAAATCGACAGGGAGTGGTTGAATTTTAGATTTTAATTATTTAATTACTTCAGGAATAAAAGTGTAAAAGGTGATAGGTTGTTATGGTGACAAAAGAAAGGAATAAGTTAGGCTACACAAAAGTAAAGTGAGGATCGGAATCGCAACCTACCACACGGATCGAAATAACTATTAATTACAATTTCGGCTCAAAAACATTTAACTGAGCATTTTAATTAAGCATAAACTTCATGCAAGAAGGAATTTAACCCAAAGTTACTTGAATAAACATTTAATCAAAAATGGTCACACGCGGATTAAATTCGAATTGTCGTTATAAACACTAAATTTGCGTGACAAATAAAGTTAAATGCATAAAAATCCAACTTTGATACACGAGGTTTCAATTAAACGCAATTTTACATGAAACCTAGTTTTCGAAGGTCGAGGCCGGTTAATGGCGGAAAACAACCCCGACCCTATTTATCTAAGGGCACGACATGGAAATAAACTAAATTACACTAATTAAACTAATTAAAGAAATAAATAAATAACTACAACTAATTAACAAGGCATTAAATTAAACTAGAAAGCAAGGAATGAAGGAAAAACAACTAAATTAATGAAGAGGATGATGAATAGTACAACTTACAAACCCAAATAGATGTCACCCCAAGAAGAAATGAAGATGAGCTCTCAAAACCAAACCCTAATATAAAATATCTCTTAAAACTAAGTATATGATTTATTACAACAAAATCCTCTTATATAGTAAGTTGGAGAAGAAATAAAGAAGAAATAAATGAAAAGGAAGAAAGCTTTCAAAATATCAGGCGTTCGATCGATCGACCCTGACAGTCGATCGATCAATTGAGTAGAGTTGATCCCATCGTCTTCGAAGTAAGGCAAAAATTAAGGAGTCGGTCGATCGACCCCTTTTGTCGATCGATCGATCCATCAGGCTGCAATCTTCCCTGTTTTGATTCTTTGTAATTATATTCTGCTAAAACTCATGTAACGTCTTCGTTAGGTACCGTTTTTACGCACCATTTACGACCATGCGAAGCTCACTCAGAGTAAATCTACTTATGTGAAGATGTTGGACAAGATGCCCAAATTGTGAAATGACTAAATTGCCCTTGCGCGTGCAAAATTGTACGAAACTTCATCGGAATGCATCTGAACTTCGTACTAAGCATCTAAATACCTATAAAAGCTCAATTAACCCCTGTAAACTATATATCTATACAAATTCGAGATTGTCTGGCTAACGAGCATAAATATAAGGATTAAGATACTCGAGGGGGCTAATAACGCGTAGGTTAACGGGTGAAATACGTCATATTTGCATCATATCAGCGTGCAAGTATGTAATGAGTGTGTGTATATATATGTGTGAGTGTGTGTATAAATATATGTGTTTTGATGTGTGTGTGTGTGTGTATGTGTGTATGTGTGTATAATTATGCGTGCGTGTGTGTGTGTGTATGTGTGTGTGTGTGTGTGAGAGAGAGTGAGAGAGAGAGAGAGAGACAGAGAGAGAGAGAGAGTATGTGTGTATGTATATGTGTGTGAGAGAGAGTGTTTGCTTGTGTGTTTGTTTACGTGTATGTGAGTGTATGTGTGTGTGTGAGAGAGAGAGAGAGAGAGTGTGTATGTGTGTGTGAGAGAGATAGAGAGAGGGGGGTGTATGTCTGACAGTTTATGTGAAATGGTATTTTTGTCTCACCACAAAGTAAGCTAAAATGGTCGGGAATATAGAATTACACCAATTTTAGATTAGGAAAGGAGAATTCTAATTTTGTGGGAATTACAAATTCTAGGAATTCAAAGTTCCCCCAAATTTCCAACCAAACATTGTAGTTCTAGACGAGGGGAATTCTAAATTCTAGGAGTCCTAAATTCACTTTCTAAACCTCGAACCAAATGAGCTTATTAGTTTTACTCACTAAAAGTTTGAAAAAATGTCTGAGTTAACATTTATGTTTATCCATGGAAGTTTTAAAAGTAATATTTTCTATTTTTTCTCTTTAGTATACAACTCATGATTTGGATGATTTTCATCCATTTATGTGTGGTTTATTGATCTGTAATTCACTTGAAGATTCATATTTGTTTATGTGGGATTTTTTGAAATAGGCACTGTATTTTTTTTCTCTCCCTCATGTCCCTTTTCTTTCTAAATTTATTGTGATTGTATCAGGTTTCATTTATCCATCTTAAGTTATTCTATCTTTAGAATTTCTTTCCCATTTCATTCATACTATTATACTTTCCTTACAACTGTTATCCCAATTATTATCGGATTATATTGTAACTGGCCGTCATAAAAATTACTTAGTGTCATATGTAACATATCTTCTTGATTAAATTGGAAGTCATAATTGCTATGTATCCTTGTTGTTTGATAATGACAATCATAATGAGTAGCAATTTAAATTGGTTGTGCCCATTTTATGAGGTTATTTAGTATTTTTTTTAAGATGCAGTTATGTTTCTGCTTTTATTTGTGGAAATGAATAGAAAGTTACAAATACACTTCTAAAAGTTTAAATGAAACAATTTCACTGTATTTAAATTTTTATGGATATAAAATGAAAAGATCTTACTAATTCTTATATGGTCAAATGGGAACCTACCATTGCATATCAAACAAGAGCAACAATGATGAATTTATACACTATATAAAGGCCATTAACTATATTTAATATTAATCTTTAGGCATGGTTTTAGAAGGGGAAACATACTTTAGATTGGAAAATATATTAGAAGTTTATATGTATATCATTTTCTCTTACACTCTATTCTTCTAAGTTATGATGCATATTACATAAGCATGCTTTCTGACATGTAATTTGATTGTTCATTACCATAAATAAAGTATAAATCCCTATTATACCTCTAATACGATAGTATTAGAGGCTAATGAGGCTTTAATGCTCCTCTTGCCAAATAGCATTCCATTAAACACTTGCCCCTCTCTTTTCATTTCTGCTTCAATTATTTAAGAGAACTTCTTCTCCCTCATCTTTGTAACCCTCTCTCTACAATGCCTGAACTCAGACAGTTTAGACTTTGTCATTCCTCATATATTTATCTCACCTATGAATTTTTTTCCTCTATACACTAAAATTGCCTCCCTCCCCGATTCCTATCCTACTTACCCCAGTATTTTATCCCATCTCTCTCTCGCGACCACTTAAATAACCAATAATGGAAACAAACAATAGATGCTTTGAGTACTTCTACCTTTTTTATAATCTTGGTTGGTTTTTCTCATATATTTATCCTTTGGGATTTGATTTAACTTTTTTACAGAGTTTTCTTTTGCGGTTTGATTTGGGTTTTTCATAGGGTTCGATTTGTGGATTTATATTGTGTTCTAATTATTTATTTATGAATTCCAAACTCATTGAGGTACAAGAGCATGAAATGCACACTTGCACATGCACAGGGGAAACAAACAATAGATGCTTTTTACTACTTTTGACTTTATTCGTTATGGTTGTTGGGGGTTTAAATTTAAATTACACAAACTACAGACAAGTAGGGATCTTGAGACTTGCAAGGATTAAAGAAGCGTTTAGAAAATATTAATAAGCCTCATGTTTTCACCATAGAGGTATGTATGTATTTCCATTACATGGTGCTTGTTTTATGTGTGTCTTTATTTTTATTTGTTGTATTTTTTGTTAATCTTCTCAACCCAGATGGAGATATCAAAGGACACCATAAACGGGTAAAAAAAGCACGAACATGGAGAAAATGGCTCAAGACCCATTTCTCTACTCTTATATTTCATAAGAAATATGACCTCAAGATCTTCTAAAGTGTTTTGGTTGCCCTCTTTTCCCTGTCTCTGTTCATCTAAAAAACCACATCATTGAGGTATTATATTTCTCTTCTTCCCTTTTTCCTATTTTACCCATTATGTTTTAAAACTTCAACAGCATTCAATCATTTTTGTAAACTCGGGGCAGAAAATTTTATCTAATTTTTTCCTAAATGTATGTTCTTTCTTTGAATATATAGAATGTTGAATATCTGTTACTGTAATCATTTGTTTACTATCTATCATTATTTATTATATTATTTTATATTAAACTGGAATAAACTTTTGATAAATAAATTCAACATTTGGATATACCTCCTAATTTTAAATAGTGAATTTTCAATTCCATTGAGTACTAGGAATCAAACAACAAAACTAAATATCAACACTGAATTCTAAATGGTATATGTAGTTGAGAACTTGTAATGTTGAAGAGTCCAATTGGTCTTGGGAGTTTATCACGGTGCATATTTATTGTTTAAAGAAATTTCCAAAAGAAGATAGAAACATGATAGGAACTTAGACTTTATTTCATTGTTGAGTAAGTACGTATTTGGGTTTGTATTTGCATTTTGGTTGGTGCTTCGGATCCACAAGGTAACCGTGTGAACCTTTCATCCCACATTCTCCCTTTATTCATGTATACACATACAACTCGAGATAAAATAGAGGTTTGTTCTCATTTGTTATATTATTACAAATTTATCTATATCATTATATAGTTAAAATTTTAATTTATTTTTTCCAATAAATAATCTTAGTATACAAAAAATTTTAAAAAGGGGAAATAAATATTTAGACTAATAATTCTATGCATAATGATTTGAAAAATATAATAACTTCATACAACAAAACGAAGATTACAACTTTATTCAAGAAAATAGAAATTTGCAGTAGACAATGATATCAGATGTACTAAAAAAAAGACACAAAGTGATGAGTGAAAGATTAAATGAGTCTAAAAGAAATTACAGGTTTCCAATATAGAAGTAAGGTGACTGTTTAAGGTTGGGGTGGAAATTCATGTGCATCATGTTATGTCATATTGAGTTCGTATTAAGTATTAGTCAATCCTAACCCGATCCATTTAACTAATCGTGTCAGTTTAGCAAACACTAACTCGGCCTGTTTATTATCGTGTCACGTTCGACTTGGCCCGCATAACCAATTCAGTAAAACATAAAATCAATTTTTCTTTTCTCTTAACCAATCATACCATTCATAGGCCTATGATAACTTAAAATTTAATTAATTTTAACTTCTTGCAACATATAAATAATTTATCATCAATGTCTATCAAAATATATAAATCATCTGATAAATTCTCCATAAAATAGGAGGTAAATGGGTCTGTTCGTGTCATTTTCGAATTGTACATGTTTGACACTAACCTAACCCATTTATTATTCGTGTTGGCAGGTCATGTCATATTCGATTTCGTGTCAAGAAATCGTCAGCCCTAATGTAATACCCCGTACTTTTGGCTATATTTATTTTTGGGATTAATTAATTAAATGCGTATTAATTGGAAATTAATCCGGGTTATAAATACTAACGAGATGTGAGTTGGTATTTAATTATGTGCATATATGAGTATATATGAAATTGGAATTATGAAAGTTGTCGTGAGATTTATATACGGCATTTTAGAAATTTTTGAGACGCGTGGGACCGCCGCGTCACGGTGTAATATTTTGACTATAAAGGTGAATTTAAAATCTATAAACCGTATGGTCGTTTTGAGTGCGCCAACGCGTCCGACAGGGTCGATATAGTCAGAAAACACTAGCCGGGGGTGTAGTTTGGATTCCGGGGTATTTTTAGGCCATACCGGCATCATAAAGGGTATTTTGGTAATTTCGTATTTTGGGAAATTAAAAGTGACGAAAATTGGGAGTCTTAATCTGATGTGGATTTAACCCACTAAGCCCATTAACCAAACCATATTAACCTAGAAGGCTACGTAGGTTATTAGAAGAGTTTTCTAAGTTCCCCAAATCAAACCCTAGCCACCTTAAGCCACCATTGGAGAAGAAGCTTGGAGAGAGGGAATTCTGCAGAAAAACTCTATCAAACCATCATCCAAACTCAGAGACAACCAAGGCAAGTGACTTAATTCCATTTAATTTCAAAGAATGTTCCTTCCATGTTAGAAGAATTCGAATTTTGTGTTTGTTCTTGGTGAAATATGAAAACCCATGTAGTTTGGAGTTTAGAACTTGAAAATCTTGAAGAGAATTGCATGTAGAATGATAGGTAGATGATTATTCTCATGATAATTGTGATTAGAAGAAATTAAAACGGATTAAATTCTGGGATTTGATGATGATATAAATCTAGGGTTCATGTTCTTGATAAAATTGGGGAAAAGTATAAAATCTTGTGATTTAATGATGTTTAGGATGCATTAATGCCTTAAAAGATGTTAGTATATGACCTTAGCATGTTTTAGTACGATTAGAGGACTTAAAACACTGTTAGAACGAACTTTGGAGAAGACTTGAGGTGTTAAAAATGGTGAAAAACGAGTTTTAGGAAAATCTGGGACGAATCTGGTAGGTCGTTAGAAGCCCCTGCCCAGGTCGTCCGAACGAACTCGTTCGAACGAGCTTCTAACGAATGGACCAGTCGTTCTAATGAAAGGGAGCCTCGTTCGATAACTTCGTTCGAACGAGATCTCGTTAGAAGGTACAGTTCGTTCAAACGAACTGGAATCTCGTTCGAACAGCCTCGTTCGAACGAGACTTCTAACGAGTTGACAGAGGAATCTCGTTCGAACAGTCTCGTTCGAAAGAGACTTCTAACGAGTTGACAGTTTAGTCCTTTTTGGACTGTTTTGATTTTTGGAGTCCCGTAAACTTGTTCGAGGATATAGATAACATTCCGATGATGATGTAATGATAGAATTGGGACTTTTGGGTATTTATGAGAAGGAAATTGAATACGGGAGTTATATTAAATGGACGGTTTGGGTTGAGACGTGAGTGTCTACTACGACGTGAGAATAGATTATGGCGCGTATGATTATAAACCGGAATAGTATAATTGCGATAATTATAAGTTAGTACGAGAAAGCGATATGTACTACGATTAAACTACGGGATTACTAAGACGTGTGTTTACTTAGTATTAGTATATGAATTGTGTGTATGACATACCTACCATACTTGCTATCACGGGAGGTTGCGTTCGCTTAGGGCCCTCTAATCCTTGTGTTGCCCGGATTTAGACTGGTTACCTTGATGAACATAGGTCATAGAAAGACTTATTGGGATATTAATAAGTCCGCTGATCGAGCGTAGGTATGTGCGTGACCTATGTGATGTGACTGTGTTCGCCTCCATTTTTTGTGATGTTGTTATCTGTGAACTATTCCTGAGAGATTCGGAATATGTAATCTTTATGTACGTGATGTACCGGGATGGATAGCAGAGTATGTGTGCACCACAGCTTAGTTCTCGGGGTGCTTATATTGTATATTTATGATGTGAATAATATACACTTAATTAATGGGAACATTCATGTTAATGTTGTGAATATAATTACGGTATTGTTTCGAGAAATAACGAGTTAACTGATAGTGATATATATATTGCATATTGAGCATCTAGGTTTACGTTAAACCCTACTTAATTACAAGCATTATAATGTTAATAGAACCGAGTAAGATGGGTAGGACCTATGATAGTCTAGCTAGAAATGATGGTACTTAGCTAGTGATTTGTGTCGTTATAGATGGGTACTTACGTTAGGAGTGCACAGTTAGACGAGAGGTGAGAATATCATGTGAGTGCACGTCCTAACATGTACTTTGCATTTAATGTTTTAAATGTTTTTAAAGCACTTGCAGGTTTTTAAAATATAACTCCACATTCGGGCTCTGACCCGTTTGCTTTTCAAATCTATTTTTCTTTGTAAAACCATTTTAGGTGCCCAGCCACAAGGACACCAGGAATAGGACATTCATTCAGGTGACGAGCTGTAGCTGTTTGTGGAAGCTACAGGGATTTGCTTGTAGACGCCTCTATCACTTGGATTCCAAATTCATTATCTATCAGTTGTAGGGCATGTTGCCCATTTCTATTAGAGTTACATTTCCATTTCAGTTTCAGACTTTGTCATGTACTGTTTTAGTTTTCGGTTTACTTATCAGTTGTTGGATTTGTAGTGAGGAGTTTTTCCTCCAGATTTTATTTACGTTATGTGATGGTCATTCTATTTACTTCATTATGGTGAATGGTGTTATTATTCTTTATTACACTTGTTGCATGTTAATCAGACTTTAATTAAAATTTGGCACTTACTTTTTAAATACTAGGTGGTTAGTAATCATTAAAATGTTTTCGACAGTGATGCTATTAACTGGACCAACTTGGCATTTTGAATTAATTTAATAAAGGAGTAGCTACCCGGTATTTAATTAGTCGGGGTGTCACACCTAACCTACTAACTTTATATCAAATTATCGCGTCATGTCAAAAATTGTCAACCCTAACTTAAGAAAATTTATCAAGAACTCCCATTAATAATCACTAATGCATTGTAGTGGTGGTCATGGCCCGGGTCTGGGCATGCCCGGTCGGGCTCGAGTCGGGCTTATAAAATTATGAGCTATCTCAAGCCCGCTCGGGCCTAGATCGGGCCTTATTATGTAATCCCAAATCCGTCCATATTTGAAAGCTCTTTACCCAGGCCCATTGGTCATGCCCGGTTACTGTTTTTTTTAAATTAAAAAAAATGATTTTATCTTAATCAAAGACCTTTTTTTAATTAAAAACATGTCTTAAACTTTATATATTATGAAATCTACACACACACACACACACACACACACACACACACACACACACATATATATATATATATATATATATATATATATATATATATATATATATATATATATATATATATATATATATATATATATATATATATATATATATATAATTTTCGGGTCGGGTCGGGTCGGGCCTCATCGGGCTTAAGAATTCATGCCCAGCCCGCCCAAAAATAATTAGGGCCTAGCAAATTTTTCCAAGCCCGCTTTGCGGGCTATTCACCTTACCCAAGCCCTATTTTTTTATTGGGCGAGCTGGGAGGGCTTGTCAGGCCTAGGGCCTATGGCCACTCCTAATGCATTGTACAGATTCTATCAATTTCCAGAGGGTCATAATTCCTTCAAAATATTTTGTTAGAAAGTTTGACCACACCTTTTGTAATAACTCAAAGCCACGAGAAATTATTGTTGAGAGAGAACATAAAAAGTAAAGTTTATTGAGAATTTTTAGTAATCATCATTGCAAATCCGTCGTAGTCTAGTTGGTTAGGATACTCGGCTCTCACCCGAGAGACCTGGGTTCAAGTCCCGACAATGGAATGTCTTTTTATTAGTTGTTGTTCAATATTATTTGGGAAGTATAATTTTTTATTCTGGACTTAGTATATTTTAATTTAAAATATTAGACTTTAGCTTTAAATAGTTTTAGAAAATGTTAAATTTAATAGACTAGTGCTATTGTAGATTAGAAGTATAGGTTTTTATGGTCTAGTCCTTTGACTAAACATTTTGGACAAAAAAATCAGTGAAACAAATTTTAAACGATTAGTTCCAACATATAAATACTGTCAATCTAAAAAAATCATAAACCTAATCGGCTATTGGAGGTTTCTCTGCAACTAACTACTATTCTTCGAAATCGAAAATAACATCAATCTTGATGCTTTTTTCGTCTGTCCAATAATCGATTACAGTGTTCTTAATCGATTCTACCGGTATCACTTGGCTCTATCATTTGTAAGTTTATCTTTATCAGCAGTTGGTTTTTCTATTTTCGATTGATTACAATAGGTCAATGTACTTTATTTTGATTCAATGAACTCATTGTAATTTCGTAATTCATGTGTTTGATTAACTTTTTATATGTTTTATATGTATATGTTTTGATTTTGTGTTTTTTATGCATTTATGTTTGGATTCTTCATATATAAGATTATATTTATCAATATTTGTAACTGTTAGTTGAATGTGCTGAATGAATATCATTGATGTTTCATTCTAATTTTAAGAGTACTTGATTTTGAGTTGGTATTGAATCACTTATTGATATAGGTCCGCGCCAGCGAAACTAACCAATTCAACATCAGTTTTCAAAGTACATGGAGTGTTTATAAAGTAGACGTGATTATTTTTTTGAAAATATGCGTCTACTTTATTGCTTCATGTATAGGTTTTAAACAGTGCCTGTAATTTTATATTCATTATATGTAAACATTTTGATATTTCATGTATTAAATTATTGCACACATTTTTAGAATTGTTGACATTGAAGTAAATGTTTTTCATCTCTCTTTTACTGCAGGACATTATGGTAAGTAGTATAATAGCAAGGTGTTGTTATTTGGATAATATGGCTTGTATTGAAATATTTGAAGATATATCATTAGATTTCATATGCAATGAGTTGTGTATTAGGTTTACAAATTTAAGAAGTGGGAGTTTTTCATTGAGGTATTCATTTGGTGATGAATGTCAGTTCATGTTGGTTTGTGACAATGATGTTTGTTGTATGTTGCGGCCCCAATTGATCGTGAAAGCTGATTTCATTTGAATATATGTCATTGATTCATTAGCATTGCCAAGTAATACATGTCGTGAACGGGTTGAATGCTCTAATCGAATTTTTGAAGGGATTAACTGCAGTAAGGTAATACAAATAGACAGAGGTTAGAGTCTTTATCATCAGGCACTAAAAATAATTTTAATAGTTGCATTGAAAATGACTTTTATCTTGGAGGTGTGGAGATAAGTAAGTCGAAAGTCTATCCTTCGAATGATTGGAAGACATATATAAGTCATGAATAGCAGTGTTTTGAAAGAGGTGTAGTGGAATTTTGGGATAAATTACGAAAGTATGCCGTTAAGGTTGGGTTCAAGTATGTGTATATGAAGAATGATAAAACTCGAGTGACGGCTGAATGCTCTAAAAAAAACTACTGAGAATTGCATGTGGAGAATTCATGCTTCATTATATACAATAAATTGATACTTTTACATACGAAGTTTGAATAATAAGAATACATGTAGAGGTGTCTCTCGTAGTCCGTCAGCCAAAATGATAGCCTCCAAGTTGGTTTCAATATTGGTAGCTGATGATCTTAGAGATAACCTGCTATTGAGACCAATTGATGTAGTTAGAGATATGAAGAAGAATTATGGTCTTGATATAGCTTATCAACATGCATGGCGTGCAAAAGAGATGGTTGTTGTTGATATACATGGTGATGAAAAAGTTTCTTATGCATTAATGAATAATTATCGTGACCGTCGATTACAGTATAATCCTGGGCCGCATTACATCCTTGACGTGGAACATGAGAGTAAAAAATTCAAGAGAATATTTGTAATGTTTAGAGGATGTATTTATGGATTTTAATACTACAGGCCTGTTTTATTTCTTGATGGTGCCTTTTTTAAGAGCCGTTACCGTGGAACAATATTGTCAGCAACTGCAAGAAATGGGAACAATGGTAAATTAATTCTAAATATTTTATTTTTTGTATTGCATTGACATTTTGTTTGTTCCATTCCAAATCATTAGAATACAAGCATAAAAATATAAAGTACCTTTGAATGTCTTCATTTTAGTTCACGTGTACTTTCATTTTTATGCATGTATTTTGATGATATGTCTTATTTATTGAATACTAACTAAAGTACACGCATAGTACATGTCAAGTACAGGAGAATATTTATGTTAATTTCATGTGTACTTTTTATTTTTATGCGTGTACTTTGATGATGATGTTGTTATATTGAATACAAAATAAAGTACACGCATAGTACATGTCAAGGACACGTGAATGTTTCTGTTAATTTGACGTGTACTTTTCATTTTTATGCGTGTACTTTGATGATGTTGTTATGTTGAATTCAAACTAAAGTACACGTATAGTACATGTCAAGTACACGTGAATGTTTCTGTTAATTTCACGTGTACTTTTCATTTTTATGCGTGTACTTTGTTGATATGTGTTGTTATTTAGAAATAATAAATCCAAGTACACGTTAAAAATGTAAAGTACCTTTGAATGTCTTTATTTAGTTCACGTGTACTTTACATTTTTATGCATGTACGTTGATGTTAGTGCTGTTATTTGAAACTAATTCAAAGTACAAGCAAAAGATTGGAAAGTAAATGTGCATGTCTTTTTATCTTTATCACGTGTATTGTATATTTTTATGTTTTGTCTTGTTATTTACAAATAATTTAAATTAAACACATAATATATTTCCTATGTGTTTTAAGGCCTGCGCCAGCAGCATCAATTTACGATGTGTTCTACATGGATATGTTATTTATTTTAATTTTGATATATTTTTATATTTCAGGCCTTTTTCCTGTTGCATATGTTGTTGTTGATTCTGAAACCGAAGATAACTGGATGTGGTTTCTTGTCAATTTGCATAGTGCAGTAGTTGAGCAATATCGAAACATAACATTTATATCAGATTGAAACAATGGATTACTTGAAGCTGTTTCGAGGGTCTTTCCGTTGTTTGCACATTCCTACTGTATACATCATTTACAAGGGAATAAAAGAAAGAAAATTCGTGGGAATTATGGTGGATTTCGAAAGAAAATTGTTAAAGATTTTTTGTCTTGTGCCTATGTTGTCTCAGTAGATGAATTTCACAAAAATATTGAAGCATTGAAGAAGGAAGGAGGAGCTGTTGTTGCTTATTTCATTGATAGTTTGCCTCCCGAGAATTGGTCCTCTGCATATTTCCCTGGTAAATAGTATGGTGACATGGCATCTAGTGTTGCGGAGTCATTCAATTCATGGATATTGGAGGAAAGGCATTTACCAGTAATGAATATGCTTGATAAATTGAGAGTGAAGATTATGAATTTCAATGCAAACAGACTTGTTGAGTCTGACACTTGGACAAATGAGCTATGTCATTTTTTTCAAAAGTTACTGAATGAAAATTAGAATAAAAGCCGACATTGGACTATTAGTCGCTCAAGTCAAAATGTATTTGAAGTTCATTCAGAAGTGCGAGCAACAGTTGACTTAGGAGAGAGGACTTGTTCTTGTAAGAGTTGGCAGATTAGATGTTTTCCATGTTCTTATGTTGTTTGTGTTTTACGAAGGAAATGGACCAGTATTTCTGATTATATTGAGGAGTGCTATAAGGTATCTTTCTACAGAAAATCATACTAGATACCTATAGTTCTTCTTCTTAATTTGATTTCTTTAAATATTCCTATGCCTGAAAATCCATTTGTCCTTCCACCAATGACTAAGAGACCGATAAGCAGGCCAATAAATAAGAGAATAAAGTCTTCTGGTGAGATCACATTAAGGGAAGTTACTTGCTCGAGGTGTATTAAAATGGGTCATTATAAGTTTACTTGTAAGGAACCCATTTCATTACGTTTAAAATTGTTGAATTCATTCATTTTAACCATTTGATTGAATAAATTAATTAATAAACCATTTGTTTCACTTAATGAATGTAATTTTAGTTTTTAGTCTCATTTTTAGTTTTTTTTTTGTGTAGCTGTACACGTATTTGTCATAAAATACACGTGATCATTTTTCCTGTTGTTCACGTGTACTTTACATTTGTATACGCATGTTATGTACAGTACACGCGCATTGTGATGACCAAAGCCATTTTATCAATGTGTGTACTTGATGAAATATGCGTCTACTTTATGAAGTACACACATAATATATAAAGTATACGCATTTAAAAATGGATTTGGTCAGTTCAATCTGTGTGTACTATACAAAAGCATGCGTGGACTTTATTTATTACATTTAGTTTAGATTTACTTAATGAAATATGCATGTACTTTATGATATACACACATGAAGTACACGCATAATATAAATATAATATGCGTGTACTTGATGAAATATGCGTGTACTTTATGAAGTACACGAATAATATATAAATTACACGCATTTAAAAATGGATTTGGTCAGTTTAATCTGCGTGTAATATATAAAAGCATGCGTGTACTTTATTTATTACATTTAGTTTAGATTTACTTTTTTCATTTGATTCAATTGTTTTGAATAAAATGCATGTAATTTTAGTGTTTAGTTTTTAGTCTCTTGTTTTAATTTAATAAATGAATATAATATTAATGTTTACTAGTTAGTTTTTTTTTACTGAAAAGAACTAAACGTGATCATATTTTCAAATGTTCACGTGTATTTTACTAAATTTGTGTGTACTTTACTTTTTATACTATGTATGAGTCATGGTTCGATATAATGATATATTATGTAGGTTTTAGTGTATGAGATAACTCACAAGACATGCATAAAGGAAATAAAGTTTTTATTAAAACTGAAAAAGAAAGTACATTTTTTTCACATAACAAAAGCTAAAAAAAATAAATAAGGCTTCTACTAGGGAAAGATATTAAAGGCATCTATGGTGTCAGGAAGAGAGTCAATTAAATTCGAGTATACTCGAATTTCTTCTTCAATGACAGCCACAAGGCCTTTATGGTGCACCTTCTTCTCCTTCAGCTTGTCGATTTTCAAGGGAACTTCTTGTCTGTAGAAAAACATGAGGTCTTCATGTGTTTGAGGAGGGTCCTCATCCACATCAAATAAATGTATGGGATTGGGTGGAAGTCCAGAGTAGCCATCCCTCACATATGTTTGAAACTCCTCAAAGGCAGTTTCATATGCGGAAAGATTTTCCTCAATTTCCCTTTTTTTTATTTCTTTCATCTCTCTCAAGAGAATCTCGCAACTTTTCTGCTGGAATACTTATTATGTAATGTTTACCCTAGATGTAATGGTTAAAAAAGGAACAAATATTACTCTTTTATAGGAAAAGTTAAAGCTATTTATTTCTTTGACCAGAAGTAGTTGGGAAGTGAGTAGTTGAGCTTAATAAATTGATTTTGGTTATTGTGTCCTTCTGAATAAATATATAAAGTAGTTTTCAATTAAAAATAAAAAATTATTATATTAACGAGTGTGTGTAGATTGTTTATATTGCGTGTACTTTGAAGAATTCATGTGTGTACTTAGTAATTATCACTTGTAGTTTTGGTTAAAATGCGTGTACATTATTTCATAACACTCGGGTGCATTATTTGTCTATACCTTACGTGGATTGTGGTCCGTGCCAGCGGAAATAAACCATTTTGGTGTAATAAATATTGTAAACAATAACCAATATAACACAAAAAAAATTACAAATATGGTGCATATTTGAATCAATTTATAGAAGTTTTTTCTCCTTTTGGGGGAAGAAATATTTTGATAGAAGAATTTCCCTTAGTACATATGCTCTGTGTTTTAGCATGTCAGGGTCTTGAAATAATTTTTGCATTTCCTTGTTTCTGCTAATTTGTTCAATGAAGTAGATACAGAACACCCCATAGTCAACCCTGAAATTAAAATAAAATAAATATACAAATTAGTATGATGTGAATGAAATTTTTTGAAAATATACAAATTAGTAATTTTTAGAAATGAAGTTTTTGCTTATGAATTATATTGCTTAGGGCATTCATGATCTCTTATTAGGTCAAATTTGAGATCACTTTCCAGCAAGAAATCTACTGTCCTTTTTTCTTGCTCTGTCAATAGATCATCATTCAATGTAAACTCATTTGATATACCTTCATCAAACTTTCTCTGAGTTTTGAAACTATTATTTTTAATTGTTTCTGCTTCAGTCTTCAATAGGTACAGTGTTTTTTGGAAGCCAGAAAACTGTTAAGAAGATAAATATTTAGTGTATACAAATAAAAGAGTATATGAAGATTAAAGAGTGAAAAGTACACGCATAATATTAAAGTACGCATGTATTTGATTTGTCCATTTTACGTGTATTTTAAAATATGATGCGTGTACTTTGCCTAAAGAGTGAAAAGTACACGCATAATATTAAAGTACACGTAATTTGTATTGGTTCATTTCACGTGTATCTTAAAATATGATCCGTGTACTTTGATAATCTCGGTGATTATGTGCAACTAATACAAAGTACATGCATTATATGATAAAGTACACGTGTATCATATAAGTACAGGTAATATTACTAATTAAGTTTAGGCACTAACCATTTTTTCGCATCATCGAAGTATATTGTGTTTGTTTCCTTATCGTCCGGTTGAAGGGAATCCATGTGGACGACTTTCTTTTCTTTTTTGTATATCGCAACTAATGTGAAATGTCCTATGTTATGTCTTAGTACAATGAACAAATTATTACAAGTGCCTAAGTATTCAAATAAATCTCTGTATAACTCCCCCTTCTTATTGACTTCATTTTTGCTACAAGCTTCTATCTGAATAAAAATTATAGACATTGTGTTAATAAAAAAAAACTAAAATTTTGTTTCACAAAGCTTTCGATTTAATTGTACTTACCCAACAACAATCAGAAAAAGTGTGTGAGTGGGAGAGCCCTTCCTTTGACAATTTTAACCTCAATACATCACTAAATGCAAGTATTATCCGTTTTACACAATATAAAATGGTGTGGAAATAATAATGTTGAAATTTAATGAATGTCTAATATTTGGACTACATACTTGGCTTGAAATTTCTTGATTCTTGAGGACTTCAACAAAAATTTTCCATGGGACATACGAAACCAACCCTTTGAAAATAAATTCCCTGCATTTTATGTAAGCAATAAGAATTGTATAATAATAATAACCTTATTCTTTTGTACCAAAAAAAATATAAATTAGCGAAGTGATAAATCATAAAACAATACACTTTACCCTAGCTCAGCCTTTTGAATAAACTCTTCAATTTTTTTCTTCGCAACTTCATTGAGATATTTAAATGATTTGACTGCTTCAAGCTTGAAGTGAGTTTCTTTCATTTGTTGAGCTATTGTTAGAGGGCCTTTTCTCAGCTTTGTCTCTTTTTATTTTTTAATTGGTTCATGCTTCTCGGTTTCTCTGTCATCTTTTCTTTTCTTATGTCCTCTAGTAACAGGCCCTTTTAATTTGGGTATTTCGGGGGTGCCCTGAATTGTCTTTTCTTCTATGTTTTGTAATTGCATTCTCTTGTACATTGAGGATAGTTTAATCTTCAAGCTCGAAATTTCGTCCATGAGTTGTTTATTATTATTTTATTGATATATTTAAATAAGGAATGTTAGATTGTAAGCATTTTTGAAACAATAATTTAAATTCTCTTGCGTGTATTTTGATAAAATTTGTGTTTTTCATCCAAATTTGTATGTATATTATAAAGTACACGCGTGTATTTTTATAAAGTACACGCGTGTATTTTATAAAATACACTCATGTACTTTATAAAATTTATAAAATGCACGTGTACTTTCATCATAATTTACGTTTACTTTAGAAAGTACACGCGCGTACTTTATATCTATTGTACTTTATAAATACCTGATCATTTTTTTCACTGCTGATTCATCAAGCATTTTCTTCAACTCCAAAATTTCGTCATTAAGGATTTTATTATTGCTTTCCTGTTATATAAAAAGAATGTTAGAATATAAGCAATACTTGAATAAAATTGCATTATTTCTAATCAAATAATGCGTGTACTCTCCATTATTTCTAATATAAAATAAAACTGCAATAAAAATAATATCAAATAAAACTGCGTGTACTTTAGGAAAAATGCGTGTACTCTGTATTATTTATAATCAAAAGTACCTGTTGAGTTCTTTTCAATTCTGACTGCTCAAGATTCTGCCTCATTGTCATCATTTCTATGTCAGCATCTCTCCATTTTTGCAATGTATCATCATACTTTTTTTTAGATCTTCATTACTCAGAGATAAATATCCATTTTTTAATTCTAAAATTCGTGATGATTCTGCCTTCTTTTTCAATGATTCATCCAATTCTTTAATTCTATCTGAGACACTCATTGTGAATTGATCAAGCTTTTCTTTTAAAGAATTTTTTAACTCAACTAGTTGGGCATTTTCCACCTCCAACTTATTTAGTAATCTTTTTTCTTCAAAAGGTTGGAATTCACCACCTTTAACTTCTTCATTTTCTCTTGGGCTGAATCACTATCTACATGTAATTGTACATTCAAAATGGCAAGGTTCTCACTCTCCACCTCCAAATAGGTCACCTTCTCTAGTGCACCATTAAGGTCTTCAGTTGCTTTAGATAGTTGGTTATTTTTATCCAACAATTCCCTTTTCAAAACAATAATTTTTTCCCTCCAAATTAACCTTTAGTTGATCATTTTCCTTCTTTTTCTTTGGAGTCACAATGTTTTTAAGGGGAATTATTCCAACCATATGAAAACTCATTGTCATTAATATCTTCAGCAACTTTTTCTAATGATGAATCAGCATGTATAGGACTTTCTGTAGAAATATTCAAAGAGTAACTTGGCCCTTCAAACTGAGATTCCTTTTGTACAGAACTGTCCTTACAAGCTGGTTTATTTGTAGCCTACTTCAAAGTTACTGTTGCGATGTCATTTTTCACAAACCATTGTCTCAAAGAAGACAATTTTCACCTCGGGAATTTTGACGTCTTATCTTTAAATTCTTCCACAGGAGAAATAATTTCAAATTTCTCACATGCCCAATACTGTGATCATAGAAAAAACAAAATGATATTAATAATTGTATTTCCTATGTATTCATAATGGAAAGTACAATGATTTGTTCAAAATACACGTAAAATTAAACGTGTACTTTGTAAATTTTAAAAGTGTATTTTGAAAGTACACGTGATTTTAACAAAGTAAACGTGTACTTTGTCAATATAAGTTCACGTGTACTTTCTAAAATACACTTATAATATTAAAAAAATAATTAACAAGTGTACTTTATAAAGTACAAGTGTACTTTCAAAATACACGTGATATAAGACGTGTGTTTTCAAAATACACGTGAAAAAATGACGTGTATTTTCAAAATACACGTGAAAATATGATGTGTATTTTCAAAATACATGTGATTTTTACAAAGTACACGTGAGTATTGCTATGTAAATTTTGAAATATCATGATGTTTTTTTGCTCACCAGTAGGGAAATGACACATCCAGTAACTGTGCTAGCTTTTGAACTTGCTGATTTGTCAAGTGAATGTATGAGAAACTCATGCCCGGCAGATGCCCAATCATACTTATTCATTTCCTCAATATTGTTGATGTATTTAAAAAAAAATCTACAAGGGTGAAGTTTGAGTTGGAGAAAAACAATGTGTTCAAGAAGTGGAGACACACACTTTTTACAAAATCGGCAATACCTTCATCTATCTCCAATTCGACTGATTTCTTCAAACCATTCAATATTTCTGACTTTCTTATTCTTTTTTCGAAGTATCGTGCATGTAATTCAGGTTTTTTAGCAGTATTCTGTCCCTTTTTCAGTTCTATTGATTTTAAACCCTCAACCAATGGTATGCCAAATATTTCACTTATATCTATTGGAATTATTTCAATCTTACTCTTCATATGGAAACTTTTGGTTTCCGTATTATACAGCTGGATAATTGATAAAATATTTTTATCGGTCTTCTTGTGGTCCAATTCTACTACTTTCCCACTATAGTAGGCATTGAAAAGCTCCCAAAATGGAGTCTTCTTAAGAAGTTCAATATGCCTATTGTTTATTTTCTCTTTAATCTAACGCAAATCATGAAGAAAGCTAACGATCGATATTGGTCATTCTTCTTTGCAGGACGTTTAGATTTCAATGTCACACTAGAACTAGAACTAGAACTGGAACTAGATGAAGAACTATCATCAGAACTGCTCTTTTTTTGGTTATTTCCTCTTCTTGCCTTCGTCTTCATCCCCATTCTATTGATCTATAAACAAAATTTAAATTACTAACCTATAATGATATGTACAAAAAATAAAATACATGCGAATTAGAATAAAACATAGACTAAAGCAATAAAATACAAGCGTATTTAACAAAAGTACATGCAATATTCTCACAAATAATTTATACAATTCTCAACAAAATACATGTTAAAGGGGGGTAATATATATCATTCGTTTCATGGTAAAACCTAACAGAGGTTGTTCGACAAGTCAAAAACTAAGATTCTCTATTCCTAACATATTCAGTAAAGAAGTGATACAATAGCTGCATGTTAAAAGCTCCAACATTATCAAAACCCCTTAAGCAATACTGCTCAATTCATTTAACTAAATCCTTCGCTTTCGATTCAGTTACTTGAAGTTGTTGCACATCAAAAGTGCAGTAACTGTCTTCATAGTAGTAGTAGAAACCAAGTAACCTTTTAGCTCTATCAATGATGCGAAGGAGAAAATGAATTTCATCATCATTAGTACCATTGACTGTCAATGTGAAAGGTTTTGTATTGTTAAGATCTTCGAAGGTGCAAGCAGCAGTTTTGTAGTTGAACATGCTTGATCGTATGATTCATAAACAATAACACAACAATATAAAATAGTACACTCATAATACACATTAGTACACGCATATTGGATTGAACAAATTGAAATTCAATGTGCGTGTACTTTATGAATTTTGCATGTACTTTTAACAAAGTACACACAAGAATAAAAAAGTACACGCAATAATACTGCTTACAAACTAAGAAAATATCATTCAAATGCCAGTGGCGCGGACCAAAATAACTCCTAAATATTAACACACTAATAATACTTCTTACAAACTCATGGAATATCTTTAAAATGCCGTTGGCGCGAACCAAAATAATATAGGATTGATCAAATATGGGTTTGAAATATATATTTTATAGAGTACGTCTAAAACATAAAAGTACACGCATATTGGATTGAGAAATTCAATTTCAATGTGCATGTACTCTGTGTATTTTGCGTGTACTTTTTGAAAGTACACGCAAAATACACAGAGTACACGCAATAAAGCAGGGTTATACATGTACATATTCCAATCATGTATATATTCCTTCTCCTCAATAAATCCTCGATAAATGATGTATACAGGAGGAAAAGTACAATGATAAAATACATATATCTAACATGCAAAAAGTGTGTTTTGCAATTAAAATGAGGGAAACAAGTATATTTTTTCATATCATGAAGAAGAAGAATGTGATTTCATCAGTCCATGTGTCTACAAATTTATACATATGAGAACACAAAATACACAAGGACAAACAGGTGATAAGAGAATGTATACATACTTGTTAGTGGTGTTTGAAAGAATTTGATTGAGAATGTAACATGCTCGGTAGCACTTCAACGATTAGGGTTTGATCGAAGAGAGTTAGGGTTTTGATAGAAGAGAGTTAGATTTTTTATCGAAGAGAGTTTTTGGCGCTTCGATCAGGAGTATTTATATGTTGTTCTTGACCAAAATTTGATTGAGAATGAGATTCATTTTGGGGTTTTGATCGAAGAGATGGTACGACTAAGGTTTTGATTCAACAGAGAATACAGTGTTTTTGGCGCTTCGATTTTTGAAAAGTGCGTGTTTGTTTTAATTTCGGGGTATTTATATGTTGGATCTAATCGTTTAAAATTTGTTGGGCCTGATTTTTTTGTCCAAAATTATTAGTCGAAAGACTAGACCGTAAAAACCCCTTAAAAGTAATATAAAAACCTTAAAATATCCAAAAAAAAAAAAAAGAGAAAAAAGTAAGTTTAAAACAAACACACACACACACATGCAAGTTGTCTTTACTGCCAACACCTCCCCCAACAAACCACCGCCCTCCCCTCTCACTAATTGCAAATAAAAAACAAACTTGAACAACAAAACCAAACACATCCATTTGAGTATACATACAAATCAAATGAATGAATGTTGGGAATTAAGATGGGTTTTTCAGTTGGTTCGTCCTCGACTTAGATAAGTTTCAATTGAGATGGATTTTATTAGTTGGATTCATCCATTTATATATACTAGTTGGTGCACACGCGCAAGTGACAATTGTTTGAAGTTAGATTTGATAATCTTGTGTAATTAGAAGACGTCATTTGATCATTGAGCAAGAGCTAATCTCTAATTGATAAAAACTCAAATAAAAAAGGAATTGTTGTAATATAAATCAAAATGACCCATGAATAATAATAAAAAAATATAAAAAACATTGGATAGGATGAGATTTGGTGGGTTTTATGCCTTATTAAAAAAGTTGTTTATAATCTTTTGAACATTCATATTGTGCGCATTCTGATAACTAAAGGCCTTTGAGTGAATTAGTCTCTGATTCAGCTAACAACCCCCTAAAAATGATCAATTGGCTCCAAAGACTACAAGGTCGTGAACCCAAGTTTTGATTCTTAGACATACTCATTTGTCTCATTATTCCTATTCATGACGCCCCATGTAACTATATTGGAAATAGAAGTCTCATTTCCACAGCTACAACAGACACACATACATAAATATAATAATCCGTTAACTCGTTACTTCTATAAAGAAGCTCAAATCAGAGTGTAAATAAGAGTGCATAATAATATTAAGGGACCTTTTCAATTTAGCCTCTGATCAATAATATTTTTAATGTTTTACTGGATAACATATTATTTTAGACAGTAAAGTTATTGTATATTGTTAGGGTATACAAAAACTTATGTACATAGATATAATATAAAATTTTAAATATAAATTTCATATATTTGTGTATACAGTAGACATCATTGAGATTTATGTATACATTTACTAAGTTTTACGTTTATATTATTTAAAGATTCAGTTATACATTTCCCACATGGACAGCACTGGAAAAAAATTCACCATGTCCTAAACCTAAAAAATTTATTTGTAAGTAAAGTAATAAAGAAGAGTCATGCTAGACTTACCGAACCAAAGCTACTGATTTCATACCCAATGTCTATTCATTTTTATTTTTTGTTTGGTTAAAATCAGTTTTATACCTTTTTTTAGTTAGTTTTTTAAATTAAAAAACTGTTTGTTTTTTAAAAAAATCTGTATTTTATATAAAATAAAAAAAAAACAGGAACGTGACTAACTTAAAATAACACGAACATAATTTTTTTTGTTAAAATCAGTTTTAACACTTTTTTGGGGTGTTTTTTTTTGTTGATAAAATAAGTTTTGTGTCCTATCTAGTGTCAATTAAATTGTGTTAGATAAGGTACGATACGAGTTTTTTTTTTTTTGATAAAATTAGTTTTAATAAAAAAAAATAACCTGTTAATTTGATGTCTTAGATTCGCGATTGATTAGTGCCGCTAGCGCGGACCCACATTTAATAAATAATGTTGCTCCGGAAATGTAGGGTCGCGCGAGCGGCACTAATCACTCGTGAATCTAAAACATTAAATTAAACAGTTTTTTTTATTAAAATTAAAGAAAATATTTTTTTAAATTAAAAAAACTATGTTTACTATTAAAAAGTCCATCGCGACAAAAATAAAAAAAATTATGTTCCAAAAAGTCACTCACCATATGAAAACACTCAATGTATGCCGATGGCGCGGACCTTAAAAATAAGAGAATATTAGTTAAATTAGTGTTTGAGTACTTTTTGGAACAAAATAAAAACACTCAAAGTGTGTCGCTGGCGCGGACCTTTAAAAATAAGATAATATTGGTTAAATCAGTTTGAGGACTTTTTGGAACAAAATAAAAACACTTTTTGGAACAAAATAAAAACACTCAAAGTATGGTGCGAACCTTTAAAAATAAGATAATATTAGTTAAATTAGTGTTTGAGGTCTTTTTGGAACAAAATAAAAATGATTGGACTAAATGTGTTTAAAAAATGTTTGAGGAACTTTTTAATAATTAATCATTAAATTTTAGTTTAATGTAAAATTAATTTATCTTATAAATAAATCACATTTATTAATTTAAAAAAAAATAAGAGAGTGTCTTTTAATTTTTGTTTAAAATAAATAACAAGTGTAGGTATATAATGTATTTTTTAAAAATAATAAATCAAGGGCTAGGATTATCTTGGTTGAAATCAAAGGTGGGGATGAATGGGGATGGATTAGGTATACTCCCTTTGGATAAAAAAACTTTAATATTTGGCAACTTTTTAATAAACATTAATATTTGTATATATGGAATGTAAAGAGTCGAGGATAAAAAGAAATATTAACTCATCCGTGTGTAGATATTTAAGGGCAAAAAAATCAAAAATTGGTAGGAGCCCGGGTGATAGCATGTGGCATTCACCAAAGAAGAGGTTCCGTATTCATATTAGAGTATATAAAAGCAAAAGGGGAACAATAAAGTGTTTTGGCCTTACTCCCGAACTCCTTTGTCCCATTTACACTTTGGTATGGATTTTTTTATAGTATCTAAATTACCCTTCTAATACATTTATAGTATTTATATTATACCTCTAATATGATAGTAGTAACATGTAAGGCACGTGATGCGTGAACGGAATTAAACATTATAGGGGGGAGTTAAAATTAAGTTTTCTCCAATGTTTTGTGCAATTGCCAATCCCCAAACAAACGTACAAAGAAACAATGTCATGTTAAACACCCTAACTGATTTAGGGACAGCAATCTGCTATATAAACATCAAAACTGTTTGCTCAAAGTTTGGATTGATCTCATCACAGCACTCTGAAGAAGAAAAGCAAAATTTCAGATAACTACAGTGGAAAAAGGAAACTACAAATGCCATAAATCATACTTATATTTTCACTCCATAATTTTTTGTTCATTGTCGGCATCCCCTTCTTGTTGAATTGTAGGTTTCGATTGAGGTTGGCCGGCCCCAAGAGCTTGCATCTTCTTGATTCCGCTCACAATATCATCAATCTTGAGAAGCATACAATCAAAATTATTCAACCATGTCCCCCAACTGTTTGAAGAAATGCTTCTCAAACACCACCATTTATGGACAAAGCTAATTGATCCCAGGTATGCATATATCCGTACAATTGTCGTCACCGGATAATGACATATCTGGGATCAATTGTTTGAGGAAAAGGGTGTTGAGATCACGGTTGTTACGTACACCACCATTTATAAGAAGAGGAGTGTACAGGAAGCTAAGAGGATTTGGAATGAGATGGGGTTGTGTATTGATTTCAAGAGGTTTATAGTAGGGGCGCACAACGAAATTGAAAATCCGATAAATCGAATCAAATCGACTGCATTGGTTCAGTTTGGATCGATTTTTTTGCTCAATGGTTCGGTTCCGGTTCTAAAAAAAGCAAAATCGATACTTCGGTTCGGTTCTCGGTTCCAGGAAAAAAAAAACTCAATTCGATCCAAAAATCGATCCGAACCGAACCAATTCGGGACCAAACCAATTTATAATGACATATATATTTATTTTATATATTTAACACTTGTAATTTATATTTTTGTGATTACCTGAGTTTCTAACTTATGTTGTCGAGGATCAAAATTAATTTTGATCTTAAAAAAATTATTTATAAAATACATTAATCTTAAGATTTCACTAAGTTTGAAATATGGCTTTGGAATCAAAAACCGATCCGATCCGATCCGGGAACCGTTGGTTCGGTTTGGTTCGGTTCTGCATAACTGTTAGTTCGGTTCCGGTTCCAAAAATTTGGAACCGACCCATCTCGATTCAATTCTCGGATTAGTCTCAAAACCAACCCAAACCGAATCGAGTGCACCCCTAGTTTATAGGGTATCTTAAGGGGTAAGAGAGGAAAATAGGAAGAGTCGTGAATAAATGGAGGAGATAAAAGAGTATACATTGATGGAGTAGACACGTGGCAAAAAAGATTGCAACTTTATATTAGAACTAGGTGTAAACCCGCACGATGCGCGGCCTAAACGATTCAAAGTGTCATTGAGCACATAGTGTTTACTTTTTATTTTCTATATTTTTGCTTTGTAATAATAAATAACAACTTCTAGTGCTATATAATATTGTAATTTCAACAAAAATGCGTCATAACATTTGTTCCCTTCAATGTGACACAAATCCTCTATTAGCTATAGAAATGAAACAGATACAGAGGAGTGTAACCAATTTAGAATAGTTTGCCGAGTATTATTTTCAATTAACACCTACCGTCCAACTCCGTTAATTTTTGTCAAAAAACATTGGGTGCTGCACATTATCCCATTTGAGGTATTTTGGTTAAAATCAACATAAAAATTTAAATAAATAAAAATTGGATAATAATTCTTTTAAAAGTGTTTAAAAATATGGAAATTAAAAATACATGTAAAAAATATTCCCAATTTAAAAAACATATTTCCAATAAAAAAAATAAAAGATTTCTAATAGATAAAAAGAAAATTTCCAACAAAAGACAGGTTTTCAATTAAAAAAGGATTTCATAATAAAAATAGGAAAATACTACAAAAATCTACATAAAGATCTGGAAAATATTTTTAAAAAGTCGACAAATAACTGAATAAATACTTTAAACAGTTTTAAAAAAATTATGAAAAAAACTATTACCAATAACAGAGTAGATAATCTACATAAAAATTTGAAAAATACGTTTAAAAAATCTGCAAAAAACTAAATAAATTAAAGTAAGGGAGGGGCTATTCTCACACCCCTTTTAGCTTCCCCCACAATTTTTATTGTTTAAAGACAAAAATACCATCATCTTTCTTCTTTTCCAAACCGTCAATTTTTTAACCCATTTCATTTTTTTCACTTTTACTTTTTATCTCTAACTTTTAGTATCTCTCTCACTTCTTATACCCTCATAAAACATAAAAATTGTTTTATATAAAACCAAAACTGTTTTTATAAAATAGTACCTTTATGTACATATGAAAACGAAATAGTGCCTTTACGTAAGTGAAAAATAAAAAAAATCACACTTTATTTAAAAATTCTAAAAATTAAAAAATTATTTAAAAACTGAAAATTACGAAGAAAAAAACTCTAAAACCCCCTAAAAAATTGTTTTTCCCCAAAAAATACTAATAGATATTAAAATTGTTTTTCACTGAAAAAACTCTGAAAAATACCAACAGATATTAAAAAATTATATATTTTTTTCGAAATTAACTTTTTTAATAAATTTTTGTTTGGAAATGATATTTTTTTAAATAATTTGTTTTCGCTGAAAATTATTATTTTTCTTTTGGAAATCATTTTTTTGGTGGAAAATAGTTTTTTGATTTGTTTGAATTCGTTTTTTTGGTGGAAAAAGGTCTATTTCTTTATTTTTGAAATGAATTTTTTTGCTGACTTTTTTTTTTGTTGAGATCATTTTTTGGGTGAAAAACAATTTTTTTCCTGGTAGGCATTATTTTTTTAATATCTATTAGTGTTTTTCATAGTTTTCTCTTTGTATTTTTCAATTTTAGATTTTTTTTTTAATTTAGCTCAATCACCTAAATGATGCAATCAAAACTCAATCGATCATTCCAACAGTAGACAATGTGAAACTCTGTGTGAAAAGAATGATATTTAAACTCATTAATCTATTAAAAATAATAGAGAATTAAGGTAAAGATCATGTTCCTTCTTATTTTTGAATTTTTAGGACAATGCTTTTCATGTTTATAAATCTAGTCCCTGTGGTGCAATAGCATTTATTTGTGTGGTCCCTTAAGAGTTATGAATTTATTTTTTTGGTTCGCGTCAGTAGCACCATTTTTCATGGTGTTTTTAGTACAAGGACTAAATTTATAAAATTATTTGAAGTGTCTTATTTTTATACACTTTAAGAATTATGAGAATCTTTTCCCAAACCCCCCTAAAAATAATGGTTTACAACTCTTACATCAATCCAATTTTAACAATGGCAATGCAACGATATATTGAATCACAAGGAAAAACAAATTGTCCCTAGAGATCCTCACAGCAACATATATAAAAAATGATTATAAAGAAAACATTATATGAATATTATCAAATATCCGGTATGCAATTCAGTTCTTACTACCGCGATGCTTCTCTACACTTTATTCCATGAAAGACCAAATAAATTGAAGAGAGCTTACATATACTTAGTTCCCAAAATGGAATGGAAGTTTTGGAGACTGCTCCAAAAAAGTGAAGGGTCTTTAACGACGTTATCATGAGAGGCTAGTGGTATAGTATAACGGTTATCCCCCACCTTATTTCCGATAGGGACTATCACCGTCGATGACATTTTCGTGCCAACAACTTCAATTGATCACCGGAGAAACCAGACATAGAATCTATATTTTTTTAGATGAGAGAAAATGAGGCAAAATTCCAAATAATATTGTGATTAACAAACATTAAAAACAACACACAAAAGAAACAACATATTAAGCAATAAAAAGGTAATAGTTGCACAATTTTGGGTTATTTATTAGCTAACTCAAACCTCAATGTTTCCATTTATGATCCAAATAGTCATTTAATCTTCACCAATAGATTATCATAATTACCCACCTCTCTTTTTCTTTGTGTGTTCAGTGTATTTAAGAGAAAATAAGGCAAAAGTACTGATAGAGTACTCCTATGAGCATCTCTAATCCCAAATCTGAAGTGGATGAGACAATCCTCATACTCTCATAAATTTCGAACAATGGAGTTTTGAACCTGTCATCATCAAAATCTTTCACTTGATGTCGTTTTGCTAACCTTCTTCACCTGAGAAACCATCACACCTTTTAGCACCTGAATAACCACCACCATTTCTCGCACCCTCAACCGACCCTACCCAACAAGCCACAAAAATACAACCTGCTTACTAAAATGAAGTTTTAAATTAGTTTGTTGGCATTCAATTTCAAAGTTAGCTATGCATTTGTATAATTTGATTTTACCGTGAATGTCCAATGCTAATGCTTTCGTGGGCACAAAAACATAAACTAAAATAATTTTTGTTTTAAGAAAAAAATTGTCTTGTATAAATTTGTTTGATGTATATGCGTGAAAATTTTTTATAAAAGACAATCATAACTCATTGAGAAAATATTAGTAAAAAAAAGTCCATTGCAGATTGTACATACTCACCTAGATTTGCACTTTTTTGTTCAACAATCGTTAGATGAACGATCCCAAATTCTTTTTTTTTTACCTCGTGTTCAGCCAACAATTTTTTTTTTGAATAAAAGGGGACCTAAATAAATATGATACCGAGCCGAACATATAATTCTAATAAAGAAAAATCAAGAACCGAATTATAATTCTAATAATGAAAAATCAAGAATCGAGCCCTTACACTGTAAATAGTAGAAGATAGTTTTTTTTTCTGTTACGAACCCACCTTGAAAAATAAAGCCAACAAAACAGAGTCACATGCGGTTGTGTGTGTGGATATATATAGAGAGAGAGTATACCTGCAATGGCAAAGTCCTCACACTGTAAACAGTAGAAATCTGTTAAGAACCCACCTTAAAAAACAAAGCCAACTTCTAAACAATAGATAGTAAATAGGGAACCGTTAATCACATTCTGTAGAAACATGAAAATCTATGAAAAAATTAATGAAACGTCAAAAAGGCATAACAAAACAATCAACTAATATAAGAAACAGTATAGACACACACACACACACACACACACATATATATATATATATATATATATATATATAGAGAGAGAGAGAGAGAGTAATACCCTAAAACTCCATTTTTGTGAGAGGGAGAGGTTGAGTTTTAGAGAGAGAGAGAGAGAGAGGAGTCAAGTGGGTTACGGTTTTGGGGAGTGATACATAAAGAGAGGGCGGGGGTGGAGTTTTGAGAGAGAAGTTCAATGGATGAGAATGACGGTTCACATGGGGGCTTTATGCAGTGAACATATATAAATGTAGGAAGCTTTTATTAGTTAGATCATTTATTGCTGTGAATAGACATTAAAATTATATTATACTATTAGATATAGGTAGAGATAGTGAAGTGATGTGCGACGTGGATAGGCTAATTGCAAAGCATAATAAATATTTTGTTTTCCATTTTATAGTATTAAGAGATTTTATATATATACATAGATTTTAATAGCAATACACTTTAATTCATTGTTTAAAGTCAGCTCCTTCATCTATTTTATGTGCATCCATACATCTACTCTTCTCCACCTATCTCTAAACACCTCTCTCTTTTATATTTTTCCATTAAGTGATCATTCACTTTATAGCCTCTCTCTGTCTTTCGTCTTATGCACTTTCACCCTTTCCACTTTCCTTTCTACTTTATATCCCTCTACTCATTCACGACACTTCCAGTAAACAATGGATCCACGATGAGGAATACCTTTCTAATGTGTTTTAAAGAAGAAGCTGGCCAGTAATGGGCTATCATATATTGTTGAAAATGTACTAATCCAAAATAAATCAATATTAAATATCCAGTAAATAGCAGGCAAATGGATCCATAATGAGGAAATCGTAGAGGAGAAAATTATTTAGGATGCCTTGGACATTTCCAAACACATCAAGAAGGTTGTTTTTGTGAAACATGCGAAAATATATGATTTGGATTTAATTTATAGAGGATTGATCATTTGAGGTGTATTATAAAGACTGTGAGGAGAAGCTGATGTCGGGGAAATTGTTTGGGGGTGGAAAGGATGACATGTGCGAACACGCTGGAAGTTCATACTAAAAGCGGCATTTCTCCACGGCACAGTGACAACGGATGGAGGGTTACCCCAATTTCAATGGAAGGAAGACTAAAACCCCATTCCCCTATTTTAATCTCAAGTGCTTTCAGCACCCTACACCCATCTTCCTACTCCCATCTCCAATTCAGTTTTTGACCTCATTGTTTTGTTTTTGTTTAAATAGTTAGATATTAAGTTGTAGATACCTCTGCTAAAAAAAGGCATGTATCGTAATAATATGTATAGTATTATTATTTTTTCATTTATACCTCACATAATATTCACATCAGTCTCAAAATTCTCCTTACTGAATAACATAAAAATAAGTGTAAACACAATATTTTATGGATCCTTTTTTTATTTATAATACTGTTGAAATTAATTTTTAATATTTTTGGAAGTAGCCCTATAAATGCCAACATTTTTCTTTGAACAAATAGCAACATTGAAGAATAAAAAAACTTATCTAAAATGTAGTAAACATGTGTAAAACTAATGAAAGTGCATGCAAACTAATATGCATAAGATGAATTGATATTTTTATTCATTTCTTATTAATGCACATCCTATTGGATTGTTTGGTAGCAAATAATCATTATAAATTTATAATGAATACATAATTAGAGAGGTCAAAAAACAATGGAAAATAAAAATAAAAATAATGTTTTTATCTATTTTATTATGATTATATTACGAGTTATTATTTTGACACAAACATAACATCACATAATTTCATGTCAAAAAATTCCTAAATGAATATGATACGTTCAAGATATATTCTATAAATTTTGGATCAATTTTGGATCATATTGTTGTGTTGTCAAAATTGACGTTGAGTACTTTTTTATACTCATTCACGGTAAAATATTAAGCACGATAAATTTCTATATGTTATCAATTATTATCTATTTATATTTATTAAATCGAGTTTTAAATAGATTTTGAAGCACTTAATTTTTATTTAAATGCATGCGCATCAAGAGGGTTAGATGCTAGTTATACATCTAATACAATAGTATTAGAGGTATTATTAGCATTTAATCCAATTTACCCAACGTTCATCAACCTTTGAAATCCTAACTCAGCATTTTTTCCATTCACCTCCCTCTCATTCATTGTTCCTGGCTCCCTATACATGAAAGTGTCAATGTCCACAAACATAAAAAAAACACCCTTCACCGAACGCTTAAAAATAGGTGGCCAATTTTCTCTAGTGAGAAGTTGCCTGCATATATTTCATGGAACTGAGGAGAACAAACAACCCACACGAGGAGATAATAGCTGCTTAGAGAAAAAGGATATAGAGACAAAACACAAGTATCAACTGAGAACCAAAACAACTATTTTAACAAGATATTAGAGAGAAACTAACTGAAAAAATTAATCTTTGTAAGCACAACACCACATCTAGAGAATACAAAACATGATATAGGAAATATATTAAATCCTCTTTTTTATATTTTCATTAGAACAACATCAAGTTTGTAATTAATTATTTTATTTTTTCTATTTGCTTCATGGTTTGTAAATAACCTCATCCCCTTCACAGGCTGGACAGTAACTCAGGTAATGATCTCCTCACTGATACCCCACAACTTGATGGTCTCCAAATTAATCTGGTTTCTAGGAAATTTCCCCCAACTAGAGTAATGAACTGGATGGGTTCTTCAATTTTCTTAAACACTAATAAAACCGTTCGTTTTTGGTTAGTTAGTGGGAGGAGAATTAGTTGGCCTAGAGTAGATCGTCGGTTAGTGGGTTGTAGCCAGGTGGTTGGGACCACTAGCGAGTATGGGTTGGTTTGGTAAAATTGTGTTAATGGTTTGGTAAAGGTGAGTTAAAGGGGTTTAGACAAGTTTCCACTAACCATGATAGGGGATACATAAATAATACAGGAAGAAATATAGGAAGAGGAGAACGACTTTCGAGTGGAAACCATGGTGGACGAAGTAATAATGGTAAAGTAATATGGAAGTTTACCCAAGTCCGACTGAGAACACTGGAATGCCCCTACCAGCCACGAGAGGAAGGGAAAGTAGCGACAAAGATCACGTCAAAAATGTCAACGAAAGAAATAGTACGAATGGTGAAGAACCAACTTCTATGGCCTGAAACAGAGCCATTGTCTCTTCACCGCAAATTGTTCTCAATAAAAGCACTCGTGTGGAATGTTAGAAGCGCGGGTAAATCCCTATTTAAACCCACCTTGATTGAATTAAACAATATGTATGCTCCTGAGGTTTTGGTTTTTCTGGAAGCCCAAATCCCATTGGCTGATATAGGTACCTTCTTCGAAGATTTGGGTTTCAATGAAAATGAAAAATCAAACCCGGAGAGAAGGGCTGACAGCATTCAGGTACTCTGGAAGGATCACGCTGTCTCCATTCAACCTATCACGGTGTCTAGGTAGGCCATCCACCTCCTTGTCACGAGGAAGAACTATGAGGATTGGCTTCTTACGGCCGTTTACGCGAGCCTGCTCCCTATACTTAGAAGAAAATTTTGGGAGAACCTCTGCATTCTTGAAGACCAATCTAACACACCTTGGTTGGTCACGTGAGACTTTAACAACCACCTTGAGAGTAGATAAAAGAAGATCTTCTCCAACTCTCAAGCTAAAAGTAGTTGTTTTACCTTCTTTAGGAAAATTGATAAATGTAAACTTTCGGAAATCAGCAGTACGGGACCGAGACTCACATAGACAAATAGCTATCGGGGTTTCGCTACTTCTCTGGTGAGACTTGAAAGATCCATAGCGAATGCAGATTGGTGGATTATTACTACACCAAATCTGCCGGATTGTCATGGTCATTGACCGTGACAAGTCCAACTTATCAAGGTCAATGACCGTGATAATTCTAGGGGTGAGAACTTATATTGTCACGGACTTGTCAAGGTCAACGAGGTTTTTATCTTTTGTGCTCGCTCGAAAGTAAGAGTCTTGTATAAAATGCTCGATTTATATACATTTATACTTTCCTCGTACACTTTTACGCCGAATACGTAACCGTTCAATCGATACTTTTTGTACTCTTATGCCATGAACAAGGGTCCAGTGGCTAGACGAGCAAGCCTTGATGTCGTATCACCCGTATTTAAGAGCTGAGAATATAGATAAATTAATTAGGTTAGTTGTAAAATTTGAGTATAATGTAACGTTATATAACGGTCATTTTCATTATAATTACCTCTTGTGACAACTACAGCCTAAATTCGTTGTCTGATTGTACCATTATTTTTCGTCTTTTATTATTCTCACATGCTTCATATTTTCTGCATATTACAAAATTAATCATGTATAAAATAATCTAAAATATTCTGAAATTCTTCATTATGACATCTCTTTGCATATTTCACAAATCCATTAGCACCTATGCGAAACACATCCCTCATTCTATTTGTCTCATCTATCCACTCTTTGTATTTAGGATATCCCATCACAGCTACCACAACTAATCACCTATTAAAAGTAAGAAGCGTATATTCATGTATTAGTATAAACAAAACTTGGATTTATAGTATGTTTCATTTAATTATGTCTTATTTATATTTAATTTTTAAATTTCAAATTCAAATTCAATTTATAATAGAAATTCATATTTCATCCATCTCCTCTACAGGGTGAGTGATCCTATCCCATTCAAGACCGCATATTCTTGTAATATACTTAACAGCTCATGCACATTGTTACGATTTGAGAAAAATTCGACAGCATATCCCTATAGTTCTCCAAGTACACGACGTAGATTGGAAAGTGTGAGTGTTATTTCAATTGATCAATTGAAATAACAGTCACACTTGTCAATCTAGTATGTACCCAGAGAATATTAGGATACAACTGCAGAACGTCCTCCAAAAGTAACAACTTAAAGCCACTAAGAATATTATTATACAGAAATTATGCAGTCCCAAACTGTCCAAACGGGACAATTCGAGAGATCTCATTAGAGGGGTAATGACTCTCGAACGGGTGTAAGGGCAATATATATATTGTTCGTGATACAACGTAATTTTAAAACAAAATTGAAAAATCCCACCCCAATATGCACAATAATCCAGTGGTCATGCCACTTCTAAAACCAACCAACCGAATATCGATCCACTATAATCCAACCGCAATAGCAACAACAAATGTGTATCTCGTACTCCTTCTAATTCATCTACTCAATTAATTATTTTCATCAATTAAACTAACAGTTAAAGTATACAATTATTAATTTACTAATTTACAATGAGTGGCAATCCTACTTGCATATGAAGGGTTCACTAATTATTAATTTACTAAAAAAATTAACAACCAATAATCAATCAATTCTTTTACAAGGGGCACTACTTGCATATGAGGGGCAATATCTAATAAACCAATAAAAATTTAATTAAAAAAATTAACAAGCACCACCCCCCGCCCCATTTTCCCCTGCCCCACCCCACCCCCTTCCCCCCCACCACACACACAACCCCACAACCCCTGCCCACCCCCACTCCCCCCCACTGCCACTGCCCACCACACACATGCACACACACACATATACACACACGCACATATACACACACATGCATATATACATACACACACACACGCGCGCGCTCGCATATATACACCCCCCAGCCCTTCCCGCTACCCACACACACACACGCATATATACACCCCACACACACACACTCACACGCACATTTACACACATATATACACAAATGAAAGAGAAATAGAGAGAGAAAACGTACCAAAATCGTAGAGAGAGAGAGAGTACAGTCGCTTAGAGTGAGAGAGAGAAATGGAGGGAATAGAAATCGGTGGGAAAAAAAGAAGAGGGAAGGCTTTTTTACTGACAGAATTGTCACGGACATGTCACGGTCTTTGACCGTGACAAGTTTATAAGGTTTGTCACAGTCATTGACCGTGACAAGTCTGTGACAACTGTACTTGTCACGGTCAATGATCGTGAAAAACATTTGTCACGGCCTTGTCATGATCATTGATCCATGACAAAAAATGCGTGTTTTTTTGTCACGCTCAATGACCGTGACAAGGCTGACCGGTTGAAGAGTGTCAATTTGACCATTTTGGTGTAGTGTATGTTCTCAAAAGCTGTTGTGGACAATTTTTCAAGAACGGCCTTAGATCATAGCCCCATGCTCATCTACATGGAAGGTAAATTCGCTCCTAAGATTCATAATAAACCTTTTAGACTCCTAGATAGTTGGTTTGAGAGTGCTTATTTTGATGAGCTTGTTAAAGTTAGTTGGCAAACGTCCCATAATATTGACTATAATATCAACTTAGTTACCCAAAATTCCATTTTGGAACAAAATATTTATGGGAATATTTTTCAAAGAAAAAGACACCTTCTAAATACACTACAAGGGATTCAAATGGTTCAACAACGGAAATTTTCACACAGCTTGGATTGTTTTAAAGATCAACCTTGGGGATGAGTATAACAATATCCTTCAAGAGGAGGAACTTTTCTGAAAACTAAAACCTAGAGCTCAATGGTTAGTGAAAGGTGATAAAAACACAAAAAATTTCCATACGTATACCATTATTAGGAGAAGAAGAAATAAAATCGACAGGTTGTTTATAAATGTTGAGTGGTCTGACGATCGGATTACTATAGGCAATCACATAAACGACTATTTCGAGAATCTTTTTTCATAGCCTAATCACATAGATAGTGAGGACAATTTATACCCTTTGTTACTTCCCAAAATTAGATACGATGATAATTTGAGACTTAATTACAAGGTTAATGATTACGAAGTTAGGAGAGCGTTGTTCAGCATGAAATCGCTGAAAGGTCCCGACCCTGATGAATTCTAACCCATGTTCTTCTAAAACTATTAGGACACAGTTACTCCGAGCCTTGAGGACATGATAAAGAAAAGTTTTATGGAATGAATTGTGCCTGATCATATGAACAGGAGCCAAATCACCCTCATCCCCAAAATCGATAATTCAGAGACCATTAGCCAGTTTTGTCCCATCACCCTATGCAATGTCACGTACAAAATTTTATCAAAGGTGATTATGAATATAATGAGGCCCATTCTGATGAAAAATATCACCCCGTTCCAAGCTAGCTTTCTCCCTAGTAGACAGACCACAAATAACATCATTATCACCCAAGAAGTCCTCCACACCCTCCATAATAAAAAAAAGGTAAATTGGGTGGAATCTTTTTCCAATTTGACTTAGAGAAGACCTACGATAAAATTAGTTGGAAGTTTCTAAATAAAGTCCTCATTGCTTTTGAATTTAGGGCTAATTTAATCAATCTCATTATGAGTGGTGTCACGACCACCAGTACAGCCATTTTATGGAACGGTGATCCCCTCCCAAAATTTAAACCTACTAGGGGGTTGCGCCAGGAGGACCCGTTGTCTCCCTACCTCTTTGTCATGTGCATGGAGTATCTCTCGTTCATAATTGCAAGGAAAGTTGATTGCAAAGAATGGAAATGATTAAGTGCCTCCACGGGAGGCCCTCTTATTTCCCATCTATTCCTTACAGATAATTTGATTATTTTCACTAAGGCTTCCAGCACTGCGTGTTATACGATGATGGAGACATCGAAAGACTTCTGTCATATGTCAAGACAAACTATTAACTTTGCCAAGTCTTAAAATTTTGGGTCCCCCAATGTCACTAAAAGGAAGGATCTTGATCTTGCTCACATTTGTGGTATGAGTCTCACTGGTGATCTTGGGAAGTATTTGGGCACCCCGCTCATTAGTGGGAGAGTGTGCAAAAATCATTTCACTGACATCCTCGATAAAATGAAGAGAAAACTTGCGGGCTGGAAGTCTAATTTACTATCTATGGTCGGTAGAGAGATGCTCATACAAGCCATCGCCTCCGCCATCCCAAGTTATAATATGCAAACCATCTCGTTCCCGATTAGTGTTTGTAAGGAAATTGATAGGATAAATCATAACTTTCTCTAGGGTGGCAATGCCACCCAAAATAAGGTTCACCTTATGAAGTGGGACATTGTTTGTCACCCTAAAAGACAAAGGGGGTGGGAATAAGGAAAACTGCGATTAAATTCCGATTAATCAGGCCTTTATCAAATTAAATCAGGATTTACATATGGTTCATTCTTAGCATCACTGTCGCGACATTATTAATTACTAACCACCTATTCTTTAATTAAGTTGATGCCAAATTTTATCATATGACTTCATCCAAAACCAATAAGAGTAATAAGAATTTGAATAACCAACACAACATAAGAGAATCTAATCATGCCATAAATACCTAATAAAAGTGTTAGCCGAATAACATCGACTATACAAGCAATTCAATAGAAGTCCAAAGTATGTAAGGTGTAGCTAATACATGTTGAACTAAAAGTATCGATTACAAGCCAGGGGCAACATGCCCAAAGTTCAACTAGGACCATCCCTATCTAGAAGAGAATGAAACAAGCGTCTAAGTCAATATCCTTCAGCACCCACATGTACCGCAGCTATGTACCCTTCATGAAGATCAAGCCTGGCACCCTTGTGGTAGGACACCTAAAAGGTTTTCAAAATATTTTATAGCAAGGGTTAGAACCCAAAACATTTGAAAATATTTAGCAAGTGAATTTAATTGCAGTAAATTAAAATGCATGAATGCTCTTCATATTTAAGTTAGTACTGCACACTCTCTTAAGGACACCTCACCCCTCGACTAATGTGCACGCCTAACGTACCTATACATGACCCATCTAGCTATCTACCCCGTCACTAGTCTTGTCATATATATATACTACTCTTCCCACTACTCAATCTCGACTGAGTTTAGTATACGAGTTATAAGTTATTAATCACACTAACTTATTTAAATCAATTCTCATTTGATACCATATAACAATCTCACAAGTTGTATAATTAATACATTTCTAATTATGTATTTACCCGTATATAACTGTACCATATATACGTAACCATACTACAACATTCACACATACATGTCGTAGATATATAACTATCCCCCCCCCCCCCCCGAGTAGGCACTCATAGGGTGTTCTCTAAATACTATCATACTCGGGTATACTCATCCACCCGAAATACTGACACGGTTAGCTCCCCGCATCCAAAAAAAGTAACAAACGTTGTGGAGGCGATCATAGTTTCCCACGGTAGTGAGATCGAATAAGACACCATACGTCTCACTCCTGAACACGAATGCTATGACCTGGGGACTATACATCGCGCAACCTCCCATGATAGCACTAGCCAAGGAATTCACCCACATCGCGGAACCTCCCATGATAGCACTAGAATGGGTATGCTTTAATATAAATATTATACACATAAACATTTATAAATCATATATATATATATATATATATATATATGTATATATATATATATATATATATATATGAAATCCAGGCTACCCGTGTACAATCTCCGTAACACTAGCCTAACATATTCAAGTCTATAATCCGACCCAATTTCAATTAATCATACACTAATTAATTTTTATTATCTTGGTGTCACTCTATCAAAATATACCCGGACTATATCGCTTGGCCCGAAATTCCAAACTCCCCACTCATTATTCAATTTCTTTCAATTAAAATTACCCGTTTAATTTGCAAGGTCTCAAATTACTCAATCATACACCTCAATTCTTTATTGGATTTATCCTCTATTAATCCAAGGGTAAATTCTACAAATTCAAACCCTAATTTATAAATCCCAATATTCAGATTCATCTAAAACAGGAACATTCATCACAAATTAATAATTAGGCCTGAATCAGGGGAGAGAAGAAATCTCTCATAATTAATCACGTCGTTCAAGCGACCAACCATGTCGTTCGAACGACACTGATTGTCATTTGAACGAGACACCAGGTCGTTCTAACGACCCTGGTGTTCTCTCTCCTCTTTCGTTGCCCAGAAAACCAGTCCTCCATTAAAGCTTTAAAACCTTCGATTCTATATAGATTATACCCCCAAAACCTTTCAAGATTCATCCTTAATCCACCCATTTTATTTTCTCAATCTAACTACATCATCTACACAAGTTAAGGAACCAAAATCCATATATTCTTATCATCTCTACAGATTTTTAAATCATAATTATGAAATCCCCAAATTCAAATATAGAACTAACCCTAACATATTATTCAATCCACGCCTTTGGTAATATGAATAGGAAAATGAAATTAATCAAATTCAAGTTAAACCACTTGCCTTAGGTTTGTAGAATCAGATTCTTTGATGAAGAAGATGGGTTGATTCAACGATCCCCCTCTCTTATTCTTGGTTTAATCTCCCAAAATCTCCTATAGTTGCTCTCTTCTTTGGCTCCCCTCAATTTAGTCTTCTAAAATGAATTAAAGTTCCCTCTCCCTTTCACAATTAGGGTTATTAACTCTAACCCCATTTTGGGGCCTATGGGTCTTCTAAAAAGGGCCCAAACACTTATTTGGGAGCTCAAATGTGTCTAAAAAAGTCCCAAAACCCATTTTATACCTATGGCCACTCTTTTCCAACTATTTCAACCCATCTGAACTCAACCGTGCACTCTGAATTGCCATCCGAATTAATCTATAACATTCTCCATATTTTTTACCTCAAAATGCAACATAAAATAGTTCGAATAATTAATCCTCAATTCGCCAAATTAATAAATTCCTCAAATTTAAAAATTTCCCAAATTATGAATTTAATTCCTCCTAATAAAATAAATTCTTTTTCTCCCATAATATTATTAAATTAAAGGTCTATGAATTTACGGGGTGTTACATACTTCCCCCTTACAATGGAATTTCATCCTCGAAATTCGGATAAGCCTAGTACTACCAGTCTCAACTAGCTCCCTAATCACTTACCCTTAGCATTTCTACACATAGTTCTTAAGTGAATGTAATTAATCAGAGTGCCCATACACCCTGTACCCGTGCTTAACCGCACGAAATGAAACTCAGCTTTTATCAACCCTTAAACCGTAATATAATTTCAATCCCACAGTTATAACATCCCAAATACCCTTCTCTCGGCATAAAAGTATACATATCCACTCTTATGCTAAAAAGGACAATATAAACTACCGCGCCTTTCATATATCTCCCCGCTCGACAATAACCCAACCCAACCTGGATCACCTCAGAAATGTCCCTACTGCCCGGGATTTCAATTAACAATTTTAATACATTAATATGCAACACATTTAACATACATAACCGTATATATACGCTAGACCCTATCTCAGGTGAAACCTAGCAACGATAATTCATACCCTGATATCGCGAACACCCAGTCTTACTATAACTATCCACTATAGCCCCATACTATAGATATACAGTTGAAACTTGGAAAAATATCCACGCTACTCCCATAATTCTCGAAAGTAGAAATATTTGTTATAATGCAATCTTCCTCTTACTGTACCTTCCACTCTCTTGTGGTTATCCCATAGTACTTAAATATATACACTATGGCTATCTCAGCCAACCCATCCACTAATATCCATCTCACTCATGTATCCTAGTGGTAATAAACCATAAGTTGTGACGCACTCAAAGTCACTTCCCAAATATGCCCCCACACTTCAACATTTCATAGTCCGAGGAACGTCTATTCCTATTCCTCTGGAATATACCCAACATCATCGCCTTAGCATCTTCTCCCTGAATATGCTAAGTATCTACATAGCAGAGACTCTAGCTCTTCCCATAGTGCCCATACACCCTATATCTCGTGCATATTTGCACAATCTTACGATCATCACATACATAACCATATTTATCTCACGTTCAGCTCCCGCATTCTCGGCGTGGTTATAACCTCGAGATATTTTTGATGACCTTGCCAATTACTATATAATTATTTCCGATATTTCCCCGCCTATCAACTTATGGTGCAAATCCTCGCAGTGTTTCTTTCGCAACACTTTCCACCTATACAATTAAGACACTCAAACTCTGTCCCTATACTCACATGACAAATCATGGACTCTTGGACCTCTAAAGGAGTCATACACTACTCCGCCCATACTATCACTAAGCCCTTCATGCTAAATATCAATAACGAGCTAAATTCCTCCACTCCACGGTAACCTATCATACCCTGTATCAAATCAGTAAAAGTCCTTGCATATCGGAATCCAATATAACTAGACAATTGTACCCTCTAGAGTCTACTTCACAAAATATCGCCGCGAGCTCGGTCCTCTTTTCAGGTGGAACATCATACAAACATATCTCATGCCCTAAAACAATGAACATGATAGCCCTGCTATAATCGCCCACCATTGCGAACTCGTTCGTACCCAGGATGAAACCACACCTTGAATATCACCTCTCAAATAAGCTAATCCTTAGAAAATATATCGTCCCAATGTTCCCACCCATTCCTTTCAGGTGGAATCTAAGAGTACCCTGCCACTCCATGGTAAAATACACACTAGTGATACTAATGGTTCCTCTACTAAACCTATTTCTCACGAGGATCTAGCACTAATATATTATGGTAGGATTTCCAATCCGCGCTTGTATTATCTACCCAGGGGGCTATTGTCAACTTCCAAACCCTTTTTGGAAAATCTCTAGAATTTCTCTTTCCTTTCCATTTACCTCTAGTGAGAGTATTAATACTAATTCATACCCAAATTCTTCGTTATCTATGTTATCTCCCCATGAGTGTGTTGACTGGCTCCCATCGCCCCATACTACTTTTAAGTCAAAACTCATTTGGCCAAAATTTAGACTTTAGAGTCACTACACTCCCCCACATGTGATCCTAATTAGATGTTCTCTCTTATTGGTAAATCAGCCCTCTGCACCTCCCTCTAATTCTAGCGGATCGTTCTTTCGAAAAAAAAATCTTCTTCGACCCTTACTCCTTGTTGTCTACAGTTGGGGTTTAACCTTGCACCATCGTCCTATAACCGACTAACCAATATATGCCCAAGATAACACTGTAGTCCTACAAACCTAATACCCAGGTGTCTTCCGCAAACTTAGTCCTCCAATCACAATGTCTACCCCCGTCCAAATCGAGTGAATGAGCGATCCACCCCCATCGGTGACTCCACACACATGAGTAGACTATCGATCGTATAATAACCCAACGACTTTAGCAAAATGAGTCCAAATAAATGAATGTGATGAACCAGTATAAAAAAGGATTCTACATTCATAACTATGGATAGGGAATGTACCCTCTACTGTCAGTAGCGCCTGTGGTGCTGGGGGAATTAGAACATCTTGGACGTTGTACACATGTCCATACTGCAACTGTCCTAACTGTTGTAGAATTTGGGGAGCTGGTGCCGTTCGAGGCCTCTGAAACTGCTATCCCTACGAGGCACCCTGTTATTGGCCCCTACCTCTCTGTGGACAGTCTCTCTTCAAGTGGTCTGGTTGGCCACAAATATAACAGTGCCTCGACCCATCTCTCTGATACTGGTCCTGCTGACCCTGATGCGGATGCCCTTAGTGGTGACACTACTGGACTTTATGAGGTTGTCCAGAGTGTTAGACCCGATTGGCCACCCTCATTATTCGCCTAGCCCTGGCAGCCCTGAGGAACCTGCTGATGATTTGGGCCCTCTTGGCCCTGCCTAAACCCCTGTCCTCAAAATCGTAATCTCTTAGCAGGATTCCCCTGACGGGTATCCTGCCCCTGTTGTGCTTTGCTAGTAGCTCCCCTATTATCCTAGCCTTGTTGTCTCGGCTCACCACTCCTCTTTCTTCCCTTAAGATGGAAGTGATGATCCTGACAATGAAGGAAATCAGTATTGACCACATAAATGTAAGTCACCAAAGTAGGATTCCCAATCAGATGTTTCCTGATCCTTCAGCCCAACCTATCTATAAACTTAGCTTTCTTTATCTCTTCATTGCTCACCTCATCTAGAACGAGATTTGACAAATGAGTGAACTCTTCCTCGCACTCGGCTACGGATCGATCACCCTGAACCACCTCCCGAAACCTCCTCCTTATCTCAGTCTCAATATCTGGAGGAAATTACTTACTGTAAAATCGCGCCCAAAACTCTGTAACAGTTATTGAATCTCTCTATGCAATAATGGTCGTGAACTACCACCACTACAAGGCGGCCCAGTCAGCCTAAATGTCGCAAGAATATGCCTCTGAACCTTGCTACAATCAACCATATGCAAGTGTCTCTTCATATCCCTTCTCCACTGGTATGCCAAAATCACATCCGTACCACCCTGAAACTCCGGGGGATGGATCTTCTGAAAGGCCTCCCGAATATGATGCCAATTAGACGGCACTGGGTGGGCCTGCACTCCTGGTGCTATAGGCTGTTGTGGCTGAGGTTGAGGCAAGTGGGCTGCCATCCCTTCTATGGCGGCATTGACCGCCAGGACCATAATACCTATTACCTTCTCCATTGATACAAACCCCTGTGGAGCCTGGGGATGTGGAACATTGGGCTCCTGAGCATCCTCTACCTCTTCGCCTCTGACGGTTGCCCTCGGAGGTCTACCTATCCCTCTCTTGGGCAGCATCTGAAATGTAGAACGAGTTGTATAAGTTCACGATTAATACAATTCTTAAAATAGCAGAAGTACGACAACTAATAAACATGAAGATGAGTCAACGGTCTAAATACTAGGGCTCTATGCCAAAGAACGCAACGCTGAAACTAAAGCAAGTCGTACGGATCCTAAGGACACTAGAACCTGATGCTCTGATACCATCTGTGAAACCCCGATGAATTAAATTTTGGTTGATCAGGCCTTTATAATTAAATCAAGATTTACATATGGTCCATTCTTAGCATCACTGTCGCAACATTATTAATTACTAACCACCTATTCTTTAATTAAGTTGATGCCAAATTTCATTTTATGACTTAATCCAAAACCAATAATAGTAATAAGAATTTGAATAACCAACACAACATAAGAGAATCTAATCATGCCATAAATACCTAATGAAAGTGTTAGCCGAATAACATCGACTATACAAGCAATTCAATAAAAGTCCAAAGTGTGTAAGGTGTAGCTAATACATGCTGAACTAAAAGTATAGAGTACAAGCCAGGGGCAACATGCCCAAATTTCAACTAGGATCATCCCTATCTAGAATAGAATGAAACAGGCGTCTAAGTCAAAATCCTTCAGCACCCACATGTACTACAACTACGTACCCTGCATGAAGATCAAGCTTGGCGCCCCTGTGGCAGGACACCTAAAAGGTTTTGAAAATATTTTATAGCAAGGATTAAAACCCAAAACATTTGAAAATATTTAGCAAGTGAATTTAATTGCAGTAAATTAAAATGCATGAATGTTCTTCATATTTAAGTTAGTGAAGCACAGTCTCTTGAGTACACCTCACCCCTGACTAATATGCACGCCTAAGGTACCTATACATGACCCATCTAGCCGCCTAAGGTACCTATATATATATATATATATATATATATATATATCTTACTCTTCCCACTACTCTATCCCTAGTGAGTTTAGTATATGAATTATAAGTTATTAATCACACTAACTTATGTAAATCAATTCTCATTTAATACCATATAACAATCTCACAAGTTGTATAATTAATACATTTCTAATTATGTATTTACTCGTATATAACTGTACCATATATACGTAACCATACTTCAACATTCACACATACATGTCGTAGATATATAACTATCCCTCCCGAGTAGGCACTCATCGGGTGTTCTCTAAAAGCTATCATACTCAGGTATACTCATCCACCCGGAATACTCACACGGTTAGCTTCCCGCATCAGAAAAAAGTAACAAACGCCGTGGACGCGACCATAGTTTCCCACGGTAGTGAGATCGAATAAGACACCATATGTCTCACTCCTGAACATGAACGCTATGACCTGGAGACTATACACCACACAACCTCCCATGATAGCACTAGCCAGGGGACTGACCCACATCGCGCAACCTCCCATGATAACACTAAATTGGGTATGCTTTAATATAAATATTATACACATAAACATTTATAAATCATATATATATATATATATGAAATTCAGGCTACTCGTGTACAATATCCGTAACATTAGCCTAACATATTCAAGTCTATAATCCAACCCAATTTTAATTAATCATACACTAATTAATTGTCATAATCTTGGTGGCACTCTACCAAATATACCCAGACTATCTCGCTTGGCCCGAAATTCAAAATTCCCAACTCATTATTCAATTTCTTTCAATTAAGATTACCCGTTTAATTTACAAAGTCTCAAATTACTCAATCGTAAACCTCAATTCTCTATTGAATTTATCCTTTACTAATCCAAGGGTAAATTCTACAAATTCAAATCCTAATTTATAAATCCCAAAATTCAGATTCATCTAAAACAGGAACATTCATCACAAATTAACAATCAGGCCTGAATCAATCGAGAGAAGAAATCTGTCATAATCAATCAGGTCGTTCAAGCGACCAACCATGTCGTTCGAACGACACTGGTTGTCGTTTGAACGAGACATCAGGTCATTCTAACGCCCTCGTGTTCTCTCTCCTCTTTCGTTGCCCATAAAACCAGTCTGCCATTAAAGCTTTAAAACCTTCGATTTTGTACAGATTATACCTCCAAAACCTTCCAAGATTCATCATTGTGGGTACCCAGAATTAATACCATGGGCCTAGACGAGTAGATCAGTTCTGGCGGCCCAAAGTCTAGGCCCCCCACCTCTTATTTTGATTCAGTCTCTTCCCACGTTCCCCTGAAAGGGAAGTTATAGGAAGGATGGAAGACGTGGGGGAACCCATCACCCCCACTCACCTAAATGTATATGTATATATTAAACCCTAGGTCCGGGGCAAAAGGACAAGTTGTATTCTCTGTAACCACTCTCCGGAGTATATAGAAATAATATCGACGGCACCTCCGTCGACGTAGGCACATCTTCGCTGAACCACGTACATCATTGTTGTGTGATTGTCATTTTTCACTCCTTGTTCTTCCTTGGTAATTGCCTCTCTTGTATTTATTTGTGTTGCATAATAATTGTCACCAAAATTGGCGCCGTCTGTGGAAAGTTTTCATCTTTCCTTGAGAAGAGCCCACACCAAGAAAGGAGTGTAAGATGTCTGGTCACAGCAGCAATTCCCCTCAGGCAGGAGATATTCAAGAATCACCTGCTCCTCGCAGGATTAGGTCTGAAGTTCGACGTTCAGATCAGGGGGCTCGCTTGGAATGGCTAGCCTCAGAAGAAAGCCAGGGACCAGCGAGGTCCACACAGATATCCAAGTTGATTGATGCGTACGAAGCAAGGCTCCATGAACAAAGGGAGTCTTCTCGCAGGTACGAGGCTGAGAATGCTCGCCTGAAAAGAAGACTGGAAAGACTGGAGAGGGAGCTTCGTCCTGATAACAGGAGACATCCATACCGCACTCCTAGCCCTCAGGCGAGCAAGTCTCGTAGCCGAGGAATGAGCCCTAGGCGAGGATCTCGAAAGGTCGAGGGAGACGAATCAGACGACGGCCTCCGCGAGCAGCTGCGAAGAGCTCGACGTTACCAGAGCCCTGCTCGTAGCAACGAGAACATACGAGATCTATTCCGTAGGGAAATGGACCAACATCCTGCCCACCACGGTACCAGATCAACTAGAGAACTAGCAACGCGAGCTCTTAAAACTCAGATGAAGTCACCCTTCATGAGGGAAATCGAAGAAGAAGAAGCCCCCAAGAAATTTTCCGTTCCAAGGTTCAAGATTTATGATGGTAAGACTAATCCCATCGATATCGTCAGGCAATACCGACAGGCCATGACCCTCTGGAATCACCGAGATGCACTGATGTGCCGCATCTTTCCCTTGACCCTCCATGATGTGGCGCAAAATGGTTCGAAAGACTCCCCCACCGGTCCATCAAAAGTTTCAAATCCCTGGTCGAGCTCTTTACGGCTCGGTTCATCACTAGCAGCTCCCATCCCAAAAGGATGGATGCTTTACTGACAATGAAGAAAACGCCTCAAGAGACACTCCGAGACTACGCGAAGAGGTACTGGGAGTTATTCAACGAGGTCGAAGATTGCTCAGAATAAGTAGCCGTGGCCTCTTTCAAAATCGGGTTACCCAGCTCCTCCCTTCTATACCAGTCCCTAGCAAATAAGGAAGCTATAACTATTGACGACCTAATGGCTCACATCGAGAAATACGCTAAGGTGGAGGACGTCACTCGCCTCAGCACAAGAGAAAGCGGTCGAGCTAAACTCACTACCAAGGGAAGTGAGAAAATTGAGAACCAGAAGAAAGAAGAAAAGAACGGGGGCAGAAATGGCCCCAAGAACGGAGGGAACCATAACGCATCGAAAGCATTCCAGGCGGTCAACACCGTCTTCAAAGAACCAATTTACAAAGTTCTCACGAAGATCAAAGACGGGCCATTCATCAAATGGCCCAGGAAGATGGGAGGAGATCCCTCGAAGAGGAACAATGCATTAAGATTCACTTTTCACAAAGAGGGAGGACATAAGACCGAGCACTGCAAAGCTCTTAAGTCTCACCTTGAGGAGTTGGCCCAGTCTGGGCATTTGAACGAGTTTATAGTAAAGAAGGCAAAGAAAGTGGCTGCCAATAGGGAGACGAGACCTGACAACGTGCTGGAAGATGACACTGGATATGAGTTTGCGGTAATTCACGGGACATCTGATGCCACGCAGATACAAGGAAATTCAGCCCGAATGGAGATGAAGAAACTTATAGTAGTAATGCAGGCTTTTCAGATTGATCCAGCAAAGTCACAATCAGGAAAGCGTCGACGAGTAGAGGACGTCAACTATAACAAGCATATTATCTTCACGGATGAAGATCTGGTGGGAGTAAGGACCCCAAATCATGATGCCCTAATCATTACACTCAGGATAGCCAACTTTGACGTCGACAAGCTGCTCGTCGATCAAGGAAGCTCGTCTGAGGTAATGTACCTCGACCTATTCAGGAAATTGAAGTTAAGCATCGTCGACCTAAAGGAAGCTATTGTACCTTTGGTTGGCTTCACTGGAAAAATGACTATACCCCTGGGAAAGATTGTACTACCAGTGCGTGCTGGAAACGTCTCCAAGATGATCGAATTTTTGGTATTTGACATCGACTCACCATACCAAGCCATCCTCGACAGGGGATGGCTTCATGCGATGAAGGCAATCTCCTCAACCTACAATCAGAAACTCAAGTACGTTACCGAACGCGGGGTAATGGAAATCCACGGTGATCAGGCAATGGCGAGAAGGTGCTTCATAGCAGCCATCCGTTCGAAGCCAGAGAAGAAGTCCGAGAAGCCCAACGAGAAAATTGAAGAAGGTTTGACACCTTCTAAATAGCAATTAAAGTATGGGAGACCTGGAGTAGAGGAGACCAGGCTCCTCCCCTCTGAGCGGGTCATCGAGAACCTGGTAGAAGTTATGGCTGGAGATGGTGACAGTAATAGAGTCTTCTTGATTGGAGCATCTCTCACTGACCAAGAACAAAAGGAGTTGACAACCTTACTGAGGCGCAATGTAGATGTTTTCGCATGGGAACCATACGAACTGCCTGGAATCGATCCTAGTATGGTCTGTCATCAGCTGCACGTCGACCCCACATTCAACCCAATCACGCAGAAGGCATGGCGAACTGCGCCTGAGAAGGCTAAAGCAGTTGAAAAAGAAGTGAAAAAACTGCTGGATGCAGGATCCATGCGGGAGGTACAATTCCCCAAATGGTTATCCAACCCAGTAGTAGTTTCGAAGAGCAATGGGAAGTGAAGAGTTTGCATCGGCTTCACTGACCTCAACAAAGCATGCCCTAAAGATAATTTCCCCTCCCAAAGATAGACCAAATTGTAGACACCACCGCAGCTCATGAGTGAATGAGTTTCCTGGACGCATACTCAGGATATCACCAGATCCCCTTATATGCTCCCGACCAGGACAAAACGGCGTTCATCACAACAGTTAGGTTATACTGCTACAAGGTCATGCCCTTCGGGCTCAAGAATGCGGGCCAGACCAGATCGATGCAATCAACAGGGTGCAACTCCTTCGCACAATCCAGGACGTACAGAAGATCACTAGTATGCTCGCTGCTTTAAATCACTTCATATCCAAATCCTCCGAGAAGTGCAAGCCTTCTTTCCAGCTTCTAAAGGGGAGCAAAACGATAGAATGGATCCCAGATTTCTCGCAAGCATTGGTCGAGCTCAAGTCCTACTTAAGCTCTCCACCACTGCTTGTCATACCACAGCAAACGGATTCTTTGTACCTGTACCTCTCCGTATCCAGTCACACTGTCAGCTCTGCGCTAATATACGAGGTTGCAGGAATCCAGCACCCCGTTTATTACGCGAGAAAGACCTTACTAGACGCCGAGCAAAGGTACCTACCATTGGAGAAGCTCGCCTTCGCGCTGGTAATAGCCTCGAGGAAGCTGAAGCATTATTTTGAAGCTCATACTATCATCGTTCTTACATCGCATCCCCTTAAGGCAGTCTTAAGGAAAGCGGATTTGTCAGGTAGACTGTCCAAGTGGTCAGTCGAGCTCGATCGATTTGACATCCAATTTCAACCAAGGACAGCTATCAAGGGTCAGATCCTTGCTAATTTCATAGCCGAATTCACGGGTGAAGGACCCTCCGACCAACCCCAACCAGCAAGGCAAACGGAGAACCCAGCAAAAAATAAAACCTGGAAACTGTTTGTTGATGGAGACTCCAATTTAAAGGGGGCAGGGGTAGGCATTGTCCTTATAACTCCATAGAACACAATCCTTGAATAAGGAATCAGACTTGGATTTACAGCCTCCAACAACGAAGCAGAGTATGAAGCCGTGATAGCCGGCCTCCAAAAGGCGCATACTTTGGGAGTAAAACATTTACAGGTGTTCGGCGACTCCCAACTGGTCTCCAATCAGATAAGCGGAGATTACAATGCAAAGAATGAAAGAACGACAGCCTACCTCGCCTTAGTGAAAAAGCTGATGTCAAATTTTGAAGATATCAACGTCCAGCAGTTTTCCAGGGGGCAAAACAGTCATGCTGATGCCTTAGCAGCCCTTAGTTCGGCAGTTGACTCTGACCTAAAAAGAATCATCCCCATAGATTTCCTCACCTGTCCGAGCATCGACAGCAATCCACCAAGCATGGAGTAGGTACTCCAGGTGGGGTCAGCACCCAGCCGGATGGACCCCTTAAGAGAATTTTTAAAGAATGGCACGCTCCCGGATGACAAGAAGACCGCCAACTAGATAAGAGTCAAAGCTGCTCGCTTTCACTTATCCCCAGAAGGCAACTTGTATAAGAAATCCTTCTCTGGTCCCTACCTCCGATGCGTCCACCCAGGGAATGTCGAGCAAGTGCTACGCGAGCTTCACGAAGGAATCTGTGGAAGCCACACCGGAGGAAGATCCCTAGCCTTTCGAGTGATAAAGGAAGGCTATTGGTGGCCATATATGCAAAAGGACTCCGCAGTATATATCCGTAAATGCCTGAAATGCCAGCTCCACGCTCCTATGGCCCACCAACCCACCAGCGACCTAAAGTCCCTGTCCAACCCATGGCCCTTCGCCCAATGGGGAATGGACATCGTGGGACCACTGCCTACCGCTTCCGGCAATCGCAAATATATGTTGGTTGCGATTGACTACTTCACCAAATGGATCGAGGCAGAACTCCTGGCAAACATCTGAGATGCTGATATGATAAGGTTCATATGGAGGAATATAATCACTCAGTTTGGAATCCCCAGAACCATCATCACCGACAATGGAACACAGTTTGAAAGTGGCTCCTTTCAGAACTTCTGTAACAAACACGGGATCAGACACCACTTCAGTTCGCTGGCCTACCCTCATAGCAATGGCCAAGTTGAGGCTTTCGATAAAACCGTTATCGATGGATTGAAGAAGCGATTAGAGCGAGCCAAAGGCGCATGGGTAAATGAACTACCTCACGTCCTATGGGCATATCGGACCACTCCTCGGTGAGAAATAGGAGAAACCCCATTTTCGCTGACATATGGCATGGAGGCAGTCATCCCACTCGAAGCAGGTTTGCCGACAATGAGGTCCAACCTTGTCGACCAAGGCCATAATGATGTAACATTACTCGCTGACCTCGACCTAGCCGATGAGCGCCGGGAGCTAGCCCTAGTGAAACTAGCGAGCTACCAGCAACAGCTAGCGAGGCATTACAATAAAAAGGTTAACCCGAGGGCATTCTGAATTGGGGACTATGTTATAAGAAAAGTCCTGGACAGCGCAGTGAAACCATCAGACGGCAAGCTAGGTCCCAACTAGGAAGGACCCTTTAAAGTAACCAGAGACGACCTGCAGGGCGCCTATCACTTGGAATCGATGGAGGGCAGAGAAATACCACGAGCATGGAACGCAGCTAATCTCAAGAGATTCTATTTTTAGATCTTTCTATTATATTCTTTTATTATACAAGTTCATTTCCCTTATTATTAATGAAAATTATTAAATTGGTTGCACTCTGATTAGTAACAGCTGCATTTATCGCACATCTTTTCCAAGTAACAGGCACATTGATCACTATACTATAGTAGGGGAATACCCCTCCTCAGCTCATCGTCATGAAACACAAGAACCTCTTAGCATTGCCCCTGGCAATACATGAAGCCCTACAGGGGATCCTTAGGCAATATGATCAAATTCTATACTGGTCATCAAACCTACTTCGGTTGAGTAAAATCCTGATCGGATGAAAACATCCAACACCAGATGTGTCCTCGCCAATTTCACCACTTAGGCCTAAGGGAGTGTGACGACACAACCTAAAAGGTAAAGTGGAGCACAATGGTATCTTGGTATTATACTGGACTGGGGGGACACTTGCATGACAAAACAAAAAATATTATGAAGCAGCAAGAATATGAAAAGTGTGATGCACACGTTTAGTCGGCAAAATTGCCCAAAACACAAACTTTTCATTAATTCATCATACTTACAACAATGGTAATACATGTTTAGTCGGCGAGCTCGCCCAAAGCATTTACATTATCAGAAATACAAAAAAATAACAACTGGCAAAATCTCAATGGGGGGGAAGCCTCTGAGCGAGATAATCAGCCACTTGAGCTCTTCGTCCGTCATCAGGAGCAGGAGCTAACTCTTCCACAACCTCATTCGCATCCGACTCCAATAATTGCCAAGGAATAGCATCGATTGGGATCCATTGATCATCCCTCCGGAAGGGGTTAGGCATCAGAGTAGAGGGAGATATCTCATGACGATACCATAGCATCGAGTTCCTCGGGACTTGCAGCTCCTTTAAGGCACTTAGCCCTCCTGATAAAAGAAAGCTCCTCGAACTCAGACAACCTTGTTGGAGCATCTGACCAACCCTGGTCGTAGCCATCAGCCCATACTTGTCGAGGACCTTTTTTGAACAAGTGCTACAGCTGAGTAACGTCCCTCTGAAGCCCAGCAGCAATAACATATACTCGCTAAACATCACCACAGAGCTCTTCCATTTCCCTCTCTCGAAGTTCTTCTGCCCCCCTATTCAGGCTCCTGGTGGTCCTGCTAGCTCGCGGAATAGATGGACCAGTGGAACCCCGCAGCACAGGGGTATCACTCCGACCAGCTCTGGCTCGCAATGATGAAGAACCCTGTAATACTGCTGAAGCTGTGCTCGGCACGTGCTCCTTAAGTCATGAAACCTCTCTCCTCAGAACCTCATTCTCTTGCTGAAGCATCTCACCAACCTGGTTGATCTCGGAAGCATCAAGGAGCTTTGCTCTCAGCATATTCACTTCTTCTTGCACCGAAGCCCCAACCTCTTCCATCTCCTGGAGCCTGTCCTTCAGCTTGTCCACAAGTTCAGATTGCTCCTTATACTTCTGATTCCTAGACCGAAGGGATTTGCAAAGTCTAACAAAGACCTGGCGAACCTCAGGACTCGCATTAGGACCAAGGGTCCTGCCTAGTTGAGAAGTAGCAGGATTGTAATCATCAACATCAATTGACTATAAACAACGAGAAGACAAGGGAGAGAAGAAGACATATCAGTGCACAGAAAAATAGAAGCCTTTTTCATTAATGAAGGTTGAAATTACATCGAACTAAAAAAATAAAGTTTAGAGACTGGAAAAAGCAAAAAACAAAGAAATCCTATCAGATAACTAATTAGCGACCTCAGGTGGCCCAGAGGTTGATGGCCCTTTCCCCTTATCGGCATCAACAGGAGCACGGCCCTCGGCAGGGGTGATCGCTGTCGCCTCAACAAGAGAAACGTCAGCAGGGGTCGCCTGAGGAACAGGATCAGAGCCTTCAACAGCTGGGGCAGGGTCCTCATCTACGACTGGCCTCGGCCCTGGGTCATGCTCGTCAAAAAGGGGAGATGCAACATCAACTGCAGAAAAAAAGGCATTAGACGAGGGAAACAAAAGAATTCAGAAAAATATAGGAGAGAAAGGAAAAACCTTACCAAAGCAAGCCTCTGACTAGCCTGAAGGGCCAATTGCTCTGACCCTACTTCCCTTTGGCGATCAGCCGGGAGGACAGCTCTCTCGAGCAGAGTCGGGGCCAGCTAGGAGGAAATTGCCACAGAGGCCCCCTCGGGCAGCGCGGACACCGGGACTAAGGCCTGCCCGGCCTTCGTCCTCGCCTCTGCCCTCCTTTTCTCCTCCTCCTTCTCACTCTCTCTTTTCTTCCTCTCCTCTACCCTCCTCTTCTCTTCCATCTTCTTCCTCTCTTCTTCCTTTTTCTTCTCTCTCTCTCTCACCTGCTCCTCTTCCTTCCTCTTCCTCTCCTGCTCCTGAGCAGAGGATCGGGAACCAGTAGCCACAGCCCCAGAGACAGATTTTTGCTTCTTTGACCTCTGTGCAAGAAGCACGTGGTCCTCGTCATCATCATCCCTGATCAAGTTCTTCCTTGGAGGAACCATCTCCTCGCTCGAACTACTAAAAGTGCTCAACGACCCTCGAGCTTCATAAACCTCCCTACGATCAAAGGAACTGCTACTGCTAGAGCTCTCTCCCGGCAAATCATCTACAGCTCATACAATGTCACTCTATGAGCTGCTTTCTTCCTCGTCCAACTGGATAGGACCTGCAGCAGTCTTTTTGAATAAGTCGAACTCTGGGATACTGTCCACAGGCCTTGCTATGAAGCTAGAGCCAACGTTCTTATACTCGAGCAAAAAAATAGCAGATCTGGGGTGCTCGTCATCACCCAAAGGCTCCCTGATATTCCAAGCCTTTATCAATTCTGAAAGTCGAACCTCGCTAAGAGCAGATTCCAAGTTCTATGACCTCGCTACAAAAGAAGAACAGAGAAGAGTTAGAAAGATCACAAATCAACAAAAGTCGAAACAACAGTACAATGTCTACTTATGTATTCCTCCCCATAAAAGGGAACGGAGAACCCCTCAGACCTCGACCCTTCAAATTGGGGAGAAAACTGCCAATTTCTAACAAGGAAACCTTCTTGCTAGTAGTCCTTATGGGAATCAGGTATATTTACTACCAATACCCTGTCAGGGCTCCTAGCTTTGAGGTAAAGGGCACCAGAACTAGTTCGAGAAAAGGAGTAGCAAAAACAGACCTCGGCGAGTCCTAACCTAGTTCCATGCAATTGATTTATCCTATGTACGCCATTTACTATTTTCCACATATTGGGAGAGCATTGTGCAGGAACAATATTAAAATAGCCAAAAAAATGCAAAAATAAATCATTAGGAGGAAAAGTGAGTCCCCTTGGGAAAGCAACAAGACGTGGATCCAGTGGGCATCATCTATATCTCTAACGTTTTTAGGAGGGGAGGCACAACACTCAATATCTACCCACTCAGGGACATTGTAAAACTTCCTAAATTCATAGATTGACCTATTTCCAATCTTCGCCATTGGAGAACCCTAGAAAAGCTACAAACTCAAAGAGAAAGCACAGAGAAAAAGTACAGGAAACTTACAAGATAGAAGACCAATTCGAACGATGAAGAAGCATGAGCCCAAGCGACAAGAAAAGCAACGAGAATGGAGATTGAGAGAAGACGGTACGAAGTGATAGAACTCACAAGGAATGAGAAAGTGCTGGAAAAATTGGAACGACGATAGAAAAGTGCCTAACCCAAGAAACCTTCAAATTTTGCTAATCATAGTGCACAAGATACGAAGCGGGTGCCGCCAAAATCAGCTTCACAGTTTCCGAAGAATTGCAAAAAAGCCATTATGGCTAATCATTTAAATTTATTGAGCCCATGTTGTGGGTACCCAGAATTAATACCATGGGCCTAGACGAGTAGCCCAGTTCTGGCGGCCCAAAGTCTAGGCCCCCCACCTCTTATTTTGATTCAGTCTCTTCCCACGTTCCCCTGAAAGGGAAGTTATATGAAGGATGGAAGACGTGGGGGAACCCATCACCCCCACTCACCTAAATGTATATGTATATATTAAACCCTAGGTCCGGGGCAAAAGGACAAGTTGTATTCTCTGTAACCACTCTCCGGAGTATATAGAAATAATATCGACTGCACCTCCGTGGACGTAGGCACATCTTTGCTGAACCACGTACATCATTTGTTGTGTGATTGCCATTTTTCACTCCTTGTTCTTCCTTGGTAATTGCCTCTCTTGTATTTATTTGTGTTGCATAATAATTGTCACCACAATCATTAATCTACCCATTTGATTTTCTCAATCTAACTACATCATCTACACAAATTAAGGAACCAAAATCCACATATTCTTATCATCTCTACAGATTTTTAAATTTTAATCATGAAATCCCCAAATTTAAATATAGAACTAACCCTAACATATTATTCAATCCACGCCTTTTATAATATGAATAGGAAAATGCAATTAATCAAATGCAAGTTAAACCACTTGCCTTAGGTTTGTAGAATCAGATTCTTTGATGAAGAAGATAGGTTGATTCAATGGTCTCCTCTCTTGTTCTTGGATTAATTTCCCAAAATCTCCTCTAGTTGCTCTCTTATTTGGTTCTCCTCAATTTAGTCTTCTAAAATGAATTAAAGTTCCCTCACCCTTTCACAATTAAGGTTATTAACTCTAATCCAATTTTTGGGCTTATGGGCCTTCTAAAAAGGGCCCAAACACTTATTTGGGAGTTCCAATGTGTCTAGAAAAATTCTGAAACCCATTTTATACCTATGACCACTCTTTTCCAAACAGGGGATCGATCGATCAAGGATGATGATGATGATGATGATGTTGTTGATGGATGAGTGCGGCTCACGATGAGAGATTGCAGACGAAACCAATATTTTTGACAAGAGAGACAAATATCCAGTTTAACAGATAGATAGAGAGTAGGGAAAACAAAAGGTTGTAGAGGTATAATATATTAGAGGTATAATCATCAGCAAATTCAAGGGAACGTGTGACTTTTGACTTTACGGAGAGAGAGAGAGGGAGAGAGAGAGAGAGAGATGCAAACCCTGTGTATTGAAGCATTTATGATGATAAAACCCACATTAAACTCTAATACCATCGTATTAGATGTATAATAAGGATTTTATTACAACACTGCATTTCTTAAGGCATTTTATTACAACAACAATATTTTACAACATGAATTTTTGGTCATTTTATTACATCAATCTTTTCTTGTCACTAATTTGAGGGAATTTTTTCATACCACCAATTTTTTAAACTTCTATCACCTTTGTGCATCCTTTTTGCCCATTATATTTTTTTCCAAAACCACCCAAACCATTTTTCATGAAAAAGTACAAAATTTAAAAATTGTTTCAAAATTTATTAACATTAAAAATAGTTTTTTTTAAACGGTCTTAAAACGATTTTGTTAAAAAAAATATAAAAATAAATAAAAAATAGTTTTTTAAATTTTTTATGTAAAAAATAGCTTTTAACTTGTTTTAAAAACAAATCATTTATATATAAAGATGGTTAAAAACAATTTTACTCTCTTTAAAAATAATTTTAATATCAATATCTATATTTTCATATTAATATTAACATTAAAAACAATTTTAATATTAAAAATGATTTTAAATTAAAAAAGACTATATGTTATTCAAAAATAGTTGGGTAATTTCTAATAATGCAGTTTTATAGCTCGGTTTTGTTCTATTGATAGAAATTGCATGAATGATTAATGGGTAATTTCTAAAAAAAATTAAGGATTTAATTGTCTCAAGTGAAACATTTGGGCTAAGCTACATTTAGAAGCAATATATATTGTAGATATACTAAATATCCCCTTGCCAATAACATTATTAAAAAATTAAATAAATAAGTAAATAAATACTTTTTTTATATGTCTACTACAAATTAGTGGTTCTCTTATAAAAAAAATACACATAAAGTTCATATAAATAGAGTATAGCTTCATGAAAATGCATTTAAAAGATGACAATTAATAATTTAAGCCTCAACAACACTATTTATTTATCACAAAAATCATACATTTCTTACAAAACTTATGTGCATTTAATGCAAAATGGACATGGGAGAGAAATTGGATGGTGGAAGAAATAAAAAAAATCTCGATAAGGTATTTGATAAAAAACATAAAAAGGACGAAAAAAATTTCGTAGCCAAATTTTCTAAGATAAAATCTCATCATTTGCATGGTAGAAAAAAAATATTAAAATGAATGGGTTAATTTAGCTTAATTCATTCAAAATGTGCCTTCAAAGATTTCATATAGGGGGATTTGAGAAAATAAAAGTTAAAATACGCAAATTTTGAATCTCAACCACGTTGTACATTTTGGGCAAATGATTTTTTTCTGAACGAGAATACATATAATCAAAATACACCAAAAGTCAGGCAAATAGACAATAACAAATGTTGGCCATCAAAATACCCAAAATTAAATTAATGGTGTATATATATCAAGGTTCTAAAAAACGTGGGGCGTGATCGAGGCGTGGAGGCCAAGTCTTAAGCCTTAGAAGCCTAGGCGGGCCTTATGCGTAAAAAGGCGTGAAAAGGCGTTTAGGCCTTCTTAATATATTTTAATATTTTTTAACCATAACAAGGCTATTAAAATATTAAAATTGTACATATAATAAAAATATGTCTGAATATATGCAAATTAAAATACTATTTGATTATTTTGGATGAGATAATGGTCCGGTTAGTAAAAAAATTCTTTAAACGGTGATATCGTTTCGCTAAAGTATTGTTGTTTTTAGAAAAAAAATGCGTCTTAAGGGTTTTACCAAGAATAAGTATAAAAAAAATTTAAGGCAGGGTGTTTCTCCCAAGCCTCAAGTCTAGGAGGATTTTTTTTAGAACAGTGATATATATATATATATATAGAGAGAGAGAGAGAGAGAGGGAAGGGGGGGCTCTCTCCTACAACACACCATATATCACACCTAGTTCTAGGATCTAAGAAACCTTTTTTTCAAAATTTTTATTTTTTATTGAAATTAACTTTTTAGTCGATATGTGTTCAAAAAATTAGGTCAAAATACATTTTTTAGCTATTTTTTAAAAAATTACGAAATTCTGTTGGGGCAGACTCTTATAAATAAGGTATTTTTGGCAGTTTTTGTTTGATTTCTAAAAAGCAGCTAAAAATTATATTTTGATCTAATTTTTTAAATATGTGTTGACTAGAAGGTTAACTCCAAGTATAAAAAAAAAAAAAAAAAAAATTGGGCCTAAAACTAGATGTGATGCATAAGTGATCTCTCTCACATGTCCACAAAAATTCAACCTCCTAAGAAAAGTAAACGTACCTCCCCTCATTTAAAGTCCCACTTTGTACAATATATCAATAAATTTTAGGATAAATTACATCAAACTCCCCATAACTATCTCATATTTATGGGTAGGGGTGGAAGCGGTACGGGATTTTACCGTACCATGCCGTACCATTTTGATCCGGAAAAAAATGGTTTGGGTTTCATATATTAAAATACTAGAAACTCGTCTTACTGAAACCGAAATTAACGCAAAAAAGTTGGTTGGTTTTGGTTTTAATATTTAAAAAACCGATTTACCAAAATTACCGTACCGAATTTACAGAAACCAAAAAAAATCGTACCGAAATTACCATACTGAATTTACCAAAACCGAAAAAAATCATACCAAAATTACCGTACCATACCGAATTTACAAAAATTACCGTACCAAATTTATCGAAACCAGAAAAAATTTGGTTTTGGTTTTGGATTTAATATTTAAAAAAGTTGGTTGGTTTTGTTTTTGGTTTTGATTTTTTGTGGCTTTTAGTGCTGTTTATCGAAACCAGAAACTAGAAAAAATCAGAATTTACCGAAACCAGAAAAAAACAGAATTTATCGAAACCAGAAAAAATCGAAATTACCAAAAAAATCGAAATACCGACCGGTTTGATTTTGGTATTGATTTTGATGTACCGGGTGGTAAACTGGTACGGTTTGATTTTACCATCCAGAGTTTGGTTTTGGTATTGCTATCTACTATTTGCCGACCAAACCGTACCGCTTACACCCCTATTTATGGGTTACCCTCTTAATTAAAATACGTGATAAACTCATCATTTAAACTATGAATCCATTATAAATAAAGTCAAAAACCAATTTCACATATTTTTTTCGGTCAAAATGGACAAAAATACCCTTAATATAAAATACCCACCCCCTCTCAAGTTGAGATAGTTGGGAGGGGTCCGGTGTAATTTTCCCTAAATTTTTATTTTCTAATTGAAAACCAAATTTAGAGAAAAATTAAAAAGTAATCCTAGAGTTTGGTGTCCTTCTCAATTTTAGACTCGATGTTTAAAATGTTAAAATGCTAACCTTAAAATTTAAAAATATATATAAATTTACCCACCGTCATATCTCTATTAGAAAATTTACTGTAAATGCTAACATAGCTTCCCATGTGGCAAATTTAAGTTATCAAATAAGATTGTGCCATATGACCCATCAAGACACCATCTCATTCAAACAAAATTAAGAAAGAAAAAAATTTAAAAAGTCATGTTTCTTGAATCAAACCCACACTTTATATTTAACCCACCCCCTTTCTTCGATCTACACAAACCGCAATCAAACCCACCCACCCTTCTATGATATATACCACCGTCACCACTATCGTCCACTGCCTTTCACGCTCTCTCTTCTCTATATTTTCTCTTTGTTTATTCCTTAAAATTGTAAAAACATGGGTGCATTGTGTTATGTGTACACACACACAAATCTCATTTTGATTTTTTATGAGATATGTTCTTCTGTTTGATTTATTGATATCATTTTATCTTCTTGATTTACAAAAATGATTTATTTTTATTTGCTCAAAAAAAGATGAACCAAATCGTTTTTAATACCATTATAAATCCAACGAGTTTGTTTTTAAGTTACGGCGTATTGTTTTTTATTTTTGTCTAACAGAAATTGATGTTTTTTTTCCATTTGGAATTAAATCGTTTGATCAAATATTAATAAAATAGTTTTATGTCGGGATCCTAAGTGTTTAGTACTATTTATAATGATTTATTTGTCACCACTCCCATGTTTTTTTTTTTTTAGTTGTTGGTCCTACATGGGACAAGTGTCATTCTCTAAAAAAAAGAAGGATGGGTGGTTACAGGAAAGTTATAAAAGGTTTTAGCTGGTTATGGGACCTTTTACAATTCTAAAAACGCGTGGGAATGGAGACTAAATACATCTTTGTAGATGGGACTAAAGCCAAAAAAACTACTTTATGTTTCCATTTAGATCCGTATTGGCTCAATGGATTTCGTGGTTTAATTCATTTTAGTCAAAACGGGGAGTTAAAATGATGATTTGTTATTTGAATCACTCTAAATGGATGTGGATGTGATGGTGATTTGTAAAAAAATCATCGATTGGGATGGACCAGTGGTGTGCTACAGTGGTTGGTGGTGGTTGGTAGCGATGATTTTTAAATTTATACATTGATTGGGATACCACTGTTATAACACCCCATGTTTGCAAACATTTAATTTAATTATAAATTTTTTAGTATTTTATCATATGGATCAGTTACATGGAGTATGCTTTTCCATTCGAATCTATTATATGCACTATTATCATTCGAGTTTAATTCCTTAAGGTCTCTCCTAATAATTTCTTCCCACGATAGCTTAGGGCGACCTCTTTTTCTTTTACCCTCTATTTTGCATCTTTATCTATAAGAGTATTTAATTAATTAAATGCTTACTTAATTAATTTTTTTTGCTCTACCATTGTCGGTGCCCAAGTCCAGATGTGAAATGAGGTAGGTTAGTGTCAGTTTGACAGCCGACTGTAATATTTATGTCAAATCTTGTGATGGATTCTCTTATTAAAAGAAGAAACGTAAATAAAATTAACATACATAAAATCAGATTTGGTACGTGGAATTTAGGCACACTAACTGGAAAGTGTAAAGAACTTATGGATACTTTAAAACGGAGGAAAATCAACATACCGTGTTTGCAAGAAACTAAATGGAAGGGGGAAAAGACTAGAGAGATATGAGAAGGGTATAAAGTATTTTACTCGGGAGGTATAGATAATCGTAGAAATGGGTATTGGGCATATAGGTTGGATAACCCATTTGGACAAGTTTAGAGTAGTTTAAGTGAGGTTTTGCGGACTATAAACTTGAGGATTTATATGTTCAATGCAAGTGTTCTAATCTAATAAAACTAGAGGGGGTGAATTTGTTTAAACATAATTATGCTCAATTCTTACCAATTTTCTTTTTAATTTTATCAAATCGATCACATATAACAACTAGTTGAGATTGTGTTAGGAATGAGGATCAACAAATCAAAGAGTGATTTAGGAAATCTAGGTCAAATACACTAGATGTATAACCCTAATTTTAATTTTGGAGATTAAGTTAGATTTATGTGAGATATAAGTGTAGTGTGTGATCTAAGTGAAGAATACAACATTTAAAAAATCCATCACTCATATTTTATGAGGAAAAAACACCCATCAATGGGTACAAAATCTCGAGCACTTTAATCTCTTATTGAAATTGAAAAGGTTTTATACAATGCAAGAAAGTATGTCTTGCTCGTGCACTCATGGAAATTTACCTATAAACATCAAACTTTCCCCCATTGATAATAAGATATCCATCCTAAGCCCCATAAGATGAACGAGGAATTACATTATCTTCCTTAAAGTTTCATCATGCCTTGAGCTCTCAATAGCTAGATATACCTCTCTTTTTAGATCTAGGAGTGTTTATCACCAATTTATATGTATAATGGTTTAGAATGAACTTCGACTAAGTGGATGTTATTCAAATCATTCTCAATTTCCTCTCAATCCATAGATGAAGTATATATCTAGGTTTTTCACTCAATTTTGAGGGAACGCTTAAAACTAAATAGACAAAAAAAAATCTCCCAGCCTCGAAAATAATCTCTGAGATATAGAGGGGTACTGAAGATTTCATATATTTTAAAAAGGGGGAGAAAAGAACTATTTATAGGAATTTTTGAAAATTTATCTCCATCAAGCTTATGGTTAAAATTGCCACCGTACGCATGAGTTTATGCACTGTAAAAATGACATACATAAAACATGTTGTAGTGCGCACGGGAGAAAATAATGCCGAGCGCTTGATTTTTAGGCATTGTCCCAATACAAGCCTGAAATTGTGCAGGTCATGCACACGGGTATAAAAAGGGACCATGCGAACGGTTTGAAGTAGTTTTGAAAAATACTACAAACAAAAGCACTTCGAAAACATTTGGTCATTTCTAGGGGTGTGCAAAAAAACCGACTGAACCGAAAACCGAACCGAACCGAAATCGGCGGTTTTTTTTAGCCCGGTTCAATTTGCGGTTTAAGGATTTAAAAAACCGACAATATCGGTTCGGTTGTCGGTTTAGACAAAGAAAAACCGATTCGAACCGAACCGAACCGACATCAATATTATATATTAAAAAACCCTTAAATATCTTTTATTTTTATATCCAAACACCATTAACCAACCTCCAAAACCGACCAAAACCGAAAACCGACCTACAAAAAACCGACCAAAACTGAAAATCGATTAAAACCGAACCGAAACCGAACCGAACCGAACCGAAATCGATGTGAACCGAAATCGGCGGTTTTTTTCATCGTCGGTTCGGTTTCGGTCTGATTTTTTCCAAAACCGAACCGATCGGTTCGGTCTGAATTGCGGTCCAAAACCGAACCGAACCGACCCGTGCACACCCCTAGTCATTTACGAAATGTATACACAACACATTTTAAATTCAAAAACACTTGCTTAGCTCATAAAAACACATTTTGATAAAAATGTGTGCACGAGTGTTTGTGTGTACGTGTGTGCGCGCGCGCACACACGTAATCAACGACGTTCAATTGCAAAACCAAAGGGATATACCTTCAAATCAGTAACGAAAGTCTTTGTAGTAGATATGCCTTGTGTATCTTCCAAATTTAGATGTTCATGTAGTCTAGATGACCAAGACTCACTCTTTACTTAAGCGTCTGACTACAATTTAATTTTATGTAGATTGAATGACTCATGACTCAATGCTTCCACATAGAATTTAGCCAACTTATACAAAATTACAAAATAATACATTTTCAATCTCCCCATTTGGTAATTATGTGTCAAAACCGCAAGAATTTCTTGATTACTCTTACTAAACCCACTCCACATAAAGAATCCAAAGACCAACAAGACATCAAAAGTAAAGGTTGAAATCTGAAAATGAGTCGCATCAATTATGACCATTATTTCACTGACTTGGTTTGTTTGTGTGTTTTTATTATGTGCGAGCATGCCAAACAAGTTTATGGTATTTGCAAATAATTGATTATCTTGTCCCTATAATAATCAAAGGATTGTGCACTGTTCGATGCTTCAATTAGTAAGGCTTATGTTCCACGTTGAGGAGACTTAATAGTAAGTGCTAAAAAAAATAATCAGCCAGAAACTAAGGAAAATATGTAAAGTGCTAAAAATGAAGGTAAATGAAGGTTTAAACTAAATAAAGTAGTTAAGTACGATAAATAAACTAAAAGAAAAATAGTTTACATTAAGAAATGTAATGTAAATTACACAAAAGAAATTAAAAATTGGTTTAATGTAAACCCAAGTAGACTTTTCATAAAAAAAAATAAAGAGAATTACAGTAAATCTACTTTAAAAACTACTTTAAAGAAGAAGAAAACTGTAAAAAAAAAAATTAAAAAAAGAAGAAAAAGAGGAAAAAAAGTTTAAACGAGTAAATATCATTTTTAATTGAGGGAATCCTCTTTTCCTTCATCCTTTAAGTGTTTATTTAAAGAGTCACTTTCCATGAAACTGCTATTTGTAATTGTTGGGTGGTTACCCATTTAAATGTACCTGTTTAGGTGCACTCTCATTAAGGTATTAACAAGTGTCAATTGTTTGTGTAGTGGTTTGTGTTAAAAGGGTCTATTACGTTCTCGATTGTAATTACCGATTTGTATATCCATGTGGCTTCACTCAATTAGTCGATAAATATGTGGTGTAAAAATACCCCTCGCACTAATTGATTTTTTGAGAAAAATTAATTATGGGTTGTTGATCTTCGCACTCTTCGTTCCCATGTTTCATCATCTTTAGTTTGTGGTAAATGGTGTTTCAAAAATCCTTTTGGAGGTTAAAAGATCTATATCATTAATCTATTAGTCTTTTTGGTCTTTCATTTGAGTTTTTTATCCCTTCTCCTTCCATCCTCTTTTTGTTAAGAATGGTTTTTGAAGAAAAAAATAATGTCCCTCCCAAGAGAAATTTTGACCCTGGATCATCTTCAAACCCTGTCAATGACAATGTTGATCCTTTGGTGGTTATTTTTATTGTGTACAACCATTCATATGATGAAAAATGAGCTAATATTGTAAACTGGGGTACTTGGAATCGTCAATCTTATTGAACATGCTCCCATCCCAGACATTGGTGTTCTTCCTCCACCTATTTTGGGTGGATTTTTTGCAAATGATATTAAAGATACTGATCGATCTTCAAAAAATTATCCAAGCCTTCTAAATATTATGATGAACCATATCAATTTAGGCTCTTCGACAGTTGGACTTTCTAAATCTTCCCTCTTCCTCTTTACTGTGAAGATCGTGTTCTTCTTACTAAATTTAATGAGCCTCAAGTTGATGATATAGAGATTGTGGATGGAGTTTAGAGTGTTGAGATCTATGATGAACATATAGCTGAAGATGAAGAAGTTAAGCCTAGCCTCAAAAAGCCTATTTACCCAAGTCATTATCCTACCTTAGTCCATAGTTGGTCTTTACCAACTCCTCCTCTTGATGACAGAAGTGTTGGTTATATTCTCATCCGCCCCCGATTTCCCTTTAAATATCTACCATAAGTGAATATCCCTCCTTCACTCATGATCTTAGTGGAGATTATGCTTGATCAAGGATAATTAAACCCCACTTTCTTTTTTTATCAGGTACAATTGAATACCTAAACCTTTTGTTGGCCTTACATTGTACCACTTAGGTATAGAAATAATTATTCTTTTTACCACACTTTCATCCAGCCCTTATACCATTCCATCTTTAATGCTATGTAGACCTCTTTCATCCTCTATGAAAATAGTTTTACCTTGGGTTCCTTAGAAACTTTGGTAACTGAGTCCATTTAGTCTATCGATTCCCTATCTGAATTGATAGTCTTCCCACACATATCAACACAAGATTCGATACGTGATTTGGAGCGATATATTTAAGATGGATTAGGAATTGGTCATTATTTTTTTAGGCACCCTTCCTCTGCCATTGATGTTGTTAACGATTTTGAAGTCTTGGATGTCTTTTCTCACCTTCCTCCTTCTATTATATTGAAAACACAAGCCCAACATAATTTTCCCTGGCCATCTATGGCCTTGGAAATTTAAAAATATGTCCTCACATTCCCAAAACTCACACTTACTCTTTCTTTCAAATCTATCCCTCCTTTAGTAGCGGGGTAGGCCAACTTTCTGCGAAATTAAAAGACTATGAGGTTCTTATGATTACCTCCGTACTACTTCTCATAAGGTTTTGGAGGAGTAAAAATAGTTCGAAAGAGTTTTTTGAATGGTTAAGGTGATCTAAAAGACTTGCGTTTGAAATTTCTTTCATCAGACAACATCCCTCTCAAATTTAGGTAAGTGAGGTGGGGCTTGGAGGCTATGGGAGATTAAATATAGAGAAGAATCTTTAGAGATCAAGGAAATAAAAAGGAGTAATAATTCTACACCAAATTGTAATCATTCTCTAACAAAGCAATATCTTTTCTATGTAGTATTTTTTATTAAACTATTGTGTATTATGTTGCATGTGATTGATATGTTTGAATTCGAGAGATAATATTATAGTTTAAAATATGAAATTTGGACATTGATATATTTTTTTATATATGGGTTTTTAATTGGAGTCAAATGCGGGAGACCAGATTTTTATGATCAAATGGATGATTACTTTAATTATTTATCACTTATTAAATCCTAATGATATTGATGAGTTAATTACGTACAAATTATGTTGGCAAAACAAATTTATGTTATAAGGATGTTAAACCATTTTAGAATCCATATTATAGTATTTGAATTTTTCATCACGTATTATGCTGAATTATATGGTAATTCTTCATAAAAACAGATGGAATTTATGATTTAGATTTTTAAAAATGGTGTAATCTAATCGTAAATATTTATATGAATGTTGGAAACTGGTCAAGAATGAATAAATATTATATTGGATTTTAATTTAGGGTTGGTTTTCATAAAAAATTGAAATTTGGTATTTTTGGATTGTTGTCAGACCCCATCGATCGGACTTGGGGGTTCCCAATAAAATATTGAGATTGCTTATGGGTTGTCCAAGTGGGTTTTTAAGTTATGTTAAGATATATTTTAGATTAATAGTTAATGGATTGTGGGACGTAAATGATGAACAATGTAAACTAAAAAGATGATTGGGCATTAGTTGGTTTGCCTAAATGACGTTAGTAATTTACAAATGAGAATTTATGTATAGATCCTGTTAAAAGTTGAATGGGGACCATTTGGTCAATTAATTTAATTAGGGAACATTTTATTCCTCGTGAGAGGATAGGGTCATTTTGGGACTTTAATTTACAGTTAAAGGTCGTTGAGTGGTAAGTTAGCACCCATGGGTAGATATTGTGAATATATGGATAACTTGTTCTTTTTAGATTGTGTGTATCTACATGTATGCTTTTATGTATGTGAACATACATGTGTGCGTGTATAGGCTATTGGTGAATCTACTACTGGGGATTTGATAGGACCCTTACATTCATATTGCGATTAAAATACCCGAGTTGATGACATCAATTCACAATAAGCCTCTTATGTAAGTGGGGTTGCAGTAAAAAAATGGTTTGTTGATATAGATTAAAATCAAAAAATAATAATCTCGAACTCTCCTAATCTCATACGTTAAAGTAAGTCTAACATTAACTACCCATATCACATACAACGTCGTCCTCATCAGTCTTATTCTCTTATATTAACTATATAAAGTGAAAATCTGTAGTTCTTACGATATCTATCGCAACCCTATACCCATCACAAGTAAACACACATACACACACACAAACACACAGACACACACACACACACACACACATATATATATATATACTCTTGACCCATCTCATATAACATTGATCATCCTGATAGCCTTCACATAAAACGTATGGCATCCTAATAACCCACACATAAAATGTCTCACAAATGTCAACCCCTACACTTCTGGGGATCTCTCGTGCCTCTACTAGTTTTAACTACTAGAAGTTCCCTCACTTAAAGTCTTCAAAAACACATACGATGAAATCACTATGCCATCACATTAACTCTGTAATCACAAATAAACATCTATATAGAAGGATCTAGCTGCATGGTCCCAATTTGAGAAATATCGGTCTCAACAAGCACGATCAGGATAATATTTAGTTTATTCTTTAGGTTCGGTGGTTCATTATAGTTTATATTATTATTTTATTACATCAAGCTTCATATAAAATGATTCATTATAATTGGAAGTGTGAATTTCCGCTTAGATTAATGAGTTGTCATGATGCTATAATGGGATTCGTGATGGGTGGAGGTATGCCCACTTGGTTGGTATTTATGCACTTATGTTTTGGAATCCCTAGATGGGATATATTTGGTAAGTTAAGGCATTACATTGGGAATGGGTATACCTTAAGGTAGGGTAATAGTGGAGTACTTAGATAGCATACTCTCTCATCGATAGATAATATGAGATATCTAGTTACTGTTAGATTAAAGTGTTAAGATTTGATACTCTAGGATACAAGGGGTTGAGTTAATTATAATATCTCGGGATATAGGTAGTTATGTTTAAAGAAGTTCTTTGGATGATATGATTTAGGTCTATAATCGAGGTCCAATTCTCTTTATGACTAACAAATTTATACGGGAGTGTAGTGGGGGTTCCTTTTTCCATGTCCCACTAATAGGGTCTAGTGTTAGTTGGGAATTAAATATGCTTTGCTGTTGTGACAATCAATTTAGTATAGATATTGATAGTGGTTAAGAGAGTTAATTGACTATAGGTGAGTAGAGGTTTGGTGGTCGGTGTTCTAATATGAGTTAGGTTATGGTAATACTTATTGCTCGTATAGGAGTAGGATTTCTTTCCGGTTGAGGTACTTAATGGTTAGTGCTTGACTTAGGGTCGCAAGCTATCATTGAATTGAGACTTTATAATTTATAACGATACTTTATATTTAGGATAACTTGATATATTATCTACAAGTTGTTGTTTATGCATTTGGAGATTTACATGTGTATCTCGAGGATTACATATATTTAATATGCTCTATTCTTATCACTATTGGGTTAAGTAAAATATTTCCTCCAAGAGGGTTTAACCCACTTTTGTTGATTAATATTCTCATATTCTGTTGTGGGGACCTACTGATATGTTTACTATTTTTGAGTCCTTAGCAAGGGCCGCGACTGAGGATTTACATAATGTTGTATTCTTTCATTCCAGTTGTTTAGTGATATAGTTTCTATTCACTGATTTTAGTTATTCAATTTGTACTCAGAGATATTTTAGATATATAATTTGTATCAATCATTTTTATTTATTCTTACATTGTATAGCTGTAGATATTTAGGGTTTTTTATTAGCATATTCATATGGTTTTAGTTTATCCATATTTCGTTGTCCTCTTATGTTATTCCACATGATTATAATATTATTAATTGTTTGACTCACTCAAATTTAAGTTTTAAAAATAATCACCCTAAATATGGAATTTATGGGGGTGTCGCAATGGTTGGGTTAGAGATGGGATGTGGTTGTGGTGTTGTAGGGGATATGGTGTGTTGGAGATGGGATGCAATGGTCTTTGGAGCTGGATTTAAATAGAGAATGCGGTAGTGGGTGGCGGTGGTGTTAATGGTACGAGGCAATGGTGGTTGCTAATTGTTAAACTTAATTCTTTTTTAGAATGAGAAACCAAATTAATCTATAGTAACTCAATAGTTTAATTTTTTGTCTTTTATTTTTTTTAAATTTTGTAATTTTTAATCGTAAAATGGAAAAATTATTATGTGTATGACTAAGATGCCATGTCATCATTTTCATTAACCTTTCCAATGGAGATCTCATAGTGGATTATTATTAAATCAAATTTTAAATTTTAGGGTTAACTTTGCAACTTTTGAAACATTTGGTGTAAAATTAAAAATCAACTCAAACTATAAGGTTAATATTGAATTTTTCCCCAAAAAATAAAAGGGTGACCACCAGTGTGAATAAATAAGTATAAGATAATAAAAAAGTAGTTAAAAATCAATTTTTCCAAATTACATAACTTAAAAGTTCATAGTTAATGGATTTTAACAAAGTAGTGGATACTATTTAAAGAGGGGAAATCGTGGAGTTTAACTAGTGGTTACATTTAGAGGGAAATATCGAAAACATTAGACATATAGAGATAGTATTGTTACACTTCCAATTTTTTCACACCCGGATGATCAGGTTGGACTATATCATTATAAGCATCAATGTAAATTAAAAAAATGACAATAAATAAAAACCATCCACAAAATAGAACTTAATAAAGGAAGACAATAACAATAACTGAACTGAGACAAAATTGAAACTTCAATAAATCTGAATCCACTATATAAATATCTTGTATACAAATTTATCAACTGAAAATAAAGATAAAATTGTAACCAACTCGGATCAAAGCTCCTAAATATAAATGGCTACCATAATAAATCATCAACTCCTCCTCTAAGGATGAGAAGTTGAATCTCCACAATCTGCAAGTCTGAACGCTCAACCCTACTAAACATGTATATAACAATAATAATACATATGGAGGGAAAGGATTTATAGATTTGGGTCCTAACTTCAAGAAATAACTTGTAGTGTTAAAATAGTAATAATCGTGTGACTCATTTATGATAAACATGACATTCCATCGACATTCACAAAAGTAAATACCTCACAACTCATCTAAGTTAAATACTACGAGTATGTCCCAACCCAAGGAATAAATAAACTAAAAGTCTCTATCTCTATACTAATAAGTACTATCACATAACGAATAAATATCATGTAATGCAACTAACTAGTCAAGTAGAAAACACTCCAATACCCATGAATATACTCTCATTAAGATCTTCACGGTCTTATAGACGTCACACTATCTATGTCTTCACATCTTTTAATTAAACGTGTTTGTCACTGAACTACCACGGATATATACAATACGATCCCGAATTAACCCCCACTCATATCACCTGTATAATAAGATGTAAATTATCTCATAACAAATTTACATAAATGTGACATAAGTATTTAAATAAAAATGTCCATCATTGTACTAAATATCATATACAAGTATATGAGTATTATAATAACCACATCAAGGAATCTACCTTTGGGGGACCTTCATGTTCTTATATTGGTAAATCTGTAAGGGCTCCTCGCCTAACAGATTTGAAAATAAAAACACATAAATAATAATGGGAAATCACTATGCAATAACACCATTGGGTAGTTCCATACTAAAACTCGACTCATGGATCGAATCACTCGCCTTTCTCACCAAGAATCATAAACCGGCTGAATGTATAATTTACATATATCATCATACAATCCTACACCACTAGATATAACGCAACTCGCCAAATGGATCAAGTTTCCACGTTCCACCTCACAAAATGGTTATCAACAGAATGTGAAATATTTACCTCCACAAAATCTTGCATAAACATCCAGGTGTGCGGTACAAGGTCACAACCACATGAATCCAATGCCCCGACCGATATATTCACCACAAGTAACATTCATGTTCACATAGTCAAACAATTTATATATATATATATATATATATATATATATATATACATGTGTGTGTATGTGTGTGCACAATTATATAAACACGAGCTATTAAATACTCTCGAGCATACCAAAATCATCCCAATCCTCGAATGCTAGACTGTCCAATAAATTCTTAGGTTTATCGTCTCTCAAACCTTAACTAAACCTATCTGTATAACGTATTATACATATACCATAAAATAGGATAATGTGTGTGCTCAAGTGTAACCAAAATGTCCCAATCCCCAGTGACAGCCCGCCTATTAAAATAACGGGTAGCCATCCCTCTACCAAAATAAAATGAGAGTCTCATACGGCTCATTCTTGGCATTACTGTCGAAATTCAATTAATTACTAAAGACCTATTAGTTTAATAAGTTGTGATAAATTCTAATCTTCAATTATAATACCAAAACTAAACCATTCACCACAATGCAATTCACAATAAACAATATAAATCACCACACCAATAAAGAATTCTAAATGCGATAATAAATAAAACCAAGTACCAAGTAAACCATTGATTACTTAGAATCCAATACAATTGTCCAAACTGAACTAAATAAAATTGAAAGTAAATAAATTTGATAAAAGGGGAGACATGCCTAACCAATATCTGAAATGGAGCCTAATCTAAGATAACAATGATAGGATCGGATACTCTAGGACCTGCAAGCCTCCACATCCACTGCAGCTACGTAACCCTAGAAGGAAGAATCATGTTGGTCATCCCTGTGGCTAGATGCCTAAAAGTTTTTGAAAATATTTTATGAGAATCAGAGCCCAAAACCTTTGAAAATATTTAGCAAGTGAATAAAATGCAGTAATGAAAATATAAAGCAATTTTACGTATTTAAACTGTTAGCGCACTCTCATGAGATGACCCTCACCCCTCATCTAATGCACGCACCTAACGTGTGCTTCTTACCCCTCCTAGTTACACTACCTCGTCAAACTAGCCTCATCACTAATCTCAATATAACACACTACCCTGTCTCGAGTATATTATTTATCTGTGATTTCTTAGTTAGCTTACCCCTCTACTTAATTAATTCTCAGTTACATCATCACGAACTTATTCTCATAACTTTACTCCAATTATTAACAAACATTCACACTTGTATATAATTATCTTCAACTTTATGTGCGTATATTTGTAGCACATAAAATATATACACATATATCGCTCGCTATATATGTAATCGCAATCCCTCCCAACATTTCCTCAGCGTATGAAAAATCACTAGCATGCTATCAATCTCCAGGAGAATCTACCTCAACCTTACCCAAAATGAAAATGAAAATTGGAGGCGGATATAGTCTTAAGTCCATGGGTCATAACCATACCACATTATTCAACGGAACACCAAAACTCACATAGGGTGGTCGTGCACAGACCTATGACCCAGGAGAAATGGTACTACCTCTGTTGGAATTCTCCAGAGTGACCTCCCATGACGCGCAACCTCTACCGATAACATATCTGCAAGGATGCGTATGTTTTATATAATGTCATGCACATAGATACTATTATTTATATATATACTCACCCTAACCCATATATATATATATATATATACAGGTCGGCTCTAATGCAGACTTAACTTGCGGATTTAACTTGCAGACGGATTTTTTCATATTTTTTAAAAATAGCAAAAAAACTTTTTTCGATTTGATTTTTTTTCGTGGTATTTAAACATTTCAAGGGACCCTTATAAAAAAACTCAGCTCAAAATGAATTGTTTTTCTATTTTTAAAAAATCGGTCAAACATATGTCAGTTTTTAAAACTCTTTAAAGCTGACATATGTTTGACCGATTTTTTAAAAATAGTAAAACATTTCATTTTGCGCTGATTTTTTGTATACGGGTCCCCTAAAATGTTTAAATACCACAGAAAAAAATCAAGTCGAAATTTAATTTTTTGTTATTTTAAAAAAATACACAAAAATCCATCCGCAAGTTAAATCTGTAAGTTGCATCCGCATTAGAGCCCTACTGTATATATATATATATCACATAATCCAGCTAATTCGTGCCTAGCACCCGAAGCCAGAGCCTTAGTGTTCTGAGTCTATTCCCGACTCCCGTACATTTAATTAACCACTAATTAAATTAAGAGAAAAGTAATCTTGGGTCCCCCGCAAATATATTTTAAACACTAAAGGAATTTTGACAAATTTTAAACACTTAGGTCCATTAATTCTCTTCTTGTAGAAGTCCACGCTAGTGGCATAACAAATGGACCTAATAGCAAATTGTCCTTGAATGTTTAAAAATTGTCAAAAAGGGGGCATAAGTGTAAATTTCTCTTAAACTAATAATGATTCTTAACATTCCTGGATCACCCGAACCTTCTCAACCAGTCCAAAACTAATATTCACCCGGTTATTCATCCATATTTCCTTGTTTTATTATTAAGGTGTTAAACATCTCAAACACCCAAATTTACCTCGGGATTATCCCCAATCATTTCCCTCTAATTACTTGTAGACACCACATTCTAGGACCCCCTAAGTCTCTCTTTAGGTCCCTTTCAACTCCCCCATTTCGCTACAAACCCTAGATCATACTCCGAGTACAGATTTAGAGGCCATTGGGCGGTCCCGGGCCCCATTTGACTCGAGTCAACTCTATTGTCAGAATGAAGCTCAATGAATCTTTAAAGGGCTCTGAATCTCCTTTCCAACAGTCCACCCCGTGCACAAATTGGCATAACGGTACGAACGAACGGACCATTTTACTATCAAAAAACGATCTGAAGGCTACCAGGAACTCTCGAGCCCCAATTTGACCCTAATCAACTTCATTGTCAGAATGAAAGCTCTTTGAATCTTCGAAGGTCACTAAAATACCTTTCCAACAGTCCACCCCGTGCATGCAACGGCATAACTATTCGGACGAATGATCTATTTTCTCTCGAAAATTAATCAGGAGGTCACCGGGCGCTCCCGGGTTTTATTTGACCAAGGTCAAATCTTCAGCTCGAATGAGACTGAATGAATCTGTTAAGGGTACTGAATACCCTTTCCAACGGTCCACCCCATATGCGAATTAGCCTTACGGTACGAACGAACGATCTGTTTTACTTCGAGAGGTAACCGGACACTTCCGAGATCCGGTTGACCAAGGTCAACTTTCCGAACCGAGTGAAGCTCTTTGTAATGTCATAGTGCCTCCAATGATCCACCCTATATGTGATTCTGACTTACCGTTCGGATAAACGATCCGTTTTCGTTCGACGATCTCCCGTCCAAAGGATCGACGTGCGCTTCCAAGCCATATTTGACCCAATGTCAACTCCCATGTCCGGTAGCGGTCCAAAGGACTCTTAAAGGTATCTGAATTAACATTTTAATGGTATGATCCGTGCATGATTTGGATCAACGCTATGATTATTTTTCTGGAAAAATCTGCATGAGACTGTCGATTGGCATGTCCATTTCCCTTCTAATCGGCAGTGTGTCTAGGGTTACCTATCGATTGGTAGGTCTGGGAACATGTCGATCGGCACCACCCATGACCCTATAATAGAGGGCATGACCTCACTCCCAAAGCACACCTCAGATCCATTAGCATTGGTGATCTCAGTAATATTCTCTTGCAAACAGCAAAGTTTTCTTATGTAAAATTCCATTCGATCTTAAATTCCCATCATTTTCATACCCAATTTGACAAAATCTCATTCTCTCTCGTCCAACATTCATCTCACATTCAAGGGAGTTCTTCTAAGAGCAAGAGAAAGCTTCAATTCTTCAAAGAAGGTCCAAATACTGCCCTCTCTTATAATTCCTTGTTTTTCCATTAATTACATAAATTCATAATCTAGTCTTACTTTAGTTCTACACATTAACATCTCACATTTTTATTAGTTATATTGCACACACTTTATTTTCTATAAAAAAAATAAACAAAAAGAGGGTTACTCCCATAAATTCCAAACGGGAACATCCATCACACTTTTCAAAAACTAAAACACATTTTCTACACACACACACACATATAATAAAATCCCGTTCGAATATATGGAATAAATCCCACCCTTATATCGCATGCAAACTATGTGGACTTTGATGCCTTTATAGGCTACGTAGGCGTTTCGGATTAAAATTCGAGACTCGAGTTCAATTTTCCAAATTTCTAATTTTCCCAAATTCCCCATTTTCGCATTTATCGTATTCTTGCATTATTATACATATTATGTTTGTGGTCCTTATTAGCGTTTTATCCAACACATATTATCGTTTCATCATAACGATCAATATAATGATAAATGCATAAATCATAGTTTTCATATATTATTCTGAGAACATTCCTATGGATGACCTCACTCTATCTTTTCCATGGTATGATTTGGTTGATTCCGATATCCATTATATATACACGCACACACACTTCACGGAGAAATAAAGAAAAATAATAACACAAGCCCATGAGAGACCGAAAGGGCGGGATAGGTGCCTAACACCTTCCCATTTTGTAATTTAGCCCCCGAACCCTTTGAACTGTTAGTTTCGTAAGCATCAGTTTGTCTTTGATGTCGCTCTCTCGAGGCGACGACATGTTATTTTGCTTGTTTTGTGCAAAATAGGTTGACGACTCCATATCTTCACATTCACCCCACACTGATGACGCGGTCGAAGCACTCCTAGAGAGTACGAGGATACGAGACCCTTTTTTTATTCTCCCCTCATTTTTTTCCCTGCCCCGTGGTAGAGAGTGAGGATAGGAGATAGCCAAATTGAGGATGGCCACAGTGGTGACTCTACTGGGGATTTTTTTCATAAGAGGGTTAGACTCTGTTTGCATGGGTGTTTTGTTTTTCTCTTTTGTGCACATAACTGTATGTTCCCTTTTTTCTCCTCTATTATTTTCTGCACATATATATCTCATGCTTATATCACCACTCACTCACTTGTAGATACTCTCCATGTACATTTCACAATACGTGCACCTAGGATTACTTATATCCACATATTGCATACACCACTTAGAATATCCATGCTTAGGTGTCACTAACACACACTTCCACTTATCATACTTGTATGTATCCATGCTCACTCACACTTGTCACATACCACTTGTAGTTAATCCATGCTTAGGTTCACTACCACACACTCACTTGTAAATAGATACACATCACTCACTCTCACATATCCATGCTTAGTATAATCTTCATGTTCCATGTTAGATTTATACTTGTACATTATTCCTTACTTAGTATAATGCTCATCATGCCAAATAAAGATACTCTCTCCATAATGTAACAATCAAGAATTATGCATTTTTTAGCACTACTTCACCAAAAAGCATGCCAATTGACCAAATTTTGTCCCGTAACTGGGGGGTCACTTCGTGATGGCCACTGATCCAATAGGTTGCAGTTAGACTAAGCGATATGACTTTCATCTTCCATTGGCCAAGTACCTTTCACGTATATCGAACGATGCTCCCGCATCATATCTCTTGAATAAAGTCATGACGGGAGGTATATCGTAGGGAATTCGTTCACCTACATCCAGTATATCGAATTCCCTCTCACACGTACTGTCCCCATATAGTAAGGCAATTCATGTACACTCAAGTATATCAAATGGTTTATCCACATGTACTAATTTCCCTCAAAAGTGAGACGTATATCGTGGAAGTCATGCCAAAAGGGGTAACCCTTTCCAATTAACCCAACAACTGCATACCCTAATACAGGCGTCAAACCTAGGGCACTCATATTTAGTTTGTCGGTTACTGTCTGAAACTCTGTCGATATGATGGGTCGGCATACTGCCCAAATTTTTGCGCGATTTCATCTTTTTTAAAACGGGGCCCTATCCATGAGCCTGGAAACAAGTCCAACCATGTTTTTTTCGTATTTATCAAACCTAATTTTTCCAGGCTCGGCTCCCATCCGGCATTGTTTTAAAACAAGTCCTCATTTTTACCCAAAAATATTTTATCCTCATTGTTTTAAAAAATTGTCAAAAATATTTTCCTTCCTCTTCGAAAAATTATAGTTTTCCCCTTTCTCTTTTAAAAATAAAATTCGAATTTTCTCCTTCTCCGGTTGATCGCATACTCGACCCTTGGCTTGGCTCCCTATTGGCTTCAGTCTTTTGTCAAACCACCCTGAGGATCCGTCAGTTCCCTTGCTACTTATTTAGAGTCTGGAATTCACCTTCATCCGCTTTCCATGGAGAATACAGACCATGTACCGAATGTGTAGCTTAATTTGATGACAGTCCTAGCCCAACTCACTGCTAAGATTGACAACTTTCAAACCGAGGTTTATGAGATGCAATGAAACCAAGTCCCTATTCTGGGAGAGCCCAAGGTCCTCTTCCCTCGCACTATAAGTCCTCTAGAAACCGAGCCTATTTAGGTCCCTGAGGAATATCATAACGCTCCACGTGCTCCTCCTGCTAATAAGTCGTCGCCAGCCCAACTCCCTATGATGAATCTTGCTCAGCCAGGGGCTAACCTACCCATAACTGTTGATCCGAAGGAGGAAGAATTGAATAAGGTCAAGGAATACCTTAAGATGTTGACCAAGAAGTTTGACCAAGTTATAATCTTTGGGAACTACATGGATTACACCCATATGTCTCCTTATCCTGAGGCAAGGTTGCCAAAAAAGATCAATATGCCTAATATTGAGAAGTTCGGGGGTAGTCGATCGCCAATTATTCATATACACAATTACAATCGATCCATGACTCTTCTAGGTGCCTCTAAGTAAATAATGGCCCTAACGTTCCAACAAAATTTGAAGGACAACACTCTTCGCTAGTTCTTATCTCTCAAAGAATTGAGGATCCGCAGTTGGGAGGATGTTGCTCACGAATTCATTTCACAGTTAAGTACAACGAAGAGTTTGAGGTTACCCGTTGTGATTTAGATTTTCTCAAATAGAACCCTGGAGAATCAGTCATTAACTTTATAGAATGGTGGAGAGAGAAAGCAACCACCATGACCAACCGTCATTCCGAAGAGGAGCAAGTCAGCATTGTGAAAAAAAACTTCTTACCCCATGTCCAAGAGACGTTGGAGAATAGTAATACCCTCATTTCTGACCCCTCCAAGAAGCAGGAGTAGAGATCAAAGAAAGTATTGCCAAAATAGAAGTTGATCTGGAGAAAGCATCTGGACAGTTCACTCCCATAAAGTATGAAAAGCCTGCCAATACCATAGTGTCAACCATCAATAATATCTTTCAATCTTCCACTTCATGGGCACCAAAAAGCCACTCTAACCCGGTCAAGAAGGAATCACCAAGATTCACTCTCCCCTCTTCAAAGTTTACCCGACCCTTTTAAGCTGAAATCTCATCAAACCTTTGGACCCTCGTCCATTACCAAGCCCACTTCCTAAAAATTTCAAACCAGATGCCCATTGTGACTTTCACCAAATTATCGATCATACCACCTATTATTATTTCCACCTATGAATTGTAATCCAATATATGATTGACCGGGCCATCATCGCCCCACCAGCTAATCCCAAACCAAACACTACCCATAATCTACTCCTAAATTATACAAATGCCATTTTCCTTGAAGAAGACCCAAAATTTAACCCATCTACCCAGATCGTACCAAGTAAATCACCCATCATACCCCTCCAAGTTTGCCCAAATTTTCTCATGCATTCCACCTGTTTTACCGATGAGGCTCTATCACTCATTACTAGATCATTCATTGCTATTCGTACTCATTCTAGAGGAAAAGATATGGAATTATCAGCAGCATTGAGCTAGCTTCTAGAGTTCGGGCTGAAATTACCCTCCAAGATGACCATTGACTACCAGAGATTCAGTACGCTATTCTTGGAAGCTCGAAAATGGACTCGAGAGTCAGATAATGGGGTGGTACCTACTGATGAAGTCAATTTAGATGATGTTGTCCAGATTATGGCAGACTTATTCTGATAGACCGATAAAATTTGCAGTATGTCTGAGATACTTAATGCTTTGAAACTAGAAGGGCACTTGGTCCCTTCACTTCTAGATCTCCCCATTGAATGGGAGGATCTATACAAAGAATATGTTGAGGTTGTGGAGTGTATTGATTTTTTATGGAAGGATAATTTCGTTTTGACCAGATAGGGGAACAAATTCGATGATTCAGATGAAGAGCAAAGTCTAGAAAAGACTATCCCAATAGTCAGCACATGTGGAATGATATCATTTGAGGAGCCGCTAGGATAAATTAACAAGGTGGCTTAACAACCTGAGATCAATGAGGAAATGGGGTTTCTATTTTTCCCCTCTTATGTGAACCGTATGACTAGATCAGGGAGGCATTACCAAGTTCCAAATCTGCAATCATAAGCGATTAACGAGGGAAAAAGTGTTGAGAATCTTCCAATGCTCGAAATGACCCTCGAGGAGAGCAAGATCCTCGATCAGTTGAAGAAGACCTAAGCTAACATCACTCTGTAGGGACTATTTATGTCTTCCCAACTGCACTAGAATTCCTTGATCAAGTTACTCATCGGACCCACAGTTCCTTCTTCTACCATGCCAGAAAAAGTAGTGAATCTAGTCAGATTTCTAACCTCTATTAGAATGCCCTCCTTCTCTGAAGAAGAAATCCCTAAGATTAGGCCAAACCATAATTATGCTCTCAATATCTCTGTCGAAGTCATGGGGAAGACCGTCCCACTATCTCTTGTCGATAATGGATCAACCCTTAATGTTTTCCCATTGAGGATCCTCAACTGCTTGGGACTAAAAGTGAGAAACCTTGCTCTAACCTCTGTTGTGATGTGTGCCTAAGATAATACTCATCGATAAGTTATGGGATCTATAAAGCTTACAATAGGGGATGGCCCTATAAATCCTGTGGTTAAATTCTAAGTCATCGACATCCTGTCTTATTTCAATTTGTTGATTAGATGACCATAGATCCATAATATCAAGGGTGTGTCTTCTTCCCTTCATCAAAACCTGAAGTTCTTTGCCAATGGGCAGGTCATCACTATCTTGGGAGACGACGACAATATCGAAAATGCAAGAACTAGTAATCTAATACTTAAGATACATCATGGGGTGAATGATATGCTTGTGTTAGGATTTCGAGTTGAACCACTTTTACTCCCAGTAGGGGACAATTTCAAAGATAGGGTTTTCCTTGAGTATAACCCTTATGGAACCGTCAATGTGATCTAGATGTTTAAAAACATGCACTTCATGCCCAGACTAGGGATGGGACGAGGACAAAATGAAAGGCTTGAACCCATTGTATTGAATAAGACTTTTCCTCCTTACGCTTTGGGTTATTAATCATTAGCAGAAGAACTCAGAATCATTCACCAACCTCGATCGAAGAGAAGGTAGAAAGCGCCAAGACTGTCTCAAGAGATTCCTTGAATGGAAGATTCATAAAAGAGGGTGAAGATTTCCCCTTAAAGGGCTTTTCCGAACCATGATATGATCATGTGGATAAGAAAATAAAACCTGGAATGGAGATATTTTTCCAAGATAGCTATTCATGGTCCGAAACTTCCCAGCATCATGTGTGACACTCATTGAGAAGACTATAGTTGCTTTCGGAGATTTCAAGGGAAGTGACTTCAAGGATTCCTTCAATTTGTAGACATTGGGGCCGACACTCTGCATGGTCCACTCAAATGCTACATCATCAGATCCATCCCGCCTAATCAAAGTTATTGATGCACCTTTCCTCAACTAGCAAGCTGTACCAGTTCCACCTGTTGAAATTCAGCCCAATTCTGATGTTTATCCCATTTCCTTTTCTTTTGTTGTTTCTCCTTATTCTAATGTAATCATGACCTCCTTTGATGAGATTTTTAATGATGTTTTTCCTAATAATGAAATAAATGAAGATTTTGAGTATCATGTTGTTCCTTACATTAATTGTCTTGATTCTAATCAAACTCTTGATGATGATGATGATTTTACAAATGAATAATTCTTAATTGATCTTAATAAGGTTAATAACAAATAATATAAGCACATTCAAGTTAATGAAGATGAAACTGTTGTAATTAATCTTGATTCTAGTAGCTAAGTGCGCGAGATTAGGATAGGGTCCACCCTTGATGAGCATGAGCGCGCGCAAATTGAAGAATTACTGAAGGAATTTATGGATGTCTTTGCATGGTCCTATGACGACATGCCTGGCATTGATCCTGAGATCCCTCGGCATGAGATTCTAACGCTACAAGAATGTAAACCGATCAAACAGAAACTACGAAAGCTCCGCACTGAATGGTCGCTCGATGTTAAGGAAGAAGTGGTCAAACAGTTAAACGTGGGTTTCATTCGTGTGATCGAATATCCCACATGGCTATCTAACATTATTCACATGCTAAAATCATGAAGGAAGGTTCGCATGTGTGTTGACTACCAAGACTTGAACAAGGCCTCTCTGAAGGATGATTACCCACTACCTAATATCGATATAATTGTGGATAATATGGCCAGTCACGCTCTCAAGTCATTCATTGATTGGTTTTCCGGATATAACCAGATCAAGATGCACCCAGATCATCAATAGAAAATTATATTCATCACCCCTAGGGAAACCTTATGCTACATCGTTATGCAATTTGGTCTAAAAAAATGCACAGGCTACCTAGTAGAGGGCTGCCACAACCATCTTGCATGATCTGATACACAAAGAAGTCATGGTCTACGTGGATGATATGATTATCAAGTGTAAGACTAGGGGAGTTCATGTTCCCGCTCTTCGAAAGTTCGTTGAGCAACTACGACAATATTAGATGCGGCTTAACAAATAGAAATGTGTATTTAGCGTTATCATAGGAAAAATCCTGGGATTCATAGTTAGTGAGAAAGGGATAGAATGAGATCCTGCCAAACTGAAAGAAATACGTGAGATGCCACCACCCCGAATGGAGAAGGAAGTCCAAGGATTCCTAGAAAAATTATAGTATATCATTCGGTTCATCATCAAATTGACTTCTATTTGTGAACCTATCTTCAAACTCCTCAAAAGGGATTCCACCAAGGGTTGGAACAAAGCTTGCCAAGAAGCCTTTGACCGAATGAAGCAATACCTAACCCAACCTCCGGTATTCATGTCGTTGCAGCTTGGTCTTCCCCTACTCCTATACCTAACCATAACAGACACTACAGTTGGGGATTTGCTAGCCCAATACCTTGAAGAATCCCATAAAGAGAGAGCCATTTACTATTCCAACCGCAAGTTAGTCGGGTACGAAGTTAATTACATAACCTTGGAAAAATCATGTGTCACCCTTGTCTAGGTCACCCAAAAACTACGACACTAAATGCTCGCCTTTTCCATTAAACTTGTATCCCAAATGGATCCTATCAAGTCCTTACTCGAGAAGCCTGCCCTATCTAGCCGAATCCCACAATGGTTGATGTTGTTAGTTGATTTTGATATTATGTATGTCACGCAAAAATCCATGAAAAGAAGAGCCATCTCAGAATACCTTATTGACTACCCTATTGAAGAAGTCGATGTCTGATTTTTGAATTCCCGGATGAGAATATCCTTTGTACCTCCCAAGAGGACCTACAATGGAAAATGTTCTTTAACGGTGCTGCCAACAATAAATGGTATGGCATTGGGATACTCTTAATCTCCCCTGATGATTCTCACACTTCCATTGCCACTAAACTAGATTTTCCCTGCACTAACAACATGACTGAATATGAGGCATGCATGGTAGGCCTCATAGTCTCTCTCAAGAAAGGAATTCGATACCTAGATGTCTACAGGGATTCGAACCTCACCATCGTTCAAGTACTCAGATGATGGAAAGTCAAGGACGAGAAACTCTTACCTTTCCAAGCCCACCTAGAAGAATTGGACTCCTAATTCTAAGATATCACCTTTCATTATTTTCCCCGAATAAAGAACAACTTAGCTGATGCCCTTGCTACCTTAGCCTCTATGGTTGATATGCCCGAAGGAATAACAATGACCCCCTTCCTAGTTTAAAAGCAAGTTAAACCAACCCACTGCTACCACATTGAGCTCATCACAGAAGAGGATCCTAAAATGGTCGATTACTGGTATTATGATATTTGGCACCTCCTCAAACATGGTAGGTATCCCCAAGGTTTTAACAAGTAAGATTGAGTAACTCTTCGCAAATTGGTTGCCCAATACATTGTATGTGATAAAGCTATGTTCAAGAGAAAGTTCGATGGAACCCATTTACTCTACATCGCAGGGGCTGGCATTGAAGAGATGATGCAAAATATCCAGAGTGGGGAGTACGTACCCCACATGAATGGCCATATGCTCGCCAAAAATATCATCCAAAAAAGTTACTACTAGACTACCATGGTTCAGGATTGTACCACCTATGTTCAGAGATCTCAAATGCTAGTTATTTTCCAACCTCCAACACTTACCTCCGTGAGAATTATATAACATGACTTCTCTGGCCATTTTCCACATGGGGCATTGATATTATAAGGAAAGCTACACCCAAAGCCTCCAATGGACACAAGTTCATCCTAGTTGCCATTGACTAATTCACCAAATGGGTTGAAGTCAAATCTTACGCAATTCTAAATGCCAAGAAGGTGGTCAAGTTCATTCAGAAAAATATCATCTGCCAATATGGGGTCCCACATGGGCTGGTGTCAGACAACGGGGTGCATTTCGAAGCAGATGCCACAGAAGTGGTCGACAAGTATAGGATTCAGAGAAACAAATATTCTCCCTACCGACCTTAAACCAACAGAGCAGTCGAAGCCACTAATAAAAACCTCAAAGGCATCATCATCAAGATGACTGAAAGCTATCGAGATTAGTTCGATCAGATCCTTATGCCCTCTGGGCTACCTCACTTCAGTTCGAACATTGACTGGGGCTACCCCTTACTCTCTAGTATACGACATGGAAGAAGCCCTACTCGTGGAGTTAAAAATTCCTTCACTATGAATCATGCTTGAAAGCAAAGTCAACGAGGAAGACTGAAATCAGAGCCGTCTTGATGAGTTGTCACTCTTGGACGAAAGGGGGATAAAGGCTTTATATCACATACAAGGGTACCATCGTCGAATAGCGCGATCATTCAACCAGAGAGTTAAGGACCGTGGTGTTCAAAAAGGGGACTTAGCCCTTAAAGAAATCGTAGAGCCCATCTGGGACTCCAGAGGGAAATTCAAGCCCAATTGGATCGGCCCTTATGTTGTGAAGAAGATCCTGTCTAGTGGCACCGCTATGCTCATCGACCTCGATGGAGAAGAGATGGTCCATCCAGTCAACCTGGACCGTCTCAAGAAGTTCTACCCCTAATCAGAAATCTCGGGGCACTACGACTCTTCTCATCTCCCTTTTATTTAAAAAAATCTTCATTTCCCCTACTCAGAACTATGTGGGGCCTGATCCTCTAAAAATCTTTTTGCTTTCAAAAATGAAACTCAGCAAATTTTTAGAACACCGAGAGGTACGTAGGCAGTACATACACTTTAAATGAGCCAACCACCTTCTTCCTCACAAAATAATATTATTTTTTAATCTCCGAGAATGACAATTGATTTTAATATGTACATGGACAAAAGGATTATGTATGCCTTACCAATTGGTAAAGATAATTCAAATGCAAAAACTCATTAAGAGGGACAACAATATAATTAAATTTTCTTTATTCCATTTATAAAAATTCCATTACGATTACATCGCCATAGGGAGTCAAACGACTTCCCTTGCCAAACTGCTCCTACTTTCCTAAAATAAAACCAAACCACAAACAGAAACCAACTACCCACACAACCTAAAAATAACCATATACCTAAACAGAAACACCATATAAAAGCTTCATAAATAAATCCGTAGGAATCCTATCTGCAGCTGCCAAAGGAATCAGCCCCATCATCATCCACATCCTGGGGGGCCCAAACCTCCCCTACCTGAATAGAGTATTGCAGATTCTCCATGGAATGGAAAGCCCTGACCAACCTAAGGAAAACAGTGACACCTCCCTCCATGGTGTCAGATATGGTGAAACACCTTTACCCGGTCTCCACAGCCAACATCTTGCCAACTACTCTTCTCCACAACCATTTTATGTAGTCCCCTGAAATATGCCAGACTCTACCAACAGCTGGGATGGACGGGTTGATGGCCGACGATTATTCCATGGAGAGCCCAGCCGCATGCACATGCAATTTGTCAAATCCTCCATCGAAAAAAAAACTAGTGTCCGAGGTGGCACAGTCTTTTTCCAGCCAAATTGGCGCAAGAGCCTCCATGGAAAGTAAAAGGAGGTCTGCATGAGGCCAACCAACGGTATTCCCCAGTTCCATAATGGGCATCAACTCCTCCACCAAGGCACTAACTAATGTAAGCCTTGAGCCCCGTGCTCCACAAACCAATTCTTCCAGCTCTCAATGTTCAGGCCTACTGACGCGACTAAGAATGTGTCTCAGAAGTACGTACTCTCTAGGCTCAAGTGCAAGACTGTCGCTCAAGTAATAATTCGATAAGTCGGGTATCGATCCTCAGGGAAATAAAACAACAGGGTTGTGACGACGTTGGACAGACGAAGGAATCCTAACTCTGACTCTAAAAAGAAAAAAGAAAAGATGATTGGTTTTGAGACTTGACTACAACTAAGTGAAAATTTTAAATTATGAAAGAAATGCAACTATTCTGAATTACCTAAAATACTAATGATAAATGACTTAAAATTTAGACTATATGATGATGAAAATAGGACGGGAATACAATCCCTCAACCCTAGTGTGTTGCAGGTATAAAACTAATCATATATTTAAATGATTAATCAGACCCAGAATTTAGTACTCCCAAGAATTATGTATATGAGGTTCAAGCCCGCACCATACTTAATCAGAGGATGAGTAAATCGGTACACGCGATAGCGACACTCGCATTGCATTCTAAAGCATCCCGGTTTCCCGGAAGCAAACGAGATCCAAAGATCTACAATGGTTGTGTAGCTACGCAATACGGTCGTAATAAATCATTAAATTTAGAGGACTAATTTTATACACATTCAACTACCACATCAGGTTGAGTTCATGTGTCCCGACCTTTAAAAACTTAGCCTAATATGATGAAATTAATGATAACGATTATTGAATTGCAGGAAATCATGATTAATCTAAGGGAGAACTGAAGAATGATGTAGAAGGAAGATTAAATAGAGGAAATTAATCAACTAACTTACCAAAGAACTAAAAGCATCAACTAAAATTACTTGAATGACATAAATCTGCACAAACTTCAATCTTGGAAATAGAATTTCAATAAATCTTCAAACTAGGGTTTTAATTGACAAGGGAAAAATTATATGATTTTTCGTCCTTTAAAATGATAATAAATCGGGTTTAAATACCCTATAAGACTCCAAGAGTTTTAGCTTAACCAGGACTCTCCATTAGAGGAAGAGTGAAAAACCAAAATTGCGACAGTTAGACCGGTTCGGTCCGGTTGGGAGCTGGATCGATTCTTTTATTTCATGGTCGGATCAATCCGGTACGAATCTATTCATTTGTTTTTCATCAGATTCAATCCGTCTTCGGTCCGGGGTTCATTGGAACTTTGCATTTCGGATCGGTCCGATCCGGATCGGTTCGATTCTTCTTTGACTTTTTCTTCTATCTTTGACTGCTCATAACCTTCACACCGTAACTCCGATTGATGTGTCGTTTCTTCCTATGTACTTGTGAACTTGATATCTTCAAATTTTCTTTAGATGCCTCATCCGAATTTTGGGTAAAAATTATACTTTTTCCCTTTTGACTTTCCCTCTTTTCTTTCTCTATTCTTTCGGTTTCTTTCTTTCTTTATTGACATCAAATACCTATAAAATTAGTACGAAATACCATAAACTCGGGGTACTCGTTAGAATAAGTCAGTAGCAAGATTATGAGATAAAATCAAATCAATTACGTTGTTCGAGGTGCTAAAAGTAACTAAATTAAAGGGATAAATTAGGAGGAATTTATGCCTTATCAAATCCCCCGATCTTAGAACTTTGCGCGTCCCGAGCAATGTAAAAGAATCCTAGCAAGTTTCAACTCTTAAAAATCAATTTATTGGGATAGAATACCTTTTTCGCGGGAAAGCGATTGCATTTAGCGTATGCAACAAGCCTTTAAACTCCTAGGTTACCCTAATATGACGAGTTGTGTCTCGTGAGGGTTTGCGGTGAATATACCCACAAAATTAGACTCAAAGAAAAATCAAAATACTTAAAAATTGTATAACAAACTTTTCCAGAAAATATTCATCATCAATTCATGTTCAAGAGTCTCAAATCATAGTGCGTGTGTGCGAAGCTGAAAATTTAACCGCGAATTTGCATCGATTGACCATTACGTTACTTTTCGAAAATTTGCTTTGATTTTAAAATCTGATGGGATGCTCTCACCAACGAATCACTCGGAATGTGGCTATTCTCTTGGTATGCGTGATTTATAAGAGTAAATATAATGGACACAAAGTCATGCACACAAATTGAAAGACGAAAATATACGGTGAATAGATCTCATCATCAGAATACGGTCATTGGGAAACAGGAACATCGCCTCTTTTTCACACATTTAATCTCTTGTGTTATCTTTTATGTTTTAACTCTCCACGCGGTAACTAATCTCACAATTTGGACTCGGTTAGGACTTTTTCGGGTAAAAGGTGTATTGGGTGAGATTGGAAAAGGTTAAGAATTTCGGAATTGGAAAATGTTGCTTGTGATGTCCGTTAGTGCTTTTTTCGGGCTTTTGCTCATTTTCTTCTTCTTTTTCTATTTTTTTTATTTTTCACTTCTTTTCTTTTCTTGCAATTTTTGTTCAGCATTTTTCTATTTTTTCTTGCCCCTTTTTGTTGCACTTTTCGGACTTAAATTATGACATTACCAATTTTCACAATTTCGGGCTACTTTGGGTTTTTAGGGTTATCAAACGAAAGGGAAAAAATTTATTAGGCTCAAATTAGGTTGCAAAAGGGGTAATTTTTCGCTACTTTTTCTAGCCAATATTTTTGGGTGACAAACGATGGCCTACTTCATTGTCCGAATTACTTATTAATTTATCATAAGCGTCTCGAGATTAATTTAACTTAGAGATTTGTAGCGCGCATTTCGAGATGACATTCCATTTCCCATAACCGATCAAAACAAAGAATTGATATCATCAACGACTTATTTAAAACGCTGAATTAGAACTATGAGTTAACCATTAACTTGGATTGAATCTCACCGGGTTTTGTTAATCTCCACACTTATTCGTTAAGTCATCAATTTTCGCTCAATTTCCATCTTTGGTCAATTTCGGCTTAGTGCATTGGGTTTTTTACCATTTGAGACTTTAAACCGACTTTTAATGATATTTTTGAAATTTTGAATTCCAATTTTTATTTATTTTGAAGAAAAATGTTTTTGGATTTTTCAAAGTTTTATGATTTTTTTTTTAATTTCTGGGTATTTTTGAAAATTTGTGAAGTTTTAGAAATAAGCACTTATGACCACCCCTAACTTAGACTTTTGCATTGTCCTCAAGCAAAAAGGACTAAAATCTAACTCAAAGAGAATTAAAAGTGCGAAAAAAATAAAACAAATAAATATTTAAAATGCAGACTTTAATATAAAAGGACTGTGGTACAATAACAGGTAAGAGCATACAACCATGTGGACAGGTCAAACAACGAACAACTGACACATAAACCAATCAAAGCTTCACTGGGGCAGTGGGTGGGAAGAGCTGGGCGTGTCGGGACCATAAGGGTCATAAAAGTAGGATGGCAATGGCTCATTTGGATCCCCCTGGCATCTGTACGAGTCTGCTTGGAAACGAAACAGCATACTTGTATCGCATCGGTAGTCAGTCATAAAATTGTTGAATTTCGTCTCGAGGGCCGACATTCTATTAGTGATCTCGCCACCCGCCCATTCGAAATATGGGTTGTCTTCTTCTTCAGACGATTATTCATCAACGCCCACTTCTCCCATCTCCACATCGGCACTGGCCTCTTCCTCATCCTCGCTCGAGGTATCATCGGCCTCGTCATCACTTCCACACCTTGACCGAAGGATGGCCAGCTGTTTAGCACTCTAAGTGCGGGTTCCTTAGCCAAAGGGACCGGGGTGGCGAGTACGGTCTAGCGAAGCAGCAATGCCAGTGTCTTTGAGAATGGAGGTAATCAAGCGTGCATATGGAAGTGGTGTTGTACCTGTCTCATCCATGGCTGGAACGATGATGTCAGCGTATAGGGTGCGAGCCAGGTGAATGGAAGTGTTAGGATCGAATAGATGGTATGTCAATCTGTCTTGACGGGGATTCATTGCGGAATCATTGGAAGTTTGCAAAATGTTAGTGCACACAATTTGGAATGTGAGGCCTTCTTTCTCGTTAAGTCGGCCAACAGGGACAGTCTCCCCCCCCCCTCCATGCAATGTCGGGGGTAATTCGCTTCATAATCAGGTCCTTGGTTACCGGGGGGACATTCCTTGGGTATGTGTAGTCTTGAAGATCTGGAACGTCATATTCAGCCAACTTGGCAGTAAGAATGGCCAAAAAGAAGGGAACAACGGTACCATCGGCAAAGGCTTGAGATTTGAATTGTCCCGTTTGAACAAGGGATCCATAGAAAGAGCATACCTCGGCGGCCTAAACCGCCTCGTAGGGTTTATTAAGGAAACAGCACCAACCCCTAGGCATGAAGATAGAGGTGACGGAATTGGGCAGCCCTGCCCATTGGACTGCTCGCTCCATGTGGAGTTTATGATCTGGACCAAAGAAACGGTTGCACCAATGCTCCTCTTGGAAGGAACGAAATTCCCCGTTTTCGGAGGGTAAAATTTCAGTGGAGTCGTATTTGACGAGGGCAGCTCGTTAGGCCATTATGACAAGGAGAGGATGCTGGAAAAATAGGTACAGAGAAGAGAGAAGTGATGTAGTTAAAGGTGTGGATAAAATGGAGGATTTGGGTGTGTATTTATAGGTGAGGAGTGTGGGTAGGGTTTGGAAATGGAGGGAAAGTGTTTTGAGGGAAAAGGGGATGGATTTGGGAGGGAAAGTAAGGGGGAGGAGGTGGTTGGATGAATGTGGAGGGAAGGAAGTGGATTGAGGGGAAGGGGGGTGTACCTAGGGAAGGGGGAAGGACTGCGGAAAACTGGATCGATACGGCTGTTTCAGGACCGAACCGGTCCGGTCCTTTTATTTTTTTAGTTCTTTAATCACCGAATCGATCCAACTGTAAAAAAAACGAACCGATTCGGGCCAGACCGGTCCGGCTCAAAATTAAAAGAACCGATCCGATTCTTGGACTGAGTAGGATTTCTCCCCCTAACTTGATTGCACTCGCTCTCCCCGAATTTTTTTCGACACTCCACAATACTTCCTATCAATTTTGGACTCAACACCCTCTCGATACCTATGGTAATGCATCTCGACTCATTCTCCCGAAATATGTGCATGCTCCAACCTTATTGTATCCTAATCATAGGGATTCTCACTACGCACGCGACTCTCATCTACTATACACAAGAATTCACCCCATACGCGTCGGGGGTGCGACGACCTCACAGTAGCAGCTCACTTAACCCCGTAAACGGGGTCCGACAACCAAACGGTGTTGATTTCTTCCACACACGCCTCTAGATATGGCTTTAGGCGTTGTCTATTTACCTTGAACGTATTTCCCCCTTTTAAATCGTCTAATTCAATAGCTCCGTGTGGGAAAACGTTCCTTACAATGAATGGGCCACTCCATCGTGACCGCAACTTTCCCGGAAATAGATGAAGCCGAGAGTTATAGAGAAGCACTTTTTGTCCAGGAAGAAACTCTTTACGTCGAATGATATTATCGTGAGCGAGTTTCATCATTTCTTTGGAAATTTTTACGTTCTCGTACGCAACATTGCGTATCTCTTCTAACTCATTTAATTGAAGCTTGCGAGCTTCACCGGCTTTATCCATGTCACAATTCAACTTCTTAATCGCCCAATATGCCTTATGCTCTAATTCCACGGGAAGATGGCAAGGTTTGCCATACACAAAGCGGAATGGGGACATGCCGAGCAGATTTTCGTATGTGGTACGATAGGCCCATAATGAATCGTTCAATCGAAGTGACCAATCTTTCCGGGTGGGATTGAAGATCTTCTCGAGAATGTTCTTGATCTCCCGATTCGCTAGCTCTGCCTGCCCGTTTGTTTGTGGGTGATAATTCGTTCTAACCTTATGGACGACGCCATACTTTCTCATGAGCTTCTCGAATGGCCTATTGCAAAAGTGTGTGCCATGGTAAGTGGGAAGTATCTGGATCATCCTATTCCTAAAGAGAAATTTCCCTGCATTATACGGGCGTAAAATACATCCTGAAGTGACAATGCGCTCGGGATATAAGCTGTCTCTCAGAGGGCAATATGGGGCTTCTCCCTCGCTGGTGGCTGCACAACCGTGTTGTGACATATTTATCTCACTCAAAGACTCTGTGTCCTCACTTGGTATACTCAGAGCGCGCTCTGAAGTGTGTCCTAAGAGGAAAAATGGAGTGTTATTTGCGATTGAGTGTGACGGTGTGGGAGGTGGAAACCAAAATTGTGGAGCATTAGGAGTGTGAGGGCTATCAGGGTCGTACTCAACTATTGAATTTTCGTGAATATGGGTTGGAGTATTATGGGGAGTTGGAATGAGTTCATAATTTTGCATTAACGGGATGATGGGAGATGATGATGAATATTTTTGTGCTTTTTCAAATTTTTATATGTTTTTGGATTTTTGGAAAAAAATTTGGTCAAAGTTTTAGATTGACTCGATCGTCTACCTAGTTCCCCGACAACGGCGCCAAAAACTTGATGCGACTAAGAATGTGTCTCAGAAGTGCGTACTCTCTAGGCTCAAGTGCAAGCCTGTCGCTCAAGTAATAATTCAATAAGTCGGGTATCGATCCTCAAGGAAATAGGACAATAGGGTTGTGACGACATTGGACAAACGAAGGAATTCTAACTCTGACTCTAAAAAGAAAAAGGAAAATATGATTGGTTTTAAGAATTGAATACAACTAAATGCAATTTTGAAATTATGAAAGAAACGCAACTATTCTAAATTACCTAAAATACTGATGATAAATGACTTAAAATTTAGACTATATGATGATGAAAACAGGACGGGAATACAATCCCTCAACCCTAGTGTATTGCAGGTATAAAACTAATAGTTAATTTAAATGATTAATCAGACCCAAAATTTAGTACTCCAAAGCATTATGTATATGAGGTTCAAGCCCACACCATACTTAATTTGAGGACGAGTAAATCGGTACATGCGATAGAGACACTCGCATTGCATTCTAAAGCATCCCGGTTACCCGGAAGCAAACGAGATCCAAAGATCTACAATGGTTGTGTTGCTACGCAATACGATCGTAATAAATCATTAAATTTAGAGGACTAATTTTATACACATGCAACTACCACGTCAGGTTGAGTTCATGTGTCCCGACCTTTAAAAACTTAGCCTAACATGATGAAATTAATGAAAACTATTGTTGAATTGTAGGAAATCATGATTAATCTAAGGGAGAATTGAAGAATGATGTAGAAGGAAGATTAGACAGAGGAAAGTAATCAACTAACTTACTAAAGCACTAAAAGCATCAACTAAAATTACTTGTAATCACATAAATCTGAACAAACTTCAATCTTGGAAATAGAATTTCAATAAATCTGCAAACTAGGGTTTTAATTGACAAGGGAAAAATTAAATGATTTTTTCGTCCTTTAAAATGATAATAAATCTGGTTTAAATACCCTACAGGACTCCAAGAGTTTTAGCTTAACCAGGACTCTCCATTAGAAGAAGAGTGAAAAACTAAAATTACGACAGTCGGACCGGTCTGGTCCTCCTTCAGTTTGGTCCGGCTGGGATCCGAATTGATTCTTTTATTTCTTGGCCGGATCGATCCGGTACGGATCAGTTTGTTTATTTTTCATCATCTTTGATCCGTCTTCGGTCCGGGGTTCACTGGAACTTTGCATTTCGGATCAGTCCGATTCAGATCGGTCCGATTATTCTTTGACTTTTTCTTCTATCTTTGACTACTCATAACTTTCACACCGGGACTCCGATTGATGTGTTGTTTCTTCCTATGTACTTGTGAACTTGATATATTCGAATTTTCTTTAGATGCCTCTTCTGAATTCTGGGTAAAAATTATACTTTTGCCCTTCTAACTTTTCATCTTTTCTTTCTCTATTCCTCCTATTTCTTTCTTTATTTATTGACATCAAATACCTATAAAATTAGTACGAAATACCAGAAACTCGGGGTACTCATTAGAACAAGTTAGTGGAAATATTATGAGATAAAATAAAATCGATTACGTTGTTCGAGGTGCTAAAATTAACTAAATTAAAAGGATAAATTAGGAAGAATTTATGCCTTATCACTTACACTGATAAAGTTGCGAGAAAAGAAGTTTTGCAAAGCCGACAAGGGATATTCAGGAAGGACCGCCATATGAAATCTCTCCGACAGCCACATGAATAGCATTATGGGGCTACCCCTTAAGAAGTCAGAACGACCTTCCTTCCAGGCATCCATACCGTTCAGAGTCTCCGTCAATGTCATCGATATAGGATTGTGACGATACGGCATCCATGAAGCAATGGATGTGAGTTGGTGGTCCATCAACAGTTCCCCAGTCACCAATAACAATTTTGAAATCAAGCCCAGAATGACGGCTCCAGCATAGCCAACATCACCAACATCCTGCAAAGGCACAGAATGCAGCACAACAGGAAGAAAAAGCATTCCTCCCGTAACCAGTGATCTAGCCACCGAATGCGAGAAATGGAGAAGTCCCGCTAATAACTCCCGAGGAGGAGGAAAAAATTTAAGCATAGCTGCCAAAACACTGGGATTTATCCCCAACATGGCAGAGAACTCTTCATAGGTCGGACAGACTTCGTCCAACCCAAAGCAAAAGACATGGTCTTCAGGGTACCAGAATTCTACTGCTGCCATCAGCATGTTCCACTCTATAGGTCGGTTGTGCCATAATGAAACTCGACGCATGTTGAAAGCATCATAGTAGACATTGTATTAGCACATCACCTCCAAAGTTTTGAGGTAATTAGCAAATTGAACACTTTCAGGGAGAGACATATCGTAAAGTGATGAGATAAGAAGCAAGAAGAATGCAAAAGAGAAGGAATGTGGAGCTGTAAAGAAAATGCTCCACCCACACCACTTATTTATACTTGGAAAACCTCAACCAAAGACAAAGACCCTGTAGAAATCGGATAAAAACGTACCCCACCAAGTACCAAGCAATTGAAGAAAGTGTAATCAAAGCCTTGGATTGATTGGACTGGACTGACATGCTGATAGACATGACAAGGGGCATGCCGATCGGTAACCCCTTATTTTGGGAAAAGTCCCCTTTTCCTTTTTTTGCCAAAATATAAAAACTCAATAAAATAATTCTTATTCTTAAAGAATTTCGAATTTCCTCCTCTCTATACTTTTACTTAACTTGTTTTAAAATAAATTCTCTCTCAAATCATTTTTAATTATTTTTACGGTCTAGCATCAAACTAAAAAGAGCATGTTCATTAAGTCACTAAAAAAATCAATAAGAACTTCATTTTATTGCATAGATATAGTTTTGTTACATATTTCTTAAAAGAAAAGAAAATACAACGGGACTCAGCCCTAACCAACCCAGATTCTCTCTCTCTTCTCTCTCTCTCTCTCTCTCTAAGAGCCTCCATCCCTATGGCATTCTCGCTTCCCCCCGAAGACGTGACGACATACCTCCACTCCCCGAACCGAACCCTTACTCAAATGAGGCATACGACACGAAGAAGGATGGAACCAGGGTCGCCTCATGAATGTGAGCCATCACAGAAGCTACCCAATCTCGATTGTCCCTCAACCAGTTAGTCAACACCCGGATATGCTGCTAGAAATATAGAAAAGAGCAAATCAATCAGTATGAGGCAAAGAAAGAAATCGGAAAATAAAAAATGAAGAGATGAAAAGTATACTGCTGGCTGAAGGAACTCCTCTATCAGCCTCAGCTCCTTCGGATCCATCGTATTGGGATGGTATAACATATGCACCGACCCTCCATCATCCTTCTAGATTTTATAAGAAGGAGGAGCCAACCATACAAAGGGTACCTCTGAGGTTATTGTCGCTGCCAATGTTGACGCGCCACCTGCGTTATGGGAGGACACCACTAAACGACTCGGACCCGCCTGGGGGAAAGGCATCACGTCATATACGTTGGGCAGCATTAACTATCTCAACATGAAATTCAAGTAATTATATGTTGCCATCGTGTCGGTATATGACGAGTAAGGCTAGCCCATCATCGCCACTACTCGCACATCATTTGACATCTCTCGCTCACGCCTCATGTATATCGGGGGCCTCACAAGTGGCACTATCACCTAGTCCTCCACCACCTGTCGGACTACTCTTTCCTTGAGATACCAAGAGTAGCTAAACTCATGCGCCAGCAGACGCCGCAGTTGCGCATCCCCCCGATCACCCCCGTATGTTGGATGATCGTCCCCCAAGCATAGAAGGTCACCTGCAAAATGCCCAACAAAAGAATCAGTATCTGAAAAGTTCATCAAGGGAAAATGGTCTAAAAAAAGAAATAGGGATTTACTTGATCACTCGTCAGGCTGTTCAAAACCTGACACACCTCCTCCAAGGAAAGGGACTTCCTCGACTGCTGGTTGGACTTCCGCCACCTGTACATTTGAAAGAAGTCCCCAACAGACTCATCCTTCAAAGCTATCAATTGGGTATTAAGACCAACGACCTCATAAAATCACGTCTGTAAAGGACAAGGGTCAACAATCAAGAAATCAAGAATAAGTTGCATAAAGGAAAACGCGAATGCATAAAGGAAAATGCGCAAAATAAATATACCTCAAGAAGATACGTGGCGCCAATAAAAGATTGTTGGCAGCACCGACTGAATGAATTAAAGGGTCGCCAAGGTCAAGCTCCCCCAGTCCAAAAGAGGGACGTTCGAAAACACCCTCAAAAAGGCCAAAAACTACAAGTGAACGATGTCGCCACTAATAAACCTCCCAACTAAAGCAGAATAAACAAACGGGCCATCTGCCACACCTGCTGCCCATCCTCCCCATCAATCCTCCGACTCACTAATAATTCCCTCAAAAGTGACAAAAGGATAGAGTCCCTAGAGACTATCCTCTCCACATCACCCAACGTCGTCGTCACCACCGTCGTCGTCACCCGTAAGGTCCTATGCACCTTTATTTGCACCCCCTTGTTATCCAGCCCCAGCAACTGCTGCACGTCTATGGGAATCACCGTCATCTCCCTGAAGTTGAAATGCATGGTGTGGGTGGTGTCCCACCACCTCTCCCCCAGCCCATAAAAAACAACCACCAAACGAGGCGTCTCGTCCAGTGCAGACGCCAGTCTCCCAAAATCGACTGATGACACCACCCGATGCACCACTAGCAGAAGGCTCTCCTAGACGTCCTTAAGCCTCGTCGTCCCTCGATACTTTAGGCTCGACATAGGTATATCAGACTGTCAAAGACAAAAAGTAAAAACCCTTGTCAAAATTCTATAATAAAGGAAATATCACCAAGAAAAAAAAAAGAATACCAAAGGTCATCAACACTTAAATAGCCACCAGGGTTCACCACAGTATAAGAATGATAACACGTCAACTCGCTCAAGAGAGTCCGGTTATCCATAACTGGATCGAATGAGTCTAAATCCTTTTCACTGCCAAGCGCAAGGGTCATCCTAGCCCGCCATTCCAAATTCGCCCAGTCATCGACATTTAGCCACGCCATGTGTGTCTCACTGCTTAAAAAATCAACCATTTCTTAATTTTGGAAAGTTAAAACAGTTTGCAAAAGATAATTGCAGAAGAGAGGAAGTCTGGAAGCTATGAAAAATGAGCACAACCCACCCCATTTTATAAGAGGCTAAGGGGAATGCCGATTGATAATTCCCAGTAATATACCAATCGACAATGTCCCCTCACCTACATTAGGTACCCCAAAAGACCATGCCACTGCCGTTTGGAACCTCTCATATCATGCCGGACGGCACCCTCTTTGAAATTTCAAATAAAAAATCCCAAAAAATGATTTTAAAATCCCAAAAAATCCCCAAAAAATTTCTAAAATTACCAAATGAATTTTAGAACATTTTTTACCAAGAAAAACACTTTTAACACACTCAAATTGAAAGAGTGGTCCTACGCGTGTGTTTCAAGTTAAACCAATTTTCACCCAAAATTATCCAACTTTTAATTTGCACCAAACCAAGTTGTGAAAAACCCAATTCTTACTTTAAACCAATTTTATCTTGATTAATCCTAAACATGTATCTAGTGATTAAAGCAAGTAAAATAAAGTAAATAATACTCACAACATCGGATGTACGAGTAAAAAACCCAAAATGGGAAAACAACTTCGGACGGCCCAAGCTAGATAATCACTACAAACAATTGTTTTACAAAGACAGATTAGCCTTACTCAATGACTCGATCCCCACGAGTCTTGACGCTCCTTCTGATCTTCTACCGTTCCCATGTAGAAATTCCATATTCTATGATACCTGTCCACAACACTCGACTCCACGAATGTCTTGGTGTCCACCGAATGGCTTTGATTCGTCTACGATGTCGAATAAGAAGTCTTTCTCTTTTCTTCACAGCAAAACCTTGATGTTCAATCATAGAACAAACAAACTTGGTGCAGCAAGATCGCGTAAGCATATAAGATTGATAACTCGAATCTTTGCAAACTCTAAGGCTGTGTTTAAGCTTTTTAAACCTTAGAAAACATTTGCAAAACTCGTACTGGATCGTATTCTATTTTTCCAGAATGCACACTTACGAAACTCTCACGAAAACACGCTTTAAATAAGAATTAAATGCCGCCTCAAAAAACATGTCGCTCGAACGACAATGCCACGTCGTTTTCACGACATGAGCATCTCGTTTATATGAGAGCTTATGTCATTTGAACGACAACGTGTTAGTTTGACTTTTTTACTTTCTGATTAAAACGTCTCTTTTAAAAGAGATCCAAATTAGTCAAACTTTATTTCGAGCTTATCAGGATAAAACGTAGTGTAAACCTTTAAAACACTGTTAAAAATATTTTAAAATATTTTTCTTTATAAAAATACATCCTTATCTTTTATAAAAACAATTTCAAGCACCATTAAATATATGCATTCATACTTGAGTGATCTAGGAATGCAAATAACTTGAAGACGAGTAAACTTGATCCAATTAAACTTCGGCATGATTAATTCTTTGAAGCTTTGCCGCAACGTCTTCAATTTCTTCAATACGTCATAGACCAAGTGCGATCGTGACGAAATAAAATCTCCCAATGACATATTACAAATATAGTTTTGTTCACAGAATTAAGTCAAAACAATACTGGGACTCAATTGAAAATTTATGTCCTTACAAATCTCCCTCTTTGACTATTCAGAGACAAAACTAAACCAGTGAAATGCCTAAGCCGGGTCGTCAAGTCGTATGATGCCTAAATCCCGTCCCATAAACACAAAACCAAAAATTACAGGACACAGACTAGTATATGTAGCACCGGTAAGCATGAACTGCCTGAATATGATGTAGACTTGAAATATCGAATCGCTGAAGCATACCTACACACATGAAACAGATAAACAAATACTCATTGAAGTATGGAGGAACAAATGAAACCAATTAGATCCAAATGATACCAAACGACAATAGATACCAATATAAATAAACTCTGCAAAATCATTTGTTAAACAATTGAGCACAAAATGATACCAAATTTAAAATACCAATTTGTAAGATATATAATCCAAAACATGCTCAAATCTCCCCCTACATCACATACATCTCTCCCCCTTTTTGTCTCAAATAGACAATCCGGTGAAATGATAAACCAATCAAAGTATCTAGCATAAGAATATACCAATTTGATTCAATTTGAAATCGCTAGATAATCATGAAACAACCAGCTAAATATTATCATTTAATGACAAATCAGTAGCTAGTAAACCAATGTATCACACAAAGAATATAGCAATATGATCAGGTGTGATAAATGGAATTATATGCAAAATATGAATTTTAAACCAATTAAAATCTGCATATAAAAATGAGTCAGTCCAGAAACACTTCCAGCAGTACCAAAAATATCTCCAAATAAACCAGTGGACTGCAAACCAAACAGAAGCACGAATTCAGTCTGTCGTTCGAACGAGCCAGGGACATCGCTCAAACGAGATGAGGACGTCACTCGAACGAAGTACAGATGTCGCTCGCGCGACATAAAGATGTCGTTTGAACGACTTCTCACGGCCTGCCAAACTTTCACATTTTCCCAGAAATATCTTATATTTTTGCCCAGTGAAAAAATTTTCAGAAAAAAATCAGTGGAAGGGCCTGACAGCAACAAAACAGTGTTAAACGGTAAGATTTTAACGCTAAACGCAAAAACTCATAAAAACTAAAAATGCGAGTTAAATGCAAACATCATACCGATGTGCTCAAACAAGGATATGGAATGAATGGGCGTGAAATTACAACAAATGAGTCACAATTCCAACACATCGAAACGATCAAGAAGCTCTATTTGATAGCGATAAATCATCAAACTTTATCATAGCCATATGACAATTAAAGTGTGAGTTTAATGAACTAAACATACCACATGCACACAAATCAAGAATTTTGACGATTCTACAAACAATAGCGTCAAATTGTAATGTTTCAACATTAGGATTAGATGTGCAAACCCGTTTAAATTTTTAATCCATCCAAACTCCCTCAATAATATCATTTTTTTTAATGAACTAAACTAATTTGGACCTTTTCTTAGCATATTGCATTTTCTTTTGGGGCTCTTTTAAACGGTGGCTTTCACGACGAGTTAATTTTTAACTCTCGCAGCCCTTTCCCGTGAATCACTCATTATTTTTACCAATTTAAATCCTCACGATAAACGGTTCTTACATGCACACTTCTCCTTAAGTCTACTTACGTATAGATGACAAGATTGAGATAAGAACGCCTCAACAAATTCAAATATGCAAGAGAAGTCAAATATCCATATAAACTCGTGCATGTGTGCAATGTTGGCATATATGCAAAGTCGACTCAAAATGCATATCAACTTCGAAACAACCCCATATAAACAATGGTTAAGATCATTCTAAGTATCGATAATAATGACCAAATGTCCTAGCCACATGGTATGAACCGATGGGGTGGGGTCCAAGCACACCAATATGCCACATCAAACATGTAAATAAAAAAACCAACCAAACAAGAAAACAAACAATTTTTGGGTTTTCAAAAATTTTATCAAAAACAAAATCTTTTTGAATCTTTCAAATAAGACTCAAACAAGTGAAAAATAAATACAAAGAGATAAACATGTCATAACGCTAGTAAACTATAAACATGATGCAAGGACTAGCGTATGACAAAATATGTAAGCTATTATCCATAAGAAATAGCAAGATATGAATCATGTGCATGCATGTGAGAATCAACCAACGAAGCATTTAGCATCTCCAAAACGGACTTCTTATCCCAAACAGGTGTATACAACCAATGGGACACTACGTTTAAACTTCCTAGGGTCTTTTCTAAGATCAAAATAGAAACTCCTAAGGTGACCTTTCCTACCACAATGCGAACATGTGAAAACACGACGAGGAACGGGACCTTTAGGTTGACCTTTTCTAATACCCTCGTATGTGGTTGACGCTCTAAAACAAACTATGGTTTTTTCTTTTACATTCAAACCAATAGATCAAGATAAGCTGCTACCATCACTGCTCGAGTCATTTAAATTATTTTTTAACTTCAAAACTTTCAACTCAAGCAAGCGATTAGACTCCTCAAACTTTCGGGACTCCTTATTTAAATTTTCAATTACCCCTAGAAGGTTATCTCTCTCCCTCTCAATGTGAGAAAACTTATCCCTAAGAGCCTTTTCTCGTGCCACAAAATCATTAATCGAATTATTTTCCTCAATGTCACAAACTCTAGAATTTCTCACATCCTCTAACTCTTTTTTCTAAAGCGAGGACTCTATCATCACTCTCCTTTTTGCCCAATTTTAATATATTAAAATCTTTAAATAAGGAACTAAAGTGCTCACGACAAATATCTCATTGAATTTGAAACGTTTGCCAATATTCAATCCTATTTTTAAAACATAAATTTTCTTTCTCCAAAACTTCAATACGTTTTGCAAACTTTAAATTCAAACGATGTAAATCATCAAAGCTTAGAGAATCCATAGAGAGAAAATAAACACAGGAGGGATAAACAAACACACGGGATCACAAAACAAATAAAATATGTTTTCTAGCTCTGATACCAATTTGAAAGAGTGGTCCTACGCGTATGTTTCAAGTCAAACCAATTTTCACCAAAAATTATCCAACTTTTAATTTGCACCAAACCAAGTTGTGAAAAACCCAATTCTTACTTTAAACCAATTTTATCTTGATTAATCCTAAACATGCATCTAGTGATTAAAGCAAGTAAAATAAAGTAAATAATACTCATAACGCCGGATGTACAAGGAAAAAACCCAAAACGGGAAAACAACCTCGGACGGCCCAAGCTAAACAATTACTATGAATAATGGTTTTAAAAAGACAGATTAGCCTTACTCAATGACTCGATCCCCACGAGTCTTGACGCTCCTTCTGATCTTCTATCGTTATTCAATAGTGCCCATGCAGAAATTCCGTCTTCTACGATACCTGTCCACAACACTCGACTCCACGAATGTCTCGGTGTCCACCGAATGGCTTTGATTCATCTACGATGTTAAGCAAGAAGTCCTTCTCTTTTCTTCACCGCAAAACCCTGATGTTCAATAATAGAACAAACAAACATAGTGCAGCAAGATCACGTAAGCATATAAGAATGATAACACGGATCTTTGCAAACTCTAAGGATGTGTTTAAGCTTTTTAAACCTTAGAAAACATGTGCAAAACTCGTACTGGATCGTATTCTGTTTTTCCAGAATGAACACTTACGAAACTCTGATGAAAACATGCTTTAAACAAGAATTAAACGCCGCCTCAAAAAACGTGTCGCTCGAACGACAATGCCACGTTATTCGCGCGACATGAGCATCTCGTTTGAACGACATCGCGTTAGTTTGACTTTTTGACTTTCTGATTAAAACGTCTCTTTTAAAAGAGATCCAAATTAGTCAAACTCTATTTCAAGCTTATCAGAATAAAACGGAGTGTAAACCTTTAAAACACTGTTAAAAAAAAAATTAAAATATTTTTCTTTATAAAAATACATCCTTATCTTTTATGAAAACAATTCCGAGCACCATTAAATATACACATTCATACCTGAGTGATATCGGAATGCAAATAACTTGAAGACGAGTAAACTTGCACCAATTAAACTTCGGCATGATTAACTCTTTGAAGTTTTGTCGCAACGTCTTCAATTTCTTCAATACGTCATAGACCAAGTGAGATCGTGATAAAATAAAATCTCCCTATGACATATTTGCAAACACAGTTTTGTTCACAGAATTAAGTCAAAACAATACAGGGACTCAATTGGAAATTTATGTCCTTACACAAATCCCCAGTGGAATTCACAAAATCAATTGGATATCTCCCAAGCAACGTCTCCAAGGGACACCGCAAAATTACTCAACAAGGAAACATCCAATCCTCAGATTAATTCCTCCTCCCCAACGAAACCAAAAAATTAAAAATCAAATGCTTACCCAAAATCCCCTACGGAGCCATAAAGATAATTTCCCCAGTGGAGTCTTTAAAAACTAAAACTTAAGCCCTCAGAATTATTTCCTTCTTTTAGGGTTGAATCTAGCCAAGAACTCCTAATGATTTGTCCTTAATTAAGCCTTCCCTTGAATCCCTTGTGTTTTTTTCTTCCTCTTTTCTCACCACTTAAGCTCTCAGATGTTTTAACATGTATATTGACTGCCTCCTAACCCTTAACCTCTTACTTAAATCCCAAACCCTAAAATTAGGTTAACCCCATGCTGTAAAATGACCCGTATACCCCCAAATGGATCCCGACTAGACTAAAAAGCCCTCGATATCCAATCTCTACCTCCGGGTACTTATTTTTTACTATTTCGGCCTATTCCAAATAAATCGTGCACTCAAAATCATCATTCAATTAACTAAACATAAATATCCTCCATCAACCCAAAATGACCCACCCGTATATCCCAATTGAGATACCGTCAATCCCCGTCGTTTCTACCCACTTACGACGTACTGACAATTGATTGAATTTTTATTTACTTAATCACAGTTAGTAAATTTATTTTCACTTAAATATTAATTCTATTCTCACTAATTAATATTTATTGAATATGCTATATTTCTTGTTGCAATTAAATTACGAGCACGTGTGTAATTTAAAATGCTAAAAAATAATTATTTAAAAATACATGGTGTTACATCCCCCATGCCGGATTGTTCTAAACGCAATAAGGTTTATTAGCTCGAAAACTATGTCCAAAATTTCTTCTTGATATTCTATACTTTGATTATCATCTTAACAATAACGCAAGTGCATAAGAATTACACAAGAACTAATTATGCAATAGAAATCCAACACCACTATTTTGCGGCCCCATATTACTGCTGACAACACAACTCCTTCAAACGAACTTCACTCCTTATTTGAACGGAACTATGCAACTCATTTAAATGACCTAACACCTATTTCGAACGAAAAATACCCATTTCGTTCGAATGAGACAATAATCTCATTCAAGCAAGATTGACGAACTTCATCTCCTTCGTCCCAGAAACCTAAAAACCGAACCTAATCCTCCATTAAAGAACATTAAACTTCTAGCCAACCCTTAAAACTTTACCAAAATTAAATATAATCACGGGTTCTCGCTCCCAAAAGATTTCCACCATGCTTATATATCTAAAACATCAATTATAGGCTTAATTTTTCAGATCTCCAAATTAAACTCTAGTTCATCCTCTACATAATATGGAGTCAAGTACACATCTGATTTCAAGCCCAATTATCAACTTAACATATGGATTCAACTTAAGAACAAAATTAAATCCTAAACAAGGGGTCTAAACACATAATCATATATCAAAACGAATCAACTTATGGTTTCCAACAAAATCCTTAATTTTTTAAAAAATCATATTATAGCCCCAATGATGTTTTTTTAACAACCTGATTAAACCCAATATAGACGTGATTCAACTTATGGTTTCTAATAAAATCCTTATTTTTTTTAAATTCGTATTACAATCCCAACAATGATTTTTTTAACAACCCGATTAAACCCAATACAAACGTGATTAAGATAACGGATTAAATCTCCAAACATGCTTCTAAATTCCAAATCAAATACATGACAATGAAAGCATAAACAAGTTACAAATTACATAGTGATAAAGTAAGAGATTTCTTGCGTGAACGATACGAACTAGTGAATTCTCCTTTTGATCTCTTGCTCTTCCTCTTCAAAGTACTTTCGAAGTTCTCCCAAATCTGTAGGAGAAATATGGTTTATGTTTTATATGTAATTTGTCCAAATTATGAGGGTTAATACTCTTAAAATAAGTCTAAACTCACACGTCTCCAAAAGTCCTAATTTTGGGCCTCTAAATGTGCCAAAATAACTCCAAATTTAGCCCAAATGTATACTTACCCCATAGTTCCAATCCAAACTATAAAAAATACATATTCGGGCCCACGTGACATTCCAGAGTTCAACCCAAATGGTAATACCTCGCAGACACAGTAATACCTCACAGGATAAATAAAATACTTAATTAATTTACGCGTAACACATAGTCTAATATTATATAATTAATATTACCATTTAGTAATATAACACTTGACACAAAATCACATCACATGTGAAATTTAATTACCATCTATATTACGCATTTTTACTATTACCAAACCACACAAGTAATAATTAATCCCATTTATTAAATTATTTTTCACTAAATAAAATCCACAAAAATACTGGGTATTACAGTATTCCCCATTAATACAATAATTTCGTCCTCGAAATTCACTAAAGCGTAACGTCACAACGTAAATCGTACAAAAACCATAGGCGTATACATAACTAGACCGTACTCGTATCACCACGAGATAAAAAATAATGCTCGCATATGCTTACCATAGTATACCATGACTGGGGTGCCCATACACCCAATATCACATGTACGCACCCATGCACATCATATACGTATATTAGATACGAACATAAATCTTGGCAATATCTATAAGGTGTATAATTTTAAATTAAAGGCATCTCCTAATTCCTTACTAATCGCGACTTGAATATTTCTAAGATTTCTCCAACTATGCTACCGATGGCGCGAACATTCCTCGGTGCTCTCAACATTGTACTCATTGGCCTCGCTAGCCCTAAACCTTATAATATCTCAATAATCGATGCTCCACTTTCTCCATATAAAAACACACAATGTATTAAATCAAATGTCTTAGTGCCCAATCAGCTATTAAGATGTGCTAGCCTAAGACTAAACATGAAACAATGCATTATCTATAGAAATTAATATTCATAATGAGGTAAATACCAACTATGATAAAAGGTTTAACCCTTACAAGATTGACACCAAAACTCCTCAAGTTAATCGATTTAACAACACTCGAAAAGCATCACGGTTTTCCCCAAACATCTGGTAGAGCATCCTTAATCTAATAGAGTGTTCCAATCACTCATTTACATCCGAACACTCGGTTAGTACAATAAGGGCCTAATATCACCAGTTACCCTAAAAACATCACCATGCTCACCCACACGTGGTCATACACCACTTAATGTAATCGAGTCCATCCCTAGTCATACAGGTCTTAAAATAACTCAATTGTTCACATTATAAATGCTTCCCATCACGTGTATCCTCACACACTAAGAGAAATCCATCATCGGCTAACCAACCCATGTAGTAATTATATAAAGTATCAAACCACTAACATATAACCCATTTAAGTACTCTTAACTAAATAATCACATCCAATAGGCACTCTCATGCTAAAAATAAACATCTCATTATCATCTTCACTCCATAAATCTATTGTAGGGCATTTCCACCGCCCAAGAATGACTAACAAACGCAAAAGGCATTTTTGGAGCCCTCCAACTGCTAGGGTCCTCTTATAACTTATAAATAAGCAACCATTGTAGGTGATGCCCACATTTCCATAACTATAAAAAAAATATATACGGGGAATACACATATAATATACTTATACACAATAAATTGCATAGCCACTTCCATACGGGATGGTGTTACTCACTACCAAAACCATATTCTAAACAATATAAAAATCCCTAACTCGCGGTATTGCGTCAATAGCTAATCCACACGTAAAGATATAATTCTCAACAAAACAACTACGAACAAACTAAAATGTTTCATCATTATACTTATAGATAATATGAATTACACGTTTCATTATATCCGTAATTAAAGAGCTACATCAATAGCCAATCTAAAATCCCCACATGCCACAAGTTCTCACTCGACCCATGTATCCACAAATAAACATCACCGAAATAGGCATACCCTAAGCCAATAAACCCACTCATTATCTACACGCATCAAGATATGTACTCTAAAAACTACATATCATCCATTTACACTTTCGTTTGTGTAATGGTAAGTACACGTACCCACTCATTCGCATCGGATTATGTATTTGATACTCTCCCACACCTTAGCTGAAACTAAACAACAACATTCCAACCTATGTTAACTCTCAATTTAGGCGGCACTAAATCCCACTATCCCATGAGTGATAAATATAAAAATAGTTTGTGACTTTAAATACTCAAATAAATATCATACACTTTAATCCCCACATCGTTGCACCCATTCTAAACAAGGTTTTATTTACCAAATCACGTGAAGCACACAATTATCACCCAACTATCAATCATAACTCCAACAACTTAAAATATGTAAGCCTTACCTGAACCATCTTTTGTTCTTGTCTATAATGCCCGGAATCCACATTTTGGCACCTGCCAATTACGTGGCCATAAAATAAATGTCATAAAATGATAAATAAGATTCTCTATAGGAGCTCCCTTTGCTGTTTCAACTCCCTATCTTATAATAACTTCTTTTGTTTCCCCCTCAACTATCTCTAATAGGGCTATTATTCGTCCTATATTCATAATAATAACCCTCAATAAAAACATGTTCTTCCCTCGAGAACTTTGGAACTTACTCATTCGTTAACTTTCTTTATAACCAATGAATTCACAATACACGTCCAAAATATGTAGGCAAGCCCATTCTCATAATAGTTTCTTATCATGTCATTTCACCCCAAAATAATAGAAATATCAATCATCTCATTTCTAGTTTTTAACATTTTCATGTGTACTAACCATTCATTCCTAGTTAACTCCAGCTCATATTCTGTAACCACCTAGGTCTTTGAGAGCAAGTTAAGTTTTTAGTCAAGACTTCACACGATTTAATGGATTTTTTCATAGGATGTCACCGCCTTTGGAAAACTCCTCCGCACCTAATGGTTGAGGTTTAAACTTGTTTGCTAGAATAGGATGATTTTCATGATGATATTTTATGCTTATTGCTAGTGTGTATCGCTTTTGTATTTATTTTTTCCATTTTGATATTTTTTTTCGAAAAACTCAAAAAGATTTTGTTTTTGAAAAATACAAAAAGATTTTCTAATTTTTGAAAAAAAATAGAAAAAGCTAAAAAGATTTTATTATGATAAAATTTTTGGAAAAAGACAAAAAGATTTTTATATTTCTTTTTACACCATTTATGAATGGACATTTAGGATAACCAAGTCACAACATCATTCCATATCCATGTGACTATTTGATAGTGTTTTGAGACGATACATCATTTCATCCATGTGCTTTATAATATTTTGAGTCATTAAGATGAGATTTGAGATTAATTTCTACATGTTTGACTCATGATCTCCTTTAATGCATACGTGCACGTATTTATGTGATTGTTTTACTTGTCTATCACATGTTGGTCGAAGTGTTTTCATCTCAATTTTATCTTTAAAATGGCCAAATGCGATAAAACTTGGAAATGAAAGTAGTGCATGTAAGAACCGTTGCTCGTGAGAAAGTTGTTTAATTTAAAGAAATGATGAGTGAACACGGGAAAGGGATGCGAGAGGATAATAATCTCGCCGTGAAATCCGTCGTTTGAAAAGAGCCCAAAGGCAATAAAAAGATAATATGCCAAAAGAGGGCAGATAGTTTAGTTTAATCACCTCAATAGAAAAATATAAAGATTTATTTTCTATGAGGGTGTTTGGATGGAAATAAAACAACGGCTTTGCACGTCCTACCAAAGTCTTGAAAAAGCATTACATAGTTTTAGACGTTATTGGTGCAGAAATCATTTTAGACTTTGATTTGTTTATTAGATTGAGTCGGTGTCATTTTAATTCAACCTTTATACACCTAAGGATGATTTTGAGTTCATTCGTTAAGAGTATCCATATTCATTGTGCACATATGTTATGTATGTTTGAGTTAATTTTCCTATCGAACATGTTCACACCCATTCATTATGTTTTCACGATTTGGTTATCATAGTGTATATTCATGGTATGTGTTGTTTTTGTAAATTTTCTTTGCTTGAAAATTTTGAAAAATTAAAAAGAGATTGTGAAAGCCTTTTAAGTATATCCTTGCATCAGCATGTGACACCCCGCCTAATTAAATACCGGGTGATCAATCCTTTATTAAATTAAAATCAAGGTGAACAGCTGGTTCATTCTTAGCATCACTGTCGCAAAAATAAAATTTCCCAATTTAAACACCCTAAATAATTAAGCTAAGTGTCAAAACCATTTACAACTTTATTTCCATTTTTATTAAATTCCAATTTGAAAACCTTCTTACTAACCAACGGTTTAATAATCACATAAATGCTACGGATAGCTATCAACACAAAAGAATTAATCCATCTAGATTAACCAAACCAAATTTAAACTACAAATGAAATCATTCTGACAAGAGTTAATACTCAAAGAGTACCAAATACAGAAAATAAATGAACATACATCTCTGAAAAATCTATACTGAATGGGAAATGGGCGACACATGCCCAAACTATGAAGAACTATAACAAGAACCGAATCAATGAAGAGGTCGTCTACAACAAAGACCTGCAACTCCCACATAAGCTACAGCGCGTCCAATCCAAAGAACCTATGCATGACGCCCCTGTGGCTGGGCACATGTAATATATACATACATATACAAGAGAGAAGAGATAACAGAAAACGGGTCAGAGCCTGATTGTAAAACAGTTTTAAAAGTAGTTTAGCAAGTATTTAAAATGCTTACCTGCTAATGCAACAACCATGCTAGTATGCGACACTCTCTTGAGAATTCTCACCTCTCATCTAGTTTGCACGTCTACCGTACTACTAAACCTCAAAAGTCTATCTCACTTAGTTTCCATAAAGTTTTATCTCGAGAATTAACAGGGTGATAATATTTAGTTTAGAAAATTAATCTCTTCAAGATTTCTTACACTATTTAGAACAAATCGGTACCGTTATGAAGTTCCCGAACCCATTAAGAAAGTTGCAACATTTATTCATTCCTAACTACTTATACGTACAGTAGAAAGTTCCCATATAGATATACTCATATATATTAGTTACACATATAATATATATACTAACGGCACCCCACATAAAATCTATGGTGCAAAGTTTCAATATATAAGTAGATATATATACCAATCACTCATATAATGTATATATATACTGTCTGCACCCCACATACAATCGATGGTGCTGGCATACTCTGCTATCAAGTCCCCGTATCGCTCATACTAAGGGAAATACTAGTTCGAAATCACTCTCGAACTGTATTAACACAAAACACATACAAATGGAGGCGAAGCATAGTTCCCGGTCCTAAGAGGTCAACACATACCCTCACGTCTCTTAAGACCATCTGATTATCACTCAGATAGCCTGTAATCAAGGATACTATCTTCTAGGGTACAATTCGTTATCCCCCATAAAGGTCCAATCGAGATAAGCTTGCCCGGCGCGAAAACCCCCGTGATAGCAAGTAGCTCGGGTACGATTTTTACACAGATATATAATATATGCACAATCACACAGTCATATATAGATATATACACATCCACATTGCTAAATTAGGTGTTCTCATGACCCATAATTATAATTATCCGTTATTACACATTTTACTCGATTATTTCATATAACGGACTCGTTATTTGTATTCTCATTTATTATTCACTTCATACTCACTTCTCCTCTCTCGAAGTATTCTAAGTATAATTTCAGTAGGTATTCATTCACTTACGTTCCGGTCTAACTCCCTTACGAGACCCGATCTTTTTATTAAATATAAGCATGATTTCTTATACACATGAATCATTCCTCGTTAACCCAAAATCTCATCCTACACTAAAATGTTACTCAATGGGGTCTACCTAGGCCCTACTGGTCATCTCTATATCCCATTATACTCCAACAACAACAATCAAGGGTTCCCATACATCTTAATCGGATTAAACTAACGAATGAGAAATAAGCAGTTTTCCAAGTGGGGTCGATCGATCGATGCTCTTGGCTCGATCGATCGATCAAGCAGTTCTTGCCTAGAAACTGCAATTTAAACCTACGGGTTTCATCTTCCAATTTCTTTAAAAATGTCATTAACAAGTCTAAAATTCTCAAATAACGATACTACAAGTTCTATATACATATATACAAGATTTCCTACGTGAATCATGTATAAAAACATCAAGGATATCGAATTAATGGGGTAAAATTGACATAATCTTCAAGAACCCTAATTTTGGAAGAATTATCCATTCCTCTAATTATCTCCCAGATTTCTTATTTTTAAAATCATAGTAATTCGTGGGTAATCCTCTACATGTGATGGGTATAATCACAAATGTATTGAATCTCTCTAAACATGCGATTTAAAGTTTCGAAATTAATAATTTCTTTTATAAAACATGATCTTGGCAGTCCTAAACTAACATGGGTGAGGCATTAACCAAAAATAAAACAAGATAGATACTTGCCTGAAATTCAAGGTTCTGATTTCGTGGATGAAATGGTATGGTTGCATTCCCCGTCGCGCGATCTACGTTTTGGTGGTGGTGGCGGTGCAACCGGATGAGATCTTGGCCTTGGATTGCTTGGAAAGCTTCCTACCTTCCTCTCTAATGGCCGTTCTAAGGTTTTGAGTTTGCTAACCCTAAGAGACAACTCCAAATGGCTGATATAACCTAATTAAATTCGTGGGTTTAATTACCCAAAAATGCAACATGTCCATAATGCCCTCCCGGGATGTCAAATAGGCATAAAAATGCCCCGAGACCCAAACTAAACCCCCGGATACACTTTTCTGACTATCTCGACCCTTTTGGACACATTGGAGCACTCAAAATGACCATACGAGCAATTTATAATTAATTCACTTTATATAATAATAATTTAGTCCTAACACGACACAGGCGCGTCCCGACTTAAATTTTCATAATTGCCATTTTATTCACTCGTGACATTTTTTATAAAATCAATCTTATACATTACTTTACTCAATAAGTAATATCTAACGAATCAACAAACTTTCAATAATTACTAACTCTCGTCACGCTAGTAAATATTTAAAACAACTTTCAGGATTAAAACTAAATTAATTTATCTCAATTAAATTTAATAAAATCCCTAAATTTAAAAGCCATAAAAATACGGGGTATTACAGAGCATAATTGATTTTTAATTGCTATGCTTGTCATGACACTCCGCATTTATTTTTGTTTACTCTTTTCCTTGTCTATTTCGCACAAATAAAAAGGGGTTGAACGAAATATGAATTATGGGGGAGTGATAGTCTGATTTATGAGGGATATTTGAGATTTACTTATTTGATTTATGCTTATCTCATTTCAAACTCGATACGTCACGAAGGTATTTGTTTTGTTTATTGTATGTAGGACTTTTATTATCATTTGGAAAGCACACAAAAGAAGCGCAAGGAAAGCAAAAAGATTTGATTTGAAGAGATTTAAAGTTGAAGATTTTTTTTACTTACATTTTAAGCATCTGTCCACTTTTGGGTTCATGAAAGGGTATTAGATTTGTATAGGCATTTTATTGATAATTCGGATTGTTTTATTTTGTACCAGCATACACATAGGGGGGGATTTGTAAGGACATAATTTCTACAGTCCTGATTTTACATAAAGTATGTCGTATACCGCTACAACAGTCGAAGGAAGATCATGATCATTTGTTCAAGACAACGGACCCGAATATCAAGTATCTTCAACAACAGATATCTACAAGATAATTTTGGTAAGAATTGTGTTTAAGTTTCGAATTTGATTTACGATAGTATTGAGATATTTTTCGAAACTATTTTTTTAGCAAAATGAGGCATTTTTCTCAATCAAAATAATTTTTGAAAGACCTGTGGGCGAGCTTTATAAAATATTAATTTTTTGCTTATGTCGTTCAAATGACAAGGCAATGTTATTCAAACGACACCTTTGAATGACATCATATATCGTTTCATAGGTCGCGCGAAGGGTCATTTCTTTATGGCTTCAAACGACCACGTACTGTTTTATGTTTGTAAAGGTTATTTCTTAGGTCTCTAGTAAGGACATCTAATGTCGTTCAAACGACATTAAGAAGTTGTTCGAATGACCTTCATCGCCTCAATTGTTTTATTTTGCTATAAATACCTATTTTGGAAGACTTTTTCAATAATACTTTTGCCAAATGAAAACTGCAAATCTGTCGAATTTTAGTCTTCACGTTTAGGAAAAAAAACTTTTTTTTTACGAAATCATCCCATATACTTTAGTGCATCAATTTGGAACCCAAAAAAACTTCTTGTTGACCCTGCACCCGCACCTTAGCCAGAACCCGAGTCGATTGGACGCTAGGTTTAATGAATTTTTATGGCTTCTCAGGTCACTTATATAAAAAGACAAGTCTGTGAGATGCATAACGATATGGTAGATTTTCATTAGCATGTTGAGATTATTAAGAGAGATCGAGTTAGTCTTCACATAAATGTTGCTTTTATGGCCGAGTATTTGACGAGATCTAAGTTGGTTCAAGACTTTACTCTTGAGGTTCCTCCACTGGTTACTAATCCTCCACCACCTGTTATTATTGTTGATGATGATGAGGATGAGGATGAGGATGAGGTTGAGGTTGAGGTTGATGAGGAGGAGGAGGAGGAGACAAATTATGGAGATGATGATGTTGCGTATTATAACAAGTCTGATAACTATAGTTTCTAGTTTATCTTTGTTACATGCTATTGATTTTATGTTGTCGCATGTGGTACTTATAACATCTTGTCTATACTTGGATATTTGTATAATTATTTGGTATTGGTACCTTGATTCATTTTATTTTTTTGGTTATTTGGATAGTTCAATGGTTGTATAGATATTATCTAGTTGTTTATTGATTTATCTATTTTCATGCATATATTTTTTATATATTGTTATATTCATAATATCCATGTTCTCTATACATGATTAGTATATAATCTCGTTTCTCTGGTTTTATGATATGTATATCTCATTTCCTTTCGTTGATAAGATATCATTCATCTTCTAGTGTTTCCTTATAAGATTCATATTGTGATACGCATGTGTATGCTCATTTGTTGATTCCCATGATATAGCTTGGTTGTTTACATGCTTTGCTAGTCTTTATTTTAATGTTGGGATTTTGCTTGTTGCCTCGCTATACTCGTTGTCTATGTTATGTCTTATCTTTGACTTTTCATGTCAAATGGGGGGAGTGAATTTCCAATTAACTTACTAAAGCGAAGAATTTTTTTTCTCAATTTGTCAAAAAATGGGAGATATATCTATGATTGGGGGAGTTGTTAATACTGCTTTGGGAATGATATGTAAGGGGTGCACTTTATTGCATTATGTTATTCACCTTGGTATCTTAATATTAGATGATGTTGATATTTTATATGTTCACGTTCTATTCAAATGTTTTATCTCATATATATCTTATATTATTTTTGGAGAATTCCCAAGCAGGGGGAGTTTTTATTTGTGCATGTTATTGCATGTGTGATGCGTTTTGTTATTTTGTGTAATTTTAGGCATAACTTTGATGATTTCGACTCCAACCCATTATTCAGGCTCGACTTTTGATGCATCATTGGTCTTATGAATTGTTTGTACATTACCTTCCTCCCATTATATGGATAGTAAGGCGTGAGTTTTGTAGGGATAATAAGATTATTTTAGGTTTTGAGGGATTTTTCCATGGAATAGACAAATGGGGAGATTAAAAATGTAATTTCGTATTAATATTAGTTGGTTAGTTCCCATGATAAAATATTTGAGTCATTGAGTTTATCGAGTCACATAGATTTGATTCGATGAATCAGGCACGGTTATTTGAGTTAGAATGGACCTTTAAACATTGAAGATTTTCCAAGCCCCCGTTAAAGAATTATGTTTCCATGCATTCACGATGGAACGAATATTAGATCGTTATATTTATGTTGTGAATTATACATGGTTAAACATATAGACGTGCACTAAGTTTTCTAAAATGTATGAGGATTTTGAAAAATAATTGAACAAGTGTTTTTAAAACAGTCAAAGGAACTTTCAAACTTTTGGGGGGGGGGGGGGGGACTTGTCTTTGTGTTTTGAACTTGTTAAGGCATTTTTAAATGATTTGTGCCTTAACCGTTCACATGACTCTAATTTGATCCCATGTTCACGGAGCAGTTGGCACGATATCAAAACATGCCCGTGCGTAAGGACTTTGCTATGATTTCATACTTTATGGAATCGTGCGCAAGTAAAAAGTGCACCGTGCACATGGTGGAGTCAGATTTTGAAAATTATCTATATATAGGATGTTTTCCTTCACATCTCTTCAAATCTGAATTTTACTCGATTGAAATATCTCTCTGAGCGATTTTTGAAAGTTTAGAGCTATTTTATCTTTTTTTAAACCAAATCTCACTTGTTGTTCATAAACTTTTGAAACTTCGATCTATGACTTGATCCAAAGTGTTTGTGAGTGAATTAATAGTGGATTTGATTAGATCTTCTCGTCAATTCATCATACTTCCATAGTGGATTTGATCAGATCTTCACATTATCCTATGTCAATTCATCATAGTTATACTGAATTCCTTTGATCTATTACTCCTTGATCTAAAATTGGAGGCATCCCGAGTTACTAGAGAATTTAGAGTGTGGCATTGACTTCAAGGAGGATAATGAACTTGTTTGTTCACATCGTGGATCCTGGGGTGGATTCTCATTGACTATAGGGGAATTTGAAAGGTTAGTAGGTAACGACACGATAGAGACTGTATGATAGGAACCTTCTCATCTTTTATAAAATTGTTTTTCAAGTAGAAATGATAATTGAAGTGCGCCGAGGTTTTTTACCCCTAGGTTAGGATTTTTCCTCATAAACCTTGTTTTATGCATGCTTGTGTATGTTTTATACTAATTTATACACAATTGATCACACATGTCACTTAGATATGATTTATAGCTTATGATTTTGCCTAAAATTAGATTATGTGTGTTAAATCTATGATTCACATATAAACACCCTTAATTTCATCATTATGTGAGTTGATCAAGACAATATGGAAGCTATTTATAAAATCATGTGTTGAGAGTTTTAAATTTGTAATAAATTTTATGAAAATTGGAAAATTTACGTTAAGACGCAATCAAACCTATTCACCACCTCCCTTAAGGTTTGGTGTAGATAATTACTTGAACATATCACCCACTTTTTCTCAGAGATTAAATTAAATCTAACTCGCCTAAATTAGGTGTCTATAATACAATGTAGGAGTAAGAAGTATTCCAAACTCTTATACCAATCCTTAATATTAACACTTATTATATTGAACAATCACTTGAATTCGAATATTTGTAGCCTTACTCAAACACTCTTTATATAGCCAATTATTGGGAGTTGTTTAAAAATGGTGCTTCAGCCACGGGCAACCATGGGTGAGCTATCTCTGTATTATAGAAGGGTCAAGTTTTGGTGGAAGTAGTTGTAGGTTAGTGGTTATGGTTGTTGGGAGAATAAAATGGAATTAAATGCTCTAGAAAAAACTACTATGGGTGAGTGGGGTTGGTAAAATAGTTTATATACTTTCTACTAACCTGTCATATTAGTATAGGAAGAAGTTCCCAGCTGCTTGCGAGCACCCTTAGGTTTGAGGTTATTGGAATGAAGTATTAAGGACATTTTGACTATATGCTAGAGATAACGGACCATGGTGTGGTACAGATAAGATGGTTTAGGTGTCCTCTACTTATAACAAGGCTTTTATATGGTTTTTTATCATTTTCCTAGGGTGTTTACCTGGTATAGGAGACCAATAACCAATTTATGATCTTATGATACTTGAATATGCATTTTGACAGATGGATGAGGTCCCTAACTTAAGGTGTAGGCTTTGTTATTGAGACTTAAAGTCTCTAGAATGTGTAGTATATTTTTTATTATTCGGGGTGAACCCATTATGGTTATTTGTTTAAGTTACGAAACTTTACCTATTATTAAAGCTCTAGGATACAAGGTTGCGGTCCTTTCACCTATCTTTTGACTTCGCCTCAAGGTATAAGACTTTTTCTCGTGACTTGAGGTTGAAAAACACAGTCGGTATTAACACTAACCGTTATTTTCATAACATGAAAGGGGTAATAGTTAGTGAAAACAGTTGAAAGGGTATTTAGATTTGGTGAGGCGTACATTACGGTGAAGCAGTTGAAGCACTATTATGATTAAACCATTGACAGGCTTAAGGGGAGTAATATCGATCACTCTAGATATTTAAAGGGCCATTAATCATCACTTGTTTTATTCACATATTCTAAAAAATTCCATATTCTTGACTTCTTTCTTTTTGTTTCTTTACTCCCACCGATCTATCTCCTCGTAATTCTTCCCTTCTCAGTCTTTCATAATTACTATGGCTCCAAAAGAAATTGTTCATGAGTTGTCAACCTTCCTCATTTGGCAATGACTGGCCTTATCACTAAGGAATCGCCTCTCTTAATTATGGGGGAAATCATCCCTCTTCTTTCTCATATTGAAATGTAACCATCAACTAGACCTGTCGGTAACATGGTAATAAATTATTGAGTCCCTCTTGGATGTTCACTATTAGGTCATAATAAGCTTTAATCATTACCACTAAGGGTCCATTTGGTTGACATAATTTGCCTAGGTAAATACCAAAAAGTTGGCAAATATGAAAATTTGCCCACATTTTGGCTCTTTGATTGCATAATTTTGCCTAGGCATTATTTGCCAATGTACAACACCTCCTATGCACAATCTGTGGGCAAATTTTGCTTACCTATTTGAGTGGGAAATATTTGCCCACAAATTTGCCAACTTCTTAAACGGTTTTAATGTTTTAAAAAATAATTTAAAAACTGTTTTAAATAATTAAAAAACTGTTATGAATATTTAAAAATTGTTTTATAATATTTCAAAAACTATTTTTAATATTATAAAAAATTGTTAAGAAAATGTTTACAATTTTTTTTAAAAACCGTATTAACAAAATATTGTAAAAACTGTTTTTAACATTTTTAAAAACTGTTGTGAATATATTATAAAAACAGTTTTAAAGTTTTAAAAAATAATTTTAAAGACTGTTTTAAATATTTAAAAAAACTATATTTAAAAACTGTTTTGTAATGTTTTGAAAACTGCTTTTAATATTATAAAAAATTGTTAAGAAAATGTTTTACAAATTTTTTGAAAAACCGTAATATAAAAATATTGTAAAACAGTTTTTAACATTTTTAAAAACTATTTTGGATATATTATAAAAACTGTTTTAAAGTTTAAAAAAATATTTTGTAAAACTGTTTTAAATAGTTTAAAAAACTGTTGTGAATGTTTAAAATTTGTTTTGTAATATTTTAAAAACTGTTTTTGATATTATAAAAAATTGTTAAGAGAATGTTTTACAAATTTTTTGAAAAAACGTAATATGAAAATATTGTAAAAATAGTTTTTAACAATTTTAAAAACTGTTTTGAATATAATATAAAAACAGTTTTAAAGTTTAAAAACAAAATTAAAAAATATTTTAAATAGTTAAAAAAAACTGTTGTGAATATTTAAAAATTGTTTTGTATTAAAAAAAATTGTTAAGAAACGTTTTACAATTTTTTTTAAAAACTGTAATATAAAAATATTGCAAAAACTATTTTTAACATTTTTGAATATAATATAAAAATTGTTTTTTAATAAATTAATTGGATTGACTTTAATTTCGCCTAATGTTGTTTGATAACGTCATCTGAAATTGCCTAGGTAAAATTTGCCTAGGCAAATTTTGCCATGCCCACTCTTTTGCCCACTTGCAACCAAACGGACCCTAAGGCAATAGAAAGTGTGAGGTGGAAGCATAAGATTCCCGATTATGCTCTTTCTAGGGCCATTAAGCCTCATGCAAGAGAGAGAGAGTTCTCGGGTTCCCATATTCATATGCTTTAATGAGTTATACATAGATTATGTAGTTTGTTTCCTTATCCCTGTGGAAGAGGTCTTCATTATTGAGAGGCTAGCACCTGCACAACTCGTGGCCAACTCATTGAGGCCACCAATGGTCGCGATTTTTGCATTTAGGTTAACAATCAACGGGGAGTTTACTAAGAAGTGATGTTTAATTTTTTAGTAACCATGACTAAGGTCTTCTACTATTGAAGAAAGGGTTGAATTTTAAGATGAGTTTACTAAGAAGTAACGTTTAATTCTCCAAAGTAATTTGTAACCATAATAGGTTAAGGATTATTGGAAATCTAAAACTTAAGATAGTCCTTAGAATTCTCATAAAAAATTAAAGCCAATGGTACTTGGACTTCAGGATTGATTTGGGGCAATGGTTAAATTTTTGTAAAAATTGCAGTGGTCTGAGGTGATCAATCCTTGAGCCTTTTTAAAGAGAGGGTGCTTGGACTTTAACAATTCTATTTTTTGTAAAATTAATGATCTTTATACCTTAAAACCAATCCTAAAGTAATTGCAATTTTACAAAAAGATTTAGGTCAAGGTTACTTGTATCCCGGGACCAATTTTTAAATTAGGGTTCTTGGACCTTTATACTTATTTTAAGTCAGGGATACTTGGACCTCAAGATTGATGTTGAATCAGGAGCACTTGGACCTCCGCGTTGATTGGTCTCCTCGTAGGAAATTGGGGCTTTTGAGGTCATTGATTCCCTATTCATATGAACGATGACCCAATCAGCATATGAAGCATTTGATTCGAAAGTTATGGATTTCCACTCATCAAAAGGGATGTCTCAACGAATTCTATTTATCATAAATTAAGTAACACCAAGTATATGAGGCCAAAATTTTTAACCAAAAATTGCTTTTTAAGGGAGAAAATTTGTGATAGTCGAATATGATTATATAAAAGGTGTTAGAAATTTTGACTCGAGTTGAATCTTTAGGTTCTTTGTATTATTATTCACTGTCTTAATTGAAATTGATCTTGTTTTTTATCTCTTAACGGTGTTCATTTTGTTTTCTTTTACAAAAATGAGATATGATCCTATGTTATTGGTTAATCAATATATTATGAGTATTTTTATATAATCTTCTATTTATTAAGAATATTTTTCATAAAATATGATTATTGGTCAGTGAAATAAACTTATCCTTATACATTTCCTTATCAAATTTAGCCTTAGTTGTTCTCTTATTTTATATGTACGCTTATGTCTCACTGCAATCCCATTTTTCTTAGACATGGGATGTGTGAGATTTATGGTTGTCTCATTTTCTTTACATCCTATTGCTCAATTGTTATTGTATTTCTTTAATGACTCCACATTTTCAGTCAGTCATGCTTGTTTTGTCTCCTTTGTCTTTTCCTTGACAAAAATGGGAGAACTTTTTAGATGTGTGGACTAATATTTAGAGAGTTTTTTGTATAATTGAGGGGTATTAGTTTATGCATTTGCTTATTTTTTCATCTTTTATGTGTTGAAGTCGATATTTTGGTAGATTAACTCACATGCGAGTTAGGTTGAGATATGTTCATGCATTTCATGCCTATGTCCTATTATATTTAAGTTAATATCATTTTTATTCGTTGCATGCCTTGTCGGATAACGTAATTTTCTACCATGCTAGAAAAATAAATCTCGTGAGCTCTTTCTAGGTTATTTGAGCGATTTGTGTCACTTTGAAATTTGTGTCAATGTAATTTTAATATTTATTCTTCTGGTTGGGGGAGTCATATCATAGGTTATAGATTTGCTTCCTTTGACTATAATTCTCAATTTTTTGTATATTTTCTCACATAATAAATAGGTGGGGCATGTAAGATTATACCATACTCATGTGCCTATATTTTATTGCGTTTTCTTGATTTTGTTAACCAAATTACACTTTGGTCATTTGATCGTTGCCATTTCGAAAATCTTCTTTAAAGTTGAAATTAATTCTTCACCAAATAGTCGCAATGATCAATTTTAAGATAAAGGTATAAGATTTTGTAACCTAGTAGTCTTCTTCATTAAATAAAATAAAACTTTCTCATTTTTTTAAAACCGTCTATGTGAGTTTGAAATTTTTTTTGTCATTATAGGCCATAATACTTTATAAGTACAAAATTTATTTTCCCAAACTTATGCATATTATGAATATGTGACATTCTTTTCTACAATGATCCCTTGTTTTGGTAGTTGTGATACTAGGTTCCCTCCTTGTCAAAATACTTGGTTAGATCCAAGAACTTTGATAATTGTTGGTTCATACTGTCAAATACATTCATTCTAACGAAAGTAAGCACCACTTTAATCAAATTAACCTTCACTTCAGTAAAGAGTCCTTCACTACCCGTGACGTGGTCCGACAGTTTAATTAGATTTCCCTGAAATGATTCACGACCTTATTATGTTGATGAATCGCTTCAGTACAACTTGGCTTCGCTACAGCGAGCTACTCGTGAAATCTTTGGCGAAGTATCCCAATTGTTAATCTTTATGTTCAAATTAGGTTATTGCATTATAATTTGTGCCATATCATCATTAAGAGTATTCACATATGTAATACCCCGTATTTTTATGCTATATTAATTTGAGGATTTATTAAATTTATTGTGAGTTAATTATTTAATATAAATCCAGAAATTTATTATGTTATAATTATTAACGTGATGAGAGTTAGTAATTATGGAAAACTTGATGAATATTACTAATGAGCAAAGTAATATATAATATTGGTTCTATTAAATATCACGAGTGAATAGAATGACAATTTTGGAAATTTAAGTCGGGACGCGCCTGTGTCGCGTCGGGAATAAATGTTGATTAATAAAAGTGAAATATTTTTAAGTTATCTGTATGGTCGTTTTGAGTGCTCCGTATATGCTTTATCAAGCCATAGCCCGGGAAACAGGAATTTTGGCGGGTGCCCAAGTGTACCCGGGGGTTTAGTTTGGGTCTCGGGGGTTTTTTTGGCTTAATTAGTACCCCGGGAGGGCATTTTGGTCATTTTACATTTTTGGGTAATTAAACCCACGAAAATTATTAAACTATATCAGCCATTTGGAATAGCCATTTAGGATTAGCAGACTCAAAACATTAGAATGGCCATAGGAGAGGAAAGGAGAAAGCTTTCCAAGCAATCCAAGGCCAACGATTCACCAAATTGCACCGCCACCACCACCAACGCGTAGATCGCGAGACGGGGAATGCAACCACACCAAATACGTTCGCAAATCTGAATTCTGAAAATCCCAGGCAAGTGTTTATCTTGCTTATTTTTGTTAATGCATCACTCATGTTAGTCTAGGGATGATTAGGATGAGTTTTATGGAAGAAACCCCAAATTTAATATAGGAAATCGCATGTAGTAATGATTTGATTGTAAATCTGGAAACCCCTTTACATGTAGAGGATTAAACCACGAATTTATGATGTTTTAGAAGAACAAAATTCTGGAAAAGACTGATTAGAACCATGTTAAAGAGATTTCTAGGGTTCTTGAGATTTTTATGAAGTTTTGGCCTATTAATCCATAGTTATTGATGAAAAATTGCATGCTTTACGTAGAAGATGATTAATATGAGTTTATACTGTTAGTAGTGCAAATTTTTGGGCGATTGGGAATCAAAAATCTGGATTTGGATGAAGTTGTGTGTTAGAACCCGTAACTGGTTAACTGCAGAATTCGCCATACCTGCTTGATCGATCGATCGAGCCAACAGCTTCGATCGATCGAAGGTTCGATCGATCGAGCCCCTGCCCTCGATCGATCGACCCCTCCTGGCAGACTTAAACTCCCCTTTTAAAATTGTTGAATTGATTCGAAATGAAGAATACTCCTTAGACATCCTTATTAAAATATTTTGGGAGATAATGATGACCAATAGGATATATTAATGATTAAGAGACCTTTAATGTAGGGCGAAATTTATATTTTTGGGGTGTTTATATATAAGGGACGATTGAATTTTGTATTAAAGGGAGAGATACGTAAAATGGTTACGATGGAAAATAGATGAATACCTACTGAATTTTACACTTGGGAGGATAGAGTCCATGAGTGTTACGTAGTAAGTTGGAATAATCCCTCGAATTATAGATAGAGACGAACCGTTATACGTGATAACAAATAATGGAAAAATAAGGATAAATGACGTGATTATGGGTTATGGGATGAACCTAAATTGATATGATAAAAGTAGTATATTTATATGACTGTGTGTATGCATATATTATATACATGTGAAAATCATGCTCGCGCTACTTGCTATCCCCGAGGTTACCGCGCTGGGACAGTCTTATCTCGAATGGGCCTTCATGGGGGATAATGATTCGTACCCTAGAAGATAGGAATCCTAGGTACAGGCTATCGAATCGATAGTCACGGTCCTAAGAGACGCGAGGGTATGTGCTGACCTCTTGGACTTGGAAACTATGCTTCGCCTCAATATTGTTTGTGTATGCATTAATACAGTTCGAGAGTGATTCCGAACTTGTATATCCCTTAGTACGATTGATACGGGGATTGGATAGCAGAGTATGCCCGCACCATAATTTTTATGTGGGGTGCAGTTAGAAAATATATATATTATACGAGTACTTAATATATATGAATTTCTGAAATTTGGAACTTCCTATTGTATTTATGGTAAGTAAGAAAGGAATGATGACTTTAATTTGAAAATACTTGATTTGAAACGTATAATGTGAAACTTTATTAGCAAATAAGGTTTAAATGAGAACTTGGTGATCAAATGAAATTATCCTCTTAAACAATTATATTGTTCAGTTTTAAATCTTACGAGTAACCTAAGATAAGTTAAACCATTGGGAAGTTTAGTGTAATATAAGATAAGATAATCCGTTGGGAAAGTTAGTGCGATAGGTGTGCACATTAGAAGAGATGTGAGAATTTCTCAAGAGAGTGCCGCACTAATATGTCGTTGCATTGGCCTGTAAACATTTTAAATACTTGCTAAACAAATTTTAAATCATCTACACTATTGGGCTCTGACCCGTTTCTATTTCTCTTTCTCTCTTGTATATATATGTATATATTACAGGTGCCCAGCCACAGGGGCGTCTTGCATAGGATCCTTTGGAAGGAACGCGCTGCAGCTTAGGTGGGAGTTGCAGGCCTCTTGCTTAGACGACTTCATTTATTTGAATCCACTCCTAGCATATTTATTTAGTGGGGCATGTGTCGCCCTTTTCATTATTCAGTTGTTTATTTGGACATTGTGATTCAGCTATTTCTAGTATTCTCACTTTGGGATTTATTACTGTCTGGATGTTTTACTTTAAGTTTTAATGTTGGGATTTAGTTGTTGAATGTTTAAATTATTTGGATTATATGCTCCAAGATTATTGTGGTGTGATTCTTTAATATTGAATTGTTGTAAAGATTTAAATTTTGGTTTATAAAATAAAATTTGGAAAGTAATGCCTAAAAATAGTTTTGACACTGAGCTTAATTAATTAGGGTGTTTAAATTGGAAAAGTTATTTTTACGACAGTGATGCTAAGAATGAACCAACTGTTCACCTTGATTTTAATTTAATAAAGGAGTGATCGCCCGGTATTTAATTAGGCGGAGTGTCACAACATACTTTTTTGTGCCCTCATAGTTAGTTGTTTTATTATGGTTTTCCAAAACACTTTGGGTTCTTGATTTATCTTTTCAAAAAACTTCATCAATGTCCAAGATCTTGAAATCAGTTTTATCATACGCATGTCTCGTGGATAACACTTCAGATGAAAGGTATATTTGGATATGGCCTACACACATCACGTGTTTTTACAAATCCTTTAAATCTTGGTAAAAACTTTTGTGTGTGTAAAAGCTTGTGTTTTTGATACCTTAACTTTTCTTACCTTTTAAAAAAATCAAAATAAGCAAAAATGAGTGATACTGATAAATTTCGCTACAATTGAAGTTATCCTTCATTGGATACGAGGTAAGCATGTCATTTTGGTAGAAACTCTAGACAAAGGTGGGTGCATCTTCACTGAAGCATCGTCGTAGCAAAGGCCTTCGCTGCAGTGATCATTCTACTTCGCTAGCCGCTGATTCCTTTGAAGGTTCCGTCAAAGATAATTAGAAATTCTTATGACTTGCATCACTCCAAGCTCATTATAGTGAAGATTTTCTTCGATGCAGCGACCACACCAGTGAAGCATATATTTTTGCAAATATGCTTTTTAGCTTTTCTTAATTTATGTGAGAAAAGCCACTTTTTAGCTATTGATTGGACATGGAAACCCCCAATAACTCTCTCGAGCATGCTTTATATAAGAGATATGACTTTTTAGCTTGCATTAGTATTGGATAAACCCACTTGTGTGGTTTTCCTCATTTAAACAATTATTTCTCCTCATCTCCTAATATCTCTCAAACCATTTTCAAGAGAAAATACCAAGAGATCTTTTGTGTATTTTTATCTTTTAATTTTAGAAGAAGATAAGAACACGCCTTTAAAAATAGGGAACCCATTTTCCAAATCTAATTAATATTTTCCCTATATTCTCTTCTTCGCATTTAATCACCTATCTTCTCGAGATTGATAAATATCAAAGAATAAGAAAATTTTACTAACAACACATTTTTAAAAATCTCCTTTTCCATACACTTTAGGGTCTTTCTGCTAACAAGAGTATTGTGATATTTGAGTCTCTTTTTATTGGCTCAAATCATTTATGAACTCCCAAGTTTGACTAAAAAGTCTTGTGCAACATTGTTGACGCGTGTCAAAAGATAAGAGATGTTGAGAACTTCTATCGGCATATAGGATCTCCGACTTGACATGAATTGGTGGAAAATATATGAGGGGTGATTTAGCATGGAATGGTTGTTAGTCGTTAGTACCCTTTATAAGTCTTTACCATGTTTTTAGTGAGATTATTGCATTATTTCGGGGGGTTTCTCTCTAGTGGGTTTTTGTCCTAGTACATCCGGTGTTATATCTTTATTTATATTTTTCGCATCTTTTATCACCCTCACTCTTAAACAAGATTAAAACTTGATTTGGTTGAGGTGTGATAAAATATTTTTTTGGGTGAGTTTCCATTTCGAAACATAATATGCACTTTCATTCCCCATTTGGAGGAGTAAAAGATGATAATTGATCTTTATAGACTTTACTCACTCTCTCATACCTTGTTTATAGTGAGAAGTGACCTCCTATCACCCCTGATTGGGTTCCCTATCATATTGGTTTTTCAATATATAACCATTTAATGCAAATCTAACTGATAATAATAATAAGAGCGTGTGTAGTTTCTTTGTCAAAGATTGCTTAAACCATGTCAAACCTTTTGAAATTTTCTTTAGCACGCTAGGGAAGGAGAGAGGCCTAAGTTCATATCATTTTTATGCCTATCTATTCTCTTCCTTGCACGTCATAGCTCGAGATTGATCAATGACAAAGAGAAAAAAGACTTTGTTGTTGAGCTTACATATTTGTTTATCGCCTAGTCTCCTTAAAACTTTAGGTCTTGCATCCTTATGATAATTTGTGATATTTTTGGATCACTTTTTTATTACACCTTGTTATAATCAAGATACTACTTCAGTTAATAAAAAATATGTCTTTAAAGAGTTCAAGGATCATTGGTAAAAACACCGATAGATTCTGATACTCACCCGTGTTTTAGGAATCTCCTCTTATTAGAGATTAGTGGAAATAGTTGATTATGGAGGTAGTGTAGAAGGTAAGGTTAGATATTAATATCCTCTAAAATTATTTAGTAAGATTTTATGTGTTGATTTATCATTTTCACACAATGCATCATTAAACCACTACATCATATACCGAATACGGTCCCGGACCCAGGCTATGACTAGGGCCACGAGTGACCATTTTTCCCGTGATAAAAAACAATTGTCCCGAACCTAATCCATGACCCTAAATTAGGATCACGGTCTCTTTCGTGGAACAATATTGGCTCCATGGTCACGGGCATAATTCGTGACCCTATGGTCACAGTCCAGGTCCGTGACCATGGGTGAGATAATGTTCAACTTAGGTCACGACCCAAATTAGTGACCCCAATTTTTTTTAAATTAAATAACTAATGGTCACAGTTTGGAGCCATAACCATTTATTTATTTATTTTTACAAAAAATTGGGGGGCACGAGTCCATTTAATAAAAATAAATCAAATTTATTTTTAGGCAGCCCCCCCAAAACATCTGTATTCAGTAACCAATTCATATGCAATGAAGCAATATTGTAAACATGGAGTTGACAATTCAGAGTAAAACATCATGCCATCCTAATTAATTCATAAATCATACTAGACATTCGCAATTCAAACTGAACATTCATAAATTAAATTAACATTCATAGATCTAACTAAAGTATCAATATAATAATATGATACAATTTGGATACAAATAGGATTGTCAAGGGCCATATATAATATGAGTTATATTGATCCGTGACTGCGCGTTTAATTCCTATGAGTTACATTGGTCCCGTTCAAGGTATTCGTGCCTCTTATGGGCTAGTTTGAGGATTGTTTTGGGTTTTCGCCCTCTAACGGCATGTTTTTAAGCCTAAGTCTAGATATTTGCAAATGACCTTCATATTCTCAAATCGGGAGTCCCGTGACTATGCGGTTAGTTTTTATAAGTTACATTGGTTCCATCTGAGGTGTTCGTGACTCTCATGGGGTCGTTTGGGGGTAATTTTGCGTTTTGGCCCTTTAACGGCATGTTTTTAAGCCTAACTCTAGATACTTGAAAATTATTATCATATTCTCAAATCAAGACTCTCGTGAATACATGATCAGTTCCTACTGGTTACATTAGTCCTGTGCGAGGTGTTCGCGCCTCTTACGGGGTCGTTTGGGGGTTATTTTGGGTTTTCGTCCTCTAACGGCATGTATGAGTGTAAGTCTAGATATTTTTAAATAATCTTCACATTCTTAAAACTAGGAGTACTGTGACTACGCCGTCAGTTCTTATGAGTTATATTAGTCCCGTACAAGTTGTTCTGTCACTTACAGGACCGTTTGGGGGATGTTTTGGGTTTTTGCTCTCTAATGGCATGTTATGCCTAAGTCTAGATATTTCCAACTCATCATCATATTCTCAAACCGGGAGTCCCGTAACTACGCGATTAGTTTCGATGAGTTATATTGGTCCCGTACAAGATGTTCGCGTCTCTTGTGGCGTCGTTTGAGTTTTTTGAGTTTTTGCCCTCTAACGTCATGTTTCCAAGCCTAAATCTATATATTTTCAAATTATCGTCATATTCCCAAACTGGGACACCCGTGACTACGCGATCATTTTCTATGAGTTACATTAATTCCGTACGAGGTGTTTATACCTTTTAAGATGTTGTTTGGTGGATGCTTTGGGTTTTTTCCCTTTAACGACATGTTTTTTAGCCTAAGTCTTGAGATTTGCAAATTATCTTCATATTCTCAAATTGGGATTCCCAGGCTCGTTCAAGTTGGTCAGGAAATATAGTAGGTAGAGAATGATTTGTGCATATGTTGGCTAATTTAAAGGCACTTTGGGGGATTCTTGTGCCCGGTCGATCAGTTTCGATGTGCAAGATGTTTGTGCCTCTTTTCGAGTCGTTTGGGGGGTGTTTTGTGTTTTCGCCCTTAGCGGCATGTACTTAATACTAAGTCTAGATATTTAAAAATTATCATCATATTCTCAAGGCGGGAGTCCCATGACTGCATGGTCAGTTCCTATGAGTTATATTAGTCCCGTGCGAGTTGTTCGTGCCTCTTACGAGGCCGCTAGGGTTATCTTGGGTTTTCACTCTCTAACGACATGGTTTTGAGTCCAAGTCTAGATATTTGTATATTATCTTCATATCCACAAATTGGTAGGCCCATGACTACACCGTCAGTTCCTATAAGTTATATTGATCACGTGCGAGGTGTTCGTGTCTCTTATCGGGCCGTTTGGGGATTATTTTGGGTTTTCACCCTCTAACGGCATGTTTTTAAGCCTAAGTCTAGTTCTTTCCAAATTATCATCATATTCGCAAACCAAGGGTCTTGTGACTATGCGGTCAGTTCCTACAAGTTACATTGGTCCCGTGCGAGGTGTTCGTGTCTCTTACGAGACTGTTTAGGTGTTGTTTTGGGTTTTCACCCTCTAGTGACATGTTTTTAAGCCTATCTTGAGATTTTCAAATTATCTTGATATTCGCATATCGGGAGTCCCGTGACTACGCGGTTAGTTCGTACGAGTTATAATGGTCCCATACGAGGTGTTCGTGTCTCTTACGGGATTGTTTTGGGCTATATTCAGCCACTAATTCATATACAATTAAACAATATTATATTCATGGAGTTGACAACTCAAAGTAAAGCATCGTGCCATCCTAGTTAATTCATAAATCATACTAAACATTCATAATTCAAACTAAATATTCATAGATCAAATTAAATATTCATAAATCAAACTAAAGCGCCAATATCATAATAGGATACAATTTTGATTGAAATGGTATCCTTAAGGGTCAATATAATAATAGGATACAAATAGGATTGTCAAGGGTAAAATAATGTTTTGATGCTCAATATTCATCTAAATAAACTCAATGATCCTTCAAATTAGGGTTGTCATTAAGAGCAAACCGAAACTCTTTAGGAGCCTTTAATGAGTGTGCTTGAGTAGTCATACCCTTTGGTGTATGCACAACAATAGACCAATTGCCATCGTTTATGCACTTTGAGTAGAACACCTTCTTTACGTTCTAAAAGGCACAAATAAAAGGTTCATCGACTATGCGATCTTAACTATTCATCTTATATAGAGCTACCATGATAAGTTTTAAGTCAGGATTAACTTTATAAGTATTTTTAGTGTCCTCCACCTTCACTCAGTCATAATAAAATATATTTTTTGTGAAAGCTAAATAATCGAGTTTCCGAATTTGTTAGACAATCCCATAATAGATTAGAACCGTATCTTTTGGATTTTTATCACTTTGCTAGCGACACGGGTAGTCAAGGAGAAATTGAAATTTCATTATTTTGCGTCAAAAGCTTTTCCTCACATTGATACGAAACGAAATAAAAACCATTGGTGCGGAATTTCTTAAACCCTTTAGCACGAAATGTGGGACCCTTTGCTAGGCATGTAAGCCTCGAGGAGACATAACCTCTTTTGAGAAGCTAAATTTATAAATGAAATTATATTAGGCCATGTTTTTACCACACAAGAATAAATAACTGCACACATAAGATGTGGAAATTACCTCTTTTGTTATCCATGCCCTATAATCATTCATCGTGCAATTTCTCCTCCGATTTTGTGTAAGTTCATCCTCGCACTTCCTAAAGGAAAATTGTAGAGTTTAGATCATAATATAGAGAATACATATAGTCAGACAATAATAAATTAGTTAATTATATAGCTACTTACTCTCTCAAGTCTTCAACTTCATCTTGCAATTCGAAGACATAATGAGTTGCATGCTCGTATCGTATATTAGTGATTCTCACCTCTTTAGGATTCCCAAATGGAAATCCATCCTCAAACTCATCAGGTTCCTTAATTACTTATTCTCCACAAAAAGTGAACCTCCTCGGGTCTTGTTCTGGCATATGTTCCCAAACGCATAACGATGATTCCACAATATGTATTCTTGAGCAATTGACGCTCCAATATAATGTGTATTCTTAACATAATCTTTGAAGATTTTTATCAAGCGCTCAAAAGGATACATCCAGCAATACTAACGGGATCGCACTATAAAGCCTCATCACATAAATGCATAAATAGTTAGATGTTGATATTAAAGAACAACGAAGGAATATACTTCTCTAATATATAAGATCATTTTTAACTATAAGATCATTTTTAAGTTCATCCTCGCACTTCCTGTTATAAGATCACTTTTAACTATAACTTCTTCTTTATTTTCATCTTCTATAGATCGTGACATGCCCACCCTCCATCTTTTAAATGAGATCCACCCAGACATATTCCTATAAAATGTTAAATAACATTCTTCTTCATGTGCATCATATCAATTACATGGCTTACACGATGATCTTTCAAATACAACAAGTAAAAAAATACTAATTGTCTCGACCATGCCTTTATTTTACTAGAGTCATTTTAATCCTTCCTAGCTTTACGCTTCAGGTTTATAAACTGAGGGTGTTTTCCTATATACGTATTCCCCTCAGTTATAACCTCCTCCTTCTTTTTGATACGCTGGTTAGAAAATCGAGCAACTCCGTCCTCCGCTCATGGCCGACAGGTAAAAAGTTAGGCTTGTCATTTCTAGAAGGGTGACCGGTTAGCAAAAACGATGACTCGTATAACTCATCTTACCACTATGATGTATCCAAGTGGTTTAAGTTTACTCCCCACATATGGGACATCCATAATAACTACAAATATTACAATCGGACAAGGTACTATAAGCAGAAAGGTCGTGCATCTCCCACATCACCATTTCTTTAAGCGTGAACTTTCCACCCTTATGAGAGTCAAACACCCTCATGCCTTTATCCCACAACTCTTTAAGTTCTTCGATTAATAAAGCTAAGAAAATATCAATATCATCGTTCGGATCCTTTGGCCCGAGTATTAATAACAACAGTAATGTGAACTCCTTTCTCATGCACAGTATTGGAGGGAGATTTAACTGTTCCACGAGAACTGGACAATAACTCGAATTAATGCTTAAATTGCCTAAAGGGTTAAACCCATCGATTAATAATGCAAAACATACATTGCTTAGTTTCTTTGCAAATTTAGGGTGTCGTGCATTGGAAAGTTACCAGATGAGTGAATTATTTAGATGACACATGGGATTCCAACCCACCTCGCATCGAGCATGCCATGCCATGGCCTTTACTATTCACGGTATAGCAAAAAATCATTTTAACTGTATCTCGAGGGAAAATACTTCAAAAACTTATGTGGTACTTGCGAGCACTTGCGATATTTTACAATCTTGTCTTTTCCATTCCCACAAGCCACGTATCTAGGCTTACTTCATACATGACACTTATTCTTTTTTTCATGCTCGTTGTGGTACATTATGCAATTGCGTGCATTAATATATTTGTACTTCAAACTCAAACCTTTTAAAATATTTTTTATGCTAAGATAATTGTCTCGTAAGGTGTTCTCTTTTGGGAAAATGTCTTTAACCCACTTAAGAATGTCGATTAGGCTATTGCCCAACAAAACAAATTGACTCTTCAAACTTTGCAAACCATTCATTTCATATAATACCGAGTGATCTTCATCGCAATCTTAATACAACAGTCTAGCCGTTTCGACTTTCAACCATATGTATTCTCGATTTTTTGGTAATTCAACATCAGCTTGTTCATTGACTTGGTCTAATGCACATTATCGGTATCCATAAGTTGGTGGTTTTGATGGTGGTGGACTCCGTAAGCATCATCAATTAGGTCGGTTAAAGGACTATATATTGGCAAATCATGTACCACTTCCACTCGGTGCGGTTACCTTACCCGGTCGGGTACCAGTAATTCTTTCGAAACATAAGGTGCATTCTTTTCACCATGGTATGTCCATATCTTATAGTCTTGAAAAATTTCCCACTTTAGTAAATGCAACTCAACGTCTTCTAAAGACTTATATTTTTCGTTCATACAACGAGTGCACGGATATGGAATATTGTCACTTTTAAGATTTTGTATGCGTATTTAACAAATTCTTGATAGCCATTTACATGATTATCAGATATTCAGTTACTCTCCCCCATCCACTCTCTATATTGTGGAAAATCCATTTAAAAATCTTCAAAATTCATTTCACTTATATTAATATATTGAAACAAATGTCAAGTTACATACAAGAACGCACAATTCATAATTCATTCAAATTATTCAACACAACTTAAACTCAAATTAAATAACTTTAAATTCATGTTTCATACACTAAAGTTGTTAACAAATAACCCACAAACTTAATATAAATAAAATATTACAACTTGTTCTCAAATTAAACATTGTTCAGATCTTAGGCATGACCAGCATATAAATGGGCCAAGTGATAAAGCAATTATGATAGTATTTGAGCAAGGTCCCTTATCCACTTTCAACGTGCATAAGAATTTCTCCACAAACAGTGTATATGTTATCAACCATTATTTGAGACTCACCCATCTGCAAAGGTCGATTGTGAATAGGAGTTCCAACATTCAAGGAAATGAGTGTGCACGTGCCAATCATCCTAGTATTGGTCAAGTCCCTTATATATTACTTCTTGTCATAGTCACCATGAGTAGATGACGATGATCAAGGGATTGTGGCAGGAGGAGGCATTTGGGAGGGGAATGTGGAAGGAAGAGCCATTTAGGAGGGGAGTGTGGAAGGAAGAGATATTGGGGAGGGGAATGTTGAAGGAGGAGACATTTAGGAGGGGAAACCTCGAGACAAAGGATAGGGAAAACCTTGATAAGGAGGGTAAGGGAAACCTTGAGTAGGCATAGGGGTCAAAAACCTTGAGTAAATAGGGACACGAGGCTCTCGATTTTACCCGAAAACAATCTTAGGTTATTCTTAGTTTGTGAGTGCGCAATAGTCCCTATATGTGCGTCCTTTAGGTGAAAACAATTTTCCTTTTCAAAAACTTTTTCTAATTTTATTTAGCACCAATTTTGTGAACTAAAATAATTAAGCCAATTTTATCTTTTTAACCTTAAGTATGCATCTAGTGTGATTAAGCAAGATAAAGTAAAGAATTCTCATAAAACACGTCGATGTACGAGGAAACCACAATCGAAAATAATTTAGGATGGCCCAGTCCAGATAATCACTATGATACGATTTTACAAAGGAAGATTTCAGTCTTACAGAATGACTCGATCCCCAATGGTCTTGACGTCTCTTCTTCTCTTAAACCGCTCATCCACAGTTCAACCCAGGAGTCCACCTACGCCAAGTCCACAATACAGGAGTCCATGCATGCCTCGGTATCCACCGATACAACCAACAACCGTCAATCAACAAGAACGGAGTACACCACACCGAATAGATTCTTTGAATGATGAAGAATGAACTATGGTGCAAACACAATATCTCTATGACATATGGTATGTAAACTCGGATCTTGTAAACACAAAGGATGTTTTTAGCTTAAGAAACCTTTGAAAAACAAATGCAAAAAACGTATGGGTTCTGTATAATTTTATATGTCCTACACTCTATTTTTCTGAGGAAAATTCACTTTAAATAAATAAATTTGAGTCGGTGAATTTTTAGAATGAAATAAGCATATCGTTAGAACGAACAAGGCATCTCATTAGAAAGAGAAAGCCATGTCGTTAGAATGATAGGCCAATGTCGTTTGACCGACTGTTAAAGTCGTTTGAACCATCAAATCTCAAGGGAAAGTTACATATGACTCTAAACAAGATATATCTCTTAAAAAAATATTTTAAAAACATTTTAAACTCATATTTAATTAAATTAACTTCCTTAGTAAATATTTATCGAGTATCCATAAACCAATATGCATCCATACCTGAGAGAATCTCGAAAAACCAAACCAAACTGAAGGCGAGAAACATGCACCAAAACTACGGTATTATTAATCTTTGAAGCTTGGCCGCTACGTCTTCAACACAACTTCATAGACTGAATGGGAATCATGACAAGTAAAATCTATCCTATGACTCAAAGTATTTTTTATTCGGAATAATGCCAATACATACAAATTGACACTATTTGAAAATTTGTCCTTACAAATCTTCCCCTTTGGCTATTCCGGGACAAAACCAAAAAAATGAAATGCCTAAACCGGGTCGTCAAGTCGTGTGACCTAAATCCCATCTCATAAACCCAAAAAGAAAATAAGGACATGGACTATTAAATATAGCTATAAATTGTGGGACGACTGGTGAGCATGTACTGTCTTCATGTGATGTAGTCGCAAAATCTCGAATCATTGAAAAATCACTAGACAAACGAAACAAATAAATACCATGTGAAGTATGGAGGAATAAATGATATATAGTCAATATGATACCAATATAAAATACTAAAAAAATCTCCCCCTACATAACAAATCTATCTCTCCCCCTTTTTGTCTCGAATAGACAACTAGTGAGAAAACATATACATGAATATCTAGCATGAATATAATATAAGAAGCATACCTAAATAAACATGGTGAACTAGACAAAAAGAATCGAAATATGTCAAATCATAGCTAGCAAGCAGTCACATGATGCAATCACCAATATCAGGAATGACGTGACTAAATAAAAACAATACAATATAAGAATCAAAGCATGAGTAATCAATATCAACAACATATAAATTGTCCAAAACAACCCAGAAGTACCAAATCAGTGCAATATCATAATATAGATCAAGCAGGTATAAAAACAAAATGAAGAGCCAAAAGTTCAAACAAGCCGTTTAAACGACAATGCAAGGTCGTTCAAATGACTGAAGCATGTCGTTCGATCCATGTATCTAACAACTCAAATTAGTGTGATGTCGCTCGAAAGGTATATCTAATGACCCATCTAATGACCATACCCGACCTCGAGTGTAGCTCGTTTGAATGGTCGTTTGATCCACTCATTTAACGACAGGGATAGGTCGTTCAAACGATAGTTCAAAGTCGTTCTAGAGACTTCAAAAACTCTCAATTCCAGCTCAAATTGTATGCAACATTTGCCCAGTGAAACAATTATCTGATAAAAGCAACTGAAAGTATGAAAATAGAAGCAAAACGGACTAAAAACAAATACATGAGTTACGCATTAACATAGTATCAATGTGCTCAACATGGAATGGAATGAATGGGCGTAATTAACACAAAAGAATCATAATCCAAACACAAAGATACGTTCAAGAAGCTATAATTGACCGCTAAATATCATCAAACTAGGTTTTATCCATATGGGACAATTAAACTTGAACTTAATGAACAAAACAAACATCACACACACAAGATCCAAAATTTTGACGATGCTACAAACAATAGCGTCATGATATGACTTTTTTAACATAGGATTTATTTGTGCATACCCGTTGATCTTCAACTAAAACTCCCTCGTATATAAATGATAATTCTTTTCAATTCATTTTTCTTTTGAAGATCTATTTTCTTTTTTGTTTAGAGATTTCCTATAATCCCCGTTTTGGCACATTTTTCTTTTTATTGCCTTAATTTTGGGGGGGCTCTTTTAAACGGTGGCTTTTATGACCAGTTCACATGCCTCTCGCAACATTTTCCCATGCACACTCCACATTTTTTTCATATGCAATATAAATCCTCACAGGCAACGGTTCTTCCATGCACAACTCCTCCTAAGTCTAGTATGCACGTAGATGAAAACATTGAGAGGAGAACGTCTCACCAAACTCAAATATGCATGAAAAGTTAAACATTTAATAAAGCTCATGCATGTGTGAAATGGCATATGCATAGTCGAATCTAAATTTAAGTCAACTTCGAAACAACCCCATTAAACAAATGGTTAAGATCAATCTATGTATTCGAAATCATGACAAAATGTATTAGCCATGTGAAAAGATGAAATGATGGGAGTCCAAGAACACTAATATGCCATATCAAGTGTAAAATCACGACACAAAAATAAATCAAAAATCTATTTGTATTTTTAAAAAATATATGAAACCAATATCTTTTTGTGTTTTTTCCAATAAGACTCAAATAAAAGGAAAAAATACAATACAAAGAGATAAACATGTCATATCACCGGTAAATATATCATGAAGCAAACTGGAGTATAATAAACATGCTAACATAATCATCCGTAAGAAATATCATGAGAAGTATCAAGTGCAAGCACACGAGAGTCATGAAGTTTAATTCCTAAAGCCTCTAAGTCCGATTTCCTAACCCAGGTAGGTGTATAACGACGCATGGGGGTTTGGGAACCGAAACTAATTTATTCTTTAACTTCCTAGGAGCATTTTTAATGTCATAACAATAATGCCTAAGGTGACCCTTCCTACCGTAATGAGTACAAGTGTAAACACGACGGGGAATTTTACCTAAATGTGGACCTCTTCTAACGTTCCTAGTTGGCTCTCTAACACTATTGGTATTGGCTTTGGGAATGGGAATGGGAGAAATACGATCATCGAACCCTATACCACACCTATCATTTTTTATTTGGACAGTGCCTAAAATTCGATCCAATTTTTTCTACCTAACCTCCAAGTCATACTTAACCTTACTCGAATCTCTCAATCTCTCCTCAAGCTCATTAATCCTAGACTCGAGCAAATGCCTCATTTTTCATAGCCTCCATAAAACCACGAAGACTATTTCTCTCACCCTCAATGTACTCTAGTTTCTCCCAAAAAGTCTTCTCCCTTGCCCTAAGATCCTCAATCAATGCATCATTATTTTATATGGCTCGTTATTTCAACCTAGCTTATAACTTCAAGTTTGCCTTCTTCACCTTCATTATTTTTTCATATAATTGACATAAGGAAACTAGCAACTCACTTTCTTCTACCTCTTCATCCCCGCTCTCTTCACCCTCATTCACTTGGGACTCATAAATTATGGCCTAGGAAGTGTCATTCATATGATTATCTTTATGAGACGATTTATAGTCATCGCTCACATGACAAACCATGAAGGCGGTGTAGTTGCACTCAATTGGGGTATCTTCTCCCTCTTCTGGTTCACTATCACTAAGGGTGGCATTATATGCAATCGATTTCTTGCCCTCCTTCTTAAGTCCAGTGGGGCACTCCACTACCCTATGGCCAAAACACCTATTCGAATCATCCCTTTTATCATTCTTATTTCGATTCTTAGGGGCGTGATCGACCTTGTTGTTTTTTAATTTCTCAAGTCTTTTAGCATCTTTCGATTGCTTTTGGAACTTAAGAAACTTTTTTAAATTCTTTGCCAATAAGGCTACATCTTTGAAATCGATGTCGGATTCATCATCATTCGAAACTTTTGTTTCCTCTTTCTTGGATTTCAAAGCGATGCCCTTTTCTTTCTTTGGAACTTGCTTGGAGGTAAATATGTCAAGCTCATAAGTTTGTAGGTCACTTACAAGTCTTCTAGTTTCGTTGAGTCAAGAAAATCTAAGGAGTTCAAAACAATCACCTTTGGATCAAATCTACTAGGCAACGACCTTAAGATTTTATTTATGACTCGGTCATCGGGTATTTTCTCTCCCAAGTTAAATGACAATATGGGACAATTTAACCTAACACTCATTATATGTTTCACTCTCTAACATTGTAATCGTCTCAAATTGGGTAGTGAGGTTTCGATGTTTAAGGCGCCCTAACAGTGCTAGTTCCTTCATGAGTAAGTGCAAGGAATTCCATGCCTCTTTCGACATCTCACACATAATAATATGATTATACTCTTCCGGTGTGACAAATGAAGAAATAGCATTTAAACCTTTGGAATTATATTGTGCAAGTCTGTGTTCAGCTTCGGTCCATGACTCAATAGGTTTTAAGTATGTGGACTCACCCTCTTTCGTGACTGGTGGTGTCCACCCTTTTTCTACAGCTAACCAAACACGCGCATCTTTGGCCTTAAGATCACTCTTCATTCACATCTTTCAATAAGAATAATTCAACCCATCAAAAATCGGTTCTCTAAAACCTTCATAAATACCGAATTCATACCTAAAGATACGTGGGATCACTCACACAGTAAAATAGTGTTTCTAACTCTGATACTAATTTGAGAATGGCGAACGGTCCCTCTATTTGTGTCCTTTAAGTGAAAACAACTTTCCTTTTTAAAAACTTTTTCCCATTTTATTTAGCACCAATTTTGTTAACTAAACTAATTAAGCAAATTTTATCTTCTTAATCCTTAGCATGCATCTAGTGTAATTAAGCAAGATAAAGTAAATAATGCTCACAAAACACGTCGATATACAAGGAGATCACAATGGGAAAAAAAGTCGAATGGCTCAGTCCAGACAATCACTATGATACGATTTTATAACGGAAGATTTTAGTCTTACACAATGACTCAATCCCCACAAGTATTGACGCCTCTTCTTCTCTTCGACCTCTCCTCCACAGTGCAGCGCAGGAGTCCACCTATGCCACGTGCATAACACACAAGTCCACGCATGCCTCTCTATCCACCAATACAACCAGCAACCATCAATCAGCAAGTACGGAGTCCATCGCATAAAATAGGTTCTTCAAATGATGAAGAATGAACTACGGTACAAACACAAGATCTCTGTGACATATGGTATGCAAACTTAGATCTTGTAAATGCAAAGTATATTTTTAGCTTTGGAAAACTTTGGTAAATGAATGTATAAAATTTATGGATTCTGTGTAATTCTGTTTATTCTGCACTTTGTTTTCTGAGAAAAATTTGCCTTAAATAAAAAAACTTTGAGGCGGCGAGCCTTTAGAATGAAATCAACATATCGTTAGAACTAACAAGGCATCTTGTTAGAACAAGAAAGCCATGTTGTTAGAACTAACAAGATATATCTAAAAAAACTCATTTTAAAAACATTTTAAGCTCATGTTTAAATAAATTAACATCCTTAGTAAATATTTACCAAGTTTCCATAAACCAATATGCATCCATAACTAAGAGAATCTCAAAAAACCAAACCAAAGTGAAGACGTGAAACATGCACCAAAACTACGGCATGATTTATCTTTGAAGCTTGGTTGTTACGTCTTCAACACAACGTCATAGATTGAATGGGAATCGTGACAAGTAAAATATATCCTATGACTCAAAGTGGTTTTTATCCGGAATAATCCTATATATACAAATTGACACTATTTAGAAATTTGTCCTTACATAATCTCTTCCACATCCCCATTTATCTTGGACTGACTTTCTTTTTGGATTAAGATGCGATTCCTCACCAAATAGAGATCATTCACGATAGGTACAATGTGTTTTAATTTTATTTTTGGCATATGTGATCTGGAACATCTCGCACTCCCTTTTTTTCATTTCCAAAGGTTCGAGTTAGGTCATCATGTTCAATGTGATCATAAGAACTCGAAGCGGACTGACTGTTAATGTCTTTGATCGATTACTGCAACATGCAATAAATAAATAACTGGCGATACTCACTAAATTTAGAGCCAAGTGCGGTGAGAATTCATAAACTTTGTCCCATCGGCATGAACGTATAAGTTGCCCCAGTTAGATTTTTTACCGATATTTGGACTGCCTTTGTCCTTTTTTATGATTTACTCCTCAAATCTTCATATGATTTAGACCCCATCTTATGGACATCAACTTTTTTCGCTCTGTTTTGTTTATTTTTCTGCCCCATGACTAACTTTTTATCCATCGCCTCATTTTATAAAAACCTGCCACATTGATCAGTCGATATTTTAACATTATGATGGACTCTATCTTTTATAACCAAAATGTCGGTGCCCCCTTCAGAATAATCTATGCCTAAGGTTCCTCCGATATGTTCTCATTTGTTCAGCAATCAGGAAAAAACCTTTTTGTAATGGTCGGGGAATGAAAAACTCTTACAAAGTTGTTTAAAAATGTTATCCTTGATGGATTGCTCAACTGCGTTCCAATTATCTGCTACCCTGACTCCCACATTTATTTTTCTAAGTGACAAACACTGGGATTTAGTGATTTGGATGTCATTTTTATTACCAGCAGGATATTCCTGAGAAGGGAGAACCTTGTAGGCTTCTTCTCATTTGCTCGGGAGGTGTCAGAAGCGGGGGTGGGCGTGTTGGATTAACAGACATTTCTTACCTACTCATAGATAAAGTGGTAGATTGAACCATTATAATAAAAGGTTATTATTCACTGAGTGATGATGAGAATTCATGTTGGGTTGTAGGAGAGGAGAATCCAGGAAGTGTCGCATCATCATTTGGTACGTTATCTTCATTATCGTTTGACATTACCTAGAATAAAAAATAAGCAACGAATTCATTATACTGACATATTTACGACTAACTTATCGTGTTTATATGTATATAGCTTCTCATAATAAAACTTTAAAATATGTTCAATATATTTAATCTCCATCCATTCGGTATTACTTTCTAAAAATATAAATATGAATGAAAAATGATGATGTTACCACTTTTTTTAGTTTTAAATGACAATTAATGTGTGAAATGAAAGAGAGTCGTGTCAACCTTCATCCTATAGTAATGAATGCTCCACCAAGGTTGACATTTATCTTTTTTCGGATATTTAAGCCATGAATTAAATGATACAATGAGCTTATGACAACCTTTTCCTGAGAAATGCTAAACTTGGAAAAAACTTGTTTAAAACTTCCATGAATCTGATAAGTGGCCGAAAAAATCATTGTCGTCAAAATGAAAATTTTGAACTTAGGCAAGGTGGAAGCTCAAAGAAACACTTTAAGCGAAAGTCCCCTTTTTGGATAAGGAACAAAGTGGTTTACATCGGATTTTTGATGTTTTTAAACTCGAGTTTGATGATTGTAAAAAGTTTAATGACTCTATAAATAAAAAGAAGGAGTATGTCTTGAAAATAAATGGTTTCCACTAAAAATGTTAAAGTGGATTTGGAAGATCAACCCAAAAAATTAGGTAATTTGCTTTTATCTCATAACCAAGCTTCAGATGACAAAAGTTGTATTAGGTTATACAAATTTGTGGCCTTTGTCTCCTTAAACCCATAACCACGTTTGCAAAACCTTCACTTAAGACTCAAAAAATCAAAGAGTCTTCTCTACCACACGTGAAGAAAAATGTTCAAAGTATAATAATCCACGAGTTGTTTATATATGCACATTTTGTGATGAGAAAGGACACTTAAGATATATTTGCTTCAAACTTCGAAACAACATCAAATTGACTAAGGTTAACCCTTTTGATCAAGTCTCTTTATTGAAGCATGCTTTCAATGCCCTTGTTGAAAACAAAAAAGAGTGTTTTATAACATTGAAAAGATTTTGAAATAAAAAGTGTTAACACGAGCTATAAAATTGTGGGAAAGGATGATAAGGCTTAAACAAATCTCGTATATACAAACTTTTGGGCAAAAAAGAAAGATTTTAAATATCCTATTATTCATACTGCTTTTATTGCATAATTAAATACGAATAACCATGTCTTGTTTCACGAGCCTTCTTATTTTAAATGTCCTGTTTCATGGGACTTCTTAGTTTAATTATCTAATTTATCAATAATAATTCAACACTAAACTTTATACAATTACATACGAATAACAATGTTGTTAATACAAAAGAGATTTGCGGGTGCAACACATTGATAATTTGAACCAAAGTTAACAAAATCTAAAATACAATATATGGTTCCAGTTATTTTCAAAAGAATAAATAAGAATTGAGACTATCAAATCAAGAGGGGTTCAATTATTCATTCGAGGGAGGATTTAAAGGACGAGCATGGTTTGGATGATGGATGTCATTAATTCAAAGATGGATCTTTGTGTACGATTATCTTAGATAGGGGAAAGCGAAGAGTAATGACACATGAATTTGTAAAAGAATTTTGGTTTGATTAGATTTGTGCGTATTATATTTTTTTTTCAAGTTTAGTGAGAGAGATAATGCACCCCAAGTTTTTTTCCTCTAAGCATGAATTTTCCTCGTAAATGTGGTATTGTGATTAGATTTATTTATTCACACCACCAAACACTAATTCGCTTTAAATGCAAGTTGATGATCACATATAGGTAAGTTGAATTTTACTAATCAACTCTTAAACATAGTTAAATTAAATTAAAATTATGCATTCTTAATTAATGCATAAATCGTATAATTTGATCATTAATATACATAACTGAATGTTGAATGTTAATTACACTTGCTCTATCATCTATTTTCCAGACTATCACTTAGAAACTAAATTCAATTCTAACTACACATATATGTTTAAGTTGTACACACATCCATTCAACAATGGAAAACTAATGCAACTCCTATAATTCTATCTATAAAAATTTCTTACCCCTCTATAAACCTTAACACACACTCATTTATAATTATAAAAAACCTAAAAATGAATATATTGACATAAAAAGGGTAGAGGTGTAATGCATTATTAAAATAGGGGGCTACGCTTGACTTTATTGTTTTGATAATCGTTCTAATATAACCTAAAATGTAATGCGTACAACAATAAAAAAGAAAAGTGTGAAACAACGTAAAACTTCTTCACTTCTTAAAAAAAATACAGATACACAAATAATTTTAAACTTAAATTATTAATGACTGACGTTACAGACGATATCGAGAAGCTCTATGAATACGACGAATGCCATAATAAAGCCAATGACATGTCTGAGGTTCCTAAATCTGTTTTCTCACACGCACATTTAATTCACCATTTTTTATATTCTTAATATTAAATCTGTTTTTTACAGAATGTTAAGGATTACGAGAATATAATTAAGGCGGATACGAGCACCGGTTTGAAGGCTAGGCAACTGGTAGAACAACTAATTCCTAGGTTTTTTAAATTCTTCCCAGCTCTTTCGGTTTCAGTTGTCGATGCTCATTTGGATTTGTGTGAGGCAGAAGAGCTTGGGGTTAGTGTTGGAAAAATCGATTGAAAGATTTTATTTTGGGTATATGAACTTTGTTGGTAGTTAATTTAGGTGTTGTTGGTTTGGAACTCTCAAAGATGTGATTTTTTTGAGGTTTGGATTTTGTACCTTATGGATACGTGGGTAAGTCTAAATATTGCCTTCTAAGGTTAGGAGTAAAGTAAAAAAAATATTTGTGTTACAAGAAAATATATTTTTGTCATATCAAACCAGAATACATGTTATAGGAGTTAGAACACTCATTATTATAACATATAAGGACCACACACGATCATTTAAAATGGTTACACCTTTAAACATCTCTCACCTTGGGGATTTTGAAAAATTCTCTAATTGATTCATTATGGATGCTAGATATGAGTTGGAGAGAGGGGGGCAATTACTTTGTATTATAGAAATGTTTATTAATTTGGTATTCAGAAGCTTTTGGGGGTATTATAGCAAATGTTGACTCTACTAGTGTGTGAAGGAAGGAGGTGTAATACCCCGTAATTTTATTTATTTTATTTAAGGGATTAATTGAATTAAATGAGAATTAATTGGGAATTAATCTGGGTATAAATACTAGCGAGATGTGAGTTGGTATTTGATTATGATGTTAAAATTGAAAATTTCATGAGTATTGATAATGTTAAAATTGTTGCGAGGCAGAAATACGACAATTTGGAAATTTAGTTGGGACGCGCGTGTCAGTCGCGTCAGGAATGAAATTATTTAAATTAAAAAGTGAATTATATTTTCATCAACCGAATGGTCATTTTGAGTCCGCCAATATGTCTGGAAGGGTCGAAATAGGCAGAAAACACTAGCCGGGGATTTAGTTTGGGTCCCGAGGCATTTTTTGGCTATACCGGCAACCCAGAAGGGTAATTTGGTGATTTTAAAAATAGGGGAATTAAAACCCACGAATTTTAGGAGTTATTTTTATATTATTAATGAACCCATTAAGTCCATTATCAGCATTTATCAAGTAGTGGGCTACGGGAGTTAAAGGGAGAGTCCTAAGAGGTTCCAAAAGAAACCCCTAGCCACCATCACCATCTTTGGGAGAAATCTGTAGAGAGAAAGAGGAGAATCAACCTTCATCCTTCAACATCAAATCAGAACATCTAAGGCAAGTGGTTTAATTACATAATTTCAAGCGAATGTTTCCTCCATGCTTAGAATTGAATATATGTCTTATATTAAAAGTTTGATGAAAACCCATGAAATTGGAGATAGAATTCATAATATTGGATAAGGATTGCATGTAGAATGGTTATGGATGAATTTCAGATCCAAAATATATCTTTTGATGATTTAAAAACGGATTTATAAGGAGTACTTGTAGACATTAAAATTCTGGGTTTATATTTATAGGGTTTGGGACAAGGTTTGGAAATTATGATGATTACATGTTAATTTAGGAAGCATTGACCCCAAATAGATGTTAAAGAGCGACCTAGGAGGACTTAGAGTAGTTTAAAAACGTTAAAACTTAATTGGGATGATCTTAGTAGGGATATAGAGAAGAGAAATTTGAAGAAAAACGAATTTGCAGGTTTCTGGGCGTGTTCTGCCATCTCGTTAGAAGACCTGCCCAGGTCGTTCGAACGAGACTTCTAACAAGATGATAGTATCCCTTCTAACAAGTTGGTAGTTCGTTCGAAGCCATTCGTTCAAACGAACTCGTTCGAACGACCTCGTTCGAACGAGACTTCTAACGAATTGACAGAATGGCCTTTTAAGCCTAATTTCATTTCAAATTCCTGTAGACTTATTTAATAGAATGATAATCCTCCCCTTACTGACCAGTGAGTGTAATTAAGAGATTGAAGTACGTGAGGAGTAAAACTTAGAATCTTGAAGTAAACCGAATGACATTTGTGGATTAGGAAACGAGTACCTAATTACGACGTGAGAAGAGTTGACAACGTTAATATACATGAATCGGGGACTTGTAAACGTATAATATTAAATGACGGTATAAGAACGAGAAGCATACCTATATTAATAATTCGAGATATCTAAGATGTGAGAATGCTTAGTATATGTGGTTTTATGTGTAAAACATACCTACCATACTTGCTATCATGGGAGGTCTGCGTTCGATTAGGGCCATCTAATCTTTGTGTGCCTATGGGGGGATTTAGATTGGTACGTCGAGGACATAGGTCAGAGAAGGACTCGTTGAGAAGTTAATAAGTCTGCTGATCATGGGAGCGTAGGTATGTGCGTGACCCATGTGATGTGAACTATGTTCGCCTCCATTTTTATGTGATTGTTGTTACTTGAGGACGATTCCTGAGAGATTCAGAATGCGTGGTCCTTATGTACGTGATGTACCGAGATTGGATAGCAGAGTATGTTTGCACCGCAGCTTAGTCTCGGGGTGCTAGTATTGTATATTTATGATGAGAATAATATACTGTTAATTGAAATGAATTGTCATGTATAAATGTGAGTATCTATAATATCAACGTTTTGTAAAAGATGAAATGGAAGATCTCTAGTGATTAGTAGTACTAAAATGGGATACTGTGTAGAAGAGTAAAACACTCTTTTTAAAATAAGATGTCGGGAATTAAATCGTGAATCGTATAGTAACGTTAGATTTTATATTGGACCAGTTAGATACGGGCATAACTAGATTCGATTACGGATACGTTAGGAGTGCACAGATAGTCGAGAGGTGAGTATTTCATGTGAGAGCACGTCCTAACATGTATTATTCATTCATTGTTTTATGTCATTAAAACACTTGCTATATTTTAAACTGTTTTCACCGTCGAGCTCTGACCCGTTCGCTTCCAAATATATTTTCTTGTAAAAACCTTTTAGGTGCCCAGCCACAAGGACACCAAGTATAGGAGTTCCATTCAGGTGACGTACTGAAGCTGCTGTGGAAGTTACATGACCTTGACAGTAGGCGCCTCCACTTTCGATCTTGATTCTATGTTATCAAATTTTTCTCATCTATTGGGCATGTCGCCCCATTTCTTTTAGACACTTTATTTATCCAGTCATATCAGACTTCGGGTTGTAATTAATATAGTGATGCAGACTTAGTATTGGTTTATTCCTGTATTTGGATTATTGTGAGGAGTATTCCTCCAGACTCATTACTATTTTATGGTTATTCTATTGTCATTATGTTGTGGTGGTTATGTTACCGGTTCATAATCTTCTTATTGCATGTTAATCAGATTTAATTAAAATTGACAACTCACTTTTTATATATTAGGTGGCTAGTAATTGTTAAAACTTTTTTCGACAGTGATGCTATGAACTGAACCAACTTGGCATTTTGTATTAATTTAATAAAGGAGTAGCTACCCGGTATTAAATTAGTCGGGGTGTCACAGGAGGTTTGTCAAGTTAGGGATTTATTTTACATATATTTGTGGAATGTTTAGGGTATTAATATTAGTTAGAACTTTGAAGTGAGAACTTGCTATTAAACTTTGAGTGATGCTTAAGATGGTTTTATGACAACATTAATGAAGGAAATGCACTAATAAGCCAAGTTGGGTAAGAATTGTTTTGGAAAGATTAAGGGAGTAGTGATCTTATTCAAGTACTCCTTGGAAAGACGTGGTGCTTCATACTTTGCACAGTACCTACTTAGTAGCATATAGATAAATATTTTGGTTCACTTAAATCTAAGGAAATATTGTCTCCCCCTTCTTCTTTTTTCCTATAGAAAAAGGGATGTTTGCACTTTATCTTTAACTTAAAATGAAAATATCATAAGTGTCCGAAATGAGTAAAAAGATTACAAGGCAAGAACCTTGAGGACCAATTGCCCCCTTGAGGACATCGACGGTGTTATAAAAATATAGTTTTATTTTTGTAGAAGGCGTATATGTAAACATTCTATCACTGCGTCTGCATGCTGCGTCCGTAATTATATGATTTACAATTTATTCCTAGTACTCCCCTAGTCCTGCTCGTAAAACTATCAGATTGGATGTTACAATTTGGTTATAGGTACTTTTGTATAAGTTTATTATTTTTTCATAAAGTATTAAGTTTGATCCTTGAGTTTTTATTATTCATCTATAATTTTTAGATTCGGGTACAAGCAATTCGCGGACTTTCCCTTTTCTACAAGGATACACTGAAGCATCTTTAAAAAATTGTAGACATTCTTGCACAACTTCTTACTGCAGGTACATTATGTGTTTTAAGTCCTTTTGTAGAAATTAGACTTTAAATGCTTACAATTGGATTTTTTGAGATTGAAGAACTAAATTTTCCCAAACACATCCTATGCAGATTTTATAATATGGGACAAACAAATTGAAGAATAAATATTCTGGCTCAAACTTAAAAATATCAAATTTTCAAAATATTCATTATAATGGCACGGACTGGTGCAATTTTACCTAAAACTTGAGATAGAGCTTTTGCAAAGAAGGGGAGAATAATGTGTACAAAAGAATATGGGCATGTGAAATGGGTCCAAAATGAGAGTTTAGTTTTAAATTTTGTATTTGTTATTGGTGGAATAATGAATACACATTAAGAATATTGTAGGATATGTTTAATTAATGGAGTGATGTCGCTTCTTAGGTTGTGGCTGGTGTCATTCTAGGTCAGATTATCCATTAAGTATTAGAGGTCCGATAATTATAAAGTACTTTCTGCTTTTGTAATCAATTAATGACAATATAAATGAGAATGGGCATTTAATGTGTTGAGTTCTGTTTTGGTTATTTTATTAACGCATATGTGATTCACCATCAAATAGTCTCCATTTGTTTGAAATGTAAATTCTATTCTATAGGAGAAATGTTAAACATTCCTGGCTATAATTTGACTTTTAAATAACAGTTATCCAGCTAGTGATTTCTTCTTCTTCGGAGATCAGTTCTTGTTTGGGTTTCCAAAGATTTTTAAATTATTTAGTTAATATTGATATTATGTTTTAAATGCAAGGTTTGTGATATTGTATCATAAGGAAAATTTTGGCTTGGTTTTTGTATCGCTGTCATACGTTGTAACACACCAGCTAGAGTGTTGTGAACGTAAAAATAAATTGCCGAAAATAAGAAAATGAAAATAAGACAATTATAAATTTACCATTTAGTACAAAAAAAATGTCTAAAATTATAAGACAGACATTTATCATACCCATCTAGTGTAATATTACATTATATTTGAATGATATGAATCTTGGGGGCTTTTTTTCCCCCAATTTGGGTTAAATTTTTAGCATTTTTTCTGGACAAATATAAACCACGGATGTTAATAACCGTCCCATTTGAGTCACTTTGTACCACAGATTTATAAAACCGTCCCTTTTGATAAATTATAAAAGGGACAAACTTTAAAAACGTCCCATTTAGTATAGCTTATACCACGAAAAACCATCCCATTTGATAAATTGTAAAAGGGACGAAAGTAAAGCCACCCCTTTTGATAACTAGATTTTTTTCTTTCATCTTTCCACTATTTTTCTTCTCTCCCCCGTCTGATAGAACCAATTGGCCCGACCTCTCTCCCCCCCCCCCCCCCTCTTCTCGATCTCCCTCCCCATCCCCCTCCCTTCGGCAATCCACTACTTAGCCCCACCTCGCCCTTAAAATCTCATACCCCGCTCCCAACTATCTTGCCGATGGATTTCCCCTCCCTCTAGCCGGTGACGACTCCTTTCTAAGCGGTGACGTCTCAGAGTGCAGGTTTTCTTACACTATATTCTCCTTCTCTCTAAAATAATTAGTTTGTTATGTTTTAGAGTTCATTCTTCATAGTTTATTTTAATTTGGTAGAGTCGTGTTTATAGTTTTGATTTGGTTTGGTTTGAAATTTTGACTACGTCTTATTTTTTGTAGAGTTCATCCAATAGATTTGTGTGTGATATGTTGATATTTTAAAATGTTGATGTTTGCAAACTCCGCCTTTGAAGTACCTGTTGATGATTGTTCCGAGGTAACTAAGACTTTTTTGGTTTGTATTAAAATCGAATTTACATGGGAGTACTATGTTCAATTTCTTAGACCAACTTCAACAAAATCAAGGTAAATTCAACCTTTTTAGTCAAATTCCTTTCCATTTCACTTTGGATATTTTTTATAAAATTACAAGCTACTTCTTTTAGATTGAAATAATATTATATGGTGTACGGATACACATTATTTTTAGATCTCTGTTTTTATTCAGTGTAATTTTTTTTCATTCTTTTAACTCATAATGTAGGCATTTCAATCTCGTTGTTTTCATTTATAATAAATATTAGGGCTGCAAACATTTGGTGCTTATTATTGTTATTAAATTTGATTACTTAACTCGTGCATTTCCTTATTTTAGTTTTGTGTTTGTACTATTATTTGTGAAATTCTATTGCAGCTCTTACTTCTGTATTATTAATTACAGATCACAATATATTTTTTTACTCATTATTATCTTTGTATGGATCTCTAATATCCTATTGTGTTTATAACTTAGTTAATCCTTGCACTCTTTCTTATGTCTCTCATTTTAGAAAATACACCACACACTCTCTTTTATTTCATAAAATGAAATGCACTCCCAAGTTATCCTTACTCGCTATTATAAATCATTTTAAATTGGTTTGTGCATTAATTCTCAGATTTGTTCAAAATGATAATATGATTTTTCTATTTGTTCGTTTATGTGTTTATTTATTTATGTTGTCAAGCGGTATAATTTATAATTCTTTTTTACTATCTATTTTAAAAGTTAGTTTGGAATGTGCTTGAAGATTGGATGTCTGATGAGGGCCATTGAGTGGTGAGTCTAGGGATATGCACCAGATGGGTTATGTAATGGCAAAAAATATCCTTAAAGCCAGGTATGATTTATATTGACATGCTCTTCTTTTTTTCTCTCTCTCTCTATTTGTGTTAAATTGTGGTCTGTGGTTTGGCCATGTTATATTATGGTGCAATAGAGTTTTTTTCTTCTTCTTTTTTTTTGGGGGTGGGGGGGCTTGATTTAGAATTTTTTAAGTTCTCTATGACACGGAATTCAGTTGAAAGCCTACATAGAGTAGCTTCGTATTATAGCAACGCATGTAGTCATTTTAGATAAATCCCCTTTTACCACTTCAGGGTTGTAATGTTGTTTCTGTTTTTGTTAATGGGGGTAAGTAATGTCCTCTCTCGGATACTTAATATAATGTGTTGGAGTGCATACACACACTACACCAAAACAAGCTTTAAGTAATAAACTAATTTATTGATTACTAATGGTATTTTACTATTACTATTTCTAACACTAATTTATCGTTACTACTCTGATATACGTGTTACTAATTTCAGTTCACAAGTTTAAAACTAAAACAAAAAAGCAAGTGAAAAAAAAAGAGACCGCGCCATTTTCCCTCCCAAATGAACTCTTCACTTGCCAACTCCTTTACGAAAAAACCTAAAAGTTAACTCCTTAGTCATTTATCTCTTTATTGTTGAGAAGCACTCCTCACATCGACACTTCTCTGTCTACTCGGTAAGACTTTATACTAATTTTTACGTTTTTCACTTTTTAGATTGTTGAGTTTTTGAAATGGATTTTGGTCGCATGTAATATAGTTGCAGTAATCCATTTTTAGAGTGAATGTTGAGTCTTAAAAGTGGGTTTTGATTGGAGCCAATTGTCTTTTAGAAGAGAATCGTAATCGCATGTAAGTTTTGGATGTGATCGATCTTGGTTTAATTGATTAACAATTTTGCTATAATCCGTTTATGGAGATAGATCCGTTTCAATTGATTTATTAAATTTACAGGGTTAAATCAATTTGTACTATTTATGCAAAATTGCATGTGATTGTCTGAATATATATATATATATATATATAACAAATTGTGGTTTGGTTGTCACACCCTTGTTATTACTGTCTCTGAGATTATGCCTCGTAATACCATACTCTGAGGTATCAAGTTACCCACGATTCCAAGTCCATATGACTTTAGAGTTATTTTTATAAGTAAATTTTTCCCTATCTCTACTACTTAGTACAATCATCAGTTTATTACAATCATCCTTATATCAAAATCAATCTATTACATTATAAGTGAATTTGAAATATAACATTGACCAGACCATGATAACTTTGATTTCATCTTATAGTTGACATTGCCATTTTTCTCATATTTGAGACAGTCATATAGAGTTGAAGTGAACTTGTCAATTCTATCTCTATTTTTATTCAATAGTGTATATGGGCATGAGTCTAATGGAGAATATTCCTTCTCACACCACGGGTCCTATTTGAGATAGTTACGTAGAGTTGAAGTGAACTAGTGAATTATATCTTTAATTTGATTTGGTGGTGTATGTGGGCGTGAGAGTAATAAACAAGTGTCCCATATCACTCCATGTTATGAGGTTTTGCTATTCATGCTGTAGAGTGGGGTTAAATGAATCAACCATCAACACTATAATAAATCAACCCACATATTTAATCAAATATTGATTATGATTTATCGAGTTATACAACAATTCAAGCCCTACACGGGCTGAAATATTATTATGCGCAATTTAATATATTACGTATACTCCGCATTTGATAAAATACACTAGACAATACTCTAATAATGATTTAATTAAATATTTGATATGCCACCACATATATTGTCACAAGTGGCACCATAAATATTGGACGCTTGGTTCCATAGAGAGCATGGCATGTGTCAAGCCCACTTAGGGAACCTTTGCTATAAAAGAGGCTCTCATTTGATGGATGATGGTCTTGGGGGAAAAGTAAGGAGAGGAAATATAGCTCTCCTCCCCCACGCACCTTTGGAGCTCCGTCACGGGTTTGATAGTGACGAGCGAACTTGTATAGTTTCATTATATGGTATATGGGCGTTTGAGAGGCAGATAGCCGGATTTGCTTCCCCCCCCCCCCCCCCCCCCGGCACCAAAACTACCAAAATTGGGCGTTCGAGAGGCGGATAGACGGATTTGCCCCCCCCCCCCCCACCACACACGCGCACCAAAACTACAAAAATTGGGCGTTCGAGAGGCGGTTCGCCGGATTGGGCACTCTCCACGCACCAAAACCACCAAAAACCCGAGCTCTCTCCGGCATATCGTACGGACTCACGAACTACGCAGACTTTGATTCCGCAAAGACAGATACGTAGGTGCAACCACGTTGCTCAAGTCTAAAATACGCTCGACGCGGTGCCTCCTCAAATATGCACTCACATCTTACATTTGGCGACTCTGCTGGGGAGGTATTCGTGATTTCGATTGCATAATGCCTCGTACGCACACACGGAGAACTCGATGGCGATGGAACACTTTTCTTTAACAAAAATAAGTGTTATTGCTTTTTATTCTATCGTTTGCTTTGTGAAGATATCCCGTATATCTTTTTTTATGATGAATATCACAAATCATGTTTGTTAGAATACAAATAAAATTTGTTTGCATTTATCTATAACCAGAATATTTAAAATATTCAGATGAACAAAATATACGCATCATGATGTTGTTGAAAAAAATTTATTATTGTTGATTTTCAGCATTAGTTTGGCTAAAAGTTTTATTAGCCATAATTTTGGCCACATGAATAAAGATATTATTTGTTTGTGTGTAGCCCATGTATAAAATTTGGGCAAATTTTAATATTATATTTACTTGACTATACTCTATCAGAGTCCAAAGTAAAAAATATCTACTAAAACAATACTGCCAAGGCCATGCTTTTACAACTCTACATATGTACTTGATAATAGTTTAAACTAGGTGGAAACCCGCGCGATGCGCGGGCTATACGGCAAAGGCGGGCTTACTAACAAACAAATCAACTTAATAAAGACATACGAAAGATCATGGTGCGTTTCTCTTTATACATTAGCTTCCCCAAGCAGTAAGTCTATGTACATAGTTCACAAAACACGTGTAAAGCTCTGTTTACACTGTTAAGGTCTCACAGGGAGAATGAATGAAATTAGTATTCATAATAAAGCTTTGGAAAAAAAATGCATCTATCTTTAACTTTAACTTAAAATAGGAAATAGCAAAACACAATTCTATTACGGACACTATAATACTGGTACATCAACACATCACATTTCCATGTCAAAAGAAAGAAGTTTGAGTACACTTCCCAGTCCATCACAATTAATGGAAAAAAATTATCGTTATAAATTATTACAATTTATAAACATAGGATAAAGCAATCACTTAACAATTGTTTAATTAAATGATATGTCACAAACATTGATGAATATAGTAGTATCTGGATCAATGTAAACACATCACTCAACTAATTAACTTGATTTTCCATTTTGGTGTGTATAATAAAATATAGCATATACTTTAATAATAATTTTAATAAACCAAGTTGTCTCCCTCTACTTCAAATTGAACCTCCCCTAAGATGACAAAGTTGGAATGATTTGCTCATTCCTAAAATAATTATCTGGATCAACCATGCTCTTCACTTTCACCAACCTATGAAGATATCCCATGAAGTACTTCTTCCCGTAAATCGTACCTTCGTTATAACTATCTTTCCCACTACCCGTAACACCAATATCAAGATCCCTATAATTAAAAAATGCACCTCTAGGAGACTTTGAAACAAAGAGAGTCATATAGCAATACAACCTCCTAATCTGATTTAAATACTCCTTTTTTGCTTCATTTCCTTCGTCATGTCAATTCACTGAATACTGAATTTTGTAAATATTTCCTTTCCTGTGTGGAAGAGGAGTTTCCCAATTAGGAATTTCATTCATTCTCCCTCCATACGGGTAAAAAAGCAAATCCAGTAATCATAACAAAGCTTCGTATACAAGTGAGGGTGTGCGTCTATATAATTCCAGTAAAGTTTTATTATTCACAAATTGAAATTTTTTTCATACAGATACACAATGAGGTATATGATTAACAAATTTTACCCAATTCAACCTAATTCCAGAATCAATTGCTCAAAAACCTATAAACTTACCCAAAACTTAAAAGAGATAAACTCAATGAGGCTTTCATTCGGCCACCTTACCAAACTCCATTGTTTCACCGCTTTGATCGACGCAAATTCAGGATCTTCATTGTAATATTTCAAGACTTTTGTTAAATAACTGGAATGCCCAATCTTCCTCTTGTATATATATTCAAAAGCATATCCTGCAAATATGTCCAAAGGGATTTATATCCATGTAACTTTGACTACTTCTATAAATGCATCCATGAAGGCCGTTCAATTGCAAAAAAAAATGATTACAATAATCAAATATATTTCAAATTACAACAAAGAAACTATATATTGATCATAGTAAAAAAAGTAGACATGTATATCATGTGAATATAACACGTCATTAGTATAAAATCTACTACGATATAATTTTTTGGAAAGACAAAAAAACTCAGGTCATGCATCATCGACAATGGATACAAAGTTAATTACCAAAAGAAGTCAAAAAAAAAATCTTCACCACCTGAACCTTGAGATAATTTCTATAAACGGAACTCAACCACCCTGAGATGTCATGGATGATTTTTCCCAAATCTAGAGACAACCTATAGAGATGCAAAGCTCCTAAAATCCAACAAATATCAAATCAAAATCGAAAATTAAAATGTATATGAAAAAGAAATAAAACTCGGCTTATACCTGTTAAGAAAAATACAACAACTTTGTTGTAATATGAACCAGCAGAGAGATGGCAGATTTTCAGGGGCAGGTGGGTTGAGATCGCCTCCACCTAACCAAATCGTGTCTGAACTCGTCTCTTTCCAAATCTATTTACAAAACCCAAACCAAAAACCAAAATCTATTTAAAACAGTAGAAAACCAAATCGATTTTCAAACAAACATCTATTTTTAAAACCCAAATCGATTTTCCTACCAAAGTAGATGTTGAGGATATACAAATGGATAACTCGTGGTGATGGTGGCGGGTAAGGAGATGAATGAGGGATGACGACTGTTGGGTTTAGGGGTGAGGGATGAGTGGTGTTAAGGGGTATGAATGTTGTGGAGTTTAGGGTTAAGGATTATTGGGTTTGGCGATTGATATTTTACATTAGCTGTATTTTATTAACAAATCAGAATCAAAACGTTGTAAAGGAGAGAGAGACACGTGGATAGTATTGGATTTGAGATTCTTAAATGTTTTGCCTACGTGAATAGGCTAATTGGAGAGGAGTCTTAATGCCTTATTTTACATTTTATAGTAGTAAAAGATACATTAGAGATCTTATTAAAGACCACCGCCATAATTCCAGTACAAAAATATTGAAATATGGACCCACGCGCTTTACATTCTCAGCTATGAAAATAACACCGGCTACGCTTCCACTCTAAAAACAACTATTTAAAACAGTAAAATTTGATAGTTGATTTGACCAAAGAGTGGTGCCATGGGTACCAAATAACTCCCTCAAATCTCCCCCAAATAGCATTGATGAGTTGTGCCCTGGTGGGACCCATACCATAAGGTATAACACTTAAAACTATTTGGGGGATGATTTGGGGGAGTTGTTTGGGACAGATAGCATTATCCTTGACCAAAAGTCAGTACGCGCCACTACTGACCAAAGTCCACAAACAGACCACCAACCCATTGTGATACCTGTTCGCCCCATCTCACACCATCCGTCTCGGAATATGAGGGTCAACTTAGCTAATAAATCAAATCACTTATGTGCAGATGTAACGACGAAGATAGGGAAACCCTGTAAATTCGACTCACCTCAGGCATAAAAATTCTCCTACCGAACATTCGAGCCACCTCGAGGTTTAACTTAATCTATCTAGATAGGGTACATGAAAGATCAAACCAACAATAACACAATAATTTGGGACCCGTTCAAACCGCCAAAATCTGAACCACCTTGACCTCCGAGGACCTTGGCATCTGAAGCAGTCCTCACCTCCGAGGAATCTTTCCTCTGAGGACCTTGGCGTCCGGGATACCCCTTTAAAAGCACATTGCCTATTTTATTAAATTGCGGAAGTTTTGGTATTTATTTGTGCTTGTTTTATTTATACATCCTGAAAAATACTCTTTAAAGTTTAAAAATATTTGTAGCGTCACACTAATTTGAGTTTCTCGAGTAGAAAAAATATTTATTTCTGAAAAAGTCATACCCCTCGAAATTGTGAATATTTTTATGTTTTTCCACAAGGGACCATTTAAAGACTTAGTACGAACGTATACTCAAACAATCTTACTAAAATAATATTTTTGAGCAATCATGTCAAAAATGACATTCTTCGAGCAACCATATCAAAATGGTATTTTTAGAGTGGCCTTGAAAAAATAATATTTTTTACTGAATAGCAGGTGCCTCGAGCGGCGTTGTCCTAGTGCCTCGAGTAGCCTCGTCCTAGTGACTCGAGCTTGCCTCGTCCTAGTGCCTCGAGCTTGCCTCGTCACAAATAAAAATATCTTTTGAAACTTAGCATTTTTCTCAAGTCATGGTACCTCGAGCAACCTCACCCGCGGTGCCTCGAGCAGGTGCCCAAGCAGCCTTCTCCTAGTGGCTCGAGTAGCCTCACCCTAGTGGCTCAAGTGGCCTTGCCTTAGTGGCTCGAGCAGCCTCGTTCTATTGACTCGAGCTGCCTCATTTACGGACCCCCCTGAGCAACTGTATCCATGGTCGCTCGGAACAACTTTTTGTGCTATCTTGTATTCGATTTATGCTAAACTATGATTTATTCACATGATGATGCTAGCTGCATGAAATTTCAAATTGATATTTAGTATTAACCTCGAGGTGACTCAGCATGCTTATTGACTAAATTATTCTGCATATGATTTAAATAGATTCAAAACTTCAGAGTTTTCACAACTTCGATAAAATAGTGGGGGCCTGAGATAAGTAGCTCACCACATGATATATCTATACTCTATCAGCTGTATATTGTAGCATATCACATTCACATCATAAAGATTGCACAGAACAATATGTCTATGATTCCTCGAAGCATATTTCCGAGTTTATTTTATTCTATTGACATAAAATAAAATAAAGGGGGAAGATATACCCCGCATGATTATATATGGTACTTTAATATGCCTTATGAGTTACTAATGATTTTTGTGCCAGAAACCGAGTCGATTTCTTATCATGGCAGATATTGAACGCACATGATCAAATCGAGCTCGAGTAATTACATCAGATCTTACACATGTTAAGGCCAAACGCTCAAGAGATTTATTTTTAATTGCGGGCAAACACCCTATGAAATGTATTTAAATGCTCTAAACTCTTAGATGGTGTTGTAACCAATTGTTTATTTTTCTTTACTTTGCTTTAATTTGAGATAAAAAAAAAAAAACAAAGCAAAGTAAAGAGGGGGGAAAGTACTGTATAGTGTACCACTTATAGTCCGACATAAACATAGGTGACAAGCATGCTCGGATTTGGTCCCAGAATGACCATCATTGATGAAGCATCCCCAAAAGAAATATTAGAGTTGTTCATCATAGCCACCGGATGGCTCATATATAGCACTGGTTACACTACATTATTTTCAGGAAAGCAACAGGGGGCAAACAAAATTGCTCATAAAACCTTAAGCATAGATACAGAGTTTGTATACAGACCTTACAAATTTCGAGGTAAGTCGCCCACATAGATGCATAATAGTTTTCACAAACCTTACCAGTTTCGAGGTAAGTCGCCCAAGGAGGTGCATTATAGTTTTCACAAACCTTACCTTACAGAGATGCATTATAGTTTTCACAAACCTTACCAGTTTCGAGATAAGTCGCCCACAGAGGTGCATTATAGTTTTCACAAACCTTACGAGTTTCGAGGTAAGTCGCCAACAGAGGTGCATTATAGTTCTCCCAAAACCTTACCAATTTTGTGGTAAGTCGCCCACAGAGGTGCATTATAATTCTCACAAATCTTGCCAGTATTGTGGTGAGTCACCCAAAGCGGTGCATTACGATTCTCATAAAGTCCTACATTACTAGGCGTCGGTTATTTGAGCTTTTATGCCAATAAGACTTGGCCCGCTTCGCCCTCGTTTATGGGAGATTTTATGCCAATAAGACTTGGCCCGCCTGACCCTCGATTATGGGAGATTTTATGCCAATAAGACTGGGCCCGCCTACACCCTCGGTTATGGGAGATTTTATGCTAATAAGACTTGGCGCGCCTGACCTTCGCTTATGGGAGATTAAAAGTCCTATATTACTAGGCACTAAAGCCCAATATTACTTGGCACGCATGACCCTCTTAAGGGAGATTCAAAAGCCCCACATTACTAGGCATAAGTCTGATTTACGGGAGACTAAAAGTCCTATATTACTAGGAACGCTTAAAGACCCTGATTTTGGGGCACAATTACAAAATATGTTGGTTTAAAAAATTCAGTTCACCCGAGGCACTAATCGTTGCTCGACCAAGTACTCTCGACAGGTTTCGATATTATGTTGCAAAAGATCCACTATGCTTAGATAACCATCAATTGATTGCTCGGGCCAGTACATCTGGCAAGTTTGTCGTTCAAAATATTTACAACCACAATAAAATTGTTGAGACATGCTCATTTGAGAGGAATGGGGGCAACCCCGAAACTACTTCTCCAATAATGAAAAGCAGAGGCAACAACAATAGACCTCAAAACTACTTACAGATGATAAGTGCATATACATGCATGATAACAGACCGAACACGATTATGTGATGATTTTCTAGTCGAACAGGCTTAACGATTTATTTCGTACACATAGTTGATATGTCTCAGCCGAGGCATCAACACACCAACCATGTCTACGAGGGGGTAAATGTAGAGTGGGGTTAAATGAATTAACCACCAACACTCTAATAAATTAACCCACAGATTTAATCAAATATTGATTTATGATTTATCGAGTTTTACTACAATTAAAGCCCTACATAGATTGAAATATTATTGTGCGCAATTTAATATATTACGTATACTCCGCATCTGATGAAATACACTAGACAATACTCTAGTAATGATTTAATTAAATATTTGATATGCCACCACATATATTGTCACAAGTGGCACCATAAATATTGGACACTTGGTTCCATAGAGAACATGACATGTGTCAAGCCCACTTGGGGCACTTTTGCTATAAAAGAGGGTCTCCCCCCTCATTTGATGGATGATGATCTTGGGGGCAAAGTAAGGAGAGGAAATATAACTCTCCTCCCCCACACACCTTCGGAGCTCCGTCACGGGTTTGATAGTGACGAGCGGATTTTTATAGTTTCATTATATGGTATATGGGAGTTTGAGAGGTGGATAGCCAGATTTGTCCCTCCCCCCCCCCCCCCCAACGCACCAAAACTACCAAAATCGGGCGTTCGAGAGGCGGATAAATTGATTTGGCACCCCCCCCACACACACACACACCAAAACTACAAAAATTGGGCGTTCAAGAGGCGGTTTGCCGAATTAGGCACCCCCCACGCACCAAAACCACCAAAAAATGAGCTCTCTCCGGCGTATCGTATGGACCCACAAACTACTCAGACTTTGATTCCACAAAGACAGATACATAGGCGCAACCACGTTGTTCAATTCTAAAACACGCTCGACGCGGTGCCTCCTCAAATCTGCACTCACATCTTACACATGCTATATGGAAGGGGTGCGTTTCTTGCATAATTTTAATTCAAGATTCTCTCTTTTTTAAGCATGATTTGTTGTTGTTTATGGAACTATCTTCAATGGTGACTTTTTTATTGGTGTATAACGTATATGGCCATGTGTCTTAATCGATCGGGGAGTGATCAAAGGGACTTCCCCACCCCCACCCACCCACCCACACCCCGGTGTGGAAAAAATATAGCTAAAGATAAAGTCCATGTGTTATCCAACAAAGTGTGCTTTATCAAATTATATTTTAAATGTATGATTTATAATTGGTTTAAGTTATGTTGTGTTTTCTGATTCATTGTATACTCCAATCACAATGACCACTTCTGACCCCCTTGAAAAGTTCATTCACTGATATTGTATATTTACGATACTTAGAACAAATTACATACAAGTTCTTCATATTTTTTATATTCATTCAAAGTTTCATTATCTTAATATGGCTTTTAATGTAACCTCAAGAAGGAATTCGCTTCCCTACTGCCAATTATAAACAATTAGTTTTAGTTTTTCTGCTTATTTGCCTAAACATAGTTAGATTTTTGGCATATAAGAGATTTTTCCATCCTTATGTTTTGCTTATCATTGTCATATCTTTCAACTATACACACTTCCTACTTCCTAACTTATTTATGATTGACAAAAATAAGATTAAATGGACATTAGTAATTCAAATCAAGCCATCATTGAGTGGCTTAATTTTGTCAATGTTTGTTTGTTGCTTTATCTCTTTCTTATCCTCATGTTTTATCCATTTATTATATGACATACTTGTGTGAAATCAAAAGAAGTATCTGATGGATGGAAAAATGGTGTGAAATCAAAAGAAGTATTTGAATGGAGATTTCCATTTAATGATGGTTCAGAGGGACTATCAAATTTATGACTAACCAAATTTGGTTGTAGTTCTGGAGTGTTAAGTTTTGTGATTATGTTACACTAGCATATATTTCATGCACAAAGTACTATGTTCTGTAGTAAGGCCATACTAAGTCATATTGGTTAAAATTGTACAAATTTTGCCTATCCCCTAACATTCATCTATGGTAATTTTCCAAGAACTGATTGAGCCTCTTTGTTTAGCCATCTGCCTTAGAATGGTAGGATAAGTTGTCTAGTAATGTGGTGCCAACAAGTTTGAAGAGTGTTTTCTCGAACTGGATAAAAACAAAGCATATATACTTGAAACTAGAGTAGTGTGTAGGCCATATAGTTTGTGTAAACTTTTAAATATTGGCTACCATTTCAGCATTGTGGGGATAAGCTAGGAAAAAATGACCAGATTTAGAGTACCTATTCATAATAACTAGTATGCAATTGTGATATCCAATTGGATGTGATGAGATATACCATACATCGCCATTATGATATCCAATTAGATGTGATGGATGACTTTAAATTGGAAATATACATATTGCTCGTATTACACATTATGAAGACTGAAAATTGGAAGTATTGATTCATTCTTGTTCATAACGAAGTAGCATACAATATGGTCTTTTTTCCTTCCCCTTTCTCGGCCCTACAAGGGGAAAGGAAAAAAGAACATGTCATGAACACTGAAAACTAGAAGTATTAATTTTGTTTTTGTTCATGACGAAGCAACATAAAGTATGGTCTTTGACTTGCCTATTAATGACCTTTACACCTTTCATCCGATGGATATTTACGTTGATGATGAGGCCAAGTTGACTCTTCATGATCTTGTGCATGTACTTTTGATATATCAAGTTAAAACTGCATTATTATTAATGTTTAATCTTCAAGTTCATTCACTGTTTTTTTCTGTGTTAGCATTACATCAAATTGAGTGATCTTGAGAAGAATAGCAAGATCAATGACCTTCACAATGCTTTTGATTTCAATTAAATTGTCATTTTTGTTAAAAGTGTCAATAGAGCAGCAAAATTGAATAAACTACTTGTTGAGTGCAATTTTCCTTCTATTTGCATCCATTCTGGAATGTCTCGGGAGGAAAGGTTTGTATTTTGTCACTTTTATTCCATTGATGATTAAAAGTACTGTGTTTTATGTTTAATCTGGTTTATATAACATATTTTTTTAGGTTTACTAGTATCCCCTGTCATTTTTACTGTCGGGTATATGTATTTGTTACTTTATTTTTTTTTATCACAATGTCAGTTGCTTATGAGAAGTGCAATTTGGCACACCCTGATATTAAAAATCTAGCACAGCTTAAAATTGTGCCAAATTTTGACACGATTTAATGACAATCTGGCACACTTTAAAACAGTGCCAAAATTTGGCATTGTTTTAAAGTGTGCCAAAATTGAGTACACTTACTAAAATATATAATACCCTAAAAAAACATTAAAGAAACATTTTATGTTTCCCGCTCTCGGCACACTCTCTTTCATCTCATTCCCGCTCTCGGTTCAACTCTCTTTCTCTCTCTTCGACCAGCTCTCTCTCTCTCTTCGGCCAACTCTCTCTTTCTCCATTCAGCGCGCTTACGCTCTCTCGTCTCAGTTCTAAGCATTTGTATTTTTTTTAACCTAAGTTAGGTATCAGATTTGATCCTAGAGTTTATGCAATCCGTGATTTGATTCGTGTTTTGAATTTTTAGGATTTTATATATACATTTTTAAATGTTTATTGTGTTTTTTTTAATATGTGAGTTTTTGGTAAAAATTGAATGTTGATAATGAAGAAAATAAATCATTGGTTTTTGGACGAAGTTTGGGATCTTTTAGTGGTAATCTATGTTTTTATGTTCTTACCGCTCCATTTAAATTGCATATTTATTCTGGTTCGTATAGGTTACGGAGTTTTAAGAAAATTTAAGTGCTAAACATTCAATAATAATGTAAAAATAACAAATTGAAATAATAAGTAGACACACCTACTAATTAAATGGATAAATGAGATTTTGTGTTGAAAATTTAAGAAAGAGCAAAAAAAAACTATTTAAATAGTAAGTAGACATTAATGCTAAACATTCAATAATAATGTTACACATGTAGAAAAACCCTAGACCCGTTCAAGAGATCTCACTATGACTGTGGTAAGAACTCTTAAATTATCCCATTTTTAGATAGTTTGGAAATGCAAAAGTCTGTATTGTACATAATGTTTATGCATGTCCTATTTTGGAAAATTCGGTGGTATCTCTTTATGTTTTTTGGGTGCATACTATAATAATGTAGTGTTTTGTGTTTTCTTGATTGAAAAACTTAAGTAACACATGAACACTCCCAATTTAAGCTGTGTACTTTAAGAACTGTAGGGAGATGATGGCAAAATTTTCTAAATTAGGACATGGCATGAGACATTATGAACAATACAAAATATTCATTTTTGAATGGGATAGGACCCTTACCCTGTAGAGGAGATGGAGGAAATATAGGAGCTAAAAGATATACATATTTACACTTGAATACAGACTTAAATATATTTACAGTAAGCGTTTACATTATAATATGTGTTCTTTAAACTTATCGGGATGTCGTTGGGAATCAACAAATAGTGGATAAATGAGAAAAATATCGAGATCGATACGTATAGAGATGGGGTGTTACAGTTTCTACATTATGTGCATAATAATAGTTTGAATGCTAAACATTCATGTCCCTGTAGACGTTGTCGAAATGGGAAAGGACATGTTGTTATAGATGATATATTAATTCATTTAATGACATATGGTATGGACATGAACTATACCTTATGGCATTTTCATGGTGAGACATTAGTGTTGATCAAGTCCAACCACCACCTCAATCTGTGACACCGACAGAACGTGCTGATGTGCACAATATTCCAATTTTAAATGATCTTGCGAATGATGCTTGTGAGATGTTTACGAGTGAAGCGGAACCTAGCGAACCTAATTGCATAGGCAGTGATGAAGCCCCCCCAACTTTTGAGGTTCCCAATGATTCGCACACACATAAATACAAAGCAAGAAGTATGATCATTTACATCAACTCGCAATGGAATCATTGCACCCAGCTACTGGTTCTTCGCGTCATACCACAATGTATGCTCTTATAAAGTTGAATCATTTGAAAACATAATTCAATTTGTTGGATGGTGCTACAGGTGGAATTCTTAGATTATTAAATGAACTACATCCTGAAGGGAAAAACTTGACAACTAGTTATACAAAAATGAAAAACACTGTTAGAGATCTCTGTATGGATTATGTTAAGTATGACGTGTGCATTAACAACTGTATGTTATTTTGGAAAGAGCATGAAAAATCTAATAGATGTATAAAATGTGTTTCTTTACGCTACAAGTTTACTTGTCTAGACGAGGATGGGTAAAAATTCATAATACTAATGGAAAAAAGTACTTTAGGGTTCCTAAGGAGGTAATGCGACATTTCCCTTTAATCCCTAGGCTAAATGAATTATTTATTTAATGTCCTTAATATTCAAGATTATATTTTTTTGTGTTATGGCCGTGCGGGATTTTGTAGTTTTATTATTAGCTTTTATGATCGTGTGAGCTTTACATTACGCAGGTTTTATATTAGAATGTCCATAAAATAAAGGAAACTTTGCCCAATTTTTTGGGTCTGTGAACTATTAAGACTTGTAATATTTTGAAGTTTGTATGTACATAGCTTATCAACAAATTTAGAGATTCGCAATTTATGAATTTTCGTATTTTCAAATAATTAATTTTTTTTCTTAGATCCAAATTTTTTGGCACAGTACAAAAACGTGTCAAAAGTGTATCAAATTTTGGCACGGGTTTGAACTGTGTCAAAAGTGTACCAAAATGTAGTATAGTTGGCACAGTTATAAAGTGTCCCATAAATATCAAATTTTGGCGCACTTTTTAAGTGTGCCTTAAGTGTTCCTGTTTGGTCAAATCTGACACAATTTTAAACTGTGTCGGAAAAAATGGTCATTTTGGAACACCTAATTCTGACACCGTTCAAAACCGTGCCAGATTTGATCTGGCACAATTTTAAACCATGTCAGATTGTTGTTTTGGGTGTAGTGACCGTGCAGGCTTTTGTGATGATTAGACAGGTTGGTTTACATGTATAAACAAAGGAGACTCTGCCGCTTTTTTTTAATAATTGCAAAGAGTTTTCGATACACTTAACTAATATATTTAGATATTTTATATTACTATACATATTTAATTTTACTGTAATCTTATTTTGATAAATGATTTTTTATTGATTGCTGAAGAGATAAGTTTTTTAGCGTGTCTACTATATATATGACATCGAGAGAAATTTTATAGCATGGCTACTATATTTATCATCTTAATTTAGGGACGGCTTTTCTTTTGATAATTTGATTTCTTATTCATTAGTATGGTTTTAAAATCATTTAAGTATTTCGACTTAAATGCGACAATCGTTTGTACTTAATGATTTAAAGGTTTATTTTTGGTTGTTGGATGTAGTTTAATGAAAGAATTTATTGTTGGATATGTATTTCAATTAATGAAGTTGATATATTGTATTTATAGTTGGATGATTTGACTTGTAATACAAATTACATGTCATTTATTATTGCAGCATACAACCCACAATAATATAATTTTTTTTATCAATTGGGACAGCTATAAACCATCCCTCTTCCTTTTTATATCAATTGGGAATACCTTTTAGGACATTTTTTCGTCCTAATTGGCTTATCAATCGGGACGGTTATAAACCGTCCTAATTGTTGTTTCCAGAATCTGAGGAGTATTAGGGACGGATAAGCCATCCCTCTTCTTTATGTGGGAGTGGGATCCCTCCCTAGTGACAAATGTAAAGCATCCATGAATTAGAATTTAGGACGAAAAATTCGTCCCTAAAACATATGCGACACCGAGTATAAAGGACGGTTAGCCATTACAAAATTCATCCTAAATACTCTTTTGGGACGGTCAAAACACTTTTAGGGACAGATTTTCGTCGTCCCTAATAACTATTTTTTTGCAGTGGTGGCCAGTTAACAGGAAGCATACCCATAATTGATATATAGATCTCCATGACATGAACCCGAAATCCTTTATTTTTCAACTTATTGGCAATATTCAATTTAACGTGCATATGTTGCGAGAAATCACCGTTTGATCGATGCGCTCTTTACGTAGTTGTATACAAAATGGGTGAATATTTTTTTTGCCATTTTTAACAATATAAGTAACATTAGGGCTACATCGGGATTATGTAGGTAGCGCGCGAGAGGTGTGCGCGTGTAAAGTGCACAATAGTTGTTTTATGTCTCGCCGCGACTATACAAACAAACCTAAGTTACTACTACACTTGCGGGGCAAGCACAGCGGTAAGTCGGGTATCAAAAATCCACAGGGACGAGTTGCTAGAATTTATATGATTTAATATTCCAAAATAAAAGTGTAAAAGATGATTACAAACTAAAAAGTAAAAGATGCATGAAAGGGAAAGATTAATCTAGGCGAAGGAAAATGAATCTAGATTAAGAAAGCGAGTAAAACTATAGGTTGCGTCGAATATCCCTCACCCGAGTTAATTTGTATAAGATGGTTACATGGGTCGGCGAGTTACTACAAATGCGTCGCGTTTCGACTGTTAGTTAAACCAAGGGTTGTCACACCCCTAAATCATCATAAAAGCCTAATAAGATTTTGGCGTCAACAAATATCTCAGAAATTACACGCGAAAGGTCGTAAGCATGGGACATACATGATATGCCCTGTCAAATCTCCTAGGCGTAATAACTAGGACAACGCACCCGAAATAAACTCGTAAACACTATCACCAAGCAAAGCAATGCGTTAACCCGAGTGAGTTCCGTTCAAACACAACCTAATTTAATTTACCTAGAAAGCATGTTAAAAACGCGGTAATGAAATAGGGAAAGAAACGCAGTAAATCTAAACTAGAAAGCAATTAAATCAAAGCACGTAAACTATTTAGGAAAGCATGTAAATCTAATTAGAAAGCAAGGAAATAATGAAATACAACTATATTAATGGAAATGGAAGATGGTAGCACAAATTACACAACAAATGGAGTGTCAATCCAAGAAGAAATGAATAAATGAGCTTCCAAACCTCCAAAACCCTAACCTATCTAACCTAAAATCGTTTATATCTGTTTATTACATCAAAATTGATTTATATAGTAAGTTGGAATTAAATTAGAAATGAAAAGAGAAAAGAAAAGAAAAGGCAAAATATCTCCTGAAAACAGGGGATCGATGGATCGACGATTTTGGTCGATCGATCGATCAAGGCCAAATTTAGGCATTTCAGAAGGATCGATCGATCGACCCTTTTGGTCGATCGATCGATCAAGCAGGTCATAGCCAAGCAGCACACTGCATCTTTTCTTCCTCTTCTCCTCCTCTTTTGCTTTCCTTATTTTTCCCTCCGCTGAAATTGCCGTAACTTCTTCATAGGGACTCGGAATCGCGCACCGTTCGTGGACACACGAAGCTAGCAAGGAGGGCTACAACTTATGTGAAATGTCGGGCCGAGTGCCCAAGCTGTGAAATTACTAAAATGACCTTGAACGTGCGATTGCGTACGCAACTTGAGCGGAATGCGTCCGAACTCCATACTTAGTACCTAAATACCTACAAAATCCCAATTATACCTCATATAGCATGTTAACAATATAAACCGAGGTTGTCTGGTTAACGGGCTTAAATATAGAGATTAAAGCACCCGAGGGGGCTAAAATGCGTAGGTTCGAGAGATGAAATACGCAATATTTACGTATTATCAGTAGGCAAAATATATTTTCTACTGCCTCATCCCAACTTTCAAGTAAGGAAAACATAGTATGATCGAACAGGTACTCTTGCAAGAGATGAACTCCATGATTTGTAAGGTAGTTAAACCAATCCATCTTCTTATTCCCATACATGTAAATAGGATCACCCTCTATATGTCGTGCACTAACAAAAGATGTATACATGCGGTTTGATTGTAACTTCTCGTATTCTTATTGCCAATGATTATCTCCGTGCCTCATTTTTCCTGAGAAAAATATATGAGGGTGTCAATATGACTTCTAAAAGTAATAGATCTAATTAATAATTAATTACTTATTATTTTTCAACCGATCCAATTTAAGTTTATCTTATTTTATTTCATCCCAACATTGTTAAGCATCCTTCCAAAACTGAAATTAGAGTTCACAAACGCACCCAAAAAGGTCATATAACCATAACATAAAAGGTCTCAAACCCTAAACTGGAAATCAATCAACCTAATCACCCATACACTTTTGATTATTGATAAAAAAAAATGACCACCGAGACACTTTAAATGTATAATTTTAGCAATCTACTAAATGAATAATTAAAAAGTGATGTGATAATTTATTATTATTAAAATTCAACTGAAGAAAATTATTCAGTTTTTGTTAAGTCCACTTTGAAAAGGCTAGGATGCCGCATGACTATGACCATCTATGTTCTTTGTAGCCATGGAATGTGTGGTATAAGCAAGAGTAAGGTTAGATTTAATTTTACTAAAAATACTATAAATTTATGTACTACCGAATGGTCACGGTCCAACCTATGACCATTTTATTTTTTACACGTCACCAATAGAAGTGACTAAAAAAGTTTACGTAAGAACTAAAACATAAATTGACATATTAAGCAATAAATCATGTAGAATTTATCCAACAAATGAAAACCATTTCAACATTTGGACTCATTAATTAAACAACAACAACAAACTCTTAATGGTGGTGCTGCCCTCGACCCCTGATGATAATGCCCCCACATATGGTTATACTTGACAAACTCTTAGCTATAAGTTTCAATATAAGGCAACACATGAACAAACTTATCTATTTTTGCCCCAAATAACATTTTTATACTAAATCCATCAATATATTGATGAATTTATGATAACCTAACTAATTTAACATATTCACAAAGTGAATTTATTCTTTATTAATTGTAATTAAATATAATAGAATTGTAGACTATATGTAAGTAAAATTGCAAAAACTTTCAAATTGTAACAATTCGAGTAACACTAAAACTAGTGTATAATTATTACACCAAATATATATTTTTCTGAAGAGTTGAATTTTAAAATGATGTTCTGTATGCATGGAGTTGAATGTCTCAATGTTTGCAATGTCCAAATAATTTCAAGCCCTAAATAACAACACATAATAAAGTTCTAGCCATGAATCAATACATCCAATCAATATTAATAATGCCCAATTAATTTCAAGAAAATCAATAAATAAAATGCGGAGTATTGTCTTTGGTCCCGCCTTTTGTCACATGCTTTTGTCTTTAGTCACGGTCCCGAGCCGTGACCCACTTTTCATGACCATTCTCATTTTATGGTTTAGTGAATTGATTAACAAGATTAAAAGTTGAATCGCATGAAGAAACATCTATAAATTTTATCACATATACATTTTAGGATGTGCTCCGTTTTTTGCACGATTATAATTGAAAAATAACTTTTTGTTAGTGTATCTCTTTTTTTGCACAAAGCATAATCTTAATTAGTGTATCTAAGCTAGTTTTAATTTCGTATTAGTTTAATCACTTAGAGGAAGATCACGTGTCTTACAAAAATGGAGATAATGAACATGAATGAAAAATGTTAATGTGATCATTTTTTTTTTGTTATTAGATGAGAATTAATGTGTGAAATGAAAGAGAGTCGTGTAAACCTTCGTCCTATGGTAATGAATGATCCTCCAAGGTTGACTTCATTCAGATATTCAAGCAATGAATCAAACAATACAATAAGCCTATGAGAAACTTTTTTTTTTTGAAAAGGAAAAACTTAAAAAAAAATTGTTTAAAACTTCCATGAATCTGAGAAAAGGCCAAAAAGAAATCATTGCCTTCAAAATGGAAGATTTGAACTTAGGCAAGGCGGAAGCTCACAGAAACACTTTAAGCGAAAGTCTCTTTTGTTTGGATAAGGAACACAATGGTTTACAACTGAATTTTTATGTTTTTAAAATCGAGTTTGAGGATTGTGAAAAGTTTAATGACTCTTTAAATGAAAAAACAGAATGTTTTAATAACAATTGGTTTCCACCTAGAGTGTTAAAGTGGATTTGGAAGATCGATCTAAAAAGTTAGGTAATATTCTTTCATCTCATACTCAAGGTTCATATGACAAGAGTTGTATTAAGTTAATACAAATTTAAGGCCTCTCTCTCCTTTAAACCCATGACCACGTTTGCCAAACCTTCACTTATGACTCAAAAAACCAAAGAGTCTTCTCTACCACAAGTGCAGAAAAATTTCTAAAGCTTCCGAAGTATGAAGGTCCACAAATTGTGTATATATGCACATTTTGTCACGAGAAAGGACACTTGAGAGATATTTGCTTCAAACTTCGAAACAACGCCAAATTGATTAAGGATTCCCCTATTATGTAAGTCTCTTTATTGAAGCGTGCTTTAAATGCCATTTTTGAAAATAAAGTAGAATGCTTTCTAACATTGAAAAGATTTTGAAATAAAAAAGTTTTAACATGAGCTATAAAAATTTAGGTAAGAATGACAAGGATTAAACAAGTCCCGTAGATACAAACTTTTGGGCGAAAAAGAAAGATTTTAAATGTTGTGTTATTCATACCGCTTTTATTGCACAATTAAATACACATAACGATGTCCTGTTTCACGGGCCTTCTTATTTTGAATGTCCCATTTCACGGGCCTTCTTATTTAAATTATGTATTTTATCAACAATAATTCAACATTCAACTTTGTACAATTGAATACGAATAACAATGTTGTTGATACAAAAGAGATTTACGAGTGTAATACATTGGTTGTTTGAATACAAGTTAACTAACCCTAAAATACTATATATGGTTCCAATTATTTTCAAAAGAATAAACAAGAATTGAGAATATCAAATCTATAGAGGTCGATTCTTCATTGGAGGGAGGATTCAAAGGACGAGCATGGTTTGGATGATGGATTTCATCTATTCAACAAATCGAGCTTTGTGGAATATTATCTTAGATACGGGAAAGGGAAGAATAATGACATATGCCTTGTGCAAACTGTATATTTTTTTTCCAAGTTTAATGAGAGAGATCTTGCACCCCAAGGTTTTTTCCTTTAACCATGAATTTTCCTCGTAAATGTGGTGTTGTGATTAGATTTGTTTATTCACACCACTAAACATTAATTCACTGTAAATGCGAGTCGATGATCACATGTAGGTAAGTTTTGAATCGGACTAATCAAGTCTTACCCACAGTTAAATTGAATTAACACAGTGCATTCGTAATTGACGCATGGATTTTGCAATTTGATCATTCAAATACGTAACTAATATTAATTAAACCATGTGGGCACTGTCATGGATTTGCCAAAAATTTACCATTGTAAGGACATTTTTGTCCATTATCAATTTATATGTCGTACGCCGTTACACCGTTGAAGAAACTCAAGATCGCATCTACAACAACGGATCCGAATATCAAAGTGTCTTCAACATCATAGCCTCTGCGAGAATGAACTTGGTAAAATTTTGTTTTTACGTTCCTTAAAGTTCATATTTAGTATTGAGAAATTTTTATAAAATGTTTTTTATAAAAATAAGATGTAAGTTTTTTCAAGCAAAATGAGGCATTTATTTTTCTGGGGAAACCGGACCGGTCCGCCTCCCTACCGGACCGATCCGCCCTCTACCCGGACCGATCCGCCTTGCTCGAGGTCCAGTAGACCCCGGATCGAATGCGAACCGATGGAGCCATTTTTTAAAAGAACCGATCCGAGGTCGGACCGATCCGCCTCCTAGCCGGACCGGTCCGCCTGGGATAAACTCGAGCAGTTCCGTCAGTTTTTTATCCACCATCTTATATTTCCTATATATATAACTATTCCGATGGTGTATTTCTTTAAGTCTTTGAGAAAACGTTTTTAAGAGTACAAACACAACAAGACTTCAATTTTTGATGTGCCAAACATCTTTTTGATTCACACACAAAAATCCCAATTACTTTTGTGAATCTTTTGGAACCCTAGAACACAAACTTTGTTATTGTTCATCTTTGTGGAGAGATCTTTGCAACCGAGGGCTGCGTGTCATTGCTGAGGGAGTCTCTACAAAGTTTTATAGCTGCGTGTCATTAAGGAGAGCTGCGGTTCTTTCTTCGTTGTTTGGGCTGCGAGTCCTTGGAGGGTGCTGCGTGTATTCTCTTGCTGAGTTGAAGACTGCGTGTCTTTGTGGGTTGGCTGCGCGTTAATCCATTGCAGATTTCTCTATGTAATTTTAAGTTGCGGCTTGTATATTCATAGTGAAATAAAGGTTTTACCCGAAAGGTTTTTTTTCCTGAAATCTGTGTCTCAGCATATTTTTTGTGTCACATGCTTTATTTATGGTTTGACACACACACGCACTTTAGATGCATGATTAGGGGCTGAAATTAAATAAGTGTGCTATATTAGAAAGTTGTGAAGTTAATCAATTATCACACGTAATTCTTGGCTTATCAAATTGGTATCAGAGCAGGTTACGCTAATTTATTGCGTATTCCTATTTTCCTCAAAATCGTGTGATATTGATTTTTTAAAATCAGTTTTGTGAATATTCGCAATTTTTCAATGGATTTTGATGGTTTTGATGATCTTCGATGTCAAATTTTTGAAAAATTTAATTGGAAAATTCACACGAACTCCTGTTTTAAATCTTCTGTTGAAAACGAATCTGAGAGGTGTCCTTGTTGTGAGGGTGTTGGTCACACGTTACATGAGTGTACCAAAAATTTAAAGAAGAAATTGAATAAACCGATTTCTCATGTTACTACCCTTAGTGATTGTGATTCGGAAGAAGAAGTTTTTTATGCTTCTAGGCGAGAGTTTCCCATCCTTGTGATTAGTAATGATAGTGAAGGTGATCGGAGTGTGGATGAAAGTGAGGAGGAAAGTGTAGATGAGCATGACTTGCAAACTGCTTTCAATGAACTTTATGCTGAAACTTTGAAAACAAAGAAAGAAAATTTGAAATTGAAAGCTCAATTGAAAGAGTGTGCCATAAAAAATAATGATTTTTTAGTTAAAGAACTTAGGGCACAAGCGAAAATTTTGAAAGAGAAGCTGGAGTACGTCGAGGGTGAGAGAGATAGTCTTAGAGGGTTGATGGAGACTATGAAAAATGAGCTTTTAGAGTTTGAGGATTCTAGACGAGTACTTGAATCTAGGATAGGTGATCTTGAGGCGAAATTGAAAGATTCAAGTAAGGTGAAATTTGATTTGGAGTCTAGGTTTGAAAAACTTGATAAGATTTTAGGGACAGTCGAGATCAAAACGGATAGGGGTGGGATTGGTCTTGAAAAATATGTTGAACCCATTCCCACACGTGTGAGAGAGCCTCCTAGGATTGTTAAGAAAGAGGCACCTAAGTTTGTTAGGAAAGCACCCCATAGGAACATCGTGAGAGAACCTCCTAGGATCATTAGGAGAGACCCACCTAGGCAAATTCGGAGAGAGCAACCGAGGAATTTGAGGAGAGGGCCACCTTTAGGTAACACACACCGCCCGATTTACACGTGCACTCATTGCGGTAGGCAAGGTCATCTTAGGCGATTTTGTTAAAAGCTTTTAAATGAACCTAGGAATGTTAATATAAGAATAAATTCGATTCCCCACACCCCCACACCTCGTTACATATCAATTTGGGTCAGGAAATCGGATTTACAGGCTTATGGTTTATTTGTCCACAATTCCCGTCTGCTTGCACGTGATTCACCCCATGTGAAATCTTTTGGTTGATTGTGATTGCATGTTTGTCATACACTAGTTGTGGTTTCATGATATATTTTTACTAGTGTGATGACTTGTACTTTTTGTATATATTTTTGTTTTGAAAAATACAAAAAGATTTTATTTTGACAAAATTTTTGAAAAATCCAAAAAGATTTTTTCGTTGCACCGTTTATGGATGAACACTTTGGATGCCCGAGTCACAACATCATTCCATTTTCATGTGACTATTTGATAGTATTTTGAGACAATAGGTCAATTCATCTATGTGCTTTATAATGTTTGGAGTCATTAAGATGTAATTAATTGTTACTTCCTACATGTTTGACTCATGTTTCCTTTATTGCACACATGCACGGATTTATTTGATTATTGTGCTTGTCTTATCACATGTTGGTTGGGTGTTTTCACTTCAATCCTGTCCTTAAAACGAACCAAGCGCGATAATTTTTTTGATAAGGAAATTGTGCATATAAGAACCGTTTTGTGAGTTTGTGTGCTTTGTTTAAGAACGGGGAGGGGCTGCGAAAGGTAATTATCTATTCTTTGCGCAAAAGCCACCGTTAAAAAGGACCTAAAAAATTGAGGAATTTTATTATCCGAGGTCCAAAGAGGTTTAAAAGAGCCCGAAAAAATTGAAAGGCAATAAAAAGAAATTCATGCCAATTATGGGCCATATAGGTTTTTGCACCAATTCTCCAAAGTTTGAGAATTTAGATTTCCTTTAAAAGAAAATATATATGAGGGAGTTTGGTTGGAGATTTTAAAAAGGGTTTGCACGTCCTTGAAATGCTTGAAAAATGCGCTACATAGTTTTGGACGTTATTGGTGTGGAAATCACTTTGACTTTGATTTGTTGATTTGCATAAGACGATGTCATCTAAATTCAACAATCTTTTCACCTAAGGATACCTTTGATGTTCATTCGTTAGGAGTACACGTATGCATCGTGCACATATGATTGATTGAGTTGATTTACCTATCGAATGTGTTCACACCCATTCATTCCATTTCCATGACTTGGTTGTTTGAGTCTAAATCCATGGTGTGATTTTTGTATCATATTTGTTCATATTGGTATCCTATCTTTGTATGAAAAATTTGAAAATCAAAAAATAGTTTGTGTATTTTTTTGTATACTGTGACACCCCGATTTTTCTCTTTCGATTCATTCTTCTCTTTTGTCTATTTTGGGGACATCATAAAAAGGGGGAGAAAGGATTATCATATTATGGGGGAGTTTGAATTTTGGGGAGTTTTTGAGATATAGCTTATGTTTTTATCATATATTGATATCCATGTTTATCTCATTTCAAACTCGATATGTCATGTGGTATTGGCTTTGTCTCATGTGTGTAGGTATAAAGATTGAAGATCAATATGTTGCACACCCTGATGAGAAAAGCTTTGAGATTTGATGATTGTTGAAGATTGAAGAACAAACGATGAAGATTTATACCTTTGTATCTTTCCATCTTTAGGGTTCATGGGAGGGTAGATTTGTATAGGTCATTACTTGATAATTCGGATATTTTTTATGTATGTACCGGCATAGACATAGGGGGAGATTTGTAAGGACATTTTTGTCCATTATCAATTTATATGTCGTACGCCGTTACACCGTTGAAGAAACTCAAGATCGCATCTACAACAACGGATCCGAATATCAAAGTGTCTTCAACATCATAGCCTCTGCGAGAATGAACTTGGTAAAATTTTGTTTTTACGTTCCTTAAAGTTCATATTTAGTATTGGAAAATTTTTATAAAATGTTTTTTTATAAAAATAAGATGTAAGTTTTTTCAAGCAAAATGAGGCATTTATTTTTCTGGGGAAACCGGACCGGTCCGCCTCCCTACCGGACCGATCCGCCCTCTACCCGGACCGATCCGCATTGCTCGAGGTCCAGTAGACCCCGGATCGAATGCGAACCGATGGAGCCATTTTTTAAAAGAACCGATCGGAGGTCGGACCGATCCGCCTCCTAGCCGGACCGGTCCGCTTGGGATAAACTCGAGCAGTTCCGTCAATTTTTTATCCACCATCTTATATTTCCTATATATATAACTATTCCGATGGTGTATTTCTTTAAGTCTTTGAGAAAACGTTTTTAAGAGTACAAACACAACAAGACTTCAATTTTTGATGTGTCAAGCATCTTTTTGATTCACACACAAAAATCCCAATTACTTTTGTGAATCTTTTGGAACCCTAGAACACAAACTTTGTTATTGTTCATCTTTGTGGAGAGATCTTTGCAACCGAGGGCTGCGTGTCATTGCTGAGGGAGTCTCTACAAAGTTTTATGGCTGCGTGTCATTAAGGAGAGCTGCGGTTCTTTCTTCGTTGTTTGGGCTGCGAGTCCTTGGAGGGTGCTGCGTGTATTCTCTTGCTGAGTTGAAGACTGCGTGTCTTTGTGGGTTGGCTGCGCGTTAATCCATTGCAGATTTTTCTCTATGTAATTGTAAGTTGCGGCTTGTATATTCATAGTGAAATAAAGGTTTTACCCGAAAGGGTTTTTTTCCTGAAATCTGTGTCTCAGCATATTTTTTGTGTCACATGCTTTATTTATGGTTTGACACACACACGCACTTTAGATGCATGATTAGGGGCTGAAATTAAATAAGTGTGCTATATTAGAAAGTTGTGAAGTTAATCAATTATCACACGTAATTCTTGGCTTATCAACCATGACCAAGCAAAGCCGTGGTATACCATCGTCTACGGTTACGGGTGACCGTAGGAAGTCTTAACGACTCTTTTTTTTTTTTATCTTTTTCGGGGCTTCTTCTCTAAACTAAATACAATGAGTCCAATCTAAACTTTGAACATCATTTGGATAAGGAGCTTTTTCAAGTTTTTGGAGGGTTTGAGCCTTGAAGAAAGAGGGTTTTGAAGTTTTTTTGAGGGTTTGAGCGTTTGGAGAAGGACAGTTATGTGAAAGGGTAAAATAGACTTTTTAACTAAATTAAAAGGGTAAATTTGTAGTGTTTGATGGTAGAAATATTATTTTTGTATTTTGTGGTGTTTTGAAGATTATTTTGAAATGAAAATATCAACACCCTTCACTTTAAATGCGAGTTGATGATCACATCTTCTAAGAAATTTAAATTGAACTAATCAAGCATTAAATACAGTTAAATTAAATTAAAATTATGCATCCGTAATTTTGATGATTCAAATACATAACCGAATGGTAATTACACTTGCTCCATCAATTATTTTCTTTTTTTGGTTTATACCAGGGTATCCACTAGCGACTTAGTGACTAATCCCTTCGCTGATTGTAGGCACCTCTATGGGTGGGACAGCTGGCCCAGAGATTTAAGGCTACTCCATACCCAAGGCGGGAATCGAACCCTTAAGGCTGCTCCATCAATTATTTTCGAGACAATCACTTAAGATGTAAATTCAATTCTAACACACATATATATGTTTAAGTTGGACACACACGACTAAAATAGAGGGTTACCATTCTAGAATAACTTAAAATGTATGATGTACAACATTAAAGAAGAAAAGTGTGAAAAAACATAAACCTTATACACTTCTTGGAAAACACACACACACACACACACACACACAGTTTGAAGCTTGCATTAGCAATGGCTGACCTTCCAGACGACATCGAGAAGCTCTACGAATACGGCGAACGTCTCAACGAGGCCAAAGACAAGTCTGAGGTTCCTAAATCTGTTTTCTCTCTAACACACACATTAAATTGACAATTTTTTGTGTTCTTAATGTTGAATCTGTTTTTTCACAGAATATTGGGGATTACGAGAATATAATTAAGGCGGCTACAAGCACCAGTTTGAAGGCTAGACAATTGGCGGCACAACTGATTCCTAGGTTTTTCAAATTCTTCCCAGCTCTTTCGGTTTCAGCTGTCGATGCTCATCTGGATTTGTGCGAGGCAGAAGAGCTTGGGGTTAGTGGAAATAATGGATTCAAAGATTTTATTTTGGGTATATGCAGTTTGTTGGTTAGTTAATTTAGGTGTTGTTTGTTTGGAACTCTTAAAGATGTGATTTTTTTGAGGTTTAGGTTTTGGACCTTATGAATATGGGGGTAAGTCGAAATATTGAACTTCTAAGGTGGTATTTCTAAGTACAACATCATCTTAGGAGTACAGTAAAAAAACCCTAAAAGTATGTGTTGCAGACCCCATGTTATAGTAGTTAGAATACTCTTTATTATAACATTTAAGGATCACTCACAATCACTTAATTGATACACCTCTCACCTTGGGGCTTTTGACAAGTTCTCTTATTGATACATTATGGATGTTGGATATGAGTAGGAGAGAGGAGGGACACCTCTTTTGTATTTTAGAAATGCTTATTCATTTGGTATTTATAAGATTTTGGGGGTATTAGAGCAAATGTCGACTCTACTAGTGTTTGTAGGAAGGAGGTTTTGTCAAGTTAGGGATTTATTTTACATATATATTTGTGGGATGTTTAAAGAGGGGAATCTGGAGCAATGGTAAGATTGCCCCATTGTCACAGGTTCGAGTCGTGGAAATAGCCTCTCTACATATGCAGGGTAAGGTTGCGTACATCTAATCCCCCAGTACCCTGTAGTGGCAGGAGCCTTGTGCATTGTGTTTGCCCTTTTTATATTTGTTGGATGTTTAGGGTATTAGCGTTAGTTAGAACTTGCCGTTGGACTTTGTGTGATACTAAAGATGGTTTTATGACAACAACATTGAAGGAAATGCACTAACAAGCCAAGCTGGGCATGAATTTTTTTGGAAAGATTAAGGAAGTAGTGATCTTATTCAAGCACTCCTGGGAATGACACGGTGCTTCATACTTTGCACAATACCTACTTAGTAGCATATAGGTAAAGATTTTAGTTCGCCTTAATCTAAGGAAAGCTTGCCTCCCCCCACTTTTTTTTTTTTTAAGAGAAAAGGGATGTTTGCACTTTATCTTTAACTTAAAATGAAAACACCGTCAGTGTCCGGAATGAGTAAAAGGATTCGAAAGCAAGAACTTTGAGGACCGATTTCCCCCTTGAGGACATTGAGGGTGTTAAGAATATCTGGTTTTATGTTTGTAGAAGGCGTATCTGTGAACATTCTATCACTGCGTCTGCGCGCGTCCGCAATTATGCGATTTACAATTTATTCCTAGTACTCCCCTAGTCCTGCTTCGTAAAACTATCAGATTGGATGTTATAATTTGGTTTAGTGCTTCTGTATCTGTTTATTATTTTTTATACATTATTATTAAATTTGATCCTTGAGTTTTCTATTCATCTACAATTTTTAGATTCGGGTCCAAGCAATTCGCGGACTTCCCCTTTTCTGCAAGGATACACCAGAGTATCTTTCAAAAATTGTAGACATTCTTGCACAACTTCTTACTGCAGGTAAATTATGTGTTTCAAGTCCTTCTGTAGAATATATATATATATATATATATATATATATATATATATATATATATATATATATATATATTATCAAATAAATTTGATCTTGAGTACTCTTAATGTTTCTAGAAGAAAATGTGGAGCGCGATGCAGTGCATAAAGCCCTTTTGTCCTTATTGAGGCAGGATGTGAAAGGTAATTTTATTGCTTATAAAATTAGTTGAAGGCATCTGCACTTATTTTTAAGCATGAAACCGAATCTTATCTAGATAATTCAAATCGAAAGCCAAATCAGTTTGGACATAAATAATAAAACACGGTTTTATGCAGATGAACTGTTGGGTTCCATGATGCTTTTATGAAAATGATATTTTAGAAAAGCAGCCCCATAATTGAAAGAGGTTTTATTGTATCCTTAATTTTTTCAAAAAGGAATCAGTTATTTTGAATCACATTCATCTAGTATGTCAAAGTTGGGTGCAAGAATAGGTCTCCTATCCCCTCAACCCTGTATCACCCCTCGGTACGATTTGAAAACAAATGCACATGATAATAATGTAAAATTTCTAGACAACGTATATTTAAATGAGTTTTTTTGTTTGTTTAATGATGATTATTGTTTGAATGCATTGTATAAATATTTGATCTCCAACCTTCTGCATTCTTCTTCTGGGAATGATGCACAGTACTGTGTTCGAGTGGTGGAGAGATGTGGGGGATATTCTAGACAACTTTTTTCTTCAAAGATGAGCTACCTTGGGTGTACAGATGCCTAGCTGAGGTACCCTTTTTAATGGTAGTTCTTCAAAAGTAGAAGATACTTTAATAGATGAATTGGGGTCAGCTTGCTGCAACATCAGTGGAGTGAATATATTTTTGTCGAATCAGGGTCCCTTGGTAGAAGGTTTGAATCAGTTTTCTGAACACCCTCAGGGTGGTGGTTGGTCCGTTTATATAGTAGGTTCAGTAAGTTTGATGGAGAGGTCTTGTGTGCTCCTGTGCTGGAATATTTGTCCTTGGTTGAATTGTCTTTCTATTGCTGGAGGGGAATAATGTTTTATTGAGATTAAGTCATGACATTTGTAAAAGGAACCTCAAATATCTGAAGATATGTTTAGTAGTTGAATTTGGATCTTCTACAGATGATGCTCCTTCAGTTCACGATGTGCAACCATTTGGAAGAATGGTGAAGGTGTTAGGCATGTTTGATAATTGGTTCTTTGGGATCAGAGACTTTGGATTCTCATAATGTGAAATTGTAGCTCTTTTAATATTCAATATATTACCTCAAATTTGGGATGCTGTTTGAGGGAGATCAAGCCTTCAACATTGTGGATACCAATCCATATGTGGTAGATGAGGTATTCTTGGAAATTGGAAGTTGCTGTGTTGAGTTGCTCGAGCTCAATGAAGAAACTTGTAAAACAAATAAACTTCTGTCGGGATCGATTGAGAGTTCAGATGCCGGAAGGATTCCAGTGTTGTTGAAGATTCAGGAGGAGAGCTTGGCATATAAGGTCCTGATTGGGTGGAATCTGGTCCAAGCATTGTTTGTCTGAGCTGGGAACAAAAAATTGACAATAGGAATTGAATAAGTTGGATTCTTCTTTAGTTGTTGTATCAAAACTTACGTGATTCACATCAAATTGGTATTTAGAGCATTGTTTGTTATGGGGAGTCATGGAAGGTCTTCGAGTTATGGCTACAACTCGTAACAACCGATTGACGTAGTGAGTGGGTTTGTCAATGTTCCCCAAATGGACTGTTTTTCTGGTTTCGAACCCAAAAAATATATCAATTTTATGACGATGGTGTGTTTCCGAACATGATGCTGTTCAGAGGTAGCGCTGAAGTTACTTCAATGAGCTGGTATATTGGTTCGTCGCAAGCCTTGCTTCACCATTGACAATTACCCACTCAACTTCGGCATTGGAGCTGGAACAACCCAGCAAACCCCTCTCTCCACTGGTCAAAAGTCACACGTGCTTGAAAAGGAGGAAGAGCGAGACGGGATGGTTGTTGCGGCACCTGTCGTTTTAGCCATTTCACTAAGAAGGGCGATTGTTATTGACAATCACGAAGCCGATGACGGAGGCAGGGAGACGGGTAAAAAAACTCACCTTTGTCATCGAAGTAGGTGTGGAGAAGACGGTGGGGTTTTGTTTGACTACAGTGATAAATTTAGTTTGGAGCATGTCAAAGCAAGGAGTCAGCCCCTTTGGGCTGTGATGTGGTAGGGAGCGGAGTGGAGCAACCTAACTGGGCCTTGGCCTGCTTGGGCACAAAAAGTTAGATCCTAGACTTTAAACGCTTACAATTGGATTTTATTGAGATGAAGAACTAAATTTTCCAATTACAATTCCTGATATTGGGGTTCCCAAACACACCCTATGCAGAATTTATTATACGGGACAAACAAATTGAAGAAAAAATATTTCGGCTCAAACTTAAAATCCCAAATATTCAAAATATTAAATATTCAAAATATTCCTTGTAATGGCACGGGCTGATGCAGTTTTACCTAAAACTTGAGATTGAGCTTTTGCATAGGAGGGGAGAATGATGTGTACAAAAGAATATGGGCATGTGGAATGGGTCCGAAATGAGAGTTTAATTTTGTATTTGTTAGTAGGGGTGCACACGGTTCGGGTTGGTTTGGTTTCATTACTAAACCAGAACTAGAACCGAGATGGTTCAGTTCCAGGATTTTGGAACCGGAACCGATTTTTTTTGGAACCGAACCAAACCGAACCGAACCGACGGTTCTTGGTTTGGTTCGGATCGGTTCCCGGTTCTATTCGATTTTTGAAATAAAATATTCAATTAATTTTCAAAAATAGTTTTTATATGTAAAAACAATATTTGTCCTTCCATAATGCTCTATCATATTATTCAAATATAGTTTTCAAATAAATCCCTGTTCTTTTATCATATTTTAATATTTAACCATTCCTTTTCAGCATTAAAAAACAACAATGATATATACTCACATCACACTTAAAAACAGCATAAAGTTCAAATTACACTTAAAAAAACAACATAGATGGCTCACATTACACTTGAAAAAAAATCATTAAAACAGCACTAAAAGTCATAAAACAGCATCCAAATAGGTCATTACATAGCAGCACTAAAAATCCTTAAAAAACAGCACAAAACAATTAAAAACAGCAACATGGCAGCAGCAAAATAACACCCAATCAGCTTCCAAACAGCACCCAGAATAGGTTCCAAACAGCACCCAAACAACACCCAAGACAGCTTAAAAACAACACCCAAACAGCACCCAAACAGCTTCCAAACAGCACCATTTAACAACAAATAAAATTAACATAAAATAAGCACACCTAAAAACAAATATTTAATGAAAAAAGAAGTTAAAAACAGCGCCATTTACCTTAATACGGAGGATTTGAGAACACATTAACAAGATCGGGATCTTCCGTAATGACTGAAATAAAGCACAAATATATAATGAGAACATTTAATAACAAAACAAATATTTAATGAGAATGTTTAATAACAAATAATGTTAACTTACCGGACTCAAGATCACTCGTTTCATCCAATCTCATCTCAACATTTATAGGAATTGGTGATGAACGTAACCAATCTTGTTCACATATTAAGCACTGCGCAATTCTAGGAGTTAATGAACTTCAAAATTGATCAAGTACACGTTCACCCGTGCTAAAAGCCGATTCCGAAGCAACCATGGATACCGTAATAGTCAAAACATCTCTTGCAACTAAAGAGAGAACCGGATACCTAGTCGAATTGAGTTTCCACCAACTTAAAATATCAAAGTTAGACACATCCTTTTCCACATCTTCTAAATATCTATCAACCTCGGATTTTGCATCAACATTTTCTTCTTTTTCTAATTGTTGAAAAAATTCCGATTGAAGAGATTTCATTTCATCGTCTTCCACAACTTCACCAAATTGATCAACCTCCATTTCATTTGAACTTTGAGTTAGTCTTATTGAGTGGGAACCCATACTTTCAAGCATTTGATAATGAACGAACATTCTAGTCAAAAGGTTCCTAATTCGCATATCCAAATCATTAACCTTTTCAAAGTGATACATTTTTGAGTAACAAAATTTCACATATTTCAACTTGTAACGAGGATCTAACACCACGCAATCAGTAACATCATATTAATTTTATCAATGTTCCTCCAATACTTATCAAATTTTTCCTTCATCTTGATTGCCATTAATGTCAAATCACTATTCTTGGCCATTGGGACAAAAGTGCTTCAATTGCACAAATATCATGAAAATAATGATTGGCGGTAACATACAAAGATCCCGAAAAACATTTAGTAATATCATAAAAAACTTTCAAAAACTTTGCCAAAACCCTTGCATTTTCCCAATCTTTATCAATAGGAGCACCTTCCTTAAGATCGGAAGCAAAAGTTGTTTCATGATCATCCACCATCCTTTCAAATGCCCTTTGAAACTTAATTGATGTTTCCAACATGAGGTAAGTAGAGTTCCACCGCCTAGGAATATCAAGGCAAAGTGTGGTATTTGAGGGCAACTTTTCTTGAATACAACTAGTTTGAAATTATGTTGCCTTTGGGGTGAACTCCTAATGTACCTCACGGCTCCACGAATTCTAGCGATGGATGATTCCACCTCTTTCATCCCATCTCTCACAATCAAGTTTAAAATGTGGGCATAATACCTCATATGAAAAAACTCTCCATCTAAAACAAAAGCATTTTTTTTTGAAAGTTTCCTTTTTAGGTGACCAATTGCGGTATCGTTTGAAGAAGCATTATTGACGGTCAATGTAAAAACTTTTTCTATGCCCCATTGAAGTAAGCACGACTCAATGGCTTGTCCTATTGCAATACCCTTATGACTATGAATGATGGTAAAGTTGAGAATTTTTTTATGCAATTTCCAATTAAAATCAATAAAATGGGCCGTAAGTACCATATAGGTCATGTTTTGCAAAGAAGTCCATGTGTCGGTGGTGAGACAAATTCGATTTGTTGCAATGCTCAAAGCTTTTTTCATATCCTTTTTTAAACCAACATACAAATCCAAACAATCCCTAGCTATTGTAGTGCGTGACACATTTTGAAACTTTGGTTGACAAACGACCATAAAAATCCGAAAACCCTCATGCTCAACAAACTTAAATGGTAGCTCATCTATGATAATCATTTTAGCAAGTGCATCACGACATAATTGTTGGTCAAATTTCCAAGAAATGAGTTTGCTTTCTTCTTCTTGCCCTTCATTCTTATCTTTTTGAAAAGCCAAGATCTTTTGTTTCTTATCATTTAAGGGATACTGGTTACATTTTGACAAGTGTTTCCACAAAGTGCTAGTTCCATTTTGACTAGAATATGCATGTTCGGTTGAACAATAAGAACACAAAACCTTATTGGGTTTACTTCCATCTTCATTTTCAACCTTATTGAAATGGTCCCAAACATCAGATTTATAGGGTTTTTTAGAAGTTACCTGAGCTGATGATGGTGCTTGGGATATAACAGGAGGTGTTGCATTTGTTTGGTCAGTTGAAGCAGGTGCATTATGAGATGGATTTGTATTATCACCCATGCTTGACACCTGAAAAAAATAATGAAAATAAATGAGTTTAGACAAACAAATTAAAAACATACCAAGAAGATAATTATTAAAGTATTCAGAATGGCAAAAGTTGTTTGTATATTAAAACGAATGAAAAAAAGTTTGTGTAACTCTAGAAAATGAAAAAAAAAGTCTAGCTTAGAAAATGAAAAAAAAATTAGGTGAGATGAAAATGAAAAAAAACATTTTCTCGACCCAGGACCATGCAGCCGCGACCATAGCCCGTGACAGCGCTGCCGTCTTCGCTTCAGATCAGAGTTCGTAACTCAAATCAGGTCCGAAATCAAACCCTTCAAATCAGAGTTCGTAACTCAAATCAGCTTCGTAACTCAAATAAGGTCCGAAATCAAACCCTTCAAATCAGGTCCGAAATCAGTATTGTTTGTGTATAAAATGAAAATGAAAAAAAAATGTAAAATCCGAAAAAGAAAACGTATCGATTTCATTTTTAGCAGAGAGGAGAGCTTGGCTTCTTCTTTCAGTGTTAGAGACTTAAGTTTTTAAGAGTAGAGCTTGGGTTCTTCTTGAGAGGGAGAGCAAAGTAAGAGAGAGTGTAGAGCGGCGGCTGAATAAAAGGCTTTAGAGCCTTAAGTCTTTATATGAATAGGTTTTTTCTATGAGTAAAAGAACGGCCGCCCCTTACTTTTCTTTTTATTTTTTCTTATTATATATATATATATATATATATATATATATATATATATATATATATATATATATATATATACATTGTATAGTCGGTTCGGTGCCGGATCGGATCGGATTGGTTTTTTTCCTCTTGGAACCGAGAACCGAACCGAAGTATCGTTTTTTTTTTTGAACCAGAACCGAACCATTGATTAAAAAAACCAAACCGAACCGAACCAATGCCATCGGTTTGGTTCGGATTTTCGGTTTCTCGGTTTCGCTGTGCACCCCTATTTGTTAGTGGTGGAATAATGGATCAGCATTAAGAATATTGTAGGATAGGGTTAATTAATGGAGTGATGTCGTTGCTTAGGTTGTGGATGATGTCACTCTAGGTTAGATTAGCCATTAAGTATTCGAGGTCCGATAATTATAAAGTAATTTCTGCTTTTGTAATCAATTAATGACAATATGAATGAGAATGGGGATTAAATGTGTTTTGAGTTGTTTTTTAGTAGTTTTATTAACGCTTCTATGATTCACCATCAATTAGTCTGCATTTGTTTGGCATGTAAATTCCAATCTAGAGCAGAATGTTAAACATTTCTGGCTGTAATCTAGACTTTTAAATAACAGTTGTCCAGCCTGGTGATTTCTTCTTCTTCTTCTTCTTCTTCTTCTTCTTCGATCAGTTCTTGTTTGGGCTTCCAAGGATTTTCAAATTGTTTATCTAACGTCGAAGTTATGATTTAATTGCGAAGTCTGATATTGTATCATAAGGCAAATTTTGACATGGTTTTTGAATCGTTGTCATACGATGTGACATACCAGCTAGAGTGTTGTGAGCGTAAAATAGATTACCTAAAATTTCTTGAAAATAAGAAAATGAAAACAGGACAATTATAAATTTACCATTTAGTACACAAAAATGTCTAAAATGATAGGACAGACATTTGCCATACCTGTCTAGTGCAATATTACATTATATTTGAATGATATGAATCTTGTTTCCCCCCCCCCCCCCCCCAATTTGAGCTCCACCTTTTGATAAATCTTAACTAAATAAAAAATTTAGTCTTCAATAAAATCTAAATACATAAATATCACAAAAGAAGACAAGTAGATGACGTTTCAATTCCTTATTTATTCGTAATGTAAACATTAGATATCAGTATTTTCTTTTGTGTAATAAAAAAAATTAAACATATCAAAATTATTAATATATACGATAAGCATCAAGAAATATAACCACAATAAACACATGACAATCATTTTATATGTGGTTCATTGGCTTTTTTTGACCTGTCTTAATTCAAAATTTGAGTTATCCCCTGTTTAAATTATCATTTGGCTGTTTTCTGTTGTCGCCCACAATTTGTCAAAGAAACCAGCTATATCCGATCTTGGTTGGCCTTTCACCCCTAGCCACAAGTCATCCTCGTATTTTGCCACATACGTGGGTTCGGTCAAGTACTCAGGCGAGAAAAATAAAAAAATGAGATTGAAATTCCACTTGGCTTGTTTGGCTAGAAATAACATCGACATATGTTCGAATTCTACAGAATTGGCCAAAGAGTAATCTATAGACTCATCCCTGCATATTTTGTTTTTGATTTCTTTTACTTTACTACATGGTATGTAGACTTTACTACATGGTATGTAGAGATACCCCTACGTGTTCAATAATTAGAGTTACCCCTCTCATACAACAGATAATGCATAAAGTACAAGTGGTTTGAGGCATATGCAGGGGCTAACTTTAAATTTGAACATGTAGGGATATTTTCTAAATACTGCATTATATTAAAAAAATCCTATTTTTTGGGGGTTAGGGGAAATACATTTACAGTTGAGATAATTTTAAAGTAAAACCCCAATTTTAACCTTTTTTTTGGTTCATGGGCCACTAGGCACAAAAATCCTGAATTGACCTTAATCCAAAGCCACACCACAATCATCACAGCATCCCTCAACTCACAACCAGTAACTATCCCAATGTTTACGCCATTACTGCCATTTTACCTTCGACCTAAATTCGCCCATTTGGGCATCTATTTCAATCTGGCCAAAGCCGAAATTATTGGACGTTGAATGCATCCTCAATTGGGTCAGCCATGGATAACCAATATCTTCTCGGTTCTGAACTACTGCCACCAACCTCTGTTATCAACAATCCCCCCCCCCCTCTCTTTTATATCATCAAATATGGTTTTCATGCATCTCAGTGTTGTGTAATATTAGGTTAGTGTTGCGTTTAATTCATATATTCACCACACATGCAGGGTTAATGTTGTGTATGGACGGGTTTGTGTCACCCTTTTATGTTAGCATGTATAGCTGGTCAACCTGGTATAACCCAAAACTCACTAGCTGATAATTCCGTGTTGAGTAGAAACCCACTAGCTGATAATTCTGTGCCAAGTTGTGTTGTGTCTTATTCTGTGAGATCTAGTGTTTGGCAACTTGGTTATTATTACTTGTACTCCAAATGGAATTATTGGCAATTGAGATGGGGCTAAAACGTAGTCATGTAACCATATTTAAAACTTGGGCACAATTTGTCCGGAAAGCATTGGGGTAAGTCAAAGAATTCGTGGAGGTTTTTAAGGGATTGTGGATAGCATCAGAAAATACGGTAATTTATTCGGCAATTATCATAATAATGACAATAACTCAAAAGTAGGAATTAGTGACACAAGGATAAGAAAATAGAGGAAAACACCTCCTGAAAATGGTTCTTCAAAAAAGCTCATACAATGATTGTCATATGCTTATGGTGGTTATGTTTCTTAAAGCTTATCAAATATTACATGTTATGTTTAATTTTCAAATTATACAAAAATAAACTATAGTGCTATCTAAATTTTGCATTATATAAAAGAAAGAAGGAATGGTTTTCAACATCTACGCGCATGTTAGAAGTTATAACACTAACAGGCAAGGCTCAGCCCTGGTTTTCATCAGCACACATTGAAGTGATTCCCACCACTGGCTTGGTTCACTTATGAGATTTTATGGATCAATCATTCCCAAATTCGTTTAAAATAGCGCACATTCATTTTGAGAGAAAAATAGTAAGCTTTTCCACCTTTCTCTCTTTTTTTGTTTCTATTGTTGCATTGCTGCTTGGTATAAACGTATATTACTTTAATCCATCAATGCTATGTTTGTTAATGCCATTGTTTATGCAGCTTCTTTGACAGCCTTATTTAAGCATATTGAGAACGTTGATGAGCCAATCACTGATGAGAATCTTCGTGAGAGAACGCTAATCTTTATCAGGGATAAGGTGAGAAGATGAAATCATAATGCCATGGCTCTTGTCACTGTATGTTTCTTTGATAGGAATAAGAGTTAAGTAAATTATCTGCAGGTTTTTCCTTTAAAAGCTGAGCTATTGAAGCCTCAGGAGCAAATGGAAAGGCATATAACTGATTTGATTAAAAAAGTAAGTTTATGACTTTTCTTTTTGTAGCCTACATTTTTTCCCTTGTATGCACTCGTGTTTCTCGTCATATCATCTTATTTGGGTTGTGTTTTTAGTTTTATTTCTCATAAAATAACATTATAAGATTTGATATTATAATTGTACTAGAAGATGAAAGACAGTTTAATCGAGTGTTATTGCAGAGTTTACAAGATGTGACGGGAGCGGAGTTCAAAATGTTTATGGATTTCTTAAAAAGTTTGAGCATATTTGGTGAGAAAGCTCAGTCTGAGCGGGTGCAAGAGCTTATTGAAATCATTGAAGGCCAAGCTGATCTGGATGCACAATTCAACGTGAGTATTTCTGTCAATATGTCGGCTAATTTTATCTGGAAATCTGAGATTTCATCTGAAGTGAAGGCTATTTTTTTGGGGCTTTGATTCTCCCTGTTCTACATTTGCTTCTGTATTGTTCTGTTGCCTGGTGCTTGTGAAACACCTTTTTTTGAGGAGGCCTGTGTGTCTGTTTTTAATATAGGGTGTTCTTGTTTATAGGCCCAAGGATTTGGTAGTGGAAAAGAAAGAAGATTCAATAAGAGAGGTTTCAATAACCTCTCTTATTGCTAATAAATTGACCATTTTTTGTGATTTTTAGTTATTTGAAGAGCTGGGAACTAATTGATCTTCTCATTCTCTTTGAAGGATGTGTGGTTTTCCTCGCTTTATCTAGGTTTCCGGTTACGAATGTATTAGAGGCCTCTTCATTGTTATTTACATTCCTATTTTATTTTCTTTATCATGGTGGACCAATCTTTCTACTTTGTATTCTCCTACATTGGGAGCTCGTCTCCCCCTGCGAAAAAATCTTGGGTTGATCACTCCTTATGATAGGCTAGGATGTTGACTTTAGCTTGAGTTGAGATTTGATACGAGTATTAGGATTAAAGAGAAGAAGACCATTATTGGCTAGGATGATGACTTTGGTTTGAGTTAGATATAAGCAGTATGATGAAAGAGAGAAAGACCATTACTGTCAAGGATACAAGGAGTAGGATTAAAGAGAAAGTACCAGAGAAAATAAGAAGAGAAAAGGAGATCTTCAGCTTGTTAATAAACCGTACTTGTCTAAGCTCTAGGCGCTAGGGGCAGTGAGGCATAAGGTTAACATCTCACCTAGGCTGGTGAGGCGACTTTGATAGGGCACGTTCCTTTTGGACTAAGGCACCCTTGTTAAATTTTGTAAAAAGATAACTCCATTTTTTCACTTGTATGTTGGTACATTAGAATTGTTATAAACCATTATCATCCTCTGGGCTTCCAGCGTGGCTATGTAGAGTTCCCACAGTTGTTTATAGTAGAGCTGTATTGGTGAAGGACATTAGCTCCAGTTTAGAGCAGGGAGACTGCATCTGTATAAAAAAAAATAAAAAATGCTGGAATCAATTCCATATGAGGAAACTGTTTCACTGGGCCTGGATCCCCTTGGGTTGTTCTCTCTGCATTTGGTTTTCAACGACACGTGGCTGGATATGTGTAATTCTTGAAAGAGTTGATGGAATTTGCTTTGGGGTTCTTTTGACAATTGAAGCATGAGAAAAGGTTGGTTTTTTGGCGAGAAACTTGAACGATAGCCTGGTTTCTTATATACCCGAGAAAGGTCTTGCTATGGGGAAAGGAAAGGAAATGCTCCTCTGAAGCACGCCATTGAGAGCTGCAATTTGTTTTCTAGTTAAGTGAGAGAGGACAGGATTGATGCACAAGGTTCTCACTGATATGTCCTGAAAGCAAGAATGTGTTTAGTAGAAAATCTATCTAGAGAGCTTATCCGCAGGAGACATATTATACTTAAAAGCGGTTTTGGTTTATAGGGACTCTAACATGGGAAAAATATGTTAGGTAGGGTGTGGATTGCTATAGTGTTATGGCTTTGTTTGAATAGTTATATGATTGACAAAGGTTTACATTTGATGTCAAATATAATAGCTCAGCTGAGCCGAAGGGGAGTTGTGTTTTCTACTGTAAACTATTTTGTCTTTACAGTATAAGGTAATATATTCCATGAAAAGTGGGACATTTTACCGCTTACGCGGTTCCACGTGTCATGCCACAGAAGCAATAGGCAAAGTGATTTGTAGTTGGAAGCGGATGCTGTCTAATCTGAACTACACAACGAAAACAACATTGATTTAGAGGTAAATTGTCCATTTCTCTCTAATTCTCTTTCATCTCAAAAGTAATAGTAGTGATCTAGTTTACCAGAAATCCCCTTCCCACTAAAGATTTGCAATATCTGGATCGGACGATCCCAATCGTGTGTCGTTCGCGATCTGGAATGCAGTTTCTAGCGTTCCGACTGAAAATAAAAAAAGCAACAAACTTGTTAATGCTAGGTTCCAGCCAAAAGCCTTGCAAGGAGTAGCAATAGGATTTGAGGCAACCTAGGTTATCTTTCACTTCACACCAGCATCTTCTTTCCCCTTGAAGGGATTTGGATAGAGAGGAGAAGGGGGGAGAGAGAGAGAGAGAGAGAGTAACCAAAACAACTTTGCTGCTTCGGAATTAGGAGATAGAGGAGAGAGAGAGAGTCCATTCGCAACTTTACCACGCTGGGAATAGGATGAGAAGATAAATCATTTAATGTGAAAAAAGCTCCTGAACAGTCGTTTAACTTAACTCCGAACTCCTGAACAGGTTTTCAATACATGTAAAAGTAAAGTAATAAAACACATGCATAAGTAAAGCAAACAAAAGACTCATAAATCAACACGTAGTAGTCCATCTTTTATTTGTATGGTGCGTTCAATTGGAAAGTTTGGCCATGGGTTTAAACCTCCTATGGCATATGAGCTTAGCATGTGCATATTGGATGAGGAAGAAAGACGTGCCAAAAAGATTGTTGATGACGTGGAGAAAATGTGGATGCAAACAGCGGTGTTCATATTATCGGATGGATGGAAGGATATTCGAGGTCGACATTTGATAAATTTTCTTGTTAAATAATCCACATGGCACGGTTTTCTTGCGCTCAGTTGATCCATCAGACGTTATAAAGGATGAAAACTTGTTGTTTAAGCTTTTTGATGGTGTTGTTGAGGAAGTGGGGGAGGATTTAGTCGTTCAAGTTGATGGAAATGGACCCTATTTTAGGGTTGTATCACATTTTATTTTATTTGTTAGTCATTTTATTTTCTTTTTGTTTAGTATTTAAAGGTAGAAGTAGCAAAAGGCACTTAAGGGCATTTTTGTAATTAGAATATTAGCTTAGAGCCTAAGCTACTTTCCCCTTTAAATACCTCTTGTAGTCTTCATTTGAAGACACTCCTCCATTTTGAAATATAAGAAATCATATGTATTTCTCTAAAGTTAGGGTTTGGTTTATTTCTTTTGGCCATTGACACGTAATTTACGTTGAATTGGTATCAGAGCGGGTGTCGCTCCACATAGGTGTTGGTGTATCGGTGTATTTTTATCAAAACTTGAACACTACGATGGCTCCAAGAAGATCCAAATGACAATAAGAGTGGAAACAAAGAATGGCAGAGATGTCAAGAAAACACGATGAAACGTTCAAAGCCATAATGCAACAATTTTTCGAGTTGCAAAACCCTAGCCTACCCATTCAAACCATAGTCTATCCCCCACCATTTCCCACCCTACCCCAACCCGTGCCGACCCAACCCTTGATCTAAAATTAACCCCTGCCATCGCCCGCAAACCAACAGCCCCACCCCTGCCTCCCTGCACCTCCTCCGACCATATCTCTTGCCCCGCCCCAAACCCTAACCGTCGGACCCCAAAAAGTCACCCCGAAACCCAACCCCCGACTTCTTTGATCCCCTTCAACCCAAAACCCTCTTTGTCGCCCCCCCCCCCCCCCCCCCCCAAAAAAAAAAAAAAACCTAGGTGACACCCCCCTGCTTCCACCTATGGCCAACACCCCACTGACCCATTTCCCTTCTCAACCGAACCCAAAAACACCTCTGTCCAACCCCTATCGTACCCCTGCCTTAACGACCACTTTTCCTCTTTCACCAACATGATTTTTGACCCGGGAGGTGAAACCTAGGGCAGATTTGGGTGGGAGACGACGAGGAGAAGAAGAAACAAGGGAAAAAAAAGGCGGGCTGGGCATCCCTCAAGTTTTGGAAATTAATTTCGTCTCTCACAAGTTTTTGGCATCAATATTTGAAATTTCCTCACGAGTCTCAAAATTTTTGAACGCTCGAGGACGAGCTTGGTCTTAAGAGGGGGAGAGTGATGGAAATGAGCCCTATTTTAGGATTTTATTGCAATTATTTTAGTTTTGTATTTTCTTCTATTTGTTATGTCATTTTATATTCTTTTTGTTTAGTATTTAAAGGTAGAAGTAGCAAAAGGCACTTAAGGGCATTTTGTAATTAGAATATTAGCTTAGAGCATAAGCTACTTCCCCCTTTAAATACCTCTTGTAGTCTTCATTTGAAGACACTCCTCCATTTTGAAATATAAGAAATCACATGTTTTTCTCTAAAGTTAGGGTTTGGTTTATTTCTTTTGGCCATTGACGTGTAGTTTACGTCACAAGTTGTATCCGATAATGCATCAAATTATAAGGTATCAGGAAAGTTGTTAATGGATAAGAGGACACAAACGGACATCATGCGCTGCCCATTGCATTGACTTGATATTGGAGAAAATTGGGGAGTTGCCGCAACACAAGAATGACTTGATCATCTACCGTCGGATGATGAGTGGGTTGCGGGGCAAGATGATTTTCATTCAAGGGATGCTTCGGGAGTGACGAATGGTGTAACAAGGGAGGGGAGATTATCCGGTTTGAACGTGAACGAGGGGGACGAGGAAGAAAGAGTAAGAATTCACAATGGGACACTTCAAGAAAGGGTTAGTATTAAATATTTTTTTTCTTTTCTCAACATTAATGAATTATTTTAAAAAGTTACATACTAATTTATATACTTTTATCTTATAGATAAAGGAAATGGGCTCTTGATGGGTGAAGAAGAATTTGTGGATGTCGAATCCGGTGATGACGACGATGAGACGGCCATTAGATATGATGATGATTCCACGGAAGATCCTCTTAGCGATGATGGTGATAGCGGGGAGGATCATGGATTAGATCTACTATCGAAACCATTGGATACGCATGACCCATTATTGTTTTAGTAGTTAATTTGATGATTCATTGGTTTCTTTGATGTTTTTATGATGAAACATTATGTTTATCTCAGACTTAGTAGGTTATGTTGTAATGATGATGCACTTTATGTTTTGTTGGTTGCTTGGTTTTCATAATTATGGACCATTTTGCATTATTTATTGTGTTATTGTTTTTGTGTGAAGCCTCACTGTGGCTCGAGGCTTACGTGACGCCTCGCCTCGTCGAGACAAAACGCCTCGCCTTCTCATTGCGCATTTTTAAACATTGCCCACAATTGCCCCTTGAAATCACCTACACCCACCCTACCGTCACCCCTTGAAATCGTCATCGACCCTTCACCAAACCTACCGCCGCCGTCTCCGTTAGAAAACCCCACTATGTCCCCTGCACAAATTCATCGCTGCCGGCCAAGTTAAAAATACCCCTGCTGTTGCCCCAGTTAGAAATTCCACCGACAACCTTCTATCGCTGCCCCATTTATAAATTCTACCGCCGCACAAACCCAACATTGCTACCCCTTCACAAACCCTCTGCCACCACCATCTTTACAAAACCTTCCAGCTCTAGGGAGTGGTTCGATATATATATATATATATATATATAGATGGATAGATAGATAGATAGAGAAAGAGAGCATGTTGGAGGTGAGGACGAGGGATTGGGAGGAGAGATAAAAGCTTGGTTCGATTTAGGGCACATTGGTTGGTTGAGTGATTTAACGTTTAATGTTTATGGGATTTTTTTAATTAATGCTTAACTTCTTATTTAACTTTTTAATAATCGGATGTATTACGAAAATAATTTATTAGTCAATTAGCTTATTCACTAAGCATACTTAATTTATTAATTAATATTTAATGATTTTTTTATTTCCACGTGTCACTATTTTTTTTGTCTGTTCGGTAAACATTGTTGCAACGTTGACTATCTAGTCAACTCTCATTTAAGTCTCCTAACGGTGGTTTGATGGAGGGTTAACATTGCAAAAATTTAGAAACCTTAGGGTTAACACTGCAACTTATAGAACAATGTGTCTAAAATTCATCGTTCCAAACATTAGGGTTAAATTTGTAATTATTAACCCTTGAATAAAATAAAATATTTTTGTTACTTAGTTGGTGTGGCAAAATAACTAGACATTAAATTATATAACTTTAAAATTAAATTAGTACAAATTATAAAATATAATAGTTGTACTTTTTATCTATTATATATACACGCATCTTACAATTATGCGACCCTAAAGAGCGTTACGTGTGTTGGCTAAACTTATTTCGCTCCGACTTTGCGATCCGAAGAAGCCTACCCCTAGTGCGAAGTAACGTTCCTGTTCCCGTTGCACGTACCAGGTAACCTTGGTAGTGATTATAATGAATGTCCAATGACCGTATTTATAAGCTAACTTGTTAGCCAAGACAACTATAAAAAGTAAAATGATTTAAGAGGGCACACTAGAATATTCCAAGGGAATATACCCCTTAACCTTCAATATTAACTCAACTCAACGCAACAAAGTTTTTTCCCAATTATTTGGGGTCGGTTACATGAATCCTATTTTTCCATTTCATTATGTTTAGCGCAATATGTTCAGTTAAACCACATGATATCATGTCCTTTTTTACAATATCCCACCAAGTCAATTTAGTCCTACATCTACCCCTTCCGTTACCAGCAATACTAATTAAATCGGCCGGAGGGGATATCTCGTGGACAAATAGTTGAAATATCGAGCCAACTGCTGTAATATCCCGTATTTTTATGCTATATTAATTTGGAGATTTATTAAATTTAATGTGAGTTAATTATTTAATATAAATCCGGAAATTAATTATGTTATAATTATTAACGTGATGTGAGTTAGTAATTATGGGAAACTTGTTGAATATTACTAATGAGCAACGTAATATATAATATTGGTTATATTAAATGTCACGAGTGAATAAAATGATAATTTTGGAAATTTAAGTCGGGACGCGCCCGCGTCGCGTCGGGACTAAATATTGATGAATAAAAGTGAAAATATTATAAGTTGCTCGTATGGTCGTTTTGAGTGCGCCAAAGTGTCCGGAAGGGTCGAGATAGTCAGAAAAGTGTACCCGAGGGTTTAGTTTGGGTCTCGGGGAGTTTTTAGGTTTAATTAGTACCCCGGGAGGGCATTTTGGACATTTTACATTTTTGGGTAATTAAACCCACGAAATTTCAAGGGTTATATCAGATGTCTAAGGTTACCTTCTAGGGTTAAAACAACTCAAACTTTAGAACGGCAATAGGAGAGGGAAAGAGGAAGCTTTCCAAGCAATCCAAGGCCAAAAAGTCACCCGATTGCACCGCCACCACCACCAACGCGTAGATCGCGCGACGAGGAACGCAACCACACCAAAATCGTTCGCAAAACAGAATTCTGAAAATCCCAAGCAAGTGTTTATCTTGCTTATTTTCGTTAATGCATCACTCATGTTAGTCTAGGGATGATTAGGATGAGTTTTATGGAAGAAAACCCAAATTTGAGATAAGAAATCGCATGTAGTAATGATTTGAATGTAAATCTGGATACCCCTTCACATGTAGAGGATGAAACCACGAAATTATGATGTTTTAGAAGAAGAAAATTCTATAAAAGACTGATTAGAACCATGTTAAAGAGATTTCTAGGGTTCTTGAGATTTACATGAATTTTGGCCTGTTAATCCATGGTTATTAATGGAAATTTGCATGCTTTACGTAAAAGATGTATGCAATGGGTTTATACTATTAGTAGTACAAATTTTTGGGCAATTGGGAATGAAAAGTTTGGATTTGGATGAGATTATGTGATAGAACCCGTAACTGGTTAACTGCAGAATTCGCCATACCTGCTTGATCGATCGATCGAGCCAAGAGCTTCGATCGATCGAAGGTTCGATCGATCGAGCCCCTGCCCTCGATCGATCGACCCTTTCTGGCAGACTCATATTTCCCTTTTTAAAATTAGTTGAATTCAATTTAATAAGAAATAATCCTTGGATACCCTTCTTAAAATGTCTTGGGAGATAAAGAAGACCAGTATGACCTATAGATAATTATGAGACCTTTAATGTAAGACGAGAGTTGTATTTTTGGGATGTTTACATATAAGGAACGATGAAAGTACGAATTAAGGGGAGAGACGCGTAAGATAGTTACGTTGGAAATTAGACCAGTACCTACTGAATTATACACTTGAAAGGATAGAGTCCATGAGTGTTACGTAATAGGTTGGAATGATCCCTCAAATTAAAGTAAGATATGAACGGTTATACGTGATAACTAAATAATGAGAAATAAGGACAAAAGTCGCAATTATGGGATTTGAGATGTACCTAATTTGATATGGTAATATTAGTATAGTTATATGACTGTGTTTATGCATATACTATCTATGTGTGAAAATCGTTCCCGCTCTACTTGCTATCCCTGAGGTTACCGCGCTGGGACAGTCTTATCTCGATGGGACCTTTATGGGGGATATTGAATCGTATCCTAGAAGATAGAAATCCTTGGTACAGGCTATCGAATCGATAGTTCAGACGGTCCTAAGAGACGTGGGGCATGTACTATCCTCTTAGAGACTTGGAATCTATGCTTCGCCTCAATATTGTTCGTGTATGTGTTAATACAGTTCGAGAGTGATTCCGAACTTGTATTTCCCTTAGTACGAGAGATACGGGGATTGGATAGCAGAGTATGCACGCACCATAATTTTTATGTGGGGTGCTGTTAGAATATATATATTATACGAGTATTTAATATATATATGAAATTCTGAAATTTGGAACTGTCTACTGTGTTATGATAAGTAAGACATGTGTAATGACTCGAATTTGAAAATACTTGTTTTGAAAAAGTATAACATGACACTGGGAAACTTTATTAATAAATAAAGTTAAGATGAGAGCTTTGTTACTGAATGAAATTTTCCTCTTAAACCATTATATTATTCAGTTTTAAATCTTACGAGTAACCGAAGATAAGTTAAACCATTGGGAAGTTTAGTGCGATATAAGATAAAATAATCCGTTGGGAAGATTAGTGCGATAGGCGTTCACATTAGGAGAGAGGTGAGGATTTCTCAAGAGAGTGCCGCACTAATATGTTGTTGCATTGGCCTGTAAACATTTTAAATACTTGCTAAAATTTTTTTAAATCATCTACACTATCGGGCTCTGACCCGTTTCTATTTCTCTTTCTCTCTTGTATATATATGTATATATTACAGGTTCCCAGCCACAGGGGCGTCTTGCATAGGATCCTTTGGAAGGAACGCGCTGCAGCTTAGGTGGGAGTTGCAGGCCTCTTGCTTAGACGATTTCATTTATTTGACTCCACTCCTAGCATATTCATTTAGTGGGGCATGTGTCGCCCTTTCCATTATTCAGTTGTTTATTTGGACATTGTGGTTCCGTTATTTCTAGTATTGTCACTTTGGGATTTATTACTGTCTGGATGTTTTACTTTTAAGTTTTTAATGTTGGGAATTAGTTGTTGAATGTTTAAATTATTTGGATTATATGTTCCAGGATTATTGTGGTGTGATTCTTTAATATTGAATTGTTGTAAAGATTTAAATCTTGGTTTATAAAATAAAATTTGGAAAATAATGTCAAAAAAAAAAAAATAGTTTTGACACTTAGCTTAATTAATTAGGGCGTTTAAATTGGAAAAGTTATTTTTACGACAATGATGCTAAGAAAGAACCAACTGTTCACCTTGATTTTAATTTAATAAAGGAGTGATCGTCCGGTATTTAATTAGGCGGGGTGTCACAACTGCCTTGCCCGCTCACGCACCCGATGAATTCGCCATGCATTCACAAACGACAAAACCTTACCGGCCTTCGATTTTGTAAACATTACCTTTGATTTCGGCATGCTTTTGCAAGTGATTTTGATTTGCACCGAACCTTGAAAAAGGATAGCGATGAGGGACTCACGAGAGAGAGAGAGAGAGAGAGAGGATTGGGTGGGGTGGGGTGGGGTGGATTCTGTTCATAACTAGGATAAGAAAGAGAGAGGTTAGGTAATAATATGAGAAGAATTCGGTTTTAAATCAGTTCGGTCTATTCAGTTTATTTTGAATGCAAGATCGAGGACCAAGTTTAATTCGATTTTACTATTTAGGGACCAAGGACCGGATAAGGTAGAAAAAGGCCTTATTTTCTAGAATGGTGCGGTGCGGTCCATTCGGGTCGGTCTGTTCTTTGTCCAACTCTAGATATAACTAGACTTGGCAAAATGATGTACGACACGAACCGATATGAAGTTATAAGGTAATGGGTGGACCGTTAATAGTTTCGGTCATATCAGTGCCAACCCGATATTGACACGATAATTGACGATTCGGGTTAGTGTTGACCCCCTTCACCCGTTAATACCTGTTAAGACCCATTAATTTAAGTAAATAAGATACATTGTTGGGACTTATAAAGAGTTGATGTAGCTTAATGTTAATTTAACCGTAATGAATTTTACTAAATAATAGATTTAGTAATGTCAATGAATTAATGGGTGTAATTGTGTTTGATAATGGGCTAATGTGTCGACCTATATACAATTCAAAATGATTCATTAATTTAATGGGTAACAACGGGTGAACACTCCACGACACGTTAAGGTAACGGGTCGGTTTTGAATATGGTTTTTTTGCCCGATAAAAAAGTCATCCGCTTAGACACAAACCCGATATGACCCGAACATGGCTCGACACGAACCATTGCCAGGTCTAGTTATAAGTCTAATTTCTCTTTAGTGCCAATTAAGACAAGAGTGTGTTACTTGTGCCGAAATTGAGGATATATGATGGAGAATGTCCTTGTTGCTTTCTGGTGAAGAAAAAAAAAACATCTGAACCCACCTTGATGTGGAACAGAAGGACACAAAATTTGAAAAAATAAGAATTTTATATATAGACGTTATTTAGTTTCTTTTTGGGATAATTGTGTAGTTAGTGATTGAATCAGAAATTGTTAGGATAATTATTTAATAATCTAGTATTTATCTTAGGTATCTTGGTTCTAGTAGAATAAAGGTTTATTTAGACATTAAAGAAGTGTAATCTTCATTATTGAAACCCCTCTTTGATGATTTGAATACTGGATGAGTTTTATTTCAATTTAACTAGTTTGAGCTTCTTTGGACAGCAGCCCATCGATGTGCATAGGCCCTGGGAGCCATGTGTATCGGCCTAATTGCTGTTTCACAGGATGCGAACTTGGGGGCCCATTTGATATAGTCGATGGAGGTGGTCAAGACAACTTGGTGAGGTCTTTCAATTCTTGAAAAGGAGCATGACTAGAGATTGGGTGGATGTTCAGATCTTTGAGTACAAGGGCGTTAGCATGGTCGAGTGCGTCCGACTCGTAGTTAATAACCTTCAAGTCTATGCCATGGATTAGTAGAAATGGAATGATTTGGTCAAGTGGTGGGAAGGGAGACAACCAATCCAGATTATGAGGACGCATTTGATGGAATTATTCGTGCCTCATAACTATGAGAGCGCATTATTTGCCCAAATCCAGGCGTTGTAGCAGGGACTGATGTCAGTCACAAAGATTACCAACCAGTATCATCTATTGTGCATCCGAGTGACATTACATGAGTCAGAGGAGTATCACATTACAGGTTGGCTTGAGTTTAAAAGATATCCAGTACATTGAAAAGGCTATTGAGTAAATGATGTCAACTTCTCAAAGGGAGGGAGATTGATAATAGATGATGTCAGCTTAATAGTGGTCCTGTTTTTTGCATATTGAGAGTAAGTATATTCCTTAGTTAGTGGTCTTTTTTCCCTCTTCTCTTTTAGGGTTGAAGGCCAAGTCCTCCTCTAGACTTTCCATGTACATATCACTGTAACCCATTATTGAAAATCATTGAATACTACTAGGGGATTTTTCCTTTTGGGCTGGTTGTGAGTTGTTGCTAATTCTGCAGCACGTGTGTATTCTTCACTCTCTATCTAGAGTGCTCATGCTCCCACTTTCTCTTCCTTTTACTCTTAGTGCCTTCTATTATATTTTGATCCTTATTATCTCAATGAACGTAAGTTACGCCTCAGTCATCTGGCTAAGTTGTCCAGTTCACCTATTGAAGTACCTCCACTCCATCATTACACAATATATGAATATTAAGTCCAAACTTCCTTTACTACATTATGATTGCATGTATTTGGAATTGTAAATCTGTTTGCCATCCCATACATTGTAAACAAGATAAATCCGTTGCACGAGTTTTTCTTGTCTTCCTCTATAAGGTTACCAACTGTTGAATTTCATGTTATTTTAGTATATTTTCCCCTTTGTATCGGGCCTTTGTGTTTTGAGCCTTAGTTGTGTACTCTTAGTTTTGTAGTCTTTAGAACCTTCTAGAAATGTAATATTTTTAGTATAAATACAATTATTGGGTTCCCAATTGGGTAAGTCATCACATTACAAAAATCTATTTGGTGTCAGAGCCAAAATAAAATCTCTTTCCTCATCTTTTCTTTCCAACCCTAACGTGCGATGGTTCAGGGGACATATGAGCTTTTATGACTTCGATCGATCTTGGGGGAGTTGGGTTTTCTGGAAAAAGAATCATCGAAGAGTTGGGTTTTCTGGAAAAAGAATCATCGAAGTTATTTTGCGACAAGAAGTCGGCTATTATGCTTGCATCTGATTCTGTGTTTCATGAGAAGATGAAGCACGTAGAGGTTGATATTTATTTTATATAGGAAAAAGGTGAGGTCTGACATCATTCGTCCATCTTTTGCCCATTCTTCGGATCAGACGACAATTTTTGTTTTCCCAATTCAGTTAGGCCCCCTCTTCTTCGATCTTCAATTGCCAAGCTGGGCTTGATTGATTTCTTTGCTCCAGCTTGAGGGGGAGTGCTGGATTTTATTTAAGTATTTTTCCCTTTGTATTGGACCCTCCGTGTTTTGGGCCATAGTTGTGTACTCTTAGTTTTGTAGTCTACAACCTTCTAGAATTGTAATATTTTTAGTATAAATACAATTATTGGGCTCCCAATTGGGTAAGCCATCACATCACAAAAATCTTTTATTATTGCATAAAAGTTTATGATAATAATTACAACATTCATTAACATGAATGCCTTTTCGAAGTGCAGGTTTCAGATGGGGACCACGTTGATAGGTTGATATCATGTCTATACATGGCTCTTCCATTTTTTATGGTATGTACTCATGGTTGATACTAGTTTTGTCACTATCAGATCAACAATAGTTTTAGTTTTCAACTGAACCTCTATTTTTTTTTGTGTGCAGCGGGGTGCATCAAATAGCAAGTTCCTTAACTATTTGAACAAGCACATTTTTCCTGTTTTTGACAAGGTAATGCCATAATTTTTCTGCCCCCTAGTAATGCCTACAACTACATTTTGAATTTATTAGCCTTTGTTGTTAAGGTCCATAGATATAATTTCGATGTTTATTACTCCTTATGTCTCAAATTAAGTGCTTCTATATGCAAGTGAAACCTTTTAAGATAGCACTTATATTAATGGAATTATTGCTAATCATAACAACTTATTTAACTATCATGGAATTTGGTAAATTGATTTTAGAAACAAGACTCTTAAATGAGCCGCCCCATAAAGGATGCTGCGATTTTTAATTTCAGATGGAGGGAGTATCATATTGCTGTGGAGGATGTAAGATTAGGATCATGTATGGACTCAAATAAATCAAATCGTGTATTTTTTAGTAAACTTTGTGAAAGCTTAATTGCTCCTGACTTGTAGTTTCTTTCCATGCATATATTTTGCCGAGAAGTCGTTTTTACTCTTATATCTTCTGTTTTTTGTTTATCGGTATTTTCTTTGTATTTGAGTGGTGGTGGATTTCTGGTTAACACCGTCCATTGTAATTTTTATCTCATTATTGATAAACCAGTTCTTGACACACACACACACACACACACACACACACACACAGATATATATATATATATATATATATATATATATATAGGGAGAGGTTCAAAAGTGAACATAAACGATGAACATTTTAATGAACCTTAACAAAAAACACATTACAACCCATTAATTTTAATTTCTATGTTGTAATTGGTCCGCACCCGCGGCAATAGACACGTGTGTTTTTAATATACCCCCCCCACTTCAATACCACCTGCCATGCCTAAATGGTGGGACTAAACCGGATAAATGATTATGACAAAGGAATCGTTCCGGCTAACTGATTATAACTAAGATCAAGAGTTTGAAACCCATCTCGAGTTGTGTTTCAGGTTAAGGCAACGGGTTTAGCTCGTGGGTTGGAGCTGGGGTAAGGGCAGTTCTGGCGGGTTTGGGGACATAGGTTTGTAATGGGTCGAAGTTGGATAGATGGTGGAATAGGGCAAGAGATGGGTCGCCGGGTTTTGATTTGAGTTTGCCAGATATGTTCATGGGGTTGGCCGGATTTATTGGTTTGATTTGAGTTCGCCGGAGTTTATGGATTATTGGACTAAAGGGGTCAGGCCAGGTCGCGGGTTGGCAGGGATGGATCCGGGTTGAGGGGCTTGGACCGGAGATGGCTGGCCGGGGCAGTAGGGGTTGTCCGGCGGTTTGGGTTGTAGAGTTAGGCTACCGGCGAGAGGGTGGTTTTCCGGTCAGGGGTAAGCAGGTGGGTGGTCGCGCCGGAGTTGGCCGGATTTTGGTTAGTGGTATGGGATTAAGCTGTCAGGAGTGTGTGTGGCGTTGGGGTTGGGGGTAGGGGTGGGGTGGGGGGTGGTTTAAAAAATAATCCTTGTCACGCGTGTTCGTTGCCGCTGGCGCGGACCAATTAGAACAAGGAATTAAAATTAATGAGTTGTAATGTGTTTTTTGTTAAGGTTCATTAAAAAGTTCGGTTTTTAGGTTCACTTGTGATCCTCTCCCTATATATATACTAGCGTATGCCCATGCCTGAAGGCATGACAAAAATTTTCTAAAGTACATAATCGCAAAACGACGAAATTTTTCCAAAGTACGTAATCGCGAAATAACAAAAAAATTCGAAGTGCGTAATTACAAAATGGCAATTTTTTTTAAAAGTATTCCCCCGCCTGAAGGCACGTAGATAATAAAACTTCTAAAGTCTCACGTTGTGTATAATAAAACTTTGCTCAAGTTCCATTCATAATACAAATATTTTATAAAAATTGGGCAGAGTTTCCTTTGTTTATACGACTATCCACCCTGTTATTTGCTCAAGTTCCATTCATAATACAAATATTTTATAAAAATTGGGCAGAGTTTCCTTTGTTTATACGACTATCCACCCTGTTTAGACAATATAAAATACCATAACAATAATAATAATAGTCCATCTTGGACCTCGCATATATCATCAACTATTCAACTCAGAAAAAAAACACGTATCACAATATACAATTCAAAATTATATTTACACACCGGTCATTATGCCGAAATTGCATGTTAAGACGATAAACAATCTCATCACAGCCAAAGCATATTTTCAAGGGAGTCCACAATTACACCATGCCGCTTGTATCGTCCACCTCACGCTTGTCTCATTCATCGTCACAAAATGCGTATACCAAAAATATATCTTCCTTGAATTAATCCAATAATCAAGTGGATGTGAAGTCTATGCCTCTGATCGACACGACTGACCTGCGTAGATGATAATTGGACTATTAATAGGACATCCCAAACCATTATTGATTTAGTGGATCAGACGAAAAACTAAATCCAACAATTATCAAAAACTAAACGTCAAAGCTGAATATATGTGCATCCAAATTCGATTGTTTTATGAATTAGTTATGCATCAGTTATGAAGTAAGGAACACTATTGTCTAATGAGCAAAAGGTTGTGTAATAAATTATGAATTAGTTATGCTATAAATTGCTAATGAGTTATGCTATAAGGTTGTGTAATGAATTAGTTATGAACACTACTGTCTATGAATTAGTTATGCTATAAATTACTACTATCAAAACAGGTATAGCAGCAATAAATTACTACTATCTAAGCATATCTAAGCAGGTATAAATCGGGTATAAATTACTACTATCAGTAAGGAACACTACTGTCTAATGTGGTGGGGGTGGTTTCGAGCTAGTCCGTGCTCGGACGCGCCATTATTTGTCAATGCGCGGCGCCCGCGTCCTCGTCGATGCCGCGCAAGGAGGTTAATGCTTGGAAACTTATGTGAATGTGGTTCTGATGGTTGGATAATGCATTAGAGAAAAGGAGGATAAAGAATTTATACAGCTGGTATAGCAGGTATACAGCCAGGTATAATGCTTCAAACCAACAAAATGAGCATGACATGACATGTGTATATCCACATTATGCTGGTGTTTATAGGGAAAACACTTGTGCTGTATGTGTTGAAGTGCACCCATCCTAAAACTGACTTCCCCCAATCACATATTACTGTATTGATACTTTTTTTTCGCATGATCAAATCAGCTTAATAAAAATATTCAATATTATAAAATCAGACGCCCATAATCTAAAGTACCTTTCTTCTGTTGCAGAAGTATTATTTAGATCTAATATCCATATGATGCTCGCCTCATCATTCTCATAAACTCATCAGCATTAACTTCTCCATCACAGTCACGATCTGCTTCCTCAACCATCTCTTGCTCTTCAGTTATTTCAAAACCTAAGGCCCTCATAGCAACATTCAGCTTTTTGGCATCAATGGTGATTAGTTATTCATCAGCTCATAGCAACATAAATGAATAGTTATTCATCTTAGAAATCATTACAAACACTAAAATTGAAACAGAGAAATGGATATAACACTTTAAACAGTTAAAATAATAAATATTCACAATGCTTTTTTACACACATACAAAAATATCTGTAAAAAAACATATGTACGAAGTGGTGTGTGTTCAGTACAAACACTAAAATTTAAAATAAGTATAAATATTAACTAAAACCTTGAAAAGCTTAGGCATACCCAAATGAAGAGAATCCATAAGAAGCAGCACAAAAAATGGTAGGATGACTTCTTCACTCATTAATTCATATTCAACTTAAAGTCCCTCCATTTACTATTTGATCATGATGCAACCTTTTACTCATTAATTTATCCCATACTTGTACTAATAAATATCGATTGTAATCAAACTTAGTACATTTGCTACAATTATGTAAAACAAATAAGATGGTCAGATTAATGCAGTGTTATCGAACAAAATAAAACAATAAAATAACAAAAATGAGCTGAAATCGGCAACTTGTCAAACCAAAATAAAATAAAGAAAACAGATCTCAAACATGAGATAGAAAGAGACTACCGAAAGAGTGAGATAATTTCCTTCCTAAGTTTAGAGTTGTAGAACAAAAGAGATACGCAGAATCATAGTTTAGAATAAAAAAACATTCATTAGATACACATAATTGCAATTGCAATTCCAGCCACTGCAATTCGAGTGAGTTATTTTTGGATGCTTGAGCAACGGTTTTGAAGTCCTGAACATAAACAATTACGAATTCAAGAAATAAGCGGAAAGGATGCAACTCAAAACTTAGCACCTTAAAAACAGTTTGTATGTTCTGTTTCCACCGGTTATAGGACTGAAGGCAAACAAAATAAAAGGCAGGATGGGTCCCAATAAAAACATCATGGATGGGATTTAACTCCAAATATCTAAACAATAAACATACAAAACAAATTGAGCTTCAATAAAACAATGTTCTAAAAGGCGCGATGCGTGATCGATGCATGGAGGTCAAGCATCAAGCATTAGGAGCATAGGCGCGCATATGCGAAGCATATGCTTGAAAAAGCGTTTTGCCTTTTTTAATATTTTTTTAATTATACCGAGGCTTGTAAAATAATAAAAGCGGAAACATACGCATAACTTACATAAAAAAACATAATCATAAACATTGAATCAAAATTACGAATAAAATAAAACATACCTTAAAATTTGAAATTATATTCTAAAATCAATATAAGAAGAAACACATTTATACACTGCATAACATTGCCATTTGTTAACATTTATTAACTGTTAACTGTTAATAAATATAAGCAAAAACATACATTTAAGAAATAAAAAACAACATTTATAACTGTCAACACTGCATAAGAGGATTGAAGCTGTAAATTATAACGGTTAACACTGTATAACTGTTAATACTGCATCAAAAACAACATTTATAACATTTATACACTGGAATGATTGAAGCTGTAAATAGTTAGACTTTTAATTAATTATAAGAAATGTTGTTTTTTATGCTTATACAGTTAACATTGTCTTAACATAATAAAACTTATATAGTTAATAAACATCAGCCTTTTGTTGATTAATAAAGGCAAGTAAAAAAACTTAACATCATCCGTTTGTTAGACTTTTAATTAATTATAAGAAAAGTAAATTCTTTTCGTGATCAAAGAAATAAGAAATAAGAAAGAAATCAAAAGAAAAAAATAAGAAAGAAACATTTCGGGTCGTTTTTGGTGAAATTTTTTTTAGTCATTGTCTTCTTGTAAGAAATCAAAAGAAATAAATAAGATGGAAAACTTACCTATTTTTTGTTTTCAGCCGGAGTAGAGGTTTTTTGTTTACGGTCGACGGTGTTTTCTTGGGTTTCGGCAAGAGATCGTTTTTTTTTTATTCAATCATTTAGTTTTTAAGAAAAATAAGATCGGGCCACTCTTTGCCTTTGTTTTTTTGATCGGGGCACTTTTTTTAATATATAACTCTTTACTCGACTAAAATACATGAGAAAAAAAAAATATTAAAAAAATTTAAAACAGTAAAACGACGGCGTTTTAATTTTTAAAAAAACGCATTATGCGCGCATTTCAAGCATATGCGCGCCTCGCGCCCGTTGACCGCCTTAAAAAACGTTGACCACGCATTTTTCCACGCATACCCCTAATGCGTTGCGTTTCTAAAAAGCATCACGCATATGCGCGCATTTGCGACGCATATGCGCCCCTTTTAGAACACTGCAATAGAATCAAAATCGGAAACTAAAACTGAAACGAAAAGCGTGCAAAAAGCAGATATTAAACCCATTCAAACCTTACATTTGTAACAGTACAAAAAGCGTACAAAAAACAGATATTAAACCTTACTTTTGTAACAATTTTGATGGGGAGAATGAACCCAATACGCTGCATTATCACAATACGCTGCAAATTATCAGAATAGGAACCTTAAATTATCACAATACGCTGCAAATTATCACACAAATTAGTGGATCACAATGACTGGTATATACAAAAGTATTAGACATTATAAATCCTTGCTTGACCAATACGATTTTGTACAAAAGAATGAAACATGAGTAAAGATGAGTAAAGATTGAATAGTGTCAAAACATTACCAGGATGAATTAATGTGCAGTAATGTGCACCTGTACAAAAGAAAAAACACGTACAAATCAACAAAAGAACAGAAAACAAAGTTAAATCAAGAGAAATTGGGCGGAACGTACATCAACTTGTAGATAGAGCAACCAATAAGCTAATAAGCTACCCGGTTATATGTCCCACTGTACATGTTTATTGCAGCTGCCAGCTTATTTCTCGTGCATCAAATGTGTCTTTAGGACATTGACAGCAAAACATACTAAAACCACAGCCTTTTCACAGTAATAGCAGATCGATACATAAGAATACACCTAAACTTCTGTTAATAATATAATAATCTTTAAGATTACCAATAAGCCAATGCCATAAGAATATTCATGAACCATAAGAATACCAAATCAATATAAAAGAGAACAATACAAAATTACTAATTTTTTTTTTTACTAATATCTAAACACTTCTAATAAAAAAATTACTAATATCTAATAATACATGTTACAAACAATTTAAAAATTGACTTATATTTTCATATTTAAAATGACATATATATGTGTGAAGATCGAAAGTTGATTAGCTTTTCAGATAAAATATGCACAAATGATATACATGTTAATGACAACTATGAGAATCACACAAAATAAAGCAAATAATTCCACTTTTTTTTTACATGGTGCACACGAAATCTTTATACAGCAACTTGATGAATAAAATCTCTAGAATACCACCATATCATACTGATGGATCGCATTGAAGTGATATTGAAGAAGGCCAAAACTGTTGCACAATTCCTCCACAAACGTCCAACAGTTTACTTGTGAGAAATCATAGTTGTGGGGGTGACCTAGTTAAGCCCTCCAATATTAGGTCACTGGTTATTATAATGACCCTGGAAAACATTGTTTCGGAGAAGGAAAAATAAGGGGTAAATAATAGCCGGCTCGACTGTGCCTGTCTTCAATTTGACTTAACTGAATATGATTGTTCATGAACTGTGTAACATGAAAAACATAAATAAAATATTAAAAAAAATAAGATAACAGAGTACTTGGCACTTGAACCATGAAAAATATTAAATGAACATATAAAAAATTAATTCATGCAATAAAATTAAAAAAATTGATTAGTACTTGTGACTGAGAAAAATAAATTAGTACCTAAAATGGGAAAATTGGATCAAAAGTTAAAACTAAATTAAAAAAATATATAAAAAAATGTCCAAAATTCATAATATGTAAAATGGAGAACACATATTCACATCGAGTGGGGGCTCACATTCACACACATAAGAGAACCGAGACAGAGGAGGATGGGTGTATACCATTTTTATATTTTTTAGCATTAAAAGCATAACACAAACTCCATTCATCTTGTTACAACAAACAGCAACAAAAGCAGATACCCTGATTTTAAAGCGTCCTCTTCATTCATCTTGCCCAGAGCTCTGCTGGCGTCTTTGCACCGAACATGGCATATGCGCCGTCGGGGCCGTAAAAAGTCTATGCGTGGTCGTATTGCTTCGACACATCCAATGTCAACTCCATAATATTTTAATTCACATCTTGTAAAGACCTTGCCATGTTAATAAACCAAAGACAATATCCTGTTCCTGGCAAAAAAAAAAGACGACACCCATGGAATATAATGAAACTAAAATAAGGGTCATTTCAGATAAATAATAAAACAAAAAAACTACAAAAACAAAAGTGACACAGGGGAGTGAGACAACCATGGAATATAATGAAACTACCAAGAAATTATAGCCATGAATTTATTTACTTAGAATGTGAGACATAAAATTATCCATGAAATTATTTACTTAGAATGTGAGCCATTAAATTACCAAGCCTAAACACTTAGAAATACTATTAAAAACAAAGAAAATAATGATCCCTCATCTTATGCAATGTTGCCCCCTGTATGTAAACCAAGGCAATATTGCCCCCTGTATGTAAACCAAGCAAGATTCCAAGATTGATTTAATCTCGAATAGCATTTGAGATGTTGAAGATTGACATTGAAACTGTAGGGCCACCCATTTCTATTGGAATTAACTTTGGAGGCGCTGGATGATCATTTATGATCACAAAGCAGACTTGAAAAATTCATTAGAACACAAAGATATTAATTTCAAAACTAAGTTTAGGGAAGTAGTACAATTAAAATCCCAAAATAGTACCATTTATGATCACAAAGCAGACTTGGGATGCCATTTTCTTATCGGGATGATTTTTAAACGCTAGATTCAATCCACTTGGCCAAGAGAGGTACTATAAGATTAGTTCAATTGGGGCTGGCTAGAAAGAGGCATGTGATTGATCAAAAAAGGGAAATGGGGGATTCCAAATAGCTTTTCTTCACAGTATCCGCAATGAACTGTGAGAATTATTGGCAAAAGAACTCTTTTAACATATTCTTAATACATAAATTATATGTTTACATATTCGTGGGATTTGAATAAATGTAAAATAAAAATAAAAATGACCATAAATAAATATAAAATAAAACTGTGGGATTTGAATTAATACCTGTAAATCTTCGACCTAACATTGAATAGTGGGATTCAAAGAAATACCTATAAAATAAAAATGTGGGATTTGAATTAGCACATGTAAATCTCTACCCAAATCTGCAACAAACGTGTAGATGGCGAAACACCAAGCCTTTTTACCTAAATAACAATCAACCATCAACAATAAAAAAACCTGAACAACCATCGTAATCAAAACAGAGTATTTGTGAGGAACACCAAGCTATTTTACCCCAAATTAACAAAAATGTAAGGAACACCAAGTGATACTCATATTAGGTTTAATAAAATACCCTTGTGTGAACAAAAACAACCATCAACATAGATTCATCTAACAGTGAAAGAAGAAATGAAAAATACCCACTCAACAGACATTTGTCCAATAAAAACAACCATCACTGTTGAAGAGAGAGAAAGAGATGGGTTAATTAGAAATGGAGAAAAAACTGAAAAGGGGAAAAATTGAATACCTCGTGATAATATTTGGAAAATGTTCAAACCGAAACCCAGCTGAAAGAGAGAAAAAACGTTGATTGCTGGTGGTGGAACGTTTATGGCTGTGGGAGTTTATGGGTTAGTAGAGACGCTTGAGAGAGAGACATTAATGAGGAAACACATGAGATTTCTCGGTTAAAGTTCAAAAGTGGGCAAAATAAAAGAGATTGTAGTCTTTTGATAGGGGGAAATGAAAAAAGTAGAACAAAATTTCAAAATTTGAAATATAAATGGAGGGAGCTGATCTCAACCCTTAATTTTGGAAAAATGTCTTTTGACGTGGCACTCATCTACACCATTAAAAATGTACATATTTTAAAAAACTTCCCTACTTTATTATATATATATATATATATATATATATATATATATATATATATATATATATATATATATATATTGTTTTCTTGCATTTGGATATGGATATTGCCCCTCATTCTCCTCAGTAGATAGTCTGCTTTGTTTTGTGTGACTGCTATTAATAGAAGTTAATCTAGTTGCATGACAAAAGAGGCATATACGAGTAGTCAAAACATGGATTCCTACAATTTAGTATGGTATATGGACCAACACCGACTCCTAATATAAAGAGTTGTGATACGTTAAGACTTGTGAAAGACTTGATGTGAAAAAGCGCTTACCAATGTTTAAAAAGGCGAAAGGCGAAAGGCGAAAGGCGAAAGGCGAAAGGCGAGGCGAGGCGAGGCGTAAGCCTCGAGGCGCTTGAGGCGTAAGCCTCACCGAAAAGAAAAAAAGAAAGGGAAAAAAATATAAAAAGTCTAATAATTTCACAAAAAAATAATCCAACACATTAAATGATGCAAAATGGTCCATAATCATTCAATCCATCAACCAATCAAACTAAAAGTTCATCTCTATTACATCATTACCATATTGTTCATCACAAAAACATAGAAAAACAAAGCATCCCCTCAAGCTTACTACTAAAACAATAATGGATCATCCGTATCTAAAGGCTTGAAAAGCGGATTTAATCCATCCTCATCGCCGCTATCATCACCATCGCTAATAGGATCGTCCATTGAATCATCATCATATCTAATGGTCATCTCGTCATCATCATCACCCGAGTCAACATCAACAAATTCATCTTCCTCATCTACCAAGATCCCCTTTCCTTTACCAATAAGATAAAATATAATTATTTTAACTCTTTAAAATAATTATTTAATGTAAAAAAGACAATTGTGAATACTAACCCTTTTTTGAAGTGTTAAATTGTGAATTATTTCTCTTTCTTCCTCGCCCCCCTCTAGCACGTTCACGGCGAATGGGAATGGGAATCTCTCCTACCCCTGTCACATCATCCATCGCTCCTGAGGCATCCGTAACCACCGAGGCATCTGTCGAATGGGAATCATCTTGCCCCGCTACCCACTCATCATCTGAAGGCAGATGATCAATAACCAATGGGTCCTCATCCTCTTTAAGCGCCTTCTTTCTCAAAAACTTCGTCTTTAACTTCTTGTTATACATTATATACACCAATGAATTCAACCTCTTCGTTGACAAACGATTTCTCTTTTTCGTATGGAGTTGTATAAATTTTTCAAATAATAATTTTTTAGTCATAAAATAAATAATAATTTTTTACAAACAAATACCTGATTGAATGTGCTCCAGTTGCGTTCACATGCGGACGAAGAGCATGTACGACTCAAAACCCTCACCGCAAAACTAGTCAATTCTAGAGTTCCATCTCCAAATTGAATCCACCAATCCGCTAAAATAAGGGTGAAGTAAAATTTAGTTCAAAAATGTATTTAATGATATTAATCAAAAGCAAATCGTACTTAAACAAAAGATTTACTTACCGGGACTACGCAATTTGCAACTTGTTTTTACTGATGCAAAAGAGACAAACCCCTTTCTATTCCTAAAATCATCAATCTGTATATCCGCTTTCAATCTATCTTGCTCATTCGGAATAAGCTTTTCTATGCAAGTCAATAAACCCAATTTAATTTCAGGATGGTTAGAGAAGTTCTCTTCATATTGAAAATGTGGATTTAAGAAATATGCCGCCACATGCAAATGGCGATGTAACTGAAACTCCCATTTCTTATCAATTATGCTCCATATCTCCTTATAAGACCCCTCATCTCCTCCCAAATTTTCTGCTATGGCTTCCTTTGCTTTGTCCATGGCACCATAAATGAAACCCATCCTTGGCATCTTCTCTGAATCAGTCATTCTCAAAACCCCCACAAGAGGTTTTGTGCTTCTAATTGCGTACGACATATTACCCCAAAAATTTCGATCCTGCAAAATGATTTTTTTTATTTGCTTCCCTTCATCCTTCTTTGCCCAGCTTGATCTAGCCCATTCAGGAGAAGTGAACATACGCTCCAATGGTTCCTTAAGGCTATACATACTCTGAAGGGTCAAATAAGCGGTAGCAAATCTCGTTGCAGCCTAGCGAATAGGATCCTACGAATCTCTCATCAGTTGCAAAACCCACCCATGATTATATATGAAGTTACTCACCTACAATTATATATCACGTTGTTAATATGTGAAACGAATTAAAAAGTAAAAAATAAAAATTAAAGATGAATTAATACCTTCTTTGACTTTATCAAGGCGTTTTTGTGCTGCGGTAATTCCCCAACTTTCTCCAACATTAGGTCAATGCAATGGGCGGCGCATGGTGTGGCACATACGTTTCCTCTTCTCCATCAACAACTTTCCCGCCGCCTTATAATTCGAGGCATTGTCGGTTACAACTTGAATGACCAACTCCTCCCTCACCTCCTCAACAACACTATCAAGAAGCTTAAACAACATGTTTGCGTCCTTTCTAGCATCCGACGCATCAACTGATCGCGAGAAAGCCGTTCCATGTGGATTATTAACGAGAAAATTTATCAAATGGCGACCTCGAATATCCTTCCAACCATCCGATAATATGGACACCCTGTTTGCATCCACGTTTTCTTTACTTCATCAACTACAATTTTGGCATGCCTTTCTTCCTCATCTAATATCCACATGCTAAGCTCGTATGCAGTAGGAGGTTTCAACCCGCGACCATACTTTCCAATTGCTCGCACCATACTAATAAAGGAAGGACTATTTGCCACATGAAATGGAAGACCATTTTCAAAGAAAAATCTACCAATATCAAGGCATGCTTCATCTCTAGCCTCCTTTTCAGTTTTAGGCTTAGGTTGATCATCACAACCCTCATCATCAAGATCAACTAAAAACCTATCCATGGGTCCCCTAATCCCCCTAGCCGTACTACCCATACTTGAACCATCTTTTGAACTTGTAAAATACGCACCACTCCCAATATGTTCCTCAGATTTTCTTCGGGCCACATCTTTTTCAAAGTTTTTATTTTTCAAGAAATCCGCCATTTCCTGTCTCACATCCGTAGGAACTCTATCACATTCTCGAACATTTTTTTTCGTTCCCGCAAGATGATCTTTCATTCGTTTGACACCCCCCTTTATAACTTTATTGCAAAACTTACATTGGATATAGACATATCCTTTCCCATTGTCAACCGCCGTACCATATTTCCAAGCGGGATCCTTTCTAGACATAATTCAACTACAAAAAAAAAATATAAAACAAAGTTATTACAAAAAACAAGTTAAAAAATATTGTGAAACAGGTTTTATTAAAATATTATGAAACAGAAAAAAAACAGAAAAAAGTGTGAAACTAAAAACTAAGCTAAAAATAAAAGTATTTATAGGAAATAACAGAAAACAGAAAAAAATCAGAAGAAAAAAAACAGGAAAAAAAAACAGAAAACTAAACTAAGTTTACAGAAAAAAAAATAAGTTATTACGATGTAAGTTTTACAGAAAAAAAAAGGTTTTTACAGGAAAAAAAATAAGTTTTTACAATGTAAGTTTTTACAGAAAAAAAAAAAGGTAAAAAAACTTAAAACCAAAGTTTTTACAAAAAAAAAATCTACTAAAACTAATACTAAAACTAAACAAAAACTAAAACTAATACTAAAACTAATACTAAAACTAAAAAACAAATAACATAAACACTTTCGTATAACAGTTTTTAGTAAAAAACTAGGGTCGGAGTTGAAGAATTAAAGGGTTTTGGTCTTACCGAGGGCCGGACTTGAAGAATGGAAGGAGAAGGATGGCCGGATTAGGGTTTCGGAGAAGGAGAGGGTTTCGGAGCAGAGAGAGAGAGAGTAAGTAGGACTTGAATAGTAGAAGGGCTTGGGTTTATTTCTAACGTACGTTTTTTTTTTTTTTTAACTATGTTCTCTTTTCATTTTTTTAAGCCCCGTATAAGAGGCGTACGCCTCACTGTCTTGAGGCGGTCAGCCTTGAGGCGTTGCGCCTCATCCAAAGAGGCGTAAGCCTCTATTTTATGGCCTGAGGCTTAAGCCTCGAGGCGTTTTTCCCTCGCCTCGCCTCGAGGCGTACGCCTCGGGCGCCTTTTTAAACATTGGCGCTTACCACTGTACCAAAAGCTATAGCTGATAGTAATGGCGCAAATTTATTCACATATACAAAGGATGAGTCCACCCCATGAGCCAAAGCCTAGAGAGCCTCGGCCAGCCTCGGTTGGAGTATACACCTGCATCAATTCCCACCCAAATAGGTTGTCACTGGTTTCCACTCCCTGTGACTCGGAAATCATGACCTCGCTTTGATATCAAATGGTGTGAACAAACGCTTACCGCTGTACCAAAGGCTATAGCTGTTAGTAATGGCGCAACTTAATTTACATATGCAAAGGGTGAGTCTGCTCCATGAGTCCAAGCCTTAAACGCCTCGGCCAGCCTCGACCCATTAATAGGAGGGAGAATGCCAGGTTGGTTGTTAGCACATTGTATTATTAGATGCACCTGCATCAAATTCTCCCCATGGGTTGCCACTGGTTGCCACTCTTTGTGACTCAAACTCATGACCTCGCTCTGATACCAAATGATGTGAACACACGCTTACCACTGTACCAAAAGTTATAGCTGATAGTAATGACGCTACTTTACTCACATATACAAAGGGTGAGTCCGCCCCACGAGCCCAAGCGTAGAGAGCCTCGTTTAGACCCGGGTTGCGTTTGTTTTTTCATCTGAATCTTTTGATAGAATGATAGAAAAGGAGTTATTTCGTCTCAAAATCTGAATAATATTCATAGTCATTAAGGAAAGTGGTTCTTTCAGGTATTCATTGAAAGGAGATACTTGCTTTGAATTTGACTAATTAAAGATATCTGGAAACATTATTTTTTTTTTTAATTATTTCTTCATTTGAATTTGAAGTAGATTCTTAGTCTATTTCTGTATTCTTTCTAGATTCATAGACTAACCGCGTAGGTTCGATACCTTGTAATAGAACTCATGCGTGAGAGAAGTATTAGATTGCATAGAGTAGACAAATGAGGTGGGTTCATGACTGATATTGAAGTTTGAAATCTGAATTTGAAAAATATGTTTGTTTTTATGTCTGAATAAAGTATTACTGAAAAATATGACCTCTTAATCATTCAGAAGCGAATATAGCCGTTAACCACTTAAATCATTTAAAAAAATAACTCTGTTTGGTACCTTTCAAGTCTGAATGGTTCAAATTCAGACTTAGGAGGTAAAAAAGAACAACCCCTTAGTTACTTTTCTTTTAAAAGATTTAGATTTAGGTAGTTTTCTATCACTGGATGTTACCTTCAGTGGTGAAACTATGATCATTCAGCTATGACAAAAGTACCTTAAGTCTAGAAAGGCACCTTAGTTTAGCTATGCAAATTTCCGAGATACATGAGTGGAATAAAATCATGAATTTTTGTTACGGAATAACTCAATATTGTAAACTCGTTAAGTCCATTAGTATTTGATGTGCAAATTGTTTTTTGAATTTGATTTAGGTCCTCCCATATGCATTTTGGACTGCAAATCCTATACCTGGGATTCATCACCATATAAGAAAGTGTTCAGCACTGACCACATTCTTATATGGTGATCAAACCCAGGAATAGGATTTACAGTCCAATGTAGATGCTGATTACATTTTAGCATACGTAGCCCCGACCCTATGGTGGACCTCAATCAAATTCAAAAAAACACTTCGTACTAAGTAGAAAGGGGCCTTGTTGAAGTGTACAATCAGATTTTGAGACAGTAGAAAGTATTTTGGTATCCAAAGCTCCAAGTTAACTAGGTTCAGTTCTGGGGCAGGAATTCCTGGGGTTTTCACACATTTACATGGGCAAGGGGTAAGAGAAATCAAATTGATGCTATAAACATAGTTCAATTTACTTTAAAATTTGTTTCACTTTAGTCATTGAACTTTTTATTTTTCGGTTCAGAAACACCAATTAATATTTTTTGCCTTTTATTTAGTCCATGAGAATAAAGTTATAACTAAATTGAAAAAACTTGTAAAGTTCATTGTGCTTTTTTTGTAACTAAGCCAAAATAATGTGCATGGAAGCTGGTGTCTGGATCTGCTGATTATGCTGAAAGACCAGTTCAAGGGAATTTGTTCTGAATCCTTTTGTGCATGACTTTGGGTGAGGAGCTTGATCCATTTATTTGTTCTGTGCGCTGAGGTTAAAGAATCAGGGAGCTGCAATTCTAAGAGATCAAATAAGCAACCTTTAATATGCTTGTTGCCTATAAAGCCCTTCAATCTGATGTGACAAAATCAGTTCCAAAATTTGAACCAATGTGACGTCAATTCCAATCACAAAGCTTGGAATTGGAGTTACCAAACACACCCAAATAGATTGTCATCCTCCATATTAACATGAGCTACAAAGTATTTCATGATATTGACAAGTGCTAACAATCTGGCAGAGTACATCCAATTCCCGAAGTTCACCTGGATGTCAACTTATTATAGAGGAGATCGTATATTCTATGGATGACAGAAAAGTTTGGAAAAAAAAAGTGAAAAACCAATCGGCCTTCAAGCCAAGATTGGATTAATATCATCTGGGATGTGGCATTTAATCCTTGTGGGACAACGCTGCATGTTCTCTGGGATTTTCCGTGGGCTGGGGGAATTTGGAGTAGCTTTTATCCTCCAGTTTATATGACAGGTTCATGGAATTTCATTTAGTTGATTGGGTTAATGCTAATGTACTGGTTGTCTTTTGTCTGAGTGGGGATATGTGAAGGGATTTGATTTTTATTACAGCTGGCCATTCCATGACAAAGAGGAAAGAAACTGATAGATTGAAACTTCCTCATTAGGGCATATAAAACATAACATGGATAGTTGTTTGAAGGGAAAACCCGGCATGGAAGGAGCTGTAGGTATTTTCCCTAATAACCTCGAGGCTAGATGTATTGAAAATCGCCTCCATGGTATGCTGATTAGCCCTTGCAGAGATCTTATCCGTTAGCAAGGTTCATTGTGTGGCTGACTCAACTCAATATTGGCCGAGTTGACTCGGTTGCAGAAGGAGATGATCTGATTTTGATACACGAGTTAATTACCTACGACATTTACATGTTCAGTTCACTGTTGTTAAAAAGCGAGCCTAGGTGCACGCCTAGTCTCTAGGATCACCTCATTCGGGCAAGACTCCTTCTATAAGGTGCGCGCCTTGTGCCCCTAGGTTCTAGGCTCAAGGCGCACCTCATTAAATATTTTTGGATAACGCCCCCAATACAAGAATGAACTAATTGATATGCTGATTTTTCATATTTTCCAACATAATATAGAAGATTAGACAATTCCCCGCCCCCAAACCAACCAAAATAAGTCCTTGATTCCTAGTGAAACTTATCTATCTCAGCTAGTCCCTACTTAGGCAAAAGAAACAAAATCAAACTCAAAGAATGTTGCATCATAGGACAATTTATATGTTGATTTTGATTTTTTTCTTTGAATATCTTTTTTTTTCTTCTTCATATATATCAATATCTTTTCTTTTGTTGGTTATTGGATAATTAAATTGTTAAATAAATTTGATATTTAAATATATTTTTTCATATGGTGGCATAAGCTCTATCTTATTATGATGTCTTTTTATAACCGTGTATAGTAGTAATATATTTCAAATTTTAGATCATAAACTATTTTATTATTATGAATATATTTTTTTTGCATGTTTTATAAACTTTGTTCGACCGCACCTCGCTTTGCGCCTTGGCTCCACGAGGAGCTTGGTGCCCTGGTGTGCCTCTCGCCTCATTTGGGACATGGCGATATCTCGGCCAAGAACGACAATATCTCAACTTGATGGAGAAAGCACACGAGGAAGCAAACTCCAGTGCAAATTGATTGGCAATTTGGCCTAACATCTCTTATACCACAATTTGCCGTTCTTGGCCATTCTTGACGATTTTGGCCTAAGTCAATATTCCCGGTCCAAATCTTGATCTCGGAGTCCCGTGATGAGCCTCCTCAACACCAAGACGTGAAAAACATCCTCTGAGCGCATGTCACATGACACTCAAAATGGGTCCACATAAAAAACATCCTCCGAGACCACCTCAACCCTGGGAGAGAGAATCACCGAACCAACTCTGTCAAAATCATCATCCCCATTTCCAAAGATTGAAAAAAAATCTCTCAAATCAAACTTCTCTATCTCGCAAAAATGAGTGCGGCTCAACAAAAATGTCAAAAAAATCCCTAGTACACCAATCAATTTCGTCGTTTCTATCGTTCTTGCAAGAATGCGTCTCTGGAGGGGATCTTTTAGTCTTGAGTTGACCCGATTGGATGCATGAGTGATGGAGAATGATTGGGTGGAACAGCCAATCTTGGACTTGCTTTCGATAATCCTGAATTGCGCCTCTGGAGTTAATCGGGGCATAAACATAATTTTTTTGAAGTTTGGGGGCTGAAAAATGATTTTCAGAAAATTTTGGGGTTGGAGTTAGGGTAGGGTTAGGGTTTTGAAAAAGAGATGACATTTGTTGGGTGAGGGTGACCATGTGTCCCTCCATGAGGGAGGCTATATCTGCTCTCATTTGTTCTTGCATTTGGATAAATCTCTCATCAATTGTTGCGTTTTTGGGAGCCATTAAAATGTGAAAAACGATTTAAATGTTTTTTTTTTGTTGCGACTCCTCACAAACAAAAATGAAAAAAAAAATTGTTGTGACACCTCACACACAAATGGGGAAGCGGCACCTCACTGTGATACCAATTGGCGTAACTACACATCTAATGGCAATTCTAAAGGCACCACACCAATTTAGAGAGAAAACCTAGAATTTCTTTATATCTATCAAAAGTAGGATTCCATACAAATGAGGGACTAAGACCCTTTGTATAGGGGGGAGAGAAGATTCTAGAAGGGATCTCCTAAGCTTCTATTGGTTGAGAGGATGTAGCCATGTCATGTCACATGGGCTATGACTAACTCCCCAATACATCATATTTCAAAATGAAACCTTCTAGAAGCTATTAGTTAAGTATGAGTTGTCATGAGTTGATGACACTCATCCATGACAACACTAACTAATGTAACCTTCTAGAAGCTTCCTCTCAACCCTTGCTACTACTAAACAAAATACTAAACAAAAAATACAATGCAATACTAAAAATGCAAGAAAATATTAAAATAGCCCTAATTTCCATCATTGTCACTTTGTTGGTTGAGCCAACCGTGGGACTTGGGTTCCACTCTTGTTACGAAGAATTGAAGTTTATGTTGTTCGGTTCTCTGATAATGCAAGGACTTCAGAAATGTCAGTAAGGATTATTGTTGTCACAATGACATAATTGCAGTAATAATGCGGATAAATGATGAATCATTAAGTGCTCTTTAATATCAAAAAAACATTTGGAATGATCCGTCTGAGATTTGTGTGGAACGGAATATCTTTAGGGTCTATGAACTACAAATATTAGAATGTAATCCTCATCATCAAGACAGGAATATGGGCGAGTAATTTGGAGCCTTTAAGGGGATGTAAATGATGTGTCATAGAAGCCTAATGAATAAATGATGGGGCAATTGATTGGCTTCTTGGAAGCAAGGTGCCTTATTTGGATTAGTGGATTTATTTCTTACATCACAAAAAAGCTAGAAACTTTTGTAGAAATTTTTTGGTAAATTTCTTACATAAAAAGTGTTTTCACTCCCAGCCCATTTTTGACCATCCGAAAATTAGTCATGAAATGTAAGAGAACATTCCTCTTAACATTTTTAAGGGGATTACCAAATGATGGGAAGTCTCATGTAACGTGAAGTAAGCTTACTTTGATGCAAATATGGATGTATGGGTCATTAGTTCCAATATAATTCAATAATTCCTTAAGATTGTTTTTGAAAAAAAATCTAAATCCTTGAATTGGACCTAACCATTATTTTTTCTGCCCAGCTTCCTGAAGAACGCAAAGTTGATTTGCTCAAAAACCTTGCTGAATGTTCCCCTTACACGACGCCACAGGATTCAAGACAGATTTTCCCCTCTGTTATTCAGCTCTTAAAGGTATGCCATTTGTGTGCAGTAGAAAATTACATACTTACGTCTGTTTCAGTTCTGATTTTTTTGAGACATAAATATTCAGCAACTATGTAAATATTTATCCAAAATATGCTATGGTTGATAGCATGGGATGCATTTTCTTTATTTGATTGCTTTACAGATTAAACTCTAGTCCCCCTTTCCCTCTTTTTTGGTATACCTGCAGCTTCGATTACAATTATTTCTATTCTTTATTGGATCCATGGTTAATCATGTGGCTCCTTAGGATTGGTATATTTATTTATTTATATTATGCAGTTTCTCTATATAGACTAAGTAGCACCACTTTTTCTGTCCATCTTATCTATTACCCATTTTGTTCATCTTGGAATGCAAACTTAACTACTGTAATTTAATTAGTAAATGACATTTTACAGGAAACAAATCCTACATAGGAGAGAAGTATTTTGTTTTTCCTCAGCCACCTGTCGGGGGGTTGTTATTTATTATTATTAAGAAATAATGCTATGTTCATACCTAAAAAAGCTGGAGCTTTCTTTATGTTTGGAACTTATTAATGAGTTTATTCTTTTCCTCATGAAATATTTCTTTTTTCTTCTCAGAAATATATGCCTCGGAGAAAAACTGGAGAAGAGATGAACTTCACCTATGTGGAATGCTTGTTGTACACATTTCACCATTTAGCTAACAAGGTTACTGTGGCTTTACATTCCAACTCTGTTAGTGCATTTCACTTATGTTTTCACCATTCAATGTTTAATTGATCTTTATTATTAAGCAGGCTCCTAATGCCACCAATAGTTTATGTGGTTACAAGATAGTGACTGGCCAACCATCAGATAGGCTTGGTGAGGACTTCTCAGAGCAGTACAAAGATTTCACAGAGAGGTTGTCCATTATACCACCCCAATCTTTTAAGTTATTTCCTTTCTTCCCTAAAATTTTGTTCTTTAAAAAAAAATCACAGGCCCAATTCTGCCCCTGCACGTGTAATGGACTATTTCTTGTTAATCGGCAAATCAAACCAAAAGGAACCAGAAGTTATTCGTAATATAATTTTGTTACATTTTTAGAGAAACGGTTATAAAATTTGATTACTTGCCTTTTTGGTATATGTCGTTGTAGAGCAAAGACGGGCAATCAAAAATCCCTTTTGGTACCTACAAACACACTAAAAATGTATATTGACAAGTAAGGGGTTAATCCGCGCTTTCTAATGTGGACAAGAACAAGTTGAAGACAAAATATGATTTTTAAAACAATTTTGAAGGGATAATTATACAACTAATTATGAATTAAAATTAAAACTACACTAATAAATAAAGAAAATGATAAAGTGAGCTAAATGTGAGGAGAAAATAATTATGAGATAATTCAAGGATTAAACTTCACCACTTAACCTATTTATTTTTATTAATTAGTTTGTTTATTTGAAATACCCCAAAACATATATAAATTTTCAAATCAACTCTCGTTGCAAATATAAAGTTACGTATAGTCCTTTTAGAAGATTAATATTTAAATTTCACATACTCACAAAATTTAGATTTAAACATTTTCTAATATATATTTTTAAATCATGAAAAATATATTTTGAGAGTAGAGAAATTCAAACTACAATATCCTTCAAAAATTGCCTATCTCTAGTTTAATTAATGAATAAATATTATAATTTGAATTTTCGATTTTCTCTCGAAAATAATTCACCCTCTTTCGAGTCGTAAATACAAATTGTAAAATTTTAATTTTAATATTCAAGGGGGCATAATAAATAAACAAACCCAAAATAAAAATAACTAAGTCAAGGGTTCCATCTCACCCATTGAATGAGGTATTTATCCTCTCATTATGGTATTATTACATATAAAATGTAATAATGACACAATATGAGGCATACAAAATATAAAATAGAGTGAGAAAAATAGTCGAACCAAGTTTCCTTGAACTCAATAATAATTTCCCAAACATCAACAATAATAGCATCCACAAATCTGAATTTTACAACACTCAAAGATGTCACTCAACTCAACTCACAATTTATGTCTCACAATATATTCTCACTCAAGTCACTCTAAAAAAAATGATAAAAGAACTAAATTTTTTTTGTACAATCTACAACTAAAAAATGAGCTCCAAAAATGGAGCTAAAAAAAACTACTGTCCGAATTTCTTCTTCTCTATCTGTCTCCCGTCCGTCCAAAATGAAGAAATGGTTTTTTTTTTATAGGAGGTAAGTGGGTCTAGGGTGCAATAGATGGCAGGGGTTTGGTGACACAGGAAATGGGTTTTGACAGTGGGGGTTTGGTGGCAACAGGTACAGTGATGGGTATAAGGTATCAGAGGAGTAGGTAGACAGAGGTATAGTGGTGGGAATAAGGATATGGGTTTCAGAGATGGGTTCGGGTTGAGTTTTTGGGTGTTTCTGGTTTACGGGTATGGGCCGAAGTATGGTGTTCGGGTAGCAGGCCTTGGATGGTTTCGGGTTTGCTAAACCATGGGGTTGCCGGGTTTTTGGGAGAATTGGGTATGGTGGACAGCAGGTTCGGGTTGGGGTGTCAACCGGGTTGGATTGGGGGGTGACGAAAATGGGTTGTTGGTAATGGTGGAATGAAAGTGTTGGTTGAGGTGTGGGTTGGTGGATGAGAGAGAGTGTTTAATGGAGTTTTGGTGATGGTGGTTAGATGGTATAGGTGGTGAGGTTGGGGTTGGTGGGTTTTAATGGAGGTAAGAGAGTGTGAATATGGTGTAGGGAAGAAGATGGGTTTGGTGTGTTTGGTTATGGAGGAGAGAGAATCGTGGGTGTTGGTTTGTGGAAGATGATGAATAGTAAGGTGGGGGGTTTTGTGTGTGTGTGTGTGGGTGTATGGAGTTCAGGGTGAGGTTGAGGGTTTAGTTTAGGTGTGTATGTGTGGTGTAGAGGTGTGTGTTAGTTTGGGATTTATTTAGTGTGTGTTCAATTTGTGACCCCATTAAAATAAAAAAAAAAAAAAATCTAATAAAATAAAAACAATAAAAATAAAAATAAAAATAAAAATAAAAATAAAAATAAAAATAAAAATAAAAATAAAAATAAAAATAAAAATAAAAATAAAAATAAAAACTAAACTAAACTAAAAATAAAAATAAAACTCTCTAAAAAAAACTATAAATAAATAAAAACAACACGACACACAATACAAACTTTAAAAACTAAACACGACTCAAATAAAAACTAATAAAATAAAACAAAATACAAAAATAATAATAAACTAACTAAAAACTAAAAACAAACAAAAATAAAGGAGAACAAACACTCGACGCACTAAAATAAAAATAAATAAATCCTCTAAAAATAAATAAAATCTATTAAAAATAAAACTCAAATAAAAAATAAAAACTACAAAAGAAATAAAAATAAAACTTAAAGTCCTGAAAATATAAAATCTAGCAAAACTAAAAATAAAGACTACAATTAAAAACTAATAAAAATCAAAATCAAAATAAAACTACACTAAGTAAAAAGAAATAGAAAAATATGCAAATAAATTCTAAAAATAAAAACGACTCAAACTAAAAATCTAAAAAAAAAAGCCAAATTAAAAAGGCATAGATTAAACACACACGGGTTTCGGGATAGGTTTAGGGACTGGTTTAGGCTCGAGTAAGGTTACGGGACAAGGTAATTAGCTCCATTCAACTGCAAATTGCCTCGAAATAATGCTTTTGACACCGCAACTGCAATCAAACCTGCATAATAGACAATTACGTACATAAAGCCCAAATTGTCGAGAATTAGCAACTAAAATGCGTCTATTCGGGGTATAAAATATACACTTTTGGGTGTTTATCACACCACTCCTAAATAGAGCGTTGCTAGTCCTCGAGCAATAAGATAGAGAGAGAGAAAGATAAGAAACCAAAAGTGTACCACATGTTGTCTGTGAAGGGAACATATGTTTATATGTGTTTTTAGCACATGAAATACTGAAAGTAAATCAGCCAAATTAAACTCTTAGATATGAATTGTTCTACTTAAAATGTGTTTCTAGCTAAGCGGAGTGCTGTTTTAAGAGGCCTGAATACCACGAGTTATGAAAAAAAGGAGCTCATTATAGGGGGTTTTGGGCATAAAAAATAGTTGAAGTTTTTTCTATTCTTCTTTTTCTGCAAAAACTGTATATTTAACCTCTCTCTCTCTCTCTCTCTCTCTCTCTCTATAAATATATATAAATATATATATATATATATATATATATATATATATATTTTATTTTTAACATTATCCTATTCTTTTGTGCGCGACATAGTTGACATTTATAACGGTTGATGAGACAGGCTAACCTGTGTTGAAGAGCTTGCTAGGGCTACTATGAAGAAATTAACTCAGGGAATGGCTGAGCACAATAAAGCAATGGCTACAGCTAAATCTGATGAAGCAAAGGCTAGCATTGTGAGTTTAATATAGTGTAGAGCTTGCACATTTTCTTGTTGATCTCTGTTCTTAGAAAGTTTGAAAAACTAATTCTCTAATCTGCAGAAAACCCAAAAGCAGAATGCTACTACTGGTTTGAGAACTTGCAATAACATTTTGGCGATGACACAGGTACGGAAATGAATTGAAATTTTTGTGAATTGTATTTTTGTGTGCATTTTCATCAGCTTATTTGCCTACAATTTATAATGCCTCAGCCGCTACATTCAAAATCGCCTTTGTTTATCGGGGATAAGAGAATCAATCTATCTTGGAAAGAAGCAGTTAAACCTTCGGCACCTTCAACTAATACTGCAGCTGGGTATGTTGATCAGTTCCTTCATTATTACCCTACTCATCTATTCTGGCAAGATTTAGAATAGTGAGTAGTGAGTTTTTGGGAACTTAAGAGTTTACCAATCAATTTGTCTAAAAATATTATGGATATTATAAGATTTACTCACGTAAGTTAAAATTTTCATTTAGTGGTGGGTTAAGTGCAGTGATATGGATACGGGCATGGAAAATGAAAAAAAGGAGGATATGATGCGGTGGGGACACAATGATAAATAAATATATTTTAATAAATTTATATATTATTCAAAAGAACAAGAAAAATGAACATGTTTGGATACAAATTTAAAAGAATTAATTTATATCTCAAAGCAAAACATGAAAGTGAACTTTCTGAGATACTTGCGTGGATAACCATTCGAGGGATAATTGATTTTGTAAAGAGGGTACATGAATTAATATTTCTTAAGAGAACTCAAAATACAACTTCTAAAATATGTAATAAGTGTGCCCTCCTTATGTTTGTCATTTTTTTTAATATTCCCAGCATGTCCGACATGCCACTAGTGTGTCTGTGTCGTGTTTGTGTCCTTGCCATGTCCGACACCGACACTTAACCTCTGGCATAAGTAGGGCCGTAAAATGAACCAAGCTACTCGAGCTCGGATCGTGTTCGTTCGGAAAAAAGCTCATTCGAGACTAGCTCGTAAAATAAATGAGCCAAGCTTGAACAGAAATTTAAGCTCGTTATCTTATTGAGCTCGGCTCGGATTCGGCTCGATCATCGATATCCATATTAAACTAGTGTAAAATAACCAAGCTACTCGAGCTCGGCTCGTATTCGCTTGCTTAGAAGCTCGTTCGAGCTTGGATCGTAGGATAAATGAACCGAGCTTGAACATATTTTTAGGCTCGTTTACATTTACAAATCAAGCTTGAGCAATCTTAAGCTCGGCTCGGCTCGGCTCATTTTCACCCCTAGGCATAAGTGTAGGGGGTTGGTTTTGGTCAAATTTGGCTGGTAGTCACCATTATACTAAAATTGAACTTCTTCGGCATTTTCAGTTTTTTGATTCTTGAGAACACACCATTACTAAAACCAAACTTCTCAGCATTCAGGGTGTGTTTGGGAACCCCAATTTCATAGTTTGGAATTGGAATTGAGAAAATTTCATTGAACTAAATTTTTATTAATTCAATTCCATGGCATGGAATTGGGGTTGTTCCATACATACCAACTTTACATACTTGGTATCTATATATGCATACCAAGTTTCCATGACATGATTTTATATATATATATATAGAGGCCGACTCTCATACATACCAAGTTTACATACTTGTTGGCGCAAACATATTTTAATAAAATATATATATATTTTTTGAGTTGAATATTTTTATGTGATATTTAAACATTTCAAGGGACCCATATAAAAAAAATCAATTCAAAATAACTTTTTTTGCTATTTTTAAAAAATTGGTCAAACTTTCACAGCTTTTAAAGTTGTGAAAGTTTGACCCTTTTTTTGAAAATAGCAAAAAAAGTTATTTTGAGCAGATTTTTTTTATGAGTCCATTGAAATGTTTAAATACAATATAAAAAAAATTCAACTAAAAAATAATTTTTACTATTTTAAAAAAATCGGTATGTAAACTTGGTATGTATGAGAGTCTCTCTCTCTCTCTCTCTCTCTCTCTATATATATATATATATATATATATATATATATATATATATATATATATATATATATATATATATGTATATTTTTTTTTTGTTTTTAAGTTTTCCATTTTCTTATTTTCAGCATTTTTCTTTTGGGTTTTGTTTGTATCCTTTTCGATATTTTTTGATTTTTGTTTCCCAAAATCAAAGTAAAACTTAAAATATTGTCAAACTAGGTAGTATAGAAATACAATTTAGCCCATCGCACAACTTAGAATTTCTACCACCAAATGATCCACATTTGTCTATGAGCATAAATATTATATGTTTACATTGCATTCCTGTCGAGTCTGGATTTATTGTTATTTTTTCCTTCTATTTATTATTTGTGCAGAGGTAAACGTGCAGCAAGTGCTTTTAATGGGTCGGGTAATGTAACAAAAAGAGGTCGTGGTGGGGGTGGTGGTATGCAAAACCAGCTTGTAAATAGGGCATTTGAAGGGATATCATATGGTGGAAGAAGGGGCAGAGGCAGGGGTTGGGGTAGACGCGGGAGGGGAAGGGGCTATCAGTAATATGTAACAAAATAAATTCAGAGTTTGGAAGGACTATGAGCCCAAACAAGCGTCACTGAATGTCTTCTTATATTCCACACCTGGAACAAATTTTGATCAGAGGAAGCAGTCGAGTCGTAGATTGTGGATTAACATTACTGCTGATCATATCTTATGGAGCCAAATTTCATTCGCTTGAAGAGTTGTAAGGATTTGCCTGCTCATTCTCATCTGACTTAGCCACTTAAAAAACTACTGTTTTTTTAAAATTTACTACGACTTTCTTTTGGTTTATTTATACAAAAATTTGTCAAGACATTCATTTCAAAATCTTAGCATTCTTGTTGTGTACCCGGGGACTCTGTTAAACTCCGGTTTAATTTATTTGGTAGACTTAATGTATCTTTGTGTTTTTTTTAACATCAAATCATAATACAAGCTTTAGTTCTGTCGAAACTTTTTAGGCGTATATCTGTTATTAATAAAACATGCCCTAGAAATGCAGGAACGTGTTCAAACAATAAATTTAAAATTAAAGCATTTTTTCTAGTCTTACCCCAAAGGTCTAATGTTTCATTAGCCTCCTGGTGACAAAAGGAAATCCAAAGTTTCTTGAATATGCTAATCAATGTCTTGCAATCCTCCACTACCAAATGATGATGCATGATGCTTGTTTCCCTCCTGCAGATTGTTTTGTAAGCTGTAAAAGAATCCGTTTCAACATGAAGCTCTTGAATGCTATAGATAAGAGCAAGTTTTAGTCTTCTTATATAGCCCAAATTTTAGCAGTGTTCTTAATCCTTTTCATATATATATATATATATATATATATATAAAATATAATGGAAAGTCTGGGTGGAAACACTTTTACAAGGAAGGTTGTGAAGAAGCAAGCCAATAGGCTAAATAGTTAAATCTCAGGGACAAAGTTAAATCTCAAGCCTATTAAGCCTATTGGAAGTTTAATAATAAGAAATTTCAAACTTGAACCAGCTCAAACTGGGTAGAGCTAAAGTAGAGAGGGTTTCTTAAGCCAATAGGGATGAAGAGTATGATGATCGTGCAAAGGTTAGTAAGGCTGATGTGTGTATAAAATAAAATGTTGCACGTGGGGAGACAGTAATTGAGAATGGACCAGAGAGAGGTCTTGAGGATTTCGAGAGTATTCCAATTACGGTGAGAGTCCAGAATAGGATGGGTTTTTATTAGACAGCCACAGTGGTACGTATGTTTTAAGGAGTTTATATCTTGTGTTATTGGTTGAAAGTGCCTTCTCTCGTTATGAATTTAGTGACTCCATGTTGAAGTCGAAACCTTATAGATCCATTTGTAGGAAAAAGCAATCCATTTTGAGAATCCCTCTTCTACCTTGGCTCTACCTAGGTTGAGCTGGTTCAAGTTAGGAAATGTCTTATTATTAAACTTCCAATATGATTTAACATCCCCAAGTACCAATCAACTAAAGCTATATGAGATCAATCCATTCGTAGGAAAAAGCAATATATTTGTAGGAAAAAAGCAATCCATTATGAGAAACCCTCTCTACTTTAGCTCTACCCAGTTTGAGCTGGTTCAAGTTTGAAATGTCTTATTATTAAACTTCCAATATGATATAACATCCCTAAGTAGCAATACAACTAAATTCATATGAGATAAATCCTTATGTCTTTAATACCCCATATTTTTGTATATTTGAGATTTAATTAATTCGGTAATTAAATGATTTTTATTTTAAATTACGCGAGAGAAGTAATTTAATTGAATTGAATAATAATTTGGCTATTAAATATTAATCGAGAGTAAGATAATGATTAAGGGCCTGTTTGGTTTGCAACTATAATTCTGTTTTCTGTGTTTAAATACAATTCTGATAAAAATCTTCGTTTGGCAACCTGTTTTTAAACACAGAATTTTATAATCAAGTTTTTCAGAAAACAGATTTTGGGTGTTTTATAACATCTGTTTTTTTTATTTTTCAACTCAAAATTATTCATTCTTAATATTTTAAAGCAATTATACCTTAATATATAATATACATACATAATACATTAATGTGTGTAATTCTTATAAATAAAAAATATATATGTACATATACACAAAATTACGTATGGAATAATATAAAGTTAAATAATATTATCAATAGATACATGATACTTATATATAGTTTTATACATATATTATTAATGTATGGAATAATATAAAATATACATATAGTACATATGTATTAAAAAATATTATCAATTCATGTATGTATATAATTTTATAGTGAATTATATATGCGACATCATTATAAATATATATATATATATATATATATATAGATAGATAGATAGAGAGAGAGAGAGAGAGAGAGAGTTAAACTCCCTAACATACCTCATTAAATATACCTAAAAATACATGATATTAAATGTACGTGTATATAATTTATGATGTATGTATGTATGTATATGTATACATTCATGTATCATGTATGTATGAAAGTTTTATATATATATATATATATATATATATATATATATATATATATATATATATAGAGAGAGAGAGAGAGAGAGAGAGAGAGAGAGGCTACTGTGCACACTAAGTTTGCACATTAAGTTTTTAAAGTAGTAAAAAAAATATTTTTGAGTGCTGGCGCACACCAATTTTTTTATGTGATATTTTAACATTTCAACGGACTCACATAAAAAAAAATAGCTCAAAAAAACTTTTTTTTGCTATTTTTAAAAAATCGGTCAAACTTTCGCAGTTTTTAAAGCGCTTAAAAGCATAGAAAGTTTGACCGATTTTTTAAAACTAGCAAAAAAAGTTTTTTTGAGTTGATTTTTTTTATATGGGTTCTTTGAAATGTTTAAATATCACACAAAAAAAATAAACTCAAAAATATTTTTTTTACTACTTTAAAAAGGTAATGTGCAAACTTAATGTGCACAGTAGCCTCTCTCTCTCTCTCTCTCTCTATATATATATATATATATATATATATATATAAACTCCACAACATACCTCATTAAATATACCTAAAAATACATGTTATTAAATGTACATGTATATAATTTATGATGTATGTATGTATGTATACATTCATGTATCATGTATGTATGAAAGTTTTATGTATGTTTATATGTACATACATATATATATATACACACACACACACACGCATATGTATGATATAAATATACATATTTGTCAATTTTATCAAATTTTCAAAAACTGTATTTAAAAACAACTTTACCAAACGCACACTAATAATTATAAACACAAAAAATTGAATTTTAAAACTGTATTTAAAAACAGTGTTTAAATCGAATTTTCTGAATAGAGAACCAAACACGCCCTAATATTGTGAATTATATATACTAAGTTAATAGTAAATGGTTAATGATTAGAAATTACGTTATAGCGAATGATATGGGCGTAATTGGAATCTATCTCAACCGGGAGTCAAGTGTAGACTAACTTGGGGTCGAGATGAGATATTTATTTAGAGTGGCTCAGATGATGATTGCGAAGTCACGAATGAGTCCGGAAGGGTCGAATTAGTCAAAATAGTATATCCGGGGATGTCGATTGAGTCACGGGTCGATTTTAAGCTAAATCGGGACCATACGAGGGTATTTTGATCATTTTCCATTATGGGGTTTAGAGACCCACGAATTTTAGAACTCTTAATCAGCTTATAAGGATTGAGACTAGGGTTTAGAGGTTAGAAAACACAGATAAGCCATTAGAGACCAATCTTGGAGCTTAAGGAAGTGTTCTTGAGAAATTCAAAGGAGTCTTGAAACAAACATTTGGGCAGGAAGATTGGAGGAGAAAAACAATCAACTTAACTTCTAATCCACGAAATCAGACTCTACAGTACTAAGGAAAATGTTTATTGCAATCAATATGAAGTTATAATACCCATGTGACTAGGGTTTCAATTATATTGATTAATTTGATGATTTTTGGAAGAAAAGATTGATTTAAATGCATGTTTGGGTAAGAATTGCATGTAGAAAGATTTGATATCTGCAAAGGATAATAAAGTAGAGATTTTGTATGATTATCCACGAATTAAATCTGGGTTTTGATGAATAATAGAGGAAGAACATGAAAACCTAGGGTTCTAGAGGATTAGATGTTTAAATCCGTTCTTGAAGGTTATTCGTAATGTTTTGATGCAAAAATTACGTTAGAAAATGTTTTTATACATGTGAGAAGGTTTTGGGACAATTGGTTTGGAGTTTGGTGGAGAAACATGGAAGTTATAGGTGTATATTAATGGTGAAAAATGCATCCGCGAAACGAAGAAGACGAAGTTCAGAGTGGCGAACCGGTTCGGTTCCCAGAAAATGTAAAATCTCCCTTTTTTCCTAGAACTCCTAAATTGTTGTCGAAAAAACTTTTGGGAGATTGTTAGAATATAATGAGGGATCTATTATATTGCAGTAGGCTATGATAGGGTTATGAGAGTTTAGTCGTATCGAGAGAATTAAGACGACGATTAAACGACAAAGTAATTAATTCGCAAGAATGAGAATGTAATACGTGAAAACATAAGTGAGCTTATGACATGAACTAGTAGGGTAAGGAAGACTTAGCTATTGAAATCATAAAGAGGTAACTAGGACCCTTAGAGTAGAGATTAATACTCAATTAAATACGATAGTGAGAAAAGTCGTCACTTGATCGTAAGGTGAGTATTCGAGTGTTGCATACTATGTACGAATGATGATAATTAGGTTGTGTGAATACCTCCTAAATATATATATATATATATATATATATATATATATATATATATATATAGGTTGTCTATGTACCTATATGATTGATGTTGTGAGTTAGCATACCTACGCTGCTTACTATCACCAGAGGTTTTCCTGTAGTGGGCGATCCCACCTTGACGATTCCAGAGAGGTCTGGATTGGTGCCCCAGAACATAGAACTTAACGTGGCCCGCTATGTGACGTGTATTAGTGAGACCGCCGTGTCATTTGGGTACGTTAGGTATGTGTGTAGCCCAAAGGCTTAGAACTATGTTCGCCTCCACCATTTGATATTTGATTTTGGGGTTCGAGGAGACATGTTGAACTAATAGTCCCCATTTAGTACGAGAGTTACTTGGACTGATAGCAGAGTATGCCTATTATTTCACGGTGGTCCTATTGAGAGACCCCATATATATATATATATACGATCGTGATTATTTTACTTATATGTGACAATAGACTGATAGATGATGTATATCTAAAGAATGAATTAAGTAGTGAAACTTAATTAATTGAATAAATGAGAAGATAAATGAAATGTTAATTTCAACTCTTAACAGACGAGAAATGTTAATTTGATTAGCGTACTGTATGGGCGGTACATGGACTTAGAGATCTGAATAGTCCATATAGTTACTTATGTCTAGTTAACTTGGGTAGTATAGCTAGGTAGGCTAAGTAGAGAACGCTAGGCGTGCAAAATAGTTGAGGGGTGAGGAAACTCAAGAAAGCGTACGTAAACCAAACATGTGTAATCAATAACCGAACTTTGAACTGTGATAGACTCTTGCTAAATATTTTCAAAATGTTTTGAGTACTAACTCTTGCTATAAAAATATTTTCAAAACCTTTTAGGTGTCTAGCTACAGGGACGCCAGACTTGATATTCTGTTCTGGGGACACGCAACTGCAGCACATGTGGATGCTTGCAGGAATTTTGATTAGACGCTTCATTTCCTCATTTCCTAGTGTAGGATCTATTGGGAGGATTTCAGTATTACAGTTTTCATTTGGGAATGTTGCCCCATTCATATTTTATTCGGTTGTTATTATGTTGGATTTATTTAGTTTGGATTTTAGCCGGTGGTTTATTCGGCAAGACTTTATTTATCTATATCTTGTGATGGATTAGACTTTTTATTGGTGTATGGTTTTAATTTGGTTTTTCGCATATTTTGATCTGTTTAATGAAAGATAAAATTTGGCACCGGTTTAATTAATTAATAGGTGGTTATTAATTAATTTGGTTTTCGAAAGTGATGCTAAGAATGAACCAATTTGAAAATCCTGATTTAATTTAATAAAAGACTGATCACCCGGTATTTAATTAGGCGGGGTGTCACAATGTCTATTATAATTAATTTGTTTTGAACTGATCATAACTCGACAGAGAAATAAAGCAAAAGACAATTGATCATCCAGGGAGGTGATTAAGCCTCTGGTAAGATAGGAACAAAGCCATAGGTTCAAAAGAGGAAATCTAAAATATATAATATCAACCATGACATCAACTATAAAATGATGACATAAACTATAAAATGACCTGATTCTCAGAACGGAGGAACAAAGCCAAATACAACATCTATCTTAAAGCTATGGAAGACTTTCTACACAAAGTCTAAAGACCAAGCATGCCACCAAGGGATATAGGAACAAGGAAATTAAATATGGAAGCTCAAAGCCGAAAAACTTGAAAGCTCTCCATAAAGAACACGAGCAAAGCATATAACCATCTCCATACAAACTCGAGTCAAAGATACAAGGACTTGAGTATATTGAAGATTGAAACAATTATGTATAGTTCTAAGTTTCCTTTCAATGCCTTCTGATTTAATAATTGACCGCAACACATATTACGCACAATTACATAAAAAGACTCACCAAAATATTTTTTATGACCATAATATCAAAAAGTGTGTTTTTAATATGACATTTTTTAATCATATTATGTGGATTATTATTTTGAAAAACCAAAGCCCCTTGAAAAAGCCCAAAACTGTGGGGATATAAAGTTCAACATGAATTAAGCGTCTAATTTTAGAACTAGGCATCTAAAAACTTACAATCGTTTTAATTTTTAAGCTTAAAGCTTTAGGTGCCTAAAGAAACATTAGTTGTTTAATTCCAAAAGTAGCCCTACACCAAAACACTAAAAATGTCACACTTTTCACAGTCCTAAATCGTGACAACAAAACACGCGTGCATTGTCACGGTCAATAACCGTGAAAAAGCTGAGACAAGTCACAAACCGTGTCACGTTCCCACTAAAACCCAATTTTGACCCAAAATATTTCACTTTCCTTTCTCTCCTAGTTAAAAAATCTACTGTATTCGTTCACTATTTACATACATACATATATATATATATATGTCGTACCCAGTGCACAAGATCCCACTTAACTACAAAGTCTGGGAGAGGTGGATGTCGGCTGATCTTACCTCTCTCTCTCTCTCTCTCTCTCTCTCTCTCTCTCTCTCCATATATATACATATGGAGAGGCTGATCCCATTTCTCGAATTCGAGACCAATCGTAGCGTGAGCGAGGGCACTTACTATCGTACAAAGGTATGACCTCTGATTTACATATATAAATGGTGTGTGTGTGTGTGTGTATATATATATATATATGTATGTATATATATATATATATATATATATATATATATATAGAGAGAGAGAGAGAGAGAGAGAGAGAGAGAGAGAGAGAGAGAGAGAGAGACTCCCATATATACCAAGTAAACATACCGCTGGAGCAAACTATTTTTTTTAAATATTAAAAAATATTTTTGAGTTGAGTTTTTTTTGTATGGTATTTAAATATTTCAAGGGATCCATATAAAAAATCAATTAAAAATAACTTTTTTTGTTATTTTAAAAAAATCGGTTAAACTTTCGTAGCTTATAAAAGCTGAGAAAGTTTGATCGATTTTATTAAAATAGCAAAAAAAATATTTTGAGTTGATTTTTTTTATGTGAGTTCTCTAAAATGTTTAAATTTTATATAAAAAAACTAAGCCAAAACATAGTTAGTTTACTATTTAAAGAAAATGTATATATATACGGAGAGTGACTCTTGTACATACTAAGTATACATACTTGCTCGTACAAACTTATTTTTTTAAATACTAAAAAAAATATGTTCGAATTGAATTTTTTATGTGGTATTTAAACATTTCAAGGGACTCATACAAAAAATCACCTCAAAATAATTATTTTTTCTATTTAATTTTTAAAGTGATTTAAAAGATATGAAAGTTTGATCGATTTTTTTTAACATAGAAAAAGACGTTATTCTGAGCGTTTTTTTTTTATTTAGGGACCATTGAAATGTTTAAATATCACAAAAAAAACTCAATTCAAAAATAATTTTTTTCTATTTTAAAAAAATCGGTATTTATACTTGGTATGTAACGGAGCCTATTTGTGTACACACACACACACACACACACACACACACACACACATATATATATATATATATATATATACACACACACACACACACACACACACACACACACACACACACACACATTTTTTACCACTGTTTTTAGGTTTTATTAACTCAACTCAACTCAACGCAACTCAACAAAACATTTTTTTCAATTATTTGGGGTCGGCTATATGAATCCTATATTTCCATTTCATTCTATTTAATGTAATATGTTCGGTTAAACCACATATATCATGTTGATTTTTATAATATCCCACAAAGTCAATTTAGACTTAATTTTACCTTTTGCATTACCATCAATACTAACTGAAATACTCTCCCTTACGAGTGCATCCATTGGTTTACGCTTGACGTGTCCAAACCATCTAAGTTGATTTTCTCTTGGTTTATTTTCTACATGAGCTACTTTTAACGTTTCACGAATTCATTCATTTTTAATTTTTTCCTTTCGAGTTTTACTACAAATCCATTTTAGCATTCGCATCTCCATCACGATCATTTTCTGCATATTTTATTTTTTGATTACCCAATACTCTGTCCCATATAACATAACATGCCTAATGGGTATTCTATACAATTTTTCTTTTAACTTCAAAGGAATACGCCTATCACACAATATTTCGTTAGCACTTCTCCACTTAACTTAGCCCCCTTTAATCCTATAAGTAACATCATCAATAATATTTCCATCTTTTTGGATAATTGAACCTAAATAACGACAATGATCATTTTTAGGTATCTCTCGACCCTCCAATTTCAGCACATCTCCGTTTGTCCTCTTATTACTACTCAAATTGCACTCCATATATTCTGTTATAGTCCTGCTTATATTAAATTCTCTTGTTTCTAGAGTTTCTCTCCACAATTTCAAACTAACATTAATTCCCATCTCAATCTCATCCACTAAAACAATATCATTAGCAAATAGTATAAACCATGGCACCTCATCTAGTAGTTGTCCAGTCATCTCATCCATAACAAGATCAAAGAGATAAGGACTTAGTGCTAAACCTTGGCGCAAACCTACAGTAATGAAAAATTCATTACTTTGTCCAACTGATGCTCTTACTGTAACAACCCCCATTTTCTCACGTAAAGGCTGGCCAGGCACGATACGCTGAAGATGGGGTACTCTATCAATTAATACCATTCTCAGCACAACGTAATATAAATATTGTTATTTTAAAAAGACCAATACTTTAAACTTTATGAACATCTCATCAACAATAATGAACTCAAACCAACACCAACTAAATAATAAATTTAACAACAAGTAAATATCACAACTCAGCATAATGTAAATAAATAAATAAATCTTGGGTTTATGCCCTTACAATGTTTCCCAAATAAAATAACTAGACTCTGGCAGAAAAGCACCTAGGCTAGAGTAAATAATTTACAAAGCTGTTAAGCACCGAGATATTGCAAGGCTGGAAGAGTAATAATCCTACTATCCTTGCCTAGAAATAACCTAGGGGGAAAACATTTATAATTTGGATCAGAGCCCGAGGTGTGGAAGAATTAACTTATTTAATTTATGATAAAATAATACAGTCAATGCATAATAACTATTACCCCTTCGTCACTCACATGCATATAACACCCCTCATCTAAGTGTGACATGTCTTGCATCCCAAAGGTCCCCAAATAATAACCACGACTACGTGTCAAATTAATAAAACGGTTAAAGGATTTAAATGTACCGACTACATTTAATTATCAATTTCCATAATTTCCCAGTCTCATAATTTTCACATAAGAAGCATAAACATCTATTATGCAATAAAGGATCCCAATTTTAATTTATGTCCACATTCTTAGACATTTAAATTTATCTCATATAAAGCTCAAGTAATTATATATATATATATATATATATATATATATATATATATATGACACACAAGGATATCTACCGTTGGTGTCTGATTTGTGTTTTATCGGAAATTTTGGATGAATCTCTTATCCTAAGCGAACATCACAAAATACACACAAGTTGGGGGCGGTCCCTATGCAGGACACCTGTTCACGGTCCATACCCAACGTTGATATAGGAATGGTCAACGCCAACACCTACCTCTCATGGGTGGAGCCTCCACGTAGTACCTATAGGGCTAACACATCATCAAGCCCACCTGTGACGACGTGTTGTACGCGTCCCAAACGTGCGAACCCTCGAGCTGATAGGATGACCTGCTGGTATGTCCACACAAATACCTAATAGTACATATTATCATCCCATATAACATGTAAAGGTAATTACTCCATAATTGCCATAAAAATTCAACCAAAGTCCACAACATGTTTCCATTTATTAATAATTTACCATCTAATAAATTACTAATTCCATTACATAAAAAATTATTTAACCAACTAGTTAATTAAAATTTTTCTTATTTAATGTGGGCATATCAGTATTTTTTTAATAAATTCCTTATTTTCCCGAACCCTGTTCCACTCACTCGCTTGGACTCATAAAAATTCTCACCACCAAAATCCCAGGCCCAATACCCTTGTAAATGTTAATATTCCTCAATACCCCCATAATTACAATAAGAGTTCAACTAAATTCCACAATATTTCGTTAATTAATAATCTATCATCATATTATTAATCTTATCCCGTAAAAGAATTACTAAACCACTAATTATTATTAATTGAATATGACATAACATTACTGTTAAAATTTCTTCTTTTTTAATTCAATTTAGACAAGCTAATTCCTACCAGCAGTTTAAACCCATTATTGTAGGTCGAATTCCAATCCCAAGCTCCAAGCGTAAAAGGTGTAAAAAGCCAAAAATTGCAGCCCGTCGCTTGAACGATTGGGGCTTTGTTCGCGGGATTTAGCATGTCGCTCGAATGACACGCCACATCGTTTGAGTGACGTTTCGTCTCCTTCCCTCCGCCTTTTTTTCCTTCACAATTCTTTCCTAGATCAATTTTAATGCAGAAGCAATGTACACGAAACCCAGAAAATACATTTATTCAGTTGTCTACATCCACAACTAAAATTACCCAAAATTTATGTCTATTTAAGACCTAAATGAGTTGGATGTTTTCCTAACTTATATCCATTATGTTCTTTGCAGTAATGGATTATTCATCATGAAAGCTACATCAATTCCAGTCCTTAATTTACCAAAAATATCCTCTATATTGGTTATTCAATTATCCTCAACTAACTATTGAAAATTTAAAGTAATCTAACATCAATGTACAAATTTCGATACCTAATTTCTGGGACAATTTCTACATAAAGATTAGTCCTCTACATGTATTGTTCATCATCCAAGCAAACACATTAAGCCCTAAATTCCAGAAATCTAAAGGGGATAAATATATGCATTGAGAAATAAATTGAAAACACCAATTAAGCAAGAGAATTCTTGCCTTAAAATTTGTAGAAAAATTTCTCTTGAAGCTCCCTTGATTTTCCCCTTTGTTCTTCCTCTTTTCTTCCCTTTTTGGTATTTCTCCTTTTCTCTCCCGTAGCTGCTAATCTAGGTTTTCTCTAACGATAGTGAGGGAGAGGTTTACCCCCACTTAAAACACTTAATTATTGGCTAATCCCGAGTTGGGCCTATAATTGAACTTTTGGCCCCCCAAATAGACCCCAATCCATAACCCAACTAGTCCACAAGCTCTCCAACTCATATACCCATGACCTGAGACCAATTCCAAATATTTAAAATACTAAACTGAGTCTCTAACGCTTCCCAAAATGCATCTCAATTATTTTTATTTCACTTAGCGCTTTTATTATGTTAAAACGACGTGCGCCCAAATGTTTTTATGTGTGATTTATTTTTCACTAGTAATCCCATTATGTTCAATTGAGTTTTATATTTATAAAATAATGAATAAATGTTTATTTAAATTAAGACTTTTATTCGCTTAAATTTTAAATCCTCAGAATTAAATTTATTCTCAAAATAAATCCAAAATTATTAAATTCCTTTATGTCGTAATATTTTATTATAAAAATTACGGGGTATTACATTCTCCTCCCCTTATAACAGAATTCCGTCCTCGGAATTCGCTAAAGCCCAACCTTATGTTTTTATCCGTGTTATTAACCCAAGTTTTACGCTCAATTTTTCCATACTCATATCCCATGAGATAAAAGAAAATGCTCACCCATGCCTATCCTAACATCACTAGGGTGTTCATATATTCCACATTATATGTACACACACATAACATTAACAAAGATGGATGTCACATATACATCTAATTTGTACCATTCATACCAAGCATATCCATACACCAATTATACCACCATATATGTACATGAGAAAAAAATAATGATCTTAGTATCTGACTTCCTTCAACTCCCGAATTTTGCTAATTTCGTGCGTGGGACGTCTCGCAAACAAAATCCAAACAAGGAACCCTCCCACTACACTACTACGCATCTCTGTCGGTCATTGAGATCTATTGGTCTAGGACCTAAGTCTATAAATATTTTTAAATCAATATATATGGCTTCACAAATCTACTCATTCCCATAAAGGGTATCATTGTCCATTTCCAATGACATCATCATTATAATAATATTATTTATGATTGTACACCTCATCGTGTAATCGGGACTACCACTATTCCTAACACTCCCAAAGGAACCAAATACTTTTAAAATACGAATTCCTTTCACTTTGCATACTCTTAACACAAATAGGAAGGTTTCATCGCTGGATAATTATCTTACTATGATATATCTTAACAATTTTGCCTAAAATAATCATAAGCTTCCCCGCAGGTATTTCTATACATCTACTAACCAACCCAAGATTGCCCCTTCTCACCTACGGTGAACCAACGTAAAAACACTATCCCAAGTACGAAGTCTAACTTCTCCAAAGTACTAACAAAACTCAAGTGAACACTAAGTTCCAATATCAAACAAAACATATCCTACATACACAAAAATAAGGAAAAATACATCCTTTACCATCGATGCTATCACCAGTCTCTTTTTCCCAAATAATTTTATCTATAATTCGATGCCCATCTGTCACGACCCCGACCCAAAATAGTAGGGAACGAGTGTCTTGACATGCCACCAAGGCATTCAATATTCTAGCCTTAAAATTTTCTCTTAAAATAAGTGCAACGGAATACATTCACATGGTTATGAGTTGTAACTAGCTGAAAGGGTAACACATCATCAGAGCTTCTAAAACATAACTTTTTATTCTCATATATAAACAAATTCTATTATAAGTCGTAGTAAAAACACTTAAAGAGAAATATATCCTCAAACATCTCTTTCTATACTAGCATCTAGCCACACAACAAATCTCAAAATATAATCTTCAATTCAATCTTCACATATCGATCCTCATCTCTAACTATAACCTGAAAAAGGGTTATTTATACAACATCAGCTAAAAGCTAAATGAGATTTAATCTCCCGACATTCCAGAGTTTTTCAGAAAATTGATACCTATTCAATTTAGAACAGAAGGTATATACATAGAGATAGGAATTTCCAATAATATATATAAAGTAAATGATAATATATATATTCAGAATAAACAGTTCAGAACAGAGCAGATAAAACAATTGAGTATATGTCAATTATTCAGTTTTAGTGGCCATGTACGCTCTAATACCCAAACAGATAGTGTTACCAAATGTTTCCACCCGGTAACATCACAGACAAAAAATCATGATCTCTAGAACAACGCCTTATTTAGGGCACACCAGCGAGAAACCAACTGGGAGGGTACCACCCAAATATTTCCACCCGGTAGTCAAGGCCAACATAGTAAAAGAGTTTCCATAGGCCGAATCAATAATTTCAGAATTCAAATCAGATGTATATATATCGAGAGATATACACATATAACAAACGACAGAATCATCGGTATCAGATGTATTTTGAGGATAAAACATTTCACAAAATAGTTATAGTTTGCATAATATCATATAATCAAAATACACAAGGAATGTCATAGAGTACTCACCTAAAATGGAGGCTCGAAAATACAGATATTGAGTCCTGGATCACACGTTAATCTAATAAATACAATAAAGGTTTAATTACGTATTCTAAATAAAGTCCAATTCTAAATATTGTGTTTTAATCCTAAAATAACTTGTTGTAAAAGGTTACTAACCATTTTCTCAATTTTTAATATTCATTCATCATATTTAAAGAATTCAATTCATAGTTCTTCCTAATCAGTCGATTCCCAGTAGAGATGGAGGGTCACAGGGGCACCACTTAAATACCATCTCATCCAGACATAACATTTCCGAATTTATTCCCAGTAGAGATGGAGGGTCACAGGGGCACCACTTAAATACCATCTCAACTAGACAGAATTTCACCAGGACTGACTTTGGAATTACTTAAATGAGATTCCATAATAACGAGCAATTACTTATAAAAAGCGTATATATAGTTTCAAACAAGTTGACATATTTTGAAAATAAAATCAATTTAGATTGTTTCCAAATTTTAAGTTTTGATTAGTGAAGTCTTTAGTGTATTTTACCAGCATAACTACTAAGTGAAGATATAAAATACGAAATTAAACTATAAAAATGTATTACAACATTTAAATAAAATCATACCTACTAAACAAATTCTTTCTTCAAAATTATAGAACTCCCTCTTAAGATATCTCCCAAGCTTTCTATCACACTTTATTACTATAATTCTCAAGGAATTGGTATGAGTTTCAAATGAACCCTAAGGCCCTATTTGTAATTTTCCAGAGATATCACGGCATTGACACGTGTCTAGCTGACCAACCTTTTACAACGGTGAGTCAGCGTTGACGTGTCGCATAACAGAGGGGTCTTGCAGTCTTATTTCATCGAACTGTGACACGTGTTTGAGCTTTCTCTCTAAAGGCAACACGTGTAAGGTGGAGGTGACCAGCACGTGGTGGAAAGGTGATAAGGGTATAAGGGTCATTTTAGTAATTTCACACTATATATTTTCAATATTTCTTAGAGGTCCTTAAAAATATTTTATTTATAAAATGGCCCTTTTTATATTTTATTTTAGTCCCTAAAGTTTCAAAAAATTATATTTTCTACCCCAAAACTTATTATTTACCTTAAGATATGTCATAAGTCTTCGATTTGATCCAATTTATAGTTGATTCTTCATATTTAAAAATGGAATTCGTTATATTAAGAACCCAAAATACCACATATGTAATAATATAACAGTTATAAGATAATAAGTAACACAAAATTTGTAAAAACAAACTATATGAGCATATAAAAGTTGGGTCATTACACCATCTCGTTATGGGTCCTAGTTTACACGAGCTAACCTCTACTGGTGCATTCTTGTACATTACCAGTTCCCTAAATTCTCTAAACGTCTTTCATAAAATTACTAGACACTAAATTTTTCGAACTCCTTGAAATTCTAGAAAGTGACCCACACTAAGGTCTCTATGGCTCTCTCCCAAACTGACCCCTTTCCCGAACGGGAAATAATGACTAGCAAAGAATACAATGATTCCTAATCATAGGGTTCTACATCAAAGGACGCAACGCAGAACGTAATGATCTCAAACACAGATCCTAAGGACACTAGAACCGTGCTCTGATACCAACTTTTACAACCCCCATTTTCTCACGTAAAGGCTGACTAGGCATGCTACGCCGAAGATGGGGCTTGTCGATCAATTAATTCCATTCTCAGCACAACATAATATAAATATTGTTATTTAAAAAAGGTCGATACTTTAAACTTTACGAATATCTCATTGACAATAATGAACTCAAACCAACACCAACTAACTAATAAATTTAACAATAAGTAAATATCACAAATTATCATAATGTAAATAAATAAATGAGTCTTGAGCTTATTCCCTTACAATGTTCCCCAAATAAAATAACTAGTCTCTTGCAAAAAAGCACCTAGGCTAGAGTAAATAATCTGGAAATCTGTTAAGCACTGAGGGATCGCAAGGCTAGTACAACAACAGTCCTGCTATCCCTGTCTAGAAATAACTTGAGGGGAAAAACATTTATAATTTGGGTCAGAGCCCGAGTTGTGCAAGTATTAACTTATTTAATTTATGATGCAATAATACAGTCAATGCACAATAACTATTCCCCATTCGTCACTCACATGCATATAACACCTCACCCTTCATCTAAGTGCGACATGTTGAAAAAACGTTACTAATGCCGTTTAATACAAAGATTAAACTGTATAAGCAACTTCGAGATGTTTGTTGAAGAAACCCTTTTCTTTTGAAAATAAAAATGATAAACAACAAGATGTGTTTACAAAAGCTTATGTACTAGAATAACCAAGACTTTGTAATCAGTATTAAAACTAAGATAGTTTCAAAATATCAGCACACTATAGAATGAGACGAGGAGATGAAGATAATCAGAACACACTATTTTTAACGTGGTAAAACCTCTCCAAATAGAGGAAACATCCACGGTGACTTCTAAGTCACGAAAGTAAAAATCCACTAAAAACAAATAACAGTTACAAACAATACTACATACATGCACACAACTCAGCCTATTCTAAGTTTAGGAATATACCCCACTTGGTGTCCTTCTAACTTCTTGTAGATCTGATTGTTGATGATGTTCTTCCAGTTTGATAACTTCCACTTTGCTTTAGCTTTCTTTTCGTCGACTCAATAATCTTTGATCTTATACCCAACACTTTCAGTGTGGTAGTGTGTCAAGTGTTTGTGATGTGATTTCTATCCACATGCATGAACTCACACACACTTAGTTTGTACAGACAGTCCAAGAAAATTACATATAAAGACTATATGCTGTGATTTTCTTTTCTTTCTTTCTTACAAAACTTGAAACCTTTTGACCTTTTAATCTATCCCAGATTCCACGGATATCTTGCTTCAAAATCAGTCAAGATCTTAATCAATCTCAGTTTTGAAAAGATTTTCGAGATTGAAAACCTCCAAGTGAGAATCTAACTAGGTCAAGGTTTAGTTTCACAAGAATAAGAAACATAAAACATTTACAGATCTAAATCAACAAATATTTTCTTAAAACGAGAAACAAATATGCAGATCTAGTGATATATAACATGCAATAGTGTAGATCTAAGATTTCTATGAAAAAGAAATACAGATCTCACCAAAATGTCTAAGTTGGTAACAAGATCATAGATCAAGAGGTTACAACTACAAACGATCAAACCAGTAACACCAATCTCTCTCAAACACTCAAGGTTGTGTTTGGGGTTTTGAATATACGAAGGTTTGAAGATGGTTTGAAGTTGTTTTAGTGTTAGGGTTAGGGTTTCTAACTCAGTTTCCCTTTCTCTCTCTTCTGTCTTTTCTTTTCTCTCTTCTCTCTCACTTCTCTCTTCTCTCTTTTTTTCTCTCAATTTGGATGACTGCCAAAAGTCTTAAAATGCTGAGAATGAGAGGGTTTATATAGGAGCCAAGGAAGGTTCTGGATCGCTGATAGCAATCAACGGTTGAGATTCAGTCTTCCTTATATTGACTTTGATCCAAGGGTGGTAAAATAGCGGTGGTTAAAACGAAGGTGATTGGTCTACAGTGATAACACATGGATAGGCTTTAAACACATGCAGGCCATAGATAACGTTTGATCTAACGATCCACAATACACCAGGCAGTTCTCTCACAAAACAAACACAAATGAGATAACAAGAGCATGACAAGTGTTGGCATTTCATTGGCTGGCAAACGCGCGTCCAAAGTAATTACTTGCAACACCCTAAAGTCTCTGGCGCATTGGTATTCTACCCAATCAAACATTCTAATGAAAAACTAATTTTTCATAATAGCATTTTAACCCCACAAAGTTTATAAACACACTTTTATTAAAGAAAACATTATTTTAAAAATGTTTAAAGATTCCCAAAAAATTATTAAAACAACATTTTAAGGGGAATTTAACACACAATCAATATGAGCAATATATACACATGTATGCACTTCTAATGTGTGTAGTGTGATTCAATTTATACCTTGTTTGGATCATTGAAGAGGATTAGAGAGTGAATAAGTCTGAGGTTCTTTGGATTCTAGGTTAGACAACAAATTTTGTCACTATTTCCAAATTAGATGAACACTTATACAATATAGACTTAAGTAAGTCAAAGGTATAAGGTGCTTCACATGTCTCGCATCCCAAAGGTCCCCAAATAATAACTATGACTATGTGTCAAATTAATAAAATGGTTAAAGGATTTAAGTGTACCGACTACATTTAATTATTAATTTCCATGATTTTCTAGTCTCATAATTTTCACATAAGAAGCATAAACATCTATTATGCAATAAAGGATCACAATTTTAATTTATGTCCACATTCTTAGATATTTAAATTTATCTCATATAAAGCTCGGGTAATTATATATATATGTCCTTATATATATATTACACATAAGGGCATCTACCGTTGGTGTCTGATTCGTGCTCTATCGGAAAGTACGGAGGAATCCCTTATCCTAATCGGACATCACAAAACACACACAAGTTTGGGACGATCCCTATGCAGGATACCTGTACACGGCCCATACCCAGTGGTGATACATGAACGATCAGTGCCAACACCTACCTCTCGTGGGTGAAGCCTCCTCATAGTACCTTAATGGCCTACACATCGTCAAGCCCACCTGTGACGACGTGTGGTACATGGTCCGAACGCGCGAACACCCGAGCCGATAAGATGGTTCACTGGTATGTCCACACAAACACATAATAGTACATATTATTTTCCCAAATAATATGTAAAGGTAATTACTCCATAATTACCATAAAAATCCAACCAAAGTCCACAACATCTTTCCATTTATTAATAATTTACAATATAATAAATTATTAATTCCATTCTATAAAAATTTATTTAACCAGCTAGTTAATTGAAATTTTCCTTATTTAATGTGGGCACATTAGTAATTTTTAATAAATTCCTTATCTTCCCGAACCCTGTTCCACTCACTCGCTTGGACTCATAAAAATTCTCACCACCAAAATCCCAGGCCCAATACCCTTGTAAATGTTAATATTACTCAATACACCCATAATTACAATAAGAGTCCAACTAAATTTCACAATATTTCATTAATTAATAATTTATCATCATATAAATTATTAATCTTATCCTGTAAAAGAATTACTTAACCACTAATTATTTGTAATTATTATTAATTGAATATGCCATAACATTACTGTTAGAATTTCTTCTTTTAAATTCAATTTAGATAAGCCTACGCCTATCAGTTGTTTGAACCCATTACCGTAGGTCGAATTCCAATCCCAGGATCTATTCCCAGGCTCCAAGTGTAAAAGGAACAAAAATCCAAAAATTGCAGCCTGTCGCTCCAACGGCTGGGCTTCGTTCGCGCGACTTAGCATGTCGCTCGAACGACATGCCACGTCGTTTGAGCGACGTTTCGTCTCCTTCCCTCCGCCTCTTTTTCCTTCTCAAATCTTTCCCAGATCAATTTTACTGCAGAAGCAATGTATACGAAACCCAGAAAATACATTTATGCGGTAGTCTACATCCACAACCAAAATTACCCAAAATTTGTGTATATTTAAGACCTAAACGAATTGGATGTTTTCCTAACTTATATCCATTATTTACTTTGCAATAATGACTTATTCATCATGAAAGCTACATCAAATTCAGTCCTTAATTTACAAAAAATATCCTCTACATTGGTTATTCAATTTCCCTCAAATTACTTTCGAAAACTTAAGGAAATCTAAATCAATATACAGATTTCGATACCTAATTTATGGGACAATTTCTACATAAAGATTAGTCCTCTACATGTATTTTTCATCATCCAATTAAACACATTAAGCCCTAAATTCCAGAAATCTAAAGGGGATAAATATGATGCATTGAGAAATAAATTGGAAAGACAAATTAAGCAAGAGAATTCTTGCCTTAAATCTGGAGAAGAATTTCTCTTGAAGCTCCGTTGATTTTCACCTTTGTTCTTCCTCTTTTCTTCCCTTTTTGGTATTTCTCCTTTTCTCTCCTGTAGCTGCCGATCTAGATTTTCTCTAATGATAGTGTGGGAGTGGTTTACCCCCACTTAAATATTTAATTAGTGGCTAATCCGAGTTGGGCCTAAAACTCAACTTTTGGACTCCTAAATGGACGTGAAACTATAACCGAACTAGCCCCAAAGCTTCCCAACTCATATATCTATGGTTTGAGACCAATTTTAAATCTAAACCGTGTCTCTAACGCTTCCCAAAGCGCGTGTCAATTATTTTTATTTCACTTAGCCCTTTTATTATGTTAAAACGACACGCAACGAAAAATTTATTTATGTGTGATTTACTTTTCACTAGTAAGCCCATTATGTCTAATTGAGTTTTATATTTATAAAATAATGAATAAATGTTTATTTAAATTAAGACTTTTACTCACTTAAATTTTAAATCCTCCCAATTAAGTTTATTCTCAAAATAAATCCAAAATCATTAAATTCATTTATGGCGTAATATTTTATTCTAAAAATTACGGAGTTTTACACTTACTATAGTCATGAACCTATCATACATATCTTTAATCACATCAATCTATCTACGAATCACTTTTTTACTTTTTATTTTTAATTTTTTTTATGTAGTAACCACAATATTATCTCTTGAAATCCTATCACACGCATTTTCCAAATCTATAAAAGTCATATGATTGCCATTCTTTTTCTCCCTATACATGTGCATTAATATCCTCAATAATTAAATTTCTTCCATTGTTGACCTCCCAGGCATAAACTCAAATTGATTCTTAGATACTGTTATTTTTAATCTCAATCTATATTCAATCATTCTCTCCCAAAATTTCATCGCATGACTCATTAACTTAATACCACGATAGTTTGAACAACTTTGTATGTCCTCTTTATTTTTTTAAATTGGTACTAAAACATTCTTTCTCCATTCATCAGACATCCTATTAGTCAGTAAAATTATATTAAATAATTTTATAAGTCAAGATACTCCTACCTCCCCTAAGCACTTTCGAACCTCAATAGGGAAACTATTTGATCCTAAAGCCCGCACTATTTCCATCAATTTTAGAGCGATGCTAATTTCTATTGTCCTAATTCTGTGAAAAAATATATTTTCTCGAATCTCCTAAGTTCATATATATCTAATCTACTCCCATTATTTTCATTCAATAACCTCTCAAAGTAATTTTATTATCTTTCCATAATCTCATCATCATTGACTAGGACTCTCGAAAATCACTTTTAATACACTTAGCATTATTGATAATATTTTATTTTTCTGTCTCTAAGTTTAGCAAGCTTATAAATACTCCCCCCTTCTTGTGTGAATTTTGTATAAAGATCATCATACGGCTTTAACTTAACATCTCTTACCATTTTCGTAACTTTCTTTTTAGCCCATTTATATTTTTGATTTTTTTTTCATTTCTAGTTATTTACCATGTTTTAAATACCCCCTTTTGATTTTTACTATTTTTTGTATATCTTTATTTCACCACCAAGTTTCTTTAGATTGTGACCCTCTTCCATTTGATTCTCCAAAAATTTCTTTCGATATTTTCCTAATGTATGTGGCATCTTATCCCACATTTTTTTAGTCTCATCTTCGATATTTAATAAGGCCTTATTTGATATTTTATCTTTAAATAGTTTTAATTTCTCTTCTTTTAAGTTCCGCCACCTAGTTCGTGGATTCTGTTTTCGCACTTACGATTTATTTTTAATATTTATATGTCGAACCATTATCCTAAGTTGTGAGGTTAACCTCTCTCTCAGAATAACCTCATAGTCTTTATATGTCAATTGGTCTCCTTTTCTAGTAATGAAAAAATCTATTTGGTTCTTATGCATTCCACTTTTATAAGTTATTAAGTGTTCAAGACTTTTTTAAAACATGTGTTTACTAGTACAAAATCATAAGCCATTACAAAATCTGAGATGGACTCTCCACCGTCGTTCATATCTCTAAAATCATATCCTCCATGCACTATCTGATATCCTACACGATCTTATCCTACATGGACAACTAGATCTCCTTCTATATAGATTTTCTTACCTATGGGTATTTCTTGAATTAATTCATCCATTTGTTCCCAAAATTGTACTTTACTGTGCTCATTTAATCCTACTTGGGGTGCATAAGCACTAACAATATTAATTATATTTGCACCTAATACTAGTTTTACAAGTATATGTCTATTAGCTTTCCTAATAATGGTTACGATATCATCCTTAAGGTTCTTATCTACTATTATTCTGACTCCGTTCCTATTTCCATATTTTCTTGTATAATATAATTTAAATCCCGTATTTTTTATTTCTCTAGATTTCTCACCAACCCATTTAATTTTTTGTAAACAAGCTATGTTAAGTTTTTTTCTTATTATGGTATCCACTCACTTCATCCCTTTCCCTGTCATCCCTATGTTTGAAGTCGCTAACCTAAGTATACTATCCTAGACTAACTTCTTTGCATGTATGACTTTGATATTATTAGAATAATTTGTGCAGCCATTCTTTATTACAATGTGAATATTTGACTTTCATATTTGTTTGGGCTTGAATACAATGTGCTTGTTTGTTGTAAAATAGTTGTATTTACATGTATGGCTGTGATATTATTAAAAATAATTTGTTCAAAACCTAGGTTTGAACATTAAAACTATTATTTATTATAATGTGAATATTTGACTTTCGTATTTATTTGAGCTTAAATATAATGTGTTTGTTTGTTGTAAAATAGTTGTATTTACATAAATGTATTTGATATTGTTTGAAACAATTTGTGCAAAAACCTAGGTTTGAACATTTCATATACCGTGGAAAGATCGTGACAAAAATGTCCTCACTGTTTGCACGACAAGAAATTACCTCATGCGCACGGATGCACATACATTTCAACACTGAACGAAATTGTGTGAACGAATCAATTTTGGTCTTGTCATAGTCCAGGACTATGACAAGATCGTGATAACTAATTTCTGATCGCGATTAAATACCGTGACAAGTTTGTGTTGTCATGGTCCTTAACCGCGACAAGTATTGGTCACCCTAGTTAATGTAGGATATCCTCGTTATAAAAATGACTATGACAAAGGGGTATTGTCACGGTCAAGGACCGTGACAAGGGTAGTTGTCACTCTCAGACTTTTCACGACCCTTGACCGTGACAACACTTATTTGTCATGGTCAAAGACCATGATAAGAAAATCATTTATACACTTCAAAAAAATGTTCAGAGTTTGTAGAGTGGTGAAACTCTCGGCAGCGTGATTTCAACAAAAAGTTAACACAAGTCCAATTAAATTAATATACCAATTTTATTGACAGATATCTCACACAAAAATATTGCAACACCACTTAATTATGTTGAAACGACTTTTCAATTGATTTTATCTTGTTTAATCCTAAACATACATCTATGATGATAAAACAGATAAATCAAACCACGCAAATACAACACGATCAATTTCAGGAAAAAAACCCCTTTCAGGTAAAACCTTTTATTTCACTATAAACTCTAAATCGCAATTTACACGGATTACAATGAAATTTATAATGGATTAATGCGCAGAAAACCCACAAGAACCGTAACTCTAAATCAGCAAGGGGAACCCTTGAGTCGTCCCAATGATCGCAGTCGTAGTCGTTAACCCAGTACCTCCCTCAAATGGCACTTAGTTCGCTAATGAGTACCTCTCCACATGGTGTATGCAAATAGATACAAACAATATAGGGTTCTAAACTCAATTCACAAGAATCATATTAAGGGATGCTTTGGTTGTGAATTAAAAGGTGTTTTGACACACAAAACTTGAAGAACTTTTACCAAAAATTTGGCATTGCGCTTTCATCAAAAGTCTTGGAAAAAGTGAACCACGAAACAGGTATTTATAGAATAAAAAATTCCTTAAGGCGACAGCTCGCTCGAACGAAAGACTTGTGTCACTCGAACGGCTTCGCGTGACATGGCCTTGTCGCTTGAACGACCCTTAGCGTCACTCGAACGACGCAAACGACGAAATATTTCTCAGCACGATACTTAGCCATAATCTGCTGAAACAAGTTTTAAACACAAAATAGTTATGCTAAAACTCAAATTCTTATAAAACTTTTATAAATGAATTTTATGATAAAATTTTTTATAACCATTCATTTTTTTCGCAAAGAAAAAAAATCTTATTCGTATTTTTATAAAAAGAAACATCCCAAATATAATTCTATGAATTAAATAAAAACTCAAAATATGTTTTATACCTTTTGGGATGTCAGGAAGTCTTCAAACTTCGGATATCTTTGTGTTCGGTTTTGTGACACCCCGCCTAATTAAACCTTGGGTGATCTAGCCTTATTTTAATATAAACAGGTTTCTTAAATGGTTCATTCTTAGCATCACTGTCGATCGTCATTTAAATTTACTAACCACCTAAATGAAATTAAACGGGTGCCAAATTTTATCCTTCTTAAACAAAACATTCACCATACAACCACATTACAAATACTAGATATAAATAAGCAGTTTGTAAACTATCTGAAAACATGTAAAGTCTTGCCGAAAACCACGGCCCAAAAAACAACTACAAATCCATAACTAGAATAAACTGATATAGTAAAGGTGGAACAACATGTCCCAACTAAGAATAGTAAAACTGAGACCCTGCACTAAACTGAAAAAGAGGAAGCGTCTAAACAATCCCTGCAACATCCACACTTGCTGCAGCTCCCAAATCGCTGAAATGAAATCATGCTGGGTGTCCCTGTGGCTGGGCACCTAAAAGGTTTTTAAAAATTTACATTGCAAGAGTTAGTACTCAAAACATTTGAAAATATTTTGCAAGCAGTTATCACTATTAAGTTATTGATTACACATATTAAGGTTTCGCACACTCCCTTGATCTTCCTCACCTCTCTTGCGTAGTACGTAACTATCGATAATACTTAGTCTACCTAGTTACACTACCCATAACCGTATTTAACTCATTTACTGTCCGTTGTCCTTATTCTTGTAATAATTTCATCACGATATAAATTATTACTAAGACATTTACATTACATTTCATTAGCTACTATTTTAAATTAATAGATAGAGCACAAAGAATACATTTTATCACGTAACAATGTATTTAATCTTAGTTACCACTAACATATCCTTTTATTACACATAAAGGACTATTGGTTCGGAATAATGCGTCGACCCCAAGTGAAAGTTGGTTCGGAATAATCCATCGACCCCAACTATCTAAAAATATAAATATATACACATATTCTGGTTCGGGGCTCTTTCATCGCGACACCAGTTACAAGTTTGGTTCGGCATTTATCATCGATCCCAAATATATAATAGTTTTATGTTAGTTCGGAATGTCACATCGACCCTAACATAATTAATTTAGGTAATATCCTCTTAACCCAAACTTTTTATATAATTTAGTAGGTACACACCCGACCCAACAAATCATACCCGTACGTAATATATTTTACTTATATTCACCGTACTTATAAATTACAATTTATTTCATCATTGTATTTATTTGAGTATTCACGCAATTCTAAGGGCCCTAGTTACCCCTCTCTTAATTCAGTAGCTAAGTTAATATTTAACCTACTGGTATTTCTTTTCTGAAATTTAAATCTCATTCTCTCCGAAATTTAATTCTCACAGTCGAAACATATGGCTAAATCGCTCGTTCTTCCGTCAGTCTATTTCTCCAAAATTCCCACTCAATCATATGTGAAGAAATCTAATGATACACCTACTGGTAATTTTAAAGTCCCCTCATAGGTAAAATATCATTTCTAGCATTAGGATACGACTGCAGAACTTCCTGCAAAAGTAACAATTTTAAGCCACTAAGAATATTATTATACATAAATTATGCAGTCCCAAACTGTCCAAATGGGACAATTAGAGATATCTCATTACAGGGGTAATGACTCTCGAACGGGTCTAAGGGCTATTGAATGCAAAGGTTCCCATTAAGCGACGGTAATTAAAAGAAATATTCGCAAATTTCTCTAAAGTCTAGCCAGGGTCGATCGATCGAAGGGTATAGTCGATCGATCGACTGCTCGATCGATCGACATTCAAGGATTGATCGATCGATCAAGCAGTAACAGACCCAGTTCATCTTCTTCCTACGGGTTTCACCATTTTTATTTCTCTAACTTTCATGATAGTCCACCATATTCACAACCAACAATTTCTAATCATTCCTACATGTTCTGGGATGATTACTAACGATTTAAAACAACCAAATCATTATAAATATGGGCCAAATTAACTAAAAATCTCATTAATCTTCAAGAACCCTAAACATGCATTCTTTAAATCTTCCATCCAATTTCCAGATTTTCTCACGAATTTGTCATCTAGATTTCTATGATATAAACATGCTTGTTAATCCAAAAACGTTCTACATGCAGATCCTACTCAATCATGGATCATAATCAATTGTTTGTTCCCAAGAATATCATAAAAATCATGTTCCTCCTAAAGCTTAATTATGGGTATTATAACTCTAATATTTTGTAAATAACCACCTGCCTTATGATATGTAGGGTCTGATTTCGTGGTTGTTGATGATGGTTGATGATATTGATACTTCAATCCTCCTTCCCAACAATCTTTGTGGTGAAATTTCCTTAGGATGATCCCTCCTTCCTTCTTTTGCCTTAGGAATTTGCCTCTCTCTCTCTTCTCTAATGGCTATGGTGTATCTCTATTTGACTAACCCTAGCCACCACTCTTAAAATCTGATCTAGGGCTTCAAAATTCGTAGGTCATCTTTCCCATTATTGTAAAGAGACCAAAATGCCCCCGAATGGTCCCGGTTTAGCCTGAAATTGACCCGGCACTCAACTAGTACCCCCGAGTATACTATTTTGACTATTTCGACCCTTTCGGAATCAACCGTGGACTCTAAATTATCATTTGAGTCTCTTAAATATTTTTCCACTCTCATTCCTAATTTTTTTGTCCTACGCGCGATACTCGGTTGAGATAACTTCGGTACGTCCATATAGTCACTAGATCGTACCTATAAACATTAAAACTTTACTATTCACATTTAGTAACTTTTTACTCGTCATATTCATCTATTAACATAATATTTCATTAAATTACTCATCTCACGAATTTAAATAAATTGTAATTAATCACATAAATTACTCTACTCACGTGATCACTTTAAATTACTCTACTCACGTAATTTAAACGAACGTGGTAATAAATCACATAAATTACTCTACTCACGTAATCACATTAAATTACTCTACTCACGTAATTTAAACAAACGTATTATCCTAATTAAGCAGAATTACGGGGGGTTACATACTTCCCCTCTTACAAAAGGAATTTCGTCCTCGAAATTAGAAAATACCTGCTGTGAATAATTCTGGATATTTCTCTCGCATATCCTCCTCTCGTTCCCAAGTGGACTCATCCATATTGTGATGTACCCACTGTACTCGCACTAAGGGTACCACCTTGGATCCTAGTTTGCGCTCACTATAAGCCAGGATAGCCACGGGTCTTTCTTCATACGAGACATCTGGCTGCAAATCGATCTCCTCCAATGGAATGTGCCAGAAGGCTCTCTCGCTCCTCTTGTATTTCTTCAGCGACGCCACATGGAACACATCGTGTATTCGCTGAAGATGCTCTGGGAGTCCCAATCTGTAAGCTACCGGTCCCACTCTCTCAATGATAGGAAACGACCCCATATATTTCGGTGCTAACTTCCCCTTTTTACCGAACCTCGTAACCCCTTTCATAGGAGATACTCGAATTAACACCTGGTCGTCCACATCTAATTCTACATGTCTCCTGCCGGCGTCAGCATAACTTTTCTGTCTATCCTGGGCTATTCGAATACGTCCTCGAATCAACTCTATTTTGGATGAAGTCTCCTGTATTATCTCTAGCCCCAAAAGTCTGTTATCCCCCACCTCTAACCAACAAGCGGGTGAACGACAAGGCCTCCCGTAAAGCACCTCGAATGGAGCCATGCCAATAGTGAATTGGTAAGAGTTATTATACGCAAACTCCACCAAAGGAATATATGGCTCCCAATTTCCCCCAAAATCTAGAATACACATTCTCAGCATGTCCTCTAACATCTGGTTTACTCTTTCCGTCTGGCCGTCCGTCTGTGGGTGATAAGCCGTACTCAATCGTAAGTCGGTGCCCATGGCCTCCTGAAAACTCTGCCAAAAGTGTGACACAAATATCTTATCTCGGTCTGACACGATATTAATAGGAACTCCGTGCAGCTTAACAATCTCTGAAATAAATAGCTGCGCGTACCGCATAGTATCATAATCCGTACGAACCGGTAAGAAATGGGCGACCTTAGTCAAACGATCGACTATCACCCATATGGAATCTTGGCCCTTCTGGGAGGTGGGTAACCCGGTAATAAAGTCCATTGAGATGCTCTCCCACTTCCACACTGGAATCTCTAGTGGTTGTAACATCCCTGAAGGTCTCTGATGGTCAACTTTTATGAGCTGACATGTAACACACCTTGAGACAAACTCTACAATATCTCGTTTCATACCTGACCACCAATATACTCGTCGCATATCCTGGTACATTTTGTCCCCACCTGGATGTACCGAGAATTTTGACCCGTGTGACTCTGTCATAACGGCATGTCTTAAATCATCATCTTCGGGTACTATCAGCCTACCGTTGAAACGTAGTCCACCCTCTGAACTGATGGAGTAGAACTCTGCCCCCTTGGCCAGTAACTGCCGTACTTTGTCCTGATAAAATGGGTCTTCTGCCTGTGCCCTCACTACCCGCATAACGTTCTCGAAAGTGATAGCTAGAACTGCCAGGCATGCTCTCGCCATTTCATCCTCGTGTCGGAGCTCACTCTACTTCGCCTTCCAAACTTCTGCTAACTCCCCGGTAGGTCTTCTGCTTAACGCATCTGCCACCACGTTAGCCTTACCAGGATGATACTGTATATCAAATTGGTAGTCCTTCACGAATTCAAGCCACCTTCTTTGCCTCATATTCAGGTCCTTCTGAGTGAATAGATACTGCAATGACTTATGATCCGTGAATAGCGTGAACTGCTCGCCCAGAAGATAGTATCTCCAAATCCTCAATGCAAAAACAACCGCTGCCAACTCGAGGTCATGGGTGGGGTAATTCTTCTCATGTGGCTTAAGCTTTCGTGACGCATAAGCTATGGCCTTCTCCTCCTGCTGTAACACACCCCCAAGTCCTTGTAAGTAAGCATCGGTATAGACTCGGTATTCCACTCCGCTCCTAGGCAAGGTAAGAACGGGGGCTGATGTCAACTTGTCTTTTAATTCATCAAATGCTAACTGGCAACTGTCACTCCATACGAAGGGAATTCCCTTCCGAGTCAGATTCGTCAACGGTCCTGCAATTTTTGAGAATCCCTTGATGAAGCGACGATAATAACCGGCCAATCCCAAGAAACTGCGAATTTCTGTCGGTGTCGTGGGCGGCCCCCACTCCCTCACCGCCGATACCTTACTCGGGTCAACAACAATGCCCCTTCTAGATACGACGTGGCCTAAGAACTGAACCTCACGAAGCCAAAATCCACACTTCTCAAATTTGGCGTACAACTGATGGTTCCGCAATGTCTGTAGGACCAATCATAAGTGTTCTGCGTGTTCCTCCTCCGTACGAGAGTAAATTAGAATGTCGTCTATGAACACAATCACAAACTGATGCAAAAACTCCCTGAATACCCTGTTCATGAGATCCATGAATACTGCTGGCGCATTAGTTAGCCCAAAAGGCATCACTCTGAACTCGTATGACCCGTACCGCGATAGGAAAGCGGTCTTAGGTACATCCTCTTCACGAATTCGCAATTGGTGATAACCCGACCTCAAGTCGATCTTCGAGAAGTATGCAGCCCCTCTCAATTGATCAAACAAGTCGTCAATCCTCGACAATGGATACTTATTACGTATCGTCACCTTGTTCAGCTCTCTGTAATCTACACACAGACGAAGTGAACCATCCCTTCTCTTTACAAACAACACGGGCGCACCCCATGGCGATGTACTCCGTCGAATGAAACCCTGTCCTAATAGCTGCTGAATCTCCTCTCTCAGTTCCCGCATCTCCGAAGGAGCCATGCGATATGGTGCTTTGGCTATAGGTCTCGTCCCCGGTGTTAGATCAATAACGAACTCTATTTCCCTGCTAGGAGGTAACCCTGGTATCTCCTGAAAGACATCCTCAAAATCCCTCACAACTGGGGTTGAGTCCAGAGAAACGACAACTCCACGTGAGGTCTCCTCCTCAATATAATACAAATGAGTTCGCGATCCTCCCTCGGGAAGTGGAATTGCCACAAGGAACATCTCTTGCCTCGGAATGGAGAACACGATGGTCCTCTCATAACAATCTACCATTGCCCTATTATGTGCCAACCAATCCATGCCTAGGATGACATCATATCCCTCCATGTCCAGCACTAGGAGGTCCGCCGCTAGACTAAATCTCCCGACTATAATGTCCACACCCTTACAAATCGAGTATATAAGGGACCCACTACCCATCGGTGACTCCACACACATAAGATGAGTATCTGCTGTCGCTAATAGGCCGGCTACCCATGCAAATCTAGTGGAAATAAACGAATGCGATGCCCCCGTGTCAAACAAAATATTTCCCTCAAGCCCATGAATAGGAAACATACCCGCAACTGCCGGCGGTGCTGGAGGGGCCGGCTGAAATGGAATATCACGGATGTTGAACACACGCCCGTACTGCATTTGCCCTGGCTGTGGGGCCTGTACTTCCGCTGGGGATAATGGTGCCTGTTGCCCCTGTTGGGCACCCTGTTGTTGTGCCTTATCTTGCTGTGGACAATTTCTACTCTTGTGACCTTGCTGGCCACAAGTGAAGCACTGACCCTGAAACTGTCTCTGTCCTTGGCCCTGTTGGCCCTGTCGTCCTTGGCCTTGTTGTCCCCCATTTTGATTACCCTGGCCCTGTCGACCCTGAGGGGCTGGTTGCTGAGGACCCTGCTAGCCCTGCCGGTCAAAGCGATGCCTCCCGTGCTTAAACTTCTTGGCAGAGTTCCCCTGTCGGGAATCCTGCCCTATCTGACCCGCTGTTTGCTGCAGTGATGCGCTGCTGCCACTACCTCCATCCACCTTGCCCGGTTGGCTAGGCTCACCACTCTTATTTCCCTTAGTATGAAAACGGTGATCCTGACAGTGTAGTAGAGCGGCATTGACGACATCTGTGTAGGTTACCAACGCCAGATTACCAATCAAATGCTGTCTGATTCTCCAGGTTAGGCCCTCCATAAATTTGGACTTCTTTCTCTCTTCATTGCTCACCTCGTTTGGCACAAAATTGGCCAAGCGGGTAAACTCTTCCTCGTAGTCAGCAACTGAGCGATCACCGTGAACCACTTCGCTGAACTTCTTCCTCATCTCTGACTCTACTGCTGGAGGGAAATACTTGCGGTCAAACCGCACCCAAAACTCAGAAATAGTCAAAGTATCCCTCTCCTCGGTGGTGGTAACTGACTCCCACCACTGTAGGGCCGCTCCTGACAGACGAAAAGTGGCTAGCATCTGTTCCTGTACCCCGGTGCACTCTATCATGCGCAAGTGGCGCTGGATATTCTTCTTCCAGTTGCATGCTTCCACTACATCAGTACTGCCCTGAAACTCGGGTGGGTGTCCCTTCTGAAATGTCTCCCTGACTCGTTGCCAAGTAGATGGCCCTGCTGGAACTTGCACTACCGGTGCCACAGGGGGAGGTACTTGGAGCTGAGGAAAGTGGGATGCCATTGACCTCATCGCTGTCTCGACTGCCTGAGCCACTATCACTGCAACCTGAGTAGTGGAGATTAACTCGGGTGGGGGTGGTGGTATCGGTACCTGTGGCTCCTGATGAGCCTCCCTCACCTCTTCTCTGGCTTCAGCCCTCTTTGCTCTCTGTCTCCTTGGAGGCATCTGAAATAAGATTCAAATTGTATAAGTACACAGTTTATACAATATTTAAGAGCAGAAGTACGATATCGCAACAATGGAAATTTTGAATCAACAATCCTGATAGTAGGGCTCTAATACAAATAAACGTTACGCTGAATCGTAGTAAGCCGTACAGATCCTATATGGACACTAGAACCTGAGGCTCTGATACCATCTGTGACACCCCGCCTAATTAAACCTTGGGTGATCAAGCCTTATTTTAATATAAACAGGTTTCTTAAATGGTTCATTCTTAGCATCACTGTCGATCGTCATTTAAATTTACTAACCACCTAAATGAAATTAAACGGGTGCCAAATTTTATCCTTCTTAAACAAAACATTCACCATACAACCACATTACAAATACTAGATATAAATAAGCAGTTTGTAAACTATCTGAAAACATGTAAAGTCTTGCCGAAAACCACGGCCCAAAAAACAACTACAAATCCATAACTAGAATAAACTGATATAGTAAAGGTGGAACAACATGTCCCAACTAAGAATAGTAAAACTGAGACCCTGCACTAGAACTGAAAAAGAGGAAGCGTCTAAACAATCCCTACAACATCCACACTTGCTGCAGCTCCCAAATCACTGAAATGAAATCATGCTGGGTGTCCCTGTGGCTGGGCACAAAAAAGGTTTTTAAAAATTTACATAGCAAGAGTTAGTACTCAAAACATTTGAAAATATTTTGCAAGCAGTTATCACTATTAAGTTATTGATTACACATATTAAGGTTTCGCACACTCCCTTGATCTTCCTCACCTCTCTTGCGTAGTACGTAACTATCGATAATACTTAGTCTACCTAGTTACACTACCCATAACCGTATTTAACTCATTTACTGTCCGTTGTCCTTATTCTTGTAATAATTTCATCACGATATAAATTATTACTAAGACATTTACATTACATTTCATTAGCTACTATTTTAAATTAATAGATAGAGCACAAAGAATACATTTATCACGTAACAATGTATTTAATCTTAGTTACCACTAACATATCCTTTTATTACACATAAAGGACTCTTGGTTCGGAATAATGCGTCGACCCCAAGTGAAAGTTGGTTTGGAATAATCCATCGACCCCAACTATCTAAAAATATAAATATATACACATAGTCTGGTTCGGGACTCTTTCATCGCGACACAAGTTACAAGTTTGGTTCGACATTTTTCATCGACCCCAAATATATAATAGTTTTATGTTAGTTCGTAATGTCACATCGACCCTAACATAATTAATTTAGGTAATATCCTCTTAACCCAAACTTTTTATATAATTTAGTAGGTACACACCCGACCCAACAAATCATACCCGTACGTAATATATTTTACTTATATTCACCGTACTTATAAATTACAATTTATTTCATCATTGTATTTATTTGAGTATTCACGCAACTCTAAGGGCCTTAGTTACCCCTCTCTTAATTCAGTAGCTAAGTTAATATTTAACCTACTGGTATTTCTTTTCTGAAATTTAAATCTCATTCTCTCCGAAATTTAATTCTCACAGTCGCAACATATGGCTAAATTGCTCGTTCTTCCGTCAGTCTATTTCTCCGAAATTCCCACTCAATCATATGTGAAGAAATCTAATGATACACCTACTGGTAATTTTAAAGTCCCCTCATAGGTAAAATATCACTTCTAAGGTTCCCATTAAGCGACGGTAATTAAAAGAAATATTCGCAAATTTCTCTAAAGTCCAGCCAGGGTCGATCGATCGAAGGGTATAGTCGATCGATCGACTGCTCGATCGATCGACATTCAAGGGTCGATCGATCGATCAAGCAGTGACAGACCCAGTTCATCTTCTTCCTACGGGTTTCACCATTTTTATTTCTCTAACTTTCATGATAGTCCACCATATTCACAACCAACAATTTCTAATCATTCCTACATGTTCTGGGATGATTACTAACGATTTAAAACAACCAAATCATTATAAATATGGGCCAAATTAACTAAAAATCTCACTAATCTTCAAGAACCCTAAACATGCTTTCTTTAAATCTTCCATCCAATTTCCAGATTTTCTCACGAATTTGTCATCTAGATTTCTATGATATAAACATGCTTGGTAATCCAAAAACGTTCTGCATGCAGATCCTACTCAATCATGGATCATAATCAATTGTTTGTTCCCAAGAATATCATAAAAATCATGTTCTTCCTAAAGCTTAATTATGGGTATTATAACTCTAATATTTTGTAAATAACCACTTGCCTTATGATATGTAGGGTCTGATTTCGTGGTTGTTGATGATGGTTGATGATATTGATACTTCAATCCTCCTTCCCAACAATCTTTGTGGTGAAATTTCCTTAGGATGATGCCTCCTTCCTTCTTTTGCCTTAGGAATTTGCCTCTCTCTCTCTTCTCTAATGGCTATGGTGTATCTCTATTTGACTAACCCTAGCCACCACTCTTATAATCTGATCTAGGGTTTCAAAATTCGTAGGTCATCTTTCCCATTATTGTAAAGAGACCAAAATGCCCCGAATGGTCCCGGTTTTGCCCGAAATTGACCCGGCACTCAACTAGTACCCTCGGGTATACTATTTTGACTATTTCGACCCTTTCGGAATCAACCGTGGACTCTAAATTATCATTTGAGTCTCTTAAATATTTTTCCACTCTCATCCATAATTTTTTTGTCCTACGCGCGATACTCGGTTGAGATAACTCCGGTACGTCCATATAGTCACTAGATCGTACCTATAAACATTAAAACTTTACTATTCACATTTAGTAACTTTTTACTCGTCATATTCATCTTTATTAACATAATATTTCATTAAATTACTCATCTCACGTAATTTAAATAAATTATAATTAATCACATAAATTACTCTACTCACGTGATCACTTTAAATTACTCTACTCACGTAATTTAAACGAACGTGGTAATAAATCACATAAATTACTCTACTCACGTAATCACATTAAATTACTCTACTCACGTAATTTAAACAAACGTATTATCCTAATTAAGCAGAATTACGGGTGTTACAGGTTTGTCTTGACATTGCATGACGATATGTAACGGTATACGCAAAACTAGCCTAAAGCTATGCTATGAACATTGTTGAAAAATATGTTCTTACAAATCTCCCCCTTTAGCTATACCGGTAAAAAACAAACAAAATGTTCAAAACACCAAATTAAAATTTAAAACTCTCCGACAAAGTTACTAATACCCCTCCCAACTCTAGAAAAATGGAATGATATAGTTTCTTCGTCTTCAAAAACTTTATCTTCCCTTTTCCAAACTTGTCTTCATCCGCGTGTTGAGCATTCTGCAATTAGGTATCTACACACATGAGACAACAAACATATACCTTCGTGATGTATCTAGTTTGATATGAGATAAACATAAATCAAAATATCAACGAGATAAGTATAAATGAGAGGCATAAATCATATCATATCAAATCAAGTCTCCCCTATAATACAAACTCTAAAACTCCCCCCATAAATCAAACTCAACAAAAACTCCATTTTAATTTGCTCTCCCTCTTTGTTTTGATCTAAATAGACAAAGTGACAAAGAAGTAAAACAATAAGCATTATGTGCAAGGCATCACGATAACAAAACTCACCAACTATTTTTGAAATTTTCAATTTAAAAAAAATAAAACTTACAAGAATATCATGCAATACCATATATAATATATATGCAAACTATACCAAACCAAATCAGGCATATATATGTATAAACAACCACAATATGCGACACGAAATACATAAGTCGTACACACTAGCATAGTATCGATGTGTCCAAACGTGTGGAATGGATTGAATGGGTGTGAACTAATCACAAATGAATTATAACCCAAACACTAAAAAATGTTCAAGAAGTTCTAATTGACCGCTAAACTTTTCAAAACTAAGCATTAACTGTGACACCCCGCCTAATGAAATACAGGGAGATCAGTCTTATAGCTAATTAAACCAGAGTATACAAGTGGTTCATTCTCAGCATCACTGTCGTAAAATAATTTCTTTATTAATTCACCTAATAATTAATTAAGCTAGTGTCAAAAACTTTTTTCCATTTTAATTTAACTAAATCCAATTCTACAATGCGTTGTAATAAAAAACAACATTGCATCACAACTGAATAAGAATAAGTATGACTGGAATAACTCTCCGGTTAAATCATCTCATTGCCATTAAATAAACCAATATTAACAGTACCTACATAACTGATTACAAGCTCTGGAATATAAGTGAAATAATTCGACTCCTGAGCGACATGATCTAAATGAGAGGAGGTACTACGTATATGTGAATCAACAAAATGGTAGCGTCTACAAAAAATCTCTCTCTCTAGTAGAAGCTATAACTCATCGAGATATCCATATCCTATGTCGGCATCCCTGATACTGGATACCTAATGTACAAGATACAATAGAGAAAAGAATATACAAGGAAACGAGTCAGAGTCCGATTATAAAAGATTTTAAAAATAATAAGTGCTTAAGAATTACAATTAATCAGTTATTATGTACATGTTACTTTCTTGGGCTCTCGCTTGAGGATTCTCACCTCTCATCCACGCCTAGCATACCTTATTATCTCCCTAATTAAGGTTCTCAATTAGGATTCTACCCAATATTATTTCCCTATATTTTTCACGCAATACGTATAATATAATTAAACATGTTCATTTCTCTTTAATATGAACTAAGCTTTTCAAGGATTTAAGATTGAGTATTCACTTACTTAATTCAATCATATTTTATTATTCATATTTATCTACAATTTCACACAGTAGAGTTCATCACAGTAAATACAGTTTAATCTACAATTTCACACAGTAGATTTCATCACAGTATATATATTCATTACACTATTATATATACTATTATAGAACCTCCCAGACACAGCTGCGGTGTATGCATACTTTGTTATCATATCCTGATACATCTCTCGCTGTATAAAGAACTATTGGTTCGGCTTCTCTCACGAACCATCAATATCATAACACAAATTTTGGAGGCGAGCATACTCCCAAGTTAAATGGGTCACGCATATACATACACTCCCATTCAATCGTCGAAACTATCATTCACAACGATAGAACATACCATGGTCCTATGCTCAGTTTACGAATCTAAATCCCCCCAAATGGGTCCAATCGAGATAAGACCGTGCACAACGCGAAACCTCCACCGCGATAGCAAGTAGCGTAGGTATGTCATACACACAATAAATAATACTATAGTTATTCATCTGACCTATATAATAACAATAGGGTACACGCACGACCCATATAAATATTTTCATACATAGTATCTTTATCTCACATATCCTACGCATCTACAGATTATGACATTACTTCTCAAAGAATATTCCCAAGCTTCTCTCATCACTCGAAGGGTAATTATTTATTTCTCATGTCAATTCAGTAGGTAAACACTCACGCCCTACTAGCCCATGTCATCACAACTCCCAAATTTCTATGAATTAATATCATCTTCAATTAGGTTTATTTCTCGATAATCCTTAATTCAATCTTAACCCTTTTATTTCACCTATTAGGGTTAATCCCACACAAGCCTAAGGTTATTCTAGTAATAATTACTCCCTTACTACTGGTCCTAACCTTAAATCATCATTTATCCGATTTAAATCCCAATATATATATATATATATATATATATATATATATATATATTTCTTTTTTTCCATCGTAGTGAATTATATTTACACTTGTTATTTCCCCTAATCTATCCCATACAAAATAATATTTGTAGGGTCTTAAGTACTACCTACAACCCTTCTCTAAGTCCCAATATGTTCAATTAATCATCATTAAATATTTATCAAAGTTGGTATTTAAACAAATTTTTAAAAAGAATTAAATCACATTTCAGGGGGAGTCAATCGATCGACTATTTTTGGTCGATCTATCAACCAGTCGATCGATCGACATTCATGACTCGATTGATCAATCGATCAAATATTAGCCCAGATTCTACATTATGATAACCTACGGGTTTAACCATTTTTCATCCTCAAAATCATATTTAAACATCTCCAAATTTATATTCATTTAGCCCAGATCATATACTAACATATATGGGCAAGTTCTAACGTCTCCAAATTAATTAAACACCACCAACATGTATAATTCTACTCAGATTTCATATTCGATCTCAAGAATTATAATTTTAACTTTATCATCAACTAAACATGTAAATCCCAGATTTCTTAACCATTTGATTCATATATTTCATGGAATTGATTCTAAACTCAAAAAAGAGATCATTCCTATATATTTCTCATCTTAAAGATTCATAAAAAATCATCTTATTTCATATCACTTTTCAAAATTTTCTAAACGACCTAAAATGGGCAATATACATGCTATAACTTGTAATGGTTAATAACTTGCCTTTATATTGTAGGTCTAAACCGTTGGGGACGATTCTCTACTGGTGCTCCTCCCTTTTTTCGGCCAACTTCCGACGGTGGTGGTGATGCAAGATGACTTTTTGCCTTTTGGCTTCCTAGAGGTGTCTTTTTCTTTCTCCAGAGAAATCTCTCACGCTCCCTAAGTCTCTTCCTCTAATTTTGGTGAATGAACCTCATTGTTACCAACTCTCCAACTTATATAAAAAATCTAAAATTCGTGGGTACTATTCACCCCAATTTACATATGACCAAAATACCCCTCCGGGTTGTCTATTCGGTTCTAAAGTGCCCCGAGACCCAAATCAAACACCCAAGTAGACTTTTTCGACTATTTAAACCCTTCCCGACACTTTGGCGTAGTCAAAACGACCATTTGAATGACATAAAAATATTTTACTTTTAATTTCACTTAAATATAGTCCCGACACGACTCACACGCGCGTCCCATCTTAATTCCCGTAATTGTCGTATTTATCACTCGTGATAATTTTTTTTAATAAAATCATAATCATAAGCAAAGTCATAATCATATATTAATTTTAATCACTAAGTAATATTCAACATAAATCACATATTACTTTATTCTCAAGTAATAATTAAATTCGGATTAATTTTAAAGAATCTCACAATTTATCCTAATTAATCCCATTTTAAAAGTTATTAAAAATACGGGGTGTTACATTAGCCTTTAGTGACAAATAAATTTGAACTAAATTGAACAAAACAAGCACAATGCACATAAGCCTAAAATTTTAATGATTCCACAAATCAACAGCGCCATGACAAAAAGCTTAACTAGGATACATTGTCATTGTGCCAACCCCTTGATATTTCCATCCAAACACCCTCAAAATAATTTTTTTCTTTATTATTGAATGAATATATCAAAGTTAAACACCCCATTTTGAGGGTGTTTGGATGGAAATATCAACGGGTTTGCACATTATTCTTTATTATTGACCCAATTAAGGACTGCGAGAAATATCAACGGGTCAATAATATATCAAGGCATATTATTCTTTATTATTGAATGAATATATCAAAATTGGGTGAATATGCCAAAAATTAAGGCATATTATTCTTTTTATTGCCTTAATTTTTTTCGGGCTCTTTTAAACGGTGACTTTCATGACGAGTCAATTTTATACTCTCGCAGTCCTTTCTCGTGCTCACTCATCATTTTTTTCAGTATGAAATAAATCCTCCATATTCAAATAATTATGCAAATGACAAGATTGATAGGAGAATATCTCACCAAGCTCAAATGTACATCATGAAGTCAAAATTTAATAAGCTCGTGCATGTGTGTGTGAAGGCATCAACAAAGTCGAATCCATAAAGCAAATCAATGTCGAAATGACTCCATAAACATGGTTAAGATTAATTCAAGCATTTAAAGTCATAACCAAATGTCATAGCAACATGGAATTGTGTAGTGAATTGGATCCAAACACACCAATATGCCACACCAAGTATGTAAAACCAAAACACACAAAGAATCGATTTTTTTTCACTTTTCAAAATATTTTTTTAAAAAAATAAAATCTTTTTATATTTTTCAAAAAAATATATAAACCAAAAATCTTTTTGTATTTTTTGAAAAAAATTTTCAAACCCAAAAATTTAATTCAAAAAGTACATGTCAAAATACTAGAAAAAATATATCATGAAACCACAACTAGTGTATGACAAAAATCATGCAAGCAATCAATGATACAAAATAGTGAGTGACGAATCATGTGCAAGCATGTGAGAATCAACACGCCTAAAATCTAGTGTCTCTAAAAGTGATTTCCTAACCCAAATGGATATGAAACAACGACACAGGATTTTGGGAACCAATAAAACACTAGACTTTGACTTCCTAGGACCTCTTCCAAGATCAAAACAATATATCCTAAGGTGACCTTTCCTACCACAATGTGAACATGTGTAAACAGGAGGAATGTTACCTAAAGTGTGATCTTTTATAATGTCCTTGGGATTTGTCGACCCTCTAAAACAAATAATGATCTTGGCTTTAGCAATAAAATCATTATGAACATGTGAGCCATTACCATTACTACTAACACTACTCGAGTTTGGTAAACCATCTCTTAACATCAAAATTTTAGACCCCAACAAAGAATTTGACTCTTCCAAAATTAGGAATTACTTATCATAATTTTCAATCTTTTCTAGAAGGTTATCATGCTCACCCTTAAAATAAGAGCACTTATCCCTAAGAGTCTCTTCACGTGCCACAAATCAATAAAGATATTTTTGTCTTCTTTGGCACAAACACAAACCCTAGAATTTTTTAAGTCCCCCAATTCTTCTTCTAATGATAGGACTTTATCATCACTCTCTTTCTTGGACACTTCCAAAATTTTAAAATCACGATCCATGTCCATAAGTTTCTCACGATAAAAATCTCTTTGATGTTGAACCGCTTGCAAAATCTCCACAACGGATTTAAAACGAGAATGTTCTTTTTCCAAAAATTTAATTCTTTTTGTAATCATCAAAGTCAAACTATTTAGATCGTCAAAACTAGGAGAATCCATCACAAGAAAAAAATCAAGCACAAGAGTGATGAAAAAAATAATCACCCAAAATCTCACTAAACAAGATCTACACAATAAATTAGTGCAACACGCTCTGATACCAATTTGTAGAGTGGTGAAACTCTCGGCAGGGTGATTTCAACAAAAAGTTGACACAAGTCCAATTAAATTAATATACCAATTTTATCGACAGGACTTGTTATCTCACACACAAATATTGCAACACCAATTAATTATGCTGAAATGACTTTTCAATTGATTTTATCTTAGTTAATCCTAAACATACATCTATGATGATAAAATAAACAAATCAAATGACGCTAATACCCACACGATCAATTTCAGGAAAAAAACCATTTTGGGTAAAACCTTTTATTTCAGTATAGACTGTAAATCGAAACTTACACGGATTACAATGAAATTTACAATGGATTAACGCGAAAAAAACCCACAAGAACTGCAACTCTGAATTAGTAAGGAGAACCCTTGAGTCGTCCCAATGATCGCAGTCGTAGTCGTTAGTCCAGTACCTCCCTCAAGTGGCACTTAGTCAGCCATGGAGTACCTCTCTACAAGGTGTATGCAAATAGATACAAGCAATCTACGGTTCTAAATTTAATTCACAAGAATCATATTAAGGGATGCTTTGGTTGTGAATTAAAAGGTGTTTTGGCAAAAAAAACTTGAAGAACTTTTGCCCAGAATTTGGCACTGCGTTTTTCGTCAAAAGTCTTGGAAAAAGTGAACCACAAAACAGGTATTTATAGAATAAAAAATTCCTTAAGGTGGTGGCTCGCTCGAACGAAGTAGGCTATCGCTCGAACGAAAGACGTGTGTCGCTCGAACGGGTTCGCGGGACATGGTCTTGTCGCTTGAAAGACCCTTAGCGTCGCTCGAACGATGCAAACGACAAAATATTTCTCGCCACGGTACTTAGCCAGAATCTGCTAAAACGAGTCTTAAACAAAAAACACTTATGCTAAAACTCAAATTCTTATAAAAATTTTATAAATGAATTTTATAATAAAAATGTTTATAACCATTTATTTTTTTAGCAAAGAAAAAAAAATCTTGTTCGTATTTTTATAAAAACAAACATCCAAAATATAATTCTATGAATTAAATCAAAACTCTAAATACGTTTTATACCTTTTGGGATGTCGGGAAGTCTTCAAACTTTGGAGATCTTTGTGTTCAGTTCGTCTTGACATTGTGTGATGATATGTAAAGGTATACGCCAAACTAGTCTAAAGCTATGCTATGAACATTGTTGAAAAACCTGTTCTTACATAGTTCTTCATTAATTATCTTACTCATATTTCAAGAGAGATAAAATTCATTTATTATCAATCATTTATAATCCTTCATTGAAGATTCAATTCAAGAAAAACTATTTATTCCAAAGATTTTCATCACTTACAAAGTTAACATTTACTTTCTTTATACTTTAGTTGTTTGCTATATATCATTTGAGTGAGATTTGCACACATTTGAACATCTATTCATAAAACCAATCTATTATTATTCAAAGTGTCTTAATGACAACTTTAACGCGAGGCTTCTCTTGTATCTTGATAGAGCTTGTATTTTATAAACCGTTGTGTCTAGATAACATTTTTAATTTGTACCATGGCAAGGGGTTTGGTGTCTTATTATGAGGGAGTTTCTCTCTCTTGTTGTAGTCCGGGTTGTGGACTCACAAAATGTTTCAACCGAGGTTGTCTGCTAATGTAAAATAGAGTTCCATGCTCGTGTCATAAAAAGTGATTAAGCAAAGTTGCTTAAGTGATATTTTGGGATGTATGCAGGTTTGAGGTGTGGAACCATATTAAAAATATGTTTTAAATATCTCTAACTATTATTCCTTTCTTTCAATATATTTTTCTTATTTTTAAAGATTTTTACATTATTTTAAATGTATTTATTTGCAAGTAATTTTTTAAACTCCCTTGTTGGTGACTTTTTGGCCAACAGCACATGTATCTCTTTACTTGTAGCAGAATTCCCTAAGGTGTCCTAAACAGTTACAATAATATACCCAAAGTGTTTCTTTAAGATTTTTCTAATACAATGTCGTAAGGTCAATATTTAGCTTCTTCTAAATTTATGGATTTTTTTTGTCAAATGGCCTATTTTTTCTCAATGTGTACAGAACAGAGGAGTAAATAAAATTTTATTATGGGACTTATTAAAATTTAGATCAACCACCATATTATCCATCATTTTTAAGATTGAAACTTCAACCTTGTTTGTTTTTATCTCCTGGTTGAACATTTTCATCCTTGTTCACACGAGGATTCTTTTAGAAAATACGTTTGACCATTTGTTGTTAAAGAGCAAAGTTTACAAAAACCTATAACCTTGTCATTTATTATTTTAACATTATCAAGGAGCACTATACTAAAAGAGCAAAAATACCCCCTTTTCCCACCATGTATTGACCGTGATGACACGCAGGATATTTTTTTTGTAAAAGTTTTTTCACAGTTCTTGACCATGACAATACCCGTGATGAAAGAGTCTAGATTTCAGCCACTAAAATCCCATTTTCCTACCAAAACATTACACTTTCCCCTCCTTCTCTCATCAACTAGGCACTCTCTCTCTCTTATAGGTAAAAATCCCAGATTTTCTTTCACCCAAAGGTATGATATATATATATATATATATATATATATATATATATATATATATATATATATATATATATAAATATATGTAGTTTTAGTTCTTGAACACATGTGTTTGTTTGTTTGTTTGTTGCAAAATAGTTGTATTTACAGTATGTCTTGATATTGTTAGAAAATAAATTGTGCAAAACCCAGGTTTGAACAATTTGACTTTAATATTGTTTAGTCTTGAATATATGTATTTGTTTGTTGTAAAATTATTGTATTTACATGGATGGATTTGATATTGTTAGAATAAATTGTGAAAAATCTAGGTTTGAACATTCTTACACTATACCAAAAATAGGAAACTGACACGGTTTAAAACAGTGCCAGGCGCAATCTGGCAAGGTTAAAAACCGTGCCAGAATCAGGGGTGCCAGATTTTTTTCCAAACTGGCACGCTTTTAAACTGTGCCAGTTTTTAATCTGGCACGTTTTTGGCATGCTTTAAAAACGTGCTAGATGTTAAATCTGGCACGCTTTTGGCACATGTTGAAACCGTGCCAAATTGTCTATTTTCTGGCAGGCTTTTGGCATGGTAATAAAGCGTGCCAGATTATTTTATAAGTGTGCTCATCTTTATTAATATTTACTGTTTTGGCACGGTTTTAAATCGTGCCAGATTTTTCCGTTGATTAAAAAAAATAATAATAGGAAACAAATCTGGAAAATCTGCAAATTCCAAATCTGGTAGGAAAAATATTTATTATTTGCAAAAAAAATCGAGAAAATTCACAAATTATGAATATCCTAAGTTGATAAATTAATGTGCATACAAACTACAAAAAAATACAAGAGTTAATACCAATATAAAGCCCGCACGGCCATAAAAGTCGACAATAACTTCAAAAAATTACAAGAGTTAATAGTACCCAGATAAAAAAAAAATTGGGCAGAGTTTCCTTTATTTTTTGAGCATTCCAAAACCTGCTAACGTAAAATCTGCCAATATAAAGCCCGCATGGTCATAAAAGTCAACAATAAAACTACTACAGCCAGCAGGCCATAAAAGTAAACAATAAAACTACTAAAGCCTTCTCGGCCATAACACAAAAAATAGAATCCTGAATATTAACGACACTAAATAAATAATCCCCATGTTGTAAAGCATTAACTTCTTCGTGTGTTCCAAGTGGATAAAAGCTAGCGATTGAATGTCATCCTACAAAAAAATAGGACACAAAAAAGATACAATATTCTTAACCAAGTCATTTAAAAAAAATCGTATTCAAGCAGAAAAATTGAATATACGAGTTACAATTATTATTAAATTCTCAAACTGAAAGTATCGTGAGTATGTGGTTATTTCATACGAGTAACATTAATCTCATACGACGCGTTAGTACCTCTTACGGGGCCGATTGGGGTCTGGTTCCGATTTTCACCCTTTAACGGCTTGTTTTTAAGCCCAATTTAGAAAATTTTAAATTATTGTCATATGCTCAAACCAGGAGACTCGTGACTACGTGGTCAGTTCTTACGAGTTACATTGGTCCAGTGTCAGGTGTTCATGCCTCTTACGGAGACGTTTGGGGGCTAGTTTGGGTTTTCACCCTTTAACGGCTTATTTTTAAGTTTAATCTTGATATTTTCAAATTATCGTCACATTCTCAAACTGGGAGACCTGTGACTACGTGGTCAGTTCCTACGAGTTACATTGGTCCTGTGCAAGGTGCTCGTGCCTCTTACGAGGCCATTTGGGGGCTGAATGGGTTTCACCCTTTAACGACTTGTTTTTAAGCCTAATATCTATTTTTAAATTACCATCATATTCAAAAACCGAGAGACCCGTGACTACGCGGTCAGTTCTGATGAGTTACATTGGTCCCATGCGAGGTGTTAGTGCCTCCTACGGGGACGTTTGGGGGTTGGTTCGGGTTTTCACCCTTTAACGGCTTATTTTCAAGTTTAATCTTGATATTTTCAAATTATCATCATATTCTCAAATCGGGAGACCCGTGAATACGCGGTCAGTTCCTACGAGTTACATTGGTCCCGTGCGAGGTGTTCGTGCCTCTTACGGGGACGTTTGGGGGCTAAATTGGGTTTTCACCCTTTAACGACTTGTTTTTAAGCCTAATCTATATATTTTCAAATTATCGTCATATTCATAAATCGAGAGACCCATATACACGGTCAGTTCCTACGAGTTACATTGGTCCCGTGCGAGGTGTCAGTACCTCTTACGGGGCCGTTTGGGGGTTAGTTTGGGTTTTCACCCTTTAAAGGCTCGTTTTTAAGTTTAATCTAGATATTTTCAAATTATCACCATATTCTCAAACCTAAAGACCCGTGACTATGCGGTCAGTTCCTACGAGTTACATTGGTCCTATGTGAGGTGTTCGTACCTCTTACGGGGCCGTCTGGGGGCTGAATTGGGTTTTCACCCTTTAACGACTTGTTTTTAAGCTTAATCTAGATATTTTCAAATTATCATCATATTCATAAACTGGGAGACTCGTGAATACACGGTCAGTCCCTACGAGTTACATTGGTCCCGTGCGAGGTGTTAGTGCCTCTTACGGGGTCGTTTGGGGGTTGGTTTGGGGTTTCACCCTTTAACGGCTTGTTTTTAAGTTTAATCTAGATATTTTTAAATTATGGTCATATTCTCAAATCGGAAGACCAGTGACTATGCGATCAGTTCCTACGAGTTACATTGGTCCCGGGCGAGGTGTTCGTAGCTCTTACGGGGCCGTTTGGGGGCTGAATTGGGTTTTCACCCTTTAACGGCTTATTTTCAAGCCTAATCTAGATATTTTCAAATTATCATCATATTCATAAATTGGGAGATCCGTGAATACACAGTCAGTTCCTACGAGTTACATTGATCCCGTGCGAGGTGTTAGTGCGTCTTACAAGGCCATTTGGGGGTTGGTTTAGGTTTTCACCCTTTAACTGCTTATTTTTAAGTTTAATCTAGATATTTTCAAATTATCATCCTATTCTCAAATCGGGAGACCCGTGACTACGCGATCAGTTCCTATGAGTTACATTGGTCCCGTGCGAGGTGTTCGTACCTCTTACGGGGATGTTTGAGTGTTGAATTGGGTTTTCACCCTTTAACGCCTTGTTTTTAAGCCTAATCTAGAAATTTTCAAATTATCATCATATTCATAAATCGGGAGACCCGTTACTACACGGTCAGTTCCTATGATTTACATTGGTCCCGTGCGAGTTGTTAGTCCCTCTTACGATGCCGTTTGGGGATTGGTTTGGGTTTTCACCCTTTAACGCCTTGTTTTAAAGTTTAATCTTGATATTTTTGAAATTAGTGTCATATTCTCAAACCAGGAGACCTGTGACTATGCGATCAGTTCCTATAAGTTACATTGGTCCCGTACAAGGTGCTCGTGCCTCTTAGGGGGCCGTTTGGGGGGCTGAATTGGGTTTTCACCCTTTAACCACTTGTTTTAAAGCCCAGTCTAGATATTTTCAAATTATCATCATAATCATAAATCGGGAGATCCGTGAATTCACGGTGAGTTCCTATGAGTTACATTGATCCCGTACGAGGTGTTAGTACCTCTTACGGATCCGTTTGGGGGCTGAATTGGGTTTTCACCCTTTAATGACTTGTTTTTAAGCCTAATCTAGATACTTTCAAATTATCATCATTGTCATAAATCGGGAGACTCGTGACTACGCGGTCAGTTCTTAAGAGTTACATTATTCCCGTGCGAGGTGTTAGTTCCTCTTACGGGGACGTTTGGGGGTTGGTTTGGGGTTTCACCCTTTAACGCCTTATGTTAAAGTTTAATCTTGATATTTTTAAATTATCATCATATTTTTAAACCGGGAGACCCGTGAATACACGATCAGTTCCTACGAGTTACATTGGTCCCGTGCGAGGTGTTCGTGCCTCTTATGGGACCGTTTGGGGGCTGAATTGGGTTTTCACCCTTTAACGGCTTGTTTTCAAGCCTAATTTATATATATTCAAATTATCATCATATTCATAAATCGGGAGACCCATGAATACACTGTCAGTACCTACGAGTTACATTGGTCCCGTGTGAGGTGTTAGTGCCTCTTATAGGGCCGTTTGGGGGTTGGTTTGGGTTTTCACCCTTTAACGGCTTATTTTTAAGTTTAATCTAGATATTTTCAATTTATCATCATATTCTCAAATCGGGAGACCCGTGACTACGCGATCAGTTCTACGAGTTACATTGGTCCTGTGCGAGGTGTTCGTGCCTCTTACGGGGATGTTTGGATGCTGAATTGGGTTTTCACCCTTTAACGGCTTATTTTTAGGCCTAATCTGGATATTTTCAAATTATCATCATATTCATAAGCTGGGAGACCCGTGGCTACACGGTCAGTTACTACTATTTACATTGGTCCCGTGCGAGGTGTTAGTCCCTTTTACGGGGCCATTTGGGGGTTGGTTTGAGTTTTCACCCTTTAATGCCTTGTTTTAAAGTTTAATCTAGATATTTTCAAATTATCATCATATTCTCAAATCGGGAGAACTGTGACTACGCAATCAGTTCCTACGAGTTACATTGGTCCCGTACGAGGCGTTCGTGCCTCTTATGGGGCCGTTTGGGGGTTGAATTGGGTTCTCACCCTTTAACGGGTTGTTTTTGAGCCTAGTCTAGATATTTTCAAATTATCATCATAGTCATAAATCGGGAGACCCGTGACTATGCGGTCAGTTCCTATGAGTTACGTTAGTCCCGTGCGAGGTGTTAGTGCCTCTTACGGGGGCGTTTGGGGGTTGGTTTGGGTTTTCACCCTTTAACGCCTTATTTTTAAGTTTAATCTTGATATTTTCAAATTATCATCATATTCTCAAATCGAGAGACCCGTGACTACGCGGTCAGTTCCTACAAGTTACATTGATCCCGTGCGAGGTGTTAGTCCCTCTTAAGGGGCCGTTTGGGGGTTGTTTTGGGTTTTCACCCTTTAACGCCTTATTTTTATATTTAATCTAGATATTTTCAAATTATCATCATATGCTCAAGCCGGGAGACCCGTGATTACGCGGTCAGTTCCTACGAGTTACATTGGTCTCGTGCGAGGTGTTAGTGCCTCTTACGGGTCCGTTTGGGAGTTGGTTTGGGTTTTCACCCGTTAACGACTTATTTTTAAGTTTAATCTAGATATTTTCAAATTATCATCATATTTTCAAACCAAGAGACTCGTGACTAAGCGGTCAGTTCCTACGAGTTACACTGGTCCCGTGCGAGGTGTTCGTGCCTCTTACGTGGCCGTTTGGGGGCTGAATTGGGTTTTCACCCTTTAACGGCTTATTTTTAAGCCTAATCTAGATATTTTCAAATTATCATTATATTCTTAAACTGGGAGACCCGTGAATACACGGTCAGTTCCTACGAGTTACATTGGTCCCATGCGAGGTGTTAGTGCCTCTTACGGGGCCGTCTGGGGGCTGAATTGGGCTTTCACCCTTTAACGGGTTGTTTTCAAGCCTAATCTAGATATTTTCAAATTATCGTCATATTCTCAAATTAGGAGACCCGTGCTATGCGATCAGTTCTTAAGAGTTACATTGGTCCCGTGCGAGGTGTTCGTGCCTCTTACGGGGTCGTCTGGGGGCTGAATTGGATTTTCACCCTTTAACGATTTGTTTTTAAGCCTAATCAAGATATTTTCAAATTATCATCATATTCGTAAATCGGGAGACCCGTGAATACTCGACCAATTCCAACGAGTTACATTGGTCCCATGCGAGGTGTCGCACCACTTGGTGACGGATTTGAAGTATCACCCACCCGAGACATTATTTATCTGACAAGGGATTGTTTGACACAAAAATAATCAGAATAAACAAAATATTATATCACCAAAACAACTATTGTACAATTTCTATTGGTAAACATGTTTCCATTAGATTAAGTTAAAAGTCCAATATCGGTAGCATTTTATTTAAATAGGTAGCATTTGATTTAGACGGGTAGCTATGAAAATTGAGTATTCCGACTTAAACAGCCATTTTCATAGCTACCTATTTAAGTCGGGTAGCATTTTGAGTGTTCTGACATATATGACTTAAATATTTTCATATTCATAAAACAGCCATATACCGTCTAATCCTCAAATCCCAATGAGGATATTATTCCTCTTTCAAAATACACTACAAAACAACCATATATGTGTGTGTGGTTATATATATATATATATATATATATATATATATATATATATATATATAACAGAATTCTGTAAAAACGAAAATAAAATAAAACAAAAACAGAAATAAAACAATAACAGAATTATGTAAAAACGGAAATAAAACAAAAACGAAATAAAACATAATAGATTATTTTCAGAATATATATATATATATATTCTGTTATTCTGTTTTTACAGAATATACTTAGCTAGATGGTGAGACGTTCCTACCCGTCAAGGCGCTTGGCCGGGAACACGTAGGCTGCTGTCCAATAACAACAAATGAGAATATACTTATTCTGTTATTCTGTTTAAAACAGAACATATATATATATTGCTGCGAGTGGAGAAAATGAGCCATCCTGCTGCTGTTGCGATAAACATATGATCTTTACTAAATGAATGAACAAGTACTGCAGTTACGATACCCGTACTGCTGCTGCTGCGATAAGATTTGAAGAATGTACTAACACTGTCCCAATAACTAAATACCCAAGTTTAGGAGTTATTCAACACATAGCAGGCATGTAAGATTCAATAGATTGACAATAACTAAATACCAAAGTTTAAATAGTAAAAAAGTGATATCAGGTCCGAACATGAAGCCATTAAATTATATGAATTCGGTGTCTAAAAGTTCCAACAACTTCTCATTTTCCTCGATAATGGAGTCATACATCGTACGATCAATCTCAATCGCATCTATTTCTTTTGTCAATCTCTTGGGAGAGTGCAAAACAATCGACCACCCCTTGAATTTGGTGTCTTTATAATAAAACACTTGAATTGCTTGAGATGCAAGGATGAACGGATCGTCGTGTATTAAATTTTTACTCGTGAGCTTACTAAGGTTCACCATCACCAATTTTGAGGTCGGGTCAACTTTGCAAGCATTCTTATCATCTATGTCCACCCAATCACAATAGAAGACTGTATGGGTGAACTCAATATAATTCAAGTCGAGTATTTGTCTAATAATTCCATAAAAAGTTATGAGGACCCCTTCTTATTAAATGCCTTCATGGATACACCACTAATCTAAAAGCTACGATTCTCTTCATATGCAGAAGTACAAAAGGTATAGACATTGCATTGGAAATTGTCATAGCTAGTAACCCTATGGAGTGGGCCATCGACATAGGGCTAAATTTTGATATCATTAGATCTTAAGGCCTACAATGAAGTGAATATTTTTTTTAATATTTTTATAAAAATAAGGTTATGATAAAAAAAATGAGTACCCAGATAAAAAAGACTTGCCTCGTTCCTTAGCCAAGGGATGAAATCATCAATTCTATGCATCGATGTAGTCCCAATTAACCCAAATTTGCTACAAGTAATGAATTTTGACATTAAGAAATTTTCAATTATAATAAAATAATATGAATTAGTAATGGGTTACATGTTTACCTTCTTCACTCATCAACGCCATGGTATTGAAATATGACCCATCTTCGTACTTGTTCACACTACACAGTATTTAGGGTCAACTCCTTACCTTTACCCAATGCTTGTTGACACAATTAGTCATGATATGACGCAAATATTGTGTATTTCATCCCTTGAACCTACGCATTTTAGCCCCCTCGGGTATCTTATTCCTTATATTTATGCTCGTGAACCAGACAACCTCGGATTTCTATGTGAACATGTTTTTCAGGGCTTAATTGAGCTTTTATAGGTATTTGGATGCTAAGTGTGAAGTTCAGACGCTTTTCTCTCGATTTACGTACACGATCGCATGTTTAAGGGCATTTTATTCAATTCAAAGCTTGGGTACCTGGCCCAACATCTATATGGAATTTGTATCCCTCCTTGCAAGCTTCGCGTGTCCATGAACGGTGCGCAATTCCGATTTAGAACGAAGAAGTTACGGCAATTTCAGCGGAAGAGAAATGCCAACATGCCAAAACAGCAATACAGGGGGCTCATACTAGCTTGATCGATCGATCGATCAAAGAGATCGATCGTTTGATCCTTAATTTTTTGTAATTCGTTGGGAGACAGTGGGCTATGATTTTCAGCATCGATCGATCGACGTTTTGGGTCGATCGATCGATCCCCTGTTTTTATGAGATATTTTGCTTTTTCTTTTCTTTCTTCTTTTCTTTTATTTCACTTACTATATAAGCCACATATATTCCAAACCCATTCTCATTAATGGAATGATCTGAATCAGATCGGCCTAGAAGAGGCAAAAACCCACTTTTGCAAGTGGTACGATCTGAGAAAGGTTAGTCAAAATCTACTCTTATGAATGGTATGATCTAAATCATATCGGCCTAAATGCAAAAAAAAAACTACTTTTGCAAGTGGTACAAATCAAAAAAGTTCGGTCCAATCTAAATAGGATCTGTAGGCCCCTTTTTCTTTCGAATGTGTTTTACGGATGTCAAAACCAACTTCCTTTTTGAAAAATCTTTTTCCAAATTTTAAATCGTACTAAGTGTGTGAACCAATTTTAGTTAAGAAGAATTTTATCTTATTTAATCCTAAACATACATCTAGATGATTAAACCAAGTAAAATAAATAAGTTCACAAAGGCGACGCCGGATGTACGAGGAAACCACTAAGGGAAAAAAACCTCGGACGACCCAATCCACACAATCACTATGATACGGTATTACAAAGTACAAACGATAGACTTACTCAACGACTCGATCCCCCACAAATCTTGACGCTCCTCTGATCCTTCAACCACTCCTCCACAGTGCTACACATAAGTCCTTCTACGATGCTCGTCCACGTATGTCTCGGTGTCAACCAATGTAGCCTGGTAACATCTACGATATTGAACACGAACTCCTTCGCTTCTTCACTGCAAAACCCAATGTTCAAACTCATGAACAAACTCCAATTCTGCAAACCAAGATCACAATAACATATGTGAATGAAAGCTCAGATCTTAAAACTCTAAAGATATTTTTGGACATTGAAAACCTTAGAAAACTTATGCAGAAAATATACTGTATTTAAACAGATTTTCTGGTTCTGCAAGTTACGAAATTCTGAGAGAAACAGGCTTAAATAATAAAGTTGATTCGGTGCATCGTTCGAACGAAATCTTCATGCCATTCGAACAAAATGGCCATGTCATTCGAACGACATGTTCATCTCACTTGAACGACTTGCAAAGTCATTTGAACCATATACACAAGAGTTTGTGTTATACACAACTCTAAATGATCCTTATCTCAGAATAAATGACGTTTAAACATTTTAAAAACATTTTTTTAATAAAAATAATACCCTAAAATATTTTTCGAGTCTCATAAACATTATACATTCATACCCGAGCGATCTCAAAATGAAATGAAGACGTGAAATGTGCACCAAATTAATCTCGGCTTGATTTATCTTTGAAGCTCGGTCGCAACGTCTTCAATAAAATCTATGTCCTAAAATGTGTGGGATTGTGACAATAAAAAAAAAGCTATCTATGACTAAAAAATAATATATTGTTTCGAGAATAAGTCAAATACTTACAATGGACTCAATTAAAAATTTTGTCCTTACAAATCTCCCCCTTTGACTATTCGGGACAAAACCCAAACGGTGAAATGCCTAATCTTGGCCGTCAAGTCGTATGACGCAAAATCCTATCCCATAAAACCCAAAATTAAAAATTATAGGACAAGACTAGTAATGATGGTTTGACAAGCATGAGTTGTCTGAATGTGATATAGACTTGAAATTTCAATTCTCTTAAGCATACCTACACACATGAAACAGAAAAATACCCAATGAAGTATGGAGGAATAAATGATATAAAAATATTAACATGAAATATCAATACCAATTTGTAAAATTACAATCACATAGTTTGATAAACATGTGAGCAAACTATTGTGATACCAATTGTGAAAATAAACATCGAAAAAATAGGGTATCAATATGTGAAAACTATGTGCTCATCCCCCTACATCACTTACGTCTCTCCCCCTTTTTGTATCGGATAGACAATAAGTTAAAAAGATAAACAAATCATCATATCTAGACAGTGATAATCAATGAAGCATATCTAGATAAACATAAACTGCCTGCTAAATATAATCACGATATATCAAATCCTTAGCTAGCAAACAGAAGTCACAAAAGATGAATAATCAAAATCAGTAATGATGTGAATAAATAAATAATGCAGTAAAAACCATCATGCATAATCATCAAATGCTGCATATAATCTGTTCAGAAGTACCAAAGTAGTATAATATCATCAGTAAAACAAAGCAGGTACGAAATCAGAATAGTCCAAAAAATTATCCCAAAGGTTACTTGAACGACAATGAACTACCTTTAACGACTTTGCGTGTCGCTCAAACTAGGTCATCAAACAACATTAAAAACATAAAAATAATAGGCTCTCGCGTGATCATCCTTTCAAGCGACCTTTGCGTAACCCTTCAAGAAACCCATACATGACTTTTATTTCTGTCACTTGAACCTCACGTGAACAAAACATCTCACGACACTGAGTTATCGCTCGAACGAAACCCAGTTGTCATTTGAACGACATAGAAAGTTCTCAATTCTAGTTCCAAAAATGATTAAGTTTCGTCTAGTGAAAAACTTTCCTAGAAAGAGCAAGCAATAGCAAAACAGACTCAAAATAGAAAAAATAAAACAAGTAAAACAATGTGAGTTGCATGCCAACATAGAATCAATGTACTCAAATATGGATATGGAGAGAATGGGCATGAACTACAATAAATGAATCATAACTCCAACACATTGAAATGGTCAAGAAGCTTTAATTGATAGAAAAATTTCATCAAACTTAGTTTTAGCCATATGTGACAATTAATATAATGAGCTAAATAAACTAGACAATCATCACGCACACAAATCCAAAATTTTTGACGATTCTACTAACAATAACGCCATGATACGATTTTTCAAAATAAGGATTATGGTGCAAACCCGTTTAAGTTTTTCCATACAAACTCCCTCAAATATATATATATATATATATACACAAAAAGTCTCATGTAAGGATTACTTATGGTGCTGACCCCGGTACATACCCTTTTTTTAAAATAGTAAAAAAATAAATTTTTTTATGAAACTTCATGAATATGATTTCCACGGTTAGAAGACCATCTCCAATTTTTTTCTTCAAAAAATTCAATAAAAAAACCTTTGAGATGAAGTGATACATAAAAAAAGGTATAATATTCATTTTTAATCGTTGAAGTGTTGGGTTGGTGCCAGCAACTTTATTGATTGAATTTTTTGATGAAACTTCATAGATATGATCTTCTCACTGTCGAGATCATATTCATGAAGTTTCATAAAAATATTCAATCAAAAAGTGGGTGAGATGATTGCTAACACTTCAACGGTCGAAAATGCATATTTATGCCATTTGTTTTTACATATAACCTCATCTCAACAGTTTTTTTATTGAATATTTTGATGAAGAAAATTGGAGATGATCTTCTCACTGTGGAGATCATATCCATAATGTTTCACCACAAAATTCATTTTTTTACTATTTAAAAAATTGGTTTGTACAGGGGTTTGCACCATAAGGAGTCCTTACCGGAGGGGGCCTCTCTCTCTCTCTCTCTCTCTCTCTCTATCTATCTATCTATCTCTCTCTCAATATATATATATATATATATATATATATATATATATATATATATATATATTATTTTTTTTAATTTCTTTTGAGGTTTTTATTCTTCTCAACTTAGAGAAATCCTATTGGCCCTATTTTGGCATATGATACCTTTTATTGCCTTAATTTTTGTTGTGATCTTTTAAATGGTGGCTTTCACGACGTGATTATTATTCTCTCGCAGCCCTTTACCGTGAACTCTCATCATTTGTTTCAATTTATGTATTATCAATCCTTACGGTAAACGGTTCTTAATTTCACACCTCATCCTAAGTCTACTTATGCATAAATGACAAAATTGAGATAAGAACGTCTCACTAAACTCAAATATGCATGAGATGTCAAACATTCATATAAACTCGTGTGTGTGCAAAAATGACATATATACAAAGTCGAATTAAAATTCATATCAATTTCGAAACAACCCCATTAAGACAATGGTTAAGATCATTCAATGTATCAACAACTATAACCAAATGTCCTAGCCACATGGATAATGAAATGATGGGGGTCCAAACACACTAATATGATACATCAAACATGAAATACTCACGACACAAAAATAAACAGAAAATCTTTTTGTGTTTTAAAAAAAAAATATTTTTGACCCAAAAATAAAATATTTTTTCTATTTTTCTCAAAAATATTATCAAAAACAAAATCTTTTATATTTTTCAAATAAGACTCAATAAATGAAAAAAAATATAATACCACAGATACACATGTCATAACACTAGCAAGATATAAATCATGATGTAAAGACTAGCATATGACAAACATGGAAACACAACCATCCTTTAGATTTAGCATGGGAAGAATCAAGTACAACCAAATAAGAACTATAAAGTTTAATTCTTAAAGCCTTTAACTCCGATTTTCTAACCCAAGTAATTACGCATGTGGGTTTTGGGAACCGAAACGACTTTATTCCTTAACTTCCTAGGAGCATTCCTAAGGTCATAAGAAAAACGCCTTAGGTGACCTTTCTTACCGCAATGAGTGCAAGTGTAAACACGACGGGAATGATTACCAAAATGTCTACCTCTCCTCACATTGCTACTGGGCTGTCTCATACGATTGGTATCCGCATTGGGAATGGGAACAACTCTATCATCATAGCCTATACAAAACCTATCTCCCTTGATTTGGACGGTGCACAACATCCTATCCAACTTCTTCGATTTAGCCTCCAAATCAAACTTTACCTTACTCGAGTCTTTCAATCTCTCCTAACTCACTAATCATAGACTCAAGAAAATGCTTATACTCCTCAAACTATAGAATTTCCTTCTTCAAAGCCTCCATTAAACCGCGAAGACTATCTCTCTCTTTCTCAACATATTCTAGCTTCTCTCTAAGAGTTTTCTATTGTGCCCTAAGATCCTCAATCAAAGCATCATTATTTTCTATGGCATGCTCATTCAACATAGCTTGCAATTTTCAGTTAGCCTTTTTCACCTTTACCACTTTCGCATACAACTCACCAAAAGCAACTTGCAACTCTCCTACATCAATCTTCTCAACCTCATTAGCTTCACCCTCACTCACTTGGGATTCACACTCAATGGCCACGGAAGTGTTATGCACATGATAATATTTATGGAAAGATTTATCATCATCGCTCACATGACATGCCACGAACGCTACAAATTTATGCTCAATAGGGGAACACTCTCCCTCTTCCGATTCACTATAACTGAAGGTGGCATTGTATGCTATCAGTTTCTTACCCTCCTTGTTAAGTCTAGCGGGACACTCGACAACCTCGTGACCATAACCTTCACACCCAAAACACCTATCCGACTCAACACTCTTGACATTCTAACTCTTATCCTTAGGGGAGGGATATACCTTGTTATTCTCGAATTTCTCAAATCTTTTAACATCTTTTGATTATTTTTGGAACTTAAGAAACTTTTTGAACTTCTTTGCCAATAAGGCTAAATCCTCAAAATCGAAATCGAAATCATCATTCGAAACCTTAGTCTCCTCCTTCCGAGCTTTCAAAGCAATGCACTTTTCCTTTTTTGGCACTTGCTTGGAGGTAAACATATTGATTTCATAGGTTTGTAAGTCACCTACAATCTCTTCAAGTTTTGTCGATTCAAGCATACCTAAGGAGTTCAAAATGGTCACTTTTCCATCAAATCTACTCGGTAATAACCTTTTATTTTTTTTATGACTCGGTTGTCGGGAATTTTCTCTCCCAAATTAAAAGACGAGTTGATAATATTTGACAATCTAGCATAAAACTCATCAAACGACTCACTCTCTAGCATTTTAATCATCTCAAACTGTGTAGTGACGTTTTGAAGTTTAGACGACCTAATCGGGCTAGTGCCCTCATGAGTAAGTGCAAGAATATCCCCATTTTCTTTTGAAGTTTCACATGTTGTGATTCTATTATAATCTTTCAGAGTGACATGTGAGGAAATAACGTGAAGACATTTAGAGTTGTAAAGTGCAAGTTTATGTTCGGCTTCGGTCCATAACTCAACAGGTTTTAATGTAGTAGCCTCACCCTCTCGTGTAATCGGTGGAGTTCAACCCTTTTCTACCGCTAACCACACACGTTCATCAATTCATTTCAAAGCACTTCTCATTCGCATTTTCCACTAACCATAGTTAGTGCCATAAAAACAGGAGCTCTACAACTTTCATAATTTCGTAAATTCATCCTTAAAAAAAGCAAGGTATCAATAAAATAAAAACTATGTTTCTAAATCTGATATAAATTTATAGGCCTCTTTTTCTTTCGAATGTGTTTTAAGGATGTTAAAACAAACTTTCTTTTTGAAAGACCTTTTTTGAAATTTTAAATTGCACCAAGTGTGTGAACCAATTTCAGTTAAGCCCAATTTTATCATTTTTAATCCTAAACATGCATCTAGATGATTAAAGTAAGTGAAATAAATAAGTTCACAAAGGGAACTCCGGATGTACGAGGAAACCACTAAGGAAAAAAAATCTTCGGACGACCCAATCTAGACAATCACTATGATATGGTATTACAAAGTACAGACGATAGACTTACTCAACGATTCGATCCCCCACAAGTCTTAACGCTCCTCTGATCCTTCGAGCACTCCTCCACAATTCCCACACAAAAGTCCTTCTACAATGATCGTCCATAACACATGCGTCCACGTATATCTTAGTGTCCACCGATGTAGCTTGACAACATCTATGATGTTGAACTCGAACTCCTTCTCTTCTTCACCGCAAAACCTAACGTTCAAAGTGATGAACAAACTCCAATGGTGCAAACCAAGATCACTATAGCATATGTGAATGAAAGTGCAGATCTTGAAACTCTAAGGATATTTTTAGACTTTGAAAACCTTAGAAAACTTGTGCAGAAAACGTATTATGTGTAAACTGATTTCCTGGATCTGTAACTTACGAAATTATGAGAGCAACACACCTTAAATAATAAAGTTGAGTTGGTGCATGGTTGAAACTAAATTTGCATATCGCTCAAACGAAATGCCCATGTAGTTCGAACGACATGTTCATCTCGCTTAAACGACTTGCAAAGTCGTTTGAACCACTAAACACAAGAGTTTGTTTTATACACAACTCTAAATGATCCTTATCTTAGAATAAATAAAGTTTAAACATTTTAAAAGTATTTTTTTTAATAAAAATAACATCCTAAAACATTTTTCGAGTTCCATAAACATTACACATTATACCCGAGTGATCTCGGAATACAATGAAGACGTGAAATGTGCACCAAATTAATCTCGACATGATTTATCTTTGAAGCTTGACCGCAACGTCTTCAATAAACTCTATGTCATAGACTGTGTGGGATCGTGACGATAAAAAAACTATCTATGACTAAAAAAAATATTTTGTTATGGGAATAAGTCAAATACTTACGATGGACTCAATTGGAAATTTTGTCCCTACAAGATCGACCTAGAAAAGGCAAAAGCCCACTTCTGCTAGTGGTATCGCCTAAGAAAGGTCGGTCCAAACTCATTCTCATGAATGGTATGATCTAAATCAGATTGTTCTAGAAAAGTCAAAAACCAACTTCTATAAGTATGACCTAAGAAAGGTCAGTTCCAAAATAATCCTTTTAAATGGTAATCTAAAGTAGTTCGGTCCCGAGAAAGGTTTCAACCCCATAAACCGAGGAGAGGGGTAACCCTGTAGATCAATTAATTGGTTAAAACAAGGAAAATTGACCAACTGTCTCACTAAGGAAAAACTATTCAAACTTTAATTGAGATGTTTAAATGGGGTTTGACTAGGTGAGTGAGTCAAAAAACTGCCTAAAAGTTAGTCAACTGACACGGTTTTGACCGACTGATAGTAATAAGGTATTTGATGAAGCTTACTCTAAGTTAATTCATTTAAGGTAATTATGAGTTAATTATCCAAGGATACTTCATTTTTTAATAGATAAAAAAATAAAGAGGCAAGAGAAAAATACACAAATAGGGGACTGATAAATATTTTTCCATTAAATATAGACCACTTAGGGTTAGAAAATTACAAAAAGACCACTTAGGGTCGTAAAAGTACAAGTAAAAAAAAGAGAAAATCTTGGGCCTATCCAGTATACTCGGTGGTTGCTTCGCTTGAAGGATCAACATGAGCTGTGAGGTCAGTGGGAGCTGACATGTAGGTGTGTGGGGGGGGGGGATGACTCAACAAGAGGAACTATCAAGGGGTTAGCCAGAGGAGGGTGCTCAGCATAAGCGGGGCTGCCCTTGTCAACATCACCAATATTAACTCCAGTTACCCAACCTTTATTAAAGGCGACAGACTCATGATAGTTCAACTAGGCAGCCATCTCCTGGATATCCACATCATAACCCTCATCAAATGCCCTGTTCAGGTCAGCCTACCTGGTTTTCTCCCTCTAATCCCTTAGATATGAGAGAATGATATTATCTAAAAGGGTCCGTTAGTGAAAGACCGTGAGTTTAGATAATTAGCTGTTAATCCGATAAAACTCAGCCTAGACCCATTCGGCCTCCTTCATCACCTTGTTGTGGGAATTAGCCTGGTCCTTCAGCTTCCTGGTCAGGTCGTCCACTTGCTAGACTTGAGTTTCAATCTAGCCCTTGAGTGTGACGTTCTCCTTCTAAAAATCCTCAAGCGACTTCCAATAAGATGAAGATCGGCTGGCTAGATCCTACTGAACTTGCATGCTCTACAGAAACAAAATAGGTTATTAATAACTTATGAAACAAAAGAAACTTGCAAAAGAAATAAAATCAATTCCATTACCAGAACATTGTGGCGAAGACCCTTCTTATGCAGCCTCTCCAAAGTAAAGCTCATAAGTTTCGTCATATCAGCCGGTAGCATGGAGGCCTGAGAGATGGAGAAGGCCACCTTTAAGTCCCTGTGGGTCGAATCGGTGGCCATAATAGGATCATTCAATTTGAATAAGTCAGGCTCCCATGGGTGATTTTGGTTCACAATTAGAGGAGGGGTCCTTGAGTGAGGCCTCCGGTCAATCTCAGTAATCACCACTGGACGACTCGGTGGTGGGGGTGTCTTGGAGCTTCTACCAACTGGAGTTTTGTTGGTCTTCTTCTTTTTGTCCTATTTGACCTCCACTCTCTGCCGCTCCAGCTGGTGGGAGTCTTTATCCCAGAGAGTAGCCAACTTTCCTTTCCCCTGGTCATCACCTGAGGAAGATTGACCACTCTTTTGATTGGCGATCGATTGCATCTTTAAATAGTCCCTAGCGGGTGCCAGGTTAATCGGTCTCCTACTTCAGCCGCTCATATCGTCAAGAGAGTTAGGGATAAGGGGGAAAGATAAAATCCCCAAAGGATAAATTATCTTCGGCCTCAACCTCTTCCCAGGGCCGACCTAATACGCTGGCCCCATAAGAAAAAAAGAATTAAGATCATTTAAGAACGAACCCAAGTCCTCCTCCTCTTCCTCTTCTCCATATTCTAATTCCTGTTCCTCCTCTTCCTCACTAGAGTCGATATAAATCATGTGGGGAGTAATAGGGGCTGGGTCTTTGCGGGCGAGCGATTCGGCGACTTGAAAAATTGGAATACCGATCGAGATAGAGATGAAGTTGGAAAGGGATTGGTATGTGAGAGACTAATTTATAATAACGTGGGCTGATCAACGGTGGGGATGAATTCCTGTTGGGGTGGACCATTTCCAAACTTTCTCCAAGTCTCTGAGATTCACCTGGTAATCCGAAGGCTTGGTATTTAGAAATCGATCTGCAAATAGAAAACCAGGATGGTTAAGAACGAACAAACAAAGAATAATAAAATAAAGCAAGGGCAAATTATTGGTGGGTGACCTACTAGGAGCCCCCCCCCCCTCATGGAAGGTACCCTAAGACCATTGTAACTCTTATCATAAATTGCCCCAGATACTACAATGAATTTTTTTATCTATGTCCTATTAGGATCTAGGCAAGTAGGTGACCAAGTTTTGGGCTTTATCCCTGGTTTGGAAGTGGTGAAGTTCGACGTCTGGGTAAGACCTCAGGTTGTAACATTACATGATCTCCTCAAGACCAAGGTTTGTGCCACAAATTTGGTTAATGGCCACTATTCCCATTACAATACAGTAGAAGCTACCGTTTTCTTGGGAAGGAAAGTAACAAAGTACTCTCACCAGTAATGGGTGGAGGGGAAAATGAACACCTCATTCAAGTCTTTCCACTATTAAAAAGGCCACTTCCCCACGAGGAAGATCGAAAATATCCTCCTCCTCTAGGGAAACCCTCAAAGCAACATTATCATGAATCCCATATTGACTACGGAATTCCTGAAGGTTATCGACAAAGGAAATATCATACTTTCTAAAGTGACTAAACATGGCAGGAAAATGAGGAAGTCCAAAAAAATAAAGAAAATGAAGAAGATGACCAGTGGGAGCTAGAGAGAAGTCATAGTAAGAGTTACCTCAAAACAAATTAATGAAAGTGGCAGAGTATAAGGGAGAATACCCTTACTCTTTCGAAGAGACGTTTGATCATCAACCATCGCTAACTCTCGAGAAACGCATCATGCATCCATGTGCTATCGTTATTTCTAATGATGAAGTTAGACGTAGAAACGAAGCGACAAACACATATGCCAGTTTTGAAAGCAGTGATTGTTTAGCGCGCCTCCAAAATGAACGCGAGTAAAAAAGGCGCAAAAATTAATAGGACACGTGGCGGACAAAGAAGGCAGAATGCCAGGACGATTAGTCCAGAATGATCGAATATTAATCTAACAAATCAAGTTGAGGCCGATCAGTGTGTTCAAACCGATCTCCCTCACCTTTGGGGAAAATAAAGGAACATAAATAATTTGTCATGAGGTAGAACACGTGGAGACCAAGATCTTTGGATATTTGGCCCAAACAAGGGAGAAGAACAAATCTAACGAAATAAGGGGAGATAATGATAAGCGTTAAATAACTTAAGGACGTAGGACTTTAGGGGTATAAGTAAGGTCAATCCGTTCAATATATGGATGACTTGTAACTTGCATGTAATAGCCCGGACTCTCAGCTAGCAACACTAGCACTCCGACTGTTACCATTCCTCCTCTTTAATAAAAAGATCACACACCTTTTCCCCCGTGGATGTAGGCCGTCGTCACGGTCGAACCACATAAATCGTTCACTTTTTTCCTTCTCGGCATTCATACATTTTCTTGGGGCTTTTCTGCTCTTTTACCCCGCTATTTTCTCACCCTTATTCCGATGTGTAGGGGGTACGGGGCAAGGATATGAGTTAAGGACCCATAAAGAATTTAACAACCATCAAAGAAATGTATCATATATCGCACCATTAAATAAGGAAGAGGTCGATCGAAGTTAGTTATGACGAGATAGCCCACAAATCACTCATGAAAGTTTTAACTAGTCAAAGTGAATGGAGATAGTACCAAAGCTCCGATATGGATCTCATGACTATGCTTACCTCTGCACCTAATTTCAAAGTTAACCCTATTTTCCATTGCAAAAGGTCAATCGAAGGTAGTTATGTCGAGATAGCCCACAAATCACTCATAAAAGTTTTAATTAGCCAAAACAAAATGTATATAGTACCAAAGCTTCGATATGGATCTCATGACTATACTTACCCATGCACCTAATTTCGAAGTTAACCCTATTTTCCATTGCAAAGTTGATAGTTTCCCCACTGAAGATAAATGATTGAACGACTACCATGTTAAGACCTAGCCAAGGGAGGTGGATGTCCTTAACATATCTTCCAAAACGGTATGGAGTCGTAATGGAGAAAAAGGATTTTGTTAGCTGGTGGTTTATGATAGAATGCCATTATATTGCAAACAGTGCATGCATCCAGGTCACGATGACTGAGATTGCAACAAAAGGGATATTAAAGAAATAAAAAAATCCAAAGATTATGAAGGCATTTGAGAGTCCAAATAATATAGGCAGGGTGATTTTGAAGATCATTAATGAGGTGAAAATACAAAGGGAAAAATAACAAGTGGAAAGAATCAGTTTAAGAGGATAATAATTATCTACAATGCTGATAGTTTGCAAGTGTCATTTTCCAATTGAGGAAGGAAACAATGAAGATGATGTAGCATTGTGAAGGTTCAGGTCCTTTTCAGGCCTCAAAAAACTTCTTCGCGTAGCCTCAGACCCTTTCATCCAGCTCCCGAGTCATCATTCCGACCTCGTTTTCATCTCGTTGTTGCTCGTTACAACAAACGAGGTCACCTATTGGTTACTCAAGAGTCGTGTTACTCAAGAGTCATCTATTGGTTACTCAAGAGTCACCTAATTAGAATTTATGGGGTTCTAATTAGATGTCTATATAATGAAGGGTTCTGGTCCCCAAGACTAATGCACTCAAATTCTCTCCTCCTCATCCCCGTCAATGAGAGAGAACTCATAGAGAGAGAGGGGTTAGTCCGTGGAACACCTTCAACCCCCGAGTCTTAATCACCGCTATGGATTAAGGTACACAGTTTCTACAATTCCTTTATTAGGCAATCTCAATAATTTAATATGTTGATGAATTTTATTTAATATTCCAACAAGTGGTGTCAAAGCTTCTTCATATTGGATTATTGGGATTAGTACTGTGATTGTAATTTAGAAGTGATTTTGTTTGATTTATCATACATATGATCTAGTTAGAACCCATATGGCTTTTAGGATTCTATATAGAAATTATGTATGATTCGTGATAATTTTCATAATTGATTAAGGATTATTAATCCATGGTGATTTTTTCGATTTCCCTTAAAAGGGTTTAATTCATAATGGATTTGGATGGATTAATTCAGTTTTTTTTCAAGATTAATATGAGAATTGTTGAAATCTTGATTTATAATTTTGAGGGACGTTTTCAACGACATATTTCGTTTTCTTATTCAGAATTTTACGAAATTTTGGTTTTCACCTAGAAACGTCGAAATAAATAAAACCCATTATATTCAATGGGCACCACCCTATCTCGGTGATTTGACATCGTTTAGACTCCCCAAAACGCGTTTTTTGCCATTTTTGGTAATAATGTCAATGCTAATAACTCTCGCTTAAAAATTGATTTTGCGATTCCGCGAATTGGAGAGTGATCTTGAAGAGATTGTTTATGTCACTGTAGTAATAACTCAAAAATTTTCATTTTTGAAAAAATAAATTAGCACTCAATTCAGTTTTTTGGGAATAAATTCTAACTCATTGTTTGTGGGAATTCTTTCCAAATCAGTTTTTTTTTTTTGTGAGAATTATTTTCAAATGCATATTTTTTTTGGGAACTAAGGCAAGAATAAAATTAGGTGGACCAAATACTTGCATATGTAATTAAAAATCATTTGATTTCAGATTTTTAATAAAGTTTGATTCCCATTCGGGGTATTTTCTTAAAAATAAAAATACTAAAAATGTATTATATCTTGAAATGAATTAATTAAAGTAATACGTTGCCAAAGTAACCTCTATTGCATAGTTTAATTTATTTTGAGATATAAAAATGATGTTAATATATTTATTAATCTGCCCAAAGGAAGATTATTATTTGGCTGAATAATAAATATACATGCGGAATTAAATATGTGATAATTCTATAGTTTTCATGTGGACAATTAATCGGCCCAAAGGAAGGTTAGTTGTTTGACCGAATTCAATAATGTACAATTAATCAGCTCAAAGGAGGGTTAGTTGACTGAATTTATTATCAATATTTTTTTTCTGGACTGAGAGTACCACTTACAAGTTAATATTTATGTCCAAAGACTAAATGTTAATGTTGTGCCATGTCTCTCATTGATGGGCCCACCATTCCACCATTACAGTTATATGAAATTTATGTCCTGCATTTATCAGTTTATTTTATTATAATATACCATGACATAAATTTTAAATTGGAGCTTTTGTAATTTATTTGTTCTTTCGGATTAAGTTACTGCTTATTCTGTTAATATTACTGTCAACATGATCTCAATCATGTGCTTAATGGTACAAACTTTAAGAACTGGAAAGAGGGCATTCTTATAGTTTTCAGTTGCATAAATTTAGACTATGCGATAAGGAAGGAACAACCCGCTCCTCTTACGGATAAAGAAAACTTTGAGAAGTGGGATCGTTCTGATCGCTTAAGTTTAATGATGTTAAAGTGTAATTTCTAGAAGATTTCAGGGGCGGTATGTCCGATGAGGTAACTGCCAAAAGTTTCCTTTAAGATATTGAATTACATTTTGCAAATAACGAAAAGGCTGAGACAAGTACGCTTTTAGCTAACCTTATCCAAATAAAGTATAAAGGTAAAGAAAATATCCGGGAGTACATTATGGAGATGTCTAACATTGCTTCAAAATTTAAAGTACTAAAGTTATAGCTATAGGGTAACTTGCTCGTGCATCTGTTATTGATATCTCTTCCTGCACACTATGGATAGTTTATAGTGAGTTATAATACTCAAAAGTATAAATGTACTCTTAATGAGCTCATTTCACATTGTGAGCAAGAAGAGAAAACGTTGAAGCGAGAAAAGACAACTGAAATTGCTCATATTGCATCTACCTCAAGGAACATAAAGAGGAAAAAGACTAATGATTTGGGTTGTAACATCACAACCCAAACCTAAAGTTCAACACAAGAAACAAGTTCAGGATTCACAATTTTCTTGTTTCTTTTCCAGAAACTTGGGCATGCGAATACGGATTGTTCTAATTATGTCACATGGCGTGTAAAGAAAGGTACACTTCTCATTTTGATTTATTCGAAAGTTAATTTGACTTTTGTACCTAGCCATGGTGGGTAGATTCGAGATCTACTACTCATGTAAGTATGTCTAGGCATGGTTGCCTGTGGAGCCAAACCGCCAAATGATGGTGAAAGATTCATCTATGTGGGCGATGGCATAATAGTTGGAGTTGAAGCAATTGGGACTTTCAAATTATTTTTTGAGACTAATCATTTAATTGAATTAATAGAGACTTATGTAGTACTGTTTTTTTTTCCAGACGAGACTTGGTTTATATTTTTGTTTTGGACAAATACAGTTATTCTCGTTCACTTGGAACATTAGTTGCGACTCGTTCTTTAGTTGATAAATTATATTTATTAAACAGCAATGCTTCACTTAATGAAACATTGCAAAAAAAAAAAAATTAACTTATGAGAATTCCGTTGCTTTATGGCATAAACGTTTGGGTCATATCTCCTAAAGGAGAATTGAAAGTCTTGTATCAGAAGGAATACTTAAACCCCTTAATTCCACAGACTTTGATGTTTGTATCGAGTGTATAAAGGGGAAACAGACAAACATAAGGATATTAAGTACCAAAAGGAGTTTCGGTGTCTTAAAATTGATACATTCTGGCATTTGCGGTCCATTCCCTACGGCTTCATGGAATGGCCAACAGTATTTTATCACTTTTATGACAATTATTCTTGTTATGGGTACTTATATTTAATTTATGAGAAGTCTCAAGCTCTGGACGTGTTAAGGCCTTCAAAGCCGAAGTTGAAAATCAACTAGGCAAGAAGATTAAAGCTGTCAAATCTGACTATGGGATGCATATTATGGCAGATATGATAGATCAAGTGAAAAACGTCTAGAACCTTTTGCTAAATTCCTAGAGACAAAATAGAACGTTTAAGGACGTGGTAAGAAGTATGATTCGTCATTTTTCTTTGCTAGAATTACTCTAGGGAAAGTCAATTAAGATTGCAGTATATATTCTAAATAGGTACTTTATACAACGGTGGCTAAAACCCCTTATGAACTATGGATAGGCTGAAAACCTGTCATTTATACATTTGGGGGTGTCCAGTTGAGGCAATGACTTATAGTCCAATTGAAAAGAAACTAGACTCAAGAACTATTAGCTGCTATTTTGATGGGTACGTTGAACAGGCGAAGGGTTTCAAGTTTTATGATCCCTCAACTAAGTCCTTTTTCGAGATGGGAAATGCGAGATTTCTTAAGGATGTTGAGTTTAAGGGGAAAGATACGGTTAAGAATAAGAATGTTGTCTTTGAAGAGGAATCAATTCCTCTCCCAAAATTGTTCAGCCTGCTGACAGTGTTGAAGGAGACAACAATGAGGACTTCCCTACTCAAAATATAAGAATTATTCCTGAAGAGCAAACTCAATAACCTCATGAGCAGTTGTAGATCATTTTAATTTAGAGCTGCATTATTAGATGGATGTTAAGATGGCTGTTCTCAATGGTAATATTGAGGAAACCATATATATTGTGCAATCAGAAAACTTTGACTTAGTTGATCCAAAGTCCATGGTTTGCAAACTCAAGAAATATATATGGTCTCAAACAAGCTTCTCGTAAATGATATCACAAGTTTTATCAAGTCATTATATCATATGATTTTGAGGTTAATGAAGTAGATGACTGTGTATATCGTAAGTTCAGTGGGAGTAAAATTATCTTTCTTGTTCTCTATGTCGATGACATACTATTGGCTAGCAGCGATATAGGCTTATTGCACGAATCTAAGATATTTCTAACTAAGAATTTTAAAATGAAAGATCTTGGGGATGCCTCTTTTGTATTGGGAAATAAGATACACCGGGATCATTCTTGGGGTGTCCTTGGGTTATCACAAAATAGCTATATCGAGAAAGTACTCCCTAGATTTGGCATGAAAGATTGTGCACAAGGAGATACTCCTGTTGTTATGATATACAAGTTTAGTCTCTGTTAATGCCCCACGAATGAGACTGAAAATAAAGAAATGAAAAAGGTTCCTTATGCTTCAGCTATAGGGAGTCTTTTGTATGCTCAAGTATGTACGCGTCCGAATTTAGTGTACATAATGGGTATGTTAGGCAGATATCTGAGTAACCCTGGAATGGATCACTAGAAAGCAGCCAAATGGGTTATGATGTATTTATAGGGAACAAAAGATTACATGCTCATCTATCGGAAGTCAAATAATTTGGAGATCATTGGGTATTCTGATGCCGATCTTGCGGGTTGCCAAGACACTAAGAGATCCACTTCTGGCTATAATACATGTTGTCTGGAGGTGCTATTTTCGGTGGAGTGCTAAGCATTCACTCATTGCACCTTCTACCATGGCACCAGAGTTCATAGCCTGTTATGAGGCAACAAATCATGCGATATAGATGGGAAATTTTGTCACTGGGCTGCATATTTTGGATAGCATTGAAATACCACTACAGATATATTGTGACAATAATTCAGCAGTTTTATATTCGAATAACAACCACTATAGATATATTGTGACAATAATTCAGCAGTTCTATATTCGAATAACAACAAAAGCTCTAAGCACATATAATTTAAGTTTCTTATCGTTAAGGAAAGAGTTCAGAGTAAGATAGTGTCTATTGAACATATAAGAACAAACTCCATGCTCGCGGATCCGCTTACTAAAGCTTACCACCCAAGATCTTTCATGAGCACACTGCTCATATGGGTGTTGTTCAGTTTGATGATATTCAGCTTTAGTAGGAAATTGTATTCGGTTTAATGTTCCTTCATTTGGCACTACTCAGATACTTTATGTATGTTTTAGTTTTTTGCAGAATAAAGTTGATGGTATTTTCATTTTGTTGTTTACTCTGAATGTATTGTCTTTTAATTGTGGTATAACATAAGGTTTAAAAGACTAAGGTTTGATCTCACTACGAAATAAAGTTAGGACCAATTGGAAATAGGCATGTTTGAGATCACATTGCATGTAATTTCTAGCCACACATCCATACTTGATCTATGTCGTTGAATATATTTGGTGTGGTGATCATTGATGGATCGAGTTATCACATAAATGCAACGAAGGTCGCTTTGGTCTCATACCAGTATAGGAGATGGATGAGATTGATTCGGGAGATGTCTTAAGAATAGAAAGTAATTTGGTGCGCACATAAGGTTACTAAATATAATTACATTCAGAATTATTATGTAGCCCAAGTGGGAGATTGTTGGAATATTTTATATATTCCAAATAATTTAATGTGGGCTCACATATTAAAATGGTAATTGTTGATACCAAATTTATTCTGCTGACGTGGACCATTCACTTGAAGACACGTGTCAACTTACGTTGAAATTACAAACACTTTCAACAAACAACATACTGTCATCGAGCTACTCAAGCGCCCCGAGCAATTCAATCATACCGAGCAGCTTAGGCTCCCCGAGGAGCTTAAGTCTCAGAGAAACTTAAGCGTACCGAGAAACTCAACGTACAGAGCATCCAAATCAGGAGAATAAAAAAGATGACTGCGCATTAAATGCTCATTATTATCGTACAGATGTATATGTCTACTAGATAACAGCGCATTGTCCTTTCACATGTACAGCCTCAAGGCTATAAATACATTGTAACCTCCTTATTAGTGGGGGACTCTGGATTTCTTGGTAAACTCACTTATCAAGAATTCTAGGCAAACAGTCAGCAATATAAAAATAGTGGATGTAGGCCATTCTCATAAGGCTGAATCACTTTAAAAATCTATTGTCTCATTTAATTATTTATTTTTATCTGTGATTAAAATAATTAGATCAAAATCTAGTTTTTTACATCAACAGATTGGCGTCGTATGTGGGAATCCACTGTACTTATCATTTTTCACCAAACCAATTCATCATCTATGGCTGATAATCCTGAATCCAGTAATCGAAACACTGGGGTCCCTCCGAACCTTTTTACTCCCCCAAATGTTCAAGATTTGGCTGGTATAATGGCTAATTTGGCCCAAGGCCAGACGACCATGCAAAAAACTATGCGTCAACTTATACAAACTGTTTAAGGTGGAGTGCCGGCCCAATCAGGATAATGAAGTGTTCAGAGAAATACCCGTTTACCCTCTTCGCGAACTAGGCGAACATTATTCCTAGAGGAATCTCGATCTAGACGCACTGAATCATATCGTATTGAGAGATCTAATGATCCTTCTTATCAACCTGGGCGGACTTCCTCAGTATGAGCTACAGATTCTCAACGAAATGTCACTCTATCTCCAGAAAGGACTAGTGCTCTAGAAAGATTAAGTAGAGTCTCTCCTTTTGATCATTTGGGCCCTAGGAGGAACATAACTCCTCTTAGGATTGCGTCGATGAACTCTCCACGACCATCCAATCTAAGGGAAGGTTCTGCCCAATCACGACCAACATCTCGATCCCAAGAAGAAAACTCAATACGATCAGTTGATCGAATAAATAGACTCGAGGAGGGAAACGACGCATGGAAGGGCTCTATTCAAAGGCTGGAGGATAGATTAGGGGAAATGGTTAAGGACAAGAATCCTCTACAAAGAACTTTTGTCCAAGGGACACTATTCGTACAAGAAATTGTGGATTTTCCCACGCCTTCAAAATTCAAAACTCTTATGGTGACGCCTAAGTATGATTGAAAAACTGACCCTGCCCTTCATATAGAACATTACCAAGCTGTTGCCGATATCTATGCAATTCCAGACGAGATGAGATGTAGGGCATTTTCAGGAACTCTTACCGGATCAGCTCAGATATGGTATAACAACCTTCCTCGGGGGAAAATTGTGACTTTCTTTCAACTAGCAGAACTCTTTATTGGGAACTTCTGTTTTGGAGCGAAATTAGTCAAACGAGTAGCACACTTTCTCAGTGTTAGACAAAAGACAGGTGAAAGCACAAGGGACTATATTACTCGTTTCAATAATGAGAAACTTGAAGTAATTGATTACGAGGAAAAAATGGCAATTACTGCTCTGATGAGCGGACTGTTGCCAGATAAATTGTACTACACTTTAGCCAAAGATCCGCCTAGGACCATAGCTGAACTAATGAAAAAAGCATCCAAAATCATGAATGCCGAGGAAGCTATGGCTGCGAAGAAGAACGTAGACACTAAAGAGACCAAGGTTGAAGATGGTAAAACTTAAAAGAAGGATCAGAAGAATAATGGTGGCAACAGGTAGTCGAAAGGAAAATAAGCACTGGAGCAGATGAAGAAATTTGGAAATTATACTCCTTTGAAGGTAGATATAAACCATATTCTGGAGGAGATCAAGAACAACGAGGAGCTAGCTTGGCCAGCAAAAATAAAGGCAGATCCTGACAGAAGAGACAAGTCCAAATATTGTGAATTCCACAAAGACCATGGTCATACGACCAAAAGTTATATAGCTCTTCAGAATGAAATTGAAGCACTCATCAGACGAGGAAAACTGGCTAAGTATGTTGATCGTCAAAATAGTGGAAAGACCAACGACTGAGGAAGGCAAAGGTCTAGGTCTCCTCGTCGAGCAAAAGAAGACAAGAAGAGAAGTCACGAAGAAGATCCAGAAAATGACCATGATGACCCCGATCTCCCCAAAAGACCAAGGAAACCAGAACGTGAGGTATTTTCAATCCATTTTGGATCATTTGAATGTAATGTTATTACAGGTGGAGATGCAGGAGGAGGAGATCTGACTGCGGAGAGAAAAGCTTACCTCAATGAGGCTCAAGCTTGCTCGTACATTCAGTGAATAAACTTGGCAGAAGATGATCGCCCGAGGAAGGTGAATAAAGACAAACCGATCATTGGTTTTTCTAAGAACGACCTGACAAGTGTACTATATCCTCATGATGACCCATTGGTGATCAAGATGATAATGAAAGAAGTGGTGATTTCACGAGTACTGGTGGATAATGGTAGCTCGACAGACATCATGTTTTACCCATGCTTTAATAGTTTGAACCTGAAATTAGCCCAATTGGAGCCCTATCATAGGCCCCTCCTTGGTTTTATTGGCGAAAAGGTTTTTCCACTTGGGACGATCAAGTTGGATATGCTTATTGGTACATGGCTTGCTTGTCGAACAGAAAGAGTACGCTTCTTCGTAATGGATAAAAATGTTCAATAAGCTTACAATATCATCATGGGAAGGGTAGGTCTGAAGAAGTTCGAGGTAGTACCATCTACTGTACATCAATATTTAAAATTCCCAACTAATTTTGGAGTGGGAGTTGTGAAAGGCGACCAGAAAGTAGCTCGGGAATACTACTATTCATCTCCCGAAAAAGAGGAACGTGAAGAATCCAGGAAGAAGATTACTACCTATCAAGTGGATGAAATAGAAGATGCAAAGATTGAAACGTTAGACCCTAGAGACGAGTCTGAGCTCGTGAAGGCCCAGGTCATGGAGGATACAGAAAATATCATTCTGGACGACGAGCATCCAGAACGAACAACTCAAATTGGTGCATCAATGGATGTATCGATAAAACAGGAATTGATAGCATTTTTAAGGCGCAGAAAGCATACTTTTGCATGGAGTCATGAAGACATGCCAGGGATAGACCCGAGTTTCCTGTGCCACGAGCTCAACGTGAACAAGGAAATCAAGCCAGTGAAGCAGCGAAGAAGAGTGTTCAGTCTTAAAAAGAACCAAGCTATACAGGAAGAAGTAGAGAAACTACAAAAAGCCTCTTTTATTGAGGATGTCAAATATCCTGATTGGCTAGCAAATGTGGTGATGGTAAAGAAGAAAAATAATAAGTGGAGGATGTGTGTAGACTTCACTGATCTTAATAAGGCATGCTCAAAGGATCATTTTCCTTTGCCCCAAATTGATCAACTAGTGGATGCTAACTCTGGACACGAGTTGATGATTTTTATGGATGCTTATTCTGGTTACAACCAGATTAAGATGAAGGCCGAGGATAGGGAGAGTACCTCTTTTATCACCCCAAGGGGAACTTATTGCTATAATGTTATGCCTTTTGGACTTAAAAATAAAGGTGCAACTTATAAGTGACTAATGAATAAGGTGTTTGCAGAGCAAATAAGTCATAACATGGAGGTTTATGTTGACGATATGCTTACAAAGAGAAAGAAAGCTGCTGATCATCTAGTTGACCTAGGTCAGACTTTTGATCAACTAGAGAAATATCAAATGAATCTGAATCCCACAAAATGCATATTCGGAGTACGAGAAGGCATGTGTTCTCAGATATATTGTTAACCAATGAGGAATTAAGGCGAACCCTAAAAAGATCAAGTCTCTATTGGAGCTACGATCTTCAACCACGAAGAAGGAAGTGCAAAGTCTCATAGGGCGAGTTGCATTACTTAATAGATTTGTGTCATGAGCAACTGACAGATGCCTACCATTCTTCAAAATACTCTGAAGAACTTTTGAGTGGAATGATGAGTGCGAGGAAGCCTTTCAAGAACTGAAGAGATATCTGGTGACGCCTCCATTGTTATCTAGACCAATGGTGGGAGAAAATCTATACTTATACCTGGCAATTTCAGAAAATGCAGTGAGCTCGGCATTGATAAGGGTGGAGGATGGAGTACAAAAACCAGTCTATTACACCAGCAAGGCTTTTCGAGGAGCAGAAATCAGATATACAAGGTTGGAGAAGTTGGCACTAGAACTGATTGAAGCAAGCAGAAGGATGAGGCCATACTTCCAAACCCATACTATAGTGGTGTACACCGATATGCCATTAAGACAAACTCTGCATAAACCGGAGAAATCAGGAAGATTGATGTACTGGGCAGTAGAACTTGGTGAATATGATATAATTTATGAGCCTAGATCATCGCTCAAAGGGCAGGCAGTAGCGGATTTTATCGCAGAGTTCACTCAAGAAGATGCCTCCGAAGAACAGGTGTTGAATACAGACTAACCTGTGGATGTTACAGGATCATCAAATTTTAACCCCGACCAACTCACGTCGGTAGGCGAGCAAGAGAAGATGATCAACGAGTAGCGAGAAGTGCCGGAGTAGGATAAAAGGAAGCACCAAATATTCCACCGAGAAACTCTGTCTGATAAAAAATTTGATGATAAAGTACCTATATGGAATTTGTATGTGGATGGCTCTTCGTACACTACAGGCAGTGGAGCTAGGATTATTTTAAATAGTTCGAATGAGATTGATGTGGGGTATGCTATGAGCTTTCAGTTTAAAGCCTCTAATAATGAGGTCGAATATGAATCTATGATCTTGGGTTTAAATCTGGCTAAAACCATGAAGGCAGAGCAGGTCGTTGTATTAAGTGATTCCCAGTTAATCATAAATTAAATTCTAGGGGTATATGCAGTAAAAGGAGAATTAATGGTCAAGTATCATGCAAAAGCGATGGAGGTGGTACCATCCTGGATGGATCCCATCAGGGCCTATATTGAAGAGGGGGCTTTACCAACTCATAAACTCGCAGCCAAGAAATTGAAGTTTAAAGCTGCTCGTTATGTATTGACCAATGGCATTTTATATAGACGAGGAATTATAGTAGGGCTACAAAGATGCGTCCATCCCTCCGAAGTAAAAGATTTGATCGAAGAGGTTTATGAAGGGTATTGTAGAGCCCATGTAGCAGGTCGGACGCTTTTGCAGAGAATAACAACACAGGGGTATTACTGGCCAACGATGAGAGCTGATTGCGTAGATTATGCTAAGAAGTGCGATAAATGTCAACGCTTTTCTTCCATCCGAAGAACTCCCCAAGCATTGTTAACACCCATAACGTCCCCTTGGCCATTCGCCATGTGGGGGATAGACTTGGTAGGACCACTTTCAATGACCAAGGGAAGATTCAAATACCTCGTGGTTGCTGTGGACTACTTTACTAAATGGGTGGAAGCTGAGCCTCTCATTGATATGACATACGACAAAGTCTATCAATTTATTTGGAAGAATATTATTTGCAGATATGGTCTCCCATATGCATTCATTACTGACCATGGAACCTAGTTTGATAACGAGGAGTTTGTTGTGTATTGTCATCAATCCAATGTACTAAAGATCCACTCTGCACCAGGCCATCCCCAAAGCAATGGGAAAACTGAGGTGACAAACAGAACGCTACTGAATGGTTTGAAAAAGCGACCGGATGATGCAAAGGGAAATTGGATTAACGAGCTACATTCTGTGAAGTGGGATTATCGTACCACACCACGAACAGCGACAGAAGAGTCTCCATATATGCTGGCATTTGGTAGTGAGGCTGTCATACCCGTTGAATTAGGTCTACCCACGCATAGGGTGCTTAATTTCAATTCTCCTGTCAGTGACTTGATGAGAAGTTTAGACCTGGATATGCTTGAAGAAGTTAGGGAAGAAGCAGTAATCAGGAATGCAACATATCAACAACGAACAAATTTGTTCTATAACAAAAGAGTGAAGAAGTATAATTTGAAGGAAGGGGATTATGTGCTGAAGAAAGTGATCCAAAAGCATAACAAACTGGAAGCCAACTGGCATGGACCCTACAGAGTAACAGAAGTTGTTCGTCCAGGGACATACAGGATTGAAACCTTGGAAGGAGAAGAAGTCAAGAATGCATGGAATGCAGAGCATCTGCGCAAATATTATCAGTAATTGAAATTCATAAGTAATGCAGTTTCTTCAGTATGAATAAAGTGATGTTTCACGAAGTTTCTTTCTTTATTGAAATTTTTCGGAATATTAGTGCTACACACTACACATCAAATTCAGATCAATTACCACCAACTCCGATTGGTCGGGAATCAATTACTACCAACTCCAGTTGGTCGAGAAATCAATTACCACCAACTCCGATTGGTCGGGAATCAATTACCACCAACTCCAGTTGGTCGAAAAATCAGTTACCACCAACTCCGGTTGGTCGGGAATCAATTACCACCAACTCCGGTTGGTCGGGAAATCAATTACCACTACGGTTTGTCGGGAAATCAGTTACCACCAACTTCGGTTGGTCGGAAATCAATTACCACCAACTCCGATTGGTCGTGAATCAATTACCACCAACTTCGATTGGTCGGGAATCAATTACCACCAACTCCGGTTGGTCAGAAAATCAATTACCACCAACTCTGGTTGGTCGGGAACTAATTACCACCAACTCCGGTTGGTCAGAAAATTAATTACAATCAACCCCGGTTGGTTGGTACTAAACTAGGCAAGAAGTTGGACGACCTCTCGGGGCATCCACTGTATAGGTAACAAGGTAATCCATACGAGATTATTACAACTAAGCAGGAACATAGGATGCAAATCATTCCATTGCTTAGGCCCAAAGAGTGACAAGTCACTATAATCAAACAACAAATGGGATAAGTATAATATATACATATATATTTACCAACCAACAAGCAAGGACATTCTGCAAATTATTTAGAAGAAAATAAAATGGCAAAAGACTAAAAATTTCTTCATTAAAATCAAGTAGAATTACTTATGATGTGAAAAATATACTTCATTACATAAAAAACCCTATTCTATTAGTTTTTTCCCTTCTGCCTTTGAAACAGGTTCTACCCCAGCAGGAGGATCATCTAATGCATAAGGGGAATTTATAAAATTTAGATCTCGTAACATTCGAACATTCATCACGGAGAGTTGATCAAGCAAGTGCTCTGGGCGAGATATCTCAAAGTTTGCATGAAGCTATAATCACCGAGATACTTGGAGATCAAGCATTGAGGAATTGCCCAAGCAGTAATCCAACTAATGTCAAGCTTAAAAGGAGGCATGGGCAAATCGAGCACTCCAGGGTCATAATAATCCCATAAGTAGTGGCCCTGCTCCAATTTTAGCACACACAGTGCATTCAACCACCCTTGCTTGTACCCTCGTTATTTGACTGTTGGATCCGAGCATCAAGATGGTAAAGGGATTCATTATACCCAGCCATCCAAAACTCTCTGGGTTATTTATGGAACTGATAAGTTAACCTCTCCAGTTGCTCGTGGAGACTCTTCACCAGAATTTCTTTATTTTCCAAAGCAGAACTCTGGGAAGAGAGTTGGTCAGTAAAATTCAGAATCTTCTTGGACATTTCTACCAAAGCTTGATTCTTCACCATCAACTGAACTTCCTGATTCTCTAAGGCCAATTGAGTCCTCGCTTCTTCAATAGAAACCCGACCAGCCCTTGCTCGTCCACGAGAAGAAGATCTTGCTCGTCCACGAGTAGATGTGGAGGGTCCAGATCTTTTCAAAGTTTCCAACTCATATAGTAAGTTGGCATTTTCTACCTCCAAGAAAGAAAAACCTTCATCATTAACAGGGACCAAGGCTCCCGAAGAGGATGAAGAAAATTTGAGTTATTTTATCTCTTCTTGGAAAACAATGTTCTCCTGCTCCAATAACTTAGCGATATGCCTGTGCTCTTCAACTTCAAGCTTCAGAACACTCTCCTTCTTCTCGTAAGCAGAGATGAATTTGTCGTACCTTTTGTCAGCACTCAACTGTTGATATTTTTTCTCGTATCCTTGATCCAAAAGGGTAGTGGGTTCTTTATATTGTTGTTGAAGTTCCTCGATTGTTCCTTGAAGGTCTTCAATCATTTCGTAATAAGCCACATTATTGGCCACATCACGATCAAGTAAGCACTTCAAGTATTGGTAAGCTTCAACTGCTCGTTCAGAAGCATCTGAACCAAGGATATCAATGATTTGGGCCTCATTAAGATCTGTATGACCATCTTTAAAATAGTCATTGCATTTCTTCATCAATTTTGTATCATGAGCTGATAAGAGCTCCATCCTGGCCATAAACTAGCAAAGAGGATAAATAAAAAGAATCAATAATGATGCAGACAGAGAGAGTAAAAGAGAAATTCAAGATGAACAACGAATAACCAAAGTTCGAAATTTTATTCATCATAAGAGAAAATACATAATTCAGGGTTATATTAAAGAGAATAATAAAATAAAAAGCCCGGACAACTTTACACCTTCTCCTTGTTTCTTTCAACTTCCTCAGAAGGTTTGGATGAAGGGGATGGTTGCTCGAAAGACAATGGTAGCTGCTCGGCAGAAGTACTGGTTGGTTGGAGTTGCTCCGAAGGTTAGCAATAGGAACAGTGCAGACCTGATCTCCAGTCATCATAGAAGATTCATTTGAAGCAGCTTCATCCTCTTCTTCTTCTTCTCCAGGAGAGGGAGGAGGGCCATGAGTATGCTGCTGGAATAACTCAGAATTCTCAGCAACCTTCAGCTCCTGCAAGGCTGCTACCCATCCATCCCTAAAATATTTTATACCTGCATATTCCATTTGAGAGGACATGACGGCCAGGCCCTTGTTCAAACCTTTGTCCCAACCAGTACTAAATGTTTTTTTGATTGCAGCTTTCCTTTTTGCCTTCTCCGAGGAGGTCATTTCCCCAAGGAGCTCCTCGGTAGACTTTAACTTTTCCTCCACCTCCGTTTTCTATCGCTCAAGATCTTGAAGTTTAACAACTTTCTCTTCAGCAGACTTAAGCTTAATCTCAAGCTCCTTGTTGCTCTATTCAAAATCCTTGTTGCTCTGTTCATACTCCTTCAACTTCTTCTCCAATTCCTTGGAGGTTTTCATAGCTTGATCTCTGTCAAGCTCAACGGACTTAAATTTCTTCTCCCAATCAACTTTATCTTCCTCGTATTTTTGACGAGAATCTTTCAAAGATCGGGTCAGCCCAACAAAAGCTTCCTCTACTCCACCCGAGGAGCTTAAAGCCCTAATAGCTTCATCCTTCTTCAAAATGCTGCCAGCTGAAAAAAGAAATAACTTTAAGTCAATACATGAACATAGTATTAAAAAATAAAGGGGTCGAGCTAAAGATACTTACTGAGGCAATGTGTTGAGCAGCCAGGGTAGTGATTCTCTCACGAGAAAGAGTATCTTCAATGCCTTGGACTTCTGGCATAGTCCAGGATTTTACCAAGCCCACAGCAGAGCTCGGAGGAACAAAAGTTGGAACACTACCTTCAACATTTAAAGGTTGAGAGATAGGTTCAGCAGGTCTCTCAGAAGAGCTTTTCTTTAATATCCTCAAAGGAGCAGGTGCATTTTCAACTAAAGACGTTGTCTTTATTGGTGATATTACAATAACATCACTCGAAGGAGAGACATCAACAGTCTTTCTCGGAGCCACAGGGGGCTTCACGCCAGCCTTCTTGGCAACAGTAGGAGGGGGAACATCTATGGTTTTTATCCCTTCTTCTGGGATATCTTGTTTACTCTTCTTTGCCTCTATAGTGGCAGAGGCAGACTTATCAAAAAAGGCAGGAGCTCTTCTCTTCTTCATCAGATCAGTGATTGGAATATTCGATTCAGAAGAAGAACCTTCCACACTAGTCTCAGAGGCTGGTACCTGATCAAGATCAACCATCACTGGACAAGGACGAGCAGTGAAAGATGAAGTGTAGCTCTTATATTGCAACAAGTAGGAAGCAGATCTAATATGCTCCTCAGCAACAGACTGGTGCAAGCTCCAGATAAGTTTTAAATGCTTTATATTAACATCAGTTTTCTTTGGAGGTTTTCTTTTACTGTCAACTGTAATAAACAAAAATCAAATGTCAGTGATACATTTGATCAAATACAAAGAAAACAAGATTTCAAAAAATAAAAATAACCTATCCCATTGCCATAAAGTGGACACCTGGGACCTTGGTATACATCATCTCCATTTAATGGAGGGTGTTGCCAATTTTTCATCATAACCCCATGATCAAAATAATCCCTATTGGCATCAGGAAGATTGACAACCAAAGCTCTATTCAAAAACCTAGTTTTTAAATAGAATGTGGTATCACTGACAACCCATCTATAGCAGTACATAATCTCTGGAATCCCTAATCAAGTTCCATGAAGTTGATTCAACCTATGTACGCCATTAACTATCCTCTATGTATTTGGAGCTATTCTTGCAGGTACAACATCAAAATACTGGCAGAACTCCAAACACAGGGGATTTGACGGGAAAGAAAAGCCACATTCGGCCACAAAAAGACTTGGGAACCAATGTCCCTCAGCCAAAGAAAAATAATCAGAAGGTTCAGAAAGTTCTTCCAAAATAACCCACGAAGGGATTGAAAATTCAAACCGAAATTTGTCAAGCGATTCAATAAGATAAACCATGATGAACAAAGTAAATAAAGGAGAGGGAAGAAAATCTTACATAAAAAGAGAGATCAGTTGACAATGAACAATGGAAAGAACGAAGGCACAAGATAGAGAGGAAATGAATAGTTCAAAGATACAGACTTGAAAAGTGAAAGACGATAGGATTTCTGCCGCGCTTAAATACTTTATCTCGGGAATAAAGAAAGGCAATGATTACAAGGGAAGACGTTTGCGTTTCCGATGGCTAAAAGAATAAAAGGGCACAAATATTGAAGTGGTCATGAAAATTCAAAATATTTATGAAGCCTGATACTATGCGTTCAAAAAGGAGTTATATACAACGAAAATTTTCCTAAAATCCATAAAAAAACAATAATCTGAGCAGTTTTCGAGCAGAATATTCCACACTTTTCTTCAACCTCAAAGTGTGAAACATTGGGGGCTTCTGTTGATACCAAATTTATTCTGCTCATATGGACCATTCACTTAAAGACACGTGTCAACCTACGGGGCAATTACAAACACTTTTAACGAACAACATACTATCACCGAGCTACTCAAGCGCCCCGAGCAACTTAATTATACCGAGCAGCTTAGGCTCCCCGAGGAGCTTAAGGGTTCGAACAACTTAAGCGTACAGAGCAACTCAGGCGGTCCGAGTAACTCAATTTACAGAGCATCCAAATCGGGAGAATCAAAATGACGACTGCGCATTAAATGCTCATTATTATCGTACAGATGTATATGTCTACTAGATAACAACGCATTGTCCTTTCACATGTACAGCCTCAAGACTATAAATACATTGTAACCTCCTCATTAGAGGGGGACTCTAGATTTCTTGGTAAACTCCCTTATCAAGAATTCTAGGCAAACAGTCAGTAATACAAAAATAGTGGACGTAGGCCATTCTCATAAGGCTGAACCACTTTAAAAATCTATTGTCTCATTTAATTATTCATTTTTATCTGTGATTAAAATAATTAGATCAAAATCTATTTTTTTACATCAACGGTAATTATATTTGAGCTTCAATTTAAATTGGGCAAATGAAGTGATCTAATTAGGTAAGCTCAAAAGACATCAACAGTAAGTATGAAATTCGAAATGTGTGGTTACCCAAAAGTCACCTACTGGTTACTCAAGATTCGTGTTACTCAAGAGTAACCTATTGGTTACTCAAGAGTCACCTAATTAGAATTTATGGAGTTCTAATTAGATGTCTATATAATGAATCCCCAAGACTAATGCACTCAAATACTCTTCTCCTCATCCCCATCAATGAGAGAGAACTCATAGAGAGAGAGGGATTAGTATGTGGAAGGCCTCTAACCCCCGAGTCTTAATCACCGTTATGGATTCATGTACACAGTTTCTACAATTCCTTTATTAGGTAATCTCAATAATCTAATATGTTGATGAATTTAATTTAATATTCCAACACTAAAGACTATGAACAAACCATTTTTAGATTTTTTTCTTAAAAGACTTTGATTTGCTTTATATCTCAAATCACACCTTTTAAGTTATATGAGCAAGCCAAACATTTAACAGGATTTCTGGCATCCTAGGAATTTGTATTTGAGAAGCTTTGTGGCTTATCTTTGTTACAATTCTACTTATAGCAAGTTTTGGTATTCAACATAGATGAGGACTTTATTTGGATTGATAATAAAGACATTGATTCTTAACAAAATTGTGTCGATGTTGTGGAATATTCTCTAGTTGTACCCGAGTATGAAGTTATGTTGTGAAAAACTTGGTTGTGAAATGATGAAGACATGAGTGTAAGAGGTAGTTCCCCTATGTTAGTGTCTAGCATAGTCCATTTATCATTCATTGGACTCGAGGTTTTTCCGAGTACAAAGTTTTTCTCATTACGAGTTTATGTTATGTGATTAATTTATCTTTTCCGCATTAAATTTTTTTACCTTTATCCAATAAGATAAAACATAATGGAATATCTTTGGTAAACTATTTGTCAAATAGACATATGTCATGTTTGTATGCGCATAAAATGAACTACAAAAATTAATCACTATCAAGGTAATTGAATTTAATTGGGTATCTCAACCTTGAGCACAAGTACTCATTCTCACAAGTAATTATGTTTGTCGCAATTTTATTGCATTTAATAAACTTTAGAAATTTAACAACTAGTACGTGATCTTTCTTGATTAACTTTTTTTTTGTGTGTGTGTGTTGAAGTTAAAGAAAAAAGAGTTATTTCGTATCTGGGTCAAATGTATATGAATTTGGAAAAAGGAGATAACTACACTTTGACCTCTATTTTCACTTGGGATGGTGGTGTAACATAGACACAATGTGTCTTGACTCAATATCATACAAGCAATAATTGAGATAGTGTGATCGACATGCTGAATTATTATCAATAACAAATCAATTTTAATTTGATATAATCGAAATTAAAAAATTTATCGACCAATATAGATTCATCTATACCAATATCAAACCATATGGTTCACCGGTAAGATTGGTATTTTCAATAAATTAAAAAAAAAAGTTAAAAAAACCTAAATTCTCCGATGGAAGAAGGAAAAAAAGTAAAGTAGGTTTGTAAATTACCATTTATTATTTAGTTAAATTTATTTTGACCAAAATAATGATGAACACTTGAAATTTAAATTCGTCCACTAATTACAAATTGTCAACATACAAGATTCTTTTCATGAAAATAAAATCGAAAGTAAAAAGAACTAGGCTTATCATATTTTTTGTTGGTCAAATCTACTTTTGATCAAAATATTAATGAATGAGTAAATCAATGTGAACCGCCATATAGACCGCATCTAGCCCACATTGACACTGTGGCTCAACAATTCAACATTTATGGGGCCCACAATAAGGAAACCATAAGAGTTGCTTTATAATCCATGACATTTAGGGTGCGTGACATTTAGGATCTATTTTGGTTGTAAACAAGAAAAATGTATGAAAAATAGTTATTTAGATGAAAAGTTAAAAAATGAGTAGAAAAAAATATGAGTTTTTAATCTTATTTTTTTTATTTGCATGGAAACCAATTCTTTGATAAGTGATAAGAAATATTTTTTTAATAAAAATGAGATTTGAGATGAAGCACTTGATACTTGAATTGTGATTGTTCTTATATAACGTTTTTACAATCAAGGTTCTATAAGAGAAAACATACTCCAAATAATTATTTTTCATAATTTTTTTTTCCATGTCAGTCAACACACATCCTTATTTTTCAATCTTGTTTAACAAAACATATGTAAATAGATTATAATTGCAACTTTTGTACCCGGAAGCAAGCACTAACAAAATCCGTCAATTTTTTTTTCTTTTCTAGAGAAAAACAAAACACATCACTTGCAACTTAAGAAATAAAAGGTAAGTGCTTATGCTTTTGGCTCATGGAATTAAAAAAAATACTACTGTTTGTTTGGCTTATTTATTTTTTTGGAAAAAATAGTTTTTATATAAAATTTTAATCTTCTAAACATACATCTTTTCGAAAAGTTTTTGAAAAATTATATGCTTGCCCATTATATGTATAACTGATATGAAAAGGATTCAAATGATTGAAAAATTCAGATTTGACCCTTCAAACACATATTCATTACGGTTTGAAGTCCCTTAATTTTCAGTATATGAGGAAAGGTGAGGAACCCGTTTGTTGACCAATTTGACTTTTCAACTAAAATAATGATCTTGCCCCTAATTATATTGATATGTCTTAATATATTTATACATCATCTATAGTATATTGGTATATTAACAATACGTAATATTCTGAAAAAATTAAAGTGTAATATTCTAAAAAATTTTAAAAACGTTTGGGATTTTTTTACTATACTAATATTCTAAAAAAATAAAAATCGTTATAAAAGAAGACAGTATTTACGTTAAAGAATGGTATTTTTAAATTTTGGTATATAAAGAGTTTTATATACAAAATAAGAAAAAATAGAATATAAAAATATTAATTTAAAATGGGGAGAAAGAAATAACCAAATTCATAATTAACAGAATCTGTTAAAAAATGACACTCAACCAGTAATAGTGAAAACTTTAGGACCTAACCGATATTAAACAATAACAAATGATACCCAAAATGCAAATAACATTTTTTTATGTCTAAAATAACAGAACTCATGATTTCTATGAAGTGTTAAAAAATTGTTTTTTATAAATAATTTAATTTTTATATTAAAAAAATATTTAAAACAACGTTTTGTTTTTATTTTCATAAAAATATAATTTTACCTAACATACGTTTTTTAAAAACAAAAATAGATAAAAAAAACTGTATTTTTTTTATATATAAAAAAATAGTTATAAATACAATATAAGCGAAACCAAAAGTAGTAGCATTTTTTTTGTATGTTTTTTTTGCTTTTTACCACGAGGTGTTCGAGCCAGTTTACACGTACCTCGACTAATCTCCGTTCGCGGTTCGTGGCTTTCGCTAGCTAAGCATTATTTTGACAGCACTAAGAGTCAAACTGGAGAGCAGACCCAGTCGACCCAAGTTTGCCCGGATGCATCCTTATACCACTGCGCCAAGGGGCTTGATTTTTTTTTTTGTATGTCATTGAGCTAAGATCCTAAAGTAGTTTTTTTTTCCATGTGCCTGAGAATGGAATTGATTAGTGCTAGCTTCAGGTGGAAACTTCCATTTATAATTTGACTTGGGGAGCTTTGTAAATACTAGAAAGAAAAGAGAAGTCATAGGTTTAAAAAACATCTCTCTTCCTCTTTATTGTGGGGCCATACGACGTGAACTCTGAAATTGTAAAGCCACGATGGCAATGCGGTTTGAAAGTTGTTTCCCATAGCGGTTCAAATCACTTCTAATGAATACCAAAAAGTTAAACTCTTGCATAGCCCACTAGTTAAACCTTGACCAACCCAATGGAGCAACATGTGGTTGAGGTTAGGCATGTAAACGGATCGGATTCGGATCGGATCAGACAAATTCAAATTCATATCTGTTTATGTTAAACGAATTCGGATCCGATCCGTTTATTGATCGGATCGAATCAGACAAATCCAAATCCATATACGTTTATGTTAAACGAATTCGGATCCGATTCGATTATCCGATTTTTGCAACATTTTTATTTTCAACTCTTATTTCATAAATTTATTTTGCAAATGTTCCACAAAAACAGATAATGAAATAAAGAACTATTAAAATTTATATTTAAAATTTATATTTAAAATATTATTAAATATAATGTATATTAAATATATATATATATACACACTAAAATATTAATCGGATCGGATTATTTACGGATCGGAGTATATGAATCCAAATCCACTCCATTTAATAAACGGGTAATCGGATAATCGAATTTTAGGCACACAATCCATATAGGCTTAAATGGATCGGATTCGGATAAAATCCGATCCATTGACAGGCCTAGATGAGGTTAATTTATTGGAAGCTAGAAACACTTCATAACTTTTTCGTAACGACACGGGACTTTCTTTTTTCCTCTAACAAAGGCTCATCACCACTCCTAGCAAACTGAAGGACTTCGATTTCCTAACTGACCATAATGAGTTTTTGTTATTCACGCAACTATTCACAGGATAAAATTTGGGCTCTTTATGGTTTTATTAAATTAGTTATTTTGGTCTATATATAAGTTGGTATGTTTGGTGTTCTTATTTGAATAGTTTCGATACAATAATTTCAGTATTTTACATTTCAGTAATTTCGATAAATCCTTATTTAAAATGCATAAATAAGAACTAATCATTGGAAAGTCGGTAATTTCAGTTTCGATACTTTCGATTTAGATAATTAAATTTAATAAATCAGAAGCATTTTTTTCGGTAATAAAATGACATGGTACAATAAAATATATAATATTATCTCTACATCACGCGATTCAGTTATAAGGATGGATGAATAACGGGGCACAAAGTGGGGAACATTAAAATCATCCCATTACATGTTAATAAATCATCAACACCATGACTAAAAATTTATATACATATAAACATGTTCACATGGGATATACAAAGAATAATATATGCCCTCTTTCATCTTTCTTGAACAAAATAATATACAGCATTTTCACTTCTCCTTCAATATTCTGAAAACAACCCTCGGAGATATATGTCTTTGAAAGAAGCTCACATCGCCATCCAGCCCATTTATAATCCGTATCTTCTTTGTCCATATATATGTACAATGCTTTTATTTTAGTTGGACATTGATATCTTTAAAAAGTTTTGTCCACTGTGGCATACTTTTAGTCGCTGAATGTTCTAATTGTCATCATTGAAGATAAATTCAACTTCTAAATGGTACCAAAGCCTACAAAAAAATAAAAATAAAAAGTATTCAAGTTTAATGATTTAAAAATTGATAATGTAATCCTTGTATATATTACCAGTTTCAACTGGAGGTGGCCTGGAATTGGTGTTGAGCAAATGGATATATATTACGAAAATAACATATTAACATTGCAATCTTGTTATTTATGTTGATATATGCTTCACGGAAGCGTTGGAATAATCTGTGAGCAATGAAAACTAGATAGCAAATGGTGGAAGTGGCAGCAGAAAAGAGGTAGAGACCCCAAAAACTATGCCAGCTCAAGCTATCAGTCTCATCAGGAGTTTTGGAGGTTAGGCAATCGGAGGAGGGGGCAAACCACTCAATTTCTAGTTCTTTAAGCCTACCATTCTCTAATAAGGTTAGGATAGCTTGGGATACATCAATTGCAATTGGAGACCCCTTTTGGAATACCTGCATTTCAACTCAAAAGGTTAGTTGCGGACTACAAGAAAACTTAAAATATTAAAATTGCCAAATGATTGATGTGAACATATCTTGAAATGTTGGAAGAGCTTTTTATGGTAATAATCAAATTTCCCTAAAATTTTTCATTGTGTAGGATTTCTTGACATGTTGGAAGAACTTTTTTACAACATTATTACAAAAAGCAAAAATTATTCAACACGGGAAAGATAAATGTTATATTCCTAACTAATGCAGTGTCATCTGAGGTAACAAAAATAGAATACAATTGAGTTAGTTGGTCAGTTGGCAGTTAATTAGACTGTAACAGATTGTAATCGAGCTTATAAATAGCTCAGAGTTTGTATTCTGGTTCTCATTCATTACAATAATTCAATTCTTGGTTTGCTAGATTAATTTTCTCATTTACTTCTATTATGCTCTAATTTCTTAATTCAGGCATAACGAATTGATATCAAAGCTGTTCGAGACTTGGATTCCATTGGAGAAGATGGTGGAGGGTATACGGTACAAAGAACTACAGAAATCTATCGAGAAGCAAGATGAAAAAATCCATTGATTTCACGAGATCATGATACAATTACAAGCTATAATGAAGCAGATAGAGATAAACATGAAGCTGTTCTAAGAAAATGTTGGAACTATGTTATCACAATAGTTGAAATCAGAAAACAATCAAGGGGAAGGAGATAATATGTCTACTTCACAACAATGATCTAGAGAAATGAATTGTGATGAAGGAGATAGCAACTCATCAAGAAACTAATCATCCAATGAGGGTTTTCTGAACACAGTAAGGTTACCCAAATTTGATAATATATACCCTAAAATCTGGGTGAGGAAATGTAGGAATTTTTTTTATACCATTATATGTCTAAGATACAGAAGGTTCACTATGCTTCTCTTTACTTAGAAGGGAAGGCAGACATTTGGTTTCAAGATTTCCAAGAGGGAAAGGAGGAACTGGATTTGGAACATTTTCATAGAGGCATTATACACCAGATTCAACACAGGCCATGAAAATCTGGTAGCAGAATTCCACAAACTCCAACAAGTGGGGTCTGTCACAGATTATTAGGAGTGGTTCGAGGAATTGAAGTCTTAAATTACATGACATGGATTAGAGGAAGAGTATTTGGTCTAGAATTTCTTGGGAGGGTTGAGAGCGGAGATTAAAAATGGAGTACAAATGTTCTACCCATCCTTGTTACAACAAACCATCAGCCTAGCAAAATTACAAGAAACCACAATGGAAGCTGTGAGTAAGAGAAGTAAAGAAACATCCAAGATGGTTGAATTTTCACCTATAAACATGGAGGGAAGCAATAACAACAAATCTTGGATAGTTAACAAAAGCTAGAACAACATTGGAGTTAACAAGACAACCAAAACATCTAGTATATCTGTGAAACAAATCTCTTATGCTAAAATGAAGGAGAGGAGAGAAGGGTATTTGCTACTATTATGATGAAGTATTCAAGACTGGGCACACCTGTAAGGAAAGGAGAATATTTATTATGAAGGCTAAAGAAGAAGAAGAAATTATGGAGATACAAGAGTCGGAGAGTTGCCCTGAAGAAGAAGAAGAAGAAGTGGGGCTCCAGGGATATATAGAAATTTCAATTAATTCCCTATCCGGTTCAGTCTCTCACAACTCCATAAGGTTAAACGGTTTTATTAAAAAAAAGCCCATCACAGTATTGATTGATACAAACAATACCCACAGTTTTGTTAATCCTGAAACTTATCAAAAAAGTGGAAATACCATTGAACAAATCAACTTAATGAGTGTAACAGTTTCTAATATGGGTAAGCTGTATAGTAATGCACAATCTCCTAAATTCCAGTGGATAATGCAAGGACATACGTTTACAGAAGATTTGAGGTTGCTGGACATTAGAGGGTGCGATATGATACTAGGAATGTACTGGATGAAAGAGTACAATCCAATCCTTTTTGATTTTGAAACTCCAAAAATCACCTTCGAGAGGAATGGTAAGAAGGTGGTACTAAGGGGAGTCACCAAAGAGGCTAGTCTACGACTCTTGAATGGAACTTCATTCAAGAAACTCCTCAAAAAGACTACTCATAGACTCATTGGGCAACTATTTTCAATAAAAGCAGAAGCAAAGGAACCAACACATGGGGTAACTCTTCCACCTCCTATACAACATTTGTTAACTCAATTTTCTTGATGTGTTTTCTGAACCCAAATCACTCCCCCCCCCCAAAGAAGCCATGATCACCAAATTACCCCAAAAGAAGGAACCACTTGTAAGGATATAAATGTCCGGGGTATAATCTAGGAATTTTATGTTTTACCTAGATCACAGTTTGTATGTCTGATACCGCTACATTCGGCACGTCAACACGATCATCCACGATGGCCTTTATCCGAATCCATGCATCCATCATCTTCTCACGTGCATCATGCCATATGCGACGTGCTGCTCAACTGTTTCCCACTACTCCACTACACAATATTGGTAAAATGATTTATTGGAGTTGTTTATATTTGTATAAATATTTGGGCAATTTGTCGGAAAATGTGTTTTCGAAGTCTGAATTATTTTTTATCAAAAGCAGTATTTTTTCAAGTGTAGAAGCGGAGTGCCTCGGTCGACAAGCTCGTTCAAACGAGCTAAAAATGTCGTTCGAGCGAGATAAGCATCTCGCGTGAAGTCGTTCGAACAACACGTGTCCTTCGTTCGAGCGAGATGCCTATCTCGTTCGAGCGCCGCCACCGCCTCGATTTTCGTATAAATACCAGTGTGCATTCTACACGTTTTTGCAAGTCTTTTCACAACACGATTTCTGTGAAAAACTGCCCAGAAAACAGACTTCACTTTTTAAGGTTTTACACCTTGTTTATTCACATAAACACTCCCATCTATATATGTGAAATGTCAAACCTTCAAGAGGACTGCTTTACTCATCTGGAGTAATTTTGTGGAGGAGCCTTCTTCTTCTCTATTGCTGCCCACCAGGAGTTCTTGTGGGAGATTCCAGCCGAGACATCGAAACCGACGCCTCAGGGTATTTCATATGTCGCTCTTATTTTCATTGTTATCCGTGTAACCGTTTTTACAAATTATAGTGAAAATAAAAAGGTTTTGCCCATTTGGGAGATATTTTCTCATTTGTGTGTGATTAATTATTCTTGCATGATCATATTGATTTCAATCACACCTAGATGCATGTTTAGGATTCAATTGAAAAACTGAGATTTAATTAAATAATTTTTTAATTTGAACGCAAGCGCACTCTTCAAATTGGTATCAAAGCCAATTACACAATTATACCGTGTAATTTTCCGCAAAATTTTTCTTAAGATATCAATTTTCTAAAAAAATAGATTTTTGAAAAAAGGGCGTGTTCAATGGAAAAATTATATAATAAAATGTGAGTTTTTGTGGGACTAATTATGCTTACTGAAAAGCCCGCATGAAATCTGCTTTAAAGGCCATTGATGAAAGAGTCTGGATTTTGGTTGAAAGAGGGTGGACACCTCCCTTCATCACTATTGAGAACGTGACTAGTTTAAAATCTGTCAATGCTTGGACTAAAGAAGAATTTAAATGGTCCTCTTTTAATTCAAAGGGGTTAAGTGCTATTTTCGAATCCGTCACCCCTGACGAATTCTGACGCATAATGACATGCACCACGTCAAAAGAGGCATGAGATGTTTTACAACTTACCCATAAAGGAACCAATGCTGTGAAAGAGTCTAAACTGCAAAATTTAACAACTCAATTTGAAACAATCACCATGCTTGAGTCTGAATGTTTTGATGAATTTTATGCTAAATTATCTGATATTGTAAGCACTGGCTTTAATCTTGGTGAACACATTCCTAATGCTAGAGCTGTTAAAAAGATTCCAAGATCACTGCCTAAGCGTTTTATCCCTAAAGTCACTGTGCTAAATTCTATGGGTAATTTAAACACGCTTAAATTAGAGGAACTTGTAGGAGACTTACAAACGTATGAAATTGATATGTTTCCTAAATCTGTCAAGCCTAAAGATAAGGGAATTGCACTTACTGCCCAGGATAGAAAGAGTGAGGGGTCGATAATAAAGATAGTTGAGTCATCTAGAAAAAGAGAGATAGAAACGTCATATTCTGAGTGTGACTTTTATTTAGATGATTTGACCCTGTTTGCTAAAAATTTCAAGAAAATTCTCAAATTTAAGAAAATGGTAATTTCAAAGATAAAAAGAATTTTGAGAAAAATAAAGTTGAAAAGAAAAATGAAAAAGATTTTAAAGACCTTGCTCAGAAAGGCAGTGAGAGATGTTATGAGTGCGAGGGTAAGGGACAAAGAGCTTTTGAGTGTGCTACTAGGTTGAACAGACTTGCCAAAGAAAAGGACAAAGTTGTCCTTAATGCTACCCTTAGTGACGACAGTGAGGTCGAGTCGGTGGACTCTGGAGATGAGTCACCGCATGAATGTAACTTCACCGCATTCATGGCTAGTCATGTGAGTATTTCTAGTGCTCCTCACGACGATAAGGATGATGCTTCACACGGACACCTCGACAGTGAGAGCGATGTGAGTGAGGGGGAGGATGATGCAAGTGAGAGCGAGAGTAATATTCAACGCGCCTACGCTGAGTAATATAATGAGTCATTTAAAACTAAAAAGCGTAACAAAGAGTTAGTTCTTAGTATCACCGCGTTCGAGGAAGATTTAGAAGAAGCGAGAGAGAGAGAGTCCTCCACCTGTACTACCTTGAGAGAGAGAGAGAGTCTGCCTGTGTTGAGAGAGAAAGTTTGTTTAGAGAGAGAGAGGGTGGTTTTGAGAAAGAGAAAGGGAACTTGACTAAACAAGTGGCTAGTCTTACGAGTGAGCTCCATTCCTTCCTGGAGACTCGGAAGAAACTTGAAGCCCTTGTTGCCTAACTTACTCATGATCTTGAGAGAGCAAGGAAAGTCAAGGTTCAAATCGAGGACAAATCTGGAAAGATGGAAAAGATGCTCCTCGACCCCGCTTTAGGTTTTGGTGATAGGTAAGGAATAGGTTATGATGGTGCCTCCACGTCCCAAATTGCACCTGGACCAGTTCCTGAGTTTACTACGACTCCATATGGCCATCGTCAAAAACCACGAAGAAGAGTTCGACCAAGAAAAGCAAACCCATGTCCGCCTAAGACTGTGTTCTTTTATACGTACTGCAAAAGAAAAGGCCACCTCAGGGAGTTTTGCTATAGTTTGGGTCGACACGACGTACTACTGCTCCACCACATCGTACTGATGATTTTGCCAGTCTGAGAGAGCGTGTTGAGTTTTTAGCTCCCACATCACAGAGTTTGATGGAGGAATTTCGATGGATGTCTTTGCCGTCAGTGACTGCTTTCCGCATCCCGGCTAAAACCAACAACAACAAAGGTAAACAAAAGGTTACCACTTCCTGGGAACCTAAGAAAGACGAAAAGGCCCTTCTTGTTCATGTCGCTCTCAAAACACATAATACCTCACAGTGGTATGTTGATAGTCGGTGCTCCAGACATATGACATGTGATGTCTCATTTTTTACCTACCTAGAGGAGTATAAGGAAGATAAAGTCAGCTTTGGAGACGGGAGCAAGTCTAGTATTGTAGGATGAGGTACAGTAGAGTTACCAGGATTTCCTAAGCTAGATAATGTTTTGTACATCAAAGGTTTGAAAGCAAACCTTCTCAGCATTAGCCAGCTGTGCGATGCTGACTTTACCGTAAAGTTTAACCGGGATGCGTTTAATGTCTATAATCAAGCCGATAAACTTTTAGTGCAAGGGGTGAGGACAGAAGATAATTGCTATGGGACTGTGCCCACATCCTCACTTGTCTGCAACAGTGCCACGATCACTCCTATGTATCTGTGGCACTAACGTCTAGGTCACGTGAACATTAGAGATTTGACTCATTTAGCTAAAAAGGACTTAGTACGTGGCTTACCATCTCTTGGAAAGCCAACTTCCACAATTTGTGGACCCTGTCAGTTGGGAAAACAAATCCGTAGCCCCCATAGGAAGTTGCATTCCATTACCACCTCACGTGTGCTTGAGTTGATTCACATGGATCTTATGGGTCCTACTCGTACTGAGAGTTTGGGTGGTAAGAGGTATATCCTCGTGGTGGTAGATGATTTCTCCAGATATTCGATTGTAGGTTTTCTGAGAGAGAAATCCGACGCGGTAGAGTTTTTAACGACCAAGTTCGTGTCCTGCAAAATCAACACAGAGTCACTATTAATAGGATACGTAGTGACAACGGCATGGAATTTAAGGAAGTAAAGGTAGATCTTTACTCTGATAGCCTTGGAATCAAACATGAGTTTTCTACTATGAAGACTTCTCAGCAAAATGTGATTGTTGAGAGAAAGAACATGACGATTCAGGAAATGGCTAGATCTATGCTTCTAGGTCGTAAGGTTGCTAGGAGATTTTGGGCAGAGGCAGTGTCTACTGTATGCCACACGGTGAATAGGGTTTACCTGCGTTCACACACACATAAGATGCCTTATGAATTGTGGATTAGCAAGAAACCCAACCTTGCATATTCTCGTGTCTTTGAGAGTAAATGCTATATCCTACGGGATATAGAGCAATTAGGAAAGTTTGACTCCCAGAGCGATGAGGGAACATTGCTAGGATATTCATCAAATAGTAGAGCGTACCAGGTTTTTAATCTGAAGAGCTCTAAGGTTATGGAGTCAATAAACGTCACCGTGCAAGATGACGAATCTTCGACGTTTATTGATCCCAACCTTCATTGTGAGGATGAGGACTTTTCTGGCAACGATTTACTTGTCCCTCACCCACACCCTGTGGACCCTACTCCTGTGTTAGGGGACACACCTGCTTGGGTTCGCAAGAGTCATGATCCCTCTGCCATTGTTGGCGATCCCACTTTAGGGGTCATAACTCGTGATCAACTAGAGAACGTTGTTAGTCATTTTTGCTACACGTCCACAGTCGAGCCCAAGAATCATAAAGAAGCACTCAAGGATGAACACTGGATATCTTCCATGCAGGATGAGTTGCTTCAGTTTAAAAAGAACAATGTCTGAGAACTTGTCCCTCGACGTAGTGAGATTAATGTGATAGGTACCAGGTGGATTTTTAAGAATAAAATGGATGAAAATGGTACCATAATCAGAAATAAGGCTAGGTTGGTCGCTCAAGGCTACACACAGATAGATGGTGTAGACTTTGGGAAGACATTTGCTCCTGTTGTGAGGCTTGAGTCCGTCCGCTTACTACTCACCATCGCATGTCATCTGCACTTCAAGTTATATCAAATGGATGTCAAGAGTTCCTTTCTAAATGGCATTCTACAGGAGGAGATTTACGTGGAACAAACAAAAGGGTTTGAAGATCCTAAGCACCAGGAGCACGTCTACTATCTAAGGAAAACCTTGTATGGTTTGAAGCAAGCACCCCGTGCTTGGTACGAGAGTCTTACTTCCTATCTCTTAGCCTGTGGCTTCAAGAGAGGGGGAGTTGATATGACGTTGTTCGTCAAGAGAGATGACGATGCTATTTTGGTTGCCCAGACCTATATGGACGACATAGTATTTAGATCCACATGCTCCCAACATGCTCACCACTTTGAGGAGGAGATGAAAAGTGAGTTTGAGATGAGCATGGTAGGTGAGATTCTTTCTTCCTTGGTCTCCAGGTTCGTCAGCTAGAGGATGAGATGTTCATCTCCCAATCTAAGTATGCTAGAGACCTAGTGAAGAAATTTGGTTTAGACTCCGCTAAGCATGCACGTACACCTATGAGTACTTCTATCAAGCTTAGTAAGGACACTTCAGGCAAGAATGTAGAGCAAACCTTGTATCGGAGTATGATCGGTAGTCTTCTTTACTCGGGCATTCCCGAAAAAGTCACACTTACTCTCTCTAAAACATATTATCAAATACGAGAGTGGGACTCTCTCATACGGTATTTGGTATTCCTTTGATACTGATAACCGTTTGTCCGCCTATTCAGATGCCGATTGGGCAGGGGATGTAGATGGTTGTAGAAGCACTTCTGGTGGGTGTTTCTATTTTGGTTCTGGCCTTGTCTCCTGGCTGAGCAAGAAGCAAAACTCCATCTCTTTGTCCACTGTGTAGGCTGAGTACATCGTCGCCGGGAGTTGTTACAAGCAACTCTTGTGGATGAAGCAAATGTTGGAGGATTATGAGATTTCACAGGACACCATGACTATCTCCGGTGATAACACGAGCGCGATACACATATCCTGCAATCCGGTCCAATATTCGCGCACAAAGCACATCAGGATATGCGAGCACTTTATACGACAGTTAGTTGAGGAGAAAGTCGTATCCCTGAGTTTTGTACCCACCGACCGTTAGTTGGGCGATATTTTCACGAAGCCTTTATATGCCCTTAGATTTGAGAGTCTTAGAAAGTCTTTGGGGATTTGCACAGTTGACTGAGGGATTGGTTCATGTCTAGGATATGATGCATTGTCATGTTCATATCATATGATTCCTATTGCTAGTTTGTATCATTTGTATTATTATTTTTACTTTTTTTATATTTTTTGAAAAATCCAAAAAGATTTTCTTTTTATAAAAAATTTAGAAAAGCACAAAAAGATTTTTGTATTTTTTTGCACCTTTTATGGATGAGCATTTAAGATAACCGAGTCACAATTTTATTCCAATTATCCATGTGACTGTTTGATAGTGATTTGAGACGCTACATCATTGCATCCATGTACTTTACATTATTTGGAGTCTTTGAGATGTGATTAGTGATATCTTTATATATGTTTGGCTCCTTATCTCCTTTATTGCACACATGCACGGGTTTATTTGATTATTATACTTGTTTGTCACATATTGACTTGAGTGTTTCCATCTCAATTCTGTCTATACAACGAACCATATGCGATAGAACTTGATAAGATTGGAATGCATGTAAAAAACCGTTTGGTGTGATTGTGTTTTTTTTAAAACGGTGAAGGGCTACAAAAGGTTCATATCTATCCTTTGCGATTAAGCCACCGTTAAATCGGACCTAAAAAATTGAGGAATTTTATTATCCGGGGTCCAAAGAGGTTAAAAGAGCCCGAAGATATTTAAAGGCAATAAAAAAAAATTCATGCCAAATATGGGCCATTTAGGTTTCACCATCAATTCTCCAATGTTTGAGAATTTAGATCACCTCTATTCAAAATATATATCTGAGGGAGTTTGGTTGAAGAATTTAAACGGGTTTGCACTTCCTTAAAAGTCCTGAAAAAGCATTAAATCGTTTTGGATGTTATTGGTGTGGAAATTATTTTGAGCTTTGATTTGTTGATTTGATTGAGTCAATGTCTCATATTTCCATCTTTTTACACCTAAGGAAGATGTTGAGTTCATTCGTTAGGAGTATATGATATTCATCGTGCACATATGTCATGTTTGTATGCATTGATTTTTCTATCGAATTTGATCACACCCCTACATTTACGCTATCATCGACTTGGTTGTTTTTGTGTTTGTTCATGGTGTGATTCTTTGTTGTATATTTTATGTGAAAAATTTTGAAAAATTCAAAAAGAGCAAGTTGTTTATTACCTTGTGACATTTTCCATATTTATGCTTCTCATATCTGTCTATTTGGGGACATCATAAAAAGGGGGAGAATGAATTATGGGGGAGAATTTTTGTTGATTTATCAATGATTTGCTTAAGCTTAATTGATCTTTGATTTTAGCATATCATTATATTCCAAACTGTTGCGTGTCACGAGTATTTGCTTGATCTCATGTGCGTAGGTACAAAGGTGATATTCATTGGATTGCACACCCTGATGAGAAAAGCTTTGGGAGTTTCTGAAGAGCTGAAGATTTAAAGATGCTGAAGTTTGATTGAAGACATGTCATTTAGTATTCTCAGTTTGAGGGTTTAATGGGGATATTATATTGTATGTCATTTGTTTTATAGAGATTGCATAATTCGGATTTTTTATGTATGTACCGCCATAGACATATGGGGAGATTTGTAAGGACATAATTTTATAAATGTCCGGGGTAGAATCTAGGAATTTTCTATTTTTCCTAGATCACAGTTTGTATGTCTGATACCGTTACATTCGGTACGTCAACACGATCATCCACGAAGGCCTTTATCCGAATCCAAGCATCCATCATCTTCTCACGTGCATCATGCTACATGCGACGTGCTGCTCAACCATTTCCCACTATTCCACTACGTAATATTGGTAAAATCATTTATTGGAGGTGTTTATATTTGCATAAATATTTGGAAAAAATTTTAGAAAATGTTTTTTCAAAGTTTGAATTATTTTTATCAAAAGCATAATTTTTTCTAAGTGTAGAAGTGGAGTGTCTCGGTCGACGAGCTCGTTCAAACAAGCTAGCACTGTCGTTCGAGCGAGATAAGCATCTCGCGCGAAGTCGTTCGAACGACACGTGTCCTTCGTTCAAGCGAGATGCCTATCTCGTTCGAGTGCCGCCGCCGCCTCAATTTTCGTATAAATGCCAGTGTGCATTGTACACGTTTTTGCAAGTCTTTTCACAACACGATTTCTGCAAAAAACTGCCCAGAAAACAGACTTCTCTTTTTAAGGTTTTACACCTTGTTTATTCACATAAACATTCCCATCTATATATGTGAATTGTTAAACCTTCAAGAGGATTGCTTTACTCATCTGGAGTAATTTTGTGGAGGAGACGTCTTCTTCTCTACTGCTGCCCACATGAAGTTCTTACGGGAGATTCCAGCCGAGACATCGAAATCGACGCCTGAGGGTATTTCGTATGTCGCTCTTATTTTCATTGTAATCCGTGTAACCGTTTTTACAAATTATAGTGAAAATAAAAAGGTTTTGCCCCTTTGGGGGATTTTTCCTCATTTGTGTGTGATTAATTATTCTTGCATGATCATATTGATTTCAATCACACCTAGATGCATGTTTTAGGATTTAATTGAAAAACTGAGAGTTAATTAAATAATTTCTTAATTTGAACGCAAGCTCACTCTCCACCACTCCTACCAACCAAAGCCCCTATAGAGTACCCCATTTCCAAAAGAATGAAATTGAAAAAATGGTACAAGAAATGTTAGATTCAGGCCTAATTCAACCTAGCCACAGTCCCTATGCATCACTCATCTTACTTGTAAAGAAAAAAGATGGCAGTTGAAGATTTTGTGTTGACTATAGGAAATTGAATGAAACAACTATTAAGGACGAATTCCCTATACCTACCATTGAAGAAATCTTAGATGAACTATATAGTGCCAAAGTATTTTCCAAACTAGATCTAATAGCTGGATACCACTAGATTAGTATGAGGGAAGAAGACATTGAGAAGACTGCTTTTAGGACTCATTGCGGGCATTATGAGTTCAGGGTGATGCCCTTTGAGCTCACCAATGCACCTGCCACATTTCAAGGACTCATGAATGAAGTATTTAGGCCTTTTCTAAGAACTTTTGTGTTAGTATTTTTTGATGATATATTGGTGTTCAGCAAGAATTTGAAAGACCATCAAAGGCACCTTTAGCTAGTCTTACAAACTCTAAGCGCACATACATTGTTTGCCAAAATGAGCAAATGTTCTTTTGTCTAGCCCTTGGTGGAATATCTGGGACACATCATCAATGACAAATGGGTATCAACTGACCCTAGCAAGATAGAAGATATGAAGAACTGGCCAAGACCACTCACACAGAAAGGGCCAAGGGGCTTTCTAGGCCTAACAGAATTTTATAGAAGGTTTATACAGGGATATGGTGGCATTGCTAGACCATTAACAAATCTTTTGAAGAAGGATTCCTTTCTGTGGTGTGAAGAGTCTGAACAAGCATTCCTGAAACTTAAAGAAGCTTTAGTGACAACACCAATGTTAGCTTTGCCTAACTTCCAAGAACTATTCATCATAGAACAAAGGCAAGCAATATGGGGATTGTGACAGTTCTTATGCTAAATGGCAGACCAATTACTTTTCTCAATAAAAGCATTAGGGCCTAAGAATTTGGGTCTCTCAGTATATGAGAAGGAGTGCTAGCTATCATGTTAGCCATTACAAAATGGAAAGATTATATCCCTGGGCATCACTTCATCATTCATACTGATCATCAAAGTTTGAAGTTTTTTAATAATCAAATAGTAACCACTATTCTGTAACTGATGCCGGGGCACTTTCCGTTAATTCTACAAGTCCCTAGAAGTCTAATTATTCATTTTTGTGAGCTTGGAAATCTCAACAGTCAATTATCGTATTCTCTGGTAGCAGAAATAACCTTTAGTAAAAACGCATTTACTCCCTCCTCAGAAGTCCACTTGATGTGATTCAAAGTTCATTGGAAAACTAAGATGTGTATGTTTCCAATGATATATGGCTCATAGTAAGATTCAAGGTATACAGCTCCCAAAAAAGTTTGAAATCGGCTTAATATTTCTGGCAGAATAGTTTTATTCAATGTACCTAGTCATGTTGGATGAAGTGTCATTTATTATTATATATTTCCTAGGTTCCTTATTAATTATTATTCACCTACCTACGACTGCTGGAGGGTTGTTCCAAACACATATATAAGGGGTGGCCATATATTAAGTAAACACAACTTGATTTGATAATATAAACAAATATTTGTCTTTAGAAGTGGATTCTTCTTCTTTTTCTTTTAGTCTGTTAATGGATTCCGATTGACGACGAGTGTTGCTCATTCTCTTTGGTGGACTTCCTTAGAGATTGAATGTGTTATCTGAGTTATCAATTGTGTTATCTCCTTCTCTTGCATTAACCCGGTGTCAACAACACAAGTGGCTTACAAAATTGAGCTGGATTATGAAATTAAATACAACAAGGGACAAATAACATAGTAGCGGATGCCCTTTCAAGGTGGGAAGAGTTTTGAAGACAACTAAATGCTATTTCTGAAGTATAACTATTATAGATACAGGAAGTGGTTACCGACTATGAGAATGACAATCAGATTTCAATGACAATCAGATTTCTGACGTGATGCAACATTTATTTATTTATTTTATCGACCCACAGTAGTGCCTCTAAAGACCACCAACTAGTACAGGGTATGCTTAAGAAGGGGAATATAATTGTAGTAGAATCTGGGTCACTCAGATCCAAATTGGTACAAACCATAAATTGTTCCAATGTTGGGGGCCACTCTGGAATAGAAGCCACTTACAAGAAAGCTAGCCAATGCTTTTGTTGACAAGGAATAAAGAAGGAAGTGAAGAATTTTGTTTCTGAGTGTGATATTTGTCAACAAAACAAGTCAGAACACTCTTTTTATTCAGGAGTATTACAACCATTACCAGTTCCACAGCAAGCTTGGGAGCAAGTTGGCATAGATTTCATAGAAGGATTACCAGTTTCTGAGGGGATGAATGTCATACTAGTTGTAGTTGATAGATTTACAAAGTATGCATATTTCATTCCTTGCAAACACCCTTTCACTGCAGCGGAGGTAGAAAAAATGTATATTTCTATTGTCTATAAGTTGAATGGAGCTCAAAAGAAGACAATTTCAGACAGGGACAAGATTTTTACAAGTGCTTTTTGGTCAGAACTCTTCAAATTGTTGGGGACATAACTCACCCTTAGCTCAGCTTATCACCCTCAAACAGATAGCCAAGCTGAAAGGGTGAATAAATGCTTAGAGACCTACGTAAGAGATATGACTAGTCAAAGGCCTCACAAAAGGTACAGGTGGATCAGCCTTGCTGAATGGTGGTATAACACTAATTACCATACCAACTTAAAATGCTCTACTTTCAAGCATTATCTGGGTATGTCCAACCCCAGTGGTCTATTCCAACTGATATTGACACTTCAGCAGCAGCTGTGGAGGATCTAATGAAGGAAAAACAGTTAATAATGCAGCTGCTGAGAAAGAATCTCATCAATTCTCAACACAGGGAAAAATGCTATGCAGATAAGGAGAGGAAGGAGAGGCAATTCAAAGTGGGAGATCAAGTCTACCTCAGGTTACAACCGTCCCGACAAACAACAGTGGCTTTACGAAGGAATATGAAATTGGCAGCAAGATTCTATGGCCCCTTCACTATCCTGAATAAAGTGGGCACTGTGGCCTATAAATTGCAATTACCACTGGGCTAAAAAATTCATCCCGTATTCCATGTGTCACAGCTTAAAAATAAGATTGGATCCAATGCTATTCATTCTACTGAATTACCCTTGGTTGGCACAGATGGCCAGTTATTGATAGAACCAGTGAAGGTTAAGGACAGGAGGAGGATCAAGAGGGCCAATGTGGCTGTTCCACAAGTGTTAATTCAATGGTCAAACTCAGTCCCAGAAGATGCAACATGGGAAGGTTGGTCCTTTATCAATTCTCAATTTCCACAGTTTGAAACTCGAGGACAAGTTGTTTTTGAAGCAGAAGGGAATTGTTATATTCCTAATAATATAGTTGTCTAAATTGTACGAATCGAGATTCGAATCGTACGATTCGATTCGATTCTTACATAAAACGAGTCGAATCGAGTTGAGAATCGTATAGGGTTAAAAAATCGACTGAATCGACGATTCACAATTCGAATCTTACGATTCGGATCCGATTCACGATTCAAGCCCGATTCAATTTATTTTTTTTACCTTATAACCATACATGTGTTTTAATAAAAGAAATAAAAAAGAAGCAAACAACAATGGATACCGTTAAGAAACTGAATTTTAGAGAAAAACATGTTCTCTTGGCTCGATTATTATCAGCTAACTTTTCTAGTCTATTCTCTTGGCTGAGTGTCTTGTATCTTTTGCATTTTTTTTGGTTATAAAACCTTTGTATTTGTTATAAAATCTTTGAAGGTATATTTATTTTGTTGTTTTAAATTAATATTGTTCTATAGTTAATCTTAGTATTTGCTTTATTGTTTTAAATTAATATGGTTTACTATTTTAAATTAATATTGTTAATCTCAGTAGGTAGACTGTTTAAATTTTTTGAAAGTATTTGTTTTACAGTTTTATTGTTTTAAATTAATCTTAGTATTTATTTTAAATTAATATGTAGGATGTTTCAACTTAATATTATTTTAAATTAATATGTAGGCTGTTTTATGGTATATTTTTATTTTTTACATTTTTAAGCTTAAAATGAATGAGAACGTGTGCTAAGGTTAATTTTTGTGATATATTTTGGTATATTATCATGTGCTACGATTATTTTTTTGTCATGTTATGCCTAATTACCAATTCTATAGTGTTAAATCCCATTTACATATGTCTTACTACATTTTTATCATTTGGTTCCGACTCGACCTATTCGATTCACAATTCGATTCACGATTCGCGATTCGGGGGGTAAACGATTCACGACTTGACAACTATTTGAGGTAACAGAAATAGAATACAGTTGAGTTAGTTAGTTTGTTGGTAGTTAGTTAGGCTGTAACAGATTACAATACAGTTAAGTTAGTTAGTCTGTTGGTAGTTAGTTACGCTGTAACAGATTATAATCTAGCTTATAAACAGATCATAGTTTGTATTCTTATTCTCATTCAATAAAATAATTCAATTCTTGATTCGCAAGATTAATTTTCTCTCAAATTCTTCTATTATTCTCTAATTTCTCAATTCAGGCATAACAATAAATTATCTTAGAGAATCTGCTAGTAGATATATGCTGTCTTATGTTTTGTTTGTGGGGTCATTTCAGAAAAATTATTCAAACATACAAGAGATTTTTGTCCAAAAATAACCTGTAACAAATATATGATATGCCATGTGGTGCATTCAATAAACTTGATTTTCTAACATTGGTGTTGTATGATATTTATGAATTTCTAAAATTGGCAAATGATTGATGTGAGAGCCAATGTATTTTTAATGTGAATCATATATTTTTTAGTGGAATAACCTTAGTCCCTTTACCTTAATACCTTTTGTTTTAGCACATCACTGAGCAATAAGAACTACCGTATCTTTCTTTCATGATTCTCAAAATATATGAAAGTATTGTTTGGCAACAAATTATTCGTTTGTAGTGACACAAAATTTCACCACTAATATGTAAATAGCCAAAACAAAATAGTGCTATGTAGAGAAAAAGTAACAAATCGATGTGACAAAAATAATTTAAACACGCAGAAAATTAGTGTGGCAATTAAATATTTGACACATTAATTAGTGATATATATTTTTCTAGTGACTTTGTATGTCAAGAATTAGCGACTCATAAAAAAACTGCAGAAAAATTAATCCACAAACTGCACGAGAATAGAGTTGCAATAACTACTTACAAATCCCAATCCACCAAATCTGTCGCCTCCATATCTGTCGGATGTTCCAGCAACAGTGTATCCCTTCTTGCAATGGTGGTTCATGAAAGCTTTCTCGTAAGGGACTTCAAGAAAAGCTGCCGTTATATTTCCGCTCTTGAATTCGCCTGGGTAGTCGTACTCACTAGTGATGTTCTTGATGTTCCCAGGATGAAACCCAAGCACATTTTCCAAATACTTCCTCACAAAGGAATATCCATCGCATCCCACAGTAGCATTGTTCTTCTTCAGCCATCCTATGTCCGTCACATTGGGCTCAAGCCGAGGGACGGTGAGCATAGAAGATAGGCTGGCCGTGTAACTCGACGATAAGGCTAACACCACAAAAAGCCACACTGAAACCACTATGCGGGCATAATTGTTATGAATTTGTTCCCCTATATGTGAACAAATATATTTAGACTTTCCTTCAAATGTTTTCATGGCCAAATACAGCTAGAATAAATGACTTTTATAATTTTTTTTTTAAAATTCAAATACAGCTAGAATAAATGACTTTTATAATTTTTCCATATTTCACTATAGCTCTCAAATTGTCACTTGTCATGCATTTAATATTATTAAAATCTCATGTTTTCCTATCCCTAAAATTTTAAGTTTACTTATCTTCTTCGTTTGCTCTTAACGTTTTCCGCGTATAGTTGGTTGCCAAGTTTAAAGCACACCTTTATAATATACTCTATTTGGGCTTCTTCATTCTACGGTCTACCACTATTTATTTTTATTTTATATTTTATATTGGTGAACTCCTCACTCTTGATTGTATAAGAAGCTCTTTTGATATTTCTGAGATAAATGCATCCTCCTTATTTCATGTTATGTAAGTCTTATAATCCATATAATATATCAAATGAGTTTAATGTATCCCGCTTTTATTTCCACAATCTAGCTTGTGTTGGATGATTTTAATATTAATGGGTATTAATGGTTAGAGAAAATGAAAGGTTAAAACCATCAATTAATTGGAATAGGAAAAGACAAAGGGAAGTGGGAAAACCAAAGTCCCACATTGGAAAAGTGTGAAAAAGTTAGTGGGTTAATAAATGCTTTTGTGTCATAAGAGATTACTTGTGTGCATTGAAGTGTATGCTACTAGTGTACACCTTAGGTCCAAGGATGGTGCTTTGCACCATCGCGCGCGTGTGCGAAAGTGCGATTGGGCGTTTAGGGCGCTTTAGAGGCGCACTTTGCACTTCGCACGTACGCATCGTCGCGAGGAGCAGTAGGAACCTTTGATTTTTGACAACGTCAAAAGATCAAACGGTCCAGATTAAATCCATAATAAATGACACATAATTATGGCGCGAGTGGATCTGAACCGTCGGATTTTGGCGCCACTTCGTTAAGTATTAATCCGTACAGTCACATCTTTTTAGTTCAAATCTGGAACGTTAAAAAATATAGTTATATATCCAAGGGCCGTGATTAAATGACCTTTGGATGTGGTGTCTCTTCATGAACAGACACCACAAGAGGCTATATATAGAAGGCAAAATCCTGTCATAATGAATTCCGAAAATTCTCTTTCTCTCTATTATTTCTTCTTACCAATTTCATAGAGTGTTCTGTGGGTTATTATTCAAGTTTGCTACTTGAATAAACCCGTGGATTTGTTGTATCTTGGAGGTAATTTGCCTAGACCCGTTAGCAAACTCTGTACGAGTGGGGGCAAATAACACCTTAAGGACAGTAGTCCATTACGCCTCAAATCCAAACATCTGTTCATATTTTCTGCATAATTAAAAAAAATTCTTCAACAATCTTAAGGTGTTAATATGGAGGCAGAAAAGAATATGAATATGTTTCTGAATCCCAATGTGCATTTGGACCGCTTTGATGGAACAAATTTCACTCGCTGGAAAGGAAAATTATTCTTCCTTCTCACAGTTTTGAAAATAGCATATGTTCTGGATCCTAAACTAGAAGCAATTCCGGAACCAAAAGAAGACGATAATGAAACTGTCAAAGAACAAAGGAAGAAACGTGAAGAAGACGAATTGGTGTGTCGTGGGCATATTCTGAATACACTGTCTGATCGATTATATGATCTTTACAACTCTATGCAGTCTCCGCGGGAAATCTGGAATGCTCTTGAATATAAATACAAAACAGAGAAAGAAGGTACGGATAAATTCTTAATTCTGAAATATTTTGAATTCAAAATAAGTGATAACCAAACTGTTTTAGACCAAGTACATGAGTTGCAAATCCTTGTCACAAAGCTTCGTGAATTAAAGGTGGAAATTTCTGAGTCGTTTCAAGTTGGTGCAATTATTGCAAAATTACCACCAAGTTGGAATGATTGTCGTAAGAAACTCCTACATAGGAAAGATGATATAAGTTTGGAGGAGTTACAGAAACATTTAAGAATTGAAGAAGAAACCAGATCCCGTGATCAAACAAATGTTTCTCATAATTCCACCAAAGTAAACTTTGTTGAAGGAAAGAAATATCATAAGAACTTCAAACCTAATGGTAAGAAGTTCAAGAAAAATAATTCCAATAAGAAACAGTCCAATGGGGCTTGTTTCAATTGTGGCAAAAATGGCCACTATGCCCGTGATTGCAGAAACAAGAAACGAAAGATAGATGCTACTGAATCCAATAATACAAACAATGCAAATATGGTGGAAAATAAGATCGAGGATCTTGTCGCAATGGTATCGGACATGCAAATTGGTATGATTACCGAACTAAACATGGCGGCAATAACGAAGTCTTCTGACTGGTGGCTCGATTCTGGGGCTACCATACATGTCTGCAATGATAAATCATTGTATTCCGCATATGAAAAAGCAGAGGACGGTCAAGAGGTTCTAATGGGGAATCATAATTCTGCCAAAGTTCTAGGAAAAGGAAACGTTGAACTACAATTCACATCTGGAAAGAAGTTGACGTTGACAAATGTTCTGCATGTACCAGAAATTTGAAAAAATCTAGTGTCTGCAAGTTTGATTTGTAAAAGCGGCATTAACGCCGTCTTTGAGTCTGATAAGTTAATTCTGTCTAAGAATGGGGAATTTGTTGGGAAAGGGTATGCTTGTGATGGAATGTTCAAACTCAGTATTTTGATTAATAATATGAATAATTCTGCTTATATTGTCGAGTCTTTTGATGTTTGGCATGCTAGATTAGCGCATTTAAATTTTAGATCATTGAAATACATGTCTAAACATAAATTAATAACTTGTGATAGTACTTCTCATGAAAAATGTGAAATCTGTATTCAAGCAAAATTAACAAAAAGACCTTTTCCTAAAGTCGAACGAAGTGCTGAATTATTAGAATTAGTTCATTCTGATATATGTGAATATAATGGTATTTTAACTAGAGGCGGAAAAAGATATTTTATTACATTCATTGATGATTGCTCAAAATTCACATATGTATATTTGATAAGACATAAGGATGAAGCTTTTTCTATGTTTAAACGTTATAAAGCAGAAGTTGAAAACCAAAAGGAAAAGAAAATTAAAATTCTTCATAGTGATAGAGGGGGAGAGTATTTTCCAAATGAATTTGACTCATTTTGTGAAGAACATGGAATAATACATCAAAGAACTGCCCCTTATACTCCCCAACAAAATGGTTTGGCTGAAAGAAAGAATATGACTCTTACTAATATGATCAATTCTATGTTGATTAATTCAAACTTACCAAACAATTTGTGGGGAGAAGCTTTACTCACCGCTTGTCATTTACACAACAGAATTCCATCAATGAAAACACATGTTTCTCCATACGAGGTATGGAAGAATCGAAAACCAAATCTGGACTACCTAAGGGTCTGGGGTTGTTTGGCTTTCTATAGAATTCATGACCCTAAAAGTTCAAAGTTGGGTGCAAGAGGAATTAAAAGTGTTTTCATAGGATACGCGGAAAATTCTAAGGCATATAGGTTGTTGGACTTAAATTCTAATGTTGTAATTGAATCAAGGGATGTTGAATTTATTGAAAATAAATTTTATAAAGATTCATGTGTCGAATTAGATGCCAATCATGATACATCCACTAGGTTGATTCCTAGACCATCAATTAATAATAAGAGGAATGAACCCGAAACAGAAATAGAACCTAGAAGAAGTCAGCGTGCTAGAAAAGAAAAATCTTTTGGCCCTGATTTTATTTCATCTCAAGCCTTAGCCTTTTTGGTTGAAGGAGATAGAGATAATATTCTAAATAAAAATGCCTATTTTACTTAACGTAGAAGAAGATCCTAAAACCTTTAACGAAGCAATGACTTCAAGAGATGCTTATTTTTGGAAAGAAGCTATTAATGATGAGATGGATTCAATTCTATCAAATCAGACATGGGTTTTAGTGGACTTGCCACAAGGATCACAACCTATTAGTAGTAAATGGGTATTTAGAAGAAAATACAATACCGATGGTTCTATTCAAACCTTTAAGGCTAGATTGGTAGCAAAAGGTTTTAAAAAAAGAAAAGGGATTGACTATTTCGATACTTATGCACCTGTTGCTAGAATTACATCCATACGTGTTTTAATGGCAATTGCATCTATTTATAATCTATTTGTGCATCAAATGGATGTTAAAACAGCATTTTTGAATGGTGACCTAGATGAAGAGGTATATATGGAACAACCCGAAGGGGTTGTTTTGCCCGGAAATGAACATAAAGTTTGTAAATTAATTAAGTCACTTTATGGGTTGAAACAAGCACCAAAGCAGTGGCATGAAAAGTTTGATACAATCATTCTTTCTAATGGTTTCAAACATAACAACGCTGATAAGTGCATTTATTCTAAATTCACCGATGACTATGGTGTAATTATTTGTCTATATGTTGATGACTTATTAATTTTTGGTACAAACATGAGAGGTGTATATGAAACTAAGAAGTATCTTAGTTCACAATTTAAGATGAAAGATCTTAATGAAGTGGATACCATCTTGGGTATTAAGGTTAAGAAACATAGTGGGGGTTATGCATTATGCCAATCTCATTACATTGACAAAGTTATTCACAAATTTAATCACTTGAAAATAAAAGAAGCAAATACCCCATATGATTCTAGTATAAAATTATTAGAAAATTCTGGCAGAGCAGTTGCACAACTTGAATATGCTAGTGCAATTGGAAGTTTAATGTATGCGATGCATTGTACAAGGCCAGATATTGCATTTGCAGTAGGTAAAATGTCAAGATACACTAATAATCCAAGTGTGGATCATTGGAAAGCAATTGGGAGGATTTTTGGTTACCTCAAGAAGACCAAAGAATTAGGTCTATTTTATTATGACTTTCCTGCAGTTCTTGAAGGATACTCTGATGCTAGTTGGATAACTAGTGCAAGTGATAATAAATCCACATCTGGATGGATATTCACCTTAGCGGGTGGGGCGGTATCTTGGGCATCCAAGAAACAAACTTGCATTACACATTCAACAATGGAATCTGAGTTTATAGCACTGGCAGCAGCCGGAAAAGAAGCAGAGTGGCTAAGAAATTTATTATTGGACATAAATTTATGGCCAAAACCAATGCCATCTCTTTCTTTATATTGTGATAGTGAAGCTACATTGTCTAGAGCGTATAACAAAGTATATAATGGAAAATCTAGACACATAAGTTTAAGGCATGAATATGTCAAACAATTAATAACTTATGGAGTTATTAATATTATATATGTTCGAACAAATAAGAATCTAGCTGACCCTCTTACCAAAGGACTTTCGAGAGATTTGGTAAAGGACACATCTAGTGGAATGGGACTAAAACCATTTTTTCAATAGTCACCGGTAATGGTAACCCAACTATGTAATAGCATTACCACTATTCCAAAGTTTAATGGGTAATAACAAGTTACTGATAAGTGATTAGTTTTGCACTGAAATTTATTCAATTTCATGTCCCTTCTAGGATGTTCAGTGCATATTGCTACGTCAAGAGGATGAGTTTAACTCTTAATGAAGTTCGTTGTCTAAAGTAGCAAAGACATGCAAGAGAACTTCACCTATATGAATATAGGAAGTGGTGCCGCTTCTAGCAAGATTTTGGGTTTATTCTTGTTAATATTCATGAAGCCAAGATAGCGCACATGGCCATAATAGTGCTAAAAACATATTGAACATCTCGTAGAGATTGGGATATCTCATGTGTGATATATATCCGGTTCTAAATAATAAGACAAGGTTTAATGCATGGCACACCATTGTCTTATTAGAACTTTGATATGTATTCACTAACTGAAGGTTCAAATCGAAAGATACCTCCTTGTATGCATGAGCATATCACAAGAAGAAATTGCATTAATATTAAAATCTAGTGGGGGATTGTTGGATGATTTTAATATTAATGGGTATTAATGGTTAGAGAAAATGAAAGGTTAAAACCATCAATTAATTGGAATAGGAAAAGACAAAGGGAAGTGGGAAAACCAAAGTCCCACATTGGAAAAGTGTGAAAAAGTTAGTGGGTTAATAAATGCTTTTGTGTCATAAGAGATTACTTGTGTGCATTGAAGTGTATGCTACTAGTGTACACCTTAGGTCCAAGGATGGTGCTTTGCACCATCGCGCGCGTGTGCGAAAGTGCGATTGGGCGTTTAGGGCGCTTTAGAGGCGCACTTTGCACTTCGCACGTACGCATCGTCGCGAGGAGCAGTAGGAACCTTTGATTTTTGACAACGTCAAAAGATCAAACGGTCCAGATTAAATCCATAATAAATGACACATAATTATGGCGCGAGTGGATCTGAACCGTCGGATTTTGGCGCCACTTCGTTAAGTATTAATCCGTACAGTCACATCTTTTTAGTTCAAATCTGGAACGTTAAAAAATATAGTTATATATCCAAGGGCCGTGATTAAATGACCTTTGGATGTGGTGTCTCTTCATGAACAGACACCACAAGAGGCTATATATAGAAGGCAAAATCCTGTCATAATGAATTCCGAAAATTCTCTTTCTCTCTATTATTTCTTCTTACCAATTTCATAGAGTGTTCTGTGGGTTATTATTCAAGTTTGCTACTTGAATAAACCCGTGGATTTGTTGTATCTTGGAGGTAATTTGCCTAGGCCCGTTAGCAAACTCTGTACGAGTGGGGGCAAATAACACCTTAAGGACAGTAGTCCATTACGCCTCAAATCCAAACATCTGTTCATATTTTCTGCATAATTAAAAAAAATTCTTCAACAATCTTAAGGTGTTAATATGGAGGCAGAAAAGAATATGAATATGTTTCTGAATCCCAATGTGCATTTGGACCGCTTTGATGGAACAAATTTCACTCGCTGGAAAGGAAAATTATTCTTCCTTCTCACAGTTTTGAAAATAGCATATGTTCTGGATCCTAAACTAGAAGCAATTCCGGAACCAAAAGAAGACGATAATGAAACTGTCAAAGAACAAAGGAAGAAACGTGAAGAAGACGAATTGGTGTGTCGTGGGCATATTCTGAATACACTGTCTGATCGATTATATGATCTTTACAACTCTATGCAGTCTCCGCGGGAAATCTGGAATGCTCTTGAATATAAATACAAAACAGAGAAAGAAGGTACGGATAAATTCTTAATTCTGAAATATTTTGAATTCAAAATAAGTGATAACCAAACTGTTTTAGACCAAGTACATGAGTTGCAAATCCTTGTCACAAAGCTTCGTGAATTAAAGGTGGAAATTTCTGAGTCGTTTCAAGTTGGTGCAATTATTGCAAAATTACCACCAAGTTGGAATGATTGTCGTAAGAAACTCCTACATAGGAAAGATGATATAAGTTTGGAGGAGTTACAGAAACATTTAAGAATTGAAGAAGAAACCAGATCCCGTGATCAAACAAATGTTTCTCATAATTCCACCAAAGTAAACTTTGTTGAAGGAAAGAAATATCATAAGAACTTCAAACCTAATGGTAAGAAGTTCAAGAAAAATAATTCCAATAAGAAACAGTCCAATGGGGCTTGTTTCAATTGTGGCAAAAATGGCCACTATGCCCGTGATTGCAGAAACAAGAAACGAAAGATAGATGCTACTGAATCCAATAATACAAACAATGCAAATATGGTGGAAAATAAGATCGAGGATCTTGTCGCAATGGTATCGGACATGCAAATTGGTATGATTACCGAACTAAACATGGCGGCAATAACGAAGTCTTCTGACTGGTGGCTCGATTCTGGGGCTACCATACATGTCTGCAATGATAAATCATTGTATTCCGCATATGAAAAAGCAGAGGACGGTCAAGAGGTTCTAATGGGGAATCATAATTCTTCCAAAGTTCTAGGAAAAGGAAACGTTGAACTACAATTCACATCTGGAAAGAAGTTGACGTTGACAAATGTTCTGCATGTACCAGAAATTTGAAAAAATCTAGTGTCTGCAAGTTTGATTTGTAAAAGCGGCATTAACGCCGTCTTTGAGTCTGATAAGTTAATTCTGTCTAAGAATGGGGAATTTGTTGGGAAAGGGTATGCTTGTGATGGAATGTTCAAACTCAGTATTTTGATTAATAATATGAATAATTCTGCTTATATTGTCGAGTCTTTTGATGTTTGGCATGCTAGATTAGCGCATTTAAATTTTAGATCATTGAAATACATGTCTAAACATAAATTAATAACTTGTGATAGTACTTCTCATGAAAAATGTGAAATCTGTATTCAAGCAAAATTAACAAAAAGACCTTTTCCTAAAGTCGAACGAAGTGCTGAATTATTAGAATTAGTTCATTCTGATATATGTGAATATAATGGTATTTTAACTAGAGGCGGAAAAAGATATTTTATTACATTCATTGATGATTGCTCAAAATTCACATATGTATATTTGATAAGACATAAGGATGAAGCTTTTTCTATGTTTAAACGTTATAAAGCAGAAGTTGAAAACCAAAAGGAAAAGAAAATTAAAATTCTTCGTAGTGATAGAGGGGGAGAGTATTTTCCAAATGAATTTGACTCATTTTGTGAAGAACATGGAATAATACATCAAAGAACTGCCCCTTATACTCCCCAACAAAATGGTTTGGCTGAAAGAAAGAATATGACTCTTACTAATATGATCAATTCTATGTTGATTAATTCAAACTTACCAAACAATTTGTGGGGAGAAGCTTTACTCACCGCTTGTCATTTACACAACAGAATTCCATCAATGAAAACACATGTTTCTCCATACGAGGTATGGAAGAATCGAAAACCAAATCTGGACTACCTAAGGGTCTGGGGTTGTTTGGCTTTCTATAGAATTCATGACCCTAAAAGTTCAAAGTTGGGTGCAAGAGGAATTAAAAGTGTTTTCATAGGATACGCGGAAAATTCTAAGGCATATAGGTTGTTGGACTTAAATTCTAATGTTGTAATTGAATCAAGGGATGTTGAATTTATTGAAAATAAATTTTATAAAGATTCATGTGTCGAATTAGATGCCAATCATGATACATCCACTAGGTTGATTCCTAGACCATCAATTAATAATAAGAGGAATGAACCCGAAACAGAAATAGAACCTAGAAGAAGTCAGCGTGCTAGAAAAGAAAAATCTTTTGGCCCTGATTTTATTTCATCTCAAGCCTTAGCCTTTTTGGTTGAAGGAGATAGAGATAATATTCTAAATAAAAATGCCTATTTTACTTAACGTAGAAGAAGATCCTAAAACCTTTAACGAAGCAATGACTTCAAGAGATGCTTATTTTTGGAAAGAAGCTATTAATGATGAGATGGATTCAATTCTATCAAATCAGACATGGGTTTTAGTGGACTTGCCACAAGGATCACAACCTATTAGTAGTAAATGGGTATTTAGAAGAAAATACAATACCGATGGTTCTATTCAAACCTTTAAGGCTAGATTGGTAGCAAAAGGTTTTAAAAAAAGAAAAGGGATTGACTATTTCGATACTTATGCACCTGTTGCTAGAATTACATCCATACGTGTTTTAATGGCAATTGCATCTATTTATAATCTATTTGTGCATCAAATGGATGTTAAAACAGCATTTTTGAATGGTGACCTAGATGAAGAGGTATATATGGAACAACCCGAAGGGGTTGTTTTGCCCGGAAATGAACATAAAGTTTGTAAATTAATTAAGTCACTTTATGGGTTGAAACAAGCACCAAAGCAGTGGCATGAAAAGTTTGATACAATCATTCTTTCTAATGGTTTCAAACATAACAACGCTGATAAGTGCATTTATTCTAAATTCACCGATGACTATGGTGTAATTATTTGTCTATATGTTGATGACTTATTAATTTTTGGTACAAACATGAGAGGTGTATATGAAACTAAGAAGTATCTTAGTTCACAATTTAAGATGAAAGATCTTAATGAAGTGGATACCATCTTGGGTATTAAGGTTAAGAAACATAGTGGGGGTTATGCATTATGCCAATCTCATTACATTGACAAAGTTATTCACAAATTTAATCACTTGAAAATAAAAGAAGCAAATACCCCATATGATTCTAGTATAAAATTATTAGAAAATTCTGGCAGAGCAGTTGCACAACTTGAATATGCTAGTGCAATTGGAAGTTTAATGTATGCGATGCATTGTACAAGGCCAGATATTGCATTTGCAGTAGGTAAAATGTCAAGATACACTAATAATCCAAGTGTGGATCATTGGAAAGCAATTGGGAGGATTTTTGGTTACCTCAAGAAGACCAAAGAATTAGGTCTATTTTATTATGACTTTCCTGCAGTTCTTGAAGGATACTCTGATGCTAGTTGGATAACTAGTGCAAGTGATAATAAATCCACATCTGGATGGATATTCACCTTAGCGGGTGGGGCGGTATCTTGGGCATCCAAGAAACAAACTTGCATTACACATTCAACAATGGAATCTGAGTTTATAGCACTGGCAGCAGCCGGAAAAGAAGCAGAGTGGCTAAGAAATTTATTATTGGACATAAATTTATGGCCAAAACCAATGCCATCTCTTTCTTTATATTGTGATAGTGAAGCTACATTGTCTAGAGCGTATAACAAAGTATATAATGGAAAATCTAGACACATAAGTTTAAGGCATGAATATGTCAAACAATTAATAACTTATGGAGTTATTAATATTATATATGTTCGAACAAATAAGAATCTAGCTGACCCTCTTACCAAAGGACTTTCGAGAGATTTGGTAAAGGACACATCTAGTGGAATGGGACTAAAACCATTTTTTCAATAGTCACCGGTAATGGTAACCCAACTATGTAATAGCATTACCACTATTCCAAAGTTTAATGGGTAATAACAAGTTACTGATAAGTGATTAGTTTTGCACTGAAATTTATTCAATTTCATGTCCCTTCTAGGATGTTCAGTGCATATTGCTACGTCAAGAGGATGAGTTTAACTCTTAATGAAGTTCGTTGTCTAAAGTAGCAAAGACATGCAAGAGAACTTCACCTATATGAATATAGGAAGTGGTGCCGCTTCTAGCAAGATTTTGGGTTTATTCTTGTTAATATTCATGAAGCCAAGATAGCGCACATGGCCATAATAGTGCTAAAAACATATTGAACATCTCGTAGAGATTGGGATATCTCATGTGTGATATATATCCGGTTCTAAATAATAAGACAAGGTTTAATGCATGGCACACCATTGTCTTATTAGAACTTTGATATGTATTCACTAACTGAAGGTTCAAATCGAAAGATACCTCCTTGTATGCATGAGCATATCACAAGAAGAAATTGCATTAATATTAAAATCTAGTGGGGGATTGTTGGATGATTTTAATATTAATGGGTATTAATGGTTAGAGAAAATGAAAGGTTAAAACCATCAATTAATTGGAATAGGAAAAGACAAAGGGAAGTGGGAAAACCAAAGTCCCACATTGGAAAAGTGTGAAAAAGTTAGTGGGTTAATAAATGCTTTTGTGTCATAAGAGATTACTTGTGTGCATTGAAGTGTATGCTACTAGTGTACACCTTAGGTTCAAGGATGGTGCTTTGCACCATCCGCACACGCACACGCGCGCGCGCGCGCGCGTGTGCGAAAGTGCGATTGGGCGTTTAGGGCGCTTTGGGCGCTTTAGAGGCGCACTTTGCACTTCGCACGTACGCATCGTCGCGAGGAGCAGTAGGAACCTTTGATTTTTGACAACGTCAAAAGATCAAACGGTCCAGATTAAATCCATAATAAATGACACATAATTATGGCGCGAGTGGATCTGAACCGTCGGATTTTGGCGCCACTTCGTTAAGTATTAATCCGTACAGTCACATCTTTTTAGTTCAAATCTGGAACGTTAAAAAATATAGTTATATATCCAAGGGCCGTGATTAAATGACCTTTGGATGTGGTGTCTCTTCATGAACAGACACCACAAGAGGCTATATATAGAAGGCAAAATCCTGTCATAATGAATTCCGAAAATTCTCTTTCTCTCTATTATTTCTTCTTACCAATTTCATAGAGTGTTCTGTGGGTTATTATTCAAGTTTGCTACTTGAATAAACCCGTGGATTTGTTGTATCTTGGAGGTAATTTGCCTAGACCCGTTAGCAAACTCTGTACGAGTGGGGGCAAATAACACCTTAAGGACAGTAGTCCATTACGCCTCAAATCCAAACATCTGTTCATATTTTCTGCATAATTAAAAAAAATTCTTCAACAATCTTAAGGTGTTAATATGGAGGCAGAAAAGAATATGAATATGTTTCTGAATCCCAATGTGCATTTGGACCGCTTTGATGGAACAAATTTCACTCGCTGGAAAGGAAAATTATTCTTCCTTCTCACAGTTTTGAAAATAGCATATGTTCTGGATCCTAAACTAGAAGCAATTCCGGAACCAAAAGAAGACGATAATGAAACTGTCAAAGAACAAAGGAAGAAACGTGAAGAAGACGAATTGGTGTGTCGTGGGCATATTCTGAATACACTGTCTGATCGATTATATGATCTTTACAACTCTATGCAGTCTCCGCGGGAAATCTGGAATGCTCTTGAATATAAATACAAAACAGAGAAAGAAGGTACGGATAAATTCTTAATTCTGAAATATTTTGAATTCAAAATAAGTGATAACCAAACTGTTTTAGACCAAGTACATGAGTTGCAAATCCTTGTCACAAAGCTTCGTGAATTAAAGGTGGAAATTTCTGAGTCGTTTCAAGTTGGTGCAATTATTGCAAAATTACCACCAAGTTGGAATGATTGTCGTAAGAAACTCCTACATAGGAAAGATGATATAAGTTTGGAGGAGTTACAGAAACATTTAAGAATTGAAGAAGAAACCAGATCCCGTGATCAAACAAATGTTTCTCATAATTCCACCAAAGTAAACTTTGTTGAAGGAAAGAAATATCATAAGAACTTCAAACCTAATGGTAAGAAGTTCAAGAAAAATAATTCCAATAAGAAACAGTCCAATGGGGCTTGTTTCAATTGTGGCAAAAATGGCCACTATGCCCGTGATTGCAGAAACAAGAAACGAAAGATAGATGCTACTGAATCCAATAATACAAACAATGCAAATATGGTGGAAAATAAGATCGAGGATCTTGTCGCAATGGTATCGGACATGCAAATTGGTATGATTACCGAACTAAACATGGCGGCAATAACGAAGTCTTCTGACTGGTGGCTCGATTCTGGGGCTACCATACATGTCTGCAATGATAAATCATTGTATTCCGCATATGAAAAAGCAGAGGACGGTCAAGAGGTTCTAATGGGGAATCATAATTCTGCCAAAGTTCTAGGAAAAGGAAACGTTGAACTACAATTCACATCTGGAAAGAAGTTGACGTTGACAAATGTTCTGCATGTACCAGAAATTTGAAAAAATCTAGTGTCTGCAAGTTTGATTTGTAAAAGCGGCATTAACGCCGTCTTTGAGTCTGATAAGTTAATTCTGTCTAAGAATGGGGAATTTGTTGGGAAAGGGTATGCTTGTGATGGAATGTTCAAACTCAGTATTTTGATTAATAATATGAATAATTCTGCTTATATTGTCGAGTCTTTTGATGTTTGGCATGCTAGATTAGCGCATTTAAATTTTAGATCATTGAAATACATGTCTAAACATAAATTAATAACTTGTGATAGTACTTCTCATGAAAAATGTGAAATCTGTATTCAAGCAAAATTAACAAAAAGACCTTTTCCTAAAGTCGAACGAAGTGCTGAATTATTAGAATTAGTTCATTCTGATATATGTGAATATAATGGTATTTTAACTAGAGGCGGAAAAAGATATTTTATTACATTCATTGATGATTGCTCAAAATTCACATATGTATATTTGATAAGACATAAGGATGAAGCTTTTTCTATGTTTAAACGTTATAAAGCAGAAGTTGAAAACCAAAAGGAAAAGAAAATTAAAATTCTTCGTAGTGATAGAGGGGGAGAGTATTTTCCAAATGAATTTGACTCATTTTGTGAAGAACATGGAATAATACATCAAAGAACTGCCCCTTATACTCCCCAACAAAATGGTTTGGCTGAAAGAAAGAATATGACTCTTACTAATATGATCAATTCTATGTTGATTAATTCAAACTTACCAAACAATTTGTGGGGAGAAGCTTTACTCACCGCTTGTCATTTACACAACAGAATTCCATCAATGAAAACACATGTTTCTCCATACGAGGTATGGAAGAATCGAAAACCAAATCTGGACTACCTAAGGGTCTGGGGTTGTTTGGCTTTCTATAGAATTCATGACCCTAAAAGTTCAAAGTTGGGTGCAAGAGGAATTAAAAGTGTTTTCATAGGATACGCGGAAAATTCTAAGGCATATAGGTTGTTGGACTTAAATTCTAATGTTGTAATTGAATCAAGGGATGTTGAATTTATTGAAAATAAATTTTATAAAGATTCATGTGTCGAATTAGATGCCAATCATGATACATCCACTAGGTTGATTCCTAGACCATCAATTAATAATAAGAGGAATGAACCCGAAACAGAAATAGAACCTAGAAGAAGTCAGCGTGCTAGAAAAGAAAAATCTTTTGGCCCTGATTTTATTTCATCTCAAGCCTTAGCCTTTTTGGTTGAAGGAGATAGAGATAATATTCTAAATAAAAATGCCTATTTTACTTAACGTAGAAGAAGATCCTAAAACCTTTAACGAAGCAATGACTTCAAGAGATGCTTATTTTTGGAAAGAAGCTATTAATGATGAGATGGATTCAATTCTATCAAATCAGACATGGGTTTTAGTGGACTTGCCACAAGGATCACAACCTATTAGTAGTAAATGGGTATTTAGAAGAAAATACAATACCGATGGTTCTATTCAAACCTTTAAGGCTAGATTGGTAGCAAAAGGTTTTAAAAAAAGAAAAGGGATTGACTATTTCGATACTTATGCACCTGTTGCTAGAATTACATCCATACGTGTTTTAATGGCAATTGCATCTATTTATAATCTATTTGTGCATCAAATGGATGTTAAAACAGCATTTTTGAATGGTGACCTAGATGAAGAGGTATATATGGAACAACCCGAAGGGGTTGTTTTGCCCGGAAATGAACATAAAGTTTGTAAATTAATTAAGTCACTTTATGGGTTGAAACAAGCACCAAAGCAGTGGCATGAAAAGTTTGATACAATCATTCTTTCGAATGGTTTCAAACATAACAACGCTGATAAGTGCATTTATTCTAAATTCACCGATGACTATGGTGTAATTATTTGTCTATATGTTGATGACTTATTAATTTTTGGTACAAACATGAGAGGTGTATATGAAACTAAGAAGTATCTTAGTTCACAATTTAAGATGAAAGATCTTAATGAAGTGGATACCATCTTGGGTATTAAGGTTAAGAAACATAGTGGGGGTTATGCATTATGCCAATCTCATTACATTGACAAAGTTATTCACAAATTTAATCACTTGAAAATAAAAGAAGCAAATACCCCATATGATTCTAGTATAAAATTATTAGAAAATTCTGGCAGAGCAGTTGCACAACTTGAATATGCTAGTGCAATTGGAAGTTTAATGTATGCGATGCATTGTACAAGGCCAGATATTGCATTTGCAGTAGGTAAAATGTCAAGATACACTAATAATCCAAGTGTGGATCATTGGAAAGCAATTGGGAGGATTTTTGGTTACCTCAAGAAGACCAAAGAATTAGGTCTATTTTATTATGACTTTCCTGCAGTTCTTGAAGGATACTCTGATGCTAGTTGGATAACTAGTGCAAGTGATAATAAATCCACATCTGGATGGATATTCACCTTAGCGGGTGGGGCGGTATCTTGGGCATCCAAGAAACAAACTTGCATTACACATTCAACAATGGAATCTGAGTTTATAGCACTGGCAGCAGCCGGAAAAGAAGCAGAGTGGCTAAGAAATTTATTATTGGACATAAATTTATGGCCAAAACCAATGCCATCTCTTTCTTTATATTGTGATAGTGAAGCTACATTGTCTAGAGCGTATAACAACGTATATAATGGAAAATCTAGACACATAAGTTTAAGGCATGAATATGTCAAACAATTAATAACTTATGGAGTTATTAATATTATATATGTTCGAACAAATAAGAATCTAGCTGACCCTCTTACCAAAGGACTTTCGAGAGATTTGGTAAAGGACACATCTAGTGGAATGGGACTAAAACCATTTTTTCAATAGTCACCGGTAATGGTAACCCAACTATGTAATAGCATTACCACTATTCCAAAGTTTAATGGGTAATAACAAGTTACTGATAAGTGATTAGTTTTGCACTGAAATTTATTCAATTTCATGTCCCTTCTAGGATGTTCAGTGCATATTGCTACGTCAAGAGGATGAGTTTAACTCTTAATGAAGTTCGTTGTCTAAAGTAGCAAAGACATGCAAGAGAACTTCACCTATATGAATATAGGAAGTGGTGCCGCTTCTAGCAAGATTTTGGGTTTATTCTTGTTAATATTCATGAAGCCAAGATAGCGCACATGGCCATAATAGTGCTAAAAACATATTGAACATCTCGTAGAGATTGGGATATCTCATGTGTGATATATATCCGGTTCTAAATAATAAGACAAGGTTTAATGCATGGCACACCATTGTCTTATTAGAACTTTGATATGTATTCACTAACTGAAGGTTCAAATCGAAAGATACCTCCTTGTATGCATGAGCATATCACAAGAAGAAATTGCATTAATATTAAAATCTAGTGGGGGATTGTTGGATGATTTTAATATTAATGGGTATTAATGGTTAGAGAAAATGAAAGGTTAAAACCATCAATTAATTGGAATAGGAAAAGACAAAGGGAAGTGGGAAAACCAAAGTCCCACATTGGAAAAGTGTGAAAAAGTTAGTGGGTTAATAAATGCTTTTGTGTCATAAGAGATTACTTGTGTGCATTGAAGTGTATGCTACTAGTGTACACCTTAGGTTCAAGGATGGTGCTTTGCACCATCCGCACACGCACACGCGCGCGCGCGCGCGCGTGTGCGAAAGTGCGATTGGGCGTTTAGGGCGCTTTGGGCGCTTTAGAGGCGCACTTTGCACTTCGCACGTACGCATCGTCGCGAGGAGCAGTAGGAACCTTTGATTTTTGACAACGTCAAAAGATCAAACGGTCCAGATTAAATCCATAATAAATGACACATAATTATGGCGCGAGTGGATCTGAACCGTCGGATTTTGGCGCCACTTCGTTAAGTATTAATCCGTACAGTCACATCTTTTTAGTTCAAATCTGGAACGTTAAAAAATATAGTTATATATCCAAGGGCCGTGATTAAATGACCTTTGGATGTGGTGTCTCTTCATGAACAGACACCACAAGAGGCTATATATAGAAGGCAAAATCCTGTCATAATGAATTCCGAAAATTCTCTTTCTCTCTATTATTTCTTCTTACCAATTTCATAGAGTGTTCTGTGGGTTATTATTCAAGTTTGCTACTTGAATAAACCCGTGGATTTGTTGTATCTTGGAGGTAATTTGCCTAGACCCGTTAGCAAACTCTGTACGAGTGGGGGCAAATAACACCTTAAGGACAGTAGTCCATTACGCCTCAAATCCAAACATCTGTTCATATTTTCTGCATAATTAAAAAAAATTCTTCAACAATCTTAAGGTGTTAATATGGAGGCAGAAAAGAATATGAATATGTTTCTGAATCCCAATGTGCATTTGGACCGCTTTGATGGAACAAATTTCACTCGCTGGAAAGGAAAATTATTCTTCCTTCTCACAGTTTTGAAAATAGCATATGTTCTGGATCCTAAACTAGAAGCAATTCCGGAACCAAAAGAAGACGATAATGAAACTGTCAAAGAACAAAGGAAGAAACGTGAAGAAGACGAATTGGTGTGTCGTGGGCATATTCTGAATACACTGTCTGATCGATTATATGATCTTTACAACTCTATGCAGTCTCCGCGGGAAATCTGGAATGCTCTTGAATATAAATACAAAACAGAGAAAGAAGGTACGGATAAATTCTTAATTCTGAAATATTTCGAATTCAAAATAAGTGATAACCAAACTGTTTTAGACCAAGTACATGAGTTGCAAATCCTTGTCACAAAGCTTCGTGAATTAAAGGTGGAAATTTCTGAGTCGTTTCAAGTTGGTGCAATTATTGCAAAATTACCACCAAGTTGGAATGATTGTCGTAAGAAACTCCTACATAGGAAAGATGATATAAGTTTGGAGGAGTTACAGAAACATTTAAGAATTGAAGAAGAAACCAGATCCCGTGATCAAACAAATGTTTCTCATAATTCCACCAAAGTAAACTTTGTTGAAGGAAAGAAATATCATAAGAACTTCAAACCTAATGGTAAGAAGTTCAAGAAAAATAATTCCAATAAGAAACAGTCCAATGGGGCTTGTTTCAATTGTGGCAAAAATGGCCACTATGCCCGTGATTGCAGAAACAAGAAACGAAAGATAGATGCTACTGAATCCAATAATACAAACAATGCAAATATGGTGGAAAATAAGATCGAGGATCTTGTCGCAATGGTATCGGACATGCAAATTGGTATGATTACCGAACTAAACATGGCGGCAATAACGAAGTCTTCTGACTGGTGGCTCGATTCTGGGGCTACCATACATGTCTGCAATGATAAATCATTGTATTCCGCATATGAAAAAGCAGAGGACGGTCAAGAGGTTCTAATGGGGAATCATAATTCTTCCAAAGTTCTAGGAAAAGGAAACGTTGAACTACAATTCACATCTGGAAAGAAGTTGACGTTGACAAATGTTCTGCATGTACCAGAAATTTGAAAAAATCTAGTGTCTGCAAGTTTGATTTGTAAAAGCGGCATTAACGCCGTCTTTGAGTCTGATAAGTTAATTCTGTCTAAGAATGGGGAATTTGTTGGGAAAGGGTATGCTTGTGATGGAATGTTCAAACTCAGTATTTTGATTAATAATATGAATAATTCTGCTTATATTGTCGAGTCTTTTGATGTTTGGCATGCTAGATTAGCGCATTTAAATTTTAGATCATTGAAATACATGTCTAAACATAAATTAATAACTTGTGATAGTACTTCTCATGAAAAATGTGAAATCTGTATTCAAGCAAAATTAACAAAAAGACCTTTTCCTAAAGTCGAACGAAGTGCTGAATTATTAGAATTAGTTCATTCTGATATATGTGAATATAATGGTATTTTAACTAGAGGCGAAAAAAGATATTTTATTACATTCATTGATGATTGCTCAAAATTCACATATGTATATTTGATAAGACATAAGGATGAAGCTTTTTCTATGTTTAAACGTTATAAAGCAGAAGTTGAAAACCAAAAGGAAAAGAAAATTAAAATTCTTCGTAGTGATAGAGGGGGAGAGTATTTTCCAAATGAATTTGACTCATTTTGTGAAGAACATGGAATAATACATCAAAGAACTGCCCCTTATACTCCCCAACAAAATGGTTTGGCTGAAAGAAAGAATATGACTCTTACTAATATGATCAATTCTATGTTGATTAATTCAAACTTACCAAACAATTTGTGGGGAGAAGCTTTACTCACCGCTTGTCATTTACACAACAGAATTCCATCAATGAAAACACATGTTTCTCCATACGAGGTATGGAAGAATCGAAAACCAAATCTGGACTACCTAAGGGTCTGGGGTTGTTTGGCTTTCTATAGAATTCATGACCCTAAAAGTTCAAAGTTGGGTGCAAGAGGAATTAAAAGTGTTTTCATAGGATACGCGGAAAATTCTAAGGCATATAGGTTGTTGGACTTAAATTCTAATGTTGTAATTGAATCAAGGGATGTTGAATTTATTGAAAATAAATTTTATAAAGATTCATGTGTCGAATTAGATGCCAATCATGATACATCCACTAGGTTGATTCCTAGACCATCAATTAATAATAAGAGGAATGAACCCGAAACAGAAATAGAACCTAGAAGAAGTCAGCGTGCTAGAAAAGAAAAATCTTTTGGCCCTGATTTTATTTCATCTCAAGCCTTAGCCTTTTTGGTTGAAGGAGATAGAGATAATATTCAAAATAAAAATGCCTATTTTACTTAACGTAGAAGAAGATCCTAAAACCTTTAACGAAGCAATGACTTCAAGAGATGCTTATTTTTGGAAAGAAGCTATTAATGATGAGATGGATTCAATTCTATCAAATCAGACATGGGTTTTAGTGGACTTGCCACAAGGATCACAACCTATTAGTAGTAAATGGGTATTTAGAAGAAAATACAATACCGATGGTTCTATTCAAACCTTTAAGGCTAGATTGGTAGCAAAAGGTTTTAAAAAAAGAAAAGGGATTGACTATTTCGATACTTATGCACCTGTTGCTAGAATTACATCCATACGTGTTTTAATGGCAATTGCATCTATTTATAATCTATTTGTGCATCAAATGGATGTTAAAACAACATTTTTGAATGGTGACCTAGATGAAGAGGTATATATGGAACAACCCGAAGGGGTTGTTTTGCCCGGAAATGAACATAAAGTTTGTAAATTAATTAAGTCACTTTATGGGTTGAAACAAGCACCAAAGCAGTGGCATGAAAAGTTTGATACAATCATTCTTTCGAATGGTTTCAAACATAACAACGCTGATAAGTGCATTTATTCTAAATTCACCGATGACTATGGTGTAATTATTTGTCTATATGTTGATGACTTATTAATTTTTGGTACAAACATGAGAGGTGTATATGAAACTAAGAAGTATCTTAGTTCACAATTTAAGATGAAAGATCTTAATGAAGTGGATACCATCTTGGGTATTGAGGTTAAGAAACATAGTGGGGGTTATGCATTATGCCAATCTCATTACATTGACAAAGTTATTCACAAATTTAATCACTTGAAAATAAAAGAAGCAAATACCCCATATGATTCTAGTATAAAATTATTAGAAAATTCTGGCAGAGCAGTTGCACAACTTGAATATGCTAGTGCAATTGGAAGTTTAATGTATGCGATGCATTGTACAAGGCCAGATATTGCATTTGCAGTAGGTAAAATGTCAAGATACACTAATAATCCAAGTGTGGATCATTGGAAAGCAATTGGGAGGATTTTTGGTTACCTCAAGAAGACCAAAGAATTAGGTCTATTTTATTATGACTTTCCTGCAGTTCTTGAAGGATACTCTGATGCTAGTTGGATAACTAGTGCAAGTGATAATAAATCCACATCTGGATGGATATTCACCTTAGCGGGTGGGGCGGTATCTTGGGCATCCAAGAAACAAACTTGCATTACACATTCAACAATGGAATCTGAGTTTATAGCACTGGCAGCAGCCGGAAAAGAAGCAGAGTGGCTAAGAAATTTATTATTGGACATAAAGTTATGGCCAAAACCAATGACATCTCTTTCTTTATATTGTGATAGTGAAGCTACATTGTCTAGAGCGTATAACAACGTATATAATGGAAAATCTAGACACATAAGTTTAAGGCATGAATATGTCAAACAATTAATAACTTATGGAGTTATTAATATTATATATGTTCGAACAAATAAGAATCTAGCTGACCCTCTTACCAAAGGACTTTCGAGAGATTTGGTAAAGGACACATCTAGTGGAATGGGACTAAAACCATTTTTTCAATAGTCACCGGTAATGGTAACCCAACTATGTAATAGCATTACCACTATTCCAAAGTTTAATGGGTAATAACAAGTTACTGATAAGTGATTAGTTTTGCACTGAAATTTATTCAATTTCATGTCCCTTCTAGGATGTTCAGTGCATATTGCTACGTCAAGAGGATGAGTTTAACTCTTAATGAAGTTCGTTGTCTAAAGTAGCAAAGACATGCAAGAGAACTTCACCTATATGAATATAGGAAGTGGTGCCGCTTCTAGCAAGATTTTGGGTTTATTCTTGTTAATATTCATGAAGCCAAGATAGCGCACATGGCCATAATAGTGCTAAAAACATATTGAACATCTCGTAGAGATTGGGATATCTCATGTGTGATATATATCCGGTTCTAAATAATAAGACAAGGTTTAATGCATGGCACACCATTGTCTTATTAGAACTTTGATATGTATTCACTAACTGAAGGTTCAAATCGAAAGATACCTCCTTGTATGCATGAGCATATCACAAGAAGAAATTGCATTAATATTAAAATCTAGTGGGGGATTGTTGGATGATTTTAATATTAATGGGTATTAATGGTTAGAGAAAATGAAAGGTTAAAATCATCAATTAATTGGAATAGGAAAAGACAAAGGGAGAAAACCAAAGTCCCACATTGGAAAAGTGTGAAAAAGTTAGTGGGTTAATAAATGCTTTTGTGTCATAAGAGATTACTTGTGTGCATTGAAGTGTATGCTACTAGTGTACACCTTAGGTTCAAGGATGGTGCTTTGCACCATCCGCACACGCACACGCGCGCGCGCGCGCGCGTGTGCGAAAGTGCGATTGGGCGTTTAGGGCGCTTTGGGCGCTTTAGAGGCGCACTTTGCACTTCGCACGTACGCATCGTCGCGAGGAGCAGTAGGAACCTTTGATTTTTGACAACGTCAAAAGATCAAACGGTCCAGATTAAATCCATAATAAATGACACATAATTATGGCGCGAGTGGATCTGAACCGTCGGATTTTGGCGCCACTTCGTTAAGTATTAATCCGTACAGTCACATCTTTTTAGTTCAAATCTGGAACGTTAAAAAATATAGTTATATATCCAAGGGCCGTGATTAAATGACCTTTGGATGTGGTGTCTCTTCATGAACAGACACCACAAGAGGCTATATATAGAAGGCAAAATCCTGTCATAATGAATTCCGAAAATTCTCTTTCTCTCTATTATTTCTTCTTACCAATTTCATAGAGTGTTCTGTGGGTTATTATTCAAGTTTGCTACTTGAATAAACCCGTGGATTTGTTGTATCTTGGAGGTAATTTGCCTAGACCCGTTAGCAAACTCTGTACGAGTGGGGGCAAATAACACCTTAAGGACAGTAGTCCATTACGCCTCAAATCCAAACATCTGTTCATATTTTCTGCATAATTAAAAAAAATTCTTCAACAATCTTAAGGTGTTAATATGGAGGCAGAAAAGAATATGAATATGTTTCTGAATCCCAATGTGCATTTGGACCGCTTTGATGGAACAAATTTCACTCGCTGGAAAGGAAAATTATTCTTCCTTCTCACAGTTTTGAAAATAGCATATGTTCTGGATCCTAAACTAGAAGCAATTCCGGAACCAAAAGAAGACGATAATGAAACTGTCAAAGAACAAAGGAAGAAACGTGAAGAAGACGAATTGGTGTGTCGTGGGCATATTCTGAATACACTGTCTGATCGATTATATGATCTTTACAACTCTATGCAGTCTCCGCGGGAAATCTGGAATGCTCTTGAATATAAATACAAAACAGAGAAAGAAGGTACGGATAAATTCTTAATTCTGAAATATTTCGAATTCAAAATAAGTGATAACCAAACTGTTTTAGACCAAGTACATGAGTTGCAAATCCTTGTCACAAAGCTTCGTGAATTAAAGGTGGAAATTTCTGAGTCGTTTCAAGTTGGTGCAATTATTGCAAAATTACCACCAAGTTGGAATGATTGTCGTAAGAAACTCCTACATAGGAAAGATGATATAAGTTTGGAGGAGTTACAGAAACATTTAAGAATTGAAGAAGAAACCAGATCCCGTGATCAAACAAATGTTTCTCATAATTCCACCAAAGTAAACTTTGTTGAAGGAAAGAAATATCATAAGAACTTCAAACCTAATGGTAAGAAGTTCAAGAAAAATAATTCCAATAAGAAACAGTCCAATGGGGCTTGTTTCAATTGTGGCAAAAATGGCCACTATGCCCGTGATTGCAGAAACAAGAAACGAAAGATAGATGCTACTGAATCCAATAATACAAACAATGCAAATATGGTGGAAAATAAGATCGAGGATCTTGTCGCAATGGTATCGGACATGCAAATTGGTATGATTACCGAACTAAACATGGCGGCAATAACGAAGTCTTCTGACTGGTGGCTCGATTCTGGGGCTACCATACATGTCTGCAATGATAAATCATTGTATTCCGCATATGAAAAAGCAGAGGACGGTCAAGAGGTTCTAATGGGGAATCATAATTCTGCCAAAGTTCTAGGAAAAGGAAACGTTGAACTACAATTCACATCTGGAAAGAAGTTGACGTTGACAAATGTTCTGCATGTACCAGAAATTCGAAAAAATCTAGTGTCTGCAAGTTTGATTTGTAAAAGCGGCATTAACGCCGTCTTTGAGTCTGATAAGTTAATTCTGTCTAAGAATGGGGAATTTGTTGGGAAAGGGTATGCTTGTGATGGAATGTTCAAACTCAGTATTTTGATTAATAATATGAATAATTCTGCTTATATTGTCGAGTCTTTTGATGTTTGGCATGCTAGATTAGCGCATTTAAATTTTAGATCATTGAAATACATGTCTAAACATAAATTAATAACTTGTGATAGTACTTCTCATGAAAAATGTGAAATCTGTATTCAAGCAAAATTAACAAAAAGACCTTTTCCTAAAGTCGAACGAAGTGCTGAATTATTAGAATTAGTTCATTCTGATATATGTTAATATAATGGTATTTTAACTAGAGGCGGAAAAAGATATTTTATTACATTCATTGATGATTGCTCAAAATTCACATATGTATATTTGATAAGACATAAGGATGAAGCTTTTTCTATGTTTAAACGTTATAAAGCAGAAGTTGAAAACCAAAAGGAAAAGAAAATTAAAATTCTTCGTAGTGATAGAGGGGGAGAGTATTTTCCAAATGAATTTGACTCATTTTGTGAAGAACATGGAATAATACATCAAAGAACTGCCCCTTATACTCCCCAACAAAATGGTTTGGCTGAAAGAAAGAATATGACTCTTACTAATATGATCAATTCTATGTTGATTAATTCAAACTTACCAAACAATTTGTGGGGAGAAGCTTTACTCACCGCTTGTCATTTACACAACAGAATTCCATCAATGAAAACACATGTTTCTCCATACGAGGTATGGAAGAATCGAAAACCAAATCTGGACTACCTAAGGGTCTGGGGTTGTTTGGCTTTCTATAGAATTCATGACCCTAAAAGTTCAAAGTTGGGTGCAAGAGGAATTAAAAGTGTTTTCATAGGATACGCGGAAAATTCTAAGGCATATAGGTTGTTGGACTTAAATTCTAATGTTGTAATTGAATCAAGGGATGTTGAATTTATTGAAAATAAATTTTATAAAGATTCATGTGTCGAATTAGATGCCAATCATGATACATCCACTAGGTTGATTCCTAGACCATCAATTAATAATAAGAGGAATGAACCCGAAACAGAAATAGAACCTAGAAGAAGTCAGCGTGCTAGAAAAGAAAAATCTTTTGGCCCTGATTTTATTTCATCTCAAGCCTTAGCCTTTTTGGTTGAAGGAGATAGAGATAATATTCTAAATAAAAATGCCTATTTTACTTAACGTAGAAGAAGATCCTAAAACCTTTAACGAAGCAATGACTTCAAGAGATGCTTATTTTTGGAAAGAAGCTATTAATGATGAGATGGATTCAATTCTATCAAATCAGACATGGGTTTTAGTGGACTTGCCACAAGGATCACAACCTATTAGTAGTAAATGGGTATTTAGAAGAAAATACAATACCGATGGTTCTATTCAAACCTTTAAGGCTAGATTGGTAGCAAAAGGTTTTAAAAAAAGAAAAGGGATTGACTATTTCGATACTTATGCACCTGTTGCTAGAATTACATCCATACGTGTTTTAATGGCAATTGCATCTATTTATAATCTATTTGTGCATCAAATGGATGTTAAAACAGCATTTTTGAATGGTGACCTAGATGAAGAGGTATATATGGAACAACCCGAAGGGGTTGTTTTGCCCGGAAATGAACATAAAGTTTGTAAATTAATTAAGTCACTTTATGGGTTGAAACAAGCACCAAAGCAGTGGCATGAAAAGTTTGATACAATCATTCTTTCGAATGGTTTCAAACATAACAACGCTGATAAGTGCATTTATTCTAAATTCACCGATGACTATGGTGTAATTATTTGTCTATATGTTGATGACTTATTAATTTTTGGTACAAACATGAGAGGTGTATATGAAACTAAGAAGTATCTTAGTTCACAATTTAAGATGAAAGATCTTAACGAAGTGGATACCATCTTGGGTATTAAGGTTAAGAAACATAGTGGGGGTTATGCATTATGCCAATCTCATTACATTGACAAAGTTATTCACAAATTTAATCACTTGAAAATAAAAGAAGCAAATACCCCATATGATTCTAGTATAAAATTATTAGAAAATTCTGGCAGAGCAGTTGCACAACTTGAATATGCTAGTGCAATTGGAAGTTTAATGTATGCGATGCATTGTACAAGGCCAGATATTGCATTTGCAGTAGGTAAAATGTCAAGATACACTAATAATCCAAGTGTGGATCATTGGAAAGCAATTGGGAGGATTTTTGGTTACCTCAAGAAGACCAAAGAATTAGGTCTATTTTATTATGACTTTCCTGCAGTTCTTGAAGGATACTCTGATGCTAGTTGGATAACTAGTGCAAGTGATAATAAATCCACATCTGGATGGATATTCACCTTAGCGGGTGGGGCGGTATCTTGGGCATCCAAGAAACAAACTTGCATTACACATTCAACAATGGAATCTGAGTTTATAGCACTGGCAGCAGCCGGAAAAGAAGCAGAGTGGCTAAGAAATTTATTATTGGACATAAAGTTATGGCCAAAACCAATGACATCTCTTTCTTTATATTGTGATAGTGAAGCTACATTGTCTAGAGCGTATAACAACGTATATAATGGAAAATCTAGACACATAAGTTTAAGGCATGAATATGTCAAACAATTAATAACTTATGGAGTTATTAATATTATATATGTTCGAACAAATAAGAATCTAGCTGACCCTCTTACCAAAGGACTTTCGAGAGATTTGGTAAAGGACACATCTAGTGGAATGGGACTAAAACCATTTTTTCAATAGTCACCGGTAATGGTAACCCAACTATGTAATAGCATTACCACTATTCCAAAGTTTAATGGGTAATAACAAGTTACTGATAAGTGATTAGTTTTGCACTGAAATTTATTCAATTTCATGTCCCTTCTAGGATGTTCAGTGCATATTGCTACGTCAAGAGGATGAGTTTAACTCTTAATGAAGTTCGTTGTCTAAAGTAGCAAAGACATGCAAGAGAACTTCACCTATATGAATATAGGAAGTGGTGCCGCTTCTAGCAAGATTTTGGGTTTATTCTTGTTAATATTCATGAAGCCAAGATAGTGCACATGGCCATAATAGTGCTAAAAACATATTGAACATCTCGTAGAGATTGGGATATCTCATGTGTGATATATATCCGGTTCTAAATAATAAGACAAGGTTTAATGCATGGCACACCATTGTCTTATTAGAACTTTGATATGTATTCACTAACTGAAGGTTTAAATCGAAAGATACCTCCTTGTATCAAAAGAAGAAATTGCATTAATATTAAAATCTAGTGGGGGATTGTTGGATGATTTTAATATTAATGGGTATTAATGGTTAGAGAAAATGAAAGGTTAAAACCATCAATTAATTGGAATAGGAAAAGACAAAGGGAAGTGGGAAAACCAAAGTCCCACATTGGAAAAGTGTGAAAAAGTTAGTGGGTTAATAAATGCTTTTGTGTCATAAGAGATTACTTGTGTGCATTGAAGTGTATGCTACTAGTGTACACCTTAGGTTCAAGGATGGTGCTTTGCACCATCCGCACACGCACACGCGCGCGCGCGCTCGCGTGTGCGAAAGTGCGATTGGGCGTTTAGGGCGCTTTGGGCGCTTTAGAGGCGCACTTTGCACTTCGCACGTACGCATCGTCGCGAGGAGCAGTAGGAACCTTTGATTTTTGACAACGTCAAAAGATCAAACGGTCCAGATTAAATCCATAATAAATGACACATAATTATGGCGCGAGTGGATCTGAACCGTCGGATTTTGGCGCCACTTCGTTAAGTATTAATCCGTACAGTCACATCTTTTTAGTTCAAATCTGGAACGTTAAAAAATATAGTTATATATCCAAGGGCCGTGATTAAATGACCTTTGGATGTGGTGTCTCTTCATGAACAGACACCACAAGAGGCTATATATAGAAGGCAAAATCCTGTCATAATGAATTCCGAAAATTCTCTTTCTCTCTATTATTTCTTCTTACCAATTTCATAGAGTGTTCTGTGGGTTATTATTCAAGTTTGCTACTTGAATAAACCCGTGGATTTGTTGTATCTTGGAGGTAATTTGCCTAGACCCGTTAGCAAACTCTGTACGAGTGGGGGCAAATAACACCTTAAGGACAGTAGTCCATTACGCCTCAAATCCAAACATCTGTTCATATTTTCTGCATAATTAAAAAAAATTCTTCAACAATCTTAAGGTGTTAATATGGAGGCAGAAAAGAATATGAATATGTTTCTGAATCCCAATGTGCATTTGGACCGCTTTGATGGAACAAATTTCACTCGCTGGAAAGGAAAATTATTCTTCCTTCTCACAGTTTTGAAAATAGCATATGTTCTGGATCCTAAACTAGAAGCAATTCCGGAACCAAAAGAAGACGATAATGAAACTGTCAAAGAACAAAGGAAGAAACGTGAAGAAGACGAATTGGTGTGTCGTGGGCATATTCTGAATACACTGTCTGATCGATTATATGATCTTTACAACTCTATGCAGTCTCCGCGGGAAATCTGGAATGCTCTTGAATATAAATACAAAACAGAGAAAGAAGGTACGGATAAATTCTTAATTCTGAAATATTTCGAATTCAAAATAAGTGATAACCAAACTGTTTTAGACCAAGTACATGAGTTGCAAATCCTTGTCACAAAGCTTCGTGAATTAAAGGTGGAAATTTCTGAGTCGTTTCAAGTTGGTGCAATTATTGCAAAATTACCACCAAGTTGGAATGATTGTCGTAAGAAACTCCTACATAGGAAAGATGATATAAGTTTGGAGGAGTTACAGAAACATTTAAGAATTGAAGAAGAAACCAGATCCCGTGATCAAACAAATGTTTCTCATAATTCCACCAAAGTAAACTTTGTTGAAGGAAAGAAATATCATAAGAACTTCAAACCTAATGGTAAGAAGTTCAAGAAAAATAATTCCAATAAGAAACAGTCCAATGGGGCTTGTTTCAATTGTGGCAAAAATGGCCACTATGCCCGTGATTGCAGAAACAAGAAACGAAAGATAGATGCTACTGAATCCAATAATACAAACAATGCAAATATGGTGGAAAATAAGATCGAGGATCTTGTCGCAATGGTATCGGACATGCAAATTGGTATGATTACCGAACTAAACATGGCGGCAATAACGAAGTCTTCTGACTGGTGGCTCGATTCTGGGGCTACCATACATGTCTGCAATGATAAATCATTGTATTCCGCATATGAAAAAGCAGAGGACGGTCAAGAGGTTCTAATGGGGAATCATAATTCTGCCAAAGTTCTAGGAAAAGGAAACGTTGAACTACAATTCACATCTGGAAAGAAGTTGACGTTGACAAATGTTCTGCATGTACCAGAAATTCGAAAAAATCTAGTGTCTGCAAGTTTGATTTGTAAAAGCGGCATTAACGCCGTCTTTGAGTCTGATAAGTTAATTCTGTCTAAGAATGGGGAATTTGTTGGGAAAGGGTATGCTTGTGATGGAATGTTCAAACTCAGTATTTTGATTAATAATATGAATAATTCTGCTTATATTGTCGAGTCTTTTGATGTTTGGCATGCTAGATTAGCGCATTTAAATTTTAGATCATTGAAATACATGTCTAAACATAAATTAATAACTTGTGATAGTACTTCTCATGAAAAATGTGAAATCTGTATTCAAGCAAAATTAACAAAAAGACCTTTTCCTAAAGTCGAACGAAGTGCTGAATTATTAGAATTAGTTCATTCTGATATATGTGAATATAATGGTATTTTAACTAGAGGCGGAAAAAGATATTTTATTACATTCATTGATGATTGCTCAAAATTCACATATGTATATTTGATAAGACATAAGGATGAAGCTTTTTCTATGTTTAAACGTTATAAAGCAGAAGTTGAAAACCAAAAGGAAAAGAAAATTAAAATTCTTCGTAGTGATAGAGGGGGAGAGTATTTTCCAAATGAATTTGACTCATTTTGTGAAGAACATGGAATAATACATCAAAGAACTGCCCCTTATACTCCCCAACAAAATGGTTTGGCTGAAAGAAAGAATAGGACTCTTACTAATATGATCAATTCTATGTTGATTAATTCAAACTTACCAAACAATTTGTGGGGAGAAGCTTTACTCACCGCTTGTCATTTACACAACAGAATTCCATCAATGAAAACACATGTTTCTCCATACGAGGTATGGAAGAATCGAAAACCAAATCTGGACTACCTAAGGGTCTGGGGTTGTTTGGCTTTCTATAGAATTCATGACCCTAAAAGTTCAAAGTTGGGTGCAAGAGGAATTAAAAGTGTTTTCATAGGATACGCGGAAAATTCTAAGGCATATAGGTTGTTGGACTTAAATTCTAATGTTGTAATTGAATCAAGGGATGTTGAATTTATTGAAAATAAATTTTATAAAGATTCATGTGTCGAATTAGATGCCAATCATGATACATCCACTAGGTTGATTCCTAGACCATCAATTAATAATAAGAGGAATGAACCCGAAACAGAAATAGAACCTAGAAGAAGTCAGCGTGCTAGAAAAGAAAAATCTTTTGGCCCTGATTTTATTTCATCTCAAGCCTTAGCCTTTTTGGTTGAAGGAGATAGAGATAATATTCTAAATAAAAATGCCTATTTTACTTAACGTAGAAGAAGATCCTAAAACCTTTAACGAAGCAATGACTTCAAGAGATGCTTATTTTTGGAAAGAAGCTATTAATGATGAGATGGATTCAATTCTATCAAATCAGACATGGGTTTTAGTGGACTTGCCACAAGGATCACAACCTATTAGTAGTAAATGGGTATTTAGAAGAAAATACAATACCGATGGTTCTATTCAAACCTTTAAGGCTAGATTGGTAGCAAAAGGTTTTAAAAAAAGAAAAGGGATTGACTATTTCGATACTTATGCACCTGTTGCTAGAATTACATCCATACGTGTTTTAATGGCAATTGCATCTATTTATAATCTATTTGTGCATCAAATGGATGTTAAAACAGCATTTTTGAATGGTGACCTAGATGAAGAGGTATATATGGAACAACCCGAAGGGGTTGTTTTGCCCGGAAATGAACATAAAGTTTGTAAATTAATTAAGTCACTTTATGGGTTGAAACAAGCACCAAAGCAGTGGCATGAAAAGTTTGATACAATCATTCTTTCGAATGGTTTCAAACATAACAACGCTGATAAGTGCATTTATTCTAAATTCACCGATGACTATGGTGTAATTATTTGTCTATATGTTGATGACTTATTAATTTTTGGTACAAACATGAGAGGTGTATATGAAACTAAGAAGTATCTTAGTTCACAATTTAAGATGAAAGATCTTAATGAAGTGGATACCATCTTGGGTATTAAGGTTAAGAAACATAGTGGGGGTTATGCATTATGCCAATCTCATTACATTGACAAAGTTACTCACAAATTTAATCACTTGAAAATAAAAGAAGCAAATACCCCATATGATTCTAGTATAAAATTATTAGAAAATTCTGGCAGAGCAGTTGCACAACTTGAATATGCTAGTGCAATTGGAAGTTTAATGTATGCGATGCATTGTACAAGGCCAGATATTGCATTTGCAGTAGGTAAAATGTCAAGATACACTAATAATCCAAGTGTGGATCATTGGAAAGCAATTGGGAGGATTTTTGGTTACCTCAAGAAGACCAAAGAATTAGGTCTATTTTATTATGACTTTCCTGCAGTTCTTGAAGGATACTCTGATGCTAGTTGGATAACTAGTGCAAGTGATAATAAATCCACATCTGGATGGATATTCACCTTAGCGGGTGGGGCGGTATCTTGGGCATCCAAGAAACAAACTTGCATTACACATTCAACAATGGAATCTGAGTTTATAGCACTGGCAGCAGCCGGAAAAGAAGCAGAGTGGCTAAGAAATTTATTATTGGACATAAAGTTATGGCCAAAACCAATGCCATCTCTTTCTTTATATTGTGATAGTGAAGCTACATTGTCTAGAGCGTATAACAAAGTATATAATGGAAAATCTAGACACATAAGTTTAAGGCATGAATATGTCAAACAATTAATAACTTATGGAGTTATTAATATTATATATGTTCGAACAAATAAGAATCTAGCTGACCCTCTTACCAAAGGACTTTCGAGAGATTTGGTAAAGGACACATCTAGTGGAATGGGACTAAAACCATTTTTTCAATAGTCACCGGTAATGGTAACCCAACTATGTAATAGCATTACCACTATTCCAAAGTTTAATGGGTAATAACAAGTTACTGATAAGTGATTAGTTTTGCACTGAAATTTATTCAATTTCATGTCCCTTCTAGGATGTTCAGTGCATATTGCTACGTCAAGAGGATGAGTTTAACTCTTAATGAAGTTCGTTGTCTAAAGTAGCAAAGACATGCAAGAGAACTTCACCTATATGAATATAGGAAGTGGTGCCGCTTCTAGCAAGATTTTGGGTTTATTCTTGTTAATATTCATGAAGCCAAGATAGCGCACATGGCCATAATAGTGCTAAAAACATATTGAACATCTCGTAGAGATTGGGATATCTCATGTGTGATATATATCCGGTTCTAAATAATAAGACAAGGTTTAATGCATGGCACACCATTGTCTTATTAGAACTTTGATATGTATTCACTAACTGAAGGTTCAAATCGAAAGATACCTCCTTGTATGCATGAGCATATCACAAGAAGAAATTGCATTAATATTAAAATCTAGTGGGGGATTGTTGGATGATTTTAATATTAATGGGTATTAATGGTTAGAGAAAATGAAAGGTTAAAACCATCAATTAATTGGAATAGGAAAAGACAAAGGGAGAAAACCAAAGTCCCACATTGGAAAAGTGTGAAAAAGTTAGTGGGTTAATAAATGCTTTTGTGTCATAAGAGATTACTTGTGTGCATTGAAGTGTATGCTACTAGTGTACACCTTAGGTTCAAGGATGGTGCTTTGCACCATCCGCACACGCACACGCGCGCGCGCGCGCGCGTGTGCGAAAGTGCGATTGGGCGTTTAGGGCGCTTTGGGCGCTTTAGAGGCGCACTTTGCACTTCGCACGTACGCATCGTCGCGAGGAGCAGTAGGAACCTTTGATTTTTGACAACGTCAAAAGATCAAACGGTCCAGATTAAATCCATAATAAATGACACATAATTATGGCGCGAGTGGATCTGAACCGTCGGATTTTGGCGCCACTTCGTTAAGTATTAATCCGTACAGTCACATCTTTTTAGTTCAAATCTGGAACGTTAAAAAATATAGTTATATATCCAAGGGCCGTGATTAAATGACCTTTGGATGTGGTGTCTCTTCATGAACAGACACCACAAGAGGCTATATATAGAAGGCAAAATCCTGTCATAATGAATTCCGAAAATTCTCTTTCTCTCTATTATTTCTTCTTACCAATTTCATAGAGTGTTCTGTGGGTTATTATTCAAGTTTGCTACTTGAATAAACCCGTGGATTTGTTGTATCTTGGAGGTAATTTGCCTAGACCCGTTAGCAAACTCTGTACGAGTGGGGGCAAATAACACCTTAAGGACAGTAGTCCATTACGCCTCAAATCCAAACATCTGTTCATATTTTCTGCATAATTAAAAAAAATTCTTCAACAATCTTAAGGTGTTAATATGGAGGCAGAAAAGAATATGAATATGTTTCTGAATCCCAATGTGCATTTGGACCGCTTTGATGGAACAAATTTCACTCGCTGGAAAGGAAAATTATTCTTCCTTCTCACAGTTTTGAAAATAGCATATGTTCTGGATCCTAAACTAGAAGCAATTCCGGAACCAAAAGAAGACGATAATGAAACTGTCAAAGAACAAAGGAAGAAACGTGAAGAAGACGAATTGGTGTGTCGTGGGCATATTCTGAATACACTGTCTGATCGATTATATGATCTTTACAACTCTATGCAGTCTCCGCGGGAAATCTGGAATGCTCTTGAATATAAATACAAAACAGAGAAAGAAGGTACGGATAAATTCTTAATTCTGAAATATTTCGAATTCAAAATAAGTGATAACCAAACTGTTTTAGACCAAGTACATGAGTTGCAAATCCTTGTCACAAAGCTTCGTGAATTAAAGGTGGAAATTTCTGAGTCGTTTCAAGTTGGTGCAATTATTGCAAAATTACCACCAAGTTGGAATGATTGTCGTAAGAAACTCCTACATAGGAAAGATGATATAAGTTTGGAGGAGTTACAGAAACATTTAAGAATTGAAGAAGAAACCAGATCCCGTGATCAAACAAATGTTTCTCATAATTCCACCAAAGTAAACTTTGTTGAAGGAAAGAAATATCATAAGAACTTCAAACCTAATGGTAAGAAGTTCAAGAAAAATAATTCCAATAAGAAACAGTCCAATGGGGCTTGTTTCAATTGTGGCAAAAATGGCCACTATGCCCGTGATTGCAGAAACAAGAAACGAAAGATAGATGCTACTGAATCCAATAATACAAACAATGCAAATATGGTGGAAAATAAGATCGAGGATCTTGTCGCAATGGTATCGGACATGCAAATTGGTATGATTACCGAACTAAACATGGCGGCAATAACGAAGTCTTCTGACTGGTGGCTCGATTCTGGGGCTACCATACATGTCTGCAATGATAAATCATTGTATTCCGCATATGAAAAAGCAGAGGACGGTCAAGAGGTTCTAATGGGGAATCATAATTCTGCCAAAGTTCTAGGAAAAGGAAACGTTGAACTACAATTCACATCTGGAAAGAAGTTGACGTTGACAAATGTTCTGCATGTACCAGAAATTCGAAAAAATCTAGTGTCTGCAAGTTTGATTTGTAAAAGCGGCATTAACGCCGTCTTTGAGTCTGATAAGTTAATTCTGTCTAAGAATGGGGAATTTGTTGGGAAAGGGTATGCTTGTGATGGAATGTTCAAACTCAGTATTTTGATTAATAATATGAATAATTCTGCTTATATTGTCGAGTCTTTTGATGTTTGGCATGCTAGATTAGCGCATTTAAATTTTAGATCATTGAAATACATGTCTAAACATAAATTAATAACTTGTGATAGTACTTCTCATGAAAAATGTGAAATCTGTATTCAAGCAAAATTAACAAAAAGACCTTTTCCTAAAGTCGAACGAAGTGCTGAATTATTAGAATTAGTTCATTCTGATATATGTTAATATAATGGTATTTTAACTAGAGGCGGAAAAAGATATTTTATTACATTCATTGATGATTGCTCAAAATTCACATATGTATATTTGATAAGACATAAGGATGAAGCTTTTTCTATGTTTAAACGTTATAAAGCAGAAGTTGAAAACCAAAAGGAAAAGAAAATTAAAATTCTTCGTAGTGATAGAGGGGGAGAGTATTTTCCAAATGAATTTGACTCATTTTGTGAAGAACATGGAATAATACATCAAAGAACTGCCCCTTATACTCCCCAACAAAATGGTTTGGCTGAAAGAAAGAATATGACTCTTACTAATATGATCAATTCTATGTTGATTAATTCAAACTTACCAAACAATTTGTGGGGAGAAGCTTTACTCACCGCTTGTCATTTACACAACAGAATTCCATCAATGAAAACACATGTTTCTCCATACGAGGTATGGAAGAATCGAAAACCAAATCTGGACTACCTAAGGGTCTGGGGTTGTTTGGCTTTCTATAGAATTCATGACCCTAAAAGTTCAAAGTTGGGTGCAAGAGGAATTAAAAGTGTTTTCATAGGATACGCGGAAAATTCTAAGGCATATAGGTTGTTGGACTTAAATTCTAATGTTGTAATTGAATCAAGGGATGTTGAATTTATTGAAAATAAATTTTATAAAGATTCATGTGTCGAATTAGATGCCAATCATGATACATCCACTAGGTTGATTCCTAGACCATCAATTAATAATAAGAGGAATGAACCCGAAACAGAAATAGAACCTAGAAGAAGTCAGCGTGCTAGAAAAGAAAAATCTTTTGGCCCTGATTTTATTTCATCTCAAGCCTTAGCCTTTTTGGTTGAAGGAGATAGAGATAATATTCTAAATAAAAATGCCTATTTTACTTAACGTAGAAGAAGATCCTAAAACCTTTAACGAAGCAATGACTTCAAGAGATGCTTATTTTTGGAAAGAAGCTATTAATGATGAGATGGATTCAATTCTATCAAATCAGACATGGGTTTTAGTGGACTTGCCACAAGGATCACAACCTATTAGTAGTAAATGGGTATTTAGAAGAAAATACAATACCGATGGTTCTATTCAAACCTTTAAGGCTAGATTGGTAGCAAAAGGTTTTAAAAAAAGAAAAGGGATTGACTATTTCGATACTTATGCACCTGTTGCTAGAATTACATCCATACGTGTTTTAATGGCAATTGCATCTATTTATAATCTATTTGTGCATCAAATGGATGTTAAAACAGCATTTTTGAATGGTGACCTAGATGAAGAGGTATATATGGAACAACCCGAAGGGGTTGTTTTGCCCGGAAATGAACATAAAGTTTGTAAATTAATTAAGTCACTTTATGGGTTGAAACAAGCACCAAAGCAGTGGCATGAAAAGTTTGATACAATCATTCTTTCGAATGGTTTCAAACATAACAACGCTGATAAGTGCATTTATTCTAAATTCACCGATGACTATGGTGTAATTATTTGTCTATATGTTGATGACTTATTAATTTTTGGTACAAACATGAGAGGTGTATATGAAACTAAGAAGTATCTTAGTTCACAATTTAAGATGAAAGATCTTAACGAAGTGGATACCATCTTGGGTATTAAGGTTAAGAAACATAGTGGGGGTTATGCATTATGCCAATCTCATTACATTGACAAAGTTATTCACAAATTTAATCACTTGAAAATAAAAGAAGCAAATACCCCATATGATTCTAGTATAAAATTATTAGAAAATTCTGGCAGAGCAGTTGCACAACTTGAATATGCTAGTGCAATTGGAAGTTTAATGTATGCGATGCATTGTACAAGGCCAGATATTGCATTTGCAGTAGGTAAAATGTCAAGATACACTAATAATCCAAGTGTGGATCATTGGAAAGCAATTGGGAGGATTTTTGGTTACCTCAAGAAGACCAAAGAATTAGGTCTATTTTATTATGACTTTCCTGCAGTTCTTGAAGGATACTCTGATGCTAGTTGGATAACTAGTGCAAGTGATAATAAATCCACATCTGGATGGATATTCACCTTAGCGGGTGGGGCGGTATCTTGGGCATCCAAGAAACAAACTTGCATTACACATTCAACAATGGAATCTGAGTTTATAGCACTGGCAGCAGCCGGAAAAGAAGCAGAGTGGCTAAGAAATTTATTATTGGACATAAAGTTATGGCCAAAACCAATGACATCTCTTTCTTTATATTGTGATAGTGAAGCTACATTGTCTAGAGCGTATAACAACGTATATAATGGAAAATCTAGACACATAAGTTTAAGGCATGAATATGTCAAACAATTAATAACTTATGGAGTTATTAATATTATATATGTTCGAACAAATAAGAATCTAGCTGACCCTCTTACCAAAGGACTTTCGAGAGATTTGGTAAAGGACACATCTAGTGGAATGGGACTAAAACCATTTTTTCAATAGTCACCGGTAATGGTAACCCAACTATGTAATAGCATTACCACTATTCCAAAGTTTAATGGGTAATAACAAGTTACTGATAAGTGATTAGTTTTGCACTGAAATTTATTCAATTTCATGTCCCTTCTAGGATGTTCAGTGCATATTGCTACGTCAAGAGGATGAGTTTAACTCTTAATGAAGTTCGTTGTCTAAAGTAGCAAAGACATGCAAGAGAACTTCACCTATATGAATATAGGAAGTGGTGCCGCTTCTAGCAAGATTTTGGGTTTATTCTTGTTTATATTCATGAAGCCAAGATAGTGCACATGGCCATAATAGTGCTAAAAACATATTGAACATCTCGTAGAGATTGGGATATCTCATGTGTGATATATATCCGGTTCTAAATAATAAGACAAGGTTTAATGCATGGCACACCATTGTCTTATTAGAACTTTGATATGTATTCACTAACTGATGGTTTAAATCGAAAGATACCTCCTTGTATCAAAAGAAGAAATTGCATTAATATTAAAATCTAGTGGGGGATTGTTGGATGATTTTAATATTAATGGGTATTAATGGTTAGAGAAAATGAAAGGTTAAAACCATCAATTAATTGGAATAGGAAAAGACAAAGGGAAGTGGGAAAACCAAAGTCCCACATTGGAAAAGTGTGAAAAAGTTAGTGGGTTAATAAATGCTTTTGTGTCATAAGAGATTACTTGTGTGCATTGAAGTGTATGCTACTAGTGTACACCTTAGGTTCAAGGATGGTGCTTTGCACCATCCGCACACGCACACGCGCGCGCGCGCGCGCGTGTGCGAAAGTGCGATTGGGCGTTTAGGGCGCTTTGGGCGCTTTAGAGGCGCACTTTGCACTTCGCATCGTCGCGAGGAGCAGTAGGAACCTTTGATTTTTGACAACGTCAAAAGATCAAACGGTCCAGATTAAATCCATAATAAATGACACATAATTATGGCGCGAGTGGATCTGAACCGTCGGATTTTGGCGCCACTTCGTTAAGTATTAATCCGTACAGTCACATCTTTTTAGTTCAAATCTGGAACGTTAAAAAATATAGTTATATATCCAAGGGCCGTGATTAAATGACCTTTGGATGTGGTGTCTCTTCATGAACAGACACCACAAGAGGCTATATATAGAAGGCAAAATCCTGTCATAATGAATTCCGAAAATTCTCTTTCTCTCTATTATTTCTTCTTACCAATTTCATAGAGTGTTCTGTGGGTTATTATTCAAGTTTGCTACTTGAATAAACCCGTGGATTTGTTGTATCTTGGAGGTAATTTGCCTAGACCCGTTAGCAAACTCTGTACGAGTGGGGGCAAATAACACCTTAAGGACAGTAGTCCATTACGCCTCAAATCCAAACATCTGTTCATATTTTCTGCATAATTAAAAAAAATTCTTCAACAATCTTAAGGTGTTAATATGGAGGCAGAAAAGAATATGAATATGTTTCTGAATCCCAATGTGCATTTGGACCGCTTTGATGGAACAAATTTCACTCGCTGGAAAGGAAAATTATTCTTCCTTCTCACAGTTTTGAAAATAGCATATGTTCTGGATCCTAAACTAGAAGCAATTCCGGAACCAAAAGAAGACGATAATGAAACTGTCAAAGAACAAAGGAAGAAACGTGAAGAAGACGAATTGGTGTGTCGTGGGCATATTCTGAATACACTGTCTGATCGATTATATGATCTTTACAACTCTATGCAGTCTCCGCGGGAAATCTGGAATGCTCTTGAATATAAATACAAAACAGAGAAAGAAGGTACGGATAAATTCTTAATTCTGAAATATTTCGAATTCAAAATAAGTGATAACCAAACTGTTTTAGACCAAGTACATGAGTTGCAAATCCTTGTCACAAAGCTTCGTGAATTAAAGGTGGAAATTTCTGAGTCGTTTCAAGTTGGTGCAATTATTGCAAAATTACCACCAAGTTGGAATGATTGTCGTAAGAAACTCCTACATAGGAAAGATGATATAAGTTTGGAGGAGTTACAGAAACATTTAAGAATTGAAGAAGAAACCAGATCCCGTGATCAAACAAATGTTTCTCATAATTCCACCAAAGTAAACTTTGTTGAAGGAAAGAAATATCATAAGAACTTCAAACCTAATGGTAAGAAGTTCAAGAAAAATAATTCCAATAAGAAACAGTCCAATGGTGCTTGTTTCAATTGTGGCAAAAATGGCCACTATGCCCGTGATTGCAGAAACAAGAAACGAAAGATAGATGCTACTGAATCCAATAATACAAACAATGCAAATATGGTGGAAAATAAGATCGAGGATCTTGTCGCAATGGTATCGGACATGCAAATTGGTATGATTACCGAACTAAACATGGCGGCAATAACGAAGTCTTCTGACTGGTGGCTCGATTCTGGGGCTACCATACATGTCTGCAATGATAAATCATTGTATTCCGCATATGAAAAAGCAGAGGACGGTCAAGAGGTTCTAATGGGGAATCATAATTCTGCCAAAGTTCTAGGAAAAGGAAACGTTGAACTACAATTCACATCTGGAAAGAAGTTGACGTTGACAAATGTTCTGCATGTACCAGAAATTCGAAAAAATCTAGTGTCTGCAAGTTTGATTTGTAAAAGCGGCATTAAAGCCGTCTTTGAGTCTGATAAGTTAATTCTGTCTAAGAATGGGGAATTTGTTGGGAAAGGGTATGCTTGTGATGGAATGTTCAAACTCAGTATTTTGATTAATAATATGAATAATTCTGCTTATATTGTCGAGTCTTTTGATGTTTGGCATGCTAGATTAGCGCATTTAAATTTTAGATCATTGAAATACATGTCTAAACATAAATTAATAACTTGTGATAGTACTTCTCATGAAAAATGTGAAATCTGTATTCAAGCAAAATTAACAAAAAGACCTTTTCCTAAAGTCGAACGAAGTGCTGAATTATTAGAATTAGTTCATTCTGATATATGTGAATATAATGGTATTTTAACTAGAGGCGGAAAAAGATATTTTATTACATTCATTGATGATTGCTCAAAATTCACATATGTATATTTGATAAGACATAAGGATGAAGCTTTTTCTATGTTTAAACGTTATAAAGCAGAAGTTGAAAACCAAAAGGAAAAGAAAATTAAAATTCTTCGTAGTGATAGAGGGGGAGAGTATTTTCCAAATGAATTTGACTCATTTTGTGAAGAACATGGAATAATACATCAAAGAACTGCCCCTTATACTCCCCAACAAAATGGTTTGGCTGAAAGAAAGAATAGGACTCTTACTAATATGATCAATTCTATGTTGATTAATTCAAACTTACCAAACAATTTGTGGGGAGAAGCTTTACTCACCGCTTGTCATTTACACAACAGAATTCCATCAATGAAAACACATGTTTCTCCATACGAGGTATGGAAGAATCGAAAACCAAATCTGGACTACCTAAGGGTCTGGGGTTGTTTGGCTTTCTATAGAATTCATGACCCTAAAAGTTCAAAGTTGGGTGCAAGAGGAATTAAAAGTGTTTTCATAGGATACGCGGAAAATTCTAAGGCATATAGGTTGTTGGACTTAAATTCTAATGTTGTAATTGAATCAAGGGATGTTGAATTTATTGAAAATAAATTTTATAAAGATTCATGTGTCGAATTAGATGCCAATCATGATACATCCACTAGGTTGATTCCTAGACCATCAATTAATAATAAGAGGAATGAACCCGAAACAGAAATAGAACCTAGAAGAAGTCAGCGTGCTAGAAAAGAAAAATCTTTTGGCCCTGATTTTATTTCATCTCAAGCCTTAGCCTTTTTGGTTGAAGGAGATAGAGATAATATTCTAAATAAAAATGCCTATTTTACTTAACGTAGAAGAAGATCCTAAAACCTTTAACGAAGCAATGACTTCAAGAGATGCTTATTTTTGGAAAGAAGCTATTAATGATGAGATGGATTCAATTCTATCAAATCAGACATGGGTTTTAGTGGACTTGCCACAAGGATCACAACCTATTAGTAGTAAATGGGTATTTAGAAGAAAATACAATACCGATGGTTCTATTCAAACCTTTAAGGCTAGATTGGTAGCAAAAGGTTTTAAAAAAAGAAAAGGGATTGACTATTTCGATACTTATGCACCTGTTGCTAGAATTACATCCATACGTGTTTTAATGGCAATTGCATCTATTTATAATCTATTTGTGCATCAAATGGATGTTAAAACAGCATTTTTGAATGGTGACCTAGATGAAGAGGTATATATGGAACAACCCGAAGGGGTTGTTTTGCCCGGAAATGAACATAAAGTTTGTAAATTAATTAAGTCACTTTATGGGTTGAAACAAGCACCAAAGCAGTGGCATGAAAAGTTTGATACAATCATTCTTTCGAATGGTTTCAAACATAACAACGCTGATAAGTGCATTTATTCTAAATTCACCGATGACTATGGTGTAATTATTTGTCTATATGTTGATGACTTATTAATTTTTGGTACAAACATGAGAGGTGTATATGAAACTAAGAAGTATCTTAGTTCACAATTTAAGATGAAAGATCTTAATGAAGTGGATACCATCTTGGGTATTAAGGTTAAGAAACATAGTGGGGGTTATGCATTATGCCAATCTCATTACATTGACAAAGTTATTCACAAATTTAATCACTTGAAAATAAAAGAAGCAAATACCCCATATGATTCTAGTATAAAATTATTAGAAAATTCTGGCAGAGCAGTTGCACAACTTGAATATGCTAGTGCAATTGGAAGTTTAATGTATGCGATGCATTGTACAAGGCCAGATATTGCATTTGCAGTAGGTAAAATGTCAAGATACACTAATAATCCAAGTGTGGATCATTGGAAAGCAATTGGGAGGATTTTTGGTTACCTCAAGAAGACCAAAGAATTAGGTCTATTTTATTATGACTTTCCTGCAGTTCTTGAAGGATACTCTGATGCTAGTTGGATAACTAGTGCAAGTGATAATAAATCCACATCTGGATGGATATTCACCTTAGCGGGTGGGGCGGTATCTTGGGCATCCAAGAAACAAACTTGCATTACACATTCAACAATGGAATCTGAGTTTATAGCACTGGCAGCAGCCGGAAAAGAAGCAGAGTGGCTAAGAAATTTATTATTGGACATAAAGTTATGGCCAAAACCAATGCCATCTCTTTCTTTATATTGTGATAGTGAAGCTACATTGTCTAGAGCGTATAACAAAGTATATAATGGAAAATCTAGACACATAAGTTTAAGGCATGAATATGTCAAACAATTAATAACTTATGGAGTTATTAATATTATATATGTTCGAACAAATAAGAATCTAGCTGACCCTCTTACCAAAGGACTTTCGAGAGATTTGGTAAAGGACACATCTAGTGGAATGGGACTAAAACCATTTTTTCAATAGTCACCGGTAATGGTAACCCAACTATGTAATAGCATTACCACTATTCCAAAGTTTAATGGGTAATAACAAGTTACTGATAAGTGATTAGTTTTGCACTGAAATTTATTCAATTTCATGTCCCTTCTAGGATGTTCAGTGCATATTGCTACGTCAAGAGGATGAGTTTAACTCTTAATGAAGTTCGTTGTCTAAAGTAGCAAAGACATGCAAGAGAACTTCACCTATATGAATATAGGAAGTGGTGCCGCTTCTAGCAAGATTTTGGGTTTATTCTTGTTAATATTCATGAAGCCAAGATAGCGCACATGGCCATAATAGTGCTAAAAACATATTGAACATCTCGTAGAGATTGGGATATCTCATGTGTGATATATATCCGGTTCTAAATAATAAGACAAGGTTTAATGCATGGCACACCATTGTCTTATTAGAACTTTGATATGTATTCACTAACTGAAGGTTCAAATCGAAAGATACCTCCTTGTATGCATGAGCATATCACAAGAAGAAATTGCATTAATATTAAAATCTAGTGGGGGATTGTTGGATGATTTTAATATTAATGGGTATTAATGGTTAGAGAAAATGAAAGGTTAAAACCATCAATTAATTGGAATAGGAAAAGACAAAGGGAAGTGGGAAAACCAAAGTCCCACATTGGAAAAGTGTGAAAAAGTTAGTGGGTTAATAAATGCTTTTGTGTCATAAGAGATTACTTGTGTGCATTGAAGTGTATGCTACTAGTGTACACCTTAGGTTCAAGGATGGTGCTTTGCACCATCCGCACACGCACACGCGCGCGCGCGCGCGCGTGTGCGAAAGTGCGATTGGGCGTTTAGGGCGCTTTGGGCGCTTTAGAGGCGCACTTTGCACTTCGCATCGTCGCGAGGAGCAGTAGGAACCTTTGATTTTTGACAACGTCAAAAGATCAAACGGTCCAGATTAAATCCATAATAAATGACACATAATTATGGCGCGAGTGGATCTGAACCGTCGGATTTTGGCGCCACTTCGTTAAGTATTAATCCGTACAGTCACATCTTTTTAGTTCAAATCTGGAACGTTAAAAAATATAGTTATATATCCAAGGGCCGTGATTAAATGACCTTTGGATGTGGTGTCTCTTCATGAACAGACACCACAAGAGGCTATATATAGAAGGCAAAATCCTGTCATAATGAATTCCGAAAATTCTCTTTCTCTCTATTATTTCTTCTTACCAATTTCATAGAGTGTTCTGTGGGTTATTATTCAAGTTTGCTACTTGAATAAACCCGTGGATTTGTTGTATCTTGGAGGTAATTTGCCTAGACCCGTTAGCAAACTCTGTACGAGTGGGGGCAAATAACACCTTAAGGACAGTAGTCCATTACGCCTCAAATCCAAACATCTGTTCATATTTTCTGCATAATTAAAAAAAATTCTTCAACAATCTTAAGGTGTTAATATGGAGGCAGAAAAGAATATGAATATGTTTCTGAATCCCAATGTGCATTTGGACCGCTTTGATGGAACAAATTTCACTCGCTGGAAAGGAAAATTATTCTTCCTTCTCACAGTTTTGAAAATAGCATATGTTCTGGATCCTAAACTAGAAGCAATTCCGGAACCAAAAGAAGACGATAATGAAACTGTCAAAGAACAAAGGAAGAAACGTGAAGAAGACGAATTGGTGTGTCGTGGGCATATTCTGAATACACTGTCTGATCGATTATATGATCTTTACAACTCTATGCAGTCTCCGCGGGAAATCTGGAATGCTCTTGAATATAAATACAAAACAGAGAAAGAAGGTACGGATAAATTCTTAATTCTGAAATATTTCGAATTCAAAATAAGTGATAACCAAACTGTTTTAGACCAAGTACATGAGTTGCAAATCCTTGTCACAAAGCTTCGTGAATTAAAGGTGGAAATTTCTGAGTCGTTTCAAGTTGGTGCAATTATTGCAAAATTACCACCAAGTTGGAATGATTGTCGTAAGAAACTCCTACATAGGAAAGATGATATAAGTTTGGAGGAGTTACAGAAACATTTAAGAATTGAAGAAGAAACCAGATCCCGTGATCAAACAAATGTTTCTCATAATTCCACCAAAGTAAACTTTGTTGAAGGAAAGAAATATCATAAGAACTTCAAACCTAATGGTAAGAAGTTCAAGAAAAATAATTCCAATAAGAAACAGTCCAATGGGGCTTGTTTCAATTGTGGCAAAAATGGCCACTATGCCCGTGATTGCAGAAACAAGAAACGAAAGATAGATGCTACTGAATCCAATAATACAAACAATGCAAATATGGTGGAAAATAAGATCGAGGATCTTTTCGCAATGGTATCGGACATGCAAATTGGTATGATTATCGAACTAAACATGGCGGCAATAACGAAGTCTTCTGACTGGTGGCTCGATTCTGGGGCTACCATACATGTCTGCAATGATAAATCATTGTATTCCGCATATGAAAAAGCAGAGGACGGTCAAGAGGTTCTAATGGGGAATCATAATTCTGCCAAAGTTCTAGGAAAAGGAAACGTTGAACTACAATTCACATCTGGAAAGAAGTTGACGTTGACAAATGTTCTGCATGTACCAGAAATTCGAAAAAATCTAGTGTCTGCAAGTTTGATTTGTAAAAGCGGCATTAAAGCCGTCTTTGAGTCTGATAAGTTAATTCTGTCTAAGAATGGGGAATTTGTTGGGAAAGGGTATGCTTGTGATGGAATGTTCAAACTCAGTATTTTGATTAATAATATGAATAATTCTGCTTATATTGTCGAGTCTTTTGATGTTTGGCATGCTAGATTAGCGCATTTAAATTTTAGATCATTGAAATACATGTCTAAACATAAATTAATAACTTGTGATAGTACTTCTCATGAAAAATGTGAAATCTGTATTCAAGCAAAATTAACAAAAAGACCTTTTCCTAAAGTCGAACGAAGTGCTGAATTATTAGAATTAGTTCATTCTGATATATGTGAATATAATGGTATTTTAACTAGAGGCGGAAAAAGATATTTTATTACATTCATTGATGATTGCTCAAAATTCACATATGTATATTTGATAAGACATAAGGATGAAGCTTTTTCTATGTTTAAACGTTATAAAGCAGAAGTTGAAAACCAAAAGGAAAAGAAAATTAAAATTCTTCGTAGTGATAGAGGGGGAGAGTATTTTCCAAATTAATTTGACTCATTTTGTGAAGAACATGGAATAATACATCAAAGAACTGCCCCTTATACTCCCCAACAAAATGGTTTGGCTGAAAGAAAGAATAGGACTCTTACTAATATGATCAATTCTATGTTGATTAATTCAAACTTACCAAACAATTTGTGGGGAGAAGCTTTACTCACCGCTTGTCATTTACACAACAGAATTCCATCAATGAAAACACATGTTTCTCCATACGAGGTATGGAAGAATCGAAAACCAAATCTGGACTACCTAAGGGTCTGGGGTTGTTTGGCTTTCTATAGAATTCATGACCCTAAAAGTTCAAAGTTGGGTGCAAGAGGAATTAAAAGTGTTTTCATAGGATACGCGGAAAATTCTAAGGCATATAGGTTGTTGGACTTAAATTCTAATGTTGTAATTGAATCAAGGGATGTTGAATTTATTGAAAATAAATTTTATAAAGATTCATGTGTCGAATTAGATGCCAATCATGATACATCCACTAGGTTGATTCCTAGACCATCAATTAATAATAAGAGGAATGAACCCGAAACAGAAATAGAACCTAGAAGAAGTCAGCGTGCTAGAAAAGAAAAATCTTTTGGCCCTGATTTTATTTCATCTCAAGCCTTAGCCTTTTTGGTTGAAGGGGATAGAGATAATATTCTAAATAAAAATGCCTATTTTACTTAACGTAGAAGAAGATCCTAAAACCTTTAACGAAGCAATGACTTCAAGAGATGCTTATTTTTGGAAAGAAGCTATTAATGATGAGATGGATTCAATTCTATCAAATCAGACATGGGTTTTAGTGGACTTGCCACAAGGATCACAACCTATTAGTAGTAAATGGGTATTTAGAAGAAAATACAATACCGATGGTTCTATTCAAACCTTTAAGGCTAGATTGGTAGCAAAAGGTTTTAAACAAAGAAAAGGGATTGACTATTTCGATACTTATGCACCTGTTGCTAGAATTACATCCATACGTGTTTTAATGGCAATTGCATCTATTTATAATCTATTTGTGCATCAAATGGATGTTAAAACAGCATTTTTGAATGGTGACCTAGATGAAGAGGTATATATGGAACAACCCGAAGGGGTTGTTTTGCCCGGAAATGAACATAAAGTTTGTAAATTAATTAAGTCACTTTATGGGTTGAAACAAGCACCAAAGCAGTGGCATGAAAAGTTTGATACAATCATTCTTTCGAATGGTTTCAAACATAACAACGCTGATAAGTGCATTTATTCTAAATTCACCGATGACTATGGTGTAATTATTTGTCTATATGTTGATGACTTATTAATTTTTGGTACAAACATGAGAGGTGTATATGAAACTAAGAAGTATCTTAGTTCACAATTTAAGATGAAAGATCTTAATGAAGTGGATACCATCTTGGGTATTAAGGTTAAGAAACATAGTGGGGGTTATGCATTATGCCAATCTCATTACATTGACAAAGTCATTCACAAATTTAATCACTTGAAAATAAAAGAAGCAAATACCCCATATGATTCTAGTATAAAATTATTAGAAAATTCTGGCAGAGCAGTTGCACAACTTGAATATGCTAGTGCAATTGGAAGTTTAATGTATGCGATGCATTGTACAAGGCCAGATATTGCATTTGCAGTAGGTAAAATGTCAAGATACACTAATAATCCAAGTGTGGATCATTGGAAAGCAATTGGGAGGATTTTTGGTTACCTCAAGAAGACCAAAGAATTAGGTCTATTTTATTATGACTTTCCTGCAGTTCTTGAAGGATACTCTGATGCTAGTTGGATAACTAGTGCAAGTGATAATAAATCCACATCTGGATGGATATTCACCTTAGCGGGTGGGGGCGGTATCTTGGGCATCCAAGAAACAAACTTGCATTACACATTCAACAATGGAATCTGAGTTTATAGCACTGGCAGCAGCCGGAAAAGAAGCAGAGTGGCTAAGAAATTTATTATTGGACATAAAGTTATGGCCAAAACCAATGCCATCTCTTTCTTTATATTGTGATAGTGAAGTTACATTGTCTAGAGCGTATAACAAAGTATATAATGGAAAATCTAGACACATAAGTTTAAGGCATGAATATGTCAAACAATTAATAACTTATGGAGTTATTAATATTATATATGTTCGAACAAATAAGAATCTAGCTGACCCTCTTACCAAAGAACTTTCGAGAGATTTGGTAAAGGACACATCTAGTGGAATGGGACTAAAACCATTTTTTCAATAGTCACCGGTAATGGTAACCCAACTATGTAATAGCATTACCACTATTCCAAAGTTTAATGGGTAATAACAAGTTACTGATAAGTGATTAGTTTTGCACTGAAATTTATTCAATTTCATGTCCCTTCTAGGATGTTCAGTGCATATTGCTACGTCAAGAGGATGAGTTTAACTCTTAATGAAGTTCGTTGTCTAAAGTAGCAAAGACATGCAAGAGAACTTCACCTATATGAATATAGGAAGTGGTGCCGCTTCTAGCAAGATTTTGGGTTTATTCTTGTTAATATTCATGAAGCCAAGATAGTGCACATGGCCATAATACTGCTAAAAACATATTGAACATCTCGTAGAGATTGGGATATCTCATGTGTGATATATATCCGGTTCTAAATAATAAGACAAGGTTTAATGCATGGCACACCATTGTCTTATTAGAACTTTGATATGTATTCACTAACTGAAGGTTTAAATCGAAAGATACCTCCTTGTATGCATGAGCATATCACAAGAAGAAATTGCATTAATATTAAAATCTAGTGGGGGATTGTTGGATGATTTTAATATTAATGGGTATTAATGGTTAGAGAAAATGAAAGGTTAAAACCATCAATTAATTGGAATAGGAAAAGACAAAGGGAAGTGGGAAAACCAAAGTCCCACAATGGAAAAGTGTGAAAAAGTTAGTGGGTTAATAAATGCTTTTGTGTCATAAGAGATTACTTGTGTGCATTGAAGTGTATGCTACTAGTGTACACCTTAGGTCCAAGGATGGTGCTTTGCACCATCGCGCGCGTGTGCGAAAGTGCGATTGGGCGTTTAGGGCGCTTTGGGCGCTTTAGAGGCGCACTTTGCACTTCACACGTACGCTTCGTCGCGAGGAGCAGTAGGAACCTTTGATTTTTGACAACGTCAAGAGATCAAACGGTCCAGATTAAATCCATAATAAATGACACATAATTATGGCGCGAGTGGATCTGAACCGTCGGATTTTGGCGCCACTTCGTTAAGTATTAATCCGTACAGTCACATCTTTTTAGTTCAAATCTGGAACGTTAAAAAATATAGTTATATATCCAAGGGCCGTGATTAAATGACCTTTGGATGTGGTGTCTCTTCATGAACAGACACCACAAGAGGCTATATATAGAAGGCAAAATCCTGTCATAATGAATTCCGAAAATTCTCTTTCTCTCTATTATTTCTTCTTACCAATTTCATAGAGTGTTCTGTGGGTTATTATTCAAGTTTGCTACTTGAATAAACCCGTGGATTTGTTGTATCTTGGAGGTAATTTGCCTAGACCCGTTAGCAAACTCTGTACGAGTGGGGGCAAATAACACCTTAAGGACAGTAGTCTATTACGCCTCAAATCCAAACATCTGTTCATATTTTCTGCATAATTAAAAAAAATTCTTCAACAATCTTAAGGTGTTAATATGGAGGCAGAAAAGAATATGAATATGTTTCTGAATCCCAATGTGCATTTGGACCGCTTTGATGGAACAAATTTCACTCGCTGGAAAGGAAAATTATTCTTCCTTCTCACAGTTTTGAAAATAGCATATGTTCTGGATCCTAAACTAGAAGCAATTCCGGAACCAAAAGAAGACGATAATGAAACTGTCAAAGAACAAAGGAAGAAACGTGAAGAAGACGAATTGGTGTGTCGTGGGCATATTCTGAATACACTGTCTGATCGATTATATGATCTTTACAACTCTATGCAGTCTCCGCGGGAAATCTGGAATGCTCTTGAATATAAATACAAAACAGAGAAAGAAGGTACGGATAAATTCTTAATTCTGAAATATTTCGAATTCAAAATAAGTGATAACCAAACTGTTTTAGACCAAGTATATGAGTTGCAAATCCTTGTCACAAAGCTTCGTGAATTAAAGGTGGAAATTTCTGAGTCGTTTCAAGTTGGTGCAATTATTGCAAAATTACCACCAAGTTGGAATGATTGTCGTAAGAAACTCCTACATAGGAAAGATGATATAAGTTTGGAGGAGTTACAGAAACATTTAAGAATTGAAGAAGAAACCAGATCCCGTGATCAAACAAATGTTTCTCATAATTCCACCAAAGTAAACTTTGTTGAAGGAAAGAAATATCATAAGAACTTCAAACCTAATGGTAAGAAGTTCAAGAAAAATAATTCCAATAAGAAACAGTCCAATGGGGCTTGTTTCAATTGTGGCAAAAATGGCCACTATGCCCGTGATTGCAGAAACAAGAAACGAAAGATAGATGCTACTGAATCCAATAATACAAACAGTGCAAATATGGTGGAAAATAAGATCGAGGATCTTGTCGCAATGGTATCGGACATGCAAATTGGTATGATTACCGAACTAAACATGGCGGCAATAACGAAGTCTTCTGACTGGTGGCTCGATTCTGGGGCTACCATACATGTCTGCAATGATAAATCATTGTATTCCGCATATGAAAAAGCAGAGGACGGTCAAGAGGTTCTAATGGGGAATCATAATTCTGCCAAAGTTCTAGGAAAAGGAAACGTTGAACTACAATTCACATCTGGAAAGAAGTTGACGTTGACAAATGTTCTGCATGTACCAGAAATTCGAAAAAATCTAGTGTCTGCAAGTTTGATTTGTAAAAGCGGCATTAAAGTCGTCTTTGAGTCTGATAAGTTAATTCTGTCTAAGAATGGGGAATTTGTTGGGAAAGGGTATGCTTGTGATGGAATGTTCAAACTCAGTATTTTGATTAATAATATGAATAATTCTGCTTATATTGTCGAGTCTTTTGATGTTTGGCATGCTAGATTAGCGCATTTAAATTTTAGATCATTGAAATACATGTCTAAACATAAATTAATAACTTGTGATAGTACTTCTCATGAAAAATGTGAAATCTGTATTCAAGCAAAATTAACAAAAAGACCTTTTCCTAAAGTCGAACGAAGTGCTGAATTATTAGAATTAGTTCATTCTGATATATGTGAATATAATGGTATTTTAACTTAAGGCGGAAAAAGATATTTTATTACATTCATTGATGATTGCTCAAAATTCACATATGTATATTTGATAAGACATAAGGATGAAGCTTTTTCTTTGTTTAAACGTTATAAAGCAGAAGTTGAAAACCAAAAGGAAAAGAAAATTAAAATTCTTCGTAGTGATAGAGGGGGAGAGTATTTTCCAAATGAATTTGACTCATTTTGTGAAGAACATGGAATAATACATCAAAGAACTGCCCCTTATACTCCCCAACAAAATGGTTTGGCTGAAAGAAAGAATAGGACTCTTACTAATATGATCAATTCTATGTTGATTAATTCAAACTTACCAAACAATTTGTGGGGAGAAGCTTTACTCACCGCTTGTCATTTACACAACAGAATTCCATCAATGAAAACACATGTTTCTCCATACGAGGTATGGAAGAATCGAAAACCAAATCTGGACTACCTAAGGGTATGGGGTTGTTTGGCTTTCTATAGAATTCATGACCCTAAAGGTTCAAAGTTGGGTGCAAGAGGAATTAAAAGTGTTTTCATAGGATACGCGGAAAATTCTAAGGCATATAGGTTGTTGGACTTAAATTCTAATGTTGTAATTGAATCAAGGGATGTTGAATTTATTGAAAATAAATTTTATAAAGATTCATGTGTCGAATTAGATGCCAATCATGATACATCCACTAGGTTGATTCCTAGACCATCAATTAATAATAAGAGGAATGAACCCGAAACAAAAATAGAACCTAGAAGAAGTCAGCGTGCTAGAAAAGAAAAATCTTTTGGCCCTGATTTTATTTCATCTCAAGCCTTAGCCTTTTTGGTTGAAGGAGATAGAGATAATATTCTAAATAAAATGCCTATTTTACTTAACGTAGAAGAAGATCCTAAAACCTTTAACGAAGCAATGACTTCAAGAGATGCTTATTTTTTGAAAGAAGCTATTAATGATGAGATGGATTCAATTCTATCAAATGAGACATGGGTTTTAGTGGACTTGCCACAAGGATCACAACCTATTAGTAGTAAATGGGTATTTAGAAGAAAATACAATACCGATGGTTCTATTCAAACCTTTAAGGCTAGATTGGTAGCAAAAGGTTTTAAACAAAGAAAAGGGATTAACTATTTCGATACTTATGCACCTGTTGCTAGAATTACATCCATACGTGTTTTAATGGCAATTGCATCTATTTATAATCTATTTGTGCATCAAATGGATGTTAAAACAGCATTTTTGAATGGTGACCTAGATGAAGAGGTATATATGGAACAACCCGAAGGGTTTGTTTTGCCCGGAAATGAACATAAAGTTTGTAAATTAATTAAGTCACTTTATGGGTTGAAACAAGCACCAAAGCAGTGGCATGAAAAGTTTGATACAATCATTCTTTCGAATGGTTTCAAACATAACAACGCTGATAAGTGCATTTATTCTAAATTCACCGATGACTATGGTGTAATTATTTGTCTATATGTTGATGACTTATTAATTTTTATTACAAACATGAGAGGTGTATATGAAACTAAGAAGTATCTTAGTTCACAATTTAAGATGAAAGATCTTAATGAAGTGGATACCATCTTGGGTATTAAGGTTAAGAAACATAGTGGGGGTTATGCATTATGCCAATCTCATTACATTGACAAAGTTATTCACAAATTTAATCACTTGAAAATAAAAGAAGCAAATACCCCATATGATTCTAGTATAAAATTATTAGAAAATTCTGGCAGAGCAGTTGCACAACTTGAATATGCTAGTGCAATTGGAAGTTTAATGTATGCGATGCATTGTACAAGGCCAGATATTGCATTTGCAGTAGGTAAAATGTCAAGATACACTAATAATCCAAGTGTGGATCATTGGAAAGCAATTGGGAGGATTTTTGGTTACCTCAAGAAGACCAAAGAATTAGGTCTATTTTATTATGACTTTCCTGCAGTTCTTGAAGGATACTCTGATGCTAGTTGGATAACTAGTGCAAGTGATAATAAATCCACATCTGGATGGATATTCACCTTAGCGGGTGGGGCGGTATCTTGGGCATCCAAGAAACAAACTTGCATTACACATTCAACAATGGAATCTGAGTTTATAGCACTGGCAGCAGCCGGAAAAGAAGCAGAGTGGCTAAGAAATTTATTATTGGACATAAAGTTATGGCCAAAACCAATGACATCTCTTTCTTTATATTGTGATAGTGAAGCTACATTGTCTAGAGCGTATAACAACGTATATAATGGAAAATCTAGACACATAAGTTTAAGGCATGAATATGTCAAACAATTAATAACTTATGGAGTTATTAATATTATATATGTTCGAACAAATAAGAATCTAGCTGACCCTCTTACCAAAGGACTTTCGAGAGATTTGGTAAAGGACACATCTAGTGGAATGGGACTAAAACCATTTTTTCAATAGTCACCGGTAATGGTAACCCAACTATGTAATAGCATTACCACTATTCCAAAGTTTAATGGGTAATAACAAGTTACTGATAAGTGATTAGTTTTGCACTGAAATTTATTCAATTTCATGTCCCTTCTAGGATGTTCAGTGCATATTGCTACGTCAAGAGGATGAGTTTAACTCTTAATGAAGTTCGTTGTCTAAAGTAGCAAAGACATGCAAGAGAACTTCACCTATATGAATATAGGAAGTGGTGCCGCTTCTAGCAAGATTTTGGGTTTATTCTTGTTAATATTCATGAAGCCAAGATAGTGCACATGGCCATAATAGTGCTAAAAACATATTGAACATCTCGTAGAGATTGGGATATCTCATGTGTGATATATATCCGGTTCTAAATAATAAGACAAGGTTTAATGCATGGCACACCATTGTCTTATTAGAACTTTGATATGTATTCACTAACTGAAGGTTTAAATCGAAAGATACCTCCTTGTATCACAAGAAGAAATTGCATTAATATTAAAATCTAGTGGGGGATTGTTGGATGATTTTAATATTAATGGGTATTAATGGTTAGAGAAAATGAAAGGTTAAAACCATCAATTAATTGGAATAGGAAAAGACAAAGGGAAGTGGGAAAACCAAAGTCCCACATTGGAAAAGTGTGAAAAAGTTAGTGGGTTAATAAATGCTTTTGTGTCATAAGAGATTACTTGTGTGCATTGAAGTGTATGCTACTAGTGTACACCTTAGGTCCAAGGATGGTGCTTTGCACCATTCGCACACGCACACGCGCGCGTGTGCGAAAGTGCGATTGGGCGTTTAGGGCGCTTTGGGCGCTTTAGAGGCGCACTTCGCACTTCGCACGTACGCATCGTCGCGAGGAGCTGTAGGAACCTTTGATTTTTGACAACGTCAAAAGATCAAACGGTCCAGATTAAATCCATAATAAATGACACATAATTATGGCGCGAGTGGATCTGAATCGTCGGATTTTGGCGCCACTTCGTTAAGTATTAATCCGTACAGTCACATCTTTTTAGTTCAAATCTGGAACGTTAAAAAATATAGTTATATATCCAAGGGCCGTGATTAAATGACCTTTGGATGTGGTGTCTCTTCATGAACAGACACCACAAGAGGCTATATATAGAAGGCAAAATCCTGTCATAATGAATTCCGAAAATTCTCTTTCTCTCTATTATTTCTTCTTACCAATTTCATAGAGTGTTCTGTGGGTTATTATTCAAGTTTGCTACTTGAATAAACCCGTGGATTTGTTGTATCTTGGAGGTAATTTGCCTAGACCCGTTAGCAAACTCTGTACGAGTGGGGGCAAATAACACCTTAAGGACAGTAGTCTATTACGCCTCAAATCCAAACATCTGTTCATATTTTCTGCATAATTAAAAAAAATTCTTCAACAATCTTAAGGTGTTAATATGGAGGCAGAAAAGAATATGAATATGTTTCTGAATCCCAATGTGCATTTGGACCGCTTTGATGGAACAAATTTCACTCGCTGGAAAGGAAAATTATTCTTCCTTCTCACAGTTTTGAAAATAGCATATGTTCTGGATCCTAAACTAGAAGCAATTCCGGAACCAAAAGAAGACGATAATGAAACTGTCAAAGAACAAAGGAAGAAACGTGAAGAAGACGAATTGGTGTGTCGTGGGCATATTCTGAATACACTGTCTGATCGATTATATGATCTTTACAACTCTATGCAGTCTCCGCGGGAAATCTGGAATGCTCTTGAATATAAATACAAAACAGAGAAAGAAGGTACGGATAAATTCTTAATTCTGAAATATTTCGAATTCAAAATAAGTGATAACCAAACTGTTTTAGACCAAGTACATGAGTTGCAAATCCTTGTCACAAAGCTTCGTGAATTAAAGGCGGAAATTTCTGAGTCGTTTCAAGTTGGTGCAATTATTGCAAAATTACCACCAAGTTGGAATGATTGTCGTAAGAAACTCCTACATAGGAAAGATGATATAAGTTTGGAGGAGTTACAGAAACATTTAAGAATTGAAGAAGAAACCAGATCCCGTGATCAAACAAATGTTTCTCATAATTCCACCAAAGTAAACTTTGTTGAAGGAAAGAAATATCATAAGAACTTCAAACCTAATGGTAAGAAGTTCAAGAAAAATAATTCCAATAAGAAACAGTCCAATGGGGCTTGTTTCAATTGTGGCAAAAATGGCCACTATGCCCGTGATTGCAGAAACAAGAAACGAAAGATAGATGCTACTGAATCCAATAATACAAACAATGCAAATATGGTGGAAAATAAGATCGAGGATCTTGTCGCAATGGTATCGGACATGCAAATTGGTATGATTACCGAACTAAACATGGCGGCAATAACGAAGTCTTCTGACCGGTGGCTCGATTCTGGGGCTACCATACATGTCTGCAATGATAAATCATTGTATTCCGCATATGAAAAAGCAGAGGACGGTCAAGAGGTTCTAATGGGGAATCATAATTCTGCCAAAGTTCTAGGAAAAGGAAACGTTGAACTACAATTCACATCTGGAAAGAAGTTGACGTTGACAAATGTTCTGCATGTACCAGAAATTCGAAAAAATCTAGTGTCTGCAAGTTTGATTTGTAAAAGCGGCATTAAAGCCGTCTTTGAGTCTGATAAGTTAATTCTGTCTAAGAATGGGGCATTTGTTGGGAAAGGGTATGCTTGTGATGGAATGTTCAAACTCAGTATTTTGATTAATAATATGAATAATTCTGCTTATATTGTCGAGTCTTTTGATGTTTGGCATGCTAGATTAGCGCATTTAAATTTTAGATCATTGAAATACATGTCTAAACATAAATTAATAACTTGTGATAGTACTTCTCATGAAAAATGTGAAATCTGTATTCAAGCAAAATTAACAAAAAGACCTTTTCCTAAAGTCGAACGAAGTGCTGAATTATTAGAATTAGTTCATTCTGATATATGTGAATATAATGGTATTTTAACTAGAGGCGGAAAAAGATATTTTATTACATTCATTGATGATTGCTCAAAATTCACATATGTATATTTGATAAGACATAAGGATGAAGCTTTTTCTATGTTTAAACGTTATAAAGCAGAAGTTGAAAACCAAAAGGAAAAGAAAATTAAAATTCTTCGTAGTGATAGAGGGGGAGAGTATTTTCCAAATGAATTTGACTCATTTTGTGAAGAACATGGAATAATACATCAAAGAACTGCCCCTTATACTCCCCAACAAAATGGTTTGGCTGAAAGAAAGAATAGGACTCTTACTAATATGATCAATTCTATGTTGATTAATTCAAACTTACCAAACAATTTGTGGGGAGAAGCTTTACTCACCGCTTGTCATTTACACAACAGAATTCCATCAATGAAAACACATGTTTCTCCATACGAGGTATGGAAGAATCGAAAACCAAATCTGGACTACCTAAGGGTCTGGGGTTGTTTGGCTTTCTATAGAATTCATGACCCTAAAAGTTCAAAGTTGGGTGCAAGAGGAATTAAAAGTGTTTTCATAGGATACGCGGAAAATTCTAAGGCATATAGGTTGTTGGACTTAAATTCTAATGTTGTAATTGAATCAAGGGATGTTGAATTTATTGAAAATAAATTTTATAAAGATTCATGTGTCGAATTAGATGCCAATCATGATACATCCACTAGGTTGATTCCTAGACCATCAATTAATAATAAGAGGAATGAACCCGAAATAGAAATAGAACCTAGAAGAAGTCAGCGTGCTAGAAAAGAAAAATCTTTTGGCCCTGATTTTATTTCATCTTATGCCTTAGCCTTTTTGGTTGAAGGAGATAGAGATAATATTCTAAATAAAATGCCTATTTTACTTAACGTAGAAGAAGATCCTAAAACCTTTAACGAAGCAATGACTTCAAGAGATGCTTATTTTTGGAAAGAAGCTATTAATGATGAGATGGATTCAATTCTATCAAATGAGACATGGGTTTTAGTGGACTTGCCACAAGGATCACAACCTATTAGTAGTAAATGGGTATTTAGAAGAAAATACAATACCGATGGTTCTATTCAAACCTTTAAGGCTAGATTGGTAGCAAAAGGTTTTAAACAAAGAAAAGGGATTGACTATTTCGATACTTATGCACCTGTTGCTAGAATTACATCCATACGTGTTTTAATGGCAATTGCATATATTTATAATCTATTTGTGCATCAAATGGATGTTAAAACAGCATTTTTGAATGGTGACCTAGATGAAGAGGTATATATGGAACAACCCGAAGGGTTTGTTTTGCCCGGAAATGAACATAAAGTTTGTAAATTAATTAAGTCACTTTATGGGTTGAAACAAGCACCAAAGCAGTGGCATGAAAAGTTTGATACAATCATTCTTTCTAATGGTTTCAAACATAACAACGCCGATAAGTGCATTTATTCTAAATTCACCGATGACTATGGTGTAATTATTTGTCTATATGTTGATGACTTATTAATTTTTGGTAAAAACATGAGAGGTGTATATGAAACTAAGAAGTATCTTAGTTCACAATTTAAGATGAAAGATCTTAATGAAGTGGATACCATCTTGGGTATTAAGGTTAAGAAACATAGTGGGGGTTATGCATTATGCCAATCTCATTACATTGACAAAGTTATTCACAAATTTAATCACTTGAAAATAAAAGAAGCAAATACCCCATATGATTCTAGTATAAAATTATTAGAAAATTCTGGCAGAGCAGTTGCACAACTTGAATATGCTAGTGCAATTGGAAGTTTAATGTATGCGATGCATTGTACAAGGCCAGATATTGCATTTGCAGTAGGTAAAATGTCAAGATACACTAATAATCCAAGTGTGGATCATTGGAAAGCAATTGGGAGGATTTTTGGTTACCTCAAGAAGACCAAAGAATTAGGTCTATTTTATTATGACTTTCCTGCAGTTCTTGAAGGATACTCTGATGCTAGTTGGATAACTAGTGCAAGTGATAATAAATCCACATCTGGATGGATATTCACCTTAGCGGGTGGGGCGGTATCTTGGGCATCCAAGAAACAAACTTGCATTACACATTCAACAATGGAATCTGAGTTTATAGCACTGGCAGCAGCCGGAAAAGAAGCAGAGTGGCTAAGAAATTTATTATTGGACATAAAGTTATGGCCAAAACCAATGCCATCTCTTTCTTTATATTGTGATAGTGAAGCTACATTGTCTAGAGCGTATAACAACGTATATAATGGAAAATCTAGACACATAAGTTTAAGGCATGAATATGTCAAACAATTAATAACTTATGGAGTTATTAATATTATATATGTTCGAACAAATAAGAATCTAGCTGACTCGCTTACCAAAGGACTTTCGAGAGATTTGGTAAAGGACACATCTAGTGGAATGGGACTAAAACCATTTTTTCAATAGTCACCGGTAATGGTAACCCAACTATGTAATAGCATTACCACTATTCCAAAGTTTAATGGGTAATAACAAGTTACTGATAAGTGATTAGTTTTGCACTGAAATTTATTCAATTTCATATCCCTTCTAGGATGTTCAGTGCATATTGCTACGTCAAGAGGATGAGTTTAACTCTTAATGAAGTTCGTTGTCTAAAGTAGCAAAGACATGCAAGAGAACTTCACCTATATGAATATAGGAAGTGGTGCCGCTTCTAGCAAGATTTTGGGTTTATTCTTGTTAATATTCATGAAGCCAAGATAGCGCACATGGCCATAATAGTGCTAAAAACATATTGAACATCTCGTAGAGATTGGGATATCTCATGTGTGATGTATATCCAGTTCTAAATAATAAGACAAGGTTTAATGCATGGCACACCATTGTCTTATTAGAACTTTGATATGTATTCACTAACTGAAGGTTCAAATCGAAAGATACCTCCTTGTATGCATGAGCATATCACAAGAAGAAATTGCATTAATATTAAAATCTAGCGGGGGATTGTTGGATGATTTTAATATTAATGGGTATTAATGGTTAGAGAAAATGAAAGGTTAAAACCATCAATTAATTGGAATAGGAAAAGACAAAGGGAAGTGGGAAAACCAAAGTCCCACATTGGAAAAGTGTGAAAAAGTTCGTGGGTTAATAAATGCTTTTGTGTCATAAGAGATTACTTGTGTGCATTGAAGTGTATGCTACTAGTGTACACCTTAAGTCCAAGGATGGTGCTTTGCACCATCGCGCGCGTGTGCGAAAGTGCGATTGGGCGTTTAGGGCGCTTTGGGCGCTTTAGAGGCGCACTTTGCACTTCGCACGTACGCATCGTCGCGAGGAGCAGTAGGAACCTTTGATTTTTGACAACGTCAAAAGATCAAACGGTCCAGATTAAATCCATAATAAATGACACATAATTATGGCGCGAGTGGATCTGAACCGTCGGATTTTGGCGCCACTTCGTTAAGTATTAATCCGTACAGTCACATCTTTTTAGTTCAAATCTGGAACGTTAAAAAATATAGTTATATATCCAAGGGCCGTGATTAAATGACCTTTGGATGTGGTGTCTCTTCATGAACAGACACCACAAGAGGCTATATATAGAAGGCAAAATCCTGTCATAATGAATTCCGAAAATTCTCTTTCTCTCTATTATTTCTTCTTACCAATTTCATAGAGTGTTCTGTGGGTTATTATTCAAGTTTGCTACTTGAATAAACCCGTGGATTTGTTATATCTTGGAGGTAATTTGCCTAGACCCGTTAGCAAACTCTGTACGAGTGGGGGCAAATAACACCTTAAGGACAGTAGTCTATTACGCCTCAAATCAAAACATCTGTTCATATTTTCTGCATAATTAAAAAAAATTCTTCAACAATCTTAAGGTGTTAATATGGAGGCAGAAAAGAATATGAATATGTTTCTGAATCCCAATGTGCATTTGGACCGCTTTGATGGAACAAATTTCACTCGCTGGAAAGGAAAATTATTCTTCCTTCTCACAGTTTTGAAAATAGCATATGTTCTGGATCCTAAACTAGAAGCAATTCCGAAACCAAAAGAAGACGATAATGAAACTGTCAAAGAACAAAGGAAGAAACGTGAAGAAGACGAATTGGTGTGTCGTGGGCATATTCTGAATACACTGCCTGATCGATTATATGATCTTTACAACTCTATGCAGTCTCCGCGGGAAATCTGGAATGCTCTTGAATATAAATACAAAACAGAGAAAGAAGGTACTGATAAATTCTTAATTCTGAAATATTTCGAATTCAAAATAAGTGATAACCAAACTGTTTTAGACCAAGTACATGAGTTGCAAATCCTTGTCACAAAGCTTCGTGAATTAAAGGTGGAAATTTCTGAGTCGTTTCAAGTTGGTGCAATTATTGCAAAATTACCACCAAGTTGGAATGATTGTCGTAAGAAACTCCTACATAGGAAAGATGATATAAGTTTGGAGGAGTTACAGAAACATTTAAGAATTGAAGAAGAAACCAGATCCCGTGATCAAACAAATGTTTCTCATAATTCCACCAAAGTAAACTTTGTTGAAGGAAAGAAATATCATAAGAACTTCAAACCTAATGGTAAGAAGTTCAAGAAAAATAATTCCAATAAGAAACAGTCCAATGGGGCTTGTTTCAATTGTGGCAAAAATGGCCACTATGCCCGTGATTGCAGAAACAAGAAACGAAAGATAGATGCTACTGAATCCAATAATACAAATAATGCAAATATGGTGGAAAATAAGATCGAGGATCTTGTCGCAATGGTATCGAACATGCAAATTGGTATGATTACCGAACTAAACATGGCGGCAATAACGAAGTCTTCTGACCGGTGGCTCGATTCTGGGGCTACCATACATGTCTGCAATGATAAATCATTGTATTCCGCATATGAAAAAGCAGAGGACGGTCAAGAGGTTCTAATGGGGAATCATAATTCTGCCAAAGTTCTAGGAAAAGGAAACGTTGAACTACAATTCACATCTGGAAAGAAGTTGACGTTGACAAATGTTCTGCATGTACCAGAAATTCGAAAAAATCTAGTGTCTGCAAGTTTGATTTGTAAAAGCGGCATTAAAGTCGTCTTTGAGTCTGATAAGTTAATTCTGTCTAAGAATGGGGCATTTGTTGGGAAAGGGTATGCTTGTGATGGAATGTTCAAACTCAGTATTTTGATTAATAATATGAATAATTCTGCTTATATTGTCGAGTCTTTTGATGTTTGGCATGCTAGATTAGCGCATTTAAATTTTAGATCATTGAAATACATGTCTAAACATAAATTAATAACTTGTGATAGTACTTCTCATGAAAAATGTGAAATCTGTATTCAAGCAAAATTAACAAAAAGACCTTTTCCTAAAGTTGAACGAAGTGCTGAATTATTAGAATTAGTTCATTCTGATATATGTGAATATAATGGTATTTTAACTAGAGGCGGAAAAAGATATTTTATTACATTCATTGATGATTGCTCAAAATTCACATATGTATATTTGATAAGACATAAGGATGAAGCTTTTTCTATGTTTAAACGTTATAAAGCAGAAGTTGAAAACCAAAAGGAAAAGAAAATTAAAATTCTTCGTAGTGATAGAGGGGAGAGTATTTTCCAAATGAATTTGACTCATTTTGTGAAGAACATGGAATAATACATCAAAGAACTGCCCCTTATACTCCCCAACAAAATGGTTTGGCTGAAAGAAAGAATAGAACTCTTACTAATATGATCAATTCTATGTTGATTAATTCAAACTTACCAAACAATTTGTGGGGAGAAGCTTTACTCACCGCTTGTCATTTACACAACAGAATTCCATCAATGAAAACACATGTTTCTCCATACGAGGTATGGAAGAATCGAAAACCAAATCTGGACTACCTAAGGGTCTGGGGTTGTTTGGCTTTCTATAGAATTCATGACCCTAAAAGTTCAAAGTTGGGTGCAAGAGGAATTAAAAGTGTTTTCATAGGATACGCGGAAAATTCTAAGGCATATAGGTTGTTGGACTTAAATTCTAATGTTGTAATTGAATCAAGGGATGTTGAATTTATTGAAAATAAATTTTGTAAAGATTCATGTGTCGAATTAGATGCCAATCATGATACATCCACTAGGTTGATTCCTAGACCATCAATTAATAATAAGAGGAATGAACCCGAAACAGAAATAGAACCTAGAAGAAGTCAGCGTGCAAGAAAAGAAAAATCTTTTGGCCCTGATTTTATTTCATCTCAAGCCTTAGCCTTTTTGGTTGAAGGAGATAGAGATAATATTCTAAATAAAATGCCTATTTTACTTAACGTAGAAGAAGATCCTAAAACCTTTAACGAAGCAATGACTTCAAGAGATGCTTATTTTTGGAAAGAAGCTATTAATGATGAGATGGATTCAATTGTATCAAATCAGACATGGGTTTTAGTGGACTTGCCACAAGGATCACAACCTATTAGTAGTAAATGGGTATTTAGAAGAAAATACAATACCGATGGTTCTATTCAAACCTTTAAGGCTAGATTGGTAGCAAAAGGTTTTAAACAAAGAAAAGGGATTGACTATTTCGATACTTATGCACCTGTTGCTAGAATTACATCCATACGTGTTTTAATGGCAATTGCATCTATTTATAATCTATTTGTGCATCAAATGGATGTTAAAACAGCATTTTTGAATGGTGACCTAGATGAAGAGGTATATATGGAACAACCCGAAGGGTTTGTTTTTCCCGGAAATGAACATAAAGTTTGTAAATTAATTAAGTCACTTTATGGGTTGAAACAAGCACCAAAGTAGTGGCATGAAAAGTTTGATACAATCATTCTTTCTAATGGTTTCAAACATAACAACGCTGATAAGTGCATTTATTCTAAATTCACCGATGACTATGGTGTAATTATTTGTCTATATGTTGATGACTTATTAATTTTTGGTACAAACATGAGAGGTGTATATGAAACTAAGAAGTATCTTAGTTCATAATTTAAGATGAAAGATCTTAATGAAGTGGATACCATCTTGGGTATTAAGGTTAAGAAACATAGTGGGGGTTATGCATTATGCCAATCTCATTACATTGACAAAGTTATTCACAAATTTAATCACTTGAAAATAAAAGAAGCAAATACCCCATATGATTCTAGTATAAAATTATTAGAAAATTCTGGCAGAGCAGTTGCACAACTTGAATATGCTAGTGCAATTGGAAGTTTAATGTATGCGATGCATTGTACAAGGCCAGATATTGCATTTGCAGTAGGTAAAATGTCAAGATACACTAATAATCCAAGTGTGGATCATTGGAAAGCAATTGGGAGGATTTTTGGTTACCTCAAGAAGACCAAAGAATTAGGTCTATTTTATTATGACTTTCCTGCAGTTCTTGAAGGATACTCTGATGCTAGTTGGATAACTAGTGCAAGTGATAATAAATCCACATCTGGATGGATATTCACCTTAGCGGGTGGGGCGGTATCTTGGGCATCCAAGAAACAAACTTGCATTACACATTCAACAATGGAATCTGAGTTTATAGCACTGGCAGCAGCCGAAAAAGAAGCAGAGTGGCTAAGAAATTTATTATTGGACATAAAGTTATGGCCAAAACCAATGCCATCTCTTTCTTTATATTGTGATAGTGAAGCTACATTGTCTAGAGCGTATAACAACGTATATAATGGAAAATCTAGACACATAAGTTTAAGGCATGAATATGTCAAACAATTAATAACTTATGGAGTTATTAATATTATATATGTTCGAACAAATAAGAATCTAGCTGACCCTCTTACCAAAGGACTTTCGAGAGATTTGGTAAAGGACACATCTAGTGGAATGGGACTAAAACCATTTTTTCAATAGTCACCGGTAATGGTAACCCAACTATGTAATAGCATTACCACTATTCCAAAGTTTAATGGGTAATAACAAGTTACTGATAAGTGATTAGTTTTGCACTGCAATTTATTCAATTTCATGTCCCTTCTAGGATGTTCAGTGCATATTGCTACGTCAAGAGGATGAGTTTAACTCTTAATGAAGTTCGTTGTCTAAAGTAGCAAAGACATGCAAGAGAACTTCACTTATATGAATATAGGAAGTGGTGCCACTTCTAGCAAGATTTTGGGTTTATTCTTGTTAATATTCATGAAGCCAAGATAGTGCACATGGCTATAATAGTGCTAAAAACATATTGAACATCTCGTAGAGATTGGGATATCTCATGTGTGATATATATCCGGTTCTAAATAATAAGACAAGGTTTAATGCATGGCACACCATTGTCTTATTAGAACTTTGATATGTATTCACTAACTGAAGGTTTAAATCGAAAGATACCTCCTTGTATCACAAGAAGAAATTGCATTAATATTAAAATCTAGTGGGGGATTGTTGGATGATTTTAATATTAATGGGTATTAATGGTTAGAGAAAATGAAAGGTTAAAACCATCAATTAATTGGAATAGGAAAAGACAAAGGGAAGTGGGAAAACCAAAGTCCCACATTGGAAAAGTGTGAAAAAGTTAGTGGGTTAATAAATGCTTTTGTGTCATAAGAGATTACTTGTGTGCATTGAAGTGTATGCTACTAGTGTACACCTTAGGTCCAAGGATGGTGCTTTGCACCATCGCGCGCGTGTGCGAAAGTGCGATTGGGCGTTTAGGGCGCTTTAGAGGCGCACTTTGCACTTCGCACGTACGCATCGTCGCGAGGAGCAGTAGGAACCTTTGATTTTTGACAACGTCAAAAGATCAAACGGTCCAGATTAAATCCATAATAAATGACACATAATTATGGCGCGAGTGGATCTGAACCGTCGGATTTTGGCGCCACTTCGTTAAGTATTAATCCGTACAGTCACATCTTTTTAGTTCAAATCTGGAACGTTAAAAAATATAGTTATATATCCAAGGGCCGTGATTAAATGACCTTTGGATGTGGTGTCTCTTCATGAACAGACACCACAAGAGGCTATATATAGAAGGCAAAATCCTGTCATAATGAATTCCGAAAATTCTCTTTCTCTCTATTATTTCTTCTTACCAGTTTCATAGAGTGTTCTGTGGGTTATTATTCAAGTTTGCTACTTGAATAAACCCGTGGATTTGTTGTATCTTGGAGGTAATTTGCCTAGACCCGTTAGCAAACTCTGTACGAGTGGGGGCAAATAACACCTTAAGGACAGTAGTCTATTACGCCTCAAATCAAAACATCTGTTCATATTTTCTGCATAATTAAAAAAAATTCTTCAACAATCTTAAGGTGTTAATATGGAGGCAGAAAAGAATATGAATATGTTTCTGAATCCCAATGTGCATTTGGACCGCTTTGATGGAACAAATTTCACTCGCTGGAAAGGAAAATTATTCTTCCTTCTCACAGTTTTGAAAATAGCATATGTTCTGGATCCTAAACTAGAAGCAATTCCGGAACCAAAAGAAGACGATAATGAAACTGTCAAAGAACAAAGGAAGAAACGTGAAGAAGACGAATTGGTGTGTCGTGGGCATATTCTGAATACACTGTCTGATCGATTATATGATCTTTACAACTCTATGCAGTCTCCGCGGGAAATCTGGAATGCTCTTGAATATAAATACAAAACAGAGAAAGAAGGTACGGATAAATTCTTAATTCTGAAATATTTCGAATTCAAAATAAGTGATAACCAAACTGTTTTAGACCAAGTACATGAGTTGCAAATCCTTGTCACAAAGCTTCGTGAATTAAAGGTGGAAATTTCTGAGTCGTTTCAAGTTGGTGCAATTATTGCAAAATTACCACCAAGTTGGAATGATTGTCGTAAGAAACTCCTACATAGGAAAGATGATATAAGTTTGGAGGAGTTACAGAAACATTTAAGAATTGAAGAAGAAACCAGATCCCGTGATCAAACAAATGTTTCTCATAATTCCACCAAAGTAAACTTTGTTGAAGGAAAGAAATATCATAAGAACTTCAAACCTAATGGTAAGAAGTTCAAGAAAAATAATTCCAATAAGAAACAGTCCAATGGGGCTTGATTCAATTGTGGCAAAAATGGCCACTATGCCCGTGATTGCAGAAACAAGAAACGAAAGATAGATGCTACTGAATCCAATAATACAAACAATGCAAATATGGTGGAAAATAAGATCGAGGATCTTGTCGCAATGGTATCGGACATGCAAATTGGTATGATTACCGAACTAAACATGGCGGCAATAACGAAGTCTTCTGACCGGTGGCTCGATTCTGGGGCTACCATACATGTCTGCAATGATAAATCATTGTATTCCGCATATGAAAAAGCAGAGGACGGTCAAGAGGTTCTAATGGGGAATCATAATTCTGCCAAAGTTCTAGGAAAAGGAAACGTTGAACTACAATTCACATCTGGAAAGAAGTTGACGTTGACAAATGTTCTGCATGTACCAGAAATTCGAAAAAATCTAGTGTCTGCAAGTTTGATTTGTAAAAGCAGCATTAAAGTCGTCTTTGAGTCTGATAAGTTAATTCTGTCTAAGAATGGGGCATTTGTTGGGAAAGGGTATGCTTGTGATGGAATGTTCAAACTCAGTATTTTGATTAATAATATGAATAATTCTGCTTATATTGTCGAGTCTTTTGATGTTTGGCATGCTAGATTAGCGCATTTAAATTTTAGATCATTGAAATACATGTCTAAACATAAATTAATAACTTGTGATAGTACTTCTCATGAAAAATGTGAAATCTGTATTCAAGAAAAATTAACAAAAAGACCTTTTCCTAAAGTCGAACGAAGTGCTGAATTATTAGAATTAGTTCATTCTGATATATGTGAATATAATGGTATTTTAACTAGAGGCGGAAAAAGATATTTTATTACATTCATTGATGATTGCTCAAAATTCACGTATGTATATTTGATAAGACATAAGGATGAAGCTTTTTCTATGTTTAAACGTTATAAAGCAGAAGTTGAAAACCAAAAGGAAAAGAAAATTAAAATTCTTCGTAGTGATAGAGGGGGAGAGTATTTTCCAAATGAATTTGACTCATTTTGTGAAGAACATGGAATAATACATCAAAGAACTGCCCCTTATACTCCCCAACAAAATGGTTTGGCTGAAAGAAAGAATAGGACTCTTACTAATATGATCAATTCTATGTTGATTAATTCAAACTTACCAAACAATTTGTGGGGAGAAGCTTTACTCACCGCTTGTCATTTACACAACAGAATTCCATCAATGAAAACACATGTTTCTCCATACGAGGTATGGAAGAATCGAAAACCAAATCTGGACTACCTAAGGGTCTGGGGTTGTTTGGCTTTCTATAGAATTCATGACCCTAAAAGTTCAAAGTTGGGTGCAAGAGGAATTAAAAGTGTTTTCATAGGATACGCGGAAAATTCTAAGGCATATAGGTTGTTGGACTTAAATTCTAATGTTGTAATTGAATCAAGGGATGTTGAATTTATTGAAAATAAATTTTATAAAGATTCATGTGTCGAATTAGATGACAATCATGATACATCCACTAGGTTGATTCCTAGACCATCAATTAATAATAAGAGGAATGAACCCGAAACAGAAATAGAACCTAGAAGAAGTCAGCGTGCTAGAAAAGAAAAATCTTTTGGCCCTGATTTTATTTCATCTCAAGCCTTAGCCTTTTTGGTTGAAGGAGATAGAGATTATATTCTAAATAAAAATGCCTATTTTACTTAACGTAGAAGAAGATCCTAAAACCTTTAACGAAGCAATGACTTCAAGAGATGCTTATTTTTTGAAAGAAGCTATTAATGATGAGATGGATTCAATTCTATCAAATCAGACATGGGTTTTAGTGGACTTGCCACAAGGATCACAACCTATTAGTAGTAAATGGGTATTTAGAAGAAAATACAATACCGATGGTTCTATTCAAACCTTTAAGGCTAGATTGGTAGCCAAAGGTTTTAAACAAAGAAAAGGGATTGACTATTTCGATACTTATGCACCTGTTGCTAGAATTACATCCATACGTGTTTTAATGGCAATTGCATCTATTTATAATCTATTTGTGCATCAAATGGATGTTAAAACAGCATTTTTGAATGGTGACCTAGATGAAGAGGTATATATGGAACAACCCGAAGGGTTTGTTTTGCCCGGAAATGAACATAAAGTTTGTAAATTAATTAAGTCACTTTATGGGTTGAAACAAGCACCAAAGCAGTGGCATGAAAAGTTTGATACAATCATTCTTTCTAATGGTTTCAAACATAACAACGCCGATAAGTGCATTTATTCTAAATTCACCGATGACTATGGTGTAATTATTTGTCTATATGTTGATGACTTATTAATTTTTGGTAAAAACATGAGAGGTGTATATGAAACTAAGAAGTATCTTAGTTCACAATTTAAGATGAAAGATCTTAATGAAGTGGATACCATCTTGGGTATTAAGGTTAAGAAACATAGTGGGGGTTATGCATTATGCCAATCTCATTACATTGACAAAGTTATTCACAAATTTAATCACTTGAAAATAAAAGAAGCAAATACCCCATATGATTCTAGTATAAAATTATTAGAAAATTCTGGCAGAGCAGTTGCACAACTTGAATATGCTAGTGCAATTGGAAGTTTAATGTATGCGATGCATTGTACAAGGCCAGATATTGCATTTGCAGTAGGTAAAATGTCAAGATACACTAATAATCCAAGTGTGGATCATTGGAAAGCAATTGGGAGGATTTTTGGTTACCTCAAGAAGACCAAAGAATTAGGTCTATTTTATTATGACTTTCCTGCAGTTCTTGAAGGATATTCTGATGCTAGTTGGATAACTAGTGCAAGTGATAATAAATCCACATCTGGATGGATATTCACCTTAGCGGGTGGGGCGGTATCTTGGGCATCCAAGAAACAAACTTGCATTACACATTCAACAATGGAATCTGAGTTTATAGCACTGGCAGCAGCCGGAAAAGAAGCAGAGTGGCTAAGAAATTTATTATTGGACATAAAGTTATGGCCAAAACCAATGCCATCTCTTTCTTTATATTGTGATAGTGAAGCTACATTGTCTAGAGCGTATAACAAAGTATATAATGGAAAATCTAGACACATAAGTTTAAGGCATGAATATGTCAAACAATTAATAACTTATGGAGTTATTAATATTATATATGTTCGAACAAATAAGAATCTAGCTGACCCTCTTACCAAAGGACTTTCGAGAGATTTGGTAAAGGACACATCTAGTGGAATGGGACTAAAACCATTTTTTCAATAGTCACCGGTAAAGGTAACCCAACTATGTAATAGCATTACCACTATTCCAAAGTTTAATGGGTAATAACAAGTTACTGATAAGTGATTAGTTTTGCACTGAAATTTATTCAATTTCATGTCCCTTCTAGGATGTTCAGTGCATATTGCTACGTCAAGAGGATGAGTTTAACTCTTAATGAAGTTCGTTGTCTAAAGTAGCAAAGACATGCAAGAGAACTTCACCTATATGAATATAGGAAGTGGTGCCGCTTCTAGCAAGATTTTGGGTTTATTCTTGTTAATATTCATGAAGCCAAGATAGCGCACATGGCCATAATAGTGCTAAAAACATATTGAACATCTCGTAGAGATTGGGATATCTCATGTGTGATATATATCCGGTTCTAAATAATAAGACAAGGTTTAATGCATGGCACACCATTGTCTTATTAGAACTTTGATATGTATTCACTAACTGAAGGTTTAAATCGAAAGATACCTCCTTGTATGCATGAGCATATCACAAGAAGAAATTGCATTAATATTAAAATCTAGTGGGGGATTGTTGGATGATTTTAATATTAATGGGTATTAATGGTTAGAGAAAATGAAAGGTTAAAACCATCAATTAATTGGAATAGGAAAAGACAAAGGGAAGTGGGAAAACCAAAGTCCCACATTGGAAAAGTGTGAAAAAGTTAGTGGGTTAATAAATGCTTTTGTGTTATAAGAGATTACTTGTGTGCATTGAAGTGTATGCTACTAGTGTACACCTTAGGTCCAAGGATGGTGCTTTGCACCATCCGCGCGCGTGTGCGAAAGTGCGATTGGGCGTTTAGGGCGCTTTGGGCGCTTTAGAGGCGCACTTTGCACTTCACACGTACGCTTCGTCGCGAGGAGCAGTAGGAAACTTTGATTTTTGACAACGTCAAAAGATCAAACGGTCCAGATTAAATCCATAATAAATGACACATAATTATGGTGCGAGTGGATCTGAACCGTCGGATTTTGGCGCCACTTCGTTAAGTATTAATCCGTACAGTCACATCTTTTTAGTTCAAATCTGGAACGTTAAAAAATATAGTTATATATCCAAAGGCCGTGATTAAATGACCTTTGGATGTGGTGTCTCTTCATGAACAGACACCACAAGAGGCTATATATAGAAGGCAAAATCCTGTCATAATGAATTCCGAAAATTCTCTTTCTCTCTATTATTTCTTCTTACCAATTTCATAGAGTGTTCTGTGGATTATTATTCAAGTTTGCTACTTGAATAAACCCGTGGATTTGTTGTATCTTGGAGGTAATTTGCCTAGACCCGTTAGCAAACTCTGTACGAGTGGGGGCAAATAACACCTTAAGGACAGTAGTCTATTACGCCTCAAATCCAAACATCTGTTCATATTTTCTGCATAATTAAAAAAAATTCTTCAACAATCTTAAGGTGTTAATATGGAGGCAGAAAAGAATATGAATATGTTTCTGAATCCCAATGTGCATTTGGACCGCTTTGATGGAACAAATTTCACTCGCTGGAAAGGAAAATTATTCTTCCTTCTCACAGTTTTGAAAATAGCATATGTTCTGGATCCTAAACTAGAAGCAATTCCGGAACCAAAAGAAGACGATAATGAAACTGTCAAAGAACAAAGGAAGAAACGTGAAGAAGACGAATTGGTGTGTCGTGGGCATATTCTGAATACACTGTCTGATCGATTATATGATCTTTACAACTCTATGCAGTCTCCGCGGAAAATCTGGAATGCTCTTGAATATAAATACAAAACAGAGAAAGAAGGTACGGATAAATTCTTAATTCTGAAATATTTCGAATTCAAAATAAGTGATAACCAAACTGTTTTAGACCAAGTACATGAGTTGCAAATCCTTGTCACAAAGCTTCGTGAATTAAAGGTGGAAATTTCTGAGTCGTTTCAAGTTGGTGCAATTATTGCAAAATTACCACCAAGTTGGAATGATTGTCGTAAGAAACTCCTACATAGGAAAGATGATATAAGTTTGGAGGAGTTACAGAAACATTTAAGAATTGAAGAAGAAACCAGATCCCGTGATCAAACAAATGTTTCTCATAATTCCACCAAAGTAAACTTTGTTGAAGGAAAGAAATATCATAAGAACTTCAAACCTAATGGTAAGAAGTTCAAGAAAAATAATTCCAATAAGAAACAGTCCAATGGGGCTTGTTTCAATTGTGGCAAAAATGGCCACTATGCCCGTGATTGCAGAAACAAGAAACGAAAGATAGATGCAACTGAATCCAATAATACAAACAACGCAAATATAGTGGAAAATAAGATCGAGGATCTTGTCACAATGGTATCGGACATGCAAATTGGTATGATTACCGAACTAAACATGGCGGAAATAACGAAGTCTTCTGACTGGTGGCTCGATTCTGGGGCTACCATACATGTCTGCAATGATAAATCATTGTATTCCGCATATGAAAAAGCAGAGGACGGTCAAGAGGTTCTAATGGGGAATCATAATTCTGCCAAAGTTCTAGGAAAAGGAAACGTTGAACTACAATTCACATCTGGAAAGAAGTTGACGTTGACAAATGTTCTGCATGTACCAGAAATTCGAAAAAATCTAGTGTCTGCAAGTTTGATTTGTAAAAGCGGCATTAAAGTCGTCTTTGAGTCTGATAAGTTAATTCTGTCTAAGAATGGGGCATTTGTTGGGAAAGGGTATGCTTGTGATGGAATGTTCAAACTCAGTATTTTGATTAATAATATGAATAATTCTGCTTATATTGTCGAGTCTTTTGATGTTTGGCATGCTAGATTAGCGCATTTAAATTTTAGATCATTGAAATACATGTCTAAACATAAATTAATAACTTGTGATAGTACTTCTCATGAAAAATGTGAAATCTGTATTCAAGCAAAATTAACAAAAAGACCTTTTCCTAAAGTCGATTGAAGTGCTGAATTATTAGAATTAGTTCATTCTGATATATGTGAATATAATGGTATTTTAACTAGAGGCGGAAAAAGATATTTTATTACATTCATTGATGATTGCTCAAAATTATCATATGTATATTTGATAAGACATAAGGATGAAGCTTTTTCTATGTTTAAACGTTATAAAGCAGAAGTTGAAAACCAAAAGGAAAAGAAAATTTAAATTCTTCGTAGTGATAGAGGGGGAGAGTATTTTCCAAATGAATTTGACTCATTTTGTGAAGAACATGGAATAATACATCAAAGAACTGCCCCTTATACTCCCCAACAAAATGGTTTGGCTGAAAGAAAGAATAGGACTCTTACTAATATGATCAATTCTATGTTGATTAATTCAAACTTACCAAACAATTTGTGGGGAGAAGCTTTACTCACCGCTTGTCATTTACACAACAGAATTCCATCAATGAAAACACATGTTTCTCCATACGAGGTATGGAAGAATCGAAAACCAAATCTGGACTACCTAAGGGTCTGGGGTTGTTTGGCTTTCTATAGAATTCATGACCCTAAAAGTTCAAAGTTGGGTGCAAGAGGAATTAAAAGTGTTTTCATAGGATACGCGGAAAATTCTAAGGCATATAGGTTGTTGGACTTAAATTCTAATGTTGTAATTGAATCAAGGGATGTTGAATTTATTGAAAATAAATTTTATAAAGATTCATGTGTCGAATTAGATGCCAATCATGATACATCCACTAGGTTGATTCCTAAACCATCAATTAATAATAAGAGGAATGAACCCGAAACAGAAATAGAACCTAGAAGAAGTCAGCGTGCTAGAAAAGAAAAATCTTTTGGCCCTGATTTTATTTCATCTCAAGCCTTAGCCTTTTTGGTTGAAGGAGATAGAGATAATATTCTAAATAAAATGCCTATTTTACTTAACGTAGAAGAAGATCCTAAAACCTTTAACGAAGCAATGACTTCAAGAGATGCTTATTTTTGGAAAGAAGCTATTAATGATGAGATGGATTCAATTCTATCAAATCAGACATGGGTTTTAGTGGACTTGCCACAAGGATCACAACCTATTAGTAGTAAATGGGTATTTAGAAGAAAATACAATACCGATGGTTCTATTCAAACCTTTAAGGCTAGATTGGTAGCAAAAGGTTTTAAACAAAGAAAAGGGATTGACTATTTCGATACTTATGCACCTGTTGCTAGAATTACATCCATACGTGTTTTAATGGCAATTGCATCTATTTATAATCTATTTGTGCATCAAATGGATGTTAAAACAACATTTTTGAATGGTGACCTAGATGAAGAGGTATATATGGAACAACCCGAAGGGTTTGTTTTGCCCGGAAATGAACATAAAGTTTGTAAATTAATTAAGTCACTTTATGGGTTGAAACAAGCACCAAAGCAGTGGCATGAAAAGTTTGATACAATCATTCTTTCTAATGTTTTCAAACATAACAACGCTGATAAGTGCATTTATTCTAAATTCACCGATGACTATGGTGTAATTATTTGTCTATATGTTGATGACTTATTAATTTTTGGTACAAACATGAGAGGTGTATATGAAACTAAGAAGTATCTTAGTTCACAATTTAAGATGAAAGATCTTAATGAAGTGGATACCATCTTGGGTATTAAGGTTAAGAAACATAGTGGGGGTTATGCATTATGCCAATCTCATTACATTGACAAAGTCATTCACAAATTTAATCATTTGAAAATAAAAGAAGCAAATACCCCATATGATTCTAGTATAAAATTATTAGAAAATTCTGGCAGAGCAGTTGCACAACTTGAATATGCTAGTGCAATTGGAAGTTTAATGTATGCGATGCATTGTACAAGGCCAGATATTGCATTTGCAGTAGGTAAAATGTCAAGATACACTAATAATCCAAGTGTGGATCATTGGAAAGCAATTGGGAGGATTTTTGGTTACCTCAAGAAGACCAAAGAATTAGGTCTATTTTATTATGACTTTCCTGCAGTTCTTGAAGGATACTCTGATGCTAGTTGGATAACTAGTGCAAGTGATAATAAATCCACATCTGGATGGATATTCACCTTAGCGGGTGGGGCGGTATCTTGGGCATCCAAGAAACAAACTTGCATTACACATTCAACAATGGAATCTGAGTTTATAGCACTGGCAGCAGCCGGAAAAGAAGCAGAGTGGCTAAGAAATTTATTATTGGACATTAAGTTATGGCCAAAACCAATACCATCTCTTTCTTTATATTGTGATAGTGAAGCTACATTGTCTAGAGCGTATAACAAAGTATATAATGGAAAATCTAGACACATAAGTTTAAGGCATGAATATGTCAAACAATTAATAACTTATGGAGTTATTAATATTATATATGTTCGAACAAATAAGAATCTAGCTGACCCTCTTACCAAAGGACTTTCGAGAGATTTGGTAAAGGACACATCTAGTGGAATGGGACTAAAACCATTTTTTCAATAGTCACCGGTAATGGTAACCCAACTATGTAATAGCATTACCACTATTCCAAAGTTTAATGGGTAATAACAAGTTACTGATAAGTGATTAGTTTTGCACTGAAATTTATTCAATTTCATGTCCCTTCTAGGATGTTCAGTGCATATTGCTACGTCAAGAGGATGAGTTTAACTCTTAATGAAGTTCGTTGTCTAAAGTAGCAAAGACATGCAAGAGAACTTCACCTATATGAATATAGGAAGTGGTGCCGCTTCTAGCAAGATTTTGGGTTTATTCTTGTTAATATTCATGAAGCCAAGATAGTGCACATGGCCATAATAGTGCTAAAAACATATTGAACATCTCGTAGAGATTGGGATATCTCATGTGTGATATATATCCGGTTCTAAATAATAAGACAAGGTTTAATGCATGGCACACCATTGTCTTATTAGAACTTTGATATGTATTCACTAACTGAAGGTTTAAATCGAAAGATACCTCCTTGTATGCATGAGCATATCACAAGAAGAAATTGCATTAATATTAAAATCTAGTGGGGGATTGTTGGATGATTTTAATATTAATGGGTATTAATGGTTAGAGAAAATGAAAGGTTAAAACCATCAATTAATTGGAATAGGAAAAGACAAAGGGAAGTGGGAAAACCAAAGTCCCACATTGGAAAAGTGTGAAAAAGTTAGTGGGTTAATAAATGCTTTTGTGCTATAAGAGATTACTTGTGTGCATTGAAGTGTATGCTACTAGTGTACACCTTAGGTCCAAGGATGGTGCTTTGCACCATCCGCACACGCACACGCGCGCGCGCGCGCGTGTGCGAAAGTGCGATTGGGCGTTTAGGGCGCTTTAGAGGCGCACTTTGCACTTCGCACGTACGCATCGTCGCGAGGAGCAGTAGGAACCTTTGATTTTTGACAACGTCAAAAGATCAAACGGTCCAGATTAAATCCATAATAAATGACACATAATTATGGTGCGAGTGGATCTGAACCGTCGGATTTTGGCGCCACTTCGTTAAGTATTAATCCGTACAGTCACATCTTTTTAGTTCAAATCTGGAACGTTAAAAAATATAGTTATATATCCAAGGGCCGTGATTAAATGACCTTTGGATGTGGTGTCTCTTCATGAACAGACACCACAAGAGGCTATATATAGAAGGCAAAATCCTGTCATAATGAATTCCGAAAATTCTCTTTCTCTCTATTATTTCTTCTTACCAATTTCATAGAGTGTTCTGTGGGTTATTATTCAAGTTTGCTACTTGAATAAACCCGTGGATTTGTTGTATCTTGGAGGTAATTTGCCTAGACCCGTTAGCAAACTCTGTACGAGTGGGGGCAAATAACACCTTAAGGACAGTAGTCTATTACGCCTCAAATCCAAACATCTGTTCATATTTTCTGCATAATTAAAAAAAATTCTTCAACAATATTAAGGTGTTAATATGGAGGCAGAAAAGAATATGAATATGTTTCTGAATCCCAATGTGCATTTGGACCGCTTTGATGGAACAAATTTCACTCGCTGGAAAGGAAAATTATTCTTCCTTCTCACAGTTTTGAAAATAGCATATGTTCTGGATCCTAAACTAGAAGCAATTCCGGAACCAAAAGAAGACGATAATGAAACTGTCAAAGAACAAAGGAAGAAACGTGAAGAAGACGAATTGGTGTGTCGTGGGCATATTCTGAATACACTGTCTGATCGATTATATGATCTTTACAACTCTATGCAGTCTCCGCGGGAAATCTGGAATGCTCTTGAATATAAATACAAAACAGGGAAAGAAGGTACGGATAAATTCTTAATTCTGAAATATTTCGAATTCAAAATAAGTGATAACCAAACTGTTTTAGACCAAGTACATGAGTTGCAAATCCTTGTCACAAAGCTTCGTGAATTAAAGGTGGAAATTTCTGAGTCGTTTCAAGTTGGTGCAATTATTGCAAAATTACCACCAAGTTGGAATGATTGTCGTAAGAAACTCCTACATAGGAAAGATGATATAAGTTTGGAGGAGTTACAGAAACATTTAAGAATTGAAGAAGAAACCAGATCCCGTGATCAAACAAATGTTTCTCATAATTCCACCAAAGTAAACTTTGTTGAAGGAAAGAAATATCATAAGAACTTCAAACCTAATGGTAAGAAGTTCAAGAAAAATAATTCCAATAAGAAACAGTCCAATGGGGCTTGTTTCAATTGTGGCAAAAATGGCCACTATGCCCGTGATTGCAGAAACAAGAAACGAAAGATAGATGCTACTGAATCCAATAATACAAACAACGCAAATATAGTGGAAAATAAGATCGAGGATCTTGTCACAATGGTATCGGACATGCAAATTGGTATGATTACCGAACTAAACATGGCGGAAATAACGAAGTCTTCTGACTGGTGGCTCGATTCTGGGGCTACCATACATGTCTGCAATGATAAATCATTGTATTCCGCATATGAAAAAGCAGAGGACGGTCAAGAGGTTCTAATGGGGAATCATAATTCTGCCAAAGTTCTAGGAAAAGGAAACGTTGAACTACAATTCACATCTGGAAAGAAGTTGACGTTGACAAATGTTCTGCATGTACCAGAAATTCGAAAAAATCTAGTGTCTGCAAGTTTGATTTGTAAAAGCGGCATTAAAGTCGTCTTTGAGTCTGATAAGTTAATTCTGTCTAAGAATGGGGCATTTGTTGGGAAAGGGTATGCTTGTGATGGAATGTTCAAACTCAGTATTTTGATTAATAATATGAATAATTCTGCTTATATTGTCGAGTCTTTTGATGTTTGGCATGCTAGATTAGCGCATTTAAATTTTAGATCATTGAAATACATGTCTAAACATAAATTAATAACTTGTGATAGTACTTCTCATGAAAAATGTGAAATCTGTATTCAAGCAAAATTAACAAAAAGACCTTTTCCTAAAGTCGATTGAAGTGCTGAATTATTAGAATTAGTTCATTCTGATATATGTGAATATAATGGTATTTTAACTAGAGGCGGAAAAAGATATTTTATTACATTCATTGATGATTGCTCAAAATTATCATATGTATATTTGATAAGACATAAGGATGAAGCTTTTTCTATGTTTAAACGTTATAAAGCAGAAGTTGAAAACCAAAAGGAAAAGAAAATTAAAATTCTTCGTAGTGATAGAGGGGGAGAGTATTTTCCAAATGAATTTGACTCATTTTGTGAAGAACATGGAATAATACATCAAAGAACTGCCCCTTATAATCCCCAACAAAATGGTTTGGCTGAAAGAAAGAATAGGACTCTTACTAATATGATCAATTCTATGTTGATTAATTCAAACTTACCAAACAATTTTTGGGGAGAAGCTTTACTCACCGCTTGTCATTTACACAACAGAATTCCATCAATGAAAACACATGTTTCTCCATACGAGGTATGGAAGAATCGAAAACCAAATCTGGACTACCTAAGGGTCTGGGGTTGTTTGGCTTTCTATAGAATTCATGACCCTAAAAGTTCAAAGTTGGGTGCAAGAGGAATTAAAAGTGTTTTCATAGGATACGCGGAAAATTCTAAGGCATATAGGTTGTTGGACTTAAATTCTAATGTTGCAATTGAATCAAGGGATGTTGAATTTATTGAAAATAAATTTTATAAAGATTCATGTGTCGAATTAGATGCCAATCATGATACATCCACTAGGTTGATTCCTAGACCATCAATTAATAATAAGAGGAATGAACCCGAAACAGAAATAGAACCTAGAAGAAGTCAGCGTGCTAGAAAAGAAAAATCTTTTGGCCCTGATTTTATTTCATCTCAAGCCTTAGCCTTTTTGGTTGAAGGAGATAGAGATAATATTCTAAATAAAATGCCTATTTTACTTAACGTAGAAGAAGATCCTAAAACCTTTAACGAAGCAATGACTTCAAGAGATGCTTATTTTTGGAAAGAAGCTATTAATGATGAGATGGATTCAATTCTATCAAATCAGACATGGGTTTTAGTGGACTTGCCACAAGGATCACAACCTATTAGTAGTAAATGGGTATTTAGAAGAAAATACAATACCGATGGTTCTATTCAAACCTTTAAGGCTAGATTGGTAGCAAAAGGTTTTAAACAAAGAAAAGGGATTGACTATTTCGATATTTATGCACCTGTTGCTAGAATTACATCCATACGTGTTTTAATGGCAATTGCATCTATTTATAATCTATTTGTGCATCAAATGGATGTTAAAACAGCATTTTTGAATGGTGACCTAGATGAAGAGGTATATATGGAACAACCCGAAGGGTTTGTTTTGCCCGGAAATGAACATAAAGTTTGTAAATTAATTAAGTCACTTTATGGGTTGAAACAAGCACCAAAGCAGTGGCATGAAAAGTTTGATACAATCATTCTTTCTAATGTTTTCAAACATAACAACGCTGATAAGTGCATTTATTCTAAATTCACCGATGACTATGGTGTAATTATTTGTCTATATGTTGATGACTTATTAATTTTTGGTACAAACATGAGAGGTGTATATGAAACTAAGAAGTATCTTAGTTCACAATTTAAGATGAAAGATCTTAATGAAGTGGATACCATCTTGGGTATTAAGGTTAAGAAACATAGTGGGGGTTATGCATTATGCCAATCTCATTACATTGACAAAGTCATTCACAAATTTACTCACTTGAAAATAAAAGAAGCAAATACCCCATATGATTCTAGTATAAAATTATTAGAAAATTCTGGCAGAGCAGTTGCACAACTTGAATATGCTAGTGCAATTGGAAGTTTAATGTATGCGATGCATTGTACAAGGCCAGATATTGCATTTGCAGTAGGTAAAATGTCAAGATACACTAATAATCCAAGTGTGGATCATTGGAAAGCAATTGGGAGGATTTTTGGTTACCTCAAGAAGACCAAAGAATTAGGTCTATTTTATTATGACTTTCCTGCAGTTCTTGAAGGATACTCTGATGCTAGTTGGATAACTAGTGCAAGTAATAATAAATCCACATCTGGATGGATATTCACCTTAGCGGGTGGGGCGGTATCTTGGGCATCCAAGAAACAAACTTGCATTACACATTCAACAATGGAATCTGAGTTTATAGCACTGGCAGCAGCCGGAAAAGAAGCAGAGTGGCTAAGAAATTTATTATTGGACATAAAGTTATGGCCAAAACCAATACCATCTCTTTCTTTATATTGTGATAGTGAAGCTACATTGTCTAGAGCGTATAACAAAGTATATAATGGAAAATCTAGACACATAAGTTTAAGGCATGAATATGTCAAACAATTAATAACTTATGGAGTTATTAATATTATATATGTTCGAACAAATAAGAATCTAGCTGACCCTCTTACCAAAGGACTTTCGAGAGATTTGGTAAAGGACACATCTAGTGGAATGGGACTAAAACCATTTTTTCAATAGTCACCGGTAATGGTAACCCAACTATATAATAGCATTACCACTATTCCAAAGTTTAATGGGTAATAACAAGTTACTGATAAGTGATTAGTTTTGCACTGAAATTTATTCAATTTCATGTCCCTTCTAGGATGTTCAGTGCATATTGCTACGTCAAGAGGATGAGTTTAACTCTTAATGAAGTTCGTTGTCTAAAGTAACAAAGACATGCAAGAGAACTTCACCTATATGAATATAGGAAGTGGTGCCGCTTCTAGCAAGATTTTGGGTTTATTCTTGTTAATATTCATGAAGCCAAGATAGTGCACATGGCCATAATAGTGCTAAAAACATATTGAACATCTCGTAGAGATTGGGATATCTCATGTGTGATATATATCCGGTTCTAAATAATAAGACAAGGTTTAATGCATGGCACACCATTGTCTTATTAGAACTTTGATATGTATTCACTAACTGAAGGTTTAAATCGAAAGATACCTCCTTGTATGCATGAGCATATCACAAGAAGAAATTGCATTAATATTAAAATCTAGTGGGGGATTGTTGGATGATTTTAATATTAATGGGTATTAATGGTTAGAGAAAATGAAAGGTTAAAACCATCAATTAATTGGAATAGGAAAAGACAAAGGGAAGTGGGAAAACCAAAGTCCCACATTGGAAAAGTGTGAAAAAGTTAGTGGGTTAATAAATGCTTTTGTGTCATAAGAGATTACTTGTGTGCATTGAAGTGTATGCTACTAGTGTACACCTTAGGTCCAAGGATGGTGCTTTGCACCATCCTCACACGCACACGCGCGCGCGCGAGTGTGCGAAAGTGCGATTGGGCGTTTAGGGCGCTTTGGGCGCTTTAGAGGCGCACTTTGCACTTCGCACGTACGCATCGTCGCGAGGAGCAGTAGGAACCTTTGATTTTTGACAACGTCAAAAGATCAAACGGTCCAGATTAAATCCATAATAAATGACACATAATTATGGCGCGAGTGGATCTGAACCGTCGGATTTTGGCGCCACTTCGTTAAGTATTAATCCGTACAGTCACATCTTTTTAGTTCAAATCTGGAACGTTAAAAAATATAGTTATATATCCAAGGGCCGTGATTAAATGACCTTTGGATGTGGTGTCTCTTCATGAACAGACACCACAAGAGGCTATATATAGAAGGCAAAATCCTGTCATAATGAATTCCGAAAATTCTCTTTCTCTCTATTATTTCTTCTTACCAATTTCATAGAGTGTTCTGTGGGTTATTATTCAAGTTTGCTACTTGAATAAACCCGTGGATTTGTTGTATCTTGGAGGTAATTTGCCTAGACCCGTTAGCAAACTCTGTACGAGTGGGGGCAAATAAAACCTTAAGGACAGTAGTCTATTACGCCTCAAATCCAAACATCTGTTCATATTTTCTGCATAATTAAAAAAAATTCTTCAACAATCTTAAGGTGTTAATATGGAGGCAGAAAAGAATATGAATATGTTTCTGAATCCCAATGTGCATTTGGACCGCTTTGATTGAACAAATTTCACTCGCTGGAAAGGAAAATTATTCTTCCTTCTCACAGTTTTGAAAATAGCATATGTTCTGGATCCTAAACTAGAAGCAATTCCGGAACCAAAAGAAGACGATAATGAAACTGTCAAAGAACAAAGGAAGAAACGTGAAGAAGACGAATTGGTGTGTCGTGGGCATATTCTGAACACACTGTCTGATCGATTATATGATCTTTACAACTCTATGCAGTCTCCGCGGGAAATCTGGAATGCTCTTGAATATAAATACAAAACAGAGAAAGAAGGTACGGATAAATTCTTAATTCTGAAATATTTTGAATTCAAAATAAGTGATAACCAAACTGTTTTAGACCAAGTACATGAGTTGCAAATCCTTGTCACAAAGCTTCGTGAATTAAAGGTGGAAATTTCTGAGTCGTTTCAAGTTGGTGCAATTATTGCAAAATTACCACCAAGTTGGAATGATTGTCGTAAGAAACTCCTACATAGGAAAGATGATATAAGTTTGGAGGAGTTACAGGAACATTTAAGAATTGAAGAAGAAACCAGATCCCGTGATCAAACAAATGTTTCTCATAATTCCACCAAAGTAAACTTTGTTGAAGGAAAGAAATATCATAAGAACTTCAAACCTAATGGTAAGAAGTTCAAGAAAAATAATTCCAATAAGAAACAGTCCAATGGGGCTTGTTTCAATTGTGGCAAAAATGGCCACTATGCCCGTGATTGCAGAAACAAGAAACGAAAGATAGATGCTACTGAATCCAATAATACAAACAATGCAAATATGGTGGAAAATAAGATCGAGGATCTTGTCGCAATGGTATAGGACATGCAAATTGGTATGATTACCGAACTAAACATGGCGGCAATAACGAAGTCTTCTGACTGGTGGCTCGATTCTGGGGCTACCATACATGTCTGAAATGATAAATCATTGTATTCCGCATATGAAAAAGCAGAGGACGGTCAAGAGGTTCTAATGGGGAATCATAATTCTGCCAAAGTTCTAGGAAAAGGAAACGTTGAACTACAATTCACATCTGGAAAGAAGTTGACGTTGACAAATGTTCTGCATGTACCAGAAATTCGAAAAAATGTAGTGTCTGCAAGTTTGATTTGTAAAAGCGGCATTAAAGCCGTCTTTGAGTCTGATAAGTTAATTCTGTCTAAGAATGGGGCATTTGTTGGGAAAGGGTATGCTTGTGATGGAATGTTCAAACTCAGTATTTTGATTAATAATATGAATAATTCTGCTTATATTGTCGAGTCTTTTGATGTTTGGCATGCTAGATTAGCGCATTTAAATTTTAGATCATTGAAATACATGTCTAAACATAAATTAATAACTTGTGATAGTACTTCTCATGAAAAATGTGAAATCTGTATTCAAGCAAAATTAACAAAAAGACCTTTTCCTAAAGTCGAACGAAGTGCTGAATTATTAGAATTAGTTCATTCTGATATATGTGAATATAATGGTATTTTAACTAGAGGCGGAAAAAGATATTTTATTACATTCATTGATGATTGCTCAAAATTCACATATGTATATTTGATAAGACATAAGGATGAAGCTTTTTCTATGTTTAAACGTTATAAAGCAGAAGTTGAAAACCAAAAGGAAAAGAAAATTAAAATTCTTCGTAGTGATAGAGGGGGAGAGTATTTTCCAAATGAATTTGACTCATTTTGTGAAGAACATGGAATAATACATCAAAGAACTGCCCCTTATACTCCCCAACAAAATGGTTTGGCTGAAAGAAAGAATAGGACTCTTACTAATGTGATCAATTCTATGTTGATTAATTCAAACTTACCAAACAATTTGTGGGGAGAAGCTTTACTCACCGCTTGTCATTTACACAACAGAATTCCATCAATGAAAACACATGTTTCTCCATACGAGGTATGGAAGAATCGAAAACCAAATCTGGACTACCTAAGGGTCTGGGGTTGTTTGGCTTTCTATAGAATTCATGACCCTAAAAGTTCAAAGTTGGGTGCAAGAGGAATTAAAAGTGTTTTCATAGGATACGCGGAAAATTCTAAGGCATATAGGTTGTTGTACTTAAATTCTAATGTTGTAATTGAATCAAGGGATGTTGAATTTATTGAAAATAAATTTTATAAAGATTCATGTGTCGAATTAGATGCCAATCATGATACATCCACTAGGTTGATTCCTAGACCATCAATTAATAATAAGAGGAATGAACCCGAAACAGAAATAGAACCTAGAAGAAGTCAGCGTGCTAGAAAAGAAAAATCTTTTGGCCCTGATTTTATTTCATCTCAAGCCTTAGCCTTTTTGGTTGAAGGAGATAGAGATAATATTCTAAATAAAATGCCTATTTTACTTAACGTAGAAGAAGATCCTAAAACCTTTAACGAAGCAATGACTTCAAGAGATGCTTATTTTTGGAAAGAAGCTATTAATGATGAGATGGATTCAATTCTATCAAATCAGACATGGGTTTTAGTGGACTTGCCACAAGGATCACAACCTATTAGTAGTAAATGGGTATTTAGAAGAAAATACAATACCGATGGTTCTATTCAAACCTTTAAGGCTAGATTGGTAGCAAAATGTTTTAAACAAAGAAAAGGGATTGACTATTTCGATACTTATGCACCTGTTGCTAGAATTACATCCATACGTGTTTTAATGGCAATTGCATCTATTTATAATCTATTTGTGCATCAAATGGATGTTAAAACAACATTTTTGAATGGTGACCTAGATGAAGAGGTATATATGGAACAACCCGAAGGGTTTGTTTTGCCCGGAAATGAACATAAAGTTTGTAAATTAATTAAGTCACTTTATGGGTTGAAACAAGCACCAAAGCAGTGGCATGAAAAGTTTGATACAATCATTCTTTCTAATGGTTTCAAACATAACAACGCTGATAAGTGCATTTATTCTAAATTCACCGATGACTATGGTGTAATTATTTGTCTATATGTTGATGACTTATTAATTTTTGGTACAAACATGAGAGGTGTATATGAAACTAAGAAGTATCTTAGTTCACAATTTAAGATGAAAGATCTTAATGAAGTGGATACCATCTTGGGTATTAAGGTTAAGAAACATAGTGGGGGTTATGCATTATGCCAATCTCATTACATTGACAAAGTTATTCACAAATTTAATCACTTGAAAATAAAAGAAGCAAATACCCCATATGATTCTAGTATAAAATTATTAGAAAATTCTGGCAGAGCAGTTGCACAACTTGAATATGCTAGTGCAATTGGAAGTTTAATGTATGCGATGCATTGTACAAGGCCAGATATTGCATTTGCAGTAGGTAAAATGTCAAGATACACTAATAATCCAAGTGTGGATCATTGGAAAGCAATTGGGAGGATTTTTGGTTACCTCAAGAAGACCAAAGAATTAGGTCTATTTTATTATGACTTTCCTGCAGTTCTTGAAGGATACTCTGATGCTAGTTGGATAACTAGTGCAAGTGATAATAAATCCACATCTGGATGGATATTCACCTTAGCGGGTGGGGCGGTATCTTGGGCATCCAAGAAACAAACTTGCATTACACATTCAACAATGGAATCTGAGTTTATAGCACTGGCAGGAGCCGGAAAAGAAGCAGAGTGGCTAAGAAATTTATTATTGGACATAAAGTTATGGCCAAAACCAATGCCATCTCTTTCTTTATATTGTGATAGTGAAGCTACATTGTCTAGAGCGATTACAAAGTATATAATGGAAAATCTAGACACATAAGTTTAAGGCATGAATATGTCAAACAATTAATAACTTATGGAGTTATTAATATTATATATGTTCGAACAAATAAGAATCTAGCTGACCCTCTTACCAAAGGACTTTCGAGAGATTTGGTAAAGGACACATCTAGTGGAATGGGACTAAAACCATTTTTTCAATAGTCACCGGTAATGGTAACCCAACTATGTAATAGCATTACCACTATTCCAAAGTTTAATGGGTAATAACAAGTTACTGATAAGTGATTAGTTTTGCACTGAAATTTATTCAATTTCATGTCCCTTCTAGGATGTTCAGTGCATATTGCTACGTCAAGAGGATGAGTTTAACTCTTAATGAAGTTCGTTGTCTAAAGTAGCAAAGACATGCAAGAGAACTTCACCTATATGAATATAGGAAGTGGTGCCGCTTCTAGCAAGATTTTGGGTTTATTCTTGTTAATATTCATGAAGCCAAGATAGTGCACATGGCCATAATAGTGCTAAAAACATATTGAACATCTCGTAGAGATTGGGATATCTCATGTGTGATATATATCCGGTTCTAAATAATAAGACAAGGTTTAATGCATGGCACACCATTGTCTTATTAGAACTTTGATATGTATTCACTAACTGAAGGTTTAAATCGAAAGATACCTCCTTGTATGCATGAGCATATCACAAGAAGAAATTGCATTAATATTAAAATCTAGTGGGGGATTGTTGGATGATTTTAATATTAATGGGTATTAATGGTTAGAGAAAATGAAAGGTTAAAACCATCAATTAATTGGAATAGGAAAAGACAAAGGGAAGTGGGAAAACCAAAGTCCCACATTGGAAAAGTGTGAAAAAGTTAGTGGGTTAATAAATGCTTTTGTGTCATAAGAGATTACTTGTGTGCATTGAAGTGTATGCTACTAGTGTACACCTTAGGTCCAAGGATGGTGCTTTGCACCATCCTCACACGCACACGCGCGCGCGCGCGCGTGTGCGAAAGTGCGATTGGGCGTTTAGGGCGCTTTAGAGGCGCACTTTGCACTTCGCACGTACGCATCGTCGCGAGGAGCAGTAGGAACCTTTGATTTTTGACAACGTCAAAAGATCAAACGGTCCAGATTAAATCCATAATAAATGACACATAATTATGGCGCGAGTGGATCTGAACCGTCGGATTTTGGCGCCACTTCGTTAAGTATTAATCCGTACAGTCACATCTTTTTAGTTCAAATCTGGAACGTTAAAAAATATAGTTATATATCCAAGGGCCGTGATTAAATGACCTTTGGATGTGGTGTCTCTTCATGAACAGACACCACAAGAGGCTATATATAGAAGGCAAAATCCTGTCATAATGAATTCCGAAAATTCTCTTTCTCTCTATTATTTCTTCTTACCAATTTCATAGAGTGTTCTGTGGGTTATTATTCAAGTTTGCTACTTGAATAAACCCGTGGATTTGTTGTATCTTGGAGGTAATTTGCCTAGACCCGTTAGCAAACTCTGTACGAGTGGGGGCAAATAACACCTTAAGGACAGTAGTCTATTACGCCTCAAATCCAAACATCTGTTCATATTTTCTGCATAATTAAAAAAAATTCTTCAACAATCTTAAGGTTTTAATATGGAGGCAGAAAAGAATATGAATATGTTTCTGAATCCCAATGTGCATTTGGACCGCTTTGATGGAACAAATTTCACTCGATGGAAAGGAAAATTATTCTTCCTTCTCACAGTTTTGAAAATAGCATATGTTCTGGATCCTAAACTAGAAGCAATTCCGGAACCAAAAGAAGACGATAATGAAACTGTCAAAGAACAAAGGAAGAAACGTGAAGAAGACGAATTGGTGTGTCGTGGGCATATTCTGAACACACTGTCTGATCGATTATATGATCTTTACAACTCTATGCAGTCTCCGCGGGAAATCTGGAATGCTCTTGAATATAAATACAAAACAGAGAAAGAAGGTACGGATAAATTCTTAATTCTGAAATATTTCGAATTCAAAATAAGTGATAACCAAACTGTTTTAGACCAAGTACATGAGTTGCAAATCCTTGTCACAAAGCTTCGTGAATTAAAGGTGGAAATTTCTGAGTCGTTTCAAGTTGGTGCAATTATTGCAAAATTACCACCAAGTTGGAATGATTGTCGTAAGAAACTCCTACATAGGAAAGATGATATAAGTTTGGAGGAGTTACAGAGACATTTAAGAATTGAAGAAGAAACCAGATCCCGTGATCAAACAAATGTTTCTCATAATTCCACTAAAGTAAACTTTGTTGAAGGAAAGAAATATCATAAGAACTTCAAACCTAATGGTAAGAAGTTCAAGAAAAATAATTCCAATAAGAAACAGTCCAATGGGGCTTGTTTCAATTGTGGCAAAAATGGCCACTATGCCCGTGATTGCAGAAACAAGAAACGAAAGATAGATGCTACTGAATCCAATAATACAAACAATGCAAATATGGTGGAAAATAAGATCGAGGATCTTGTCGCAATGGTATCGGACATTCAAATTGGTATGATTACCGAACTAAACATGGCGGCAATAACGAAGTCTTCTGACTGGTGGCTCGATTCTGGGGCTACCATACATGTCTGCAATGATAAATCATTGTATTCCGCATATGAAAAAGCAGAGGACGGTCAAGAGGTTCTAATGGGGAATCATAATTCTGCCAAAGTTCTAGGAAAAGGAAACGTTGAACTACAATTCACATCTGGAAAAAAGTTGACGTTGACAAATGTTCTGCATGTACCAGAAATTCGAAAAAATCTAGTGTCTGCAAGTTTGATTTGTAAAAGCGGCATTAAAGCCGTCTTTGAGTCTGATAAGTTAATTCTGTCTAAGAATGGGGCATTTGTTGGGAAAGGGTATGCTTGTGATGGAATGTTCAAACTCAGTATTTTGATTAATAATATGAATAATTCTGCTTATATTGTCGAGTCTTTTGATGTTTGGCATGCTAGATTAGCGCATTTAAATTTTAGATCATTGAAATACATGTCTAAACATAAATTAATAACTTGTGATAGTACTTCTCATGAAAAATGTGAAATCTGTATTCAAGCAAAATTAACAAAAAGACCTTTTCCTAAAGTCGAACGAAGTGCTGAATTATTAGAATTAGTTCATTCTGATATATGTGAATATAATGGTATTTTAACTAGAGGCGGAAAAAGATATTTTATTACATTCATTGATGATTGCTCAAAATTCACATATGTATATTTGATAAGACATAAGGATGAAGCTTTTTCTATGTTTAAACGTTATAAAGCAGAAGTTGAAAACCAAAAGGAAAAGAAAATTAAAATTCTTCGTAGTGATAGAGGGGGAGAGTATTTTCCAAATGAATTTGACTCATTTTGTGAAGAACATGGAATAATACATCAAAGAACTGCCCCTTATACTCCCCAACAAAATGGTTTGGCTGAAAGAAAGAATAGAACTCTTACTAATATGATCAATTCTATGTTGATTAATTCAAACTTACCAAACAATTTGTGGGGAGAAGCTTTACTCACCGCTTGTCATTTACACAACAGAATTCCATCAATGAAAACACATGTTTCTCCATACGAGGTATGGAAGAATCGAAAACCAAATCTGGACTACCTAAGGGTCTGGGGTTGTTTGGCTTTCTATAGAATTCATGACCCTAAAAGTTCAAAGTTGGGTGCAAGAGGAATTAAAAGTGTTTTCATAGGATACGCGGAAAATTCTAAGGCATATAGGTTGTTGGACTTAAATTCTAATGTTGTAATTGAATCAAGGGATGTTGAATTTATTGAAAATAAATTTTATAAAGATTCATGTGTCGAATTAGATGCCAATCATGATACATCCACTAGGTTGATTCCTAGACCATCAATTAATAATAAGAGGAATGAACCCGAAACAGAAATAGAACCTAGAAGAAGTCAGCGTGCTAGAAAAGAAAAATCTTTTGTACCTGATTTTATTTCATCTCAAGCCTTAGCCTTTTTGGTTGAAGGAGATAGAGATAATATTCTAAATAAAATGCCTATTTTACTTAACGTAGAAGAAGATCCTAAAACCTTTAACGAAGCAATGACTTCAAGAGATGCTTATTTTTGGAAAGAAGCTATTAATGATGAGATGGATTCAATTCTATCAAATCAGACATGGGTTTTAGTGGACTTGCCACAAGGATCACAACCAATTAGTAGTAAATGGGTATTTAGAAGAAAATACAATACCGATGGTTCTATTCAAACCTTTAAGGCTAGATTGGTAGCAAAAGGTTTTAAATAAAGAAAATGGATTGACTATTTCGATACTTATGCACCTGTTGCTAGAATTACATCCATACGTGTTTTAATGGCAATTGCATCTATTTATAATCTATTTGTGCATCAAATGGATGTTAAAACAACATTTTTGAATGGTGACCTAGATGAAGAGGTATATATGGAACAACCCGAAGGGTTTGTTTTGCCCGGAAATGAACATAAAGTTTGTAAATTAATTAAGTCACTTTATGGGTTGAAACAAGCACCAAAGCAGTGGCATGAAAAGTTTGATACAATCATTCTTTCTAATGGTTTCAAACATAACAACGCTGATAAGTGCATTTATTCTAAATTTACCGATGACTATGGTGTAATTATTTGTCTATATGTTGATGACTTATTAATTTTTGGTACAAACATGAGAGGTGTATATGAAACTAAGAAGTATCTTAGTTCACAATTTAAGATGAAAGATCTTAATGAAGTGGATACCATCTTGGGTATTAAGGTTAAGAAACATAGTGGGGGTTATGCATTATGCCAATCTCATTACATTGACAAAGTTATTCACAAATTTAATCACTTGAAAATAAAAGAAGCAAATACCCCATATGATTCTAGTATAAAATTATTAGAAAATTCTGGCAGAGCAGTTGCACAACTTGAATATGCTAGTGCAATTGAAAGTTTAATGTATGCGATGCATTGTACAAGGCCAGATATTGCATTTGCAGTAGGTAAAATGTCAAGATACACTAATAATCCAAGTGTGGATCATTGGAAAGCAATTGGGAGGATTTTTGGTTACCTCAAGAAGACCAAAGAATTAGGTCTATTTTATTATGACTTTCCTGCAGTTCTTGAAGGATACTCTGATGCTAGTTGGATAACTAGTGCAAGTGATAATAAATCCACATCTGGATGGATATTCACCTTAGCGGGTGGGGCGGTATCTTGGGCATCCAAGAAACAAACTTGCATTACACATTCAACAATGGAATCTGAGTTTATAGCACTGGCAGCAGCCGGAAAAGAAGCAGAGTGGCTAAGAAATTTATTATTGGACATAAAGTTATGGCCAAAACCAATGCCATCTCTTTCTTTATATTGTGATAGTGAAGCTACATTGTCTAGAGCGTATAACAACGTATATAATGGAAAATCTAGACACATAAGTTTAAGGCATGAATATGTCAAACAATTAATAACTTATGGAGTTATTAATATTATATATGTTCGAACAAATAAGAATCTAGCTGACCCCCTTACCAAAGGACTTTCGAGAGATTTGGTAAAGGACACATCTAGTGGAATGGGACTAAAACCATTTTTTCAATAGTCACCGGTAATGGTAACCCAACTATGTAATAGCATTACCACTATTCCAAAGTTTAATGGGTAATAACAAGTTACTGATAAGTGATTAGTTTTGCACTGAAATTTATTCAATTTCATGTCCCTTCTAGGATGTTCAGTGCATATTGCTACGTCAAGAGGATGAGTTTAACTCTTAATGAAGTTCGTTGTCTAAAGTAGCAAAGACATGCAAGAGAACTTCACCTATATGAATATAGGAAGTGGTGCCGCTTCTAGCAAGATTTTGGGTTTATTCTTGTTAATATTCATGAAGCCAAGATAGTGCACATGGCCATAATAGTGCTAAAAACATATTGAACATCTCGTAGAGATTGGGATATCTCATGTGTGATATATATCCGGTTCTAAATAATAAGACAAGGTTTAATGCATGGCACACCATTGTCTTATTAGAACTTTGATATGTATTCACTAACTGAAGGTTTAAATCGAAAGATACCTCCTTGTATGCATGAGCATATCACAAGAAGAAATTGCATTAATATTAAAATCTAGTGGGGGATTGTTGGATGATTTTAATATTAATGGGTATTAATGGTTAGAGAAAATGAAAGGTTAAAACCATCAATTAATTGGAATAGGAAAAGACAAAGGGAAGTGGGAAAACCAAAGTCCCACATTGGAAAAGTGTGAAAAAGTTAGTGGGTTAATAAATGCTTTTGTGTCATAAGAGATTACTTGTGTGCATTGAAGTGTATGCTACTAGTGTACACCTTAGGTCCAAGGATGGTGCTTTACACCATCCGCACACGCACACGCGCGCGCGCGCGCGTGTGCGAAAGTGCGATTGGGCGTTTAGGGCGCTTTGGGCGCTTTAGAGGCGCACTTTGCACTTCGCACGTACGCATCATCACGAGGAGCAGTAGGAACCTTTGATTTTTGACAACGTCAAAAGATCAAACGGTCCAGATTAAATCCATAATAAATGACACATAATTATGGCGCGAGTGGATCTGAACCGTCGGATTTTGGCGCCACTTCGTTAAGTATTAATCCGTACAGTCACATCTTTTTAGTTCAAATCTGGAACGTTAAAAAATATAGTTATATATCCAAGGGCCGTGATTAAATGACCTTTGGATGTGGTGTCTCTTCATGAACAGACACCACAAGAGGCTATATATAGAAGGCAAAATCCTGTCATAATGAATTCCGAAAATTCTCTTTCTCTCTATTATTTCTTCTTACCAGTTTCATAGAGTGTTCTGTGGGTTATTATTCAAGTTTGCTACTTGAATAAACCCGTGGATTTGTTGTATCTTGGAGGTAATTTGCCTAGACCCGTTAGCAAACTCTGTACGAGTGGGGGCAAATAACACCTTAAGGACAGTAGTCTATTACGCCTCAAATCCAAACATCTGTTCATATTTTCTGCATAATTAAAAAAAATTCTTCAACAATCTTAAGGTGTTAATATGGAGGAAGAAAAGAATATGAATATGTTTCTGAATCCCAATGTGCATTTGGACCGCTTTGATGGAACAAATTTCACTCGCTGGAAAGGAAAATTATTCTTCCTTCTCACAGTTTTGAAAATAGCATATGTTCTGGATCCTAAACTAGAAGCAATTCCGGAACCAAAAGAAGACGATAATGAAACTGTCAAAGAACAAAGGAAGAAACGTGAAGAAGACGAATTGGTGTGTCGTGGGCATATTCTGAACACACTGTCTGATCGATTATATGATCTTTACAACTCTATGCAGTCTCCGCGGGAAATCTGGAATGCTCTTGAATATAAATACAAAACAGAGAAAGAAGGTACGGATAAATTCTTAATTCTGAAATATTTCGAATTCAAAATAAGTGATAAACAAACTGTTTTAGACCAAGTACATGAGTTGCAAATCCTTGTCACAAAGCTTCGTGAATTAAAGGTGGAAATTTCTGAGTCGTTTCAAGTTGGTGCAATTATTGCAAAATTACCACCAAGTTGGAATGATTGTCGTAAGAAACTCCTACATAGGAAAGATGATATAAGTTTGGAGGAGTTACAGAAACATTTAAGAATTGAAGAAGAAACCAGATCCCGTGATCAAACAAATGTTTCTCATAATTCCACCAAAGTAAACTTTGTTGAAGGAAAGAAATATCATAAGAACTTCAAACCTAATGGTAAGAAGTTCAAGAAAAATAATTCCAATAAGAAACAGTCCAATGGGGCTTGTTTCAATTGTGGCAAAAATGGCCACTATGCCCGTGATTGCAGAAACAAGAAACGAAAGATAGATGCTACTGAATCCAATAATACAAACAATGCAAATATGGTGGAAAATAAGATCGAGGATCTTGTCGCAATGGTATCGGACATGCAAATTGGTATGATTACCGAACTAAACATGGCGGCAATAACGAAGTCTTCTGACTAGTGGCTCGATTCTGGGGCTACCATACATGTCTGCAATGATAAATCATTGTATTCCGCATATGAAAAAGCAGAGGACGGTCAAGAGGTTCTAATGGGGAATCATAATTCTTCCAAAGTTCTAGGAAAAGGAAACGTTGAACTACAATTCACATCTGGAAAGAAGTTGACGTTGACAAATGTTCTGCATGTACCAGAAATTCGAAAAAATCTAGTGTCTGCAAGTTTGATTTGTAAAAGCGGCATTAAAGCCGTCTTTGAGTCTGATAAGTTAATTCTGTCTAAGAATGGGGCATTTGTTGGGAAAGGGTATGCTTGTGATGGAATGTTCAAACTCAGTATTTTGATTAATAATATGAATAATTCTGCTTATATTGTCGAGTCTTTTGATGTTTGGCATGCTAGATTAGCGCATTTAAATTTTAGATCATTGAAATACATGTCTAAACATAAATTAATAACTTGTGATAGTACTTCTCATGAAAAATGTGAAATCTGTATTCAAGCAAAATTAACAAAAAGACCTTTTCCTAAAGTCGAACGAAGTGCTGAATTATTAGAATTAGTTCATTCTGATATATGTGAATATAATGGTATTTTAACTAGAGGTGAAAAAAGATATTTTATTACATTCATTGATGATTGCTCAAAATTCACATATGTATATTTGATAAGACATAAGGATGAAGCTTTTTCTATGTTTAAACGTTATAAAGCAGAAGTTGAAAACCAAAAGGAAAAGAAAATTAAAATTCTTCGTAGTGATAGAGGGGGAGAGTATTTTCCAAATGAATTTGACTCATTTTGTGAAGAACATGGAATAATACATCAAAGAACTGCCCCTTATACTCCCCAACAAAATGGTTTGGCTGAAAGAAAGAATAGGACTCTTACTAATATGATCAATTCTATGTTGATTAATTCAAACTTACCAAACAATTTGTGGGGAGAAGCTTTACTCACCGCTTGTCATTTACACAACAGAATTCCATCAATGAAAACACATGTTTCTCCATACGAGGTATGGAAGAATCGAAAACCAAATCTGGACTACCTAAGGGTCTGGGGTTGTTTGGCTTTCTATAGAATTCATGACCCTAAAAGTTCAAAGTTGGGTGCAAGAGGAATTAAAAGTGTTTTCATAGGATACGCGGAAAATTCTAAGGCATATAGGTTGTTGGACTTAAATTCTAATGTTGTAATTGAATCAAGGGATGTTGAATTTATTGAAAATAAATTTTATAAAGATTCATGTGTCGAATTAGATGCCAATCATGATACATCCACTAGGTTGATTCCTAGACCATCAATTAATAATAAGAGGAATGAACCCGAAACAGAAATAGAACCTAGAAGAAGTCAGCGTGCTAGAAAAGAAAAATCTTTTGGCCCTGATTTTATTTCATCTCAAGCCTTAGCCTTTTTGGTTGAAGGAGATAGAGATAATATTCTAAATAAAATGCCTATTTTACTTAACGTAGAAGAAGATCCTAAAACCTTTAACGAAGCAATGACTTCAAGAGATGCTTATTTTTGGAAAGAAGCTATTAATGATGAGATGGATTCAATTCTATCAAATCAGACATGGGTTTTAGTGGACTTGCCACAAGGATCACAACCTATTAGTAGTAAATGGGTATTTAGAAGAAAATACAATACCGATGGTTCTATTCAAACCTTTAAGGCTAGATTGGTAGCAAAAGGTTTTAAACAAAGAAAAGGGATTGACTATTTCGATACTTATGCACCTGTTGCTAGAATTACATCCATACGTGTTTTAATGGCAATTGCATCTATTTATAATCTATTTGTGCATCAAATGGATGTTAAAACAGCATTTTTGAATGGTGACCTAGATGAAGAGGTATATATGGAACAACCCGAAGGGTTTGTTTTGCCCGGAAATGAACATAAAGTTTGTAAATTAATTAAGTCACTTTATGGGTTGAAACAAGCACCAAAGCAGTGGCATGAAAAGTTTGATACAATCATTCTTTCTAATGGTTTCAAACATAACAACGCTGATAAGTGCATTTATTCTAAATTCACCGATGACTATGGTGTAATTATTTGTCTATATGTTGATGACTTATTAATTTTTGGTACAAACATGAGAGGTGTATATGAAACTAAGAAGTATCTTAGTTCACAATTTAAGATGAAAGATCTTAATGAAGTGGATACCATCTTGGGTATTAAGGTTAAGAAACATAGTGGGGGTTATGCATTATGCCAATCTCATTACATTGACAAAGTTATTCACAAATTTAATCACTTGAAAATAAAAGAAACAAATACCCCATATGATTCTAGTATAAAATTATTAGAAAATTCTGGCAGAGCAGTTGCACAACTTGAATATGCTAGTGCAATTGGAAGTTTAATGTATGCGATGCATTGTACAAGGCTAGATATTGCATTTGCAGTAGGTAAAATGTCAAGATACACTAATAATCCAAGTGTGGATCATTGGAAAGCAATTGGGAGGATTTTTGGTTACCTCAAGAAGACCAAATAATTAGGTCTATTTTATTATGACTTTCCTGCAGTTCTTGAAGGATACTCTGATGCTAGTTGGATAACTAGTGCAAGTGATAATAAATCCACATCTGGATGGATATTCACCTTAGCGGGTGGGGCGGTATCTTGGGCATCCAAGAAACAAACTTGCATTACACATTCAACAATGGAATCTGAGTTTATAGCACTGGCAGCAGCCGGAAAAGAAGCAGAGTGGCTAAGAAATTTATTATTGGACATAAAGTTATGGCCAAAACCAATGCCATCTCTTTCTTTATATTGTGATAGTGAAGCTACATTGTCTAGAGCGTATAACAACGTATATAATGGAAAATCTAGACACATAAGTTTAAGGCATGAATATGTCAAACAATTAATAACTTATGGAGTTATTAATATTATATATGTTCGAACAAATAAGAATCTAGCTGACCCTCTTACCAAAGGACTTTCGAGAGATTTGGTAAAGGACACATCTAGTGGAATGGGACTAAAACCATTTTTTCAATAGTCACCGGTAATGGTAACCCAACTATGTAATAGCATTACCACTATTCCAAAGTTTAATGGGTAATAACAAGTTACTGATAAGTGATTAGTTTTGCACTGAAATTTATTCAATTTCATGTCCCTTCTAGGATGTTCAGTGCATATTGCTACGTCAAGAGGATGAGTTTAACTCTTAATGAAGTTCGTTGTCTAAAGTAGCAAAGACATGCAAGAGAACTTCACCTATATGAATATAGGAAGTGGTGCCGCTTCTAGCAAGATTTTGGGTTTATTCTTGTTAATATTCATGAAGCCAAGATAGTGCACATGGCCATAATAGTGCTAAAAACATATTGAACATCTCGTAGAGATTGGGATATCTCATGTGTGATATATATCCGGTTCTAAATAATAAGACAAGGTTTAATGCATGGCACACCATTGTCTTATTAGAACTTTGATATGTATTCACTAACTGAAGGTTTAAATCGAAAGATACCTCCTTGTATGCATGAGCATATCACAAGAAGAAATTGCATTAATATTAAAATCTAGTGGGGGATTGTTGGATGATTTTAATATTAATGGATATTAATGGTTAGAGAAAATGAAAGGTTAAAACCATCAATTAATTGGAATAGGAAATGACAAAGGGAAGTGGGAAAAACAAAGTCCCACATTGGAAAAGTGTGAAAAAGTTAGTGGGTTAATAAATGCTTTTGTGTCATAAGAGATTACTTGTGTGCATTGAAGTGTATGCTACTAGTGTACACCTTAGGTCCAAGGATGGTGCTTTGCACCATCCGCACACGCACACGCGCGCCCGCGCGCATGTGCGAAAGTGCGATTGGGCGTTTAGGGCGCTTTGGGCGCTTTAGAGGCGCACTTTGCACTTCGCACGTACGCATCGTCGCGAGGAGCAGTAGGAACCTTTGATTTTTGACAACGTCAAAAGATCAAACGGTCCAGATTAAATCCATAATAAATGACACATAATTATGGCGCGAGTGGATCTGAACCGTCGGATTTTGGCGCCACTTCGTTAAGTATTAATCCGTACAGTCACATCTTTTTAGTTCAAATCTACAACGTTAAAAAATATAGTTATATATCCAAGGGCCGTGATTAAATGACCTTTGGATGTGGTGTCTCTTCATGAACAGACACCACAAGAGGCTATATATAGAAGGCAAAATCCTGTCATAATGAATTCCGAAAATTCTCTTTCTCTCTATTATTTCTTCTTACCGATTTCATAGAGTGTTTTGTGGGTTATTATTCAAGTTTGCTACTTGAATAAACCCGTGGATTTGTTGTATCTTGGAGGTAATTTGCCTAGACCCGTTAGCAAACTCGGTACGAGTGGGGGCAAATAACACCTTAAGGACAGTAGTCTATTACGCCTAAAATCCAAACATCTGTTCATATTTTCTGCATAATTAAAAAAAATTCTTCAACAATCTTAAGGTGTTAATATGGAGGCAGAAAAGAATATGAATATGTTTCTGAATCCCAATGTGCATTTGGACCGCTTTGATGGAACAAATTTCACTCGCTGGAAAGGAAAATTATTCTTCCTTCTCACAGTTTTGAAAATAGCATATGTTCTGGATCCTAAACTAGAAGCTATTCCGGAACCAAAAGAAGACGATAATGAAACTGTCAAAGAACAAAGGAAGAAACGTGAAGAAGACGAATTGGTGTGTCGTGGGCATATTCTGAATACACTGTCTGATCGATTATATGATCTTTACAACTCTATGTAGTCTCCGCGGGAAATCTGGAATGCTCTTGAATATAAATACAAAACAGAGAAAGAAGGTACGGATAAATTCTTAATTCTGAAATATTTCGAATTCAAAATAAGTGATAACCAAACTGTTTTAGACCAAGTACATGAGTTGTAAATCCTTGTCACAAAGCTTCGTGAATTAAAGGTGGAAATTTCTGAGTCGTTTCAAGATGGTGCAATTATTGCAAAATTACCACCAAGTTGGAATGATTGTCGTAAGAAACTCCTACATAGGAAAGATGATATAAGTTTGGAGGAGTTACAGAAACATTTAAGAATTGAAGAAGAAACCAGATCCCGTGATCAAACAAATGTTTCTCATAATTCCACCAAAGTAAACTTTATTGAAGGAAAGAAATATCATAAGAACTTCAAACCTAATGGTAAGAAGTTCAAGAAAAATAATTCCAATAAGAAACAGTCCAATGGGGCTTGTTTCAATTGTGGCAAAAATGGCCACTATGCCCGTGATTGCAGAAACAAGAAACGAAAGATAGATGCTACTGAATTCAATAATACAAACAATGCAAATATGGTGGAAAATAAGATCGAGGATCTTGTCGCAATGGTATCGGACATGCAAATTGGTATGATTACCGAACTAAACATGGCGGCAATAACGAAGTCTTCTGACTGGTGGCTCGATTCTGGGGCTACCATACATGTCTGCAATGATAAATCATTGTATTCCGCATATGAAAAAGCAGAGGACGGTCAAGAGGTTCTAATGGGGAATCATAATTCTGCCAAAGTTCTAGGAAAAGGAAACGTTGAACTACAATTCACATCTGGAAAGAAGTTGACGTTGACAAATGTTCTGCATGTACCAGAAATTCGAAAAAATCTAGTGTCTGCAAGTTTGATTTGTAAAAGCGGCATTAAAGCCGTCTTTGAGTCTGATAAGTTAATTCTGTCTAAGAATGGGGCATTTGTTGGGAAAGGGTATGCTTGTGATGGAATGTTCAAACTCAGTATTTTGATTAATAATATGAATAATTCTGCTTATATTGTCGAGTCTTTTGATGTTTGGCATGCTAGATTAGCGCATTTAAATTTTAGATCATTGAAATACATGTCTAAACATAAATTAATAACTTGTGATAGTACTTCTCATGAAAAATGTGAAATCTGTATTCAAGCAAAATTAACAAAAAGACCTTTTCCTAAAGTCGAACGAAGTGCTGAATTATTAGAATTAGTTCATTCTGATATATGTGAATATAATGGTATTTTAACTAGAGGCGGAAAAAGATATTTTATTACATTCATTGATGATTGCTCAAAATTCACATATGTATATTTGATAAGACATAAGGATGAAGCTTTTTCTATGTTTAAACGTTATAAAGCAGAAGTTGAAAACCAAAAGGAAAAGAAAATTAAAATTCTTCGTAGTGATAGAGGGGGAGAGTATTTTCCAAATGAATTTGACTCATTTTGTGAAGAACATGGAATAATACATCAAAGAACTGCCCCTTATACTCCCCAACAAAATGGTTTGGCTGAAAGAAAGAATAGGACTCTTACTAATATGATCAATTCTATGTTGATTAATTCAAACTTACCAAACAATTTGTGGGGAGAAGCTTTACTCACCGCTTGTCATTTACACAACAAAATTCCATCAATGAAAACACATGTTTCTCCATACGAGGTATGGAAGAATCGAAAACCAAATCTGGACTACCTAAGGGTCTGGGGTTGTTTGGCTTTCTATAGAATTCATGACCCTAAAAGTTCAAAGTTGGGTGCAAGAGGAATTAAAAGTGTTTTCATAGGATACGCGGAAAATTCTAAGGCATATAGGTTGTTGGACTTAAATTCTAATGTTGTAATTGAATCAAGGGATGTTGAATTTATTGAAAATAAATTTTATAAAGATTCATGTGTCGAATTAGATGCCAATCATGATACATCCACTAGGTTGATTCCTAGACCATCAATTAATAATAAGAGGAATGAACCCGAAACAGAAATAGAACCTAGAAGAAATCAGCGTGCTAGAAAAGAAAAATCTTTTGGCCCTGATTTTATTTCATCTCAAGCCTTAGCCTTTTTGGTTGAAGGAGATAGAGATAATATTCTAAATAAAATGCCTATTTTACTTAACGTAGAAGAAGATCCTAAACCCTTTAACGAAGCAATGACTTCAAGAGATGCTTATTTTTGGAAAGAAGCTATTAATGATGAGATGGATTCAATTCTATCAAATCAGACATGGGTTTTAGTGGACTTGCCACAAGGATCACAACCTATTAGTAGTAAATGGGTATTTAGAAGAAAATACAATACCGATGGTTCTATTCAAACCTTTAAGGCTAGATTGGTAGCAAAAGGTTTTAAACAAAGAAAAGGGATTGACTATTTCGATACTTATGCACCTGTTGCTAGAATTACATCCATACGTTTTTTAATGGCAATTGCATATATTTATAATCTATTTGTGCATCAAATGGATGTTAAAACAGCATTTTTGAATGGTGACCTAGATGAAGAGGTATATATGGAACAACCCGAAGGGTTTGTTTTGCCCGGAAATGAACATAAAGTTTGTAAATTAATTAAGTCACTTTATGGGTTGAAACAAGCACCAAAGCAGTGGCATGAAAAGTTTGATACAATCATTCTTTCTAATGGTTTCAAACATAACAACGCTGATAAGTGCATTTATTCTAAATTCACCGATGACTATGGTGTAATTATTTGTCTATATGTTGATGACTTATTAATTTTTGGTACAAACATGAGAGGTGTATATGAAACTAAGAAGTATCTTAGTTCACAATTTAAGATGAAAGATCTTAATGAAGTGGATACCATCTTGGGTATTAAGGTTAAGAAACATAGTGGGGGTTATGCATTATGCCAATCTCATTACATTGACAAAGTTATTCACAAATTTAATCACTTGAAAATAAAAGAAACAAATACCCCATATGATTCTAGTATAAAATTATTAGAAAATTCTGGCAGAGCAGTTGCACAACTTGAATATGCTAGTGCAATTGGAAGTTTAATGTATGCGATGCATTGTACAAGGCCAGATATTGCATTTGCAGTAGGTAAAATGTCAAGATACACTAATAATCCAAGTGTGGATCATTGGAAAGCAATTGGGAGGATTTTTGGTTACCTCAAGAAGACCAAAGAATTAGGTCTATTTTATTATGACTTTCCTGCAGTTCTTGAAGGATACTCTGATGCTAGTTGGATAACTAGTGCAAGTGATAATAAATCCACATCTGGATGGATATTCACCTTAGCGGGTGGGGCGGTATCTTGGGCATCCAAGAAACAAACTTGCATTACACATTCAACAATGGAATCTGAGTTTATAGCACTGGCAGCAGCCGGAAAAGAAGCAGAGTGGCTAAGAAATTTATTATTGGACATAAAGTTATGGCCAAAACCAATGCCATCTCTTTCTTTATATTGTGATAGTGAAGCTACATTGTCTAGAGCGTATAACAACGTATATAATGGAAAATCTAGACACATAAGTTTAAGGCATGAATATGTCAAACAATTAATAACTTATGGAGTTATTAATATTATATATGTTCGAACAAATAAGAATCTAGCTGACCCTCTTACCAAAGGACTTTGGAGAGATTTGGTAAAGGACACATCTAGTGGAATGGGACTAAAACTATTTTTTCAATAGTCACCGGTAATGGTAACCCAACTATGTAATAGCATTACCACTATTCCAAAGTTTAATGGGTAATAACAAGTTACTGATAAGTGATTAGTTTTGCACTGAAATTTATTCAATTTCATGTCCCTTCTAGGATGTTCAGTGCATATTGCTACGTCAAGAGGATGAGTTTAACTCTTAATGAAGTTCGTTGTCTAAAGTAGCAAAGACATGCAAGAGAACTTCACCTATATGAATATAGGAAGTGGTGCCGCTTCTAGAAAGATTTTGGGTTTATTCTTGTTAATATTCATGAAGCCAAGATAGTGCACATGGCCATAATAGTGCTAAAAACATATTGAACATCTCGTAGAGATTGGGATATCTCATGTGTGATATATATCCGGTTCTAAATAATAAGACAAGGTTTAATGCATGGCACACCATTGTCTTATTAGAACTTTGATATGTATTCACTAACTGAAGGTTTAAATCGAAAGATACCTCCTTGTATGCATGAGCATATCACAAGAAGAAATTGCATTAATATTAAAATCTAGTGGGGGATTGTTGGATGATTTTAATATTAATGGGTATTAATGGTTAGAGAAAATGAAAGGTTAAAACCATCAATTAATTGGAATAGGAAAAGACAAAGGGAAGTGGGAAAACCAAAGTCCCACATTGGAAAAGTGTGAAAAAGTTAGTGGGTTAATAAATGCTTTTGTGTCATAAGAGATTACTTGTGTGCATTGAAGTGTATGCTACTAGTGTACACCTTAGGTCCAAGGATGGTGCTTTGCACCATCCGCACACGCACACGCACACGCGCGCGCGTGTGCGAAAGTGCGATTGGGCGTTTAGGGCGCTTTGGGCGCTTTAGAGGCGCACTTTGCACTTCGCACGTACGCATCGTCGCGAGGAGCAGTAGGAACCTTTGATTTTTGACAACGTCAAAAGATCAAACGGTCCAGATTAAATCCATAATAAATGACACATAATTATGGCGCGAGTGGATCTGAACCGTCGGATTTTGGCGCCACTTCGTTAAGTATTAATCCGTACAGTCACATCTTTTTAGTTCAAATCTGGAACGTTAAAAAATATAGTTATATATCCAAGGGCCGTGATTAAATGACCTTTGGATGTGGTGTCTCTTCATGAAAAGACACCACAAGAGGCTATATATAGAAGGCAAAATCCTGTCATAATGAATTCCGAAAATTCTCTTTCTCTCTATTATTTCTTCTTACCAATTTCATAGAGTGTTCTGTGGGTTATTATTCAAGTTTGCTACTTGAATAAACCCGTGGATTTGTTGTATCTTGGAGGTAATTTGCCTAGACCCGTTAGCAAACTCTGTACGAGTGGGGGCAAATAACACCTTAAGGACAGTAGTCTATTACGCCTCAAATCCAAACATCTGTTCATATTTTCTGCATAATTAAAAAAAATTCTTCAACAATCTTAAGGTGTTAATATGGAGGCAGAAAAGAATATGAATATTTTTCTGAATCCCAATGTGCATTTGGACCGCTTTGATGGAACAAATTTCACTCGCTGGAAAGGAAAATTATTCTTCCTTCTCACAGTTTTGAAAATAGCATATGTTCTGGATCCTAAACTAGAAGCAATTCCGGAACCAAAAGAAGACGATAATGAAACTGTCAAAGAACAAAGCAAGAAATGTGAAGAAGACGAATTGGTGTGTCGTGGGCATATTCTGAATACACTGTCTAATCGATTATATGATCTTTACAACTCTATGCAGTCTCCGCGGGAAATCTGGAATGCTCTTGAATATAAATACAAAACAGAGAAAGAAGGTACGGATAAATTCTTAATTCTGAAATATTTCGAATTCAAAATAAGTGATAACCAAACTGTTTTAGACCAAGTACATGAGTTGCAAATCCTTGTCACAAAGCTTCGTGAATTAAAGGTGGAAATTTCTGAGTCGTTTCAAGTTGGTGCAATTATTGCAAAATTACCACCAAGTTGGAATGATTGTCGTAAGAAACTCCTACATAGGAAAGATGATATAAGTTTGGAGGAGTTACAGAAACATTTAAGAATTGAAGAAGAAACCAGATCCCGTGATCAAACAAATGTTTCTCATAATTCCACCAAAGTAAACTTTGTTGAAGGAAAGAAATATCATAAGAACTTCAAACCTAATGGTAAGAAGTTCAAGAAAAATAATTCCAATAAGAAACAGTCCAATGGGGCTTGTTTCAATTGTGGCAAAAATGGCCACTATGCCCGTGATTGCAGAAACAAGAAACGAAAGATAGATGCTACTGAATCCAATAATACAAACAATGCAAATATGGTGGAAAATAAGATCGAGGATCTTGTCGCAATGGTATCGGACATGCAAATTGGTATGATTACCGAACTAAACATGGCGGCAATAACGAAGTCTTCTGACTGGTGGCTCGATTCTGGGGCTACCATACATGTCTGCAATGATAAATCATTGTATTCCGCATATGAAAAAGCAGAGGACGGTCAAGAGGTTCTAATGGGGAATCATAATTCTGCCAAAGTTCTAGGAAAAGGAAACGTTGAACTACAATTCACATCTGGAAAGAAGTTGACGTTGACAAATGTTCTGCATGTACCAGAAATTCGAAAAAATCTAGTGTCTGCAAGTTTGATTTGTAAAAGCAGCATTAAAGCCGTCTTTGAGTCTGATAAGTTAATTCTGTCTAAGAATGGGGCATTTGTTGGGAAAGGGTATGCTTGTGATGGAATGTTCAAACTCAGTATTTTGATTAATAATATGAATAATTCTGCTTATATTGTCGAGTCTTTTGATGTTTGGCATGCTAGATTAGCGCATTTAAATTTTAGATCATTGAAATACATGTCTAAACATAAATTAATAACTTGTGATAGTACTTCTCATGAAAAATGTGAAATCTGTATTCAAGCAAAATTAAAAAAAAGACCTTTCCCAAAAGTCGAACGAAGTGCTGAATTATTAGAATTAGTTCATTCTGATATATGTGAATATAATGGTATTTTAACTAGAGGCGGAAAAAGATATTTTATTACATTCATTGATGATTGCTCAAAATTCACATATGTATATTTGATAAGACATAAGGATGAAGCTTTTTCTATGTTTAAACGTTATAAAGCAGAAGTTGAAAACCAAAAGGAAAAGATAATTAAAATTCTTCGTAGTGATAGAGGGGGAGAGTATTTTCCAAATGAATTTGACTCATTTTGTGAAGAACATGGAATAATACATCAAAGAACTGCCCCTTATACTCCCCAACAAAATGGTTTGGCTGAAAGAAAGAATATGACTCTTACTAATATGATCAATTCTATGTTGATTAATTCAAACTTACCAAACAATTTGTGGGGAGAAGCTTTACTCACCGCTTGTCATTTACACAACAGAATTCCATCAATGAAAACACATGTTTCTCCATACGAGGTATGGAAGAATCGAAAACCAAATCTGGACTACCTAAGGGTCTGGGGTTGTTTGGCTTTCTATAGAATTCATGACCCTAAAAGTTCAAAGTTGGGTGCAAGAGGAATTAAAAGTGTTTTCATAGGATACGCGGAAAATTCTAAGGCATATAGGTTGTTGGACTTAAATTCTAATGTTGTAATTGAATCAAGGGATGTTGAATTTATTGAAAATAAATTTTATAAAGATTCATGTGTCGAATTAGATGCCAATCATGATACATCCACTAGGTTGATTCCTAGACCATCAATTAATAATAAGAGGAATGAACCCGAAACAGAAATAGAACCTAGAAGAAGTCAGCGGGCTAGAAAAGAAAAATCTTTTGGACCTGATTTTATTTCATCTCAAGCCTTAGCCTTTTTGGTTGAAGGAGATAGAGATAATATTCTAAATAAAATGCCTATTTTACTTAACGTAGAAGAAGATCCTAAAACCTTTAACGAAGCAATGACTTCAAGAGATGCTTATTTTTGGAAAGAAGCTATTAATGATGAGATGGATTCAATTCTATCAAATCAGACATGGGTTTTAGTGGACTTGCCACAAGGATCACAACCTATTAGTAGTAAATGGGTATTTAGAAGAAAATACAATACCGATGGTTCTATTCAAACCTTTAAGGCTAGATTGGTAGCAAAAGGTTTTAAACAAAGAAAAGGGATTGACTATTTCGATACTTATGCACCTGTTGCTAGAATTACATCCATACGTGTTTTAATGGCAATTGCATCTATTTATAATCTATTTGTGCATCAAATGGATGTTAAAACAGCATTTTTGAATGGTGACCTAGATGAAGAGGTATATATGGAACAACCCGAAGGGTTTGTTTTGCCCGGAAATGAACATAAAGTTTGTAAATTAATTAAGTCACTTTATGGGTTGAAACAAGCACCAAAGCAGTGGCATGAAAAGTTTGATACAATCATTCTTTCTAATGGTTTCAAACATAACAACGCTGATAAGTGCATTTATTCTAAATTCACCGATGACTATGGTGTAATTATTTGTCTATATGTTGATGACTTATTAATTTTTGGTACAAACATGAGAGGTGTATATGAAACTAAGAAGTATCTTAGTTCACAATTTAAGATGAAAGATCTTAATGAAGTGGATACCATCTTGGGTATTAAGGTTAAGAAACATAGTGGGGGTTATGCATTATGCCAATCTCATTACATTGACAAAGTTATTCACAAATTTAATCACTTGAAAATAAAAGAAGCAAATACCCCATATGATTCTAGTATAAAATTATTAGAAAATTCTGGCAGAGCAGTTGCACAACTTGAATATGCTAGTGCAATTGGAAGTTTAATGTATGCGATGCATTGTACAAGGCCAGATATTGCATTTGCAGTAGGTAAAATGTCAAGATACACTAATAATCCAAGTGTGGATCATTGGAAAGCAATTGGGAGGATTTTTGGTTACCTCAAGAAGACCAAAGAATTAGGTCTATTTTATTATGACTTTCCTGCAGTTCTTGAAGGATACTCTGATGCTAGTTGGATAACTAGTGCAAGTGATAATAAATCCACATCTGGATGGATATTCACCTTAACGGGTGGGGCGGTATCTTGGGCATCCAAGAAACAAACTTGCATTACACATTCAACAATGGAATCTGAGTTTATAGCACTGGCAGCAGCCGAAAAAGAAGCAGAGTGGCTAAGAAATTTATTATTGGACATAAAGTTATGGCCAAAACCAATGCCATCTCTTTCTTTATATTGTGATAGTGAAGCTACATTGTCTAGAGCGTATAACAAAGTATATAATGGAAAATCTAGACACATAAGTTTAAGGCATGAATATGTCAAACAATTAATAACTTATGGAGTTATTAATATTATATATGTTCGAACAAATAAGAATCTAGCTGACCCTCTTACCAAAGGACTTTCGAGAGATTTGGTAAAGGACACATCTAGTGGAATGGGACTAAAACCATTTTTTCAATAGTCACCGGTAATGGTAACCCAACTATGTAATAGCATTACCACTATTCCAAAGTTTAATGGGTAATAACAAGTTACTGATAAGTGATTAGTTTTGCACTGAAATTTATTCAATTTCATGTCCCTTCTAGGATGTTCAGTGCATATTGCTACGTCAAGAGGACGAGTTTAACTCTTAATGAAGTTCGTTGTCTAAAGTAGCAAAGACATGCAAGAGAACTTCACCTATATGAATATAGGAAGTGGTGCCGCTTCTAGCAAGATTTTGGGTTTATTCTTGTTAATATTCATGAAGCCAAGATAGTGCACATGGCCATAATAGTGCTAAAAACATATTGAACATCTCGTAGAGATTGGGATATCTCATGTGTGATATATATCCGGTTCTAAATAATAAGACAAGGTTTAATGCATGGCACACCATTGTCTTATTAGAACTTTGATATGTATTCACTAACTGAAGGTTTAAATCGAAAGATACCTCCTTGTATGCATGAGCATATCACAAGAAGAAATTACATTAATATTAAAATCTAGTGGGGGATTGTTGGATGATTTTAATATTAATGGGTATTAATGGTTAGAGAAAATGAAAGGTTAAAACCATCAATTAATTGGAATAGGAAAAGACAAAGGGAAGTGGGAAAAACAAAGTCCCACATTGGAAAAGTGTGAAAAAGTTAGTGGGTTAATAAATGCTTTTGTGTCATAAGAGATTACTTGTGTGCATTGAAGTGTATGCTACTAGTGTACACCTTAGGTCCAAGGATGGTGCTTTGCACCATCCGCACACGCACACGCACACGCGCGCGCGTGTGCGAAAGTGCGATTGGGCGTTTAGGGCGCTTTAGAGGCGCACTTTGCACTTCGCACGTACGCATCGTCGCGAGGAGCAGTAGGAACCTTTGATTTTTGACAACGTCAAAAGATCAAACGGTCCAGATTAAATCCATAATAAATGACACATAATTATGGCGCGAGTGGATCTGAACCGTCGGATTTTGGCGCCACTTCGTTAAGTATTAATCCGTACAGTCACATCTTTTTAGTTCAAATCTGGAACGTTAAAAAATATAGTTATATATCCAAGGGCCGTGATTAAATGACCTTTGGATGTGGTGTCTCTTCATGAACAGACACCACAAGAGGCTATATATAGAAGGCAAAATCCTGTCATAATGAATTCCGAAAATTCTCTTTCTCTCTATTATTTCTTCTTACCAATTTCATAGAGTGTTCTGTGGGTTATTATTCAAGTTTGCTACTTGAATAAACCCGTGGATTTGTTGTATCTTGGAGGTAATTTGCCTAGACCCGTTAGCAAACTCTGTACGAGTGGGGGCAAATAACACCTTAAGGATAGTAGTCTATTACGCCTCAAATCCAAACATCTGTTCATATTTTCTGCATAATTAAAAAAAATTCTTCAACAATCTTAAGGTTTTAATATGGAGGCAGAAAAGAATATGAATATGTTTCTGAATCCCAATGTGCATTTGGACCGCTTTGATGGAACAAATTTCACTCGCTGGAAAGGAAAATTATTCTTCCTTCTCACAGTTTTGAAAATAGCATATGTTCTGGATCCTAAACTAGAAGCAATTCCGGAACCAAAAGAAGACGATAATGAAACTGTCAAAGAACAAAGGAAGAAACGTGAAGAAGACGAATTGGTGTGTCGTGGGCATATTCTGAATACACTGTCTGATCGATTATATGATCTTTACAACTCTATGCAGTCTCCGCGGGAAATCTGGAATGCTCTTGAATATAAATACAAAACAGAGAAAGAAGGTACGGATAAATTCTTAATTCTGAAATATTTCGAATTCAAAATAAGTGATAACCAAACTGTTTTAGACCAAGTACATGAGTTGCAAATCCTTGTCACAAAGCTTCGTGAATTAAAGGTGGAAATTTCTGAGTCGTTTCAAGTTGGTGCAATTATTGCAAAATTACCACCAAGTTGGAATGATTGTCGTAAGAAACTCCTACATAGGAAAGATGATATAAGTTTGGAGGAGTTACAGAAACATTTAAGAATTGAAGAAGAAACCAGATCCCGTGATCAAACAAATGTTTCTCATAATTCCACCAAAGTAAACTTTGTTGAAGGAAAGAAATATCATAAGAACTTCAAACCTAATGGTAAGAAGTTCAAGAAAAATAATTCCAATAAGAAACAGTCCAATGGGGCTTGTTTCAATTGTGGCAAAAATGGCCACTATGCCCGTGATTGCAGAAACAAGAAACGAAAGATAGATGCTACTGAATCCAATAATACAAACAATGCAAATATGGTGGAAAATAAGATCGAGGATCTTGTCGCAATGGTATCGGACATGCAAATTGGTATGATTACCGAACTAAACATGGCGGCAATAACGAAGTCTTCTGACTGGTGGCTCGATTCTGGGGCTACCATACATGTCTGCAATGATAAATCATTGTATTCCGCATATGAAAAAGCAGAGGACGGTCAAGAGGTTCTAATGGGGAATCATAATTCTGCCAAAGTTCTAGGAAAAGGAAACGTTGAACTACAATTCACATCTGGAAAGAAGTTGACGTTGACAAATGTTCTGTATGTACCAGAAATTCGAAAAAATCTAGTGTCTGCAAGTTTGATTTGTAAAAGCGGCATTAAAGCCGTCTTTGAGTCTGATAAGTTAATTCTGTCTAAGAATGGGGCATTTGTTGGGAAAGGGTATGCTTGTGATGGAATGTTCAAACTCAGTATTTTGATTAATAATATGAATAATTCTGCTTATATTGTCGAGTCTTTTGATGTTTGGCATGCTAGATTAGCGCATTTAAATTTTAGATCATTGAAATACATGTCTAAACATAAATTAATAACTTGTGATAGTACTTCTCATGAAAAATGTGAAATCTGTATTCAAGCAAAATTAACAAAAAGACCTTTTCCTAAAGTCGAACGAAGTGCTGAATTATTAGAATTAGTTCATTCTGATATATGTGAATATAATGGTATTTTAACTAGAGGCGAAAAAAGATATTTTATTACATTCATTGATGATTGCTCAAAATTCACATTTGTATATTTGATAAGACATAAGGATGAAGCTTTTTCTGTGTTTAAACGTTATAAAGAAGAAGTTGAAAACCAAAAGGAAAAGAAAATTAAAATTCTTCGTAGTGATAGAGGGGGAGAGTATTTTCCAAATGAATTTGACTCATTTTGTGAAGAACATGGAATAATACATCAAAGAACTGCCCCTTATACTCCCCAACAAAATGGTTTGGCTGAAAGAAAGAATAGGACTCTTACTAATATGATCAATTCTATGTTGATTAATTCAAACTTACCAAACAATTTGTGGGGAGAAGCTTTACTCACCGCTTGTCATTTACACAACAGAATTCCCTCAATGAAAACACATGTTTCTCCATACGAGGTATGGAAGAATCGAAAACCAAATCTGGACTACCTAAGGGTCTGGGGTTGTTTGGCTTTCTATAGAATTCATGACCCTAAAAGTTCAAAGTTGGGTGCAAGAGGAATTAAAAGTGTTTTCATAGGATACGCGGAAAATTCTAAGGCATATAGGTTGTTGGACTTAAATTCTAATGTTGTAATTGAATCAAGGGATGTTGAATTTATTGAAAATAAATTTTATAAAGATTCATGTGTCGAATTAGATGCCAATCATGATACATCCACTAGGTTGATTCCTAGACCATCAATTAATAATAAGAGGAATGAACCCGAAACAGAAATAGAACCTAGAAGAAGTCAGCGTGCTAGAAAAGAAAAATCTTTTGGCCCTGATTTTATTTCATCTCAAGCCTTAGCCTTTTTGGTTGAAGGAGATAGAGATAATATTCTAAATAAAATGCCTATTTTACTTAACGTAGAAGAAGATCCTAAAACCTTTAACGAAGCAATGACTTCAAGAGATGCTTATTTTTGGAAAGAAGCTATTAATGATGAGATGGATTCAATTCTATCAAATCAGACATGGGTTTTAGTGGACTTGCCACAAGGATCACAACCTATTAGTAGTAAATGGGTATTTAGAAGAAAATACAATACCGATGGTTCTATTCAAACCTTTAAGGCTAGATTGGTAGCAAAAGGTTTTAAACAAAGAAAAGGGATTGACTATTTCGATACTTATGCACCTGTTGCTAGAATTACATCCATACGTGTTTTAATGGCAATTGCATCTATTTATAATCTATTTGTGCATCAAATGGATGTTAAAACAGCATTTTTGAATGGTGACCTAGATGAAGAGGTATATATGGAACAACCCGAAGGGTTTGTTTTGCCCGGAAATGAACATAAAGTTTGTAAATTAATTAAGTCACTTTATGGGTTGAAACAAGCACCAAAGCAGTGGCATGAAAAGTTTGATACAATCATTCTTTCTAATGGTTTCAAACATAACAACGCTGATAAGTGCATTTATTCTAAATTCACCGATGACTATGGTGTAATTATTTGTCTATATGTTGATGACTTATTAATTTTTGGTACAAACATGAGAGGTGTATATGAAACTAAGAAGTATCTTAGTTCACAATTTAAGATGAAAGATCTTAATGAAGTGGATACCATCTTGGGTATTAAGGTTAAGAAACATAGTGGGGGTTATGCATTATGCCAATCTCATTACATTGACAAAGTTATTCACAAATTTAATCACTTGAAAATAAAAGAAGCAAATACCCCATATGATTCTAGTATAAAATTATTAGAAAATTCTGGCAGAGCAGTTGCACAACTTGAATATGCTAGTGCAATTGGAAGTTTAATGTATGCGATGCATTGTACAAGGCCAGATATTGCATTTGCAGTAGGTAAAATGTCAAGATACACTAATAATCCAAGTGTGGATCATTGGAAAGCAATTGGGAGGATTTTTGGTTACCTCAAGAAGACCAAAGAATTAGGTCTATTTTATTATGACTTTCCTGCAGTTCTTGAAGGATACTCTGATGCTAGTTGGATAACTAGTGCAAGTGATAATAAATCCACATCTGGATGGATATTCACCTTAGCGGGTGGGGCGGTATCTTGGGCATCCAAGAAACAAACTTGCATTACACATTCAACAATGGAATCTGAGTTTATAGCACTGGCAGCAGCCGGAAAAGAAGCAGAGTGGCTAAGAAATTTATTATTGGACATAAAGTTATGGCCAAAACCAATGCCATCTCTTTCTTTATATTGTGATAGTGAAGCTACATTGTCTAGAGCGTATAACAAAGTATATAATGGAAAATCTAGACACATAAGTTTAAGGCATGAATATGTCAAACAATTAATAACTTATGGAGTTATTAATATTATATATGTTCGAACAAATAAGAATCTAGCTGACCCTCTTACCAAAGGACTTTCGAGAGATTTGGTAAAGGACACATCTAGTGGAATGGGACTAAAACCATTTTTTCAATAGTCACCGGTAATGGTAACCCAATTATGTAATAGCATTACCACTATTCCAAAGTTTAATGGGTAATAACAAGTTACTGATAAGTGATTAGTTTTGCACTGAAATTTATTCAATTTCATGTCCCTTCTAGGATGTTCAGTGCATATTGCTACGTCAAGAGGATGAGTTTAACTCTTAATGAAGTTCGTTGTCTAAAGTAGCAAAGACATGCAAGAGAACTTCACCTATATGAATATAGGAAGTGGTGCCGCTTCTAGCAAGATTTTGGGTTTATTGTTGTTAATATTCATGAAGCCAAGATAGTGCACATGGCCATAATAGTGCTAAAAACATATTGAACATCTCGTAGAGATTGGGATATCTCATGTGTGATATATATCCGGTTCTAAATAATAAGACAAGGTTTAATGCATGGCACACCATTGTCTTATTAGAACTTTGATATGTATTCACTAACTGAAGGTTTAAATCGAAAGATACCTCCTTGTATGCATGAGCATATCACAAGAAGAAATTACATTAATATTAAAATCTAGTGGGGGATTGTTGGATGATTTTAATATTAATGGGTATTAATGGTTAGAGAAAATGAAAGGTTAAAACCATCAATTAATTGGAATAGGAAAAGACAAAGGGAAGTGGGAAAACCAAAGTCCCACATTGGAAAAGTGTGAAAAAGTTAGTGGGTTAATAAATGCTTTTGTGTCATAAGAGATTACTTGTGTGCATTGAAGTGTATGCTACTAGTGTACACCTTAGGTCCAAGGATGGTGCTTTGCACCATCCGCACACGCACACGCGCGCGCGTGTGCGAAAGTGCGATTGGGCGTTTAGGGCGCTTCGGGCGCTTTAGAGGCGCACTTTGCACTTCGCACGTACGCATCATCGCGAGGAGCAGTAGGAACCTTTGATTTTTGACAACGTCAAAAGATCAAACGGTCCAGATTAAATCCATAATAAATGACACATAATTATGGCGCGAGTGGATCTGAACCGTCGGATTTTGGCGCCACTTCGTTAAGTATTAATCCGTACAGTCACATCTTTTTAGTTCAAATCTGGAACGTTAAAAAATATAGTTATATATCCAAGGGCCGTGATTAAATGACCTTTGGATGTGGTGTCTCTTCATGAACAGACACCACAAGAGGCTATATATAGAAGGCAAAATCCTGTCATAATGAATTCCGAAAATTCTCTTTCTCTCTATTATTTCTTCTTACCAATTTCATAGAGTGTTCTGTGGGTTATTATTCAAGTTTGCTACTTGAATAAACCCGTGGATTTGTTGTATCTTGGAGGTAATTTGCCTAGACCCGTTAGCAAACTCTGTACGAGTGGGGGCAAATAACACCTTAAGGACAGTAGTCTATTACGCCTCAAATCCAAACATCTGTTCATATTTTCTGCATAATTAAAAAAAAATCTTCAACAATCTTAAGGTGTTAATATGGAGGCAGAAAAGAATATGAATATGTTTCTGAATCCCAATGTGCATTTGGACCGCTTTGATGGAACAAATTTCACTCGCTGGAAAGGAAAATTATTCTTCCTTCTCATAGTTTTGAAAATAGCATATGTTCTGGATCCTAAACTAGAAGCAATTCCGGAACCAAAAGAAGACGATAATGAAACTGTCAAAGAACAAAGGAAGAAACGTGAAGAAGACGAATTGGTGTGTCGTGGGCATATTCTGAATACACTGTCTGATCGATTATATGATCTTTACAACTCTATGCAGTCTCCGCGGGAAATCTGGAATGCTCTTGAATATAAATACAAAACAGAGAAAGAAGGTACGGATAAATTCTTAATTCTGAAATATTTCGAATTCAAAATAAGTGATAACCAAACTGTTTTAGACCAAGTACATGAGTTGCAAATCCTTGTCACAAAGCTTCGTGAATTAAAGGTGGAAATTTCTGAGTCGTTTCAAGTTGGTGCAATTATTGCAAAATTACCACCAAGTTGGAATGATTGTCGTAAGAAACTCCTACATAGGAAAGATGATATAAGTTTGGAGGAGTTACAGAAACATTTAAGAATTGAAGAAGAAACCAGATCCCGTGATCAAACAAATGTTTCTCATAATTCCACCAAAGTAAACTTTGTTGAAGGAAAGAAATATCATAAGAACTTCAAACCTAATGGTAAGAAGTTCAAGAAAAATAATTCCAATAAGAAACAGTCCAATGGGGCTTGTTTCAATTGTGGCAAAAATGGCCACTATGCCCGTGATTGCAGAAACAAGAAACGAAAGATAGATGCTACTGAATCCAATAATACAAACAATGCAAATATGGTGGAAAATAAGATCGAGGATCTTGTCGCAATGGTATCGGACATGCAAATTGGTATGATTACCGAACTAAACATGGCGGCAATAACGAAGTCTTCTGACTGGTGGCTCGATTCTGGGGCTACCATACATGTCTGCAATGATAAATCATTGTATTCCGCATATGAAAAAGTAGAGGACGGTCAAGAGGTTCTAATGGGGAATCATAATTCTGCCAAAGTTCTAGGAAAAGGAAACGTTGAACTACAATTCACATCTGGAAAGAAGTTGACGTTGACAAATGTTCTGCATGTACCAGAAATTCGAAAAAATCTAGTGTCTGCAAGTTTGATTTGTAAAAGCGGCATTAAAGCCGTCTTTGAGTCTGATAAGTTAATTCTGTCTAAGAATGGGGCATTTGTTGGGAAAGGGTATGCTTGTGATGGAATGTTCAAACTCAGTATTTTGATTAATAATATGAATAATTCTGCTTATATTGTCGAGTCTTTTGATGTTTGGCATGCTAGATTAGCGCATTTAAATTTTAGATCATTGAAATACATGTCTAAACATAAATTAATAACTTGTGATAGTACTTCTCATGAAAAATGTGAAATCTGTATTCAAGCAAAATTAACAAAAAGACCTTTTCCTAAAGTCGAACGAAGTGCTGAATTATTAGAATTAGTTCATTCTGATATATGTGAATATAATGGTATTTTAAGTAGAGGCGGAAAAAGATATTTTATTACATTCATTGATGATTGCTCAAAATTCACATATGTATATTTGATAAGACATAAGGATGAAGCTTTTTCTGTGTTTAAACGTTATAAAGCAGAAGTTGAAAACCAAAAGGAAAAGAAAATTAAAATTCTTCGTAGTGATAGAGGGGGAGAGTATTTTCCAAATGAATTTGACTCATTTTGTGAAGAACATGGAATAATACATCAAAGAACTGCCCCTTATACTCCCCAACAAAATGGTTTGGCTGAAAGAAAGAATAGGACTCTTACTAATATGATCAATTCTATGTTGATTAATTCAAACTTACCAAACAATTTATGGGGAGAAGCTTTACTCACCGCTTGTCATTTACACAACAGAATTCCATCAATGAAAACACATGTTTCTCCATACGAGGTATGGAAGAATCGAAAACCAAATCTGGACTACCTAAGGGTCTGGGGTTGTTTGGCTTTCTATAGAATTCATGACCCTAAAAGTTCAAAGTTGGGTGCAAGAGGAATTAAAAGTGTTTTCATAGGATACGCGGAAAATTCTAAGGCATATAGGTTGTTGGACTTAAATTCTAATGTTGTAATTGAATCAAGGGATGTTGAATTTATTGAAAATAAATTTTATAAAGATTCATGTGTCGAATTAGATGCCAATCATGATACATCCACTAGGTTGATTCCTAGACCATCAATTAATAATAAGAGGAATGAACCCGAAACAGAAATAGAACCTAGAAGAAGTCAGCGTGCTAGAAAAGAAAAATCTTTTGGCCCTGATTTTATTTCATCTCAAGCCTTAGCCTTTTTGGTTGAAGGAGATAGAGATAATATTCTAAATAAAATGCCTATTTTACTTAACGTAGAAGAAGATCCTAAAACCTTTAACGAAGCAATGACTTCAAGAGATGCTTATTTTTGGAAAGAAGCTATTAATGATGAGATGGATTCAATTCTATCAAATCAGACATGGGTTTTAGTGGACTTGCCACAAGGATCACAACCTATAAGTAGTAAATGGGTATTTAGAAGAAAATACAATACCGATGGTTCTATTCAAACCTTTAAGGCTAGATTGGTAGCAAAAGGTTTTAAACAAAGAAAAGGGATTGACTATTTCGATACTTATGCACTTGTTGCTAGAATTACATCCATACGTGTTTTAATGGCAATTGCATCTATTTATAATCTATTTGTGCATCAAATGGATGTTAAAACAGCATTTTTGAATGGTGACCTAGATGAAGAGGTATATATGGAACAACCCGAAGGGTTTGTTTTGCCCGGAAATGAACATAAAGTTTGTAAATTAATTAAGTCACTTTATGGGTTGAAACAAGCACCAAAGCAGTGGCATGAAAAGTTTGATACAATCATTCTTTCGAATGGTTTCAAACATAACAACGCTGATAAGTGCATTTATTCTAAATTCACCGATGACTATGGTGTAATTATTTGTCTATATGTTGATGACTTATTAATTTTTGGTACAAACATGAGAGGTGTATATGAAACTAAGAAGTATCTTTGTTCAAAATTTAAGATGAAAGATCTTAATGAAGTGGATACCATATTGGGTATTAAGGTTAAGAAACATAGTGGGGGTTATGCATTATGCCAATCTCATTACATTGACAAAGTTATTCACAAATTTAATCACTTGAAAATAAAAGAAGCAAATACCCCATATGATTCTAGTATAAAATTATTAGAAAATTCTGGCAGAGCAGTTGCACAACTTGAATATGCTAGTGCAATTGGAAGTTTAATGTATGCGATGCATTGTACAAGGCCAGATATTGCATTTGCAGTAGGTAAAATGTCAAGATACACTAATAATCCAAGTGTGGATCATTGGAAAGCAATTGGGAGGATTTTTGGTTACCTCAAGAAGACCAAAGAATTAGGTCTATTTTATTATGACTTTCCTGCAGTTCTTGAAGGATACTCTGATGCTAGTTGGATAACTAGTGCAAGTGATAATAAATCCACATCTGGATGGATATTCACCTTAGCGGGTGGGGCGGTATCTTGGGCATCCAAGAAACAAATTTGCATTACACATTCAACAATGGAATCTGAGTTTATAGCACTGGCAGCAGCCGGAAAAGAAGCAGAGTGGCTAAGAAATTTATTATTGGACATAAAGTTATGGCCAAAACCAATGCCATCTCTTTCTTTATATTGTGATAGTGAAGCTACATTGTCTAGAGCGTATAACAAAGTATATAATGGAAAATCTAGACACATAAGTTTAAGGCATGAATATGTCAAACAATTAATAACTTATGGAGTTATTAATATTATATATGTTCGAACAAATAAGAATCTAGCTGACCCTCTTACCAAAGGACTTTCGAGAGATTTGGTAAAGGACACATCTAGTGGAATGGGACTAAAACCATTTTTTCAATAGTCACCGGTAATGGTAACCCAACTATGTAATAGCATTACCACTATTCCAAAGTTTAATGGGTAATAACAAGTTACTGATAAGTGATTAGTTTTGCACTGAAATTTATTCAATTTCATGTCCCTTCTAGGATGTTCAGTGCATATTGCTACGTCAAGCGGATGAGTTTAACTCTTAATGAAGTTCGTTGTCTAAAGTAGCAAAGACATGCAAGGGAACTTCACCTATATGAATATAGGAAGTGGTGTCGCTTCTAGCAAGATTTTGGGTTTATTCTTGTTAATATTCATGAAGCCAAGATAGTGCACATGGCCATAATAGTGCTAAAAACATATTGAACATCTCGTAGAGATTGGGATATCTCATGTGTGATATATATCCGGTTCTAAATAATAAGATAAGGTTTAATGCATGGCACACCATTGTCTTATTAGAACTTTGATATGTATTCACTAACTGAAGGTTTAAATCGAAAGATACCTCCTTGTATGCATGAGCATATCACAAGAAGAAATTGCATTAATATTAAAATCTAGTGGGGGATTGTTGGGTGATTTTAATATTAATGGGTATTAATGGTTAGAGAAAATGAAAGGTTAAAACCATCAATTAATTGGAATAGGAAAAGACAAAGGGAAGTGGGAAAACCAAAGTCCCACATTGGAAAAGTGTGAAAAAGTTAGTGGGTTAATAAATGCTTTTGTGTCATAAGAGATTACTTGTGTGCATTGAAGTGTATGCTACTAGTGTACACCTTAGGTCCAAGGATGGTGCTTTGCACCATCCGCACACGCACACGCACACGCACACGCGCGCGCGCGCGTGTGCGAAAGTGCGATTGGGCGTTTAGGGCGCTTTGGGCGCTTTAGAGGCGCACTTTGCACTTCGCACGTACGCATCGTCGCGAGGAGCAGTAGGAACCTTTGATTTTTGACAACGTCAAAAGATCAAACGGTCCAGATTAAATCCATAATAAATGACACATAATTATGGCGCGAGTGGATCTGAACCGTCGGATTTTGGCGCCACTTCGTTAAGTATTAATCCGTACAGTCACATCTTTTTAGTTCAAATCTGGAACGTTAAAAAATATAGTTATATATCCAAGGGCCGTGATTAAATGACCTTTGGATGTGGTGTCTCTTCATGAACAGACACCACAAGAGGCTATATATAGAAGGCAAAATCCTGTCATAATGAATTCCGAAAATTCTCTTTCTCTCTATTATTTCTTCTTACCAATTTCATAGAGTGTTCTGTGGGTTATTATTCAAGTTTGCTACTTGAATAAACCCGTGGATTTGTTGTATCTTGGAGGTAATTTGCCTAGACCCGTTAGCAAACTCTGTACGAGTGGGGGCAAATAACACCTTAAGGACAGTAGTCTATTACGCCTCAAATCCAAACATCTGTTCATATTTTCTGCATAATTAAAAAAAAATCTTCAACAATCTTAAGGTGTTAATATGGAGGCAGAAAAGAATATGAATATGTTTCTGAATCCCAATGTGCATTTGGACCGCTTTGATGGAACAAATTTCACTCGCTGGAAAGGAAAATTATTCTTCCTTCTCATAGTTTTGAAAATAGCATATGTTCTGGATCCTAAACTAGAAGCAATTCCGGAACCAAAAGAAGACGATAATGAAACTGTCAAAGAACAAAGGAAGAAACGTGAAGAAGACGAATTGGTGTGTCGTGGGCATATTCTGAATACACTGTCTGATCGATTATATGATCTTTACAACTCTATGCAGTCTCCGCGGGAAATCTGGAATGCTCTTGAATATAAATACAAAACAGAGAAAGAAGGTACGGATAAATTCTTAATTCTGAAATATTTCGAATTCAAAATAAGTGATAACCAAACTGTTTTAGACCAAGTACATGAGTTGCAAATCCTTGTCACAAAGCTTCGTGAATTAAAGGTGGAAATTTCTGAGTCGTTTCAAGTTGGTGCAATTATTGCAAAATTACCACCAAGTTGGAATGATTGTCGTAAGAAACTCCTACATAGGAAAGATGATATAAGTTTGGAGGAGTTACAGAAACATTTAAGAATTGAAGAAGAAACCAGATCCCGTGATCAAACAAATGTTTCTCATAATTCCACCAAAGTAAACTTTGTTGAAGGAAAGAAATATCATAAGAACTTCAAACCTAATGGTAAGAAGTTCAAGAAAAATAATTCCAATAAGAAACAGTCCAATGGGGCTTGTTTCAATTGTGGCAAAAATGGCCACTATGCCCGTGATTGCAGAAACAAGAAACGAAAGATAGATGCTACTGAATCCAATAATACAAACAATGCAAATATGGTGGAAAATAAGATCGAGGATCTTGTCGCAATGGTATCGGACATGCAAATTGGTATGATTACCGAACTAAACATGGCGGCAATAACGAAGTCTTCTGACTGGTGGCTCGATTCTGGGGCTACCATACATGTCTGCAATGATAAATCATTGTATTCCGCATATGAAAAAGCAGAGGACGGTCAAGAGGTTCTAATGGGGAATCATAATTCTGCCAAAGTTCTAGGAAAAGGAAACGTTGAACTACAATTCACATCTGGAAAGAAGTTGACGTTGACAAATGTTCTGCATGTACCAGAAATTCGAAAAAATCTAGTGTCTGCAAGTTTGATTTGTAAAAGCGGCATTAAAGCCGTCTTTGAGTCTGATAAGTTAATTCTGTCTAAGAATGGGGCATTTGTTGGGAAAGGGTATGCTTGTGATGGAATGTTCAAACTCAGTATTTTGATTAATAATATGAATAATTCTGCTTATATTGTCGAGTCTTTTGATGTTTGGCATGCTAGATTAGCGCATTTAAATTTTAGATCATTGAAATACATGTCTAAACATAAATTAATAACTTGTGATAGTACTTCTCATGAAAAATGTGAAATCTGTATTCAAGCAAAATTAACAAAAAGACCTTTTCCTAAAGTCGAACGAAGTGCTGAATTATTAGAATTAGTTCATTCTGATATATGTGAATATAATGGTATTTTAAGTAGAGGCGGAAAAAGATATTTTATTACATTCATTGATGATTGCTCAAAATTCACATATGTATATTTGATAAGACATAAGGATGAAGCTTTTTCTGTGTTTAAACGTTATAAAGCAGAAGTTGAAAACCAAAAGGAAAAGAAAATTAAAATTCTTCGTAGTGATAGAGGGGGAGAGTATTTTCCAAATGAATTTGACTCATTTTGTGAAGAACATGGAATAATACATCAAAGAACTGCCCCTTATACTCCCCAACAAAATGGTTTGGCTGAAAGAAAGAATAGGACTCTTACTAATATGATCAATTCTATGTTGATTAATTCAAACTTACCAAACAATTTATGGGGAGAAGCTTTACTCACCGCTTGTCATTTACACAACAGAATTCCATCAATGAAAACACATGTTTCTCCATACGAGGTATGGAAGAATCGAAAACCAAATCTGGACTACCTAAGGGTCTGGGGTTGTTTGGCTTTCTATAGAATTCATGACCCTAAAAGTTCAAAGTTGGGTGCAAGAGGAATTAAAAGTGTTTTCATAGGATACGCGGAAAATTCTAAGGCATATAGGTTGTTGGACTTAAATTCTAATGTTGTAATTGAATCAAGGGATGTTGAATTTATTGAAAATAAATTTTATAAAGATTCATGTGTCGAATTAGATGCCAATCATGATACATCCACTAGGTTGATTCCTAGACCATCAATTAATAATAAGAGGAATGAACCCGAAACAGAAATAGAACCTAGAAGAAGTCAGCGTGCTAGAAAAGAAAAATCTTTTGGCCCTGATTTTATTTCATCTCAAGCCTTAGCCTTTTTGGTTGAAGGAGATAGAGATAATATTCTAAATAAAATGCCTATTTTACTTAACGTAGAAGAAGATCCTAAAACCTTTAACGAAGCAATGACTTCAAGAGATGCTTATTTTTGGAAAGAAGCTATTAATGATGAGATGGATTCAATTCTATCAAATCAGACATGGGTTTTAGTGGACTTGCCACAAGGATCACAACCTATAAGTAGTAAATGGGTATTTAGAAGAAAATACAATACCGATGGTTCTATTCAAACCTTTAAGGCTAGATTGGTAGCAAAAGGTTTTAAACAAAGAAAAGGGATTGACTATTTCGATACTTATGCACTTGTTGCTAGAATTACATCCATACGTGTTTTAATGGCAATTGCATCTATTTATAATCTATTTGTGCATCAAATGGATGTTAAAACAGCATTTTTGAATGGTGACCTAGATGAAGAGGTATATATGGAACAACCCGAAGGGTTTGTTTTGCCCGGAAATGAACATAAAGTTTGTAAATTAATTAAGTCACTTTATGGGTTGAAACAAGCACCAAAGCAGTGGCATGAAAAGTTTGATACAATCATTCTTTCGAATGGTTTCAAACATAACAACGCTGATAAGTGCATTTATTCTAAATTCACCGATGACTATGGTGTAATTATTTGTCTATATGTTGATGACTTATTAATTTTTGGTACAAACATGAGAGGTGTATATGAAACTAAGAAGTATCTTTGTTCAAAATTTAAGATGAAAGATCTTAATGAAGTGGATACCATCTTGGGTATTAAGGTTAAGAAACATAGTGGGGGTTATGCATTATGCCAATCTCATTACATTGACAAAGTTATTCACAAATTTAATCACTTGAAAATAAAAGAAGCAAATACCCCATATGATTCTAGTATAAAATTATTAGAAAATTCTGGCAGAGCAGTTGCACAACTTGAATATGCTAGTGCAATTGGAAGTTTAATGTATGCGATGCATTGTACAAGGCCAGATATTGCATTTGCAGTAGGTAAAATGTCAAGATACACTAATAATCCAAGTGTGGATCATTGGAAAGCAATTGGGAGGATTTTTGGTTACCTCAAGAAGACCAAAGAATTAGGTCTATTTTATTATGACTTTCCTGCAGTTCTTGAAGGATACTCTGATGCTAGTTGGATAACTAGTGCAAGTGATAATAAATCCACATCTGGATGGATATTCACCTTAGCGGGTGGGGCGGTATCTTGGGCATCCAAGAAACAAATTTGCATTACACATTCAACAATGGAATCTGAGTTTATAGCACTGGCAGCAGCCGGAAAAGAAGCAGAGTGGCTAAGAAATTTATTATTGGACATAAAGTTATGGCCAAAACCAATGCCATCTCTTTCTTTATATTGTGATAGTGAAGCTACATTGTCTAGAGCGTATAACAAAGTATATAATGGAAAATCTAGACACATAAGTTTAAGGCATGAATATGTCAAACAATTAATAACTTATGGAGTTATTAATATTATATATGTTCGAACAAATAAGAATCTAGCTGACCCTCTTACCAAAGGACTTTCGAGAGATTTGGTAAAGGACACATCTAGTGGAATGGGACTAAAACCATTTTTTCAATAGTCACCGGTAATGGTAACCCAACTATGTAATAGCATTACCACTATTCCAAAGTTTAATGGGTAATAACAAGTTACTGATAAGTGATTAGTTTTGCACTGAAATTTATTCAATTTCATGTCCCTTCTAGGATGTTCAGTGCATATTGCTACGTCAAGCGGATGAGTTTAACTCTTAATGAAGTTCGTTGTCTAAAGTAGCAAAGACATGCAAGGGAACTTCACCTATATGAATATAGGAAGTGGTGTCGCTTCTAGCAAGATTTTGGGTTTATTCTTGTTAATATTCATGAAGCCAAGATAGTGCACATGGCCATAATAGTGCTAAAAACATATTGAACATCTCGTAGAGATTGGGATATCTCATGTGTGATATATATCCGGTTCTAAATAATAAGATAAGGTTTAATGCATGGCACACCATTGTCTTATTAGAACTTTGATATGTATTCACTAACTGAAGGTTTAAATCGAAAGATACCTCCTTGTATGCATGAGCATATCACAAGAAGAAATTGCATTAATATTAAAATCTAGTGGGGGATTGTTGGGTGATTTTAATATTAATGGGTATTAATGGTTAGAGAAAATGAAAGGTTAAAACCATCAATTAATTGGAATAGGAAAAGACAAAGGGAAGTGGGAAAACCAAAGTCCCACATTGGAAAAGTGTGAAAAAGTTAGTGGGTTAATAAATGCTTTTGTGTCATAAGAGATTACTTGTGTGCATTGAAGTGTATGCTACTAGTGTACACCTTAGGTCCAAGGATGGTGCTTTGCACCATCCGCACACGCACACGCACACGCACACGCGCGCGCGCGCGTGTGCGAAAGTGCGATTGGGCGTTTAGGGCGCTTTGGGCGCTTTAGAGGCGCACTTTGCACTTCGCACGTACGCATCGTCGCGAGGAGCAGTAGGAACCTTTGATTTTTGACAACGTCAAAAGATCAAACGGTCCAGATTAAATCCATAATAAATGACACATAATTATGGCGCGAGTGGATCTGAACCGTCGGATTTTGGCGCCACTTCGTTAAGTATTAATCCGTACAGTCACATCTTTTTAGTTCAAATCTGGAACGTTAAAAAATATAGTTATATATCCAAGGGCCGTGATTAAATGACCTTTGGATGTGGTGTCTCTTCATGAACAGACACCACAAGAGGCTATATATAGAAGGCAAAATCCTGTCATAATGAATTCCGAAAATTCTCTTTCTCTCTATTATTTCTTCTTACCAATTTCATAGAGTGTTCTGTGGGTTATTATTCAAGTTTGCTACTTGAATAAACCCGTGGATTTGTTGTATCTTGGAGGTAATTTGCCTAGACCCGTTAGCAAACTCTGTACGAGTGGGGGCAAATAACACCTTAAGGACAGTAGTCTATTACGCCTCAAATCCAAACATCTGTTCATATTTTCTGCATAATTAAAAAAAAATCTTCAACAATCTTAAGGTGTTAATATGGAGGCAGAAAAGAATATGAATATGTTTCTGAATCCCAATGTGCATTTGGACCGCTTTGATGGAACAAATTTCACTCGCTGGAAAGGAAAATTATTCTTCCTTCTCATAGTTTTGAAAATAGCATATGTTCTGGATCCTAAACTAGAAGCAATTCCGGAACCAAAAGAAGACGATAATGAAACTGTCAAAGAACAAAGGAAGAAACGTGAAGAAGACGAATTGGTGTGTCGTGGGCATATTCTGAATACACTGTCTGATCGATTATATGATCTTTACAACTCTATGCAGTCTCCGCGGGAAATCTGGAATGCTCTTGAATATAAATACAAAACAGAGAAAGAAGGTACGGATAAATTCTTAATTCTGAAATATTTCGAATTCAAAATAAGTGATAACCAAACTGTTTTAGACCAAGTACATGAGTTGCAAATCCTTGTCACAAAGCTTCGTGAATTAAAGGTGGAAATTTCTGAGTCGTTTCAAGTTGGTGCAATTATTGCAAAATTACCACCAAGTTGGAATGATTGTCGTAAGAAACTCCTACATAGGAAAGATGATATAAGTTTGGAGGAGTTACAGAAACATTTAAGAATTGAAGAAGAAACCAGATCCCGTGATCAAACAAATGTTTCTCATAATTCCACCAAAGTAAACTTTGTTGAAGGAAAGAAATATCATAAGAACTTCAAACCTAATGGTAAGAAGTTCAAGAAAAATAATTCCAATAAGAAACAGTCCAATGGGGCTTGTTTCAATTGTGGCAAAAATGGCCACTATGCCCGTGATTGCAGAAACAAGAAACGAAAGATAGATGCTACTGAATCCAATAATACAAACAATGCAAATATGGTGGAAAATAAGATCGAGGATCTTGTCGCAATGGTATCGGACATGCAAATTGGTATGATTACCGAACTAAACATGGCGGCAATAACGAAGTCTTCTGACTGGTGGCTCGATTCTGGGGCTACCATACATGTCTGCAATGATAAATCATTGTATTCCGCATATGAAAAAGCAGAGGACGGTCAAGAGGTTCTAATGGGGAATCATAATTCTGCCAAAGTTCTAGGAAAAGGAAACGTTGAACTACAATTCACATCTGGAAAGAAGTTGACGTTGACAAATGTTCTGCATGTACCAGAAATTCGAAAAAATCTAGTGTCTGCAAGTTTGATTTGTAAAAGCGGCATTAAAGCCGTCTTTGAGTCTGATAAGTTAATTCTGTCTAAGAATGGGGCATTTGTTGGGAAAGGGTATGCTTGTGATGGAATGTTCAAACTCAGTATTTTGATTAATAATATGAATAATTCTGCTTATATTGTCGAGTCTTTTGATGTTTGGCATGCTAGATTAGCGCATTTAAATTTTAGATCATTGAAATACATGTCTAAACATAAATTAATAACTTGTGATAGTACTTCTCATGAAAAATGTGAAATCTGTATTCAAGCAAAATTAACAAAAAGACCTTTTCCTAAAGTCGAACGAAGTGCTGAATTATTAGAATTAGTTCATTCTGATATATGTGAATATAATGGTATTTTAAGTAGAGGCGGAAAAAGATATTTTATTACATTCATTGATGATTGCTCAAAATTCACATATGTATATTTGATAAGACATAAGGATGAAGTTTTTCTGTGTTTAAACGTTATAAAGCAGAAGTTGAAAACCAAAAGGAAAAGAAAATTAAAATTCTTCGTAGTGATAGAGGGGGAGAGTATTTTCCAAATGAATTTGACTCATTTTGTGAAGAACATGGAATAATACATCAAAGAACTGCCCCTTATACTCCCCAACAAAATGGTTTGGCTGAAAGAAAGAATAGGACTCTTACTAATATGATCAATTCTATGTTGATTAATTCAAACTTACCAAACAATTTGTGGGGAGAAGCTTTACTCACCGCTTGTCATTTACACAACAGAATTCCATCAATGAAAACACATGTTTCTCCATACGAGGTATGGAAGAATCGAAAACCAAATCTGGACTACCTAAGGGTCTGGGGTTGTTTGGCTTTCTATAGAATTCATGACCCTAAAAGTTCAAAGTTGGGTGCAAGAGGAATTAAAAGTGTTTTCATAGGATACGCAGAAAATTCTAAGGCATATAGGTTGTTGGACTTAAATTCTAATGTTGTAATTGAATCAAGGGATGTTGAATTTATTGAAAATAAATTTTATAAAGATTCATGTGTCGAATTAGATGCCAATCATGATACATCCACTAGGTTGATTCCTAGACCATCAATTAATAATAAGAGGAATGAACCCGAAACAGAAATAGAACCTAGAAGAAGTCAGCGTGCTAGAAAAGAAAAATCTTTTGGCCCTGATTTTATTATATCTCAAGCCTTAGCCTTTTTGGTTGAAGGAGATAGAGATAATATTCTAAATAAAATGCCTATTTTACTTAACGTAGAAGAAGATCCTAAAACCTTTAACGAAGCAATGACTTCAAGAGATGCTTATTTTTGGAAAGAAGCTATTAATGATGAGATGGATTCAATTCTATCAAATCAGACATGGGTTTTAGTGGACTTGCCACAAGGATCACAACCTATTAGTAGTAAATGGGTATTTAGAAGAAAATACAATACCGATGGTTCTATTCAAACCTTTAAGGCTAGATTGGTAGCAAAAGGTTCTAAACAAAGAAAAGGGATTGACTATTTCGATACTTATGCACCTGTTGCTAGAATTACATCCATACGTGTTTTAATGGCAATTGCATCTATTTATAATCTATTTGTGCATCAAATGGATGTTAAAACAACATTTTTGAATGGTGACCTAGATGAAGAGGTATATATGGAACAACCCGAAGGGTTTGTTTTGCCCGGAAATGAACATAAAGTTTGTAAATTAATTAAGTCACTTTATGGGTTGAAACAAGCACCAAAGCAGTGGCATGAAAAGTTTGATACAATCATTCTTTCGAATGGTTTCAAACATAACAACGCTGATAAGTGCATTTATTCTAAATTCACCGATGACTATGGTGTAATTATTTGTCTATATGTTGATGACTTATTAATTTTTGGTACAAACATGAGAGGTGTATATGAAACTAAGAAGTATCTTAGTTCACAATTTAAGATGAAAGATCTTAATGAAGTGGATACCATCTTGGGTATTAAGGTTAAGAAACATAGTGGGGGTTATGCATTATGCCAATCTCATTACATTGACAAAGTTATTCACAAATTTAATCACTTGAAAATAAAAGAAGCAAATACCCCATATGATTCTAGTATAAAATTATTAGAAAATTCTGGCAGAGCAGTTGCACAACTTGAATATGCTAGTGCAATTGGAAGTTTACTGTATGCGATGCATTGTACAAGGCCAGATATTGCATTTCCAGTAGGTAAAATGTCAAGATACACTAATAATCCAAGTGTGGATCATTGGAAAGCAATTGGGAGGATTTTTGGTTACCTCAAGAAGACCAAAGAATTAGGTCTATTTTATTATGACTTTCCTGCAGTTCTTGAAGGATACTCTGATGCTAGTTGGATAACTAGTGCAAGTGATAATAAATCCACATCTGGATGGATATTCACCTTAGCGGGTGGGGCGGTATCTTGGGCATCCAAGAAACAAACTTGCATTACACATTCAACAATGGAATCTGAGTTTATAGCACTGGCAGCAGCCGGAAAAGAAGCAGAGTGGCTAAGAAATTTATTATTGGACATAAAGTTATGGCCAAAACCAATGCCATCTCTTTCTTTATATTGTGATAGTGAAGCTACATTGTCTAGAGCGTATAACAAAGTATATAATGGAAAATCTAGACACATAAGTTTAAGGCATGAATATGTCAAACAATTAATAACTTATGGAGTTATTAATATTATATATGTTCGAACAAATAAGAATCTAGCTGACCCTCTTACCAAAGGACTTTCGAGAGATTTGGTAAAGGACACATCTAGTGGAATGGGACTAAAACCATTTTTTCAATAGTCACCGGTAATGGTAACCCAACTATGTAATAGCATTACCACTATTCCAAAGTTTAATGGGTAATAACAAGTTACTGATAAGTGATTAGTTTTGCACTGAAATTTATTCAATTTCATGTCCCTTCTAGGATGTTCAGTGCATATTGCTACGTCAAGAGGATGAGTTTAACTCTTAATGAAGTTCGTTGTCTAAAGTAGCAAAGACATGCAAGAGAACTTCACCTATATGAATATAGGAAGTGGTGTCGCTTCTAGCAAGATTTTGGGTTTATTCTTGTTAATATTCATGAAGCCAAGATAGTGCACATGGCCATAATAGTGCTAAAAACATATTGAACATCTCGTAGAGATTGGGATATCTCATGTGTGATATATATCCGGTTCTAAATAATAAGACAAGGTTTAATGCATGGCACACCATTGTCTTATTAGAACTTTGATATGTATTCACTAACTGAAGGTTTAAATCGAAAGATACCTCCTTGTATGCATGAGCATATCACAAGAAGAAATTGCATTAATATTAAAATCTAGTGGGGGATTGTTGGATGATTTTAATATTAATGGGTATTAATGGTTAGAGAAAATGAAAGGTTAAAACCATCAATTAATTGGAATAGGAAAAGACAAAGGGAAGTGGGAAAACCAAAGTCCCACATTGGAAAAGTGTGAAAAAGTTAGTGGGTTAATAAATGCTTTTGTGTCATAAGAGATTACTTGTGTGCATTGAAGTGTATGCTACTAGTGTACACCTTAGGTCCAAGGATGGTGCTTTGCACCATCCGCACACGCACACGCACACGCGCGCGCGCGCGTGTGCGAAAGTGCGATTGGGCGTTTAGGGCGCTTTGGGCGCTTTAGAGGCGCACTTTGCACTTCGCACGTACGCATCGTCGCGAGGAGCAGTAGGAACCTTTGATTTTTGACAACGTCAAAAGATCAAACGGTCCAGATTAAATCCATAATAAATGACACATAATTATGGCGCGAGTGGATCTGAACCGTCGGATTTTGGCGCCACTTCGTTAAGTATTAATCCGTACAGTCACATCTTTTTAGTTCAAATCTAGAACGTTAAAAAATATAGTTATATATCCAAGGGCCGTGATTAAATGACCTTTGGATGTGGTGTCTCTTCATGAACAGACACCACAAGAGGCTATATATAGAAGGCAAAATCCTGTCATAATGAATTCCGAAAATTCTCTTTCTCATATTATTTCTTCTTACCAATTTCATAGAGTGTTCTGTGGGTTATTATTCAAGTTTGCTACTTGAATAAACCCGTGGATTTGTTGTATCTTGGAGGTAATTTGCCTAGACCCGTTAGCAAACTCTGTACGAGTGGGGGCAAATAACACCTTAAGGACAGTAGTCTATTACGCCTCAAATCCAAACATCTGTTCATATTTTCTGCATAATTAAAAAAAATTCTTCAACAATCTTAAGGTGTTAATATGGAGGCAGAAAAGAATATGAATTTGTTTCTGAATCCCAATGTGCATTTGGACCGCTTTGATGGAACAAATTTCACTCGCTGGAAAGGAAAATTATTCTTCCTTCTCACAGTTTTGAAAATAGCATATGATCTGGATCCTAAACTAGAAGCAATTCCGGAACCAAAAGAAGACGATAATGAAACTGTCAAAGAACAAAGGAAGAAACGTGAAGAAGACGAATTGGTGTGTCGTGGGCATATTCTGAATACACTGTCTGATCGATTATATGATCTTTACAACTCTATGCAGTCTCCGCGGGAAATCTGGAATGCTCTTGAATATAAATACAAAACAGAGAAAGAAGGTACGGATAAATTCTTAATTCTGAAATATTTCGAATTCAAAATAAGTGATAACCAAACTGTTTTAGACCAAGTACATGAGTTGCAAATCCTTGTCACAAAGCTTCGTGAATTAAAGGTGGAAATTTCTGAGTCGTTTCAAGTTGGTGCAATTATTGCAAAATTACCACCAAGTTGGAATGATTGTCGTAAGAAACTCCTACATAGGAAAGATGATATAAGTTTGGAGGAGTTACAGAAACATTTAAGAATTGAAGAAGAAACCAGATCCCGTGATCAAACAAATGTTTCTCATAATTCCACCAAAGTAAACTTTGTTGAAGGAAAGAAATATCATAAGAACTTCAAACCTAATGGTAAGAAGTTCAAGAAAAATAATTCCAATAAGAAACAGTCCAATGGGGCTTGTTTCAATTGTGGCAAAAATGGCCACTATGCCCGTGATTGCAGAAACAAGAAACGAAAGATAGATGCTACTGAATCCAATAATACAAACAATGCAAATATGGTGGAAAATAAGATCGAGGATCTTGTCGCAATGGTATCGGACATGCAAATTGGTATGATTACCGAACTAAACATGGCGGCAATAACGAAGTCTTCTGACTGGTGGCTCGATTCTGGGGCTACCATACATGTCTGCAATGATAAATCATTGTATTCCGCATATGAAAAAGTAGAGGACGGTCAAGAGGTTCTAATGGGGAATCATAATTCTGCCAAAGTTCTAGGAAAAGGAAACGTTGAACTACAATTCACATCTGGAAAGAAGTTGACGTTGACAAATGTTCTGCATGTACCAGAAATTCGAAAAAATCTAGTGTCTGCAAGTTTGATTTGTAAAAGCGGCATTAAAGCCGTCTTTGAGTCTGATAAGTTAATTCTGTCTAAGAATGGGGCATTTGTTGGGAAAGGGTATGCTTGTGATGGAATGTTCAAACTCAGTATTTTGATTAATAATATGAATAATTCTGCTTATATTGTCGAGTCTTTTGATGTTTGGCATGCTAGATTAGCGCATTTAAATTTTAGATCATTGAAATACATGTCTAAACATAAATTAATAACTTGTGATAGTACTTCTCATGAAAAATGTGAAATCTGTATTCAAGCAAAATTAACAAAAAGACCTTTTCCTAAAGTCGAACGAAGTGCTGAATTATTAGAATTAGTTCATTCTGATATATGTGAATATAATGGTATTTTAAGTAGAGGCGGAAAAAGATATTTTATTACATTCATTGATGATTGCTCAAAATTCACATATGTATAATTGATAAGACATAAGGGTGAAGTTTTTCTGTGTTTAAACGTTATAAAGCAGAAGTTGAAAACCAAAAGGAAAAGAAAATTAAAATTCTTCGTAGTGATAGAGGGGGAGAGTATTTTCCAAATGAATTTGACTCATTTTGTGAAGAACATGGAATAATACATCAAAGAACTGCCCCTTATACTCCCCAACAAAATGGTTTGGCTGAAAGAAAGAATAGGACTCTTACTAATATGATCAATTCTATGTTGATTAATTCAAACTTACCAAACAATTTGTGGGGAGAAGCTTTACTCACCGCTTGTCATTTACACAACAGAATTCCATCAATGAAAACACATGTTTCTCCATACGAGGTATGGAAGAATCGAAAACCAAATCTGGACTACCTAAGGGTCTGGGGTTGTTTGGCTTTCTATAGAATTCATGACCCTAAAAGTTCAAAGTTGGGTGCAAGAGGAATTAAAAGTGTTTTCATAGGATACGCGGAAAATTCTAAGGCATATAGGTTGTTGGACTTAAATTCTAATGTTGTAATTGAATCAAGGGATGTTGAATTTATTGAAAATAAATTTTATAAAGATTCATGTGTCGAATTAGATGCCAATCATGATACATCCACTAGGTTGATTCCTAGACCATCAATTAATAATAAGAGGAATGAACCCGAAACAGAAATAGAACCTAGAAGAAGTCTGCGTGCTAGAAAAGAAAAATCTTTTGGCCCTGATTTTATTTCATCTCAAGCCTTAGCCTTTTTGGTTGAAGGAGATAGAGATAATATTCTAAATAAAATGCCTATTTTACTTAACGTAGAAGAAGATCCTAAAACCTTTAACGAAGCAATGACTTCAAGAGATGCTTCTTTTTGGAAAGAAGCTATTAATGATGAGATGGATTCAATTCTATCAAATCAGACATGGGTTTTAGTGGACTTGCCACAAGGATCACAACCTATTAGTAGTAAATGGGTATTTAGAAGAAAATACAATACCGATGGTTCTATTCAAACCTTTAAGGCTAGATTGGTAGCAAAAGGTTTTAAACAAAGAAAAGGGATTGACTATTTCGATACTTATGCACCTGTTGCTAGAATTACATCCATACGTGTTTTAATGGCAATTACATATATTTATAATCTATTTGTGCATCAAATGGATGTTAAAACATCATTTTTGAATGGTGACCTAGATGAAGAGGTATATATGGAACAACCCGAAGGGTTTGTTTTGCCCGGAAATGAACATAAAGTTTGTAAATTAATTAAGTCACTTTATGGGTTGAAACAAGCACCAAAGCAGTGGCATGAAAAGTTTGATACAATCATTCTTTCGAATGGTTTCAAACATAACAACGCTGATAAGTGCATTTATTCTAAATTCACCGATGACTATGGTGTAATTATTTGTCTATATGTTGATGACTTATTAATTTTTGGTACAAACATGAGAGGTGTATATGAAACTAAGAAGTATCTTAGTTCACAATTTAAGATGAAAGATCTTAATGAAGTGGATACCATCTTGGGTATTAAGGTTAAGAAACATAGTGGGGGTTATGCATTATGCCAATCTCATTACATTGACAAAGTTATTCACAAATTTAATCACTTGAAAATAAAAGAAGCAAATACCCCATATGATTCTAGTATAAAATTATTAGAAAATTCTGGCAGAGCAGTTGCACAACTTGAATATGCTAGTGCAATTGGAAGTTTAATGTATGCGATGCATTGTACAAGGCCAGATATTGCATTTGCAGTAGGTAAAATGTCAAGATACACTAATAATCCAAGTGTGGATCATTGGAAAGCAATTGGGAGGATTTTTGGTTACCTCAAGAAGACCAAAGAATTAGGTCTATTTTATTATGACTTTCCTGCAGTTCTTGAAGGATACTCTGATGCTAGTTGGATAACTAGTGCAAGTGATAATAAATCCACATCTGGATGGATATTCACCTTAGCGGGTGGGGCGGTATCTTGGGCATCCAAGAAACAAACTTGCATTACACATTCAACAATGGAATCTGAGTTTATAGCACTGGCAGCAGCCGGAAAAGAAGCAGAGTGGCTAAGAAATTTATTATTGGACATAAAGTTATGGCCAAAACCAATGCCATCTCTTTCTTTATATTGTGATAGTGAAGCTACATTGTCTAGAGCGTATAACAACGTATATAATGGAAAATCTAGACACATAAGTTTAAGGCATGAATATCTCAAACAATTAATAACTTATGGAGTTATTAATATTATATATGTTCGAACAAATAAGAATCTAGCTGACCCTCTTACCAAAGGACTTTCGAGAGATTTGGTAAAGGACACATCTAGTGGAATGGGACTAAAACCATTTTTTCAATAGTCACCGGTAATGGTAACCCAACTATGTAATAGCATTACCACTATTCCAAAGTTTAATGGGTAATAACAAGTTACTGATAAGTGATTAGTTTTGCACTGAAATTTATTCAATTTCATGTGTGATATATATCCGGTTCTAAATAATAAGACAAGGTTTAATGTATGGCACACCATTGTCTTATTAGAACTTTGATATGTATTCACTAACTGAAGGTTTAAATCGAAAGATACCTCCTTGTATGCATGAGCATATCACAAGAAGAAATTGCATTAATATTAAAATCTAGTGGGGGATTGTTGGATGATTTTAATATTAATGGGTATTAATGGTTAGAGAAAATGAAAGGTTAAAACCATCAATTAATTGGAATAGGAAAAGACAAAGGGAAGTGGGAAAACCAAAGTCCCACATTGGAAAAGTGTGAAAAAGTTAGTGGGTTAATAAATGCTTTTGTGTCATAAGAGATTACTTGTGTGCATTGAAGTGTATGCTACTAGTGTACACCTTAGGTCCAAGGATGGTGCTTTGCACCATCGCGCGCGTGTGCGAAAGTGCGATTGGGCGTTTAGGGCGCTTTGGGCGCTTTAGAGGCGCACTTTGCACTTCGCACGTACGCATCGTCGCGAGGAGCAGTAGGAACCTTTGATTTTTGACAACGTCAAAAGATCAAACGGTCCAGATTAAATCCATAATAAATGACACATAATTATGGCACGAGTGGATCTGAACCGTCGGATTTTGGCGCCACTTCGTTAAGTATTAATCCGTACAGTCACATCTTTTTAGTTCAAATCTGGAACGTTAAAAAATATAGTTATATATCCAAGGGCCGTGATTAAATGACCTTTGGATGTGGTGTCTCTTCATGAACAGACACCACAAGAGGCTATATATAGAAGGCAAAATCCTGTCATAATGAATTCCGAAAATTCTCTTTCTCTCTATTATTTCTTCTTACCAATTTCATAGAGTGTTCTGTGGGTTATTATTCAAGTTTGCTACTTGAATAAACTCGTGGATTTGTTGTATCTTGGAGGTAATTTGCCTAGACCCGTTAGCAAACTCTGTACGAGTGGGGGCAAATAACACCTTAAGGACAGTAGTCTATTACGCCTCAAATCCAAACATCTGTTCATATTTTCTGCATAATTAAAAAAAAATCTTCAACAGCTTGTTGGTGAATATTATTTCACTCGTAATTTCTATGAATGCTAATATTCTCTTTTCCAAGGTAATACAGTTTTAGATTTATAAAAACTAATACTTGGATATTCTGTTTCTTAATTTCAAAAGTAGAAATTATATCTTATTGTGATTATTGAAAAATTCACATGTTCATTTTTCTGTAAACTCTATTAAGATACCTGGCTTCACCCATGACAAAGATAACATTAAGGTTATGGATTTTTTCTGGATATACTCCCCAGTAAATATGTTTTTTTGAGTTTAGGAAATGATGAAAAGCTTTTCAGTGCGATTCATGTGTAATGTATGCCTGATTTTTTCAGTAATATATACGTGATGAATTTTTGTAAGGTTTATCCGAAATTTTGTAATTTATATTTGGAGTTTTATAATGTATACATGAATTTTCGTAGTGTACATGTGTCCCTAACATACAAGGTGTACATTGAGGATGAGGATCATTAATGTTGTTCCTTGAATGTGGGAAAAGAAACTTACTATGAGCAAAGAAAAGAGAAGATGATGTAAACCAAAGTGCGGTGCTTAGCTGATTCTGCCAAGATCCCACAAATGCTGGGCTTGATTGACGCTCCAACAACCAAACAATAAACACAGTATAGATCATGATGGCACCAGTTACTGCCCACATTTCCAGAGTGAAAGGCTTCAAGAATATCCATGCATTCTCAGTTCGGGACTTCACTGTAACTATCATGGTCAAGCCTGACTCAGCAAATGGCTGAGTGAATTCAACATATTTCGACCGGTTTGCTAGTATGGTTACATCGCCAATCGCAGCATCAAAACTCTTCATTCAATTTGGGAATCAGAGATCAATATGTGCCGAAATTATATGTTAATATATGGGTCGGGTTTTGTACCCGGATCCATAATCCGCCCACCGTGATATGGATTATCCAATTTAGTGTTGGATAAATCATTATTATAATAATTAAGTATTTATTATAATAGAGGAGTCTTAAATATAACATATAAGAAGAGTCCAACTATTAGTTGGTTTTTGGAACTCTTATCTGTTATATATAGATATCCTATTTGGTGATTACACGGTACACCAGAAAATATACGATACATATTTTCGGTATCTCTCTCTCTCTAGAAATCCTCCTACACAAATCATCTCTCTCTCTTGATCCATCATCAACGGATCTTGGATTTGTGAGCGTGACATTCAAAGGGGCAACTCTTGTAGCCAACCCGGACTTTCACGAGACGCGAAGCGTACACGGAGGAAGAACTCGCAGATTCGGTGTCGGCTCGTATCAAACAACGTACATCGATCATCGGGTTACATTCCGCCTTTGAGGTAATCCGAAAACCCGTATGTGCTATGTGCATATACTGTATTATTACATTGGTATCAGAGCTTTTTAATTTGTTTGATCGCCGGATTATTCGTCGGATTATTTTTTTTTGTACATAAACTCCATTAATACCAATTTAAATTCGTTTTAAATTGAGCGCGTAATAATCCGAAATTTTTATAAGGTTTTGTTTCTGTGTTGATAAAGAACTCGTACGCGAAATTTCATTAATTTTCGTTGAACGGATTGAGAAAAAATCGAAACCCTAATTTCAATTTGAAGTTGTTCCGAATTTTTTTTTGCCAACTTTGAGGCCAAAAACAGTGGATCAAACGACGATGAAAATCTGTTTTTCTTTTACATAATTGTTCTACGTCACGAGGGCTTTCCAACCATATATTATTTGTTAATTTTGGATTAAAAATGAGCAAGTTATGACCCTCTGAACATGGCTCCATGAAATCGCGAAATCTGGAAAATTTCTGTTTTAAGAAGACGATGAACAGTGTTTTTTTTTGTAATTATACTCTCGGTTTTGTACCAAACTGTACCCAAACCAAGTCGTGGGGTGGGGCTGGGCCTGGCGCGTGGGGGCTCGGGTTTTGATGTAGAATCCAAAAAAAAATATATATATATATATATATATATATATATATTTTGTGTATTTTTTGGCCCACAGTAAATAGTATTTTTTAATTATTTTAATTTTAAATAATTTTTTGAAGGCCTTAACGATGCGATAAAAATCTAAAAAAAATATATTTGGATTCAGTAGGCCGAAAGAAATTTTTCCATGTTGTCAAAATATTTTTTACTGCTGTGCTATTATAAAAACGATTTATTGTAATTTTTTGGCACTTAAATAATGTCTAAAAATTACCGAAAATTGCAGAAAATTACAGAAATTTTTTTCTGACTTAGTGGATGGAAAATTAATATTTTCTGAGCATTTTGACATTCTGGAAAAATTAATGTATTTTTGGTGGTCCATTTAATTTAGTATTTAATGGATTTTTATGCTTTTATTTAATGATTATTGTCTTGATAACTTGCGTAGTTAACACAATAGTTATGTTTGACCATGCTCGCTCCCTAAGTTGGTGAGTGTAGCAATAATTGTCCATTTAAAGGCCTAGGTTATGTGTTTTGCATGATTAAATGGACAATTCTGAAAATTAACAGTTGAATGAGCTAGTGTTTGCCTGTTTAATTCCTGTTTTAAGGTTGTTCCTATGTATATGTGCAATCGGACATACCCCGCCCGGCTTTCAGTAGATATTATGTATAGGCTTCTTCTCCTTTTATTGATGTATTGGTGAGAATGAGAGGTTTTTTAAGCCACATGTAAGGGGATGATTTCTGAATGCACAACAATACATATGAATTATCTTAGCACAAGCTCAAAACTGTTAATTAAGGGGACTATGTGGGACCCTGCGCATTTATTGTTGTATGGCGCAAAACTGGTTATCATAATTTGTTTATCTGCCGTGATTTTAAATTATGATGAATGGATGTAAATGATTAATAGATGTGTTCATTAATCGGATAAAATTTGTTTAAAAATCAATTAGAAAATATGCTCTAATTTTACAATATTAGGAGATGACTGCGAGCTTTTCAAACTTTCGATTTTAATATGTAAGAGAAGAAAATATTTTCTAATTGGATTTTAGAACAAATTAAAAAGATGTGTTTTAATAATAATATTAATGTCAATCTTTTGCGCATTTTTCATGTAGTAATGGCAAGCAATAACGTAATCGCCGCTATGACTAAAGAAGATAAGCTAACTGGTAACAACTACAACATATGGCACCGTAAGATCCAATATCTACTCAATCAGCATGAGTTGCTTGATTGTCTCACCACTATTATGACTGAACCAGTTGGGAGTAGTACTGCCGCCAGTCAGCGTGAGCATGAGGCTTACCAGGCTTGGGTGAATAAGGATCGTGCTGCCCGCTTTACTATGCTAAGCCACATGCACGATGACCTTATTGGGCATTACGATCACTTCAAGACAGTTAAGGAACTGTGGGATCAACTTCGATTCGACTTCGGTGGTACGTCCACTACGAGACTTAGGGGTCTTGTTTTGAAGTTCGAAACTTATCGTAAGGATAATAAGCACACGATGACTGAGCATCTTCGAGTGATGTCCACCTTGATTCGTGAGCTTAAGGAAGCTGATCACATTCTCTCTGACGAGCAACAGGTTCAGGCTGTTATCCGCTCCCTTCCTGATTCATGGGTGCACATGAAACAAATAATGACTCACAATGACAGTATTAAGAATTTTTCTGACATATCTCGTCATGTTGAGCTTGAGGCGGAGCGCCAAGAGGCGAACCGTGCTGCTGTCCTTGTCGCCCAGAGTGGCAGACGTCAGGGAAATAGGCCCAGGCAAAATGGAAATGGAAAGCAGACTAAGCAGGCTGGGGCAAATGGCCCTAAAGGGAAAAAGATAACAAAAGCCAAAAGAGGCAAGCGTGGTGGGAAGAAAGATATTTCCAAAGTCAAGTGCTACAACTGTGGAAATAAGGGTCACTTTGCTCGTGATTGCACTGAGCCAAAGAAGGTATCCTCTTTCCTTTCCTCTTTATTTTCACCTCTCCATATTTGTGTATGTTCTCATGTATTAGTTGCTCATTCTATTCCTATGTGGATTGTAGATACAGGACCAACAAAACATGTGACAAGGGATAGAGGAGGATTTGTAGATTATCGCCGTATTCCAGCCGGTACTCAGAGTGTCTACATGGGAAATGGTGCTCGTGAAGATGCTGTAGGAGTCGGTTCGTACGAACTCCACCTTAGCACTGGGACCAAGCTACTTCTTCGTGATGTGCTCTATGTGCCTGGAATAAAGCATAATTTACTTTCAGTTTTAGCTTTATCAGACTATGGTTTTTCTTTCAGTTTTAATAGTAGTGGTTTGAATATTATTTTGGATAATATTATTTGTGGACATGGATCTTTATGGAATAATTTGTTTAAAATAGATTTATTTGATTCTGTTTCTTCAACTTCATTATCATATATTGCAAATGTTAATGTTGATTCAGTTACTTGGCATGCTAGACTTAGGCATATAGGAAAAGATAGGATGGCCCGATTAGCTAGAGAAGGCCTTTTAGGCCCACTCGCTAAGGTCGACCTACCTATATGTGAGCCTTGTTTGGCAGGAAAAGCCTGTAGAAAGCCTTTTGGTAAGGCTTTACGAGCTAATCAACCTCTATAACTAGTACACTCAGACATATGTGGACCTATGAGCGTTAAGGCACGTCATGGCGCCTCTTATTTTCTTACGTTTATTGATGACTATACGCGATTTGGACATGTCTACCTGATCGCTCACCGCTATGAAGCTTTGGATTGTTTCAAACGCTATATAGCAGAGGTTGAGAATCAGCAATCGAAGAGGTTAAAAACTTTTCGTACTGACAGAGGACGCGAATACTTATCTGATCAGTTCAAAGAAACGTGTGAAGAAAAGGGGATACGCAGACAATTAACTATCCCTCACACTCCACAACAAAATGGTGTTGCAGAGAGAAGGAATAGAACTCTTCTAGATATGACTAGATCTATGATGGCGAAGGCCAACCTCCCAATATCCTTCTGGGGGGATGCTCTTTTGACTGCTGCCTACATACTGAATAGAGTGCCTTCTCAGTCAGTTTCCTCCACACCTTATGAACTATGGAGAGGCGAAAGACCCAATTTGGATCACTTGCGCCCTTGGGGTTCGGCAGGCTATGTTCACACAACTTCTCATAAGTTCGGGAAGTTAGGCCCTAGAGCTCGAAAGCATATCTTTATAAGATATTCTGAGAGCTCAAAAGGCTACGTTATGTACGGTGAACACCCTGATGGAGGAATGACTGAAATAGAGTCACGTGATGTCGAATTCTTAGAAAAGGATTTCCCTAGCACAAGCAATACAAAAGAGGATCTTGAACTCTATGAGTTAGAGGATACTGAAAACACTTTACCATCTTCAGGCGAGGCTGGGGGATTAGTTCCTCCTCCTGTAATCGCTGAAGATAGTAGTGGTCTTCAGCCTAGTGGGAGCATTCCAGATAGTGTGAGTGCACCACCACTAGATACTCACGATTCTCAGGTTTGCCGTAGTAAGCGAGGAAACATTCCACGTCGTCATTTTGAGATTGAGGGGAATACTTTCCTAAGCATTGCTTTAGATGAGGAAGAGACAACTTCTTTTGCAGAAGTTCTTTCCTCAAGTGCTAAGGATGAGTGGATGGTTGCTATGCAGGAAGAATTGAGCTCCATGGCTAAAAATAAAGTCTGGGAGTTAGTTGACCTTCCCCCCGGGCGCAAGACTATTGGGAACAAATGGGTTCTAAAGGTCAAGCGCAAAGCGGATGGTTCAATTGACAAGTATAAGGCACGCCTTGTGGCGAAAGGCTATACCCAACGAGAGGGTGTAGACTACGAAGAGACATTCTCCCCAGTGGTGAGGTTTGCCTCTATCCGCCTTATCCTAGCTATTATCGCGCAAATGAATTTAGAACTATTTCAGATGGATGTTAAGACTGCTTTTCTCAATGGAGAACTTGACGAAGAGATCTATATGGAACAACCTGTGGGTTTTCTATCCAAAGGACAAGAGCGCAAAGTCTGCCGCCTAAAACGTTCTATTTATGGCCTCAAGCAATCGTCAAGGCAGTGGTATTTCCGATTTCATCATGCCATTACCTCTGTTGGTTTTGAGATGATTGAAGAAGATCACTGCGTATATCTTAAACGATCCAAGAAAAGTGTTCTTATCCTTTCATTGTATGTCGACGACATTTTGTTAGCTGGGAATGACCTGGACTCCATTGTCGCCACTAAAGAGTGGCTGTCCTCTACTTTTGAGATGAAGGACATGGGTGAAGCAAATTATGTGCTGGGGGTTAAGATCGTGAGAGATCGATCTAAGAAGCTTCTCTGTTTGTCTCAGGAGACTTACGTAAAGAAGATTCTGGAAAGGTTTTGCATGCATAACTCTAAACCCATAGACACTCCAATGGAGAAAGGGTGTACATTGAGCCTAGATGATTGTCCAAGAACTGATGAAGAAAAGAATCAAATGTCTAAAGTGCCATATGCACAGGCCATAGGGAGTCTGATGTACGCTATGTTGTGTACGCGTCCAGATATCTGCTATGCAGTTGGTATAGTTAGTCGTTATCAGAGTAACCCAGGCCACAAACACTGGCAAGCAGTGAAGAGGATTTTTCGATACCTTCGTGGGACTGCTGATCTCGTCCTATGTTATCATGAAGGGGACTTGAGACTTAGAGGCTACAGCGATGCTGATTGGGCTAGTGACAAAGATGGAAGGAAATCCACTTCGGGATATACGTTCATTCTTGGAGGTGGAGCTGTCACTTGGTGCAGTAAGAAGCAAACGTGTATTGCTCTATCCACAATGGAATCGGAATACGTGGCATGCTCGGCAGCTGTTCAGGAAGCTGTTTGGCTAAGGAGATTCTTTCAAAGGCTAGGCATTTCAGATCATGCAGCTGAGCCTGTGCTTGTCTATTGTGATAGCACGTCAGCTCTAGCTTATGCAAAGGATCCAAAGTATCATGGGAAGTCTAAGCACATTGGCATTCGTTATCATTACATTAGAGACATGGTTGCGCAAGAGGAGGTTGTCTTGAAACATATCTCCACAGGTTGTATGGTGGCTGATCCATTAACCAAGCCCATTGCTCGAGATGTTTTCCTTTCACATGTTACGAGTATGGGACTACGTAGGATTTGATATGTATGACACCATATTGTTTATTGACATTATTATTATTTATTGGATATAGTATTCATTTCTTTTATTTGTTAAATTAAATGAATTGTTATCACTATGTACACATCCTATAGATATGTCACCGGGCTTGAATCGACTCTCTCACACGAGTGATTCACCTTGGCGCTTAGACAGCGAGCAAGATGAGACATTTATGTCTGTGGCGCTTTGAAAGCGAGCTGAGACATTTATATCCTTGGCGCCTGAAAGGCGAGCAAGATATATACGATTATGCAGATTCTGCTATATGTCGCCTTAGTTGAGTACTAAGATGAGACCTTATTTATACTTTTAGGTCGATCATAGAGTATCTCCATAACTCTATGTAGCCTGTTTTTAGCCGAATGTGAGATTTCAGGCAGGCACTATGTGAGTGACTGGGCTGAAACTCAGGTTAGGCGCTAGATAGCGACTAGACTAAGATTCGTATGGCGTCCTTTTATTTCAAAAGTGACATACCCTTTTCAACGGGATGACGCCATAGCATACATTTCATACTGTATGTGCTTTGCCGACCAATAGTGGGAGCGATGAATGAATCCCTGCTTCATCGCTGTGTGAGCCACATGGATTATTATAATCCAACGATATGCCTTTTGTCGACCTGAGACTATGTCATGAAGAGAGGACTTGATGACGCTACTTTAGCGTGTTTACCTAGGACGAGGGTTGATTCCGTCTAAAGGGGCACGACTAGGAAAGCGGTTAAGTCTAATTGAATTGGCATGAGGACTTAGGGAAGACTATTTGATTATACACCATGATAATGTGACTCATAGTCCGGACGGCTTTACTGTGTTTTGTGCACGACTTAGTCATGAGTACATTACATATTTGGGATCTAACACTGCTTTCTTGAGGGATTAAGAGTGCTAAATTCGGTGTAAATCAAACTGTCTGGGTATATGCGAGATTCCTTCGAGTGATGCGTCTTCGTTAGTTAGATGATGGCTTAACGATTACGCTCCTGAGACTGTACGTTTTCTCATGAGGTCACACGTCACATTTTCCTGTATGAGGAGACGAGTGATGACAGAGATCGTTGGAGATTTGTTAGAGAGACCACGCCTTATGTGGGCGAGTGGGAGATGTTAATATATGGGTCGGGTTTTGTACCCGGATCCATAATCCGCCCACCGTGATATGGATTATCCAATTTAGTGTTGGATAAATCATTATTATAATAATTAAGTATTTATTATAATAGAGGAGTCTTAAATATAACAGATAAGAAGAGTCCAACTATTAGTTGGTTTTTGGAACTCTTATCTGTTATATATAGATATCCTATTTGGTGATTACACGGTACACCAGAAAATATATGATACATATTTTCGGTATCTCTCTCTCTCTAGAAATCCTCCTACACAAATCATCTCTCTCTCTTGATCCATCATCAACGGATCTTGGATTTGTGAGCGTGACATTCAAAGGGGCAACTCTTGTAGCCAACCCGGACTTTCACGAGACGCGAAGCGTACACGGAGGAAGAACTCGCAGATTCGGTGTCGGCTCGTATCAAACAACGTACATCGATCATCGGGTTACATTCCGCCTTTGAGGTAATCCGAAAACCCGTATGTGCTATGTGCATATACTGTATTATTACATTATAAATATAAATACATTTTTTTGGAATTAATAGTATTATAGTATTAATTCGAGTCCGAGAGAGGATAATAACTAAGATGGATACATTACCTTGTTGGCTACATGATTAACTAGATCATCATAGGTGCCATTGTAGGGTACAAACTCATAAGGCAGGGGATAACTCTGCTCCAAATGTTTCAGCACCTCATAAAAGACTTCAATGCAGAAACCCGAATAATTCCTCTCCATTGAACCTAATTTCCATTCTACCTTGATAAATTTCTCAAAAGAAGTTATTCCTGGAACACCCAACTTCATTGGCTTTGCATCGCTAGGCATTGACCACCCTTTCGGACTCCTCTTTAAGTCTCCTGGCCAATTCACCGAATCTGCCAACACCTCCATACTATCATCACCCCCAATTCTATCTCCTCTCACTTCACCACCAAGGCTTATCGAGAAACCCATCTTGGATGACCAAAATCCAACATCTTTGTACCTCTTCCCCACCACATTTACAACTCTAAACACGGGAGATTGTGATAACTCTCTACTTTGAAACGAAATGTCACCACTTAAACCAGAAAAATTAGAAGATAAAATTTCTTCAAGCAACATACTGGAATTATTACTATAACTGCTATTTTGTAAGATCTTTGTGGCCTTTGCAAGAGCAACAATGCTATCATATGCTCGTAGAGCATTAATGCCCATCTCAGTGTTGTCTTCCTCTGGGTATTCCAATCGGATTTTTTGCCGAAACTGCTGCTTAAAGTCTAGAAATGGAGTATTGTATTCAGAAAAATATGTCTTGATTCCTAGAGCACCTTCCATTGATGAGATAACTGAAGTATTTACAGTATCAAGAAGACCTGCAATCGATTCTGTCATTATCCACACAGAATCTTTCCCTTTAAGTCCTATTTCTTTTGCTTCAAAGAACAAATGAGTGGCCAATGACAAGGATGATTGGAGAATTACGAAGACCCTGTTGATTTTGGCTCTCCTATTTTTCAGTTTTGGTTTATTTACAAATTTGCCATTTTGGCTCAAATCTATAAATACAAGTGTCATTTCTAGGTTTTGAGAGAGGACAAGTTTGAGAGCTATTTTGTGAGTTATCAAAGCTAAAGAGTGATAGAGCTCCCATTTGAGGGGTGAGTTCTTGTGAGGTTGTGAGTGACTTTCTAAGAGAGATAAATTGTGTATGTGTATAACCTTTGGGTTCCTCCATTTATCTATAGAAAGAAGAAATCCTCCTTGGTGGATGTAGCCCAAATTTGGGTGAACCACGGTATATTGTTGTTGTTTTGCTTTGATGATTGCTTGTATGTTCTTATTGTCTCTTCATTGATGCTTGGTTGAATTGATTGGGAGTTTGCACACTAGTTCATTTTGGGAACAAGGTCTTGGGTGTTTTCCGCACACCAAGTGTTTGATAAAATTCCCGAGTGAGTTTTATCGTCTTGGTCGCTAGAGATAGTCTTGCTTTAGCGCAACAAGTGGTATCAGAGCTTTGGTTGCATTGTTTGCCCGGTATTTTGGTTCGAGGTTGAATCAATTTTGGCATAGCTTTTGTTTTTGTTCCAAATGACGGAAAATGTGGAGAGTACTCGAGAATCAACCTCTACGAGCGGAGGCTCTAAGAGATGGGATTCGAGTTATGGATCGAGTGGCTCAATGAAGACGGACATGAAGGCTTTTGATGAGAAGATCAATTTCGGGTTATGGCAAAGACGAATGCGAGGCGTTCTTGTCCAACAGAGGTTGCAATTAGCATTGTTGGGGGTATAGGGACGACCGGTAGGCATGACCGATGCCGAGATGGATTGACATTGATCAAAGAGCGGCTTCGTGTATTGAGATGCTTATCACGGATGATGTGTTGAATAACGTGATAGCGGAGACCACGGCTAAAGGCATGTGGGATAAGCTTGAAGAGATTTATTTGGGAAAGTCGTTGTCAAATAAATTGTTCCTCAAGAAGAAACTCTTCAAGCTTGAGATAAAGGAGGGTGAGGATATGATGAAGCATATCAACGTTTTTAATGCCTTGATAAATGACTTGAACCGGATAGACGTTCAATTCATTGAGGAGGATCGAGCATTGTTGTTGCTTGCATCATTACCCGATTCATACGAGCATTTTGTGACCACGCTCATGTTTGGGAAGTCTACGCTCCGGTGCAACGAGGTTGTGCAAGATATTCAATCTCATGTCACGATGAGAAAGAAGGAAGGTGGAGGTGACGGGTATTCCCATAATGAAGGCCTTATGGCGAGAGATGGAGGTGGGCAAAATGGCGGGAGGAACTCCAACCGGGGATTTAATGACGGTAGTAGGTCTAGATCGAGGGGTGTTGGTGGTAAAGGGCCGAAATGCTACAAGTGTCGGGAATGGGGTCATATGATCCGAGAATGTCCTTTGTGGAATGACAAAGTTAAGGGAAAGTTTGATTCCGAGAGGGCAACGGTAGCGAGTGCGAATTATGAAGATGAACTTGGAGAACTTCTCACAATCTCCAAGGTTAACTCTCTTTCCCAAGATGATTGGATATTAGATTCGGGATCGTCGGATCACGTTTGCTCTAAGAGGGAATATTTTGATACTTTCACGGAAAATGGAAAAGGTTCCATGTCTTTGGCTAACGGAGAGAAGGTTTCCGTTGAGGGTGTCGGGACGGTGAAACTCAAGATGTTCGATGGGGTGGAACGCACTTTGGGTGGTGTGGACTATGTCCCAAAGTTGCGAAAGAATTTGATATCCATTAGCCGTTTGGATTCCAAGGGTTGCCGAGTGTCGGTGGCGGGTGGAGTCTTGAAAGTCACACGCGGTTGTATGGTCCTAGTGAGGGGAGAGGAGAGAGAGGGGTTGTATCGTCTAAATCAGACTTCGAGAAAGATGGGGAAGCGGTGTGCACAAGTGATCGAACGTTCGAGGCATGTCTCGTTTGTGAACAAAGCGGAGACATTGAGTGCTAGCTTTCTGAGACTAGACGGTAGTGATGAGAGAATACCTACTAGTGGAGGGGATGGATCGAAGTCCCCCTCCAGGGCCAACGGGTGATGTTGACCCGGTTTAGTTGCACACATGCATTGGCCGATTCGAATCGAGGAGGTGTAGGACTGTGATGGATTCGAGGTGTGTGTAGCTAGTTCAAGGAAGGCCGATGAGTTATTTTTTGCGAGCATTGGCAAACGGGAGTTTTTCGTGACAAAGACTTGGTATATCTTTCGAGGGTGAGATTTGGAGGGTATGAGAGGTGAGGAATTTTCCCTCTCATCCGTGGTTATTTCTCAAGGTGGAAGATGGTGTTGATGTGTTTGAATGTTTCGTGTAAAGAAGGTGTATGCTATATGTATTGTGTGGGGGTGTACTCACCGGGTTACATGAGGAGCGAGCTTCACCGTATGGTTACATGGGAAGCATTCAGGGGAGTTCTTAGTTTAGAACTTGGTTCCTCGGCGGGTGGAGTCGTTTGGAGTCTTGGAGTGAAGACTTGATGTATCTCACTTCATGGTTGAAGTTTGAGGTGGCTTAGCGGCGGGTGGAGCGTATTGGCTTGTTGGATGTCGGGATGATCTTAGAGCGGATTTGATGTTTGCATTCCGAGTTCGGTTGGATCGCGAGGATCGCCTGGGGGAATCGCATTAGCTTGGTATATGGTGGGACAGTCTTCAAGCGGGTTCAATTTCAGCATTCTAGAGATTGGTTGGATCGTCAGGATCGCCAAGGTGGAGTTTGTTGATTTTGGCTCTCCTATTTTTCAGTTTTGGTTTATTTACAAATTTGCCATTTTGGCTCAAATCTATAAATACAAGTGTCATTTCTAGGTTTTGAGAGAGGACAAGTTTGAGAGCTATTTTGTGAGTTATCAAAGCTAAAGAGTGATAGAGCTCCCATTTGAGGGGTGAGTTCTTGTGAGGTTGTGAGTGACTTTCTAAGAGAGATAAATTGTGTATGTGTATAACCTTTGGGTTCCTCCATTTATCTATAGAAAGAAGAAATCCTCCTTGGTGGATGTAGCCCAAATTTTGGTGAACCACGGTATATCGTTGTTGTTTTGCTTTGATGATTGCTTGTATGTTCTTATTGTCTCTTCATTGATGCTTGGTTGAATTGATTGGGAGTTTGCACACTAGTTCATTTTGGGAACAAGGTCTTGGGTGTTTTCCGCACACCAAGTGTTTGATAAAATTCCCGAGTGAGTTTTATCGTCTTGGTCGCTAGAGATAGTCTTGCTTTAGCGCAACAGACCCTAGATTGTTTACTAAGTAATTCCATGACCTCTTTGTGAATGAACCCTTTTGGATCATTCATAGAAGAGAAAGGTGGAAAAGCTAGACGATATTCGATCTCAACCCCAACGTCTTGAAGAGCCTCACTTAATGCTACTAGTATCCCAGAATCACTGCCATATCTGTCCACTTGGTAGATGGGTATTTCCTTCCTCCAATTAAAGGAAGAAACAATGGCTGCAATGCATCTGATTTGTTCGGTCATATTGCTAGCCATTTGGACTAGAAAAGGCCACTGGAGTGAGGCTAGTGGCTGTGTAATGGCGGAAGATGCAAATGAAATAACAGGGACTTCAACTCGGTTTCCAACATCGGCTACTAATGCCGCTTCCTCCCACCTCTCCATACCAATAATGACTTGCACATCATTCCCTTTGATAAGTTGTTCAGCTGCCACAAAAATTCAAAATTTCCATCAATATCATCGCAAGAGTTGTTTCAAAAAGTATCAAAGAATAGGAATGCATGTTAATAGTATTGTAATTATATTAGGACTATATATATATATATATATATATATATATATATATATATTACGATTAGTTTTCTTGTCAACCTAGGATTGTGATTTGTCTATGATTATAAAAAAGAATTTATTGTACAATTAACAACAAAGTGAAAAATCATTTCCACTCTATTTTCTTCACATCAAAGCTTGTTAAACAACTACCACTGTTCACGAATTAAAACCACCTCCTCTCAATTTCTGATAATGAACTCTAAGCATCTATCGAAAGCCAAAGAGTTGGCTATCATCTATCATTTATTCATTTTGTATCATCCTATTTAAATATCTACAATAGAGTCTGAACTAATAAACTAATAGAGGTAAGCAAAGATATATAGTTACATTTTAAAAAGGATTTTGAGATGCCTAAGAATCTATTGTAGCAATTTTGGAATTGTTTTAGCAAACCACGATATCGGCTTGATGTGTTTGACACAACTAATAGGAGTCTTTGACGCATTGATATATCGTGCATGGTGGCTATCCTTACAACTCCCCATCAAGATAAAGGCCTCCAGAGGCAAGATGCCACGCTTATCACATTAAGAAACAACGATGGATTTGGGAAGGGCCTTTTGTGAAATGTCGATCATATAGGATTTGGTGGGGACATAGGAGTTGACAAGAGAGCCACAAGCGACCTTCTCACAAAAAAATGGAAGTCTAATTTAATATGTTTGGTACGGACGTGAAAAATCATGCGCATCGATAATGAAATGGTATAATCACAAAAAAGGGGGCCTAGTAAGCTAAACCCTGATATCACGAAGAAAAAAAGTTACCCAAGTTAAGTTAAGAACTACGCGTGCCATGAGACGAATTCCATCTTCAGCATTTGAGCCTGGCATTGTGGATTATTTCTTTTAAGTCCATTAAATACACATGGTGCTGAGAAATGGACAAGAACTGCTCGTGGAACATCGGGTATCGGAACAGCCTATCTAATTTGCATCAGCGAATGCATAAAAACTGATCAGAGAGTGGGAGAGAAGAGGTAACACTTAAGTGACAGTGCCATATAAATAACACAAAATACGTTTTACGTCTTGGATATTTAAGGTGGTAGGTTTGTGAATGAATGGACATACTAGATTAAGATCATGTGAAAGAGTTGTGTGAGTCAATGTGAGATAGTGGTGGGCCCCAACAAGGCTCTGGTAGATAGTGGCATCAACAAGGGGACCGCCTTCATCCTAACGTCGGGGTTTGGGTAAAAGAGGAGTACAAAGAGACTCACAATTATAGAGATCGGATCCCCTGAAGTTAAACCCTGCAGTAAAGTGTTGCAGTTAAACATATTTCAAGGCAAGGGCGGAGCCAGAATTGTCGAGTAGGGTGGGCTGCTATTTTAGTTGACTATACTTACTCACCACGATGTTCCTGCCTCATCTTTAGTTAGGTGCAAGTATAAGTGCGAATGCAACATACATTAGAGGGGGCAATAGGAAAAATCGCCAAACCAACGACACCGCATCTATATTTATATTTACCAGACATAGAGATAAACTCATGCGCGAGCAATATAATTTTATTATTATAATTATAAAAATAAATATCATCTTTTTGGACAAATATCAACTTATGTGTGTGCGTATAATGGTGAAATATCAAGATGCATTTGTGTCTGTGTGTATATATATATACATATGTGTGTGTGTGAAATCAAAATGCATTTGTATAATTTGTTGATATACTTTTGTATAAGGAAACTTAAAATTGTAAATATTATTTGCAAATGGTTAATATATTGAGGATTATTCATGTAACAAGAAAATATATAATTAGTATGTAGTAATACACAAACTAATATATATATATATATATATATATATATTAACTTTGATACTTGTTTGATAAGTTCGAACAATAATTTATATAAGTATTAAAACTTTCGAGAACAATATTCCCCATTTGATTTCATATTCAAATGATATTTTACTTCACAGTTAAAAGTCATTAGTTTAAACTTAATGATACCAATAAGCTCGTGCATATTGATTTCGAGGAGATGAAGATAAACCTAAATATTATGATTCATTTATAGATTCAAGAACACATGTCTTTAACCTTTGTTGGGGTGGGCTACATATTGCAATAGAAATGATTAACAACATATAAGGGAATAATTTATGTATTTGCCCTGGGCTATAGCCCTGGTGTGGCCAGGGATAGCTTCGCCCTTCAAGGGGTAATTTGTCATTACGTATATTTAGCAAGGGCTTAAATGTCTAAACACTTATGAAAATAAGAAACTGTTTCTATTGCAGGAGTTTACCACAGGAATTTACAACAATGGATCTTATCTCCACGATTGTAAGCGCGAGAGAGAATATCTCGAGTGTACTTCGGTTGAGAGATAAATAATCTATATATGCGTCTAATAACCTCAGTGCCTAAAAAACAATAGAGATCTTCAAGATTTTGTAAATTCAGAGACATGATTATTAATAAGATAGAACGAAGAGGAGGAGTTATTGCTTGTAATAAGTATATCGTTGACATAAACCAACAGAAAATAATAATCATTGTAGTTCGGAATATAAACAATGAGGAATCTTCCTGACTGCAAAGAAAGTATAGATTCAATAAGAATTAATAAATCGTTCTAACAATGAATGCAGGGGGTGTTTGAGGACATAGTTTGTGCATCCTATGTATTTACTTCAGCCCCCATGACTTTACCAAGTTAGAACCTTAAGCTCTTCTTTGTTGCTTCTTGAGTTATAGATGGATCACGCGAACGTTATCAAATTCTCTACCCAGTGACCCTCTAATAGTTTTTATTGTACTATTCAGGTAAGAAAAATACTAGGGCATATTCGTGATGATCATCGTTTCTCTAGTTTATTTATCTCAGCATGAGCCTCAATATTATCTGGAAGGTATATCTATTTAGTTTTGGAAGATATATATAACATATGAATTAGAGGCACTCAATAAAGTATATTCACGGGGATGGATGATTTTCCTCATGGGAAGAATACTATTGGAGGAAAATGAGTCTACAAAATCAAGACACATTCTGATGGTTCTAAAAAAAGATACAAAGGTCATATAGTTTCTATTATGACATTGATTATGAGGAGATTTTTTGCTCTTGTTGCTCGCTTAACCTTTTTTCACATTCTACTTTCTATTGCTGCAACACAAAAGTGAGAGTGAGAGCACTTTGAGATAGATATTAAAAATGCACTCCTTAATGGTGATCATGTCGAGGAAGTTTTTATAAAGACACCATATGAATATAATCATTTTCCTTGGAAGGTCTGCAAACTTTATTATCCTCTCTATGGTTTTAATCTCTAGGGCATGATTTTCCAAATTGTTGGAAATTATGAATGCAAATACAGAAATGGAACTCTTTATATATCTCAAAAATGTCAACTTCAATACAACAATGTAATTTCTGAATAGTCACTATAAAACTTCAAGGCGTGATGTCACTTTCCTAAATACAGTATTTGCCCCACACGAAAAATTTCGATATACAAACGGGAATCAGCAAATCCGTACTCAAGATACAATGAAGCAATTGCACTGTCTGCAACTTGTATATTTGAAGACAGCCCTTGGATGTAGCAGCGAAGAACAGTCAATCAAGTTCTTATTCTGTTTATGTGCACAAAATAGAATAAGAGAATTTGTATCTCCTGAAAATTGTAAGAGAGTAATAGCAGGGTCTGGAAATCTGAAACTGGTTTTGGTTATCAATGTAATTTCGTTTTTAGGCAGCCTTTATTTATAGAAAATGAAAGGCTTTGTCTTCAAGAGTCATGACTGTTGAATTAAGTCATTTCCGAACAGGTATGACTGTTAATTACCAACAGTCTTAAGTCCTTTCCGAACAGGTATAATAATACCAAATCGATTTTGCACGGGTCAACCAAAAAGTGACCGCGCCCGAGCTACCGCGATCCGACCCGGACGAATCCCGGCAACCCGCGGCGTGCGAAGTGAAAAGTGTGCCACTAGCGCCTCTACAACCCACTGCCCCGCACCCGCACCCGCACGCGCGCGCGCGCGCGCGTGTGCGTGTGCGTACGGTGCTTCGCACCGTATTGAGGTCTCTTGAATAGCCTCTTAAATGCTAGATGAATTAACTCTTCATTTTCCATTTGTACTTATTAAGTGTACAAATTCTTAACATTTTTCCAATGTGGGACTCAAAGGTTGCCCACCCCTTTTATAGCTTAGTGGTGACACTTAGCTTTGTACATTTTCCAATGTGGGACACTATACCCTTTTATATTTGGGTTAGCTTCCCACCTCTTCCTCACACTTCCAATGTGGGACAAGCTTCTTAAGGCTTTTACACCCAAAAAACTCTTACTCTCTTATTTTAAAAATCTCCAACATTCCTCCACCATTTTCAAAATAAGTTTTGTAAATCTTTGATTGTCTGTAAGACTGTGTATAAGCATTGGTGTCTCACGACTTGAACCAATACCCTGTGAAGGTTCGTCAAGGTTAACCATGAAAGTATAGTAGACTTGTCTTTGAACTATCAATCTATATTGATTATCCGGATTTGTCTTCACACACAAATCTTTTAGTCACTGATTATCCATATAAGCCGACACATGAATTAGGCCTTGTGTCTGTACCTTGATTTCGTGAGTGCTTTAGAGTCAAGCCCAATACTCATAGGAAGCGGCACCACTTCCACACTCATATAGGTAGATTATCATAGGTGTCCATGTAACTTAAAACACCATAAATCTATTAAGGTTAAACCCTTCCTCTTTCATTATTCATTACATGTTCTAAGCACTTATCATTGGGATGTTAAATTTCATAGTGCTTACAATCACGTCGTATGATGTACTTTAATCATTGAACTTGAGACTTGAATATATCAAGTTTCAAGTTGAGTTTCCATCAAGAGTGATTATCATTAATGGGCTTTAGTCCCATCCCTATTGATGTCTTAGACACCAGTCCTCTTGCAAGACCTTTTGTAAAAGGATCAGCTAAATTTTGACTTGATTTTACATAATCCACTGTGATTACACTATCTGTAATCATTTGTCTGACATAACTATGTCTCAGGCCAATATGTCTAGACTTTCCATTATACACTTTACTATAAGCTCTGGAAAGTGTAGACTCACTATCACAATGTATAGATATTGGAGGCATTGGTTTTGGCCAAACTGGAATTTCAATTAATGAATTCCTTATCCATTCTGCCTCTTTACTAGTTGCAGCTAATGCTACAAACTCAGCTGCCATAGTAGAGTCAGCTATACAAGTTTGTTTCTTTGATCCCCAAGAAACAGCTCCTCCACCAAGAGTGAAAATCCATCCACTTGTTGAGGAATGATCCTCCCGCTCAGTTATCCAACTGGCATCAGAAAATCCTTCTAATACTGAAGGATATCCACTATAGTATATACCATAGTCCATAGTTCCTTTCAAATATTTTAATATTCTATTGACAGCATGCCAATGCAATAAACTTGGATTACTAGTATATCTACTTAATTTACCAACAGCATAAGCAATATCAGGTCGAGTACATGTCATGGCATACATTAAACTACCAATTACTCGTGCATATTCCAATTGTGAAATAGCTGTACCATTATTAGGGATCATCTTTAGCTGTGGTTCAAAAGGTGTACTAACAGGTGTGCAATCAAACTGATTAAATTTCTTTAAAATTTTCTCAACATAATGAGATTGAGTGAGAATTATATTTTTATCTTTCCTTATTATTCTCATTCCTAATATGACATCAGCTACACCCATATCTTTCATATCAAATTTAGAAGACAAAAAACTCTTAGTATTATTAATGCTTTCTAAATCAGTACCAAGAATTAACATGTCATCTACATATAAACAAATGATCACACCTTTACCATTAGCAAATTTACTATAAACACACTTATCAGATTCATGAATTTTTAAACCATAAGAAATAATGACTTTATCAAATTTTTCATGCCATTGTTTAGGTGCTTGTTTTAGGCCATATAAGGACTTAATAAGTTTACATACTTTATTTTCTTGTCCAGGCATAACAAACCCTTCAGGTTGTTCCATGTAAATTTCTTCTTCTAAGTCACCATTTAAAAAGGCAGTTTTCACATCCATTTGATGAATCTCAAAATTATATATAGATGCTAATGCAATTAAAATTCTAATAGTGGCGGTTCTAGCAACAGGTGCATAGGTATCAAAATAATCAATTCCTTCTTTTTATGTAAAACCTTTAGCAACCAATCTAGCCTTGAATTTATCAATTGTTCCATCTATTTTCATTTTCTTTTTAAAAATCCATCTACACTTAATGGGTTTAGATCCTGGAGGTAAGTCCACTAATTTCCAAGTTTTATTTCCCAAAATTGAATCCATTTCATCATTTATAGCTTCTTTCCAAAATGCTGAATCTACAGACTTAATTGCCTCACTATAAGTTTGTGGGTCTGTTTCAACGCTAAGAGTCAAAGCATATTGATTACAAGATGTGTTTCTAGTTCCTTCAACAAGATAGACTATAAAGTCGGGACCAAAGTTTTTTTCTTTCCTAGGTCTTTTACTTTTTATAATCTCTTCTTGTTCTACTAGTGGAGTTTCAGGTAACTGTGAAGGAGTGCTTACTTCTTTTTCATTATTAATTCTAGGAATAGAAGAAAACCTTTGTTCATAAAAAATTGCATCTCTCGATTCAATTATTGTATTTACCTCAACAGAATCATTAGGTTCACTAACCAAAAATCTATAGGCTTTACTATGTTGTGCATAACCTATAAAAATACACTCAACACCTTTGCTTCCTAATTTCTTTCTCTTAGTTTCAGGTAGTCTTACAATAGCTCTACAACCCCAAACTTTAAGATAACCTAAATTAGGTTTTCTATTCTTCCATAATTCGTAAGGAGTTTTCTTATTATCTTTAACAGGTATTCTATTCAGAATATGACATGCAGTTAAAAGTGCTTATCCCCAAAACCCTTTACTTAAACCAGAATAAGAAAGCATAGCATTAACCATTTCAGTTAGTGTCCTATTTTTTCTTTCCGCTACTCCATTTTGTTGTGGTGTATAAGGTGCAGTAACTTCATGTATAATTCCCATATCTTCACAAAATTGAGGAAAGTGATATTCACCACCTCTATCAGATCTAAGACATTTTATTTTAGAATCACATTGATTTTCAACTTCATTTTTATATGTCTTAAATCTATTAAGCACATCATCCTTAGAGTTTAAAAGATATACGTAACAATATTTTGAAAAGTCATCAATAAAAGTAGCAAAATATTTACTACCACCTCTAGTAGGCGTTCCATGCAAATCACAAACATCACTATGTACTAATTGCAACAAAGATGTAGTTTTTTCTATTTTAGGAAAAGGCAATCTTGTTATTTTTGTTTGCATGCATATTTTACACTTTTCATTCATATCATTCTCATATTTAGGAATTAAATTTAAATTAACCATGAAATGCATTTTCTTTGTATTAACATGTCCTAAACGACTATGCCATAATGAAAGACAATCAACGATATAAGCAGAAGAATCCTTTTCATTGATATTGAGCTTAAACATGCCCTCATACAAATATCCTTTACCTACAAAGGTACCATTCTTAGTCAGAATAAATTTGTCTGACTCAAACACAAGCTTAAAGCCAAATTTGTTAAGAAGACTTCCAGAAACTAAATTTTTCCTAACATCAGGAACATGAAAAACATTGGTGAGGCTAAGGATTTTCCCGGAAGTGAATTCGAGATCCACTGTCCCTTTGCCTTTAACCGCAGCTGTAGATGAATTTCCCATATAGAGAACATCTCCTTCAACTATTTCATAGGTAGAGAACAAGTTCTTGTCCTTACAAACATGCCTTGTGGCACCAGAATCAACCCACCAAGAGTTGTCTTCTCCAAGCATATTAGCCTCGGATATCATAGCAGCAAATTTTTGCTTTGTGTCTGATGTCCCTCCTTTTTCCTTTAGTTTCTTGAACTCACGACAATCCTTCTTGAAGTGACCTGGTTTGTTGCAATGAAAACAATTTCCTTTCTTCTTTTTGTTTGCTTTAGAATTATTTGAAAAATTCTTCCGCTTGTTATTTTTTCCATGATTGCCATATTTTTGCTCCTTTCCTTCCTCCACCACATGGACCTTAGAAACAGAATTTTCTTGTTCCTCTTTACCATCTAGAATTCGAGACACTTGTTCAATTCTTAAATGAGTCTCTAATTCTTCAAGTGAAAGATCCTCCTTTTTGTGTTTGAGTTCTTTCTTATAGTCTTTCCAAGAAGGAGGAAGTTTTTCAATTATGGCAGCAACAATTACATTATCATCCATATTTAATTTTTTCAGTTTGCAATGATTTATGATGCGTTGGATGTCATGAAATTGTTCTAGCACAGGCCTATTATCATGCATTTTAAAGCTTAGAAACTGACCGATAAGGAACTTCTTACTTGTAGCGTCTTCCGTTAGATATTTGGTCTCCAATGTTTCCCACAAAGTTTTTGCAGTCCCAACATTTTGGTACAAGTCGAACAAATTATCAGCAAGTGCATTGAGAATGTGACCACGACACAAGTAATCATCGGTCTCCCATTTTGTGCGTTGCCTAGTCTGTTCCACGGTTTCATCTTCATCTTCATTTGGTTTCGGTTGTGACAAGACATATACAATCTTCAATGTTGTTAGAAGAAAATGAACCTTTTTCTGCCAACGCAGAAAATTACCACCATCAAAACGGTCCAACTTGACAAAGCTTTCTGTTATTTGTCGAAGTGATTTGGAAGAGTCGGCCATTTCCAAAAATTACTGTATTTAGATTGTTGGAAATTATGAATGCAAATACAGAAATGGAACTCTTTATATATCTAAAAAATGTCAACTTCAATACAACAATGTACTTTCTGAATAGTCACTATAAAACTTCAAGGCGTGATGTCACTTTCCTAAATACAGTATTTGCCCCACACGAAAAATTTCGATATACAAACGGGAATCAGCAAATCCGTACTCAAGATACAATGAAGCAATTGCACTGTCTGCAACTTGTATATTTGAAGACAGCCCTTGGATGTAGCAGCGAAGAACAGTCAATCAAGTTCTTATTCTGTTTATGTGCACAAAACAAAATAAGAGAATTTGTATCTCCTGAAAATCGTAAGAGAGTAATAGCAGGGTCTGGAAATCTTAAACTGGTTTTGGTTATCAATGTAATTTCGTTTTTAGGCAGCCTTTATTTATAGAAAATGAAAGGCTTTGTCTTCAAGAGTCATGACTGTTGAATTAAGTCATTTCCGAACAGGTATGACTGTTAATTACCAACAGTCTTAAGTCCTTTCCGAACAGGTATAATAATACCAAATCGATTTTGCACGGGTCAACCAAAAAGTGACCGCGCCCGAGCTACCGCGATCCGACTCGGACGAATCCCGGCAACCCGCGGCGTGCGAAGTGCAAAGTGTGCCACTAGCGCATCTACAACCCACTGCCCAGCACCCGCACGCGCGCGCGCGCGCGCGTGTGCGTGTGCGTGTGCGTACGGTGCTTCGCACCGTATTGAGGTCTCTTGAATAGCCTCTTAAATGCTAGATGAATTAACTCTTCATTTTCCATTTGTACTTATTAAGTGTACAAATTCTTAACATTTTTCCAATGTGGGACTCAAAGGTTGCCCACCCCTTTTATAGCTTAGTGGTGACACTTAGCTTTGTACATTTTCCAATGTGGGACACTATACCCTTTTATATTTGGGTTAGCTTCCCACCTCTTCCTCACACTTCCAATGTGGGACAAGCTTCTTAAGGCTTTTACACCCAAAAAACTCTTACTCTCTTATTTTAAAAATCTCCAACACAAATTACATTCCTCTATTCCCACTTTTGGCTTTGTTTTATGTTCATATGTTTTGGGTTTATTTGTTCACAAGAATGAGATTTGAGTTACTTTTTTTCTTCTTTACGTTGATGATATGATCATCACGGATGATATATATGACATAACTTCTCTTAAGGAGTCTCTTAGACTCCATTTTGAGATGAAGGATCTTGGTTATCTTAATTTTTTTGCGCATTGAGATTCTCTCCAACTCAGGTTGTTATTATCTCTCTTAAGATGAGCATTCTTATAACATTTTTGTGCAAACGACTATAACCGTATTTATGTATTTCTGTACCACAACACAAAATATAAATAGATTTGGCTCAACCCTATGAGGGTAACAAAAAGTCTTTAAATTCATATGGTATTAGAGCCATAAACGGCTCCTCTCTCTATCACAATATCCACAGCCGCCATTCCAATCTCTCCATGTCTTCTTCTTCTTCCTCTGCAACACCTCCAATCACAACCACGATGGCTGTCCTCCCCTCCCAATCCACCTCTCTTCAGTCCCTTCCCTCCTCCAGTCATCTGACTACCATTAAACTGGACCGCCATAACTATCTGTTATAGAAATCTCAAATCCTTCATATTTTCAAATCCCAATGTTTGTATAAACTTCTTCACCCCTCCTACGTTATTCCACCACCTCTTATTACTGACCCTGCTATAAATACCTCCCTTCTGAACCCTGCCCTCAAACTATTTTGTTCTGGATCAATGCCTCCCTTACGGATCCCATAAAAGCCGAGTGTGTTGGAAAACAGTCCTTTCGTGACGTATGGCTTTATCTTGAACAAACTTACTCCACCCAAAATCTAGCACGGATTCAATAACTCAAACGCGGTCTCTCTACCATTCAAAAAGGCAATCTCTCCATCTCTGACTATGTCTTAAAAATAAAAGAAATGCGGACTCTCTTGCCTCCGTTCTTGAACCAATCTCTGACCTAGAACTAGTCTCCACAACTCTCCGTGGACTCGACCCGATTATGCCCCCTTTTATGCTGCCATCACCACTCGCACCACTCTTCCCTCCTTCACTGAAATCCACACCCTCCTTCACCATAAAACTCATCTCACCTATCTTCAAAATCATAATATCGACTTACACCAATCCTTGGCTTTCTATTCCTCTTCCTCACCATCCCCAAAACCAAATAACACATATTGTGACCGAGGCTCGTATCAAAACCATCGTGGTGGTCATTTCCGTGGCTATCATGGATTTCAGCCCCCATGCACCAATAGGTCATCCCAACAAATTTCAGGGGTCAACCACCCAACACCATGCAGCCCAACCTCGGGTAAAACTTCCCTCCTTGGTCCCCCACCTACGGATAATCCTGTCACGTGCCAATTATGTGGCAATCATGGCCATATAGTGCACACAACTGTTGTCACCAGTTTAATCATACCTTCTCCCCAATCGATATGCCTTAGTCCTTTGTCACCATGTACATTCAGTCTCTTCCTTACGAGTAACATTTGTTTGTCGATACGAGTGCTTCTCAACACATGACAGTCAACTCCACCAGCATGACGAATCGTGTTGACTACATGGGTAATGATCGGGTCACTTTTGGTAATGGTATGGTGCTTCTTATTTCTAGTATTGGTAACATTAATATTAATTCCTCATCATCATCTATACCTTTAAATAATGTTCTTCATATTCCCGGTCTGTCTAAAAATCTTCTCTCTGTTGGCCAATTGACAAATGATTTTGACTCTGTTTTTCTTTTTGATCGCTTTGGCTTTAAAATTCAGGATCGTCTCACGGGGAGAGTTCTCTTCCAAGGAAAGAATGAATCTTTTTCCCATTTGGTCATCTGCTCCGGTTGATCTCCCTGCTTAATCTACCTCTTTTGCTACTCACTTTGTCGTTTGCACTTCTCCATCCACTTGACATCTTTGGCTCAGAAAATTTTGAATGGTTGCAAGATAATTTTTATTCATATGGAAATGAATGCCAAGCTCACTCCTCTTAATGATACTGATCTTTATGATGCTAAGTTATATGAAAAACTGGTTAAAAGTCTTCTTTATCACACTGTCACTTGTCCAAACATTACATATATGGTTCACTTAGTGAGGTAATTAATGCCTGCTCCTCTTCCAATTTATTAACATCTTAAATATTATTTGATACAAGAAAGGCATTATGTTTCATGAACTTCATTTTTCTTCTAAGTCTTAGCTCGAGTGATATTTATACTCTAATGCTGATTGGGATCCTACCGACAGACGCTCTAATATAGGATATTCTTCCATTCTTAGTGAATAACTAATTTCTTGGTGTAGCAAGAAACAATATGCCACTTCCAAATCTGCTTTAAGGTAGAATATTAGGCATCCAAAATCGTAGTCATCCTTATAAATTGCTCACGATGGATATGCGGTGAGAATCATAATTTGCACTCTCAAGTCGGGTTAGTGAGATGGAAATAATTCGCTTCCACAGATGGCGCAAAATGTATGAGGAAAAAATTTGCACACTAAATGTCACAATCTCACAACAAGAAGTCATATGTAAATTAAAAGGTATTACGTCTACTCCACGATACAACGATACACGTTCGATAATTTACGGCAATTACGAACTGCACTTCTTTATATGTTGAACATGGTATAACACATAGATTTCGTATTAGTAACTCACTGTGTTCGTAATGAGGGCCTTACAGGACTATTTATAACATAACATGTAGTGTTTGACCATGAGCTTTGAGTGCAACTGTATGGGACTCTTTGAGGCATGAGTACTTCTGAACCCTGTTATCTTATTAAGCATATACGAATTTTCATCACTCCTTGGACAATAGTTGTAATGACCCCACTTTTATATGCTCATATATAGTTTTAAATGTTGTATTATTTCATAAGTGATATTTATAATGTTAATTTATTATTTTAGTTTAATCCTCCCTTCACAAATCATGAAATAGCAAATTAGTTACAAACATAAAATTTTAAAGTTTTCGGTAGGAATATTCATATTAGAAACTAGTTTTGACCATTATAATATAACAATTGACTTGAGGCAAAAACTAAAAAGTTGTATATATATGAATTAGATTTGTAACACAATAAACGATGTGTTAAACGGAGGTCCGAGCAAGAAGTTATACCGAAATTACGAAATAAGGGCAAATTTGTCCATCCTTTAAGTCCTATTTTGTCTTATTACCACACCATGTGTAATATTTTGATTGGTTGAAGGGGAGGCTGGTTTTGGCCGACTTATACACTTTGAAATAACCTCCTTATTCCTCAAAATTGATTAAATCAAAGTCTTATGGCATATCCTATGCTAAATGATAAGTTTTGGGGTTAAAAATGTAAATTTATAAAACTCTAGGGACTTGATTTTAAATAAAGAAAGTTTTAGGGACTAAAATGAATATATAAAAGGACCATTTTGTAAATAAAATATTTTCAAGGACCTCTAAGAAATATTGAAAATGTATGGTGTAAAATTACTAAAATACCCTTCATGTGTAAAATGACCCTTATACCCTTAATAACTTTACACCTCGTGCTTGACTTTTGCCACCACACCGTACACGTGTCGCCTTTAAAGGAAGGTACAAAACACATGTCATGCAATTAGATAAAGTTAAAACATGTGTCTCCATCCGGTGAATTAAGATTGCAAGACAACTGATGATACGCAAATATTGCGTATTTCATCCTCCGAACTTACGCACTTTAGCCCCCTCGGGAGCCTTAATCTCTATATATAAGTCCGTTAACCAGATAACCTCGGTTTATATTGTTAACATGCTATCTGAGGTATAATTGGGCTTTTGTAGGTATTTAGGTACTAAGTATGAAGTTCGGACGCGTTCTGCTCGATTCCCGTACACAATCGCACGTTCAAGGGCATTTTAGTCATTTTACAGATTGGGCACTTGGCCCAACATCTTCATAGAAGTTGTATCCCTCCTCGCAAGCTTCGCGTGACCGCAAACGGTGTGCGATTCCGATTCATAACGAAGAAGTTACGACGATTTTAGCGGAGACGAAATGCAAGCCAAAACAGGGAAAAATGCAGGCTGCCCTGCTTGATCGATCGATCGAGCCTGAGGGTCAATCGATCGGGCCTTTATTTTTTGGCCACGATTTTAACAGTCGATCGATCAACCAAATGGTAGATCGATCGACCCCCTATTTTTCAGCAGATATTTTTCATTTCTTTTCTCTTTTCTTTTCTAATTTAATTCCCAGTTGGTATATAAGCCAATGTTGATGTAATAAATAGAGGTGAACGTTTTTAGAGAGTTTTAGAAGATAGAATAGTTAGGGTTTGGGTGATTTGCTTAGTTCTTCTTCATTTCTTTTTGGATTGACACACTTTTGAGCTTGAATGTTGACTATTCATCATCTTCTCCATTAATATAGTTTGTATTTCTTCATTTCCTTGCTTTCTAGTTAATTTACAAGCTTTCGAATTTAGTTTTACATGCTTTAGTTACATGCTTTGATTTACACGCTTTCTAGTATAGATTTATCACGTTTATTTATCGCTTTCCATTTACCGCGTTTTTAACATGCTTTCTAGCTAATTCAAATTTGGTTGTGCTTGAGTTGAACTCACTCGAGTTGACGCGTTGCTTTGCTTTGGTGATGGTGTTTACGGGTCTATTTCGGGTGCGCTGTCCTAGTTATTACGCCTAGGAGATTTGACGGGGCATATCATGTATGTCCCGTGCTTACGACCTTTCGCGCGTAATTTCCGGGATATTTGTTGACGCCAAAATCTTATTAGACTTTTATGATGATTTAGGGCGTAACAACCCTTGATTTAATTAACTGTCAAATCGAGACGCACTTGTAATAACCCGTCGACCCATGTAACCATTTTATACTAATTAACTCGGGTGAGGGATATTCGACGCAACCTATAGTTTTACTCACTTTCATAATCTAGTTTCAATACTTTGCCTGGATTAACATTTCCCTTTATGCATATTTTTCCTTTTACTTTGTAATCATCTTTTACACTTTTATTTCGGAGTACTAAATCACTTGAATTCTAGCATCTTGTCTCTATGGATTTTCGATACCCGACTTACCGCTATACTCACCCATTGAGTGTAGTCGTAGTTTAGGTTTTTGTATAGTTCAGGTGAGCCGAATTCAAAACGACCGGCGCGTAGGTGACTCTCGCGCCGCGGCGAAACCCTGTCTATCAAATGGCGCCGTTGTCGGGGACTAGTTTGTTTTAGACTTTATTTGATTTAGTATTTCATAGTATTTTCTTTCTATTTGTATTATTTGCTAATATTTTGCAGGACTTCCACATTTGAGCACTTAGAAACGCTCGAATTTCTCCCGCGCGCACTTACTTTGTGGAATCCGCCGTTCGAGCCATTTTTGGGGTAAGCATGTCTTATTCCAATTCTTTCGGTAATCCTTGTTATAATTCTCAAAATTCTAAGCCTATGACTTTCGGTGAATACTTAGCATCCCAAAGTAAAAAAAATTCAAATATGACTTTGGGCGAGTATAACGAAAGTCAAAATTTGGGTTATTGGAATTTTGATGATGATGATAATGATTTTGGGCCTTTACCTCCGTATAATAGGAATTTTGAAATGAATTGCAATAGTTTTCAAAATTCCTATAATAATGAGTTTTCGTTTAAGTCCGATGGTAATTTTCAAAGTTCCCATTTTCATGCATCCGCACCTCGACCCATGACATTCGGTGAGGGTTTGCGTATGTATGAAAATGAGAAAATTGAAAATCGCTATCGGGAAGAAAATCGTTCGTGGGAACATGAGTTGGATTTATTATTTGAGTCCGACGACGATTTTGCTTCTGAGACTTTCGAAGTCGAGGAATGTTTTGAACCAAATGAGGTACTTGTACCTACTTTGGAACAAGCCATTCTAGACTTTGCCCATCTCGTAAGAGATATTGAAAGTGAGGATGATAATGACATAATATCTATTTGCAATGAAATGATTTCTTCTTTGGCCCCCAAAGAAGAACATTTCATTGAAAATGATATTATTTCATTCGAAACTCAAACTTCATGCAATGATGATTCATCTCATGAGTTTGAATTTCTTTCATCCCCATTTTCATTCTCTACTACCACACCGTCACAAGTACCTGATGATTCGATTTCGAACTTTAATGGTTTAAACCTTTTCGCTGATGAGGAGTACTTGCTCGAGTCGCCCTCCACAATCGCATCTTTGCCTTTGTGTGTGCCGCCTCCCATTCCAACTTCAAAACCCTTGGGGAGGATATTCGGCTTTTCTCAGTCCTCACTTGTTTTTGTAACTCGTTCAATCCAAATCCCCTATCGTCCCACCAAAACTTTTAATTGACGATGGTTCCTTTCTTCCACCTTACACATGCATTCCGTTGTTCAAACGGAATTCATTTATGTGAGGGTACACCGGTTATCTTCCAAAGTCAAATCGTTTTCACGGTGGACCCTCAACTATTTAGACTTCTAGTGTACAGTTAGTGTGAAGCCTAAATAGTAGGTTATATATAGTTAGCTTTCTTTATTTTTATTTATTTATTTTATTTTTCTTTCCTTTCTAATTTTGTTTAGTGTAATTAGTTTACTTTTTATTATTTATTTTTGCTATGCTCGGTATTAACTTGTTTTGTAGATTCTTTGGACTTGTTCTTATGGGGATCGCTCCACTTTTGGGTAATATCGCTATTTTCCTCTCTTTAACTTGGTTCTTAATTAACATTGAGGACAATGTCAAGTTTTAAGTTAGGGGGTGTGGGATATTCTATTCATTTCTTATTTTAGTCCATGTTTTTGCTCACATATTAGTTACTTAGTATGCTTTTCTTAGAAAAATTAAAAATTTCAAAAAGATTTTCTTTTTTTTTTCTCCTTTTTTAGGCATTTTGCCTTTGTTTCCGATGATAAATTTCAATAATTGCCCGATCCAATAGAGAACCCAATGATGCATGTTCTCGATTTTAGAAGTTATTAGACTTTAGTCTCACTTATTGATATTATGAATACGTTCATGAATTAAAATTTAATCCCATGAGCACAAGCACTTTTATGGTTATATTGATTTGGTTTAAGATTTTTATAACTCGGTAATCTTTTGTTGCATTGTATATGCTTACACCGAGTAAGCTTTGTACCTTTCGTCGTTTGTGAGTGTATACACTATTCTTTCCTCTTTGAAAACGTTGAATTCTTCGAAAATCTCACTATTCTTTCATTTGACCGTTCATTAATTGAGTTCATACTTGAAATGTGTTACTTGAGCATGATTTTCATATATTGTTTTGATTCGAGAATTGCATAAACTTTTGGAAATGATCATAGGCCCTCTTTGTTATATCACCCATATTGACCTTGACCTCACCCTTATATGTTTACCCTCGTTTACCCCTTTGAGCCTAAATATAGCCTTTCGTTTCATAACCCCAATCCCATAACCAACTCTAAATTGGAGTTATAAACCATACATACACTTTCCATACCTTTGTTTGGAATGTTACTTGGGATTGAATGTTGATGTTATGATGTCGGTTGCAATTTAGGCATATGAGTATGAAAAGTAAAGAAAAAAAAAGTAGTGAAAAAAGTGATGAAAAAGATAAAGCAAAAAGCGAAAGAAAACATGAAAAAGAAGAAAAGAAAAAGAAAGAGAAAGTTGTAAATGTTGTATAGTGTTTAATAATCTTTGATTACTCTCCCCGATGATATATCTAATGCCTTTTTGAAACTTGTTTTCCAATTTTGATATTGCCCGCATTTTCCCATTATCCCGAGTTTTCATCCCGAACACTTTGAATCCGTACATACATTCCTTTCATTTCATACCCTAGCCATACCTACATTACAACCCTAGTAAAGTCCTATGTGATCTTAGGTTGATGTAATTTAAAAGTTTAAATAGTTGTGATAATCTGTGAAAATGCATTTCGCCTCTTTTAGTGTGCGGTATCCTTTCATTGAGATTACAGTTTTTCAGTTTATATATAGCGTTCTTCTTTCGTGACATGTGTGCGGCCTAGTTTCCATTTACATTTATTCTTTAACCCGCATGTCCCGTGTGTTATCTCCCTGTTTCGAGTGAATTCACTTGATGAGTGTAATGCCCGTGAGGATTGAATATGTGCTTGCTTTAATTTAGTATCTGGTTTATTTAAGTTTTTGCCAAATCACACTTTGCATGTGCTCACTCCCCTCCCACATTTTAAGGTTTCAATTATATGAGGTGCATTCTATAATGTTAATGATTTGGACTTCTGTTTGAATTCATTCACTTTGCTAATAACATGTTGAAATCCTTTTCGCCATTGTTGGGCTTGCCGCATGTTGGGTTGGGCATATTTTGAGGAAACCATGTGATGTTTGTGCGTACCATCTCTGAAAACCCTCACGAGACGACACTCGTCCACTAGGGTGACCTAGGGGTTTAACGGCTTATTGCATAAGCTAAATGCAATCGAATCGCCCGCGAAAGTGGACTTATGCTTTTATACCATACTTTTGTACTTTCTCCGGCTTTTGGTTTACTTGTTCTTCTTTTTGCATCCTATTTCATTGCTAGGGACTAGCAATGTGTAAGTTAGGGGGTGTGATGATACGCAAATATTGCGTATTTCATCCTCCGAACCTACGCACTTTAGCCCCCTCAGGTGCCTTAATCTCTATATTTAAGCCCGTTAACCAGATAACCTCGGTTTATATTGTTAACATGCTATATGGGGTATAATTGGGCTTTTGTACGTATTTAGGTACTAAGTATGAAGTTCGGACGCATTCCGCTCGATTCCCGTACACAATCGCACGTTCAAGGGCATTTTAGTCATTTTACAGATTGGGCACCTGGCTCAACATCTTCATGGAAGTTGTAGCCCTCCTCGCAAGCTTCGCGTGGCCGCAAACGGTGCGCGATTCCGATTCATAACGAAGAAGTTACGACGATTTTAGCGGAGAAGAAATGCAAGCCAAAACAGGGAAAAATGCACGCTGCCCTGCTTGATCAATCGATCAAGCCTGAGGGTCAATCGATCGAGCCTTCATTTTCTTGCCACGATTTTAACAGTCGATCGATCGACCAAATGGTAGATCGATCGACCCCCTGTTTTTCAGCAGATATTTTGCATTTCTTTTCTCTTTTCTTTTCTAATTTAATTCCCACTTGGTATATAAGCCAATGTTGATGTAATAAACAGAGGTGAACGTTTTTAGAGAGTTTTAGAAGATAGAATAGTTAGGGTTTGGGTGATTTGCTTAGTTCTTCTTCATTTCTTTTTGGATTGACACACTTTTGAGCTTGAATGTTGACTATTCATCATCCTCTCCATTAATATAGTTTGTATTTCTTCATTTCCTTGCTTTCTAGTTAATTTACAAGCTTTCGAATTTAGTTTTACATGCTTTAGTTACATGCTTTGATTTACACGCTTTCTAGTATAGATTTACCACGTTTATTTACCGCTTTCCATTTACCGCGTTTTTAACATGCTTTCTACAAATTAGGTTGTGCTTGAGTTGAACTCACTCGAGTTGACGCGTTGCTTTGCTTTGGTGATGGTGTTTACGGGTCTATTTCGGGTGCGTTGTCCTAGTTATTATGCCTAGGAGATTTGACGGGGCATATCATGTATGTCCCGTGCTTACGACCTTTCGCGCGTAATTTCCGGGATATTTGTTGACGCCAAAATCTTATTAGGCTTTTATGATGATTTAGGGCGTAACAACCCTTGATTTAATTAACTGTCAAATCGAGACGCACTTGTAATAACCCGTCGACCCATGTAACCATTTTATACTAATTAACTCGGATGAGGGATATTCGATGCAACCTATAGTTTTACTCGCTTTCATAATCTAGTTTCAATACTTTGCCTAGATTAACATTTCCCTTTATGCATATTTTTCCTTTTACTTTGTAATCGTCTTTTACACTTTTATTTCGGAGTACTAAATCACTTGAATTCTAGCATCTTGTCTCTGTGGATTTTCGATACCCGACTTACCGCTATACTCACCCATTGAGTGTAGTCGTAATTTTGATTTTTGTATAGTTCAGGTGAGCCGAATTCAAAATGACGTTACGCGACACGCTAACGACGACTCACCAAAATAAACGCTTAGTCACCGGGACACATGCCAACACCCTAATAACTTTGGGAAACTATAAATAGAATCCTTAGGATCAGTTCTTAGACGAAATCCATTCCAAAGATAAAAAAGAAATAGTGAGAGAAAGTGTGAGGAAGTTTAAGAAGAAGTTTCGTCTTAAGATTAACGAGCAATCTAAGACTGTGTATCTGTAACTTCGAATTTCTGTTCTAGGTGAGTACTCTATGACATTCCTTGTGTATTTTGATTATATATTATGCAAACTGTATATATTTTGTGAAATGCTTGTATTCTCAAAATATATCTGATACCGATGATTCCGTCGTTTGTTATATATGTATATCTCTCGATATATATATCTGATTTGAATTCTGAAATTATTGATTCGACCAATGGAAACTCTCTTACTATGTTGGCCTTGACTACCGGGTGAAAATATTTGGGTGGTACCTTCCTAGCTGGTTTATCGCTGGTGTGCCCTAAATAAGGCGTTGTTTCAGAGATCATGATTTTTTGTCTGTGTTGTTACCAACTGGAAACATCTCGTGAACTATCTGTTTATTTAGAGTAAATGTCCATTAAAAGAAAATTTAATAAATGATATACTGCTCAAATTATTTTATCCGTTTATTCTGAAAATATATACTGTTAGTTTGCTTTATATATTTTACTGCAAATTCCTGTCCATATACGTATATGCCTTATGTTGTAAATTGAATAGGTATCAATTTTCTGAAAAACCATGGAATGTCTAGAGATTAATTCTCACTCGGCTTTTAGCTGATGTTGTATAAATAACTATTTTTCAGGAAATAAGTAGGTTCGCGGAGGGAACGAAAAAGGACTATGTTGAAGATTCATCTTTTAGAGCTCTTTTCGTTATTGTAAATAAAATCTTTGTTTTATCATTTAGAGCATGTTTGGCTCTTTTGTAGTAAGCTTTAAATTTTGTCTTAAGTTGTAACTCGTTGTCACTTTTAAAATAAATGAAGTTTCCTTTAGAAAGCTCTGATGACATAATTTCTTTACTTTCAGTAATTTACGATTCATAACCATGTGATTGTATTTCTGTTGCACTTATTTAAGGAAATAATTTAAGTCAGAATATATGTTGCCTTGGTGGCATGTCAAGATACTTGTTCCCTACTACTAATTTGGGTCGGGGTCGTGACAAAGGTGGTATTAGAGCATAGGTTATGAACTCGTAGACTACTGAATATAAGTTTTGAACGTTATCGATTTTAAGTCTCCATATATAGGATATAGGATTAAATATCCGACTTATGTGATAACTCTCCATATGTCTTACAGTCTACATATAATTGTTTATATATAATTGTTCTTCTAATTTGTAATCTTGAGTTGGTATAATACGTCTTATGTTTGGCTATGACTGTAGAAAATGACCAAGCCAAGATCAAATGCAAGAACAAGTGGTTCAAGTATGGAAGGACTGGAAGGTGCATACAAGGCGATTGAGAGTCTAGCAAAGATTGTGGAGCATCAGGTGAATAATGATGCACTAAGGAATTCGAAACTAACTAGCTGTACCATTGAGCATTTCAAGAAGTTGAACCCGCCTTATTTTAAAGTTACTCTTAACCCTACTGAAGCAGAAAGTTGGGTGATGCAAATGGAAAAGATGCTCAATGTTCTTAAGTGTACCGATGAACAAAGGGTTTCATTTACAACATTTATGTTAGAAGGTGAAGCCGAACATTGGTGGAGAATGACTAAGAGAATACACGAGGAGAGGAATACTTGTATAGGTTGGAATGACTTCTTGGTGATCTTTTATGAGAAATATTTCCCTGAAATGGTGAAGGATGAAATGGCAGCTGAGTTCACGAGTCTAGTTCAAGGGAATATGAAGGTTAGTCAATACAAGGCCAAGTTTATTGACTTATCCCGTTTTGCACCTTATGTTGTGGCAACTGATGTTTTAAAATCTAAAAAGTTTGAACATGGGTTAAGGTTGAGTATTCGTAGTCGAATTTCCATCCTGAAGTTGACATCATATAGTGACGTCGTGTCTAGCGCTACGATAGTTAGGAGGGATGGCGAGGAGTTCAATAGAATTAGAGATGTTAAGAGGAAGTTTGGGGAACAAATAAGGAAGAACCCAAATAATATAAATAATTTTAGGAATACATCTAATGTTAGGGGAGCTAGGGATTATAAACGGTATAATAACAAGATATGTCAGCAATGTGGAAAGATGCATGGAGGACGACCTTGTTATAAGGATACGAGAGCTTGTTTTAGATGTGGACAGAAAGGACATTAGATAAAAGACTGCCCAACCCCAGCAAGGGTTTCAATACAACCTTTAGGAGAAAAGAAGGATCAAAGCAGACAAGGTAGATTTTTTGCACTTTCTGATGCCCAAGCTTCTAACGTAGTAGTGTCAGGTACACTTTCTATATGTGCACAACCTTTTCAAGTTTTAATATATCCTGGTTCTACCTATTCATTTGTTTCTGTGCATTTTGTTAATCGCTTTCCTAATAAGCTCGAGCCCTTGAATCATAGCATGCACGTTTCTACTCCTTCAGGTGAGTTATTGATGGGAACCTTAGTATATAAGTCTTGCGCTATAGATGTTAGTAGCCATAAACTATTTGTTGATTTGATAGTTTTAGACATAAAAGACATTAAAGTCATTTTGAGGATGGATTGGTTAGCATCGTATAATGCTAAGGTAGATTATTTTGAGAAGAGAGTTACTTTCCAAATACCTAACCAACCAGAATTCAATCTTGAAGGAACAAGCATCCTATGTCCCATTCGTATTATCTATGCAATGCAAGCTTGTAGTTTTCTTAAGAAGGGATGTCGAGGATTCCTTACGAGTGTTATTGATTTGGAAACAAAAGAATCTAGTTTAGAAGATATTCCTATAGCTAAACATTTTTCAGATGTTTTTCTAAATGATTTGCCCAGTCTTCCTCATAGTAGAGAAATAGAGTTTACTATTGACCTTATTCCTAGAACTATACCAATCTCAAAACCACCTTATCGCATGGCACCTTTAGAATTAAGGGAATTAAATGTTCAATTACAAGATCTGATAGACAAGGGTTTTATTAGACCAAGTGTATCCCCTTAGGGTGCTCCAGTGTTATTTGTTAAAAAGAAGGATGGGACGATGAGGTTATGTATAGATTATTGTGAACTAAATAAGGTGACCATTAAGAATAAATACCCCTTACCTCGTATAGATGATTTGTTTGACCAACTTCAAAGTGCACAAGTATTTTCAAAGATTGACATTAGGTCAGGCTATCATCAATTGAAGACTAAGGAAGATAATATTTCAAAATCATCTTTTCGTACTAGATATGGTCACTATGAATTTCTTGTGATGCCTTTTGGACTAACTAACGCACCAACCTCTTTTATGGATATGATGAATAGGGTGTTTAGAAAATATTTGTATCTGTGTGTGGTTGTTTTCATTGATGACATCCTTATTTATTCCAAAAGTATTGAAGAACACGAAAAGTATTTAGAGACGATGTTATAAATCCTTAGGGTGGAGAAATTATATGTGAAATTAAAGAAGTATGAATTTTTGTTGCCTAGCATATCTTTTCTAGGACATGTCATTTCCAAGGAGGGGTGTCGGTTGACCCTCAAAAGATCAAAGCTATACTGGATTGGCCTAGACCAACTAATGTGACGGAGATTCGTAGTTTTCTTGAATTAGCAGGTCATTATCGAAGATTTGTCAAAGGATTTTCTAGTATTGCCAAACCTCTATCTAGGTTAATCCAAAAGAAGGTGAAATATGAATGCTCTGAGGAAGTTGAGAATAGTTTTTAAGAACTTAAGAATCGATTAGTAACTGTCCCTATTTTAACTATTCCTTCCGGGACAAGGGGATTTGTGATTTATAGTGATGCTTCTAAAATAGGTTTGGGATGTGTGCTAATGCAAAATGGAAAAGTAGTAGCTTATGCCTCGAGACAGTTAAAACCACATGAGCAAAATTATCCAACCCATGACCTAGAATTAGCAGCTGTAATTTTTGCTCTTAAGATTTGGAGACATTATTTGTATAGTGAGACTTGTGAGATTTATACCGATCATAAGAGTTTGAAATATATTTTTACCCAAAAAGAATTGAACATAAGACAAAGGAGGTGGTTAGAATTAATGAAGGATTATGATTTGAATATTCATTATCACCCGGGGAAAGCTAATATAGTAGATGATGCTTTAAGTAGGAAGTCTACACCAAAGTTAGCGTGTCTTATTACAAGCCAGGAAGCACTGTTGAAGCATTTGAGAAGTATAAAAATAGATGTACGTATTTATAGTAAAGGAGGAACAATCGCAAATTTACAAGTACAACCCATGTTGATGGAAATGATCAAAATTACACAAGTAAATGACCCACAACTGAAGAAGATTAGAGAAGAAGTTATTGAAGGGAAGAGGATTGAATTTGGGATACGAGATGGTATATTGAGGTTCGAAAATAGAGTGTGTGTGCCATGTGATGCCCAACTAAAGAGGCAAATTTTGGAGAAAATTTATTACTCAAGATTCACATTTCATCCTTAGATGTACAAAGATGTATAGGGATCTTCGAGAAGTATTTTGGTGGAATAACATGAAAAGGGAGATAGCCGAATTTGTATCTCAATGTTTGGTTTGTCAATAAGTAAAAGCTGAACATAAAAAACCATCAGGATTACTACAACCCCTACCTATCCCTGAGTGGAAAAGGGAACATATTACTATGGATTTTGTGACAGGTTTACCAAGGAGTTCAAATAGTAATGATTCTATTTGGGTAATTATTGATAGGTTAGCTAAATCTGCTCATTTTCTTGCCATTAAGATTACCCATTCTTTAGAAAGGTTAGCTAAGTTATACGTGCGGGGAATTATTAGGCTTCATGGAACCCCAATTTTAATTATTTTTTATCGTGACCCTAGATTTGTGTCTCGCTTTTGGAAAAGCCTATAAGCAACCATGGGAACACAATTGAATTTTGGCACCGCTTTTCATCCTCAAACAAATGGACAATCTGAGAGAACCATTCAATCCTTAGAGGATATGCTTAGGGCATGTGTACTTGATCTGAAAGGGAATTGTGATGATCATTTACCGTTAGTGGAATTTGCATATAATAATAGGTATCAAGCGAGTATTTAAATGGCTCCGTATGAGGCACTCTATGGTAGAAGGTGTCGTTCCCTTGCATGTTTGGTCGAAGTTGGAGAAAGAAAATTATTGGGACCATAATTGATGGAGATCACAATAGAGAAAGTGAAATTGATACAAGATCGAGTTAGAATCGCTCAAAGTCATCAAAAGAGTTATGTTGATAATCGTCGACGAGAGTTGAAATTCCAAAGAGGAGATTAGGTTTTCTTACGAGTATCACCAGCAACGGGAGTAATCCGATTTGGAAAGAAAGGGAAGTTAAGTCCAAGATACATAGGACCTTTTGAAATCCTTGAAAGGATAAGAGCTGTTGCGTATAGAATAGCCTTAACTCCTGAACTCTCTAGTGTGCATAATGTGTTTCATGTGTCAATGATGAAGAAATTCGTCCCAGATCCAACGCATATCCTATGTCACGAACCTCTTCAAGTTAGAGAGATTTAACCTACATGAGCATCTAGTATAAATTTTGGACCATAAAGATAAAATATTACGAACCAAGGTAATTCCACTGGTCAAAGTATTATGGCATAATCATTCCATTGAAGAAGCAACATGGGATCCAAAAGATGAAATAAAGGAGCAATATCCCTACCTGTTTGAAAATTAATGGAAGTAAAGTTTGGGGAGCAAACTTTTTATAAGGAGGGTAGGATGTAATGACCCCACTTTTATATGCTCATATATAGTTTTAAACGTTGTATTATTTCATAAGTGATATGGATAATGTTAATTTATTATTTTAGTCTAATCCTCCCTTCATAAATCATGAAATATTAAATTAGTTACAAACATAAAATTTTAAAGTTTTCGGTAGGAATATTCATATTAGAGACTAGTTTTTACCATTATAATATAACAATTGACTTGAGGCAAAAACTAAAAAGTTGTATATATAGGAATTAGGTTTGTAACACAATAAACGGTGTGTTAAACGGAGGTCCGAGCAAGCAGTTATACCTAAATTACGACATAAGGGCAAATTTGTCCATCCTTTAAGTCATATTTTGTCTTATTACCACACAATGTGTAATATTTTGATTGGTTGAAGGGGAGGCTGGTTTGGCTGACTTAAACACTTTGAAATAACCTCATTATTCCTCAAAATTGATTAAATCAAAGTCTTATGGCATATCCTAAGCTAAATGATAAGTTTTGGGATAGAAAATATAAATTTATGAAACTCTAGGGACCTGATTTTAAATAAAGAAAGTTTCAGGGACTAAAATGAAAATATAAAAGGATTATTTTCTAAATAAAATATTTTCAAGGATCTCTAAGAAATATTGAAAATGTATGGTGTAAAATTACTAAAATACCCTTCATGTGTAAATTAACCCGTATACCCTTAATAACTTTACACCTCGTGCTATACTTTTGCCACCACACCGTACTCGTGTCGCCTTTAAAGGAAGGGACAAAACACATGTCATGCAATTAGATAAAGTTAAAACACGTGTCGCCATATGGTGGATTAAGACTGCAAGGTAGTCCCGTTACGCGACAGGGTAACGACGACTCACCAAAATAAACGCTTTGTCACCGGGACACATGTCAACACCCTAATAACATTGGGAAACTATAAATAGAAGACTTAGGATCAGTTATTAGATGAAATCCATTCCAAATATAAAAAATAAATAGTGAGAGAAAGTGTGAGGAAGTTTAAGAAGAAGTTTCGTCTTAAGATTAACGAGCAATCCAAGACTGTGTATCTGTAACTTCGAATTTCTGTTCTAGGTGAGTACTATATGACATTCCTTGTGTATTTTGATTATATATTATGCAAACTATATATATTTTGTAAAATTATTTTATTCTCAAAATACATCTGATACCGATGATTCCATCATTTGTTATATGTGTATATCTCTCGATATATACATCTGATTTGAATTCTGAAATTATTGATTCAGCCTATGGAAACTCTCTTACTATGTTGGCCTTGACTACCGGGTGGAAATATTTGGGTGGTACCTTTCTAGCTGGTTTATCGTTGGTGTGCTCTAAATAAGGCGTTGTTTCAGAGATCATGATTTTCTATCTGTGTTGTTACCAAGTGGAAACATCTGGTGACACTATCTGTTTATCTGGGTATTAGAGCGTACATGGCCATTACAAGAAAATTTAATAACAGATATACTGCTCAAATTATTTTATCTGTTTTGTTCTGAACTATTTATTCTGAAAATATATAGTGTCAGTTTGCTTTATATATTTTACTGCAAATTCTTGTCCATATGTATGTAAATTGAATATGTATCAATTTTCTGAAAAACCATGGAATGTATGGAGATTAATTCTCACTCGGCTTTTAGATGATGTTGTATAAATAACCATTTTTCAGGAAATAAGAAGGTTCGCGGAGGGAACGAAAAGGACTATGTTGAAGATTCAGCTTTTAGAGCTCTTTTCGTTATTGTAAATAAAATCTTTCTTTTATCATTTAGAGCATGTTTGGCACTTTTGTAGTAAGCTTTGAATTTTATCTTAAGTTGTAACTCGTTGTCACTTTTAAAATAAGTGAAGTTTCCTTTAGAAAGCTCTGATGACGTAATTCCTTTACTTACAGTATTTTACGATTCATAACCATGTGATTGTATTTCCGTTGCACTTATTTAAAGAAATAATTTAAGTCAGAATAGATGTTGCCTTGATGGCATGTCAAGACACTCGTTCCCTACTACTAATTTGGGTTGGGGTCGTGACAATAGTGGACCTTGCAATGTGTGTGAGCCTTGTCTTGGGATTGATGCATAATATCGAAATAGTTAAGCCCAATATTATTAATCACCACAAGACTAGTTTTCCGTATGAATTATATTTATCTATGAACTTTGTAATAAAAAAGGTTATGGAATCACTATCACTAGACCATTAGCATTAGGGCCTTATTTGTGAGTTCTTATTTTAGAGAGAAAAGAAAGGAAAGGAAGGGAAAGTGTGTTTCCTTTCCTTCGTTTGGGAGTTTAAGTAGGAAAGAAAGTAATTTTCTCTAGTTTGGGAGTTTAAAAGGTGAAAAAAGAAAGGAAATTTTTTAAAAAACTTTCCCTTTATTTCTCTATAAAACTTTCCTTCCTTCCTTTGTTCCTTCTTCCCCTTAAAAAAATTATTTTCCTCCCAAACTCCCAAACACAAGAAAGAAAGTTATTTTCTTTTCTCTCCTAAACTCTTTTCTCTATTTTTCCGTTCTTTTCTCTCTTATTAACTTTCTCTTCTTTTCTTTGCTCCCCTAATAAAATTTTCCTTTCCTTTCTTTTCTCTCCAAACTCCCAAACGAGCCCTAACTATTAGCTTATATAATTTTAAAGGAGATTTAGGCTTCGATCCCATTTCAAAAGATTTGGTGGTCCCATGTATTTCTTAAATTGTATTAAGTCTCATAATTACCTAAAATCATCTCTAACCTCCCATTTTAATTTTTGCAAAAAATGACATATTCCATATTTATTAAAATAGGACCAAGAACTAAAAAAACAAAGACTTGAGATTGATTACAAATGTATTTTTAAAAATATGACTAAGTACGTGTAATCCTTAATTTTAATTAATATTTTTAAAACAATTTCATTTTTCTTACACAATCTATTTTAGAATTCGATCTTTCCACGAACCACACATAACTTGCATCTTATGTTTTGCCTCAGAATAGCTGAGATGAGACTTAAGACACAGAGCCTGTCCTAGGCATAAGGTATGCCTAGGGCCCAAATTAAAAAAAAATATTATTTATTGAATGTTGTATGCTCACCGACCAAACCCGATTTAGTATTAAATCATAAAATAAGAGGACTACAATTATCAATTTCATTATATTTAAAGATTTTAAAATTTTGGTCGTGTATGCCCTCGATCAAAGGATTTGCCTACACCCCTCAAGTATTATGACTATTTACCGCCTGCCCTCACAGACCCTATTTGCTTTGGATTGAAATATGTTTAACTTAGGCTCTATCCATTTGTTTGTCAGAAGAGTGGGAAAATGATTTTTGGGAAAAAGTGAAGTGAAGTGAAGTGAAGTAAAGGAAAAAAAAAGTTAATTTCTCGTGTTTGTTTAGTTAACAGGAGGAAAATCGCAAGAAAATTATAAATTAAAAAAATTAAAAATTATATACATACACACATATAGTTATAACTTTACAATAAAAAAGTATAATATTTTTTTCTTATTTCAAGTACCAAAAAGTATAATTTATATAATAAACATCAATTTAAAGAAAATATTATTGAATATGAAATAAAAATTATGAACATTTAATTTGTAAAAATATCAATAAATTATGTATTATTATGAATAGTTATTTGTAAATACATTCGTAGTAGTTGTAACAACAACAATAATAATAATGATAGTAACAATAATTTACATGGTAAAATACCAAGTTTTCTTTAACTTTCCTACAAAATCCTAGGTCTTTGGTAGGATGTGTTTTGTGGGAAAGTTTTTCCTGCAGGAAAATTTTAGAACCATTTTTCTATAACTTTCCTGCTAACCAAACACAACAAAAAGTGCAGGAAAGTTATTTCATTCACTTTTCCTTTCATTTCCTGACAAACAAACGAAAAATTAAGAGACAAGACTTGCATGTGATATATTTTTATTTTTATTTTTATTTTTTTTCTAAGGCTTCCCAACCCATATATGGTTGGGTTTGCTCCTATATATGTGTCACATGACGGTGAGCCCAGAAGAGAGAGAAATAACGTGTTTATAATTTAACCGATAATTTCTTGGCTCATCGTCAAGCGACACATGCCCAGGCTATGCTCTTGTGTGGATTGTCCCGCATTTTAACACTCCGGACCGGACATGTGTCGCCTGACGGTGACCCAAAAAAGAGAGAGAGTGCCGATAATTTCTATACTCACCGCGAGGCTACACATGTCCAATTCGCATTGTTAAAATACGAGACACTCCGTAAAAAGCAGTATGATATATATATATATATATACAGTCAGACTCTCTAACATACTTCCTATCAATATACCTATAAATATACCCATTTTTTAAAATAGTAAATACTATAATTTTTAGATGATATTTTTTATATAGGTTCATGATATTTTAGTGTGCTCTTGTAAAAAAATCAATTGAAAATAATATTTTTTGATATTTTTAAAAAAAAGGTCAAAAGCCCGACAATTTTTACCCTTTACAACTGTCCGTTTTTTTTTTACCTATTTTTTAAAAATAACAAAACAAATTATTTTGAGTTGAATATTTTTACAGGGGCACACTGAAGTATCATAAACCCATATAAAAAATATCACCTCAAAATTAATTTTTTACTATTTTAAAAAAATAGGTATGTTTAATGAGATATGTTGGAGAGCCTGACTATATATATATATATATATATATATATATAATGAAAGGATTACAAGTGAACCTAAAAACTGAACTTTTTACTGAACCTTAACAAAAATCACCTAACAACCCATTAATTATAATTCCTACGGTGTAATTGGTCAGCGCCAGTGACAATGGACATGCGTGTGAACCGAGACCCCCTTACCCCCCACCCCACCCCACCTCCACTCCCACCCCCACCCGCACCCCCCCCCCCTAAACCCACCATGACAGACCACTAATTAAAACAAATTAAGTTGCTGAAATATTTACTCAGAGGTAAGCGCTGCCATGGTGGGGGTGTAAAAAAATTATTCGATCGACATGCGTGTCCGTTTCTGTTGGTGCCGATTAATTACAACATAGGAATTAAAATTAATGGATTGTTAAATGTTTTTTTTGCTAACGGTCATTAAAAAGTTCAGTTTTTAGGTTTACTTGTGATCTTCTTATATATATATATATATATATATGGAGAGGTTCAAAATCGAACATAAAAGATGAACATTTTAATGAACCTTAACAAAAAAACACCTAACCCCCATTCAATTTAATTCCATGTTGTAATTGGTTCGCGTCAGCGGTAATGGACACGCATGTGACACACGTCTTTTTTAATACACGCATGTTCGTTGCCGCTGGGGGGTGCCAATTACAGCATATGAATTAAAATTGATTGGGTGTTAAGTGTTTTTTTGTTAAGATTAGGGGTGGAAGCGGTACGGTTTTTACCCTAGCGTACCGTTTTGGGGGAAAAAAAATGGTTTTGATTTCATATATTAAAATATCAGAAACCTGTCTTACCGAAACCGAAATTATCGCAAAAAGGTTGGTTGGTTTTGGTTTTAATATTTATAAAAGCGATTTATCGAAATTACCGTACCGAATTTACCGAAACCAGAAAAAATCGTACCGAAATTATCATACCGTACCGAATTTACCAAAGCCAGAAAAAACCGTACCAAAATTACCATACCGTACCGAATTTACCAAAATTACCATACCAAATTTATCGAAACCAGAAAAAAGTTGGTTTTGGTTTTAATATTTAAAAAAGTTAGTTGGTTTTGTATTTGGTTTTTTGGAGCTTTTAGTGTTGTTACCGAAACCAGAAAAAAAAAACAGAATTTATCGAAACTAGAAAAACCCAGAAGAAACCAGAATTTACCGAAACCAGAAAAAATCGAAATTACTGTAAAAACCGAAATACCGGTCGGTTTGGTTTTGGTATTGATTTTGGTGTACCGGGTGGTAAACTGGTATGATTTGATTTTACCATCTAGAGTTTGGTTTTGGTATTGGTATCTACTATTTACTAACCAAACCGTACCGCTTACACCCCTAGTTAAGATTCATTAAAATATTCATCTTTTATGTTCACTTCTGAACCTCTTCCTATATATATATATATATATATATATATATATAGCAAGGCGGTCATACATCATACGTCTTGCATTACCCATACATTACGCCTAGTTCTAGGCCTTAATTTTTTTTTCAAACCCTTGGAGTTAACCTTCCAATTAAAATATGTTCACAAAATTAGATTAAAATATAATTTCTAGCTATTTTTTAAAAATTCAACAACAAACTGCAGAAAACTCTTTATTTATAAGGATCTGCACCAGCAGAATTTTGTAAATTTTTTAAATATAGATAGAAAATGTATTTTGACCTTTTTTTTTAACATGTGTTGATTGAAAGTAGTTTCAATAAAAAAATAAAAAGTTTTAAAAAAAAAGTTTTTTAAGGCCTAAAAATAAAGTTTGAGAGACACTATGCCGACATAGAGGTTGACAGAGTCTCACTAACACAGTGACGTGTCAACCTCTAATTGCATAATTTTTTTTTTTTTTCAATTTTACATTCCTTTTATAAAACAGTTTTTTTATCATCAAATTAAATTAAAAAAAACAGTTTTTATTTAAAAAAATACTGTCTTTTTCAAAACAATTTTGACAGTTTTTTTTTATATATAAAATTATTTTTTTTAAATCACAATTGAACCAAAATCGTAAAAGATTCAAAAATATCTGATGATAAAAATTAAAAAAATATTAATTACGAAAAATTCAAAGTTTAAGTACAAAAATATTTTTTTAGGGCCGTTTTTTTATTGCAATTGGTTAATGCCGCTATCGCGGATCCACATTCATTAAGACATGTGAATCCGCGCCAGCGGCACTAAAAATAATTTTTAGTGGTACTAAAAAATTATTTTTAGTGATTCAAAAATATTTGATGATAAAAAAATATAAAAATAATAATTGCGAAAAATTCAGGGTTTAAGTCTAAAAATACATTTTTAGTGCCGTTTTTTTATTGCAATTGGTTCGCGCCAGCGGCACTAAAAATTATTTCTAATGTCGCTAGCGCGAACCCACATCTCTTAATGAATGTGGGTCCGCGCCAATGGCACTAGCCAATTGCGATAAAAAAAACGACACTAAAAAAATATTTTTGTACTTAAATATTTTTATAAAACAGTTTTTTATCATCAAAATAAATACTAAAAAATAATTTTTAGTGCCGCCAACGCGGACCCACATCTCTTAAAGAATGTTGGTTCGCGTCAGCGGCACTAGCCGACACAGAGGTTGACACAGTCTCAGTGACACAGTGACGTGTCAACCTCTGATTGCATAAAAAATGTGTTTTTTTCCAATTTTACATTCCTTTTATAAAACAGTTTATTTATCATCAAAATAAATTAAAAAAAAACAGTTTTTATTTAAAAAAATACGGTGTTTTTCAAAACAATTTTGACAGTTTTTTTTTATATATAATTTTTTTTTAAATCACAATTGAACCAAAATCGTAAAAAATTAAAAAATATTTGATGATAAAAATTAAAAAAAAAATAATAATTACGAAAAATTCAAAGTTTAAGTACAAAAATATTTTTTTAGTGCCGTTTTTTTATTGTAATTGGCTAGTGCCGCTATCGAGGACCCACATTCATTAAGACATGTGGGTCCGCCCCAGCGGCACTAAAAATAATTTTTAGTGGTACTAAAAAATTATTTTTAGTGATTCAAAAATATTTGATGATAAAAAAATATAAAAATAATAATTACGAAAAATTCAGGGTTTAAGTCTAAAAATACATTTTTAGTGTCGTTTTTTATTGCAATTGGTTAGTGCCGCTGGCGTGAACCCACATTCTTTAAGAGATGTGGGTCCGCGTCAACAGCACTAAAAATTATTTTTTTGTATTTATTTTGATGATAAAAAACTGTTTTATAAAAATATTTAAGTACAAAAATATTTTTTTAGTGTTTTTTTTTTATCGCAATTGGCTAGTGCCATTGGCGCGGATCTACATTTATTAAGAGATGTGGGTCCGCGCCAGCGGCACTAAAAATAATTTTTAGTACCGCTGGCGCGAACCAATTGCAATAAAAAAATGACACTAAAAATGTATTTTTAGACTTAAACCCTGAATTTTTCGCAATTATTATTTTTATATTTTTTTATCATCAAATATTTTTGAATTACTAAAAATAATTTTTTAGAACCACTAAAAATTATTTTTAGTGTCGCTGGCGCGAATCCACATGTTTTAATGAATGTGGGTCCGCGATAACGGCACTAACCAATTGCAATAAAAAAACGGCACTAAAAAAATATTTTTGTACTTAAACTTTGAATTTTTCGTAATTAATATTTTTTTTAATTTTTATCATCAAATATTTTTGAATCTTTTATGATTTTGGTTCAATTGTGATTTAAAAAAAATATTTTATATATAAAAAAAAACTGTCAAAATTGTTTTGAAAAAGACATTATTTTTTTAAATAAAAACTGTTTTTTTTAATTTATCTTGATGATAAAAAAACTGTTTTATAAAAGGAATGTAAAATAAAAAAAATAAACATTTTTTATGCAATCAGAGGTTGACACGTCACTGTGTCAGTGAGACTGTGTCAACCTCTATGTCGGCATAGTGTTTCTCAAACTTTTTTTCCTTTAATGGTTTTCTCAAAAGATCACAAATAGCTTGATGTTGAGAATGTTGATGTAATACTAGTTTCCGGCCGGCTATATATATTGTATTTGAATCTTGCGTGCTGAATCCTAGCTCGTGACCTGCTAGGAAATTTATTTGGTGGAATAAAAAGTCTAAGTACTTTATTTGATCTGTTTCTTCACAATATATCCTTTTCTTTGAACCCAAGTAATAAGTAGTTAGTGATGTAAGAGCTTACTAAATCACTAAAGTGAGGATTGGAAAACTAAGATATTTTTTAGTTGAATAATGATAGACTCCTCGAATGGGAGCTACCGAATCCATCCCCACTTATTTTCACCGTTCATCTCACTAAATGCCAAAGTAATCTTTACCCTTAATTTATTTTTCATAAATAATACATTATATCTATGGACTTATGATTTATTTTAAATTAAAACTAAAAGATATGATTTATTTTTAAATTAAATAAACTTTATATTAAATTAATATTAATGGATCAATTTCTAAAAAATAAAAAGGCTTTTAAAGGTTCGTGCCAACGACACACATTGAATATTTTTATATGGCGAAAGATTTATTGGAATAAAATAAAAAGACTTGAACTAAACGTGTATTAAAAAATAATAAACATAGTTTATTTATTTATAAAAAATTATATTTTTAATTTAATAAAAAAAAACTGTTTAATTTGATGTATTACATTCGCGATTGATTAGTGTCGCTGACGCGGACCTATATTCCGGACTCACATCATTTGTTGAATGTGAGTTCGCACCAACGGCACTAATCAACATCATTTGTTAAATGTGAGTGCGAGGCAGCGACACTAATTAATTGCGAATCTAAAACATTAAATTAAGCGTTTTTTTTTTATTAAAACTGATTTTATCAACAAAAAAAGCCTCGTATCGTGTCTTACCTAACACAATTATCAAAAGCTCACACAAACTCAAATTATTTTAAAGTTAAATAAAATATTAAATTAATATTTAATTGGGTTATTTGGGATTTGGTATATAAAAAAATGAAAAAAAAAGTCAATTATTGTCGCGTTTTTTTTTTTGTTGTGCTCGCGTTATGCAAAAGAAATAAAATTTTGTGTTATGTGGTTTCACGTCTTAATTATGGTGTGGGTCAGTGCTTCGCACAAAATGAGTCGGATTTGTGCATCGTTGTCGGTTCTTTTTTAGGGTCCTATGATGTGGGTCCCGCCAACGCTAAAAATGAGTCAGATTTGTGCCTCGCTATAGAATTACTCAAGAAAAAAGTACGCAATGTTTTTTTTAAAAGAAAAAAAATTACTACCTAAAAATAGACATAAAATTGATTTTAACAAAAAAAGTTACTACCTAAAAAAAGACATAAAACTGATTTTAACAAAAAAGAAATTATTATCTAAAAAAATTTACGACCTATAAAATTTGTGCCGTGTCATGTCGTGTTTTAATTAGGTCATATTCATATTTGGTAAAAAAAAAAAATTTTGTCGCATTTAATTGGGTCGAGTTCGAATTAGGTAATAAAAATAAAATTTCGTGTATAATCTTATTTTCATTGAGTCGTGTTCGTATTCTTTTTTTTTTATTATCTAAAATCTGCATTTTATTTACTAGCTGAAATGTGCATTAAAAGTGTAATTTAATATGAGTAAGTTTCTTGTGATTGAAAATAAAAGAGAGAGGATTGTTTGGAAGAAAATAATATAAAGGAAGATAACAATTGGGTATGAAATCGGTAAGTGTGTTTTGGGAAGTGTAGCACCACTCTTTTGAGTTACGATGATGATAGTAATAAAGAGGGATGCTATTGGTATCGGTTTGAGTGTACCGGATAATCCAACCGGCTGATGTGGCAGCCCACTCACCCAAAGCCAAACATGATTTGGCCACATGAGCTGGCATGATTTTTACAAAAAAAAAAATCATGCTGCTTTCTACAAAAAAAATAAAATAATGAGAAGTTCTTTTACAAAACAACTAGTTTTAACAACAACAAAAAAAAAATAACGAAAAATAATTTTTTAGTAAAAGACAATTTTTAAACTAGTTTTAATACACAAAAAATAGCAAAAAAAAAAACAACAGCTTGATCGAAAAATAAAAAACATAAATGCACAAAGCCGGTACAAATATCATTTTTATGCCGACTCATGATTTTTATGTGTCGATCGCGACACTATTTATTGTCGCTGTCGCGAACCCACATTCATAAGATAATGACCAATCGCAACACGTTATGTCAGCGTGTCGCAACCGACACTTATGACACGACACGACAAAAACAAAAGAAAAAATTGATTTTAGCAAAAAAAAAAAATTGATTTAAGCAAAAAAAAATTGATTTACCGAAAAATAAAAAACATAAAAATCAACTTTTATTTAAATAGAAAAAGGTTTAAAAATGATTGACAGCGACAATAATCAATCGCTGATGTATATTGTATCAAAAAATATAATTTTAACGTATATTTTTTGACATATATTTATATATATCATGTATTTAAATTTATATATAGCGTGAATTTAACGTATAGATTTTAGCTAAAAAAATATTTTTAAAATATTTTTTAAAATCGATTTGTTAGTGCCGCTGGCGCGGACTCACATCCATTAAATGATGCGGATCTGCTTTTTGATCATTTAATGGATGTGGATTCGCGCCAGCGGCACTAATAAATCGATTTTAAAAATATTTTTTAGCTAAAATCTATACGTTAATTACACGGTATATATAAATATATGTAAAAAAATATACGATAAAATTATATTTTTTGATAAAATATACATCAGCGATTGATTATTGTCGCTGACAATCGATTTTAAACCTTTTTTTATTTTTATAAAAACTGATTTTTATGTTTTTTATTTTTTGGTAAAACTAATTTTTTTTGTTAAAATCTATTTTTTCGGTAAAACTGTTTTTTCTTTTGTTTTTGTCGTGTCGTGTCATAAGTGTCGGTTGCGACACACTGACATGACGTGTTGCAATTGGTTATTGTCTTATGAATGTGGGACCGCGACAACGACAATAAATAGTATCGCGATCGATATATAAAAATCACGAGTCGGCATAAAAAATGATAGTTGTACCGGTTTTGTGTATTTATGTTTTTTATTTTTCGATCAAATTGTTTATTTTTTGGTAAAAACTTTTTTGTTTGTATTAAAACTAGTTTAAAATTGTCTTTTACTAAAAAAATATTTTTCGTTTTTTTTTAAATGTTTTTTTTTTCTAAAAGAATTTCTCATTTTTTTTAGAAAGGAGCATGTATATATATGTGGCCAACTCATGTGGCAGGTTGATTCACCCGGTACGGAAAGCATTTCTCTAGTAATAAAACATCATAATCATTAGACATCGTGTGGATATTATTTAGCGTATATATAGAGAATTGATACTTGGGACAATTGTCTCTTAGGAGCTAATTGTATTTTACATATAATTCACCTTATTTTTTCGGTATTAAAAAGTCATTCATCTACCTTTTCTGATAGTTTTTTGGGGGAAGGGTTTTAATTTTTTTATTTTTTAGAGATTAGGATTTAGGTTTTTGATTTTTTGAGTTTAACGTACGAGTATATTTTTTTTCCGCGGGGTGGGGTGGGGCTTGGTGGTGTTTATGTTTAGGTTTTATGGTTTTCTGGTTTATGATTTAGAGCTTAGGATGTAGGATTTTCGGATTTGAGTTTTAGCATTTAAAACATAAGGTTTAGAGGTTATGATAAAAAAATGTGAGTGTTCGTGAGTAACAAAAAAAGGACTTGTACTAATGTTAATTAAAAAAATAAGTAAAACTTCGTAGAATGACTCTTGATAAACTTCTCATTTCTATCGTTTTTAAATGCATACCTTAATTAATCACGTCATAGAAGAACACCATTTTACTCATGGTAATTAAGCAACGTACTCATATAAACTTAAACTTTAGTCAAGGCTTTGGAAGTCTTGCTAATTAGTTAGTTGAATATTCTTCTAAATTTGAGATCCATGTAAAAACAACTTTTTTTTTCTTTTGTTTTCAAAGGCACGAGAAGATTGAGAAAAAGACAACTTCCATTAGTAAACAGTGGATCGCATTTTCATCACAAGATCCTGAACTGGTTGCAATGATTTTTGCGGTGTCTACCAGTTTTATATAAAACGATATCATCGTAATATTCCTAGAAAAGACCATCTCGAATTGACTTATCTATCACATGGACTTATCTTTTAAATGTTTGAGGATATAAAAAGACAAAAACAAGAAGGAACAAAGAATAAATGCAAAATCAATAAACGTATAATGAGTGGAGATGAAAGCGTCCCTGATAATGTTGAACGGTGATGATGATGTTGTTTCTTCTCCTTCTTATACATGAATGATAAAGTTTTCTCTCTTCCGTATTTAGATTCGTTTTCCCTTTCTTCGCGTACCTTTTTATATTTCCTACGCAATTGATTCGTGGTCAATTTAAAATCTTAAGCTACTACTAAGGGTGGTAAACGGACGGATACAGATCGCATACCATGTTTTTCATATCCGTATCCGCTATCTGAATGTACTATTTGTATCCGTATCCGCCCGGATAGTTAAAACAACTATCCATATCCGTATCCGCTCGGATACCTCTGATTCGGATAATATCCGTATCCGTTTACATTATTTAGCCATCGCAAAAAAATAACAATTAAAATATCCAATCCAATGAAATCCAATCCAATCCAAACAAATATGTAACAAAATTACAGTCTCCTAACATCAACAATTATGGGTTCCATAATAATAGTATTATTTCATAATGATAATATGACTTAAAGTCATCCATACTTTACAACCATATAAGCTTAAAGCCATCCCAAAAAAAAAAATAATAGTCGCTTTCCATGACAGTAGAAATAAATATGCACCTTTTAGATTAATCAAATTTATTGAGAATTATAATCTCATGTACCTTTTGTCTTCAAAACATACTGATATGTTTACTTTAATAAGTATACATTTTTCTTTTGTATATAATATACATGTTGTTAACTTCAGTTCTCATTACAGTCAAAACCATCTCTTTATTTTTATGTTTCTCTCTTACATTCTATTATGTTTCTCTCTTACATTCTTTTCTATTTCTCGCTTACATTTATTTATAATTAAGGAAACTAACGAACAACCACATGACAATTTCTTTTCTCTTGTTTTGTACGAAGGAGAAATGGAACGAAGTTAGTTTTTTTTTTAGTAGAGTAAATGTTCTTTAGTCAGTGTACTTTGTGTGTGATAAGGTGTATTGTAACTTTAGTGTAACTCCATGATACTATACCCAATAAAATAAAAATACATGATATTTTATAATATACCTAATAAAACAATAACTTTAGGGTGTTTTTGTTTTGAGGGGAGTATGTGTTTATTTTGTTTTGGGAATAAACGATTAAGATTTTATTATTATTATTATTTTATTAGTAATACTAATGTTAATATTATTAGTAATATTTTAAACATATGTTTGACGGATACGGATATCCGGTAAAGCGGATATCCGATAAAATGGATACTCCGCATCGGATACAGATTATCCGTGTCGAATACTAGTACTATCCGTATCCGTATCCATTTTCTCAGATATTTTTAAAGAGTATCCATATTCGTATCCGTTTCCATATTTTCGGATAAATATCCGCAAATTCGGATATCGGACGGATGCGAATTTTCGAATATCCGTTTACAACCCTAGCTACTACATTTGTCGAGGGATACCATTTTTTTGTGGACATCCCTGATAAAACGATAATGATAAACAATCATCATAAAAGTGCAAATAAGTGGCTTGTACATAGGCACACCAATAAATACCGAAGATAAATTGTTGAAAAATAACGATTTTTAAACAAGAAATTGATCATTTTTTTGTTCAAATAAATGTGGAATTCACACATCTTTCGGACCAGTTCACGTACCAATGCTTTCATCTCCATGAAAAAATTAACGTGATATATTCACATGTTACCTCGAGGTATCCCATTTGAAGTGGATGAAGTGAGTTAATCTCACATATAAAGATTATTAGAAGAGTACATTTTTTCAATATTGAAATTCTTCATAAATCGAGTGTGTCATCATCATCAAACTCAGTATTTGTCGGCATTAAAAGGAGAGTTCGTCACATAAATAATTTTATAGGTAACATCAATTGGGGTACTATTTTAACGTTACAAGATCGTTGTATCTTGAGAAACAATCATCCAAAGACTCATCACTATCGTAGTGGAAACATTATTGTCTTAAAATAATAATGTCTAATCATAGCTTCGATCGAGTTTAGATTCTAGAATTTTTTAGTGTTACTCCAAGTCTAAAGTCTGTGATTTTATTATTGTACTACAATTATTATTAATAAAAATATAATTTCATCATTTTTATCAATCAATATATTTAGTTTAAATATTTCCATTTTTAATTTGTTCACATAATCCAATAAACTTAAGACAGTTAGATTGCTTGTGTGAATCAGATTCATGGAAAATATGAATCCTCCCACGAACATCGTGAGAAACCAGAGAGGTTTGATGGAACATAATTTAAACGTTGGAAATAGAAAATGTTGTATATATTATCATTTGTAATGACAGTACGGAAGAAGAGTTTGAAGGAGAAGAAAAAGTGTTATTCAAAATGATTTTAATTTATTTACAAAATATATAAATAGTAATTAAACATGCATAGTGATATGTTATCTATATGAAACTCACAGGGATAAGAAATGCAGAATTTTGATTGAGGCAAGTGTTAAACACTCTGACCTTAAGAAGATTTTTGCCCCGTATTTGTGCTCTACGGACTCAATGGCAAACGCCTCACAGGATAAAACAATCAAACTTGCAAATGAAGCACTTCAATTTGCAAACCACTGGTGATACAACAATGCAGAGCTTTCCTTATGCATGGATTAAAACGAGATAAACCTTTAATGCTTTATCTATTTTTCCAACACTTTAAATGATAGACCAGACCACTTATTTATACTAAATAAGTGGCGGTTAAATTCGGTTAAAGTCAATCCCAACATCCATTAACTATTGGAAATTAAAAATCCGAATTTAACTGAATAGTTGGCTGTTCAGGAAAATAAAAAAACGGAAGTACTTAATGGGCCGAAAAATAAAAAAGTAAAACAACAAAATGGACCTAGAAATAAATAAAAGGCCCAATAAAATTTAGCCCCAAAAGTTTATACTTAGTCAAGACAAAGTCCAGTCCCAAACTCCATGACCCATGACCCACGAGCCCGAGTCGAGCCGAGCCGAGCCAGATCGGGCAGGCGATGATGCGCACGCGTGCGTGTGTGGGCTTGAAAGTCAGCCCAAGCCCATGTAAGTCCTCAATCCTTCAAAGAGTTGGGATATGTAGAGATATAGTCACCAGCCCACGTGAGATTGCGTCCTTTCTTCGGGTGCTCAGTCGTTATTGATGTGAGATGATATGTAGAGATATAGTCACCAGCCTATTTTGCACGAAATAGGCAAAAGAAATATTGCCACCTCGAGAGAACGACATCAAGGACAATACTGATGCTTGTAAAACCATGCAGTTCAAGGGTTCGGGAACTAAGTTAGGGAATGACAAGATATCATGCACCCATTCTTCCCTTTCAGTCTCTCATGGGTATGTGTTAATCTTCTCCTGTTGAACTCCATTTTGGGTGTCCCTATGTCCATAATATAAGTGGAGATTGGAACAGCTCAACTCGCGTTATGGATAAAGGCGCAGTGAGGTCATCCTTCGCGATATAGTAATTCAAAGTATGATATAAGTGTTTGTCAATTCACAAGTAATTATAGAAGAACGAATGCATACATCGGACAAGACACAAGCAAGCAAGCATATAAAATATATTAAGAATATATGATAAAAACAAGGTAATAAATGCATATAAGGGAGGACTCGAGTGTAGGGATTTACCCAAGATTCTTACATAGCTCAAGGGGCATCAAAGTCCACGTAGTTCGAAGACAATACAAGGTGGGTTTTAACTCATAAATCCAACCGGTGATTTTGCTTATATATGTGTGTGTAGGAAAAGGTGTTTTAGTTTGAAAAAATGTGATGCAAAATTCCCCGCTTGGAATTTACAAGTAAATCTCTTTTTCTTGGTTTTTTTTTTATGAAAATAAAGTATGTGCAAATACTAATAATAAAGTTTTGGAATTAAGGTGTATGCTGTAATGAAATAAATCACTAAAGTGAAAGTAAAGTAACTAATGCAAAGGTAAGGGAATTTAAAGATAAGGGTGGAGAATTGGGCCTCCTTATGAAGACTTGAAGTGGATCTTGATTGTAGATGCACTGATCTCATGCCGAGGTGATGGTGGTATGAGGAGATGGGTGAGAATTTTCTAAAAGGAGTATGAAATAGATGTGGAAAATGGGATTTTTAAAAGGGGAACAACTCTGAATTCGAGAGAATGTTCTCTGAATTACTGAAAGGGATGTTCAGGGGTGGCTTTCAAAGTGAGGTCATGGCCTCTATTAATAGTGCCAAGGGGGGTTCCGATAGACATTGTCTTTGACTTGCCTATCGGCAAAGAACCCCTGACACTACCGATAGGCAGGTCCTGGGGGTGCCATTCGATAGCCTAAGATAGATTTTTCAAAAAAATAGCCGTAAAACGCGAATAGTTAGTCAGAATCGCGCATAGGGCAGACCATTAGAAAGGGTATTGAGATCCATTTAATAATCTATTTATCCACTCCCGGGGTTTGGAGTTGAACGAGGTCAAACAGGGCTCAGAAGCGCCCGTTGGTCACTAGATATGAAATTTTTGAAGGAAAACGGATCGTTCAATCGAACTGTAAGGCCATTTTATGCACGATATGGACCATTGGAAATAGTATTCAGAGCCATTCGAGATTTCGTTTAGCTCCGTTCTGTTTGGAGAGTTGATCTAGGTCAAACGGTGACCAAAAGTGATCGGTGGCCAAAATGGGTCATTCGTTCGTACTGTAAGGCCGATTCGTGCAAGGGGAAGACCGTTGAAAAGGGTATTCAGAGACCTTTAAAGATTCATTCAACTTCATTCAAGCTAAAGAGTTCACCTAGGTCAAATGGGGCTCGAGAATGCTTGATGGCCTTTAAGCCAGTTTTTGGGATAAAATGGACCGTTCGTCTAAACTGTAAGGCCAATTCGTGCATAGGGCAGACCATTGGAAAGAGGATATAGAGCCCCTCAAAGATTTATTGATCTTTTTCTCAGGAGAGAAAGTTGATCGGAGTCAAGCGGGGATCGATACTCGGAGTGTGACCTAGGATTTGCGGTGAATGGGTGAGTGCTAGGGACCTAAGGAGGTTCTTAAGGGGTCCTAGGATGGAGTGTCTATAAAGGTCCCCTCAACGAGCGAGGTTGGAACAAATGAAGGCCGCCAAATAATAGACACCACATCAACGTTGGGGAAGAGGATTTTAGGCCAATTTTGAGGACCTAGAGGATGAGGATGACCAATCCGGAGGGTCGAGGTCAGTTATAAGGAACTAAGAAGATGAAGGTGATCGGTTTAGCGGGTTGAGGTCGATTCTGAAGACCTAGGCAGATGAGGATGACCAGTTCTGTGGGTAGAAAATGTGTTAAGATTGGTTCAAAGGGGATAGGGTGACTAATTCAGTAGGTCGAGGTTAATTTTGAGGACCCAAAGTGATGTTGGGGGTGATAGACTCAGCAGGTCAAAGTCGATTCTGAGGACCTAAAGTTGTAGCAACCAATTTTATGGTTCGAGATCATTTATGAGGACCTTTAGCATCTAATTATGTGGGTTGAGGTCAATTCGGAGGACCTTAAGTTAGGACGACTGTAACACCCCGTATTTTTGTACATTTAATATTTAATTAATTCGAGAATTTTAAATTACTGGTGTGTTGTAATTTTAATTGAATTAATTATGGCAATGTATATATTTAAATATTAACCGGGGAGTGAATGGTTAATGTTTAGGGAAATTTATTTACTAAGTGAATAGTAATAATTTTATTACATCATTTCGAGTATTAATGACAAGGTATACACTTATCCCAGCCGGGAGTCGGTATAGACTAAATTGGGTGTGAGATAAGGATTTTTATAAATTAATTCGAATGCCAATTCTGAGTGCGCGGTTGAGTCCGGATGGGTCGAGATAGTCAGAAAATAGTACCCGGGGGTAGTAATTGGGTCTCGGAGTATTTTTGGGCATAGTCGGGCCCACACGGGGTGAGTTGGGCCACTTTAATTAAGCCCATTAGGTGAAAAACGGGATTAAGGATTTTTAACCTAATGGGGAGATTAAGGAATGGCAGCCAACATAACTCTAAACCTAGGGTTTGAGAGGAGATTTGGGGGAAAGTAAATCAAGAACAAATTGGAGGTTATTGGAGCCAAATTAAGGGACATCAACAACGGATCAGACACTACAAACACTTAGAGGCAAGTGGTTAACTGTTTTGATTCTTAAAGTATGATAATCAATTCATATCATAGTGATGTGTAAACCAAAATTCGTTTTGGGGATAAATGGGTACAAAAAGGGGGTTTGTTAATGGAATCATTGAATGAGATTTAAGGTAGGAATTAGTTGTGCTATATAATTCTGAGTATGATTATCTGATTTGAATGAGAAAAATCGGAATATAAAAGGATGGAATTTGAATTTGAAATTGGGATTATACCCTAGAAATTTGTGTTCTTGGGTGGGTCAAGATTCATAGTGTTAATGATGTTAAAAGGTTTAGATGATGTTTTTGGTTCATGAGAAATGTTATAAGATGATTAATAGACTGAATTGAGTTTGATTTTTGAGGAAAGAAACCTTGAAATTTCGTTAATGGTGGAATTCAGCGAGGAAGAAGCACTGGCACGAAGGGATCGATCGATCGGGGGCATCGATCGATCGACGATGGGAAATTCTGGGCAGTTCGGCTTGGGTGAGATATAAGGGGGAATTAATTATAAATTAATTTCCATACAATTATTAGTGATAAATAAATATGAAACAAATATTCCTAGCAATTTTGAGATAGAGTAATTGGGACTAGGATGAATTTATGTGGGACATTTAATGGATAAATTTGAGAGATTTTATTCCAAAATAGTGAGATACGGATCAAGTGAGCGAATCCGGGTATATTGGTCAAGTGACCCCAAGGTAGTGAGTTAAGTTTGGAGATAAACTAATTAATTTAGAGTCGGGATATAGACTCGGGAGATATTTAATTTCGGGCCAAGTGAATCGAGTCCGGGTATGTTAATAATTATAGGCAAATATAATTGGGAAAATTATAAAAATAAAGGTGCGACACATTGTAGGCGAAAATGTGGGTATTATATTATGAGATGTAAATTGGACCAAGTGAGCTAGTCCGGGTATGTTGGTTAAGTGATATCAAGGTATTAAATTAATTATTGAGAGAAAGTAACTAGTTTGGAGTCGGAACATAGACTCGGGAAATGTTGAGGTACGGGCCAAGGGAGAGAGCCCGGGGATAATGGTTGGGCGACACCAAGTATTAAATTCATAAGAGTGATAATTAATTTAATTAGAGTCAAATTGTAGACTCGAGTAGGATTAAATTAATAAGAGTAATAATTAATTTAATTAGAGTCAGATTGTAGACTCGGATAGGATTAAATTAATAGGAGTGGTAATAAAAAAATTAATTACGTTGAGTCGAGCCACAGACTCAGAAGATTTCAGGCAGTATACGGGATATTTAGTACACGGTAAAGCCAGGGTTATAATATAAATATACGGTGTGGTGATAGTATATATATATATATATATACATGTCTATTGTGCGTGACATTAAATTTCAGGCAGTATACGGGATTTTGAGTACACGGTAAAGTCGGGGTTTATATTATATATATACGATGTAGTGATAGTATATATATACGTGTATATATTGTGTATGATATTAAATATCAGTGACTAGATATTTATTCAAATTATATACTCTAATGCTATCAAGGGAGGTTGCGCGATGTGGGTGAATCCCCTAGCTTGAGGAGTAGGGTGAGTATATCCCCAGGTCATAACGTCCGGTATATGGGTGAGGAGATTATCTCACTTTCAGGAAGGAATATGACCGCCTCCACTTCGTTTATGTTTTAGTCTAGGTTGGTGAGCGAATCCAACTTGGAAAAACTAGGTTTTGTGAGAACACCTAGTGAGATGGCATTTTAAAGTGAATCATCTGGTGAGGGTATACTCGGAAGGATGGATACACGTATGATATATGTGTGGATGTTAGTAAAGGTACGTATAATATGGTATTAAATATTATATGTAGGTGATAATACAGTGTGTGATGTATTTACCTTATATAACTCGGGTTACAGTTATATGCTGTTAATTAATGAGAAATTAATTAAGTTATTTATTTACGGGAATAATACAGTGTGTGATGTATTTACCTTATATAACTCGGGTTACAGTTATATGCTGTTAATTAATGAGAAATTAATTAAGTTATTTATTTACGGGAATAATACAGTGTGTGATGTATTTACTTTATATAACTTGTGAGACGGTTATATGCTACTATTGAAGAGGAATTAATTAAGTTAATTGTGAGATAACTTATAATTCAAGAAATTATTATACTCGGGTTAGAGTAATATGGCAAGGGAAGGTTATACCAAGACTAGTTGGACGGGGCAGTACAACTAGGTGGGATTAAGGTAACCGGTAGGTGTGCACAATAGTGGAGGGGTAAGAATGTCCTCAAGGGAGTGCGACACTAACTTAAATATGAAGCGCATTCATGCATTTTAAATTACTGCAGTTAATTCACTTGCTAAATATTTTCAAAATGTTTTGGGTTCTAACCCTTGCTATAAAAACTATTTTCAAAACCTTTTAGGTGTCCAGCCACAGAGACGCCATGATTGATATTCTATTCCAGGGACACGGAGCTGCGGCACATGTGGATGCTAGTAGGAGTTTGGATTAGACGCATCATTCATTCATTCCAAGAGTAGGAATCCTGTATCAGTCTCAGTTTTATTTAGGGCTTATAGCCCAGACTTCTCGGTACAGTTTTCAGGTGTAATTCATTCAGGTGTTAAATATTTGTGTTGGATTAATTATTTGGTGGCCGGTGATTTATTCGGCAAGTTGTGTAATTATTATTCTATTTACTTTCATTCAGTTGTGTGAATGGTTTATATTTTTAATTTCGCATGTATTGTTTTGTTTAATTAAAAAGTTAAAATTGGCACCAGTTTTTGGAATACTAGGTGGTTAGTAAGTTTAAAAAGTTTTCGACAGTGATGCTAAGGATGATCCAACTGGGATTCCTGTTTTAATTTGGTATAGGACTGATCACCCGATATTTTATTAGGCGGGGTGTCACAACGACTAATTCTGAGGGCCGAGGTCAATTTTAAGGACCTTATATTAGGACGACCAATTATGAGGGCTGAGGTCAATTTTGAGGACCTTAAGTTAGGATGACTAATTTTGAGGGTCGAGGTCAATTCCGAGGACCTTAAGTTGGGATGACCAATTTTGAGGGTCGAGGTCAATTCTGAGTACCTAAAATTTTGACGGTCTATTTTGAAGACCTTAATTTTATGACGACTGATTCTGAAGACTGAGGTAAATTATGAGGACCTTAAGTTAGGACGGCTAATTCTGAGGGCCGAGGTCGATTCTGAGAACCTTAAGCTGTAACGATCGATTATGAGGGCCGAGGTCAATTTTGAGGACCTTAAGTTATAATGATAAATTTTGAGGGTCAAGGTGTAGCGCAAGGGATTGGTCTCTTAGAGAATTTTGGATCTTCTTGAGGGTGCAAGTGTACTTGCGATTCTGTCGGGGATTGTATTGTCTTGATACTTCATTTGGGGATGTTTTAATTTTGAGCTTCCAATTGGGGAATCTTGGATGCGGTAGACTTGGATGCGGGCGCATCATTGGTTTCGTTGTGCAGTACCCTAAGGATAAGAGTGTAAGATTAATATAACTGGGGATTTTGAGAGTTTTTAAGGGGCTTAGTGCTCCAAAAATGATTTTCTTAAGGAAAATAATAGTCCATATTTTTTAGGGATTTTTGGGCAATTTCTAGCATTTTCTGTACAAAATTTATAAAGGGGTGCTAATAGACAGGCTTGGGAGGGTGCCGATCGATAAGGTAGCGGACTCCTGGGATTTCTTAGGAAGAGGAAAAGGTTATTGCCGATCGGTATGGACTGGGGGGTTCAGAACGTTACTTCTGGGTGGATTATTGAATCTTTGTTGGGGACGTAGGTGACCTTCTACCCTTGGAGTTTTCCTTCAAGCTCGAAGGGGCTACACGCATCCAGGTGTAGGAATGGAGGTTCATGACGCATGAGGTGGTGTCCGGGTTAATATAACTGGGGATTTTGAGAGTTTTTAAGGGGCTTAGTGCTCCAAAAATGATTTTCTTAAGGAAAATAATGGTCCATATTTTTTAGGGATTTTTGGGCAATTTCTAGTATTTTCTGTACAAAATTTATAAGGGTTGCTAATAGACAGGCTTGGGAGTGGTGCCCTTAGAAGATTCATTGAGCTTTCGCTCAGGCGAGGAAGTTTACTGGAGTCAAACGGCGCCCCGGAGCACCCAATGGCCTCTAAATTAATACTCGAAGTATAACCTAAGATTTATGGTGAAGGAGGAAGTCTTAAGGACCTAAGAAAGGGCTTAGGAGGGTCCTAAAATGTGTTGTCTACATGGATGAAAATTCCTCATAGGTAGGAGAGGCCTCGTCCAAACCAAAACGAAAGACATGGTACTTGGGGTAATAGAATTGTATCGCCGCTGCTAACAAATTCTAGTCAATAGCTCCAGCAGAGCCATCACCAGTACAATCTCTCTGATACACCAGAATCAACACAACTCAATAAAGACGACAAGCTCCACTTTACATCAACATTTCTATCTCCTTATCCATACTCCAACCAAGCCTCTAAGGTCTTTCTCTATCCAAAAATTTCCAAAAACACATTTTTATCAAACTAAGTCCCTTTAAAAGGAATCATTTCACAACCAAGCCTTCAAGGCTTTCCTTTACTCAAAAATATTAAAAAATACAACTTTTCTTACTCTTTCTCGAAATGAAGTCTCGGCAGCAAACTAAAGTGCAAGTAGATTAAGCCATTAAATCAAGATAATCAAACAAAAAATGCATCTTCTGTTGCCTTTTTTAGTCTCTTTTCAGGTACAAAGCCATTAAATCAAGCATATAGCATGGGCACGCTAAACTCCTCCAGTCACAACAACAGTTCTACATCCATAAGCCCCATTATCCCAGACACCATTCTAATGATTTGTCCTGTACATGGATCGACCTTAAAATTTAGAAAAACGATCCATTTTACTGTCAAAATTTATTTGGAGGCCACTGGGTGCTCTTGGGCCACATCTTGACCCCAATCAACTTCCTCGCCTGAGCGAAAGCTCAATATTTTCTAAGGGCCCTGAATCCCCTTTCTAACGGTCTCATGCACGAATCAGCCTTACGGTTCAGATAAACAACCCATTTCTCACCAGAAACTGATCCAGAGGTTACAGGTGCTCCTAAGCTCCATTTGATTCCTGTCAACTCTTAATCTCGAATGAGACTGAATGAATCTTCGAAGGTCTCTGATACCCTTTCCAACGGTTTGACCCATACACGAATTAGGCTTACGGTACGGATAAATGACCCATTTTACTCCAAACGGTCAGAGGGTGCTTTCGGGCCCCGTTTGACCAAGGTCAACTCTTCGTACCAAGTGAAGCTCTTTGGAACATCGAAGATCCCTACATAATTTTCTAACGGTTCGTCCCATGCGCAAATCAGCCTTATGGTTCAAATGAACGATCAATTTCTCTCTTGTCCAAAAGACCACTGGGCTCTGAGTCCCATTTGACAATAGTCAATTCTCAAACTTGGGAGCAGCCCAATGGATTCTTAAAGGGCTCTAAATACGCTTTCCAATAGTTCAGCCCAATGGAATGTTCAGATATTTATAGTTGGATCATTTTATTCGGATATATATTTATTAGAGGTTAGATTTATTTGAAGATTAACATTGTAATGGATTTTATTTTTGCATGAATGGTTATTTTATTTGGATTGATTTAATTATTATTTCGTGTAATGAATTTTATATGTCTCATATCTATAAAATGTTAAGAATGATTACTTATTTAGTGACTCCCGACGTAGTTTGGCGGCAGCGGCTAGCCACCTCACTTGTCAGATTGCTCAGGGTGTTACACTCTCAGAAATCCATTTATTACTATTTTACTCAACTTTCCAATCCCAATCCAAGTCGAACCTCAATCTAAACCTTGTTTCACATCCCACGCCCAGATTTTATCCTTTTGTATTATTCCCTGAGGATTTAAAAGTCGTCGAAATGCTCATACAGTTATTACTCTGTCTGAGCTGAATCTCTGATATACTCGATCCGAAGTTTTTATACCTCAGAATTGTAGTTATTTACTCTTATGTATGGATTAGAGAATTACAACATAAGTATATAAATAATCATAGATAATAAAGTGTAAATAATTATGCGGATTTTAACATCCACACTTGAATTATTATCCTTATAAACGTTTCCAGCAATGACAATTAAAGCATGTTGCCAATGTAAATATTTTTAGGGTGGCTAGGTTTATATGGGAAAACAACTGAATTAAAGAACATCAAAATGAAATACAAAGTTTATACACCAATATGTAAGAGATTAAAACCATCCACACACACACACACACACACACACTAGCGGAATATGATCGCCTCCACTTCGTTTATGTTTCGGGGCAGGTTGGTGAGCGATTCCAACTTGGGTATCTAGGTTATGTGAGCACACCTAGTGGGATTCAACTTTAGAGGGAATAATCAAACTCGGAGGGATGAATATACATATGTTATACGTGTGGATGTTTAGTAAAGGTACGTATATAATGGTATTCAATGTTATATGCGGGTAATAATACAGTGCGTGATGTATTTACTTGATATAACTCGTGACACAGTTATATGCCATTATTTAAGGAGGAATTAATTAAGTTAATTAGTGAGACAACTTATTATTCATGAAAAATTATACTCAGGTTAGAGTAGTATGGAAAGGGAAGGTTAGACTAGTTGGATGGGGTAGTACAACTAGGTGAGGTTTAGGTAACCATTAGGTGTGCACAATAGTGGAGGGATGAGAATGTCCACAAGGGAGTGCGACACTAACTTTAATATGAAGCGCATTCATACATTTTAATTACTGCAGTTAATTCACTTGCTAAATATTTTCAAAATATTTTGGGTTCTAACCCTTGCTATGAAACTATTTTCAAAACCTTTTAGGTGTCCAGCCACAGGGACGCCAGGATTGATATTCTATTCCAGGAACACGGAGCTGCGATATATGTGAATGCTAGCAGGAAATTTGGATTAGACGCATCGCTCATTAATTCCTAGAGTAGGAACTATTTCTCAGTTTCAGTTTCATTTAGGGCATGTCGCCCAGAGTTTTAGTACAGTTTTCAGATTTATTTTATTCAGATGTTGGATGTTTGTATTGGACTATTTACTACGGTGGCCGATGGTTAATTCGAAATCAAAATGCATTTGTATAATTTGTTGATATACTTTTGTATAAGGAAACTTAAAATTGTAAATATTATTTGCAAATGGTTAATATATTGAGGATTATTCATGTAACAAGAAAATATATAATTAGTATGTAGTAATACACAAACTAATATATATATATATATATATATATATATATATATATATATATATATATATATATATTAACTTTGATACTTGTTTGATAAGTTCGAACAATAATTTATATAAGTATTAAAACTTTCGAGAACAATATTCCCCATTTGATTTCATATTCAAATGATATTTTACTTCACAGTTAAAAGTCATTAGTTTAAACTTAATGATACCAATAAGCTCGTGCATATTGATTTCGAGGAGATGAAGATAAACCTAAATATTATGATTCATTTATAGAGTCAAGAACACCTGTCTTTAACCTTTGCTGGGGTGGGCTACATATTGCAATAGAAATGATTAACAACATATAAGGGAATAATTTATGTATTTGCCCTGGGCTATAGCCCTGGTGTGGCCAGGGATAGCTTCGCCCTTCAAGGGGTAATTTGTCATTACGTATATTTAGCAAGGGCATAAATGTCTAAACACTTATGAAAATAAGAAACTGTTTCTATTGCAGGAGTTTACCACAGGAATTTACAACAAGGGATCTTATCTCCACGATTGTAAGCGCGAGAGAGAATATCTCGAGTGTACTTCGGTTGAGAGATAAATAATCTATATATGCGTCTAATAACCTCAGTGCCTAAAAAACAATAGAGATCTTCAAGATTTTGTAAATTCAGAGACATGATTATTAATAAGATAGAACGAAGAGGAGGAGTTATTGCTTGTAATAAGTATATCGTTGACATAAACCAACAGAAAATAATAATCATTGTAGTTCGGAATATAAACAATGAGGAATCTTCCTGACTGCAAAGAAAGTATAGATTCAATAAGAATTGATAAATCGTTCTAACAATGAATGCAGGGGGTGTTTGAGGACATAGTGAGATTATTATATCTACTTCATCTTCTAATAGATTTTAGGGAGAATTTCTTTCACTATTGTTTATACTGTTAATCAAGTCTCCATGTGTATCATGTAAAATTAGTCCCCTTACAAGCACTTATTTGTTAGTTCTTTGTACATTAAACTAAAGGTTTTAAGTTGTGCATTCTTTGTATTTACTTCAACCCCCATGACTTTACCAAGTTAGAACCTTAAGCTCTTCTTTGTTGCTTCTTGAGTTATAGATGGATCACGCGAACGTTATCAAATTCTCTACCCAGTGACCCTCTAATAGTTTTTATTGTACTATTCAGGTAAGAAAAATACTAGGGCATATTCGTGATGATCATCGTTTCTCTAGTTTATTTATCTCAGCATGAGCCTCAATATTATCTGGAAGCTATATCTATTTAGTTTTGGAAGATATATATAACATATGAATTAGAGGCACTCAATAAAGTATATTCACGGGGATGGATGATTCTCCTCATGGGAAGAATACTATTGGAGGAAAATGAGTCTACAAAATCAAGACACATCCTGATGGTTCTAAAAAAAGATACAAAGGTCATATAGTTTCTATTATGACATTGATTATGAGGAGATTTTTTGCTCTTGTTGCTCGCTTAACCTTTTTTCACATTCTACTTTCTATTGCTGCAACACAAAAGTGAGAGTGAGAGCACTTTGAGATAGATATTAAAAATGCACTCCTTAATGGTGATCATGTCGAGGAAGTTTTTATAAAGACACCATATGAATATAATCATTTTCCTTGGAAGGTCTGCAAACTTTATTATCCTCTCTATGGTTTTAATCTCTAGGGCATGATTTTCCAAATTACATTCCTCTATTCCCAGTTTTGGCTTTGTTTTATGTTCATATGTTTTGGGTTTATTTGTTCACAAGAATGAGATTTGAGTTACTTTTTTTCTTCTTTACGTTGATGATATGATCATCACGGATGATATATATGACATAACTTCTCTTAAGGAGTCTCTTAGACTCCATTTTGAGATTAAGGATCTTGGTTATCTCAATTTTTTTGCGCATTGAGATTCTCTCCAACTCAGGTTGTTATTATCTCTCTTAAGATGAGCATTCTTATAACATTTTTGTGCAAACGACTATAACCATGTATTGTATTTATGTATTAGACCTAAGGGTATTTATCTATTTCTGTACCACAACACAAAATATAAATAGATTTGGCTCAACCCTATGAGGGTAACAAAAAGTCTTTAAATTCATATGGTATTAGAGCCATAAACGGCTCCTATTTCTATCACAATATCCACAGCCGCCATTCCAATCTCTCCACGTCTTCTTCTTCTTCCTCTGCAACACCTCCAATCACAACCACGACGGCTGTCCTCCCCTCCCAATCCACCTCTCTTCACTCCCTTCCCTCCTCCAGTCATCTGACTACCATTAAACTGGACCGCCATAACTATCTGTTATGGAAATCTCAAATCCTTCATATTTTCAAATCCCAATGTTTGTATAAACTTCTCCACCCCTCCTACGTTATTCCACCACCTCTTATTACTGACCCTGCTATAAATACCTCCCTTCTGAACCCTGCCCTCAAACTATTTTGTTCTGGATCAATGCCTCCCTTACGGATCCCATAAAAGCCGAGTGTGTTGGAAAACAGTCCTTTCGTGACGTATGGCTTTATCTTGAACAAACTTACTCCACCCAAAATCCAGTACGGATTCAATAACTCAAACGCGGTCTCTCTACCATTCAAAAAGGCAATCTCTCCATCTCTGACTATGTCTTAAAAATAAAAGAAATGCGGACTCTCTTGCCTCCGTTCTTGAACCAATCTCTGACCTAGAACTAGTCTCCACAACTCTCCGTGGACTCGACCCGATTATGCCCCCTTTTATGCTGCCATCACCACTCGCACCACTCTTCCCTCCTTCACTGAAATCCACACCCTCCTTCACCATAAAACTCATCTCACCTATCTTCAAAATCCTAATATCGACTTACACCAATCCTTGGCTTTCTGTTCCTCTTCCTCACCATCCCCAAAACCAAATAACACATATTGTGACCGAGGCTCGTATCAAAACCATCGTGGTGGTCATTTCCGTGGCTATCATGGATTTCAGCCCCCATGCACCAATAGGTCATCCCAATAAATTTCAGGGGTCAACCACCCAACACCATGCAGCCCAACCTCGGGTAAAACTTCCCTCCTTGGTCCCCCACCTACGGATAATCCTGTCACGTGCCAATTATGTGGCAATCATGGCCATATAGTGCACACAACTGTTGTCACCAGTTTAATCATACCTTCTCCCCAATCGATATGCCTTAGTCCTTTGTCACCATGTACATTCAGTCTCTTCCTTACGAGTAACATTTGTTTGTCGATACGAGTGCTTCTCAACACATGACAGTCAACTCCACCAGCATGACGAATCGTGTTGACTACATGGGTAATGATCGGGTCACTTTTGGTAATGGTATGGTGCTTCCTATTTCTAGTATTGGTAACATTAATATTAATTCCTCATCATCATCTATACCTTTAAATAATGTTCTTCATATTCCCGGTCTGTCTAACAATCTTCTCTCTGTTGGCCAATTGACAAATGATTTTGACTCTGTTTTTCTTTTTGATCGCTTTGGCTTTAAAATTCAGGATCGTCTCACGGGGAGAGTTCTCTTCCAAGGAAAGAATGAAAACGGTCTTTTTCCCATTTGGCCATCAGCTCCGGTTGATCTCCCTGCTTAATCTACCTCTTTTGCTACTCACTTTGTCGTTTGCACTTCTCCATCCACTTGACATCTTTGGCTCAGAAAATTTTGAATGGTTGCAAGATAATTTTTATTCATATGGAAATGAATGCCAAGCTCACTCCTCTTAATGATACTGATCTTTATGATGCTAAGTTATATGAAAAACTGGTTAAAAGTCTTCTTTATCACACCATCACTTGTCCAAACATTACATATATGGTTCACTTAGTGAGGTAATTAATGCCTGCTCCTCTTCCAATTTATTAACATCTTAAACATTATTTGATACAAGAAAGGCATTATGTTTCATGAACTTCATTTTTCTTCTATGTCTTAGCTCGAGTGATATTTATACTCTAATGCTGATTGGGATCCTACCGACAGACGCTCTAATATAGGATATTGTTCCATTCTTAGTGAATAACTAATTTCTTGGTGTAGCAAGAAACAATATGCCACTTCCAAATCTGCTTTAAGGTAGAATATTAGGCATCCAAAATCGTAGTCATCCTTATAAATTGCTCACGATGGATATGCGGTGAGAATCATAATTTGCACTCTCAAGTCGGGTTAGTGAGATGGAAATAATTCGCTTCCACAGATGGCGCAAAATGTATGAGGAAAAAATTTGCACACTAAATGTCACAATCTCACAACAAGAAGTCATATGTAAATTAAAAGGTATTACGTGTACTCCACGATACAACGATACACGTTCGATAATTTACGGCAATTACGAACTGCACTTCTTTATATGTTGAACATGGTATAACACATAGATTTCGTATTAGTAACTCACTGTGTTCGTAATGAGGGCCTTACAGGACTATTTATAACATAACATGTAGTGTTTGACCATGAGCTTTGAGTGCAACTGTATGGGACTCTTTGAGGCATGAGTACTTCTGAACCTTGTTATCTTATTAAGCATATACGAATTTTCATCACTCCTTGGACAATAGTTGTAATGACCCCACTTTTATATGCTCATATATAGTTTTAAATGTTGTATTATTTCATAAGTGATATTTATAATGTTAATTTATTATTTTAGTTTAATCCTCCCTTCACAAATCATGAAATAGCAAATTAGTTACAAACATAAAATTTTAAAGTTTTCGGTAGGAATATTCATATTAGAAACTAGTTTTGACCATTATAATATAACAATTGACTTGAGGCAAAAACTAAAAAGTTGTATATATATGAATTAGATTTGTAACACAATAAACGATGTGTTAAACGGAGGTCCGAGCAAGAAGTTATACCGAAATTACGAAATAAGGGCAAATTTGTCCATCCTTTAAGTCCTATTTTGTCTTATTACCACACCATGTGTAATATTTTGATTGGTTGAAGGGGAGGCTGGTTTTGACCGACTTATACACTTTGAAATAACCTCCTTATTCCTCAAAATTGATTAAATCAAAGTCTTATGGCATATCCTAAGCTAAATGATAAGTTTTGGGGTTAAAAATGTAAATTTATAAAACTCTAGGGACTTGATTTTAAATAAAGAAAGTTTCAGGGACAAAAATGAATATATAAAAGGAGCATTTTGTAAATAAAATATTTTCAAGGACCTCTAAGAAATATTGAAAATGTATGGTGTAAAATTACTAAAATACCCTTCATGTGTAAAATGACCCTTATACCCTTAATAACTTTACACCTCGTGTTGACTTTTGCCACCACACCGTACACGTGTCGCCTTTAAAGGAAGGTACAAAACACATGTCATGCAATTAGATAAAGTTAAAACATGTGTCTCCATCCGGTGAATTAAGATTGCAAGACAACTGATGATACGCAAATATTGCGTATTTCATCCTCCGAACTTACGCACTTTAGCCCCCTCGGGTGCCTTAATCTCTATATTTAAGTCCGTTAACCAGATAACCTCGGTTTATATTGTTAACATGCTATCTGAGGTATAATTGGGCTTTTGTAGGTATTTAGGTACTAAGTATGAAGTTCAGACGCGTTCTGCTCGATTCCCCTACACAATCGCACGTTCAAGGGCATTTTAGTCATTTTACAGATTGGGCACCTGGCCCAACATCTTCATAGAAGTTGTATCCCTCCTCGCAAGCTTCGCGTGACCGCAAACGGTGTGCGATTCCGATTCATAACGAAGAAGTTACGACGATTTTAGCGGAGAAGAAATGCAAGCCAAAATAGGGAAAAATGCAGGCTGCTCTGCTTGATCGATCGATCGAGCCTGAGGGTCAATCGATCGGGCCTTTATTTTTTGGCCACGATTTTAACAGTCGATCGATCGACCAAATGGTAGATCGATCGACCCCCTGTTTTTCAGCAGATATTTTGCATTTATTTTCTCTTTTCTTTTCTAATTTAATTCCCACTTGGTATATAAGCCAATGTTGATGTAATAAACAGAGGTGAACGTTTTTAGAGAGTTTTAGAAGATAGAATAGTTAGGGTTTGGGTGATTTGCTTAGTTCTTCTTCATTTCTTTTTGGATTGACACACTTTTGAGCTTGAATGTTGACTATTCATCATCGTCTCCATTAATATAGTTTGTATTTCTTCATTTCCTTGCTTTATAGTTAATTTACAAGCTTTCGAATTTAGTTTTACATGCTTTAGTTACATGCTTTGATTTACACGCTTTCTAGTATAGATTTACCACGTTTATTTACCGCTTTCCATTTACCGCGTTTTTAACATGCTTTCTACAAATTAGGTTGTGCTTGAGTTGAACTCACTCGAGTTGACGCGTTGCTTTGCTTTGGTGATGGTGTTTACGGGTCTATTTCGGTTGCGTTGTCCTAGTTATTATGCCTAGGAGATTTGACGGGGCATATCATGTATGTCCCGTTCTTACGACCTTTCGCGCGTAATTTCCGGGATATTTGTTGACGCCAAAATCTTATTAGGTTTTTATGATGATTTAGAGCGTAACAACCCTTGATTTAATTAACTGTCAAATCGAGACGCACTTGTAATAACCCGTCGACCCATGTAACCATTTTATACTAATTAACTCGGATGAGGGATATTCGACGCAACCTATAGTTTTACTCGCTTTCATAATCTAGTTTCAATACTTTGCCTAGATTAACATTTCCCTTTATGCATATTTTTCCTTTTACTTTGTAATCATCTTTTACACTTTTATTTCGGAGTACTAAATCACTTGAATTCTAGCATCTTGTCCCTCTGGATTTTCGATACCCGACTTACCGCTATACTCACCCATTGAGTGTAGTCGTAATTTAGATTTTTGTATAGTTCAGGTGAGCCGAATTCAAAATGACGTTACGCGACACGCTAACGACGACTCACCAAAATAAACGCTTAGTCACCGGGACACATGCCAACACCCTAATAACTTTGGGAAACTATAAATAGAATCCTTAGGATCAGTTCTTAGACGAAATCCATTCCAAAGATAAAAAAGAAATAGTGAGAGAAAGTGTGAGGAAGTTTAAGAAGAAGTTTCGTCTTAAGATTAACGAGCAATCTAAGACTGTGTATCTGTAACTTCGAATTTCTGTTCTAGGTGAGTACTCTATGACATTCCTTGTGTATTTTGATTATATATTATGCAAACTGTATATATTTTGTGAAATGCTTGTATTCTCAAAATATATCTGATACCGATGATTCCGTCGTTTGTTATATATGTATATCTCTCGATATATATATCTGATTTGAATTCTGAAATTATTGATTCGGCCAATGGAAACTCTCTTACTATGTTGGCCTTGACTACCGGGTGAAAATATTTGGGTGGTACCTTCCTAGCTGGTTTATCGCTGGTGTGCCCTAAATAAGGCGTTGTTTCAGAGATCATGATTTTTTGTCTGTGTTGTTACCAACTGGAAACATCTCGTGAACTATTTGTTTATTTAGAGTAAATGTCCATTAAAAGAAAATTTAATAAATGATATACTGCTCAAATTATTTTATCTGTTTATTCTGAAAATATATACTGTCAGTTTGCTTTATATATTTTACTGCAAATTCCTGTCCATATACGTATATGCCTTATGTTGTAAATTGAATAGGTATCAATTTTCTGAAAAACCATGGAATGTCTAGAGATTAATTCTCACTCGGCTTTTAGCTGATGTTGTATAAATAACTATTTTTTAGGAAATAAGTAGGTTCGCGGAGGGAACGAAAAAGGACTATGTTGAAGATTCAGCTTTTAGAGCTCTTTTCGTTATTGTAAATAAAATCTTTGTTTTATCATTTAGAGCATGTTTGGCTCTTTTGTAGTAAGCTTTAAATTTTTTCTTAAGTTGTAACTCGTTGTCACTTTTAAAATAAATGAAGTTTCCTTTAGAAAGCTCTGATGACATAATTTCTTTACTTTCAGTAATTTACGATTCATAACCATGTGATTGTATTTCTGTTGCACTTATTTAAGGAAATAATTTAAGTCAGAATATATGTTGCCTTGGTGGCATGTCAAGATACTTGTTCCCTACTACTAATTTGGGTCGGGGTCGTGACAGAGGTGGTATTAGAGCATAGGTTATGAACTCGTAGACTACTGAATATAAGTTTTGAACGTTATCGATTTTAAGTCTCCATATATAGGATATAGGATTAAATATCCGACTTATGTGATAACTCTCCATATGTCTTACAGTCTACATATAATTGTTTATATATAATTGTTCTTCTAATTTGTAATCTTGAGTTAGTATAATACGTCTTATGTTTGGCTATGACTGTAGAAAATGACCAAGCCAAGATCAAATGCAAGAACAAGTGGTTCAAGTATGGAAGGACTGGAAGGTGCATACAAGGCGATTGAGAGTCTAGCAAAGATTGTGGAGCATCAGGTGAATAATGATGCACTAAGGAATTCGGAACTAACTAGCTGTACCATTGAGCATTTCAAGAAGTTAAACCCGCCTTATTTTAAAGGTACTCTTAACCCTACTGAAGCAGAAAGTTGGGTGATGCAAATGGAAAAGATGCTCAATGTTCTTAAGTGTACCGATGAACAAAGGGTTTCATTTACAACATTTATGTTAGAAGGTGAAGCCGAACATTGGTGGAGAATGACTAAGAGAATACACGAGGAGAGGAATACTTGTATAGGTTGGAATGACTTCTTGGTGATCTTTTATGAGAAATATTTCCCTGAAATGGTGAAGGATGAAATGGCAGCTGAGTTCACGAGTCTAGTTCAAGGGAATATAAAGGTTAGTCAATACAAGGCCAAGTTTATTGACTTATCCCGTTTTGCACCTTATGTTGTGGCAACTGATGTTTTAAAATCTAAAAAGTTTGAACATGGGTTAAGGTTGAGTATTCGTAGTCGAATTTCCATCCTGAAGTTGACATCATATAGTGACGTCGTGTCTAGCGCTACGATAGTTGGGAGGGATGGCGAGGAGTTCAATAGAATTAGAGATGTTAAGAGGAAGTTTGGGGAACAAATAAGGAAGAACCCAAATAATATAAATAATTTTAGGAATACATCTAATGTTAGGGGAGCTAGGGATTATAAACGGTATAATAACAAGATATGTCAGCAATGTGGAAAGATGCATGGAGGACGACCTTGTTATAAGGATACGAGAGCTTGTTTTAGATGTGGACAGAAAGGACATTAGATAAAAGACTGCCCAACCCCAGCAAGGGTTTCAATACAACCTTTAGGAGAAAAGAAGGATCAAAGCAGACAAGGTAGATTTTTTGCACTTTCTGATGCCCAAGCTTCTAACGTAGTAGTGTCAGGTACACTTTCTATATGTGCACAACCTTTTCAAGTTTTAATATATCCTGGTTCTACCTATTCATTTGTTTATGTGCATTTTGTTAATCGCTTTCCTAATAAGCTCGAGCCCTTGAATCATAGCATGCACGTTTCTACTCCTTCAGGTGAGTTATTGATGGGAACCTTAGTATATAAGTCTTGCGCTATAGATGTTAGTAGCCATAAACTATTCGTTGATTTGATAGTTTTAGACATAAAAGACTTTAAAGTCATTTTGAGGATGGATTGGTTAGCATCGTATAATGCTAAGGTAGATTATTTTGAGAAGAGAGTTACTTTCCAAATAACTAACCAACCAGAATTCAATCTTGAAGGAACAAGCATCCTATCTCCCATTCGTATTATCTATGCAATGCAAGCTTGTAGTTTTCTTAAGAAGGGATGTCGAGGATTCCTTACGAGTGTTATTGATTTGCAAACAAAAGAATCTAGTTTAGAAGATATTCCTATAGCTAAACATTTTTCAGATGTTTTTCTAAATGATTTGCCCAGTCTTCCTCATAGTAGAGAAATAGAGTTTACTATTGACCTTATTCCTAGAACTATACCAATCTCAAAACCACCTTATCGCATGGCACCTTTAGAATTAAGGGAATTAAAAGTTCAATTACAAGATCTGTTAGACAAGGGTTTTATTAGACCAAGTGTATCCCCTTAGGGTGCTCCAGTGTTATTTGTTAAAAAGAAGGATGGGACGATGAGGTTATGTATAGATTATTGTGAACTAAATAAGGTGACCATTAAGAATAAATACCCCTTACCTCGTATAGATGATTTGTTTGACCAACTTCAAAGTGCACAAGTATTTTCAAAGATTGACCTTAGGTCAGGCTATCATCAATTGAAGACTAAGGAAGATAATATTTCAAAATCATCTTTTCGTACTAGATATGGTCACTATGAATTTCTTGTGATGCCTTTTGGACTAACTAACGCACCAACCTCTTTTATGGATATGATGAATAGGGTGTTTAGAAAATATTTGTATCTGTGTGTGGTTGTTTTCATTGATGACATCCTTATTTATTCCAAAAGTATTGAAGAACATGAAAAGTATTTAGAGACGATGTTATAAATCCTTAGGAAGGAGAAATTATATGCGAAATTAAAGAAGTATGAACTTTTGTTGCCTAGCATATCTTTTCTAGGACATGTCATTTCCAAGGAGGGATGTCGGTTGACCCTCAAAAGATCAAAGCTATACTGGATTGGCCTAGACCAACTAATGTGACGGAGATTCGTAGTTTTCTTGAATTAGCAGGTCATTATCGAAGATTTGTCAAAGGATTTTCTAGTATTGCCAAACCTCTATCTAGGTTAATCCAAAAGAAGGTGAAATATGAATGCTCTGAGGAAGTTGAGAATAGTTTTTAAGAACTTAAGAATCGATTAGTAACTGTCCCTATTTTAACTATTCCTTCCGGGACAAGGGGATTCGTGATTTATAGTGATGCTTCTAAAATAGGTTTGGGATGTGTGCTAATGCAAAATGGAAAAGTAGTAGTTTATGCCTCGAGACAGTTAAAACCACATGAGCAAAATTATCCAACCCATGACCTAGAATTAGCAGCTGTAATTTTTGCTCTTAAGATTTGGAGACATTATTTGTATAGTGAGACTTGTGAGATTTATACCGATCATAAGAGTTTGAAATATATTTTTACCCAAAAAGAATTGAACATAAGACAAAGGAGGTGGTTAGAATTAATGAAGGATTATGATTTGAATATTCATTATCACCCGGGGAAAGCTAATATAGTAGATGATGCTTTAAGTAGGAAGTCTACACCAAAGTTAGCGTGTCTTATTACAAGCCAGGAAGCACTGTTGAAGCATTTGAGAAGTATAAAAATAGATGTACGTATTTATAGTAAAGGAGGAACAATCGCAAATTTACAAGTACAACCCATGTTGATGGAAATGATCAAAATTACACAAGTAAATGACCCACAACTGAAGAAGATTAGAGAAGAAGTTATTGAAGGGAAGAGGATTGAATTTGGGATACGAGATGGTATATTGAGGTTCGAAAATAGAGTGTGTGTGCCATGTGATGCCCAACTAAAGAGGCAAATTTTGGAGAAAATTTATTACTCAAGATTCACATTTCATCCTTAGATGTACAAAGATGTATAGGGATCTTCGAGAAGTATTTTGGTGGAATAACATGAAAAGGGAGATAGTCGAATTTGTATCTCAATGTTTGGTTTGTCAATAAGTAAAAGCTGAACATAAAAAACCATCAGGATTACTACAACCCCTACCTATCCCTGAGTGGAAAAGGGAACATATTACTATGGATTTTGTGACAGGTTTACCAAGGAGTTCAAATAGTAATGATTCTATTTGGGTAATTATTGATAGGTTAGCTAAATCTGCTCATTTTCTTGCCATTAAGATTACCCATTCTTTAGAAAGGTTGGCTAAGTTGTACGTGCGGGGAATTATTAGGCTTCATGGAACCCCAATTTTAATTATTTTTTATCGTGACCCTAGATTTGTGTCTCGCTTTTGGAAAAGCCTATAAGCAACCATGGGAACACAATTGAATTTTGGCACCGCTTTTCATCCTCAAACAAATGGACAATCTGAGAGAACCATTCAATCCTTAGAGGATATGCTTAGGGCATGTGTACTTGATCTGAAAGGGAATTGTGATGATCATTTACCGTTAGTGGAATTTGCATATAATAATAGGTATCAAGCGAGTATTTAAATGGCTCCGTATGAGGCACTCTATGGTAGAAGGTGTCGTTCCCCTGCATGTTTGGTCGAAGTTGGAGAAAGAAAATTATTGGGACCAGAATTGATGGAGATCACAATAGAGAAAGTGAAATTGATACAAGATCGAGTTAGAATCGCTCAAAGTCATCAAAAGAGTTATGTTGATAATCGTCGACGAGAGTTGAAATTCCAAAGAGGAGATTAGGTGTTCTTACGAGTATCACCAGCAACGGGAGTAATCCGATTTGGAAAGAAAGGGAAGTTAAGTCCAAGATACATAGGACCTTTTGAAATCCTTGAAAGGATAAGAGCTGTTGCGTATAGAATAGCCTTAACTCCTGAACTCTCTAGTGTGTATAATGTGTTTCATGTGTCAATGATGAAGAAATTCGTCCCAGATCCAACGCATATCCTATGTCACGAACCTCTTCAAGTGAGATTTAACCTACATGAGCATCTAGTATAAATTTTGGACCATAAAGATCAAATATTACGAACCAAGGTAATTCCACTGGTCAAAGTATTATGGCATAATCATTCCATTGAAGAAGCAACATGGGATCCAAAAGATGAAATAAAGGAGCAATATCCCTACCTGTTTGAAAATTAATGGAAGTAAAGTTTGGGGACCAAACTTTTTATAAGGAGGGTAGGATGTAATGACCCCACTTTTATATGCTCATATATAGTTTTAAACGTTGTATTATTTCATAAGTGATATGGATAATGTTAATTTACTATTTTAGTCTAATCCTCCCTTCATAAATCATGAAATATCAAATTAGTTACAAACATAAAATTTTAAAGTTTTCGGTAGGAATATTCATATTAGAGACTAGTTTTGACCATTATAATATAATAATTGACTTGAGGCAAAAACTAAAAAGTTGTATATATAGGAATTAGGTTTGTAACACAATAAACGGTGTGTTAAACGGAGGTCCGAGCAAGCAGTTATACCTAAATTACGACATAAGGGCAAATTTGTCCATCCTTTAAGTCATATTTTGTCTTATTACCACACAATGTGTAATATTTTGATTGGTTGAAGGGGAGGCTGGTTTGGCTGACTTAAACACTTTGAAATAACCTCATTATTCCTCAAAATTGATTAAATCAAAGTCTTATGGCATATCCTAAGCTAAATGATAAGTTTTGGGATAGAAAATATAAATTTATGAAACTCTAGGGACCTGATTTTAAATAAAGAAAGTTTCAGGGACTAAAATGAAAATATAAAAGGATTATTTTCTAAATAAAATATTTTCAAGGATCTCTAAGAAATATTGAAAATGTATGGTGTAAATTACTAAAATACCCTTCATGTGTAAATTAACCCGTATACCCTTAATAACTTTACACCTCGTGCTATACTTTTGCCACCACACCGTACTCGTGTCGCCTTTAAAGGAAGGGACAAAACACATGTCATGCAATTAGATAAAGTTAAAACACGTGTCGCCATATGGTGGATTAAGACTGCAACGTAGTCCCGTTACGCGACAGGGTAACGACGACACACCAAAATAAACGCTTAGTCACCGGGACACATGTCAACACCCTAATAACATTGGGAAACTATAAATAGAAGACTTAGGATCAGTTATTAGATGAAATCCATTCCAAATATAAAAAATAAATAGTGAGAGAAAGTGTGAGGAAGTTTAAGAAGAAGTTTCGTCTTAAGATTAACGAGCAATCCAAGACTCTGTATCTGTAACTTCGAATTTCTGTTCTAGGTGAGTACTATATGACATTCCTTGTGTATTTTGATTATATATTATGCAAACTATATATATTTTGTAAAATGATTTTATTCTCAAAATACATCTGATACCGATGATTCCATCATTTGTTATATGTGTATATCTCTCGATATATACATCTGATTTGAATTCTGAAATTATTGATTCAGCCTATGGAAACTCTCTTACTATGTTGGCCTTGACTACCGGGTGAAAATATTTGGGTGGTACCTTTCTAGCTGGTTTATCGTTGGTGTGCCCTAAATAAGGCGTTGTTTCAGAGATCATGATTTTCTATCTGTGTTGTTACCAAGTGGAAACATCTGGTGACACTATCTGTTTATCTGGGTATTAGAGCGTACATGGTCATTACAAGAAAATTTAATAACAGATATACTGCTCAAATTATTTTATCTGTTTTGTTCTGAACTATTTATTCTGAAAATATATAGTGTCAGTTTGCTTTATATATTTTACTGCAAATTCTTGTCCATATGTATGTAAATTGAATATGTATCAATTTTCTGAAAAACCATGGAATGTATGGAGATTAATTCTCACTCGGCTTTTAGATGATGTTGTATAAATAACCATTTTTCAGGAAATAAGAAGATTCGCGGAGGGAACGAAAAGGACTATGTTGAAGATTCAGCTTTTAGAGCTCTTTTCGTTATTGTAAATAAAATCTTTCTTTTATCATTTAGAGCATGTTTGGCACTTTTGTAGTAAGCTTTGAATTTTATCTTAAGTTGTAACTCGTTGTCACTTTTAAAATAAGTGAAGTTTCCTTTAGAAAGCTCTGATGACGTAATTCCTTTACTTACAGTATTTTACGATTCATAACCATGTGATTGTATTTCCGTTGCACTTATTTAAAGAAATAATTTAAGTCAGAATAGATGTTGCCTTGGTGGCATGTCAAGACACTCGTTCCCTACTACTAATTTGGGTTGGGGTCGTGACAATAGTGGACCTTGCAATGTGTGTGAGCCTTGTCTTGGGATTGATGCATAATATCGAAATAGTGAAGCCCAATATTATTAATCACCACAAGACTAGTTTTCCGTATGAATTATATTTATCTATGAACTTTGTAATAAAAAAGGTTATGGAATCACTATCACTAGACCATTAGCATTAGTGCCTTGTTTGTGAGTTCTTATTTTAGAGAGAAAAGAAAGGAAAGGAAGGGAAAGTGTGTTTCCTTTCCTTCGTTTGGGAGTTTAAGTAGGAAAGAAAGTAATTTTCTCTAGTTTGGGAGTTTAAAAGGTGAAAAAAGAAAGGAAATTTTTTAAAAAACTTTCCTTTTCTTTCTCTATAAAACTTTCCTTCCTTCCTTTGTTCCTTCTTCCCCTTAAAAAAATTATTTTCCTCCCAAACTCCCAAACACAAGAAAGAAAGTTATTTTCTTTTCTCTCCTAAACTCTTTTCTCTATTTTTCCGTTCTTTTCTCTCTTATTAACTTTCTCTTCTTTTCTTTGTTCCCCTAATAAAATTTTCCTTTCCTTTCTTTTCTCTCCAAACTCCCAAACGAGCCCTAACTATTAGCTTATATAATTTTAAAGGAGATTTAGGCTTCGATCCCATTTCAAAAGATTTGGTGGTCCCATGTATTTCTTAAATTGTATTAAGTCTCATAATTACCTAAAATCATCTCTAACCTCCCATTTTAATTTTTGCAAAAAATGACATATTCCATATTTATTAAAATAGGACCAAGAACTAAAAAAACAAAGACTTGAGATTGATTACAAATGTATTTTTAAAAATATGACTAAGTACGTGTAATCCTTAATTTTAATTAATATTTTTAAAACAATTTCATTTTTCTTACACAATCTATTTTAGAATTCGATCTTTCCACGAACCACACATAACTTGCATCTTATGTTTTGCCTCAGAATAGCTGAGATGAGACTTAAGACACAGAGCCTGTCCTAGGCATAAGGTATGCCTAGGGCCCAAATTAAAAAAAATATATTATTTATTGAATGTTGTATGCTCACCGACCAAACCCGATTTAGTATTAAATCATAAAATAAGAGGACTACAATTATCAATTTCATTATATTTAAAGATTTTAAAATTTTGGTCGTGTATGCCCTCGATCAAAGGTTTTGCCTACACCCCTCAAGTATTATGACTATTTACCGCCTGCCCTCACAGACCCTATTTGCTTTGGATTGAAATATGTTTAACTTAGGCTCTATCCATTTGTTTGTCAGAAGAGTGGGAAAATGATTTTTGGGAAAAAGTGAAGTGAAGTGAAGTGAAGTAAAGGAAAAAGAAAGTTAATTTCTCGTGTTTGTTTAGTTAACAGGATAAAAATCGCAAGAAAATTATAAATTAAAAAAATTAAAAATTATATACATACACACATATAGTTATAACTTTACAATAAAAAAGTATAATATTTTTTCTTATTTCAAGTACCAAAAAGTATAATTTATATCAAAAACATCAATTTAAAGAAAATATTATTGAATATGAAATAAAAATTATGAACATTTAATTTGTAAAAATATCAATAAATAATGTATTATTATGAATAGTTATTTGTAAATACATTCGTAGTAGTTGTAACAACAACAATAATAATAATGATAGTAACAATAATTTACATGGTAAAATACCAAGTTTCCTTTAACTTTCCTACAAAATCCTAGGTCTTTGGTAGGATGTGTTTTGTGGGAAAGTTTTTCCTGCAGGAAAATTTTAGAACCATTTTTCTATAACTTTCCTGCTAACCAAACACAACAAAAAGTGCAGGAAAGTTATTTCCTTCACTTTTCCTTTCATTTCCTGACAAACAAACGAAAAATTAAGAGACAAGACTTGCATGTGATATATTTTTATTTTTATTTTTATTTTTTTTCTAAGGCTTCCCAACCCATATATGGTTGGGTTTGCTCCTATATATGTGTCACATGACGGTGAGCCCAGAAGAGAGAGAAATAACATGTTTATAATTTAACCGATAATTTCTTGGCTCACCGTCAAGCGACACATGCCCAGGCTATGCTCTTGTGCGGATTGTCTCGCATTTTAACACTCCGGACCGGACATGTGTCGCCTGACGGTGACCCAAAAAAGAGAGAGAGTGCCGATAATTTCTATACTCACCGCGAGGCTACACATGTCCAATTCGCATTGTTAAAATACGAGACACTCCGTAAAAAGCAGTATGATATATATATATATATATATATACAGCCAGACTCTCTAACATACTTCCTATCAATATACCTCACTGTTCTAAAAAACCCGCCTAGGCTCCGCCTAGGCTTAAGGCTTGGGAGAAACGCCTCGCCTTACGCTTTTCGCGCCTTATTCTTGGTAAAACCTTTAAGGCGCACTTTTTTCTAAAAACAACAATGATTTAGTGAAACGATGCCGCCTTTTAAAGAATTTGTTTACAAATCGGACCATTATCTCATCCAAAATAATCAAATAGTATTTTAATTTGCATATATTCAGACATATTTTTATGATATGCGCAATTTTTGTATTTTACTAGCCTTGTTATGGTTAAAAAATATTAAAATATATTAAGAAAGCCTAAACGCCTTTTCACGCCTTTTTACGCCTAGGCCCGCCTAGGTTCTAAGGCTTAAGGCTTGGCCTCCACGCCTCAATCACGCCCCGCGTTGTTTAGAACCTTGCCTATGAATATACCCATTTTTTAAAATAGTAAATACTATAATTTTTAGATGATATTTTTTATATAGGTTCATGATATTTTAGTGTGCTCCTGTAAAAAAATCAATTGAAAATAATATTTTTTGATATTTTTAAAAATAGGTCAAAAACCCAACAATTTTTACCCTTTACAACTGTCAGTTTTTTTTTTACCTATTTTTTAAAAATAACAAAACAAATTATTTTGAGTTGAATATTTTTACAGGGGCACACTGAAGTATCATAAACCCATATAAAAAATATCACCTCAAAATTAATTTTTTACTATTTTAAAAAAATAGGTATGTTTAATGAGATATGTTGGAGAGCCTGACTATCTATCTATCTATCTCTCTCTCTCTCTCTCTCTCTCTCTCTCTCTCTCTCTCTATATATATATATATATATATATATATATATATATATATATATATATATATATATATATATATATATATATATATATATATATATATATATATAATGAAAGGATTACAAGTGAACCTAAAAACTGAACTTTTTAATGAACCTTAACAAAAATCACCTAACAACCCATTAATTATAATTCCTACGGTGTAATTGGTCAGCGCCAGTGACAATGGACATGCGTGTGAACCGAGACCCCCTTACCCCCTATCCCACCCCACCCCACCCCACCTCCACTCCCACCCCCACCCGCACCCCCCCCCCTAAACCCACCATGACAGACCACTAATTAAAACAAATTAAGTTGCTGAAATATTTACTCAGAGGTAAGCGCTGCCATGGTGGGGGTGTAAAAAAATTATTCGATCGACATGCGTGTCCGTTTCTGTTGGTGCCGATTAATTACAACATAGGAATTAAAATTAATGGATTGTTAAATGTTTTTTTTGCTAATGGTCATTAAAAAGTTCAGTTTTTAGGTTTACTTGTGATCTTCTTATATATATATATATGGAGAGGTTCAAAATCGAACATAAAAGATGAACATTTTAATGAACCTTAACAAAAAAAACACCTAACCCCCATTCAATTTAATTCCATGTTGTAATTGGTTCGCGTCAGCGATAATGGACACGCATGTGACACACGTCTTTTTTAATACACGCATGTTCGTTGCCGCTGGGGGGTGCCTGTGGTGACAATTATTATGCAACACAAATAAATATGAAAGAGATAACAACCAAGAAAGGGTAAATAAAAGGCCAATCACACAACAACGGAGGTACGTGGTTCAGCAAAGAAGTGCCTACGTCCACGGTGGTTTAGTCAGTGTTATTTCTCTATATTCTGAGGAATAAGTATAGAGAATGCAACTTGTCCTTTGCCCCGGACTTAGGGTTTAATTTATACATGTGTGTGTTGGTGTAGTGGGGGTGATGGGTTCCTCTTTATTAGCCATCTCCCTTACATGGGATCATGTTCCCCCACAACTTCTCTTCATGGGATCGTGGAGTAAATGGATGAGTACCAGAGGTGACGGGCCTGGGCTTTGGGCCGCTGAAGAGGGGCTACTCGTCCAGGCCTTATGGCGATAAAATCGGGGTACCCACAATTGCCCCTAAATTTGTTGGGCCGTTCTCGCGGGTCTGATGAATTTAAATGATCAGCAATGATGGTTGATCTCTTTGAAAACTGTGAAGTTACTTTGGCGGCACCCGCTTCGCTGTCCGTGCGTTATGATTAGTTTTGAAGGCTTGTTGGAATAAGACACATTTTCTCTTCGTCGTTCCAGCTTTTCCATCAATCTTCTATCTTCTGAGAACTCTTAAGTTTTGTACCTTCTGTTTTCGGTCTCTACTCTCGTCGCTTCTTCGCCTTTTGATCTGATCTTATGTCCTGTAAGTCTTTCGTGCCCTTTTTCTTGATTTGATAGTTTTTCCTGTATTTTTCCAATGGCGAAGATTGGAAATAGGTCGGTAACTGAGTTTAGAAAATTCTACGGTATTCCTGAGTGGGTAGAGGTTGAGTGTTGTGCCTCGCCGCCTAGGAACGTTAGGGATATAGAGGATGCACATTGGATTCATGTCCTGTTGCTCTCCCAGGGGGGTCTTACCTTTCCCCCTAATGGTTTGTTTCTGCACTTTTTTAGTTATTTTGGTATTGTGCCTGCACAATGTTCACCCAACGTATGGAAAATAGTGAACGGTGTGCACAGGATAAATCAGTTGTACGGCACGAGGTTAGGGCTTGCCGAGGTCTATTTTTGTTATTCTTTTTCTCGAACGAGTTCAGGTGTCTTGTACCTTAAGGCTAAGAGCCCTGATAGGGTATTGGTAGTAAATTTACCTGATTCCCATAAGGACTACTGGCAAGAAGGTTTTCTCGTTAGGAACTGGCAATACTCCCCTCAATTTGAAGGGTCGAGGTCTGAGAGGTTCACTATTCCCTTTTATGGGGAAGAATATATAGGTAGATGTTGTATTGTTGTTTCAACCTTTGCTGACTTTGTGATTTTTATAACTCCTCCTTGCTTTCTCCTTTTCAACGAAGATAAAGAACTTGGAGCCAGCTCTCAGCGAGGTTCGTATCTTGGAACTAGTGAAAGCTTGGAACATCAGGGAACCTTTGGGTGACGGCGAGCATCCTAGGTCTGCTGCTTTTCTGCTTGAATACAAGAACACAGGCTCCAGCTTCATAGCCCGACCTGTGGAAAGTGTTCCGGACTTTGACTCTTCCGAAGAGATTTCAGCTGAGCCCATCCAATTGGACGAGGAGGAGAGCAGCTCGGAGAGTGAGCCTGCAGGTGTTGTGAGTAACTTGGGTGGAGGCAGTGCTGATAGTAGCAGTTCATCGAGTACTACCAGCAGTCCAGGTGAAGAAATGCCTCCCAGGAAGAATCTAATCCGGGATGATGATGATGATGATGATGTGCTTCTTGCACAGAGGTCCAAGAAATCGAAGACTGTCTCCGGGGCCATAGCTATTGGTTCTCGGCCTCCCTCTCAAGAACAAGAGAAGAAGAAGAGAGAGGAGGAGCAGGTGAGGGAGAGGGAGAAGAAAAAGGAGGAGGAGAGCAAGAAGGTGGAAGAGAGAAAGAGGAGGGAGAAAGAGAAGGAGGAGGAGAGGAGGAAGATGGAACTGAGGACCAAGACTGGTCAAGCCTTGGTCCCAGTATCTGCTTTTCCTGAGGGGGCTTCGGTGGCCACCTCTCCTCAACTCGCCCCTGCGCTGCTTGAGAGGGCAGTCCTCCCTGCAGATCGCGAGAGGGCGTCAGGGTCTGATCAACTGGCCTTGCAAGCTAGCCAGAGGCTCACCTTGGTAAGGTTTCTTTTCTACTTCCCAACTTCTTCTAATCTGTTTTGATGGTTTCTTCTTTCTGATCTTTCCTTTGTTTTCTGCAGTTTGTGACTGACTTCGCTGTGCTATATCGCTCTCGCGACGAGCTGTTGAGAAGGAACAACGAGCTGGAGCAACAGAAGTCTACCCTGGTGGCCAAGGGTTCTCAGCTGGAGGCCGATCTGAAGGCTGCTGATGCGGCTCGAGGTTCTTCTGACTTGGCCCTTGCTAATTCTGCTCGCGAGAGAGATAATGCTGTCAGGGAGCTTGGCGAGCTGAGGAAGTCGTATGAACAGGTCTGCTCGAGCAAGCTGGATTTTGTGGAGAAGAACAGGGTTCTTGCTGAGCAGCTAGAGATGGAGAAAGCCCAGGCAGTTACCCTCAAGGAAGATTCGTACAATTCCGGCTGGGCTGCTGCGTATGAAGACGCCGAGGTTCAGATAGGCTATATTAGCCGTCTGAACTTCAAGAAAGGGTGGACCAAGGCCCTTGTGGCTGCTGGGGTGGATGTTGCATCCCCACTCTTCGACGAGCATGACCCAGGGCCAAAGCCGGTCGTGGATGAGGACCCAGCCCCAACTGCTGAAGGCACCGGTCCTGTTTCTCGGGCGACCTCTTCTGATGCTCCCTTGGTCGAGGAGGCAGTGGATGCCCCTGCGGAGGGTAATGCCCCCGTTGATGCTAATAAAGACAAGGATCTATCCACCGAGGTTGCTAAGTGATAGGGATTCTTTGTAATTTTTTTCTTTTTTGTTCTGATGTAACCTCGCTCATTATCAATAAAAAGGCTTCGTTTTTGTTTATGCTGATTTCTTTTTGTTCTCTTCCTTCCTTTTTTACTTGTAATTGGTTGACGCTGATGAATATATCCCTGTCACTTCACATCTGGGTAGGACTCTCGGTCCCAATGCGAGTCCTGCTGTTCGCCAGGCCTTCGCTAGACTCTGCCGGTTCGCTAAGTTAAGTAACAAAAAATACAAGGATCAGTCTGAGCTGGTGGCCAAATTGAAGGACAGGCTCTAGGAAATGGAAGAGATCGGAGCTTCAGTGCAAGAAGAAGTTAGCGAGCGGAGAGCCAAGTTACTGGAGGCCACCGAGATCAATCAAGTCGTGGAGTTTCTTCAGCGGGAGAATGACGACCTGAGGCGGGAGGTCTCGAGGCTTAAGGAGCATTCGCCGAGCACTGCTCCGGCAGTCCTACAAGGTTCTTCCTCGTCGCGAGCTGCTCGACCTCCCCTACCGCGTGTTGGTAGGAGTACAAGGGGTAAGAGTAGGGAAGTTGAGGAGCAGCGTGAGAGGGAAATAGAGGAGCTGCGCGGTGATGTCCGGTGAGCTTACGTAACTGCTGCTGGGCTCCAGAGGGACGTCACCCGACTGCGGCATCTATTCAAGAAGGGCCCTCGCCAAGTGTGGACTGATGGCTATGATCAGGGCTGGTTCGATGCTCCCACGAGATTATCAGAGTTCGAGGAGCTTTCCTTCATCAGGGGGTGGTTGAGTGCTCTCAGAGAGCTGCAGGTCCCAAGGAATTCGATATTGTGGTATCGGCATGAGATGTCTCCATCTGCTCTGATGCCCAATCCATTCAGGCGAGATGACCGATGGATTCCTATCGATGCTATTCCTCGGCGGCTACTGGAGTTGGACATAGATGAAGTTGTTGAGGAACTCGATCCTGCCCCTGATGACGGGAGGAGAGCTAAGGTTGCTGATTACCTTGCTCGGAGGCTTCCCCCTTCTTGATAGTTTGTTTTTTAATAATTGTAAATGCTTTGGGCGAACCTTTGCCGACTAAACATGTACTATTATTGTTTGTAAATATAAAAGATTAATGGAAAGTTTGAGTTTTGGGCGATTTTGCCGACTAAACGTGTTTATCCAATCTCTGTTATATTTTTGCATCTTCATAATCTTTATCTTGTCATGTGAGTGTCCGCCCAGTCCAGTATTAAGAATACCATTGTGCTCTCTCTTTACCTTTTAGGTTGTGTCGTCACACTCCCTTAGGTCTAAGAGGGGCAATTGGCGAGGACACACCTGTTTTTGGATGTCTTCATCCAGTTAGGATTTTGTTTAACCAAAATAGGTTTGATGCCTAAGAATATTCTGCAGGGCTTCATATATTGCCATGGGCAATGCTAAGAGGTCTGTCGTGCTTCGTGACGATGACCTGAGGAGGGGTGTTCCCCTGCTATGTCAACTATGATACCTGTGATTTGAAAAGGATGTGCAATAAGAAATAATTGTTACTTTTTTAGAGAGTAATTAACTGAGAGATTCTTATTGGTGAATAGAGAAATAAACCGTCTTTCCCCAAAATGAGTACAATAAAAGATCTAGCAATAGAACTCCTAAAAGTAGAATTTCTTGAGATTAGCTGCGTTCCATGCTCGTGGTATCTCTCTGCCTTCCATCGTTTTCAAATGATAGGCACCTTGGAGATCGTCTCTAATTATCTCATAAGGTCCTTCCCAGTTTGGGCCCAGTTTACCATCTGATGGCTTCACTGTGTTGCCCAGGACCTTTCTTAGGACATAGTCTCCAACTTCGAACTTCCTCGGATTGACCTTTTTGCTGTAGTGCTTCGCGAGCTGTTGCTGATAACTCGCTAGTTTTACTAGGGCAAGTTCCCTGCGCTCGTCGGCCAAGTCGAGTTCAGCGAGCAAAGCCTGATCGTTTTGATTTTGCTCAACAAGGTCGAATCTCATTGTAGGCAATCCTGCTTCTAATGGGATGACCGCTTCCATACCATATGCTAGTGAGAATGGCGTCTGACCTGTGGCTCGTCTGGGAGTCGTTCTGTATGCCCATAGGACATGTGGTAGCTCGGTAGTCCATGCGCCTTTTGCTCGTTCTAACCGCTTTTTTAATCCAGCGATCACTGTTTTGTTGGATGCCTCAGCTTGTCCGTTGCTCTGAGGATAAGCTACCGAGCTGAAGTGGTGCCTGATCCCGTGTTGGTCGCAGAAGTCCTGAAAGGGGCCACTTTCGAACTGTGTCCCATTGTCAGTGATGATGGTTCTGGGGATCCCGAATCGAGTGATTATATTTTTCCATATGAATTTCATCATGTCAGCATCTCGGATGTTCGCCAGAGGTTCTGCCTCGATCCACTTGGTAAAGTAATCGGTGGCGACCAACAGGTATTTGCGATTGCCGGCAGCGGTGGGTAGTGGTCCCACGATGTCCATTCCCCACTGGGCAAAAGGCCAGGGGCTGGTCAGGGATTTTAATTAGCAGGCAGGCTGGTGGACCATGGGGGCGTGAAGCTGGCATTTTAGGCATCTGCGGACATATACTGCGGAGTCCCTTTGCATATACGGCCACCAGTAACCTTCCTTTATTGCTCGGAAGGCTAGAGATCTTCCTCCGACGTGACTTCCGCAGATTCCCTCGTGAAGTTCGTGAAGCACTGTCTCGACCTCGCCTGGGTGGACGCATCTAAGGTATGGGCCGGAGAAAGATCTTTTATACAAGTCACCTCCCGTGGATAAGTGAAAGCGAGAAGCTTTGACTCTTATCTGGTGGGCGGTCCTTTTATCTTCTGGGAGCGTTCCATTCTTCAAATAGCCTCTTAAGGGATCCATCCAGCTAGGGGCTGGTTCCAATTGGAGTATTTGTTTCGCTTTTGTTAGCTCGCAGTTGGGGTGAATGCTCGGGTAGCTAAGGAAATCGATAGGGATTATCCTTTTAAGGCTGGAATCAACTGCCGAGCTTAGGGCTGCCAAAGCGTCAGCGTGGCTGTTCTGCCCCCTGGGGAACTGCTGGATGTTGATTTCTTCAAAGTTTGTCATCAAGTTTCTTACCAACGAGAGGTAGGCTGCCATCCTCTCGTCCTTCGCGTTGTAGTCTCCACTTATCTGATTGGAAACTAGTTGCGAGTCTCCGAATACCTGTAAATGCTTTGCTCCTAGAGTTTGCGCCCTTTGGAGACCTGCAATTAAGGCTTCGTATTCTGCTTCGTTGTTGGAGGCTGCAAATCCCAGCCTAATTCCTTGCTCGAGGACTGCATTTTCTGGAGTGATGAGAACAATTCCTACTCCTGCCCCCTTTGAGTTGGAGGCTCCATCAACGAATAGCTTCCAGCTTCCCCCTGTAGCCTGACTGTTTTGTTCTACTGACTTGGGCTGGTCGAAGGGTTCTTCGCCTGTGAATTCAGCTATGAAGTCAGCGAGGATTTGACCCTTGATAGCTGTCCTTGGTTGAAATTGGATGTCAAATCGGTCGAGCTCGACTGACCACTTAGACAGTCTGCCCGACAAATCCGCCTTCCTTAGGACAGCCTTGAGGGGGTGTGATGTAAGGACAACGATCGTATGAGCTTCGAAGTAATGCTTCATTTTTCTCGAGGACATTACTAGGGCGCATGCGAGCTTTTCCAATGGCAGGTAGCGCTGCTCGGCGTCTAGTAAGGTTTTGCTCGCGTAATAGACTGGATGTTGGATCCCTGCGACTTCACACATTAGCGCTGAGCTGATAGTATGGCTGGATACAGAAAGGTAGAGGTACAAGGGGTCCATTTGCTGTGGTATGACTAGCAGGGGTGGGGAGCTTAGGTAGGATTTGAGTTCGCCTAATGCTTGCGAGCAACCTGGGGTCCATTCTACAGTTTTGCTGCCTTTTAAGATCTGGAAGAAGGGCTTGCATCTCTAGGAGGATTTGGAAATGAAACGGTTTAGAGCAGCGAGCATTCCAGTAAGCTTCTGTACATCGCGGATTGTGCGAGGAGGTTGCACCCGTTTAATTGCATCAATCTGGTCCGGATTTGCCTCTATGCCGCGTTTGCTGACCAAATACCCAAGGAACTTTCCTGACTGGACACCGAAGGAACACTTGCTCGCGTTGAGTTTCATTCGGTATTTCCTGAGGATTTCGAAGGTACTTGCCAGGTCCGAAAGGTGGTTTTCTTTCTCCTTGCTCTTGACGAGCATGTCGTCGATGTAGACCTCCATCGTGTCTCCCATCTGATTCTTGAACATTTTGGTAACCAGCCGCTAATAAGTTGCCCTTGCATTTTTTAGCCCAAAAGGCATTACCTTGTAACAGTATAAACCAACCGTCGTGATAAACACCGTTTTATCCTGATCTGGTGCATACAGGGGAATCTGGTGATAACCTGAGTATGCGTCCAGGAAACTCATTCGCTCGTGAGCTGAAGTGGCGTCTACTAGTTGGTCTATTTTTGGAAGAGGGAAGCTATCCTTGGAGCAGGCTTTGTTGAGGTCAGTGAAGTCTATGCAAACTCTCCACTTACCGTTGCTTTTTGGAACTACCACTGGGTTGGATAACCATTTGGGGAATTGCACTTCCCGTATGGATCCTGCATCCAGCAGTTTTTCGACTTCTAGTTCTATTGCCTTGGCTTTCTCGGGAGCGGTTCGTCGTACCTTCTGTGCTATCGGCTTGAATGTGGGATTGACGTGCAACCGATGGCAGACCATATTGGGATCGATTCCTGGCAGCTCATAGGGTTCCCAAGCGAAAACATCTATGTTGCTTCTGAGTAGGGTTAAAAAATTCTTTTGCTCTTCGTCAGTGAGTGAGGTTCCGATCAGGAAGACTCTGCTGTTGTCGCCTTCTCTAGCAATTATTTCTACCAGGTCCTCTACAACCCGCTCGGAGGGGAGGAGCCTGGTCTCCTCCACTCCGGGCCTTCCATATTTTAATTGCTATTTGGAAGGGATTGTACCTTCCTCCACCTTCTCGCTGGTTTGAACGTCTTTTTTCTCTGGCTTCGGTCGGATGGACGCTATGAAGCACTTTCTTGCCATCGCCTGGTCGCCATGTATCTCTATCACTCCCCGCTCGGTGATATATTTGAGTTTCTGGTGGTAGGTCGAGGAGACTGCCTTCATTGCATGAAGCCATCCCCTGCCGAGGATGGCTTGATACGGTGAATCGATATCGACCACCAAGAATTCGATCATTTTCGAAACATTTCCAGCGAGCACTGGTAGTACTATCTTGCCCAGAGGCATGGTCATTTTTCCAGCGAAGCCGACCAGAGGGACAGTGGTTCCCTTTAGGTCGGCGATGTTCAACTTCAATTTTCTGAACAGGTCGATGTACATTACTTCGGATGAGCTTCCTTGATCGACGAGCAGCCTGTCGATATCAAAGTTGGCTATCCTGAGTGTAATGACTAAGGCATCGTGATGTGGGGTCCTTACTCCCACAAGATCTTCATCCGTGAAAATAATATGCTTGTTGTAGTTAATGTCCTCTGCTCGTCGGCGTTTTCCTGCCTGTGATTTCGCTGGATCTATTTGAAAAGCTTGCATTACTGCTGTCAGCTTCTTTACCTCCATCCGAACTGAGTTGCCCTGGATTTGCTTAACATCGGATACTCCATGGATTACCGCGAATTCGTGTCCGGTGTCGTCTTCTAACACGTTGTCGAGTTTTGCCTCCTTGTGGACAATCACCCTCTCTACCTTCCTTTCCACAAAGTCATTCAGATGTCCGGATTGGGCCAGCTCCTCGAGGTGGGACTTAAGAGCCTTGCAGTGCTCGGTCTTATGTCCTCCCTCTTTGTGAAAGGTGCATCTCAGCGCATTGTTTCTTTTCGATGGATCTCCTCCCATTTTCCGGGGCCATTTGATGAATGGCTCATCCTTGATCTTAGCGAGAATCTTGTAGATTGGTTCTTTGAAGACGGTGTTGACCGCCTGGAACGACTTTGCAACGTCAGGGCTTCCTCCGTTCTTGGGGCCATTCTTGCTCCCATTCTTTCCTCCTTTTTTCTGGTTATCAACTTTCTCACTGCCCTTCGCGGCAAGCTTGGCTCGACCGTTCTCACCTACGTTAAGGCGGGTGACATCTTCCACCTTTGCGTATTTCTCAATCCGGGCCATCAGGTCATCAATAGTGGTTGCTTCCTTCTTTGTTAAGGACTGGTAAAGGAGGGAAGAGCTAGGTAGCCCAATTTTGAATGAAGCCACTGCCACCTCTTCCGCACAGTCTTCGACTTCGTTGAATAACTCCCAGTACCTCTTCGCGTAGTCTCAAAGTGTCTCCTGAGGAGTTTTCTTCATCGTCAATAGAGCATCCATCCTTTTGGGATGGGAACTGCTGGTGATGAATCGGGCCGTAAAGAGCTCGGCCAGGGATTTGAAATTTCTGATGGATCGGTGAGGGAGTTTCTCGAACCATTTTTGGGCCACGTCATGAAGGCTCGAGGGAAAAATACGGCACATCAGTGCGTCTCGGTGATTCCAGAGGGTCATAGCCTATCGGTACTGCCTGACATGATCAATGGGATCAGTCTTCCCGTCGTAAATCTTGAACCTTGGAATAGCAAACTTTTTGGGAGCTTCTTCTTCTTCAATTTCCCTTGCGAAGGGCGATTTCATCTGGGTCTTGAGGGCTCTCCTTGCGAGTTCTCTGGTTGTCCTGGAGCCGCGGTGAGCTGGATGTTGGTCCATCTCTCTGCGGACTAGGTTCCGTATGTTGTCGTCGCTGTAAGCGGGGCTCTGATAGCGGCGAGCTTTTCTCAGTTGCTCGCGGAGGTCGTCGTCTGAGTCGCCACCTTCGAACCCTTGATATTGCCGCCTAGGGCTCCTTCCTCGGCTGCGAGATTTGCTCGCCTGAGGGCTAGGAGTGCGATAGGGGCGTCTCCTGGTATCAGGACGTAGTTCTTTTTCCAGTTTTTCCAGTCTTCTTTTCAGGCGAGCATTCTCAGCCTCATGCCTACGAGAAGACTCCCTCTGCTCGTGGAGCCTTGCTTCGTATGCATCGATCAACCTGGATATCTGAGTGGACCTTGCTGGTCCTTGACTTTCTTCTGAGGCTGGCCTTTCTAAGCGAGCCCCGTGATCTGATCGTCGGACTTCAGACCTAATCCTGCGAGGAGCGGGTGGCTCCTGAATATCTCCTGCTTGAGGAGCGTTGCTGCTGTGACCAGACATCTTAGATTTTTCTTGGCGTGGGCTCTTCTCAAGGAAAGATAAACGCTTCCCACAGACGGCGCCAATTGTGGTGACAATTATTATGCAACACAAATAAATATGAAAGAGATAACAACCAAGAAAGGGTAAATAAAAGGCCAATCACACAACAACGGAGGTACGTGGTTCAGCAAAGAAGTGCCTACGTCCACAGTGGTTTAGTCAGTGTTATTTCTCTATATTCTGAGGAATAAGTACAGAGAATGCAACTTGTCCTTTGCCCCGGACTTAGGGTTTAATTTATACATGTGTGTGTTGGTGTAGTGGGGGTGATGGGTTCCTCTTTATTAGCCATCTCCCTTACATGGGATCATGTTCCCCCACAACTTCTCTTCATGGGATCGTGGAGTAAATGGATGAGTACCAGAGGTGACGGGCCTGGGCTTTGGGCCGCTGAAGAGGGGCTACTCGTCCAGGCCTTATGGCGATAAAATCGGGGTACCCACAGTGCCAATTACAGCATATGAATTAAAATTGATTGGGTGTTAAGTATTTTTTTTGTTAAGATTAGGGGTGGAAGCGGTACGGTTTTTACCGTAGCGTACCATTTTGGGGCGAAAAAAAATGGTTTTGATTTCATATATTAAAATATCAGAAACATGTCTTACCGAAACCGAAATTATCGCAAAAAGGTTGGTTGGTTTTGGTTTTAATATTTAAAAAAGCGATTTATCGAAATTACCGTACCGAATTTACCGAAACCAGAAAAAACCGTACCGAAATTATCATACCGTACCGAATTTACCAAAGCCAGAAAAAACCGTACCAAAATTACCATACCGTACCGAATTTACCAAAATTACCATACCAAATTTATCGAAATCAGAAAAAAGTTGGTTTTGGTTTTGGTTTTGGTTTTAATATTTAAAAAAGTTAGTTGGTTTTGTATTTGGTTTTTTGGGGCTTTTAGTGCTGTTTACCGAAACCAGAAAAAAAAAACAGAATTTATCGAAACTAGAAAAACCCAGAAGAAGCCAGAATTTACCGAAACCAGAAAAAATCGAAATTACTGTAAAAACCGAAATACCGGTCGGTTTGGTTTTGGTATTGATTTTGGTGTACCGGGTGGTAAACTGGTATGGTTTGATTTTACCATCTAGAGTTTGATTTTGGTATTGGTATCTACTATTTACTAACCAAACCGTACCGCTTACACCCCTAGTTAAGATTCATTAAAATATTCATCTTTTATGTTCACTTCTGAACCTCTTCCTATATATATATATATATATATATATATATATATAGCAAGGCGGTCATACATCATACGTCTTGCATTACCCATACATTACGCCTAGTTCTAGGCCTTAATTTTTTTTTCAAACCCTTGGAGTTAACCTTCCAATTAAAATATGTTCACAAAATTAGATTAAAATATAATTTCTAGCTATTTTTTAAAAATTCAACAACAAACTGCAGAAAACTCCTTATTTATAAGGATATGCACCAGCAGAAAATAGATAGAAAATGTATTTTGACCTTTTTTTTTAACATGTGTTGATTGAAAGTAGTTTCAATAAAAAAATAAAAAGTTTTAAAAAAAAAGTTTTTTAAGGCCTAAAAATAAATGTAATGGATGGTGTGATGTATAAAATATGTTGTAGGAGAGTATTCATCTCTCTTTCACAAACACATATACATATAGAGTTTCATGTAAGGACACTTTATTTTACATGTTTCGATACATACTATTTTTTAAAAAAAGTAAAAAGATGAATTTTTTATGAATCTTCATGTATATGTTCTTTATAGTGATGAAATCATTTTCAAATTTTTTCATAAAAAGATTCAATCAAAAAGTGGGTGAGATGAGGTGATATGCAAAAAGTAGTGTAAATATTCCTTTTCAACATTTAAAACTTTTGATAATAATTTTGTTCACTTTTTTATTGAATTTTTTAATAAAAAAGATTGGAAGATGTCACTAGGAGATCTGATCTATGAAATTTTATTAAAAAACATATATTTTTTTTGTAATTTTAAGAAAATGGTTTGTACGAATCTGCATCATAAGAGATCGGCTCATTCCGAACCAAGGCATAAAGTGAGAAACCAGGCGCGTAAAAGAAAACTAACCAAAATAAGCTGCTTGGAGAGGATTTCCACCAGGGTCACGAAAATGAAAAGATACATTGTGATACGCAGAGCTGTTGTTAAATTTTTGAGCAGCTATTTTCATGGCTACTTTTACTTCTTTGCCCATACGTGTGTTAAAGTCTATAATTGCACCAATTCGTGTGGTTTTGTTTGGAGCTGCTATGGTGGTTCCAAGGTGAGAGTGAATAAGAAGTAAGGAGAGAAGAATAGTTGGAAAGAAAATAGTCACTAACTTCGAAACTTTATTCATCATAGTGATTTGGAATATTATATTCGGATGTACCATAGTAGCGTCATACATATACTACAGTAATGTATAAACTTTTTGAGAAACATTATGCCGACACAGAGGTTGACACAGTCTCAGTAACACAATGACATGTCAATCTCTGATTACATAAATTTTTTTTATTTCAATTTTACATTTCTTTTATAAAACAATTTTTTTCATCAAAATAAATTAAAAAAAACTGTTTTTATTTAAAAAAATACTGTCTTTTTTCAAAACAATTTTGACAGTTTTTTTTATATATAAAATTATTTTTTTTAAATCACAATTGAACCAAAATCGTAAAAGATTCAAAAATATTTGATGATAAAATTAAAAAAAATATTAATTACGAAAAATTCAAAGTTTAAGTACAAAAATATTTTTTTAGGGCCGTTTTTTTATTGCAATTGGTTAATGCCGCTATCGCGGATCCACATTCATTAAGACATGTGGATCCGCGCCAGCGGCACTAAAAATAATTTTTAGTGGTACTAAAAAATTATTTTTAGTGATTCAAAAATATTTGATGATAAAAAAATATAAAAATAATAATTGCGAAAAATTCAGGGTTTAACTCTAAAAATACATTTTTAGTGCCGTTTTTTTATTGCAATTGGTTCGCGCCAGCGGCACTAAAAATTATTTTTAGTGCCGCTGGCGCGGACCCACATCTCTTAATGAATGTGGGTTCGCGCCAATGGCACTAGCCAATTGCGATAAAAAAACGACACTAAAAAAATATTTTTGTACTTAAATATTTTTATAAAACAGTTTTTTATCATCAAAATAAATACTAAAAAATAATTTTTAGTGCCGTCGGCGCGGACCCACATCTCTTAAAGAATGTTGGTTCGCGTCAGCGGCACTAGCCGACACAGAGGTTGTCACATTCTCAGTGACACAGTGACGTGTCAACCTCTGATTGCATAAAAAATGTGTTTTTTTCCAATTTTACATTCCTTTTATAAAACAGTTTATTTATCATCAAAATAAATTTAAAAAAATAGTTTTTATTTAAAAAAATACTATGTTTTTCAAAACAATTTTGACAGTTTTTTTTATATATAAAATTATTTTTTTTAAATCACAATTGAACCAAAATCGTAAAAGATTCAAAAATATTTGATGATAAAAATTAAAAAAAAGATTAATTACGAAAAATTCAAAGTGTAAGTACAAAAATATTTTTTTAGTTCCATTTTTTTATTGCAATTGGTTAATGCCGGTATCGCGGATCCACATTCATTAAGACATGTGGATCCGCGCCAGCGGCACTAAAAATAATTTTTAGTGGTACTAAAAAATTATTTTTAGTGATTCAAAAATATTTGATGATAAAAAAATATAAAAATAATAATTGCGAAAAATTCAGGGTTTAACTCTAAAAATACATTTTTAGTGCCGTTTTTTTATTGCAATTGGTTCGCGCCAGCGGCACTAAAAATTATTTTTAGTGCCGCTGGCGCGGACCCACATCTCTTAATGAATGTGGGTCCGCGCCAATGGCACTAGCCAATTGCGATAAAAAAACGACACTAAAAAAATATTTTTGTACTTAAATATTTTTATAAAACAGTTTTTTATCATCAAAATAAATACTAAAAAATAATTTTTAGTGCCGCCGGCGCGGACCCACATCTCTTAAAGAATGTTGGTTCGCGTCAGCGGCACTAGCCGACACAGAGGTTGACACAGTCTCAGTGACACAGTGACGTGTCAACCTCTGATTGCATAAAAAATGTGTTTTTTTCCAATTTTACATTCCTTTTATAAAACAGTTTATTTATCATCAAAATAAATTTAAAAAAATAGTTTTTATTTAAAAAAATACTATGTTTTTCAAAACAATTTTGACAGTTTTTTTTTATATATAAATTTTTTTTTTTTCAAATCACAATTGAACCAAAATCGTAAAAAATTAAAAAATATTTGATGATAAAAATAAAAAAAAAAATAATAATTACGAAAAATTCAAAGTTTAAGTACAAAAATATTATTTTAGTGCCGTTTTTTTATTGTAATTGGCTAGTGCCGCTATCGCGGACCCACATTCATTAAGACATGTGGGTCCGCGCTAGCGGCACTAAAAATAATTTTTAGTGGTACTAAAAAATTATTTTTAGTGATTCAAAAAAAAATTATGATAAAAAAATATAAAAATAATAATTACGAAAAATTCAGGGTTTAAGTCTAAAAATACATTTTTAGTGTTGCTTTTTATTGCAATTGGCTAGTGCCGCTGGCGCGAACCCACATTCTTTAAGAGATGTGGGTCCGCGCCAGCGGCACTAAAAATTATTTTTTAGTATTTATTTTGATGATAAAAAACTGTTTTATAAAAATATTTAAGTACAAAAATATTTTTTTAGTGTCGTTTTTTTATCGCAATTGGCTAGTGCCATTGGCGCGGATCCACATTCATTAAGAGATGTGGGTCCGCGCCAGCGGCACTAAAAATAATTTTTAGTGCCGCTGGCGCGAACCAATTGCAATAAAAAAACGACACTAAAAATGTATTTTTAGACTTAAACCCTGAATTTTTCGCAATTATTATTTTTATATTTTTTTATTATCAAATATTTTTGAATGACTAAAAATAATTTTTTAGAACCACTAAAAATTATTTTTAGTGTCGCTGGCGCGGATCCACCTGTTTTAATGAATGTGGGTCCGCGATAGCGGCACTAACCAATTGTAATAAAAAAACGGCACTAAAAAATATTTTTGTACTTAAACTTTGAATTTTTCGTAATTAATATTTTTTTTTAATTTTTATCAACAAATATTTTTGAATCTTTTATGATTTTGGTTCAATTGTGATTTAAAAAAAATAATTTAATATATAAAAAAAACTGTCAAAATTGTTTTGAAAAAGACAGTATTTTTAAAAAAAAAAAACTGTTTTTTTTAATTTATCTTGATGATAAAAAAACTGTTTTATAAAAGGAATGTAAAATAAAAAAAATAAACATTTTTTATGCAATCAGAGGTTGACACGTCACTGTGTCAGTGAGACTGTGTCAACCTCTATGTCGGCATAGTGTTTCTCAAACTTTTTTTCCTTTAATGGTTTTCTCAAAAGATCACAAATAGCTTGATGTTGAGAATGTTGATGTAATACTAGTTTCCGGCCGGCTATATATATTGTATTTGAATCTTGCGTGCTGAATCCTAGCTCGTGACCTGCTAGGAAATTTATTTGGTGGAATAAAAAGTCTAAGTACTTTATTTGATCTGTTTCTTCACAATATATCCTTTTCTTTGAACCCAAGTAATAAGTAGTTAGTGATGTAAGAGCTTACTAAATCACTAAAGTGAGGATTGGAAAACTAAGATATTTTTTAGTTGAATAATGATAGACTCCTCGAATGGGAGCTACCGAATCCATCCCCACTTATTTTCACCGTTCATCTCACTAAATGCCAAAGTAATCTTTACCCTTAATTTATTTTTCATAAATAATACATTATATCTATGGACTTATGATTTATTTTAAATTAAAACTAAAAGATATGATTTATTTTTAAATTAAATAAACTTTATATTAAATTAATATTAATGGATCAATTTCTAAAAAATAAAAAGGCTTTTAAAGGTTCGTGCCAACGACACACATTGAATATTTTTATATGGCGAAAGATTTATTGGAATAAAATAAAAAGACTTGAACTAAACGTGTATTAAAAAATAATAAACATAGTTTATTTATTTATAAAAAATTATATTTTTAATTTTAATAAAAAAAAACTGTTTAATTTGATGTATTACATTCGCGATTGATTAGTGTCGCTGACGCGGACCTATATTCCGGACTCACATCATTTGTTGAATGTGAGTTCGCACCAACGGCACTAATCAACATCATTTGTTAAATGTGAGTGCGAGGCAGCGACACTAATTAATTGCGAATCTAAAACATTAAATTAAGCGTTTTTTTTTTATTAAAACTGATTTTATCAACAAAAAAAAGCCTCGTATCGTGTCTTACCTAACACAATTATCAAAAGCTCACACAAACTGAAATTATTTTAAAGTGAAATAAAACATTAAATTAATATTTAATTGGGTTATTTGGGATTTGGTATATAAAAAAATGAAAAAAAAAGTCAATTATTGTCGCGTTTTTTTTTTGTTGTGCTCGTGTTATGCAAAAGAAATAAAATTTTGTGTTATGTGGTTTCACGTCTTAATTATGGTGTGGGTCAGTGCTTCGCACAAAATGAGTCGGATTTGTGCATCGTTGTCGGTTCTTTTTGAGGGTCCTATGGTGTGGGTCCCGCCAACGCTAAAAATGAGTCAAATTTGTGCCTCGCTATAGAATTACTCAAGAAAAAAGTACGCAATGTTTTTTTTAAAAGAAAAAAAATTACTACCTAAAAATAGACATAAAATTGATTTTAACAAAAAAAGTTACTACCTAAAAAAAGACATAAAACTGATTTTAACAAAAAAGAAATTATTATCTAAAAAAATTTACGACCTAAAAAATTTGTGCCGTGTCATGTCGTGTTTTAATTAGGTCATATTCATATTTGGTAAAAAATTTTATTTTTGTCGCATTTAATTGGGTCGAGTTCGAATTAGGTAATAAAAATAAAATTTCGTGTATAATCTTATTTTCATTGAGTCGTGTTCGTATTCTTTTTTTTTTATTATCTAAAATCTGCATTTTATTTACTAGCTGAAATGTGCATTAAAAGTGTAATTTAATATGAGTAAGTTTCTTGTGATTGAAAATAAAAGAGAGAGGATTGTTTGGAAGAAAAGAATATAAAGGAAGATAACAATTGGGTATGAAATCGATAAGTGTGTTTTGGGAAGTGTAGCACCACTCTTTTGAGTTACGATGATGATAGTAATAAAGAGGGATGCTATTGGTATCGGTTTGAGTGCACCGGATAACCCAACCGGCTGATGTGGCAGCCCACTCACCCAAAGCAAAACATGATTTGGCCACATGAGCTGGCATGATTTTTACAAAAAAAAAATCATGCTGCTTTCTACAAAAAAAATAAAATAATGAGAAGTTCTTTTACAAAACAACTAGTTTTAACAACAAAAAAAAAAATTAACGAAAAATAATTTTTTAGTAAAAGACAATTTTTAAACTAGTTTTAATACACAAAAAATAGCAAAAAAAAAAACAACAGCTTGATCGAAAAATAAAAAACATAAATGCACAAAGCCGGTACAAATATCATTTTTATGCTGACTCATGATTTTTATGTGTCGATCGCGACACTATTTATTGTCGCTGTCACGGACCCACATTCATAAGATAATGACCAATCGCAACACGTTATGTCAGCGTGTCGCAACCGACACTTATGACACGACACGACAAAAACAAAAGAAAAAATTGATTTTAGCAAAAAAAAAAATTGATTTACCGAAAAATAAAAAACATAAAAATCAACTTTTATTTAAATAGAAAAAGGTTTAAAAATGATTGACAGCGACAATAATCAATCGCTGATGTATATTGTATCAAAAAATATAATTTTAACGTATATTTTTTGACATATATTTATATATATCATGTATTTAAATTTATATATAGCGTGTATTTAACGTATAGATTTTAGCTAAAAAAATATTTTTAAAATATTTTTTAAAATCGATTTGTTAGTGCCGCTGGCGCGGACTCACATCCATTAAATGATGCGGATCTGCTTTTTGATCATTTAATGGATGTGGATTCGCGCCAGCGGCACTAATAAATCGATTTTAAAAATATTTTTTAGCTAAAATCTATACGTTAATTACACGCTATATATAAATATATGTAAAAAAATATACGATAAAATTATATTTTTTGATAAAATATACATCAGCGATTGATTATTGTCGCTGACAATCGATTTTAAACCTTTTTTTATTTTTATAAAAACTGATTTTTATGTTTTTTATTTTTTGGTAAAACTAATTTTTTTTGTTAAAATCTATTTTTTCGGTAAAACTGTTTTTTCTTTTGTTTTTGTCGTGTCGTGTCATAAGTGTCGGTTGCGACACGCTGACATGACGTGTTGCAATTGGTTATTGTCTTATGAATGTGGGACCGCGACAACGACAATAAATAGTATCGCGATCGATATATAAAAATCACGAGTCGGCATAAAAAATGATAGTTGTACCGGTTTTGTGTATTTATGTTTTTTATTTTTCGATCAAATTGTTTATTTTTTGGCTAAAAACTTTTTTGTTTGTATTAAAACTAGTTTAAAATTGTCTTTTACTAAAAAAATATTTTTCGTTTTTTTTAAAATGTTATTTTTTTCTTACAGAATTTCTCATTTTTTTTAGAAAGGAGCATGTATATATATGTGGCCAACTCATGTGGCAGGTTGATTCACCCGGTACGGAAAGCATTTCTCTAGTAATAAAACATCATAATCATTAGACATCGTGTGGATATTATTTAGCGTATATATAGAGAATTGATACTTGGGACAATTGTCTCTTAGGAGCTAATTGTATTTTACATATAATTCACCTTATTTTTTCGGTATTAAAAAGTCAGTCATCTACCTTTTCTGATAGTTTTTTTGGGGGAAGGGTTTTAATTTTTTTATTTTTTAGAGATTAGGATTTAGGTTTTTGATTTTTTGAGTTTAACGTACGAGTATATTTTTTTTCCGCGGGGTGGGGTGGGGCTTGGTGGTGTTTATGTTTAGGTTTTATGGTTTTCTGGTTTATGATTTAGAGCTTAGGATGTAGGATTTTCGGATTTGAGTTTTAGCATTTAAAACATAAGGTTTAGAGGTTATGATAAAAAAATGTGAGTGTTCGTGAGTAACAAAAAAAGGAATTGTACTAATGTTAATTAAAAAAATAAGTAAAACTTCGTAGAATGACTCTTGATAAACTTCTCATTTCTATCGTTTTTAAATGCATACCTTAATTAATCACGTCATAGAAGAACACCATTTGATCCGTAAGCCTTAAAATCCCTTAAAACAATAAACCTAGTTTTAATGTTAATACACACTTTAAATGACTCGTTTACTCAAATTCGAGTCAAACTAACTTAAAAATATTTCGGAGCCGAAATAAAACCCAATGGTAGTCATTTTGACTATCTCGACCCATCCGGAACCAATGGCATACTCATAATCCTCCTCCGACAAACTTTAAAACATCCTCAATTTTTGGACTTCAATTTCTAAATTCTAGAATTCTCCAATTTAAATAAATTTTACTTTTCCCAAAATTTAATTTCTCAGTCCCAAAAATCGTGGGGTGTTACAGTAGTTAATTTCCTTGCTTTCTTAATTAGTTATAGTTTGTTTATTTGTTGTTTTCTTTAGTATTTTGTTGTTTTAATTAGTTTTATTTATGTATTGTCCTCACTTTAAGGGTTGGGGTCATTTCTCCGCCATTAATGGGAATCGAGCTTCGAAAGTTAAGTTTTGGATAAAATTGCGTTTAATTGAAACCTCGTGTATTAAAGTAGGAATATTATGCGTTTAACTTTTTTTGTCATGCAACGTTAGTTTTTACAGCGATACTCCAAAATTAATCTAAGTGTGACCATTTTTTATTGAATATTTTATCTCACATTTTTGGATTAATTTTAGGGCCATTTAAGGTTTGACACCCATTTTAATTATCTATAATGAGTCAAACCCCCGAAAATTGACTTTCTTAAAGTTTGGCCCCCATATTTAACATTCCTCCTATTCAACCGTTAACCCACATATTTATTCTCGATTATACCCTTACTTTAATATGGGGGCCAAACTTAAATTAAAAAACGCTCAGGAAAAAAAACAGAGAATAAATAAAAACCAAAAATAAATAACATAAAATAAATAAATACTAACCCAAAAATTAATTTTAAAAAAACCCAAAAATTTATTAAAAAGTCAAAAATTTATTAATTAAGAAAATAAATAACAGAAAATTAAAAAAAGCCATAAAATAAAAAAATAGAAAATAACTAAAAACCTAAAATAATGAAAAAATATAGAAAATGAATAAAAACAGAAAATAACTATTAACCACAGAATTAATTTAAAAAAATCAAAAAAAATTATTAAATAGGAAAATAAATAACAGAAAATCAATAAAAATGAATAAAAAATTAAAAAAATAGAAAACAAAATAATGAGAAAAGTACAAAAAATAAAGTAAAAATAGAAAATAAATATTAACCCCAGAAATAATTTAAAAACACATCTAAAAATTTATTAAAAAGTCAAAAATTTATTAATTAAGTAAATAAATAACAGAAAATTAAAAAAATGCTAGAAAAATAAAAAACAGAATATAAAGAAAAATGAGATATAAAGAAAAAAAATAGAAATAAATATTAACCCCAAAATTTGTTTATAAAAATGCCCAGAAATTTATTAAAAAGTGAAAAAGATATTAATTAAGAAAATAAATAACAAAAATTAAAAAAATGCATAAAAAATAATAAAAAAAAATAAAACCAAAAATAATGAAAAAAATACAGAAAATAAATAAAAAAAAGAAAATAAATATTAACCCTATAATTAATTTATAAAACACCTAGAAATTTATTAAAATGTGAAAAATTTATTAATTAAGAAAATAAATAATAGAAAATTAAAAAATGCTCAAAATGTCTCATTTTACAAAATTTTTTAAGGATCAATTTTATAAAATAAAAATATAGGGGATTGTTTTGACATTAACTCAATTTTTAATTTGATATAATATGGTCAATTAACCCAATGTTAAGGGGGAATTTTTTCTAAAATTCAAAGCTCAAATATGTCCTACTTTTTACCAATTTAAGCTTTAACCACTCGATTTTTTACTCAAATCAAGTCGAAACATACCCTTTTGTTAAAACTAAATAAATAAATTAAGTTTATTTTAAATTCCATTAAGTTTAGTTGATGAAATTCACTATTTATTTAAAAAAATAAATCTCTTCGCCATTTTGGTTAACATTGTATCACATTAGAAAGTGATTCCTCTCAAATATGAGGTATAAGGTACAATTAAACTTGAATATTAAATAAATTATTTTAACATTCTTCGTGTGTGTCATTTGAACACGCTACACGTTATAAAAAATTATTTATTTTTTTAAATAGTTTTTTTTCTAAAAGAGTAAAAAAGTAAAACAGTTTTTTTTAATTTTTTGGAATTTTTAATTTTCTGAGTATTTTTTTAATTTTCTATTATTTATTTTATTAATTAATAATTTTTTGACTTTTTAATAAATTTTTGGGTGTTTTTTAAAATTAATTTTGGGGTTAATATTTATTTTCTATTTTTATTAATTATTTGTACCTTTTTTCATTATTTTTAATTTTCTATTTTTTTAAATATTCTGAGCGTCTTTTTAATTTTTTGTTACTTATTTTCTTAATTAATAAATTTTTAACACTTTAATAAATTTTTGGTTATTTTTTAAAATTAATTCTGGTGCTAATATTTATTTTCTATTTTTTTTATTCATTCCCTGTATTTTTTTTCCACTAATTTTGGTTTTTATTTCTTTTAATTTTCTAGATTTTTTAAATTTCTGTTATTTATTTTCTTAATTAATAATTTTTTTGAGTTTTTAATAAATTTCTAGGTGTTTTTTAAAATTAATTATGGTTTTAATTTTCATTTATTTTCTATTATTTATTTTTGGTTGTTATTTATTTTCTGAGCATTTTTTTAATTTAATGTTTCGCCCCCATATTAAAGTAAAGGTACAAGTGGTAATAAATATGTGGGTTAACGGCTGAATGGACGGAGTGTTAAAAATGGGGTCCACACCTTAAGAAAGTCAATTTCAGGGGGTTTGATTCATTATGAAGAATTAAATGGGGCCAAACCTTAAATGACCCTTAATTTTATAAATGAGTGATGTTTATAATTAATTGAATATGCTCGGTTAAATGTTTTCGAACCAAAATTTTAATTACGCGTGTTTAGCCCGTGACAGGGATGTGACCCTATCCTCGTTTTATTATTCTTATTTAGAATAGTTAACTTCTTATTTTTCCCTTTTCCCTTTTTTCCCCGATCACCTTTTAAACTTTTATTTTAGAAGTAATAAATCTATTACAATTTGTCCAACATTTCATGTGGATTTTCGATACCTGGACTAGTCGCTATACTCCATTTATTGAGTGTAGTCATAGTTTAGGTTTTTTGTATTGCGGTCGAAAGCCAATAACAACGATTTGCATATCTACATGGACGTACGGTTTCTACCCCATCACCTTCACAACTTGAATTCATCTTAGAAACTTGAATTAACAATAATTATGTAATACCACGTATTTTTATGCTTTATAAATTTGGGAATTTATTAAATTTGATGTGAGTTATTAATTTAATATAAATCCGAAAATTAATTATTTTTAATTACTAACGTGACGAGAGTTAGTAATTATTGGAAACTTGTTGAATATTACTAATGAGCAAAGTAATATATAAAATTGGTTCTATTAAATGTCACGAGTGAATAAAATGACAATTTTGGAAATTTAAGTCGGGACGCGCCCGTGTCGTGTCGGGACTAAATTTTGATTAATAAAAGTGAATAATTATAAGTCACCCGTATGGTCATTTTGAGTGCGCCATAGTACCTGGAAGGGTCGAGATACTCAAAATAATGTACCCGGGGGTTTAGTTTGGGTCTCGGGGCGTTTTTAGGCTAAACTAACACCCCAGGAGGGCGTTTTAGGCATTTTGTATTTTTGGGCTTGGAAACCTACGAATTTTCTAGGTTATATCAGATGCTTAGAGTTGTGTTCTAGGGTTAACACAACCAAAAACAAAAGACGACCATTGGATAAGGAAAGGAAGAGCTTAATAAGGAGTTCTAGGCCAAGAACTCCTCCGTTTGCACCGCCATCACGGCCAAAAGTTAGACCGCGCAACGAGGATCATCACCACACTGATTTCATCCATGAATTAGAAAAAAAATTCCCAGACAAGTATCTATCTTGCTCTATTTCAGTTAATGCTCCAATCATATTAGCCTAGGATTGATTAGGACTAGTTTATGTGAAAGAAGAACCCATTTTGGAGAATTAAATTCGCATGTTGTATGAGTATTAGATGTATTCTGGAAACTCAATTCATATGTAGAGATTGAACCACGAAATTACAGTAAATAAAGAGTATGAAATCTGGTAAAAGAATGGGAAAGAACTAGACAAAAGAAATATTAGGGTTCTTGATATTTTTATGGATTATACCCCTTTTAATTCGTTTTTCATGATGAAAATCCGCATGCTTGGCGTAGAAAATCATTTATTTGAGGTTATAATGCTTGTAGTATAAACTATTTGGAGTTTGGTAATCAAAGATATCGTTTTGGATGATTTTGGAAGAGGAAACCCGTAATCTGGAAAATCTGCAGGTCTGCCATACCTGCTTGATCGATCGATCAACCCTGGAGCATCGATCGATCGAACACCTGCCATAGATCGATCGACCCCTCCTGCATAACTCATATTCCCCTTTTTATAATTTGTTCCAACTTAAATGATTAGACATTATTGGATATTAATGTTAGAGCATTTTGGGATATTGTGGGTACCCAAAATTTAGAACCATGGACCCGGACGAGTAGCCCAGTCCTGAAGGCCCAAAGTCCGGGCCTTCATCTCTTATTGATCCGGTCTCCCCCACGTTCCCACAATCGGAAGTTACACGGGAGATGGAAAACATGGAGAAAACCCATCACCTCCACTTACCTACATGTACATGTATATATTAAACCCTAGGTCCGGGGCAAAAGGATAAGTTGTATTCTCTGTAATCACTCTCCGGAGTATATAGAAATAATATCGATTGCACCACCGTGGACGTAGGCACATCTTTGCTGAACCACGTACATCCTTTGTTGTGTGATTGGCATCTTATATTTCTTATTCTTTTCTTGATAATTGCTTCTCTCGTATTTATTTGTGTTGCATAATAATTGCCTCTACAATTGGCGCCATATGTGGGAAACGTTCATTTTTCCCTGAGAAGAGCCCACGTCAAGAAAGGAGTTTAAGATGTCTGGCCACAGCAGCAATGCTCCCCAAGCAGGAGATATTCAAGAGCCACCTGCTCCTCGCAGGATTAGGTCTGAAGTCCGACGTTCAGATCAGAGAGCTCGCCTGGAAAGACCAGCCTTAGAAGAAAGTCAGGGACCAACGAGGTCCACGCAGATATCCAGGTTGATTGATGCGTACGAGGCAAGGCTCCACGAGCAGAGGGAGTCTTCTCGCAGATATGAGGCTGAGAATGCTCGCTTGAAAAGAAGACTGGAAAGACTGGAGAGGGAGCTTCGTCCTGATAACAGGAGACGCCCATATCGCACTCCTAGCCCTCAGGCGAGCAAATATCGTAGTCGAGGAAGGAGCCCTAGGCGAGAATCTCAAAGGGACGAAGGAGGCGAGTCAGACGACGACCTCCGCGAACAGCTGCGAAGAGCTCGCCGCTACCAGAGCCCTGCTCGCAGCGACGAAAACATATGAAACATGGTCCACAGGGAGGTGGACCAGCATCCCGCTCACCACGGAACAAGATCAACCAGAGAACTCACGAGGAGAGCTCTCAAAACCCAGATGAAGTCATCTTTCACAAGAGAAATCGAAGAGGAGGAAGCTCCCAAGAAATTTACCATTCCAAGGTTCAAGATTTATGACGGGAAAACTGATCCCATCGATCACGTCAGGCAATACCGACAGGCCATGACCCTCTGAAGTCACCGAGATGCCCTGATGTGCCGCATTTTTCCCTCGAGCCTTCATGATGTAGCACATAAGTGGTTCGAAAGGCTCCCCCATCGGTCGATCAAGAATTTCAAATCCTTAGCCGAACTTTTTACGGCCCGATTCATTACCAGTAGCTCCCATCCCAAAAGGATGGATGCTCTACTAACAATGAAGAAAACGCCTCAAGAGACCCTCCGAGAATACGCAAAGAGGTACTGGGAGTTATTCAATGAGATCGAGGACTGCACGGAGGAAGTGGCAGTGGCCTCCTTCAAAATCGGGCTCCCTAGTTCTTCCCTCCTCTACCAGTCCCTGACGAAGAAGAAAGCTATGACTATTGACAACCTAATGGCCCGAATCGAGAAATAAGCAAAGGTGGAAGATGCCACCCGCCCTAATACAGGAGATAACGGTCGACCTAAGCTCACTACCAAGGTAGGCGAGAAAATTGAGAACCAGAGGAAAGGAGGAAAGAACGGAGGCAAAAATGGCTCCAAAAACGGAGAGAACCATGACGCGTCAAAAGCATTCCAGGCGGTCAACACCGTCTTCAAAGAACCAATTTACAAGGTTCTAGCGAAGATCAAGGATGAGCCATTCATCAAGTGGCCCAGGAAGATGGGAGAAGATCCCTCGAAGAGGAACAATGCGTTGAGATGCGCTTTTCACAAAGAGGGAGGACACAAGACCGAGAACTGCAAAGCTCTTAAGTCTCACCTCGAAGAGTTGGCCCAGTCCGGGCATTTGAACGACTTTGTGGAAAAAAGGGCAGAGAAAGTGACTGCCAACAAAGAGGTGAGACCCGACAACGTGCTGAAGGATGATGCTGGACACGAGTTCGCAGTAATCCACGGAGTATCTGACGTCAAGCAGATTCAAGGAAACTCAGCTCGAATGGAGATGAAAAAACTTACAGCGGTAATGCAGGCTTTTCAAATCGATCCAACAAAGTCACAGTCAGGAAAGCGTCAACGAGCAGAGGACGTCAACTATAACAAGCATATTGTTTTCACGAATGAAGATTTGATGGGAGTAAGGACCCCACATCATGATGCCCTGGTCATTACACTCAGGATAGCCAACTTTGACATCGACAAGCTGCTCGTCGATCAAGGAAGCTCATCCGAAGTAATGTACCTCGACCTATTAAGAAAATTGAAGTTGAGCGTCGCCCACCTAAAGGAAGCTACTGTTCCTTTAGTCGGCTTCGCTGGGAAAATGACCATGCCCCTAGGCAAGATAGTGCTGCCAGTTCGTGCTGGTAACGTCTCCAAGATGATTGAGTTTTTGGTAGTTGACATCGAATCACCGTTCCAGGCCGTCCTCGACAGAGGATGGCTTTATGCAATGAAGGCGGTCTCCTCGACCTACCATCAGAAGCTCAAGTATGTAACCGAGCGAGGAGTAATGGAGATCCACGGTGACCAAGCGATGGCAAGGAAGTGCTTCATAGCAGCCATCCGACCAAAGCCAGAGAAGAAGGCCGGTCAACCCAGCGAGAAAGTTGAAGAGGGTGCGATACCTTCTAAATAGCAATTAAAGTATGGAAGACTTGGAGTAGAGGAGACCAGGCTCTACCCTCCGAGCGTGTCATCAAGGACTTGGTAGAAGTTATAGCCGAAGTTGGTGACAGTAGCAGAGTCTTCTTGATTGGAGCATCTCTCACCGACCAAGAACATAAGGAATTGACGACCTTGCTGAGACACAACATAGATGTTTTCGCATGGAAACCATACGAGATGCCTGGCATTGATATGGTCTGTCATCAGCTGCACGTCGACCCCACATTCAAGCCAGTCACGCAGAAGGCACGGAGAAATACACCCGAGAAGGCTAAAGCGGTCGAAAAGGAAGTCAAAAAACTGCTGGATGCAGGATCCATACGGGAAGTGCAATTCCCCAAGTGGTTGTCCAACCCAGTAGTAGTTCCGAAGAATAATGGGAAGTGGAGACTTTGAATCGACTTCACTGACCTCAACAAAGCATGCCCTAAGGATAGTTTCCCCCTCCCAAAGATAGACCAACTAGTAGATGCCACTGCAGCTCATGAGCGAATGAGTTTCCTGGATGCATACTCGGGATATCACCAGATCCCCTTGTATGCCCCAGACCAGGACAAAACGGCGTTCATCACGACAGTTGGGTTATATTGCTATAAGGTCATGCCATTTGGGCTCAAGAATGCGGGGGCAACCTATCAGCGGCTGATCACAAAAATGTTCAAGGATCAAATGGGAGACACAATAGAGGTCTACATCGATGACATGCTCATTAAGAGAAAGAAGAAGGAAAATCACCTCTCAGACCTGTCAAAGACCTTCGAAATCCTCAGGAAGTACCGAATGAAGCTTAATGCGAGCAAGTGTTCCTTCGGTGTCCAGTCAGGAAAATTTCTTGGATACTTGGTCAGTAAGAGAGGTATAGAAGCTAATCTAGACCAGATCGATGCAATCAACAGGGTACAACCCCCTCGGACAATCCAGGACGTACAGAAGTTCACTGGAATGCTCGCTGCCTTAAATCGCTTCATTTCCAAATCCTCTGAGAAGTGCAAGCCTTTTTTCCAGCTTCTAAAAGGGAGTAAACCGATAGAATGGAGCTTAATTGCTCGCGAGCATTGGATGAGCTCAAATCCTACCTAAGCACTCCACCGTTGCTGGTCATACCACAGCTAACGGATTCTTTGTACTTGTACCTCTCTGTATCCAATCACACTGTCAGCTCCGCGCTAATATGCGAGGTTTCAGGGATCCAACACCCCGTTTATTACGCGAGCAAGACCTTATTAGACGCCGAGCAAAGGTACCTGCCATTGGAGAAGCTCGCCTTTGCCCTAGTAATAGCCTCGAGGAAGCTTAAGCATTATTTCTAAGCTCATACTATCATCGTCCTTACATCGCACCCCCTTAAGGCGGTCCTAAGAAAAGCGGATTTGTCGGGCAGATTGTCTAAGTGGTCAGTCGAGCTCAGCCGGTTTAACATCCAATTTCAACCAAGGACAACTATCAAGGGTCAGATCCTTGCTGATTTCATAGCCGAATTCACAGGCGAAGAACTCCCCGACTAACCTCAACCAACAAAGCAAAAGGAGAACCAAGCAACAGTGGAAACCTGAAAACTATTCGTTGATGGAGCCTTCAACTCAAAGGGGGCAGGCGTAAGCATTGTACTCATCACCCCAGAAAACACCATCCTTGAGCAAGGAATCAGGCTTGGATTTGCAGCCTCCAACAATGAAGCAGAGTACGAAGCCCTAATAGCCGGTCTCCAAAAGGCGTAAACTCTGGGAGCAAAATGTTTACAGGTGTTCGGCGATTCTCAACTAGTCTCCAATCAGATAAGTGGAGATTACAACGCGAAGGATGAAAGAATGGCAGCCTACCTCGCCCCGGTGAGAAAACTAATGACGAGCTTTGAGGAGATCAACATCCAACAGTTTCCCAGAGGGCAAAATAGTCATGCTAACGCCTTAGCAGCCCTAAGTTCGGCAATTGATTCTAGCCTTAAAAGGGTCATTCCCATCGATTTCCTCATTTGTCCGAGCATTAACCACAATAACAAGCTGCCAAACGTGGAACAAATATTCCACGTGGGATCAGCCCCCAGCTGGATAGACCCCTTAAAAGACTATTTAAAGGAGGGCACGCTCCCAGAGGATAAGAAAACTTCCCACCAGATAAGAGTCAAAGCTGCTCGCTTTCACTTATCCACAGGAGGTGACTTGTATAAGAAGTCCTTCTCCGGTCCCTACCTTATATACGTCCACCCAGGCGATGTCGAGCAAGTGCTGCGTGAGCTTCACGAAGGAATCTGTGGAAGTCATGTCGGAGGAAGGTCTCTAGCCTTTCGAGCAATGAAGGAAGGCTATTGGTGGCCATATATGCAAAAGAACTCCGCAATATATGTCCGCAAATGCCTGAAATGCCAACTTCAAGCTCCTATGGTCCACCAACCCGCTAGCAACCTAAAATCCCTGACCAGCCCATGGCCCTTCGCCCAATGGGGAATGGACATCGTGGGGCCATTGCCCACCGCTGCCGGAAATCGCAAATACCTGTTGGTTGCGACTGACTACTTCACCAAATGGATCGAGGCAGAACCATTGGCAAACATACGAGACGTTGATATGATAAGGTTCATATGGAAGAATATAATCACTCGATTTGAAATCCCCAGAACCATCATCACTGATAATGGGACACAATTCGAGAGTGGCCCCTTTCAGGACTTCTGTAACGAACACGGGATCAGGCACAACTTTAGTTCGGTGGCCTACCCTTAGAGCAATGGGCAAGCAGAAGCTTCCAACAAAACTGTGATTGATGGATTGAAAAAGCGATTAGAGCGAGCCAAAGGCGCATGGGCAACCGAGCTACCCCATATCCTATGGGCATACCGAACAACTCTGTAAGGACAATTTGTCCATCTTTATGTATTTATGTCTTACGCTGTTACAAGAATGTGAGTCAAAAGAAGAAGGAATTTGGGAATCAAACCTGGCTGGATCGATCCGGTTCAGAAAAAGAACCGATCCGGCCTACCGGATCGATCCGGCTAAAGGGACCGGACCGATCCGATTGCTGAGCTAAGTCCAGTACACCCGGATCCATAGCGAACCGATGAAGGCAAAAGTCCCGGACCGATCCGATGCCAACCAGACCGATCCGGTTTCAGAAAAAGAACCGATCCGACTTAACCGGACCGATCCGGCGAGGATAATCACTGCCAGATCGTGCAGCAGATTTTTTAGGGTTTTCGATCCCTTATTTAAACCACGATCAGCAGTTGGTTTTTTTGAAGACTTTCCCACAATTTTCAGAGCATATCAACTCTAAAGTCTTCACCTATTGAGTCCTATGATTCTAGGTTTTTAGATTCACACATCTTCCATATCTATGTGAATCAAGTTTGGTAACCCAAGAACACCATTGTTGTTGTTCAACCCTTGTGAAGTGGACCGCTCCTTCCTCTTCATTGCAGCCCTACTGGACAGGGATAGTTCCAGCCGCCAACCCTACTGGAAAGGGATATTCCAGCCGCGACTACAGAATCCGATACCCGAGGGTAATTCTTAGTCAACCGGTATTTCATTGTAATCCGATTGTAAACCATCTTTTACAAATTATAGTGAATATACATATGGTTTTGCCCCTGTGGGGGATTTTTCCTTAAACTTTGTGTGTTGAATAATTCTTGCATGATTTCATATTGTTTCAATCACACCTAGTTGCATGCTTAGGGTTAAATTGGGTTAAAAAGGTGTTTATTATATTATTTCTTAATTGAACGCAAGCGCCAACTCTTTCAAATTGGTATCAGAGCAGGTTACGCTAATCTATCGCGTATTCCTATTTTCCGCAAAATTTTTCTAAAGATATCAATTTTTTGAAATAAATTGATTTTTGAAAAGAGCGTGTTCAAATGGAGAAATCATATTATAAAATGCCTATCTTTGACGGGACAAATTATGCTTATTGGAAAGCCCGTATGAGGTCGGCTTTAAAAGCCATTGATGAACGTGTCTAGATTTTGGTTGAACGAGCATGGACTCCTCCCACCGTGACTGTTGATAATGTGACCAACTTGAAACCTGACATTACTTGGACTGATGAAGAATTTAAATGGTCATCTTTTAATTCTAAGGGTCTAAGTGCTATTTCCGGGTCTATCACACCTGATGAGTTCAAACGCATAATGACGTGCACCACGTCAAAAGAAGCATGGGATGTTTTGCAACTTACCCATGAAGGAACATATGCCGTTAAAGAGTCAAAATTGCAAAATTTAACAACTCAATTTGAAACCATCACCATGCATGAAAATGAATGTTTTGATGAATTTTATGCTAGGCTTTCTGACATTGTTAATACTAGCTATAATCTTGGTGAACATATTCCAAATGCTAGAGTTGTTAAAAAGATTCTTCGTTCCCTTCCTAAGCGTTTTATACCTAAAGTCACTGTGCTAAATTCCTTGGGTAATTTAAATACTCTAAAATTGGAAGAACTGGTAGGAGATTTACAAACTTATGAAATAAACATGTTTCCTAAATCTGCCAAGTCAAAAGATAAGGGAATTGCCCTTAAAGCCCAAGAGAGAAAAAGTGAGGGGTCGGAAAGAAAGAGAGTCGAGTCATCTAGAAAGTTAGAAAATTCTGATTCTGAATGTGAGTTTGACTTAGATGATTTGGCCTTATTTGCTAAAAACTTCAAGAAAATTCTGAAATTTAAGAAAAGTGGGAACTTCAAAGATAAAAAGAATTTTCAGAAAAATAAGTTTGAAAAGAAAGATTTCAAAGAACCCCCTAAAGACAGTGAGAGGTGTTTTGAATGCGATGGTAAGGGACACAGAGCGTTTGAGTGTGCCACTCGTCTGAATAGGGAAAAGGGTAAAGCTGTCATAAATGCTACCCTTAGTGACGACAGTGAGGTCGAGTCAGTGGACTCGGGAGATGAGTCACTGCATGAGCGTAACTTCACCGCGTTCATGGCTAGTCATGTGAGTACTCCATGTGCATCTCACGACGATGAAGATGCTACCTCACAGAGACACCTCGACAGTGAGTGCGAAGAGAGTGAGGGAGAGGAGGAAGGTAGTGAGGACGAGAGTAACCTTCAACGCGCCTACGCCGAGTTATATAATGAGTCTTTCAAAACTAAAAAATGTAACAAGGCGTTAGTTCTTAGAATCACCGCGTTAGAAGAAGAGTTAGAAGAGACGAGAGAGAGAGAGTCCTCCACCTGCACCGCCATGAGAGAGAGAGAGTCTGCCTGGGTTAGTAAAGAGAATTTGCTTAAAGAGAGAGAGAGCAGTTTTGAGAAAGAAAAAGCGAACTTGACTAAACAAGTGGCTAGTCTTACGAGTGAGCTCCATTCCTCCCTGGAAACTCGAAAGAAACTTGACACCCTTGTTGCTCAGCTTACTCATGACCTTGAGAGAGCTAGGAAAGTCAAGGTACAAATCGAGGACAGATCTGGGAAGATGGGAAAGATGCTCCTCGGTCCCGCTTTAGGTTTTGGTGACAGGCAAGGAATAGGTTTTGATGGTGCCTCCACGTCCCAAATTGCACCTGGACCAATTCCTGAGTTTACTACGACTCCTTATGGCCGTCATCAAAAACCAAGAAGGAGAGTTCGACCAAGAAAAGCAATCCAAGGTCCTCCTAATACTGTGCCCTTTTGCTCCCATTGCAAAAGAAATGGACACCTTAGGGAGTTTTGCTATAGATTTGGTCGGACACGACGTACGTTTGCTCTACCACATCAGACTGATGAGTTTGCCAGTCTGAGAGAGCGTGTTGAGTTTCTAGCCGCCACATCACAGAGTTTGATGGAGGAATTCCGACGGATGACCTTACCATCAATGAATGCACCCCGCATTCCGGCTAAAACCAACAACAACAAGGGAATACAAAAAGGTACCTACTCTTGGGTTCCTAAGAAAGAGTAAAAGGCCCTTGTTGTCCATGTCGCTCTCAAAGCACATAATACCTCACAGTGGTATTTTGATAGTGGATGCTCCAGACACATGACATGTGATGTCTCATATTTTACCCATCTTGAGGATTATAATGATGGGAGAGTCACCTATGGAGATGGTAGCAAATCTAGCATAGTTGGACGAGGTACAGTAGAGTTACCAGGATTTCCAAAGCTAGAGAACGTGCTGTACGTCAAAGGTTTGAAAGCAAACCTTCTTAGCATCAGCCAACTGTGCGACGATGACTTTGCAGTGAAGTTTGACCGGAAAGCTTGTAAGGTCTATAATCAAGCCGGTAAACTTTTAGTGCAAGGGGTGAGGATAGAGGATAACTGCTATGGGACTGAGCCCACATCCTCACTTGCCTGCAACAGCGCCACGATCACTCCTATGGATCTGTGGCACCAACGTCTAGGTCACGTGAACGTTAGAGATCTTAATCGTTTAGCTAAAAAGGACCTAGTACGTGTCTTACCATCTCTTGGAAAGTCAACTTCGACCGTTTGTGGACCCTGTCAGTTGGGAAAACAAATTCGTAGTCCACATAGGAAGTTGCATTCCATTACCACCTCTCGTGTTCTAGAGTTGATTCACATGGATCTTATGGGTCCTACTCGTACTGAGAGTCTAGGTGGTAAGAGGTACATCCTCGTGATGATAGATGATTTCTCCAGGTACTCCATTGTAGGTTTTCTGAGAGAGAAATCCGATGCTGTAGAATTTTTAACGACCAAGTGCCGTGTCCTGCAAAATCAACACGGTGTCACTATTAACAGAATATGTAGTGATAACGGCACTGAATTTAAGGAAGCAAAGGTGGATTTGTACTGTGATAGCCTTGGGATCAAACATGAGTTTTCTGCTGTGAGAACTCCTCAGCAAAATGGGATTGTTGAGAGAAAGAATAGAACGATCCAAGAGATGGCTAGATCTATGCTTCTAGGTCGTAAAGTTTCTAGGAGATTTTGGGCAGAGGCAGTGTCTACTGCATGCCATACGGTGAATAGGGTGTATCTGCGTCCACACACTCTTCACACTCCTTATGAGTTGTGTACTGGCAAGAAGCCCAACCTGGCATATTTCCGTGTTTTTGGGAGTAAATGCTACATCCTACGGGATAGAGAGAAATTAGGAAAGTTCGACTCCCGGAGCGACGATGGAATATTTCTAGGATATTCATCGAACAGTAGAGCGTACCGAGTTTTTAACCTGAAGAGCTCTAAGGTTATGGAATCAATAAACGTCACCGTGCAAGATGATGAACCCCCGACGGTTATTGATCCCAAACTTCAGTGTGAGGATGAGGATTGTTCTGACAATAATTTTCCTGTTCCTCTCCCACACTCTGTGGACCCTATTCCTGTGTTAGGGGACACACCTTCTTGGGTTCGCAAGAGTCATGATCCTTCAGCCATTGTTAGCGATCCCACTCTAGGGGTCAAGACTCGTGCTCAACTAGAGAACGTTGTTAGTCATCATTGCCACACGTCCAAAGTCGAGCCCAAGAACCACAAAGAAGCACTCAAAGATGAACACTGGATAGCTGCTATGCAGGATGAGTTGCTTCAGTTTAAGAAGAACAATGTCTGGGAACTTGTCCCCCGACCTAGTGATACTAATGTTATTGGTACCCGGTGGATTTTCAAGAATAAAATGGATGAAAATGGTACCATAATCAGAAATAACATTAGGTTGGTCGCTCAAGGCTACACACAGATAGAGGGTGTAGACTTTGGGGAGACATTTGCTCCTGTTGCGAGGCTTGAGTACGTCCGTTTACTACTCGCCATCGCATGTCATCTGCACTTCAAGGTATATCAGATGGATGTCAAGAGTGCCTTTCTGAATGGCATTCTACAGGAAGAGATCTATGTTGAACAACCAAAAGGGTTTGAAGACCCTAAGCACCCTGATCACGTCTACTATCTGAGGAAAGCCTTGTATGGTTTGAAGCAAGCACTCCGTGCTTGGTACGAGAGGCTTACTTCCTATCTCTTAGCCCGTGGCTTCAAGGGAGGGGGAGTTGATATGACGTTGTTCGTCAGGAAAGATGACGGTGCTATTTTGGTTGCCCAAGTCTATGTGGACGACATAGTCTTTGGATCCACATGCTCCCAGCATGCTCACCACTTTGAGGAGGAGATGAAAAGTGAGTTTGAGATGAGCATGGTAGGTGAGCTTACTTTCTTCCTTGGTCTCCAGGTTCGTCAGCTAGAGGATGGGATATTCATCTCCCAATCCAAGTATGCTAGAGACCTAGTGAAGAAATTTGGTTTAGACTCCACTCAGCATGCACGTACACCTATGAGTACCACTACCAAGCTTAGTAAGGACACTACAGGCAAGGACGTAGAGCAAACCTTGTATCGGAGTATGATAGGTAGTCTTCTCTACTTGACTGCCAGTCGTCCCGACATAGCCTTTAGTGTTGGAGTCTGTGCGCGATATCAGGCATCCCCAAAAGAGTCACATTTACTTGCTCTAAAACGTATTATTAAATACGTGAGTGGGACTCTCTCTTACGGGATTTGGTATTCCTTTGATACCGATGACCGTTTGTCCGCATATTCGGATGCTGATTGGGCCGGGGACGTAGATGGATGTAAGAGCACTTCGGGTGGGTGTTTCTACTTTGGTTTTGCTCCTGTCTCTTGGTTGAGCAAGAAGCAAAACTCCATCTCTTCGTCCACTGCGGAGGCTGAGTACATCGCCGCCGGGAGTTGTTGCACGCAACTCATGTGGATGAAGCAAATGTTGGAGGATTATGGGATTTTACAGGACACCATGACCATTTCCTGTGATAACACGAGCGCGATACACATATCCCGCAATCCTATCCAACATTCGCGCACAAAGCACATCAGGTTACGCGAGCACTTTATACGTCAGTTAGTTGAGGAGAAGGTCGTAACCCTGAGTTTTGTTCCTACCGACCGTCAGTTAGCCGATATTTTCACGAAACCTTTAGATACCCTTAGATTTGAGAGTCTTAGGAAATCTTTAGGGATTTGCACAGTTGACTGAGGGGTTGGTCTATGTCTAGAATAGGATGCTTCTTCATGTTCATATCATATGCTTCCTATTGCTAGTCTGTTTTATATGTACCATAGATTTGTTGTACAACTTTTATGTATTTTTTATTATTCCTTGAAAAGTACAAAAAGATTCTCTTTTTAGAAAATTTTTAGAAAAACACAAAAAGATTTTATTTTGATAAAATTTTTGAAAAATTCAAAAAGAGATTTGCCTATTATGGATGATCATTTAAGATAGCCAAGTCACAACTTCATTCCATATATCTATGTGATTGTTTGATAGAGATTTGAGAGGCTACATCATTTCATCCATGTGCTTTACATTGATTGGAGTCCTTGAGATGTAATTAGTGATATTTTCTACATGCTTGACTACTATATCCTTGATTGCACACATGCACGGCTATATTTGACTGTTGCACTTGTCATCTCATGTTGGCTTGAGTGTTTCCATCTCAATCCTGTCTATACAATGTATAAAATGCGATAAAACTTGACAAGATTGGATTGCATGTAAAAACCGTTTTGGTGAGACTGTGTGTATATTTTCATAACAGGGAGGGGCTGCGAAAGTTGATTCTTATCCTTTGCGCAAAAGCCACAAAGGACCTAAAAAATGGAGGAATTCTAATATCCGAGGTCCTAAGAGGTTAAAAGAGCCCGAAAAAATTTAAAGGCAATAAAAAGCAATTCATGCCAAATATGGGCCATTGTAGGTTTCACCATCAATTCTCCAAAGTTTGAGAATTTAGTATACCTCTATTCAAAATATAAATCTGAGGGAGTTTGGTTGGAGATTGATAACGGGTTTGCACTTCCTTGAAAGTCCTGAAAAAGCATGAAAATCATTTTGGACGTTATTGGTGTAGAAATCACTTTGAGCTTTGATTTGTAGATTTGATATAGTCAATATCTTATATTTCCAATCTTTTACACCAAAGGAAGCATTTGAGTTCATTCGTTAGGAATATCCAATATTCATCGTGCACATATGTCATGTTTGTATGCATTGATTTTCCTATCGAATTTTGATCACACCCATTCATTTACGCCATCACCGACTTGGTTGTTTTATGTTCATTCATGGTGTGATTTTATGCCTTGTGTAACCCCGGTACTTGATTGCTTGATTTATTTCTCTAATTTGTCTATTTCGGGACATCATAAAAAGGGGGAGAATGATGAATTATCTGATTATGGGGGAGTTTTGAAATTCTGAGAATTGTTATATATGCTTATGTTTATCTTATTTCAAACTCGATACGTCACTTGGTATTTGCTTTTTCTCATGTGTGTAGGTACTTCCTTGATAACACCATGATACACACCCTGATGAGAAAAGCGTGAAGATTCCTGAAGAATTGAAGAACAAACGATGCAGCCTTAGTCATATGTACCTCTTTCAGTTTTGGGTTCATGGAAGGGTAGATTTGTATAGGCAATTATTTATGATTGATAATTCGGATGTTTGTTTTTATGTATGTACCGGCATAGACATAAGGGGAGATTTGTAAGGACAATTTGTCCATCTTTATGTATTTATGTCTTACGCCGTTACAAGAATGTGAGTCAAAAGAAGAAGGAATTTGGGAATCAGACCTGGCCGGACCGATCCGGTTCAGAAAAAGAACCGATCCGGCCTACCGGACCGATCCGGCTAAAGGGACCGGACCGATCCGATTATTGAGCTAAGTCCAGTACACCCGGATCCATAGCGAACCGATGAAGGCAAAAGTCCCGGACCGATCCGATGCCAACCAGACCGATCCGGTTTCAGAAAAAGAACTGATCCGACTTAACCGGACCGATCCGTCTAATCGACCGGACCGATCCGGCGAGGATAATCACTGCCAGATCATGCAGCAGATTTTTTAGGGTTTTCGATCCCTTATCTAAACCACAATCAGCAGTTGGTTTTTTTGAAGACTTTCCCACAATTTTCAGAGCATATCAACTCTAAAGTCTTCACCTATTGAGTCCTATGATTCTAGGTTTTTAAATTTACACATCTTCCATATCTATGTGAATCAAGTTTGGTAACCCAAGAACACCATTGCTGTTGTTCAACCCTTGTGAAGTGGACCGCTCCTTCCTCTTCATTGCAGCCCTACTGGACAGGGATAGTTCCAGCCGCCAACCCTACTGGAAAGGGATATTCCAGCCGCGACTACAGAATCCGATACCCGAGGATAATTCTTAGTCAACCTGTATTTCATTGTAATCCAATTGTAAACCATCTTTTACAAATTATAGTGAATATACATATGGTTTTGCCCCTGTGGGGGATTTTTCCTTAAACTTTGTGTGTTGAATAATTCTTGCATGATTTCATATTGTTTCAATCACACCTAGTTGCATGCTTAGGGTTAAATTGGGTTAAAAAGGTGTTTATTATATTATTTCTTAATTGAACGCAAGCGCCAACTTTTTCAAACTCCTCGGCGAGCAACAGGAGAAACCCCATTTTCGCTAACATATGGCATGGAAGCAGTCATCCCACTAGAAGCGGGTTTTCCAACAATGAGATCCGACCTTGTCGACCAAGGCCAGAATGATGAGGCATTGCTCGCTGAACTCGACCTCGCCGACGAGCGTAGAGAACTTGCCCTAGTGAATCTTGCAAGTTATCAGTAACAGCTCGCAAGGCACTGCCACAAAAGGGTTAACCCGAGAAGATTCCAAGTTGGGGACTATGTCCTAAGAAAAGTCCTGGGCAACATGGTGAAGTCATCAGATGGAAAGCTAGGCCCAAACTGGGAAGGACCCTTTAAAGTAACTAAAGACGACCTGCAAGGTGCCAGTCATTTGGAAACGATGGAGGGCAGAGAGATACCACGAGCATGGAACGCAGCTAATCTCAAGAAATTTTATTTTTAGATTCTCAAGAAATTCTATTGTTGAATCTTTTTCTTGTATTTGTTATGTGAAAGGACAGTTCATTTCCCTTATTACTAATGAAATCAGTAACAGTTGCATTTTATCACACATCTTTTCCAAATCACAGGCACGATGGTCGATATAGCAGGGGAATACCCCTCCTCAGGTCATCGTCATGAAACACGAGAGACCCCTTAGCATTGCCCCTGGCAATATATAAAGCCCTACAGAGGATTCTTAGGCAATGCGACCAGATTTTATACTGGCCATCAAACCTACTTTGGTTGAGAAAAATCCTGACCGGATGAAGATATCCAATACCAGGTGTGTCCTCGACAATTGCCCTACTTAGGCCTAAGGGAGTGTGACGACACAACCTAAAATGTAAAATGGGGCATAATGGTATTTTGGTATTATACTGGACTGGGGGGACACTTGCATGACAAAACAAAAAGGATTATGAAGCAGCAAGAATATAAAAAGATTGGATGAACACGTTTAGTCGACAAAATTGCCCAAAACACGAACTTTTCATTAATCTCTTATATTTACAACAATGATAATACATGTTTAGTCGGCGAAGCATGCCCAAAGCATTTACATTATCATAAAAGACAAAAGAATAATAACTTGCAAAATCTTAAGGAGGTGGAAGCCTCCGAACAAGATAATCTGCCACTTTAGCTCTTCATCCGTCATCAAGAGCGGGGAATAGCTCTTCCACAACCTCATTTGCGTCCAACTCCAATAGTTGTCGAGGAATAGCATCAATGGGGATCCATCGATCATCCCTCCTGAATGGGTTGGGCATCAGAGTGGAGGAGGACATCTCGTGACGATACCATAACACCGAGTTCCTCGGGACCTGAAGCTCTTTCAAGGCACTTAACCACCCTCTGATGAAAGAAAGTTCCTCGAACTCAGATAGTCTTGTTGGAGCATCTAGCCAGCCTTGATCATAACCATCAGCCCACGCTTGTCGAGGACCTTTCTTGAATAAGTGCCGCAATCGGGTAACGTCCCTTTGAATCCCAGCAGCAATTACATATGCTCGCCGGACATCATCGCGGAGCTCTTCCATCTCCTTATCACGCTGTTCTTCTGCTTCCCTATTCCTGCCCCTGGTGCTCCTACCAGCTCGCGGGAGGGGAGGACGAGTGGAACCTCACGGCATAGGAGGAGTATATCCATCTCGCGACAACGAGGAGCCTTGCAGAACTGCTGAAACAGTGCTCGGCGCATGCTCTCTAAGTTGTAAGACCTCCCTCCTCAGGTTTTCATTCTCCTGCTGCAGGAACTCCCCAACTTGGTTGACCTCGGTGGCCTCTAGGAGTCTTGTTCTCAGCACATTGACTTTTTCTTGCACTGAAGAACCAATGTCCTCCATCTCCTAGAGCCTGTCCTTCAGCTTGACCACGAGCTCAGACTGTTCCTTATACTTTTGATTCCTTGACCTAAGAGATTTGCAAAGCCTAACAAAGGCCTGACGAACCTGAGGACTGGCATTGGGACCAAGAGTCCTACCCAACTGAGATGTGGCAGGAATATACTCTTCTACATCAGTCAACTACAAGACATAAAAGGGCAATGGAAATAAAAATCAATCAATGCACTGGAAAAAGAAGCCTTTTCATTTCATTGATAAAAGTCAAGTACATCGAGCAGAAATTGGAAAAATTACGAGCAAAAATATAAGAATAGTCCTAAAAGTAGATCAACTAGCAACCTCAGGCTGCCCAGAGGTGGCTGGCTGCTTCCCCTTGTCAGCAGCAGCAGAGGCATCCCCCTCTACAGGGATGCCCTCAGTCGCCAGGGCAGGACAAGCACCGGCAGGAATTGTCTGAGAGGCAAGATCAACACCCTCGAGGGCTGGGGAAGGGGCTTCTTCGTCCACAGTTGGCCTCGGACCCGGGTCATACTCGTCGAATAGAGGAGATTCAGTATCAACACCAGCAGCTAAGAGGGCCTTGTTCCAGCCCTTTTTGAAGTTCAAACGGCTGATGTAGCCTATCTAAACCTCGGCGTCTTCGTAAGCAGCAGTCCACCCGGAGTTATATGAATCCTCCTTGATGGTGGCTATCTGGGACTCTTTCTCCTTTAACCATAACATCCAGCTTTCTTGAGCAGACTAGGTTATAGGCCTGCCTCAGCTCGCTCAGCTCCTTAACCGCCGTATCCCTCTCTCGATTAGAATTGATGAGGGCCAGATCAGAGGAAGCTCGGGCGGCATCAGCAGTCTTTAAATCAGCCTCCAGCTGAGAACCCCTGACTTCCAGAGCGGACTTCTGCTGCTCCAACTCGCCATTCCTTCTCACCAACTCGTCACGAGAACGATAGAGCACGGCGAAGTCAGTCACAAACTGGCAAAAATAAAGAAGAGATCAAGAAGGAGAAACAACTAAAACTGGTTAAAGAATTGAAAAATGGAGAGGATCTTACCAAGGCTAGCCTCTGGCTAGCTTGTTGGGCCAATTGATCAGACCCCAGTGCCCTCTGGCGATCTGCAGGGAGAACTTCCCTCTCGAGCAGTACAGGTGCCAGCTAAGGAGAAATGGCAACTGAGGCCCCCTCGGGTAAAGCAGACACCGGGACCAAGGCTTGCCCAGCCTTCATCCTTGACTCCATCGTTCTCCTCTATTCCTCTTTCTCCTTCTCCATTCTCTTCCTCTCCTCCATCCTCTTCTTTTCTTCCACCTTCTTTCTTTCCTCCTCCTTTTTTCTCTCCCTCTCTCTCACCTGCTCTTACTCTCTCCTCTTCCTCTTTAGCTCCTAAGTAGAAGACCGAGAACCAGTAGCCACAGCCCCAGAAGTGAACTTTTGTTTCTTTGACCTCTGTGCAAGAAGCACGTGGTCTTCATCATCATCATCTCTAATCAAGTTCTACCTTGGAGGCATCTCTTCACCTGAATTGCTAGAAGTGCTCGACGATCCTCGAGCTTCAGAATCCTCCTCACAGTCAGAGGAACTGCTACTATCAGAGATCCCTTCACCCAAATTACTCGCAGCTCCTGCATGCTCACTCTTAGAGCTTCTCTCCGCTTCGTCCAACTGGATAGGCTCAGCAGTAGTCTCTCCGAAAGAATCAAACTCTGGTACACTATCCACAGGCCGATCTATGAAGCTGGAGCCTACGTTCTTATACTCGAGCAAAAAGGCAGCAGACCTGGGATGCTCGCTGTCACCCAGAGGCTCCCTGATATTCCAAGCTTTCACCAACTCCGAGATACGAACCTCGCTGAGAGCAGGCTCCAAATTCTTTGACTTCGCTGTGGAAGAAAAAGCAAAGAGGGGTTAGAAAAGTCACAAATCAGCAAGGATTGAAACAACATCACAACGTCTACCTATATATTCTTCCCCGTAAAAAGGAGCAGTGAACCTCTCAGACCTCGACCCTTCAAACTGGGGAGGGAACTGCCAATTCCTAATGAGGAAACCCTCTTGCCAGTAGTCCTTATGGGAATCAGGTAGGTTTACTACCAATACCCTATCAGGGCTCCTAGCTTTGAGGTATAAGACACCTGAACTAGTTCGAGAAAAGGAATAACAGAAACAGATCTCGGCAAGTCCTAACCTAGTACCATACAACTGATTTATTCTATGGACGCCATTTACTATTTTCCACACATTGGGCGAGCATTGTGCAGGAACAATATTGAAATAGCCAAAGAAATGCAGAAACAAATCATTGGGAGGGAAAGTGAGTCCCCCCTGGGAAATTAACAGAACATGGATCCAGTGGGAATCCTCTATATCCCTAACGTTCCTAGGAGGGGAGGCACAACACTCAAAATCTACCCACTCAGGAATATTGTAGAACTTCCTAAATTCAAAGATTGACCTATTTCCAATCTTCGCCATTGAAAAACTCAAGAAAAGCTACAAACCAAAGAGAAAATGCAAAGAAAGGGCACGAGAAACTTACAAAATAGAGGATCGGTTCAAGTGATGAAGAAGCACGAGCTCAAGACGACTAAGAAGCAATGGAAATGGGGATTGAGAGAAGAAGGTACGAGGTGCTAGATTTCTCAGAAGAAAGAAGAGTACTGGAAGGGCTGAAGCGACGGAAGAAAAAGTGGCTATCCCAACAAGCCTTCAATTCTAATCATAGCGCACAATAAGCGAAGCGGGTGCCGCCAAATCAACTTCACAGTTTTCGAAGAATCGCAAATCAGCCATAATGGCTGATCATTTAAATCCATTGAACCCATAAATATGGCCCAATAAATTTAGGGGCAATTGTGGGTACCCGAAATTTAGAACCATGGGCCTGGACGAGTAGCCCACTCCTGAAGGCCCAAAGTCCGGGCCCCTCATCTCTTATTGATCCGGTCTCCCCCACGTTCCCATAATCGGAAGTTACACGGGAGATGGAAAACGTGGAGAAACCCATCACCTCCACTTACCTACATGTACATAGAAATAATATCAACTTGTATTCTCTGTAATCACTCTCCGGAGTATATAGAAATGATATCAACTGCACCACCGTGGACGTAGGCACAACTTTGCTGAATCATGTACATCCTTTGTTGTGTGATTGGCATATTATATTCCTTATTCTTTTCTTGATAATTTCTTCTCTCGTATTTATTTGTGTTGCATAATAATTGCCTCCACAGATATAAAGAAGACCTGTATGACTTATTAAAAATATGGAACCTTTAACGTAAGGCGAGATTAATCTTTCATGGGGATGTTTTACACATAAGGGACAATGGGAATATGTATTAAAGGGTGAGACTCGTAAGGAAGTTACGTTGTAAAATAAATGAGTACCTACTGAAATTTCACTTAGGAGGATAGGAATCCGTGAGTGTCACTTAATAAGTTGGAATGATCCCACAAATTTGAATAAGAGACAAACCGTTATACGTGATAATTAATTAACGAGTAATAAGGATAAAAATCATAATTATGGGTCGTGAGAGTGTACCTAAATTGGATATGGTAATAGTAGTATATATATATGACTGTGTTTATGCATATACTATATAGGTGTAAAAATCATGCCCACGCTACTTGCTATCCCTGAGGTTACCGCGCTGGGACAGTCTTATCTCGATGGGACCTTTACGGGGGATATTGACTCGTACCCTAGAAGATAGAAATCCTTGGTACAGGCTATCAGATCGATAGTCAGACGGTCCTAAGAGACGTGAGGGTATGTGCTATCCTCTTAGTGACTTGGAACTATGCTTCGCCTCATTTTGTATGTGTTTTGTGTTAATACAGTTCGAGAGTGATTCCAAACTAGTATTTCCCTTAGTACGAGTGATACGGGGACTATATAGTAGAGTATGCCCGCACCATAGATTTTATGTGGGGTGCTGTTAGAATATATATATATATATATATATATATATATATATATATATATATATATATATATATATATATATATATATTGGTATTTAATATATATATTTCAATCTGGAAGTTGGGAACTACCTGCTGTGTTAATGCTATGTGAGAAATGAATAATTAATTCAACTTGGGTATAAGTGTTTGAAGAGCATGATATATTACTGAGAAATTTTATTATTAAATAAGGTTTAATTGAGAACTTTGCTTTTAAAATAAACTTAACCTCTTAAATATTTGAATTTGTCAGTTTGAAACCTCACGAGCAACTTAAGATAAGATAAGTTAAACTGTTGGGAAGAATTAGTGCGATAGGTGTGCACATTAGAAGAGAGGTGAGGATTTCTCAAGGGGGTGTCGCACTAATATGTTGGTTGCATTAGCCGGTACTACTTTAAATACTTGCTAAACTAATTTTAAACTGGTTTTACAATCGGGCTCCGACCCGTTTCCTATTTTCTCTTCTCTCTTATATATATATGTATATATTACAGGTGCCCAGCCACTGGGGCGTCTTGCATAGGATCCTTTGAAAGGAACGCGCTGCAGCTTAGGTGGGAGTTGCAGGCCTCTTGCTTAAACGATCTCATTTTTGATTCCACTCCTAGCATTATTTTATCTAGTTGGGCATATGTCGCCCTTTTTCCATTATTCAGTTGTTTTATTGGATATTTTGATTCGTTTATTTCCAGTATTTACACTTTGGGTTTTATTATTGTGAGGATGTTTTCTTTTTAAGTTTTAAATGTTGGAATCAATCAGTTGGATGTTTAATTGTTTGGATTATATGTTCCAGAATAGTTGTTGTGTGATTATTTAACTATGAATTATGTAAAGTTTTAAATGTTGATTTTTTTTTGAAATAAAATTTGGAAAGTAATGTCTAAAATGGTTGTGACACTTAGCTTAATTATTTAGGGTGTTTAATTGGAAAAGTTATTTTTACGACAGTGATGCTAAGAATGAACCAACCGTTCACTTTGATTATAATTTAATAAAGGACTGATCACCCGGTGTTTAATTAGGCGGGGTGTCACAGGTGGTATCAGAGCATCAGGTTCTAGTATCCTTAGGATCTGTACGGCTTATTTCGCTTTCAGCTTAACGTTCTTATTATAGAGCCCTATTTTAGGATTATTGTATTCTTACTTTTACGTTTACGTCTTCAGCTATTTGAGATTTGATAATAACTGTAGACTAATAAATTCCTTCACGTTTCAGATGCCTTCGAGACGTGCCCTAAAGGATAGGCGTGTCCAAGCCGAGCAGCCAGTAGCTCCGGTTCAGGGAATGATGAACGCAAATGAAGTAGCTGTCATCGTTGCTCAGGCGGTAAATGCCGCGCTAGCGGTAGTACAGTAGGCTCCACCCCAAGCTCAGGTAGTGGCGCCAGTACCTGCACAGCTTCCATCTGCATGGGAGTGGGTTAGGGATGCCTTTCAGAAGGCGCATCCCCCTGAGTTCTCGGGTAGTTCAGATATCATCATTGTCAGCCAGTGGAGAAAAGATATCCAGAGACATCTGCGTATGTATAAGTGCACAGACGTGCATAAATAGTTGTTGGCTTCCTTTAAGCTATTGGGGTCCGCTTTGCAGTGGTGGGAGTCCACCACCACCTTGGAGGAGAGGGGTGTTATCCCGATTCAGTCATTCTGGGAGCGGTTTGACCGCAAATATTTTCCATCCGCCGTGCAAATTGAGATGAGGAGGAAGTTACTGAACTTGAAGCATGAAAATTCTACTGTTGCTGAGTATGAAGAGGAGTTCATAAGACTTCTCACTATAGTGCCAGATAAGGCACCCACTGAGAGTAAGAAGATACTATTGTTTGTGGACGGGTTAGCTTGGAGGATCCGTCAGCACTTTATAGGAAATTTATCTTTGAGTACCTACATAGACGTACTCAATGCTGCCTTACTACACTGTCAGGATCACTGCTTCCATCTGCAGGGAAGCAAGCGAGCATGAGGGTCCAGCCAGCAGGGCAGGACAGGGGGTAGTGGTGCTAGTGGAGCACCGACATCTCAGGGGCAGACTCGTCAGCATGAGCAAAGTTCCCATCAGGGCACCCTGCCAAGCAATTTCGATCAGGTGATTCTAGGCAGGGATTTGGGGGATTTAGGCAGGGTCAGCAGGGCCAGCCTAATCAGCAGGGCCAACAACGTCAGCAGCAGGGCCAACAGCGATTTCAGCAGGGCCAGCACGGCCAATGACGGGGTGGTAACGGCCAGCAGGGCCGTAATCAGCAGGGACAGAGGGGAGGAAATTTTAAGGGCCGATGCTTCGGGTGTGGTAAAAATGGCCACAAGCACCAAAATTGTCTAGAGGGTGATAGGGTCCCACAGCAGCAGGGTGCCCGTAATGAACCACAGAGGCCACTCTTTCCAGCCTCCCTCCTTGCACCAGCTCAGGTACCAGCCCTGCCAGCCATTCCAGCCGCTCAAGTGCAGCAGGGGAAGTTGCAGTACGGACGTGTCTATAACGTCCACTAGGCAACAGCTCCACAGGCGCCACCCGCAATTGAGGGTATGTTTTCTATCCATGGTACTATGGGTCGGGTTTTATTTGATACTGGAGCGACACACTATTTTATAGCTACCCATTTTGCAAAAGCTTTAGGGTTATTAGCCACAGCAGAGAGCACTGTAACGTGTGTAGACTCACCACAGGGAAATGAATCACTAATTTTCTTTATATGCCGGGGTGTAGGAGTAGAGATTGGTAGCTTGGTTTTACCAGCATACATGCTAGTTTTAGATATGCATAAGCACGACGTTATTATTGGTATGGATTGGCTCGCGGCTTACAGAGCCATGATAGATTATTTCGGTGGCAGTATTGTCTTTTCCATTCCGGGGCAAGAGATGTTTGTAGTGGCGATGCCTTGCCCAGAGGGAGGCTCGATCGCTCATTTATATTACATAGAGGAGGATACCTCTAAGGAGGTCGTGATTCCCTTAGACTTGATTCCAGTTGTTCGTGAGTATTCTGATGTATTTAAGGAGATACTAGGACTACCCCCTAGTCGAGCGATAGATTTTGTCATAGATTTATTACCGGATACTCGACCGATAGCATTTGCTCCATACCGTATGGCTCCGACAGAAATGCGTGAGTTACGGGATCAGATAGAGCAATTGTTAGGTCAGGGTTTCATTCGTAGGAGTACCTCACCTTGGGGGCGCTCCAGTGTTGTTTGTGAAATAGAGAGATGGTTCACTGAGGCTATGTGTGGACTACCGGGAACTGAAAAAGGTCACGATATAGAATAAGTATTTATTGCCTCGAATCGATGATCTATTCGACCAGCTGAGGGGAGAAAATTTCTTTTCGAAGATAGATCTGTGGCTAGGATACCATCAGCTACGTATTAGGGAGCATGATGTTTCAAAGACTGCTTTCTTGACGAGATATGGGTCCTATGAGTTCAGAGTGATGCCATTTGGACTCACAAATGCTCCAGCCGTATTCATGGACTTGATGAACCGAGTATTCAGAGACTTCTTGGATCAGTTTGTCATCATCTTCATAGATGACATTCTGATATATTCACACTTCGAGGAAGAACATGTCGAGCACTTGAGGCAGGTTCTTCAGACTCTACGAGAGCATCAGTTGTATGCCAAGTACGAGAAGTGTGGGTTTTGGTTACGGGAAGTACAGTTCTTAGGGCATGTTGTTTCTGAACAGGGAGTAGCAGTTGACCCGATTAAAGTGTCAGCGGTGAGGGAGTGGGGACAACCCACGACACCGACGAAAGTGCATAGTTTCTTGGGATTAGTCGGATACTACAGGAGATTCATTCGGGGGTTCTCCCAAATAGCGGGTCCATTGACGAACTTGACTCGCAAGGGGGTACCATATATTTGGGACGATGCTTGTCAATTGGCTTTCGACGAGCTGAAAGACAAGCTTACTTCAGCACCGGTCCTTGCTTTACCCAAGCCGGGCGTGGAGTATCTGGTTTACACCAACGCCTCTTTACGGGGACTTGGGGAGTACTTAAACAGGAGGAGAAGGCTATAACTTTTGCCTCCCGCAAGCTTAAGCCGCACGAGAAGAATTACCCCACACACGACCTAGAGTTAGCAGCGGTCGTCTTTGCATTGAGGATATGGAGACACTACTTATTGGGGGAGAAATTTCGCTTGTTCACAAACCACAAGTCACTACAGTACCTGTTCACTCAGTGAGAGCTGAATATGCGTCAGCGCAGGTGGTTAGAGTTTATGAAGGACTATCAGTTCGACATACAGTACCATCCGAGAAAGGCCAACATAGTTGCTGATGCGTTGAGCCGTAGACCGGTAGACGATATAGCGAACATCTGGAGAGCAAAGTGGAAAGAGTTGGGTCACCAGGATGCAGTATCCCGTTCCTTCATATCTGTCATGATAGTAACATCCGAGATTGTTACGAGGGTAATTCAGGCACAAACAACAGACCCATTTTTCCAGGAGAAGATTGTACGACTATTAGATGAGGGAGCTGAGTCCTATTCTGTTAGTTCCGATGGAGGTTTGAGGTTTAATGGGAGATTGGTGGTTCCCGAGGGAACAGACTTACTTCATGCAGTGATGACCCAGTCCCACAGGTCTCGATTTACGGTGTATCCTGGGGTTGATAAGATATACCAGGATATGAGACGACAATATTGGTGGAGTGGGATGAAGAAGGACATTGCTGAGTTCGTGTCCAAGTGTTCTACCTGCCAGCTGGTAAAGGTAGACCACCAGAAATCGTCGGGGTTACTTCAACCATTGGAAATACTCGCCTGGAAGTGGGAGAGTATTTCTATGGATTTTATTACTGGGTTGCCTACATCACAGCGGGGCCACGACTCCATCAGAGTGATTATGGACCGTTTAACCAAGGTGGCTCATTTTCTGCCGGTGCGGACAGACTATACCACGGGCCAGTATGCTCAGTTGTTCATTGCTGAGATTGTCAAATTACATGGGGTGCCCTTGAATATTGTGTCAGATAGAGACAAGATTTTCGTGTCGCGTTTTTGGGAGAGTTTTCAGGAAGCCATGGGTACGGAGTTGAGGTTGAGTTTAACTTATCACCCACAGATAGATGGACAGACAGAGCGTACTAATCAGATGTTGGAGGATATGCTACGCATGTGTGTCCTTGATTTTGGAGGAGGTTGGGAGCCACATCTTCCACTGGTAGAGTTCGCTTATAATAACTCTTATCAGTTAACGATTGGCGTGGCTCCATTTGAGGCTTTGTATGGAAGGCATTGTCGTTCCCCAACTTGTTGGCTAGAGGTGGGGGATAACAAGTTGCTCGGACCAGAGGTGATTCAGGAAACCTCCGCGAGGATTAAGATTATCAGAAGTTGCATTCGGGTAGCCCAGGATAGGCAGAAAACGCTACACCGATGCAAAACGGTTCTTCAGAGAGTTTAACGTGGGGGACCAAGTATTATTACGTGTATCTCCTATGAAAGGCGTGATGAGATTCGGGAAGAAAGGGATATTGGCCCCGAGGTACGTGGGACCATTTTCCATCATCGAGAGGATTGGGCCGGTAACATACAGATTGGGGCTGCCAGAGCATTTACATCATATTCACGACGTATTCCACATCTCGTCGTTGAGACGATACCTTCGGGATGACATGGCCCATACTCATATCACGGTTGAGGAGATTAACTTACATCCCGATAACTCTTACGAGGAAAGACCAGTGACCATAGATAAAGGAGATTGAGGTCAAAGGTAGTTCTGCTTGTACGGGTCCAGTGGGAGCATCATAATGTGGAGGAATCCACCTGGGAGCGCGAGGCAGATATGCGCGAGAAATACCCAGATTTATTCTTACCAGGTATGCCTTATTTTCCGAATTTCGGGATGAAATTCCGTTATTAGGGGGGAAGTATGTAATACCCCGTATTTTTATGCTTTATAAATTTGGGGATTTATTAAATTTGATGTGAGTTATTAATTTAATATAAATCCGGAAATTAATTATTTTTAATTACTAACGTGACGAGAGTTAGTAATTATTGGAAACTTGTTGAATATTACTAATGAGCAAAGTAATATATAAAATTTGTTCTATTAAATGTCACGAGTGAATAAAATGACAATATTGGAAATTTAAGTCGGGACGCGCCCGTGTCGTGTGGGAACTAAATTTTGATTAATTAAAGTGAATAATTATAAGTCACTCGTATGGTCATTTCGAGTGCGCCATAGTGTTTGAAAGGGTCGAGATAGTCAAAATAATGTACCTGGGGGTTTAGTTTGGGTCTCGGGGCGTTTTTAGGCTAAACTAACACCCCGGGAGGGCATTTTAGGCATTTTGTATTTTTGGGCTTGGAAACCTACGAATTTTCTAGGTTATATAAGATGATTAGGGTTGTGTTCTAGGGTTAACACAACCAAAAACAAAAGACGGCCATTGGAGAAGGAAAGGAAGAGCTTACCAAGGAGTTCTAGGCCAAGAACTCCTCTGTTTGCACCGCCGTCATCGCCAAAAGTTAGACCGCACAACAAGGATCATCACCACACTGATTTCATCCACAAATCAGAAAAAAAATTCCCACACAAGTATCTATCTTGCTCTATTTTAGTTAATGCTCCAATCATATTAGCCTAGGATTGATTAGGACTAGTTTATGTGAAAGAAGAACCCATTTTGGAGAATTAAATTCGCATGTTGTATAAGTATTAGATGTATTATGGAAACTCAATTCATATGTAGAGATTGAACCACGAAATTACAGTAAATAAAGAGTATGAAATCTGGTAAAAGAATGGCAAAGAACTAGACAAAATAAATATTAGGGTTCTTGATATTTTTATGGATTATACCCCTTTTAATTCGTTTTTCATGATGAAAATCCGCATGGTTGACGTAGAAAATCATTTATTTGAGGTTATAATGCTTGGTAATCAAAGATATCGTTTTGGATGATTTTGGAAGAGGAAACCCGTAATTTGGAAAATCTGCAGGTCTGCCATAGCTGGTTGATCGATTGATCGACCCTGGAGCATCGATCGATCGATGCTTAGATCGATCGAACACCTGCCATAGATTGATCGACCCCTCCTGCATAACTCATATTCCCCTTTTTATAGGTTGTTCCAACTTAAATGATTAGACATTCTTGGGTATTAATGTTAGAGCATTTTGGGATATAAAGAAGACCATTATGACTTATTAAAAATATGGAACCTTTAACGTAAGGCGAGATTAATCTTTCACGGGGATGTTTTACACATAAGGGACAATGGGAATATGTATTAAAGGGTGAGACTCGTAAGGAAGTTACGTTGTAAAATAAATGAGTACCTACTGAAATTTCACTTTGGAGGATAGGAATCCGCGAGTGTCACTTAATAAGTTGGAATGATCCCACAAATTTGAATAAGAGACAAATCGTTATACGTGATAATTAATTAACGAGTAATAAGGATAAACATCATAATTATGGGTCGTGAGAGTGTACCTAAATTGGATATGGTAGTAGTAGTATATATATATATGACTGTGTTTATGCATATACTATATACGTGTAAAAATCATGCCCACGCTACTTTCTATTCCTGAGGTTATCGCGCTGGGACAGTCTTATCTCGATGGGACCTTTATGGGGGATATTGACTCATACCTTAGAAAATAGAAATCCTTGGTACAGGCTATCGGATCGATAGTCAGACGGTCCTAAGAGACGTGAGGGTATATGCTATCCTCTTAGTGACTTGGAACTATGCTTTGCCTCATTTTGTATATGTTTTGTGTTAATACAGTTTGAGAGTGATTCCAAACTAGTATTTCCCTTAGTACGAGTGATACAGGGACTATATAGTAGAGTATGCCCGCACCATAGATTTTATGTGGGGTGCTGTTAGATATATATATATATTATTAGTATTTAATATATACATTTAAATCTGGAAATTGGGAACTACCTGCTGTGTTTATGGTATGTGAGAAATGAATAATTAATTCAACTTGGGTATAAGTTTTTGAAGAGCATGATATATTACTGAGAAAATTTATTATTAAATAAGGTTTAATTGAGAACTTTGCTTTTAAAATAAACTTAACCTCTTAAATATTTGAATTTGTCGGTTTGAAACCTCATGAGCAACTTAAGATAAGATAAGTTAAATTGTTGGGAAGAATTAGTGCGATAGGTGTACACATTAGAAGAGAGGTGAGGATTTCTCAAGGGAGTGTCGCACTAATATGTTGGTTGCATTAGCCGGCAGCACTTTAAATACTTGCTAAACTAATTTTAAACTGGTTTTACAATCGGGCTCTGACCCGTTTCCTATTTTCTCTTCTCTCTTGTATATATATGTATATATTACAGGTGCCCAGCCATAGGGGCATCTTGCATAAGATCCTTTAGAAGGAACGCGCTGCAACTTAGGTGGGAGTTGCAGGCCTCTTGCTTAGACGATCTCATTTTTTATTCCACTCCTAGCATTATTTTATCCAGTTGGGCATGTGTCGACCTTTTTCCATTATTCAGTTGTTTTATTGGATATTGTGATTCGTTTATTTCCAGTATTTACACTTTGGGTTTTATTATTGTCAGGATGTTTTCTTTTAAGTTTTAAATGTTGGAATCAATCAGTTGGATGTTTAATTGTCTGGATTATATGTTTCAGAATAGTTGTTGTGTGATTCTTTAACTATGAATTATGTAAAGTTTTAAATGTTGATTTTTTTTTTGAAATAAAATTTGGAAAGTAATGTCTAAAATGGTTTTGACACTTAGCTTAATTATTTAGGGTGTTTAATTGGAAAAGTTATTTTTACGACAGTGATGCTAAGAATGAACCAACCGTTCACCTTGATTATAATTTAATAAAGGACTGATCACCCGGTGTTTAATTAGGCGGGGTGTCACAAATTATAACTTTATAGGGAACGTGAATATAATCCATATTAACCCAATACATTTTGGGTCTTACCCCTAGGCATCAAATTGTAGAAAATATCCTAAAAATACTGACCATTGAGACCCACTCTCGCCAAGTTTGTTCAAAGCATCCTAAAAATGAAGTACCAATTGTTAAAAATGAAATTTACAAATTCAAAAAGTGTTGCTGAAATGAAAAAAAATCATTGGCATATTTGTCTTGTTAGAAACGCCATGATTAAAGAATAAATCAAAGAAGGTACAACTACAACTATACAGTATTGAAGTATTACAACCCCCCCACTATAGGACCCAACTCAAAAAAATGTTTATTTATTAATCTAATTCTAAATTGAAACACGAAGCATGAGGTGATTAATGTAACAGAACCTAAGTACACTTGTACCTGGAAGGCGGAAATGATTGCATAGATGAAATCTTATATACCTGAGAGCAAATGAGAAAAATAAGTCAAATAATATGTTATTAAAAGTTAGTAAAAAAGAAGCTGAAGATGACCTTTAAAAAATTGAACCGTTGAATGCATCAATAGCCTAAATAACTAAAATTTGTTAAGAGCCTCAATACACGCCACTAATCAAATTTGAAGGGGTAAAATATTGACCAACTTATTGCATAAAATCAATTTCTATTTTCCGTTTTACCCCATATAAAGAATTAATGAGTGTATACAATGCTGTGATATATGAATGATTAAAAAAAGGTGTTATTTTGATTATTTAGAAATATTGTGAAGGAAGGCAGCCTTACTTGGCACTCACTCATTGTAGGGACAAATGATCTTGACTTTTTCATATGAAAATGGGAAATTGTATTAATGTGTTAACACACCATAGTAGTGTGTCCACAACATTCATCATCTGCAGCGCCAATACACACATGGTTTAAATAAATAAAAAAATTCATTACTTACACGTCATTGGTTAGTCGCGCCTCTATCGCGTCACTTGCGTTTGCTCCGTGAACATTAAAAGAATAACTTCATAAGCACATCAACCTACTCTATGTCAACTTAAACCATAATATGAGACCGGGTTTGCCCTTCCCTTTTCACAACCCCTTTTATTAAATCCCCACACTAAAACACCAGTGAAACTAAATAAACCCATCGGGGATATCTTTCAAAAGCATCTACATAAAATCTGAAAATTTAAAAATAAAGAACTAAAAATGTCAGAATAGAGTGAATCCCACACACTTATATTTCACTTTTGCAACATAAGAGAGGCAAAACCAAGTGTTTGTATACTCAATTATATCTTGATGGCTACTGTAATTCAAACGTAAATCCTAATCACATGAGAGAGGAAAACCAAGTGTTTGACATTGTTTTACTTTAAATTTTTATTAAACATAATAAAAAACAACCCGAAGGGTGAAAACTGAAGGATGACAACTTACCAAATGATTTCCAATCCCCTCTATATAAATTTTATGGAACACTTATTTGTCTGCATTATTAGTTTGAGCTTGGCAAGGGCAATTAGAAAATTACTCCATTTGTCATTTCACCCTCCTCATCTCAAACAAAATTATCCATAGTATATAAAATCATCTCAAACAAAATTATCTACGCTACCATTGAACAATGTGTCACAAAATTTAAAGTATTGACATTATCCATAAATGTATCACGGGTTAGCAACCGTAAGGTAGTGATAACATTTAACAATACTACAAAGTTCTCATTTTCCCCATATCTACAAACTTTACAAATATCAAATAAAAAAAATCCCCTCATATAATGGCAGTAAGGAAGATACTTCACATTAGCAATAATTTTTATATAATTGAATTTGAAAATTCCAAGAGAAGGGATACTTAAGGACAACATGACTCATGGTACAATATCTTATCAGTCGATACTTTAATCATGAAAAATGGTTTCAAACAAAGTTTCAACTTCCTAAACTATTATGGAATAGGATTAAGTAGTCAAACGTGATTAACCAAAAATTTAAAAGGATAACATTACGCTTTATATAAGAGTGTATAAAGAGAATTGGGAGAGATAAAAATTAAAATAACGAGCAATACGCATAACAATCCACATATGTTGTGACATAGTCAAGTGTAATTTTTTATAGCTCTACACTTTTGATAAAACTATCTTATGTATAAAATGTTCTTAGGATAGCAACCACTTGGATAAAATATAACCTTGTTAAAATTGGCATTGCCATCAATGAAATAAGGAATAACTATATAGAGGGTGTTGTGATGGTGGCTCTAGCTACTGAGCACGATGACAAGCTTAAGGGTGGTACATGTTGCAGTTGTGTGAATTACACCGGTGGTCACTAATTAAACATATATATTTAAGCAATACATGTCATGCTCTATAATAATGTAACTGTGGGTGACTAAGTTTGTCTTTTATATTCCGAATGTGTGTGCTACAAATTGTTAGAGTAAAATATTAGTGCAAGAAGAGGATTATGCTATTAACTTTGTCCATCTTCAAGTTGTTAAACACTACACCCACCACTTCATCCCCAGGCTTCACCTTCTTACCCTTTGGGAACCTAGTCCTTGTTTACGGGAGGGTTTGTTGGAGTCATCGTCTTGAGGTAGGGGCACTTGCTTAAAAAATAAAAAACATAAACAAATATAAAATCCACTCTTTTGCATGTAAATTTCAATCCTCAAATAGATAAATATCAACCTAACAGTCCTTAGAAACCATCATAAGTTCAATCCATGGGATCAAAACATTATCTTGGGAAACACCAGAAAGAAAATTATTAAGGAATGATAAAGTAATTTATAATTATAAATAAATAGAAAGTTGTGTTACCGAGTCCCTGACCAAGGTTGCATGGGCTTTAGGCATTACTGAACTCCCTAGGCGATAAGCAATCACCTGTGCATTGACTAACCCCCAATTATGTATATTTGGATACTATTATGGTGTATTACTATTATTAATACATTAATTTGACTATATAGAATGGAATTTTGGATTTATGTACCTTTCATTAAATGACATAAAGAAATAATCAAACTATAAATGACCTATGGTTAATGTATCATGGGAAAATATTCAATATATACTGAACAAATAAAACTGCCTATAAAGTTCATTACTCCCTGCATAGGCGCTAAAAGTGCTCCAGATGTCTAAATAACGTCTACTGTATTTTAGATCCACGGATGAAAGTGCATAACACGCACACCTGTAATAGTATGTGGTTCATCAAATGATATAAAACCAAATCCTGTAGAGAACAAAGTCAGGAAATGGTCAGAATCGCCCTGTCGGAGGACAACCAATAAGAAAAAGGCAAGCGACAACGACTAAGATGACGACCCATATCTTCCTAAAAAATCCAAAGAACCTATACGTGATGTCGGCATGATATCCTTTGACTGTCATATCATCGCCGGAGCTGGAGATAGTGGGGGAAAAGACCCTGCAGAAAGGAAGGCCTATCTGAATGTGTCCCAATCTTGTGAGCAAACACAGGTAAACCTGATAGCGGGTCCAGTTAAATGACCCCACAAGGTTAACAAAGACAAACTAATCATCGTCTTCTCAAAAGATGACCTGTCTTGGGTATTATACCCCATGACGACCCTCTGGCTGTTACAATGGTCATCCAAAAAGGTCAGGTGTCCAGGAGCCTAGTGGACAACGGAAGCTCTACAAATGTGATGTTTTACAGTTGTTACAAGAAATTGAAGCTTTAGGACATAGTACTAACCCCTTATCATTAACCCCTAATAGGGTTCTTAGGAGAAAAGGGTGTACCCACTGGGGACAGTGGAGTTAGAAGTTATGGTCTGCATCTGTCCGATCAACCGAACAGAAAAGATATGCTTTTTCATTCTCGATTAGAACGTACTTTCAGCCTATAACGTGATCTTGGGAAGGATTGACTTGAAAAAGTTCGAGGCCATCCCATCTACTATACATCAGTGCTTGAAGTTTCCAACCCACTTCGGAATAGTAACTTCAAAAGTAATTAAAAGGTGGCGCATGAATGCTATTTAATTTCATTCGACCAGGAAGAACATAAGAAGTTGACGACCACCTATCACATCAAAACTGTCAATCCCCGAGATGAAGCAAAACTGGTCAATGGGCAGCCCATTGAAGAAATTAAAACAGTCCCACTTGACACAACTCACCCAAAATGAACAGTTCAAATCAAGTTGCCTTTAGATATGCTTTTAAAGAAAAAAATCATAAGCTTCCTGCAGCAACACAAAAACGTGTTTGCATGGAGCCACGAAGACATGCCTGAGAAAGATACTGACTTCATGTGCCATGAATTGAATGTGATGGAAGGGGCCAAGCCAGTCAAGCAGAACCGGAGGTGTTTTTTATGCTAACAAGAATCTCTCCATTCAGGAAGAAGTCCTTAAACTACAGAAAGCCAACTTTATAGACGAAGTCAGGTACCCAGAGTGGTTGGCTAATGTGGTCATGATATGCAAGAAAAATAACAAATAAAGAATGTGCGTCAATTTTACCAACCTGAACAAATATTACCCAACAGATTATTTACCGCTACCACGGATTGACCAGCTGGTCGATGCCACGGTAGACCACGAGCTCCTCAGTTTTATGGATGCATACTCCGGTTATAACCAAATTAGGATGAAGCCCGCCGATAGAGAAAATACATCCTTCATAACCCATAGAGATACCTACTGTTATAATGTTATGACATTTGGTCTTAAAAATGCAGGAGCCACCTAACAGAGGTTGGTAAACAAAGTTTTTGAAGACCATATCAGGGTGAACATGGAGGTTTACGTGGATGATATACTTACTAAAAGCAAACTGGTCGCCGACCACATTAAAGACCTCGGGCAGACCTTGGAGAAGTACCAGATGAAGCTGAATCCCGCCAAGTATGTGTTCGGAGTAAAGGAAGGCATGTTCATAGGCTTTATTGTCAATTAGCGGGGTATTGAAGCTAATCCCGATAAGATTCGGGATCTGCTCAATATGAAATCTCCTACAATGAAGAAGGACGTGCAAAGACTAACAAGGCGAGTGGCCGCATTGAACATGTTCATTTCTAGAGCCACTGAAAAGTGATTGACTTTCTTTAAGGTGTTGCAAAAGTCGTTCGAATGGAATGAGGAATGCAAAAATTCTTTCATAGAACCGAAGCATTACATGGTCTCCCCACCTCTCTTATCACGACCAGTTATTGGCAAAAAACTCTACTTATATCTCGCAGTGTTCAAATCAGCAGTTTGTTCGGCACTAGTGAGGCAGGAGGAAGGGGTCCAGAAACCAATTTATTATACTAGCAAAGCATACCAGGGGCTGAGGTTCTATACCTAATAATGGAGAAATTAACATTGAAGTTAAGATAAGCTTCGCGAAGAATGAAACCGTACTTCCAAGACCACACTACTGTAATCTATACGAATTCGCCTCTGTGGCAAGTTCTACATGAACCAGAAAAATCTTGTCGACTCATGGCTTGGGAAGTTGAGCTGGGTGCGTATGATATACAATATTAACCTAAAACTACTATAAAAGGGAGAGTATTAGAATACGTCATCGTCGAGTTCACCTACGAGGAGAAACCTCCCGAGCAGACTCCCCTGGGAGAGATCTCAGTTACTAGCAGTGAACAATAACACCCTGAGGGGACCATAAATCCTTGCAAAATCAAGCAAACTCCCAAGGGAGAGAGCTCCCCCAAAGAAGCAAAGGGACAATGTGATGAGTCTCATCACAAACTTTTATGGTTCGAAAAAATAAAAGAAGCATATTTAGATAAGGACAATGCTATATGGAGGTTGTATGTTAATGGGTCATCTTGTTCAGTGAGAAGTGGCGTAGGCGTTATCAACCCCATGCCTGATGAGATAGACATACAGTATGCGCTGTGATTTCAGTTTAAAGCCTCTAGTAACGAAACAGAATATGATGCCTTAATTTCCAAACTAAGTTTGGCCTCATCCATGGGAGCCGACCATATTTCAACACATATCGACTCCCAACTAGTTATCAACCAAATATTGGGGGTTTACGAAGCTAGGGAGGAGTCCATGGCAAAATCCTTGGCCATCGTACAACAAAGGTTGGAAGGGTTCGCGGAGGGAAAAATTGTAAGAATCCCTAGATTAAAAAATGTTCGAACAGACGCCCTAGCTAGGCTAGCCTCAGTCACGAGAACATCTTTAAGAAGAAAAATTCCAATTGAAGTTCTTCCACAGAAGAGAATGAAGGAAGATCCACACAAGGTGATGGAGGTAAATCTAGGACATTCCTATATGGACCCCATACGAGCATACATTGAGGATGTCAAGCTCCCTGCAGATCCGAACGAGGCCAAAAAGATGCATTACAAGGCAGCATAGTACATCATGGAAGCAGGAGTACTATAAAGGCGAGGATACACCGTCTCACTATTAAAGTGCGTCCACACGGTGGAAGTCAATAAACACATTAAGGAAGTACACGAAGGATGTTGTGGAGCCAATTCTATCGAAAGATCATTGATAAAACGTATAGCGAACCAAGGATATTACTAGCTAACCATGAAGGATAACTGCGCAGATTATGCGAGAAAATGTGATAAGTGCTAGAGGTTTGCAAAGATCCACTCCTCCCCCAGAGCCCCATTAACTCCAATTCTATCACCATGGCCATTCGTTTTATGGGGAACAAACCTGGTCGGACCTTTATCGAGGACGAAAGGACGGTACAAGTACCTTGTAATAGCAGTGGACTACTTCACAAAATGGTTGGAGGCCTAACCCTTACTGGAGATGCCTTACAAAAGCGTATTCCAGTTCAATTGAAAATGATCATATGCCACTATGGTATGCCCTTTGCATTCATTACAGATCACGACATGCATTTTGATAACCAGGACTTTGAAGACTACTGCACTAGGTCCAATATTAAAAAACTACACTCTGCCCCAGGCCACCCATAATGCAATGGCCAAACGGAGGTCACCAATAGGACAATCTCAGATGGGATAAAAAAGAAACTCGATGATGGAAAGGGGAACTGGATCAACAAAATCCATAGTGTGCTTTGGGCATACAGGACCACTCCACGAATAGCTATCAAAGAAACACCATATATGCTCGCCTTTGGCACAAAAATAGTCGTCCCTACAAAGATAGGACTCCCCATCCACAGATTCCTCAATTTTAATACTCCAAGAAGTGATTTGGTAAGAATACTGGACCTTGATCTAGTGGAAGGGGTCAAAGAAAATGCGACATTCCACGTGGTCGCTACCAGCAAAGAGTTTCATGATACTATAACCATTGGGTGAAGACGAGCAACTTAAAGGAGGGGGACTACGTCCTCAAGAAACTAATATAAAATAGAAATATGCTCGAGCCCAACTGGCACGGGCCATACAGGGTAACTAGCGTGGTAAGGCCAGGGACTTTTCGCATTGAAACTTTGGAGGGTGAACAATTCAAGAATCCTTGGAATTCGAAGCATCTTAGGAAATATCATCACTAGTTTGTTAGTCATTTCATTTATGTAGCTCCCATTATTGCAATTAATAAAACGATGTGTTCATCTCTTATTTCATTGACTTCTTCCCCGCATGGGATACGCTGCATATATCTAAATTGCGCTGCCAATAATAGCAACATAAAAAAAAAGACTCGATCAGACTGTACGACCCTATAGGTCGTGAATAGTTAGACTTGCATAAACTTGTTTTCAAAAGTTTACCAAACCCTTGTACGACCTCGCAGTTCGCGAACGAGGTGGTCGGCTACACCCATTGTACGACCTCACATGTCGAGAACAATGTGGTCGGCTCCACCTTGCTTAACTCTTCTGTCCTGTCTATCAACTGCTCATCCGTCTCCTTCAATTCAGTGGAAATCTTATCATACCCAACCTTCGATGTCTTGTTTTCCTCAATAAGTTCATTGTAGGCTACGTGATTCACCAAAGATTTCTCTCAAAAAATAGTACAAGCCATAGACATTTGGAAAACAAATAAGAAAATATGATCAAGATATGATAATTAGGCACCTAAAAATTAAAATGCAACATGGGTAAGAGATGCATACCGTCGACAACCAATGCTGGGCCAAATTCCACAGGGAGTATGGATCATAACAATGCAGAAACTCAAAATCCTTTACATGGCCCCAATAGCCGAGAAAATCTAGGGCATTCTTAGTATGTTAAAAAATAGAGTCTTGATCAGAATTTAAGTCTTCGTAAGTTACCTTTTGCTCGAGGTCAAAGTCAAACTCAGGGACTTTCCCTTAACGAGAAGTATGACCTGGGCCTGAAGCGCGACTGGGCTCGAAAGTAAGACTAAGTCCTCTTAGAAGTTTGTGCAAAGGTATCTTGTATCAAGATGGGTTTCCTTCGCCACCCAACCTTCTTGAGGAACCTCAAACTCTAATGGGAACTTACTACCAGGTGGAGTGTGGTACCCAGCATCAATGAACTTTTCCACAGTAAATAAATCCTCAAATTTAGGAGACTTCTTTTCATAATAGGAGACAATCAGGTCAACTAGAGACTTGGACAGCCTGGGGGCTCGCTTCACTGAAATACACAAAACAAAATAATAATGTCAATGTAATAAGACAACCAAAATGATGAAATGAGATATCAAATAATAGAAAGGGCTTTAACTATGTCATTAAGACCATTCCATTCCCTGGGGACCTTACACGAGCTGTCCCGCTCATGGGCCTTAAACTCCTAATCACATTTTATGAACACGTATAAGCCCTTCCAGTTATGGTTACTAGACTGAACTACAGTAACCATTCTATACTACGAATTTCGAGCAGAAAAATAGTAATATCTAGGGCCTTGGCGTTATCCTTTAAACTATAAACATACCTGAAGATATCCATCTTCAGATCAAATCCTATCGTAAGCTTTCAAAACATCATTGCGCCCAATAAGGTCCTATACGCATTTGGAGGCAGTTGGGTTAGAGTCACTCCATAACCCCTCAAAATGGAGGGGATAGTGGGATGTAGAGGTAGCCTCAACCCCACTTGGAGAGACCATAAAGGGAGGCAAATCTCCTCAGAATCTTGTACAGAGTAACATCTCTCTGACACACTGGGTATTCTGGTTTGGATAACTATGGGAAGGGCAAATCTTTCTCTCATTGCATCAAGTTCATCTTCAGTAACAGTACATTGATACCATTGGGCATCAGTTTAGCTAGATTATAAGTATTAGAAGACCCAACAGTGTCCTCTTCTTTTTCATCTAAAGTCTTAGCATGAGACCCCTCAACAGAAAGGGTGGGGGCCCATGCTTTTCAGTCTAATATCTTCCTCCCTATAAGTGGAGGGCTCCCAAAAAGAGAATCAGGATTTATGGGGTCCACAGAAACTGTATTCAAAAAGTCTCCTTCACCAGAAGGAGGAATGGCCGGGATAGTTTAAGGAGTTTCTAAAATAGGGGAAGAAATATAATGAACACCAGGGTCAATGGAAGAGCACACCTAAAGGGAATCTTGGGAGTATAAAGAGGGTGACCAGGCTCCTCCTATGGTATAATCACTTGTAAAGGATGGGGAAACCTCCTCTTTATAATCCCTGGACGCTTTGATTCAAGACCACGTATGAAGTCGTAAATTCTCTGAACGTGTGGGGGAAAATTCATACGACCTCCTATTATCTTCCTACTAAACCTAGGCAAACCAACTCAATGGCAGTCTGACGTCGCAATCACCAGATAACAACAAGAAACCAACCAATAAAATACTAGAACGAAGAAACCCTAACTAAATCAAGGAAGGCGTATCTGATAAAATAAAGCAGTATGAAGAATGGGGAAAGAAACACTGAAATGTTTTTGGCAATAAAAAGATTGAAGCTATTAAGAATGATTGAAGCGGTGCTTGAATATTTCTCTCTTAAGATCTGTGCAAATACCCAAAGTGGAGAAAATGAAAGAAATGTCATGTATTTATACACTTTGATAAAAGTTTGAAAAGACGCAGCAGACCAAACGTCAGCAAATCTGCATAAATGAAATGGTTGTATAGAGTTTCAGTCCTCATACCCAATCGCCATCATTACAAAGAAAACTCTTCAGTTACCTGACATGTGTCCTTAGAATGTTATGGAGAGACCCCAAAGGAAATCTGCTCGGCCTAGGCCGACCAAAACAAGCCGATCACAAACATTTCAATACGAGTATCCCGTAACACCTCCTCCACTCACCTTGCCTCAAGTTATAGAGTTCGTGCAAGAGGTTTTGGGGGCTTTGTGTTATACCTATATATTCCCAAAGGCGAATAACTCTAAATTGTAAAAGAGTTAATAAATGTGCTCGACTTTACTCCAAAGTGAGGTCGTCTCAGTGCCAATCTGCTCGACCAACCTGTTTGACTAAGATTGGACACGTCCATATTCCTGTGAGTGCTTACACACAAGACGACCCCTATTAAACACGTGGGATTATAATAAAGTGTCCGTTACACCACAATTATCCGCGCGCTTATCAATAAAACCAGTTCGTGATCCAAGGCGCCCTAATTTATTATGATAAACATGTATCTCCAGGTGTAACTACCCGACTTACAAGGGCAATCCACCTGTTCTCTAGTAAATATCTGCAAGTCACCTATAAATAGGGCATTAGCCCATGAAAGAAAGGGACTCCCACTGATATCTTCTTAAGCCATGAGTTGTATAAGGAACCCTAATTGTAACTTTATCGATAAATTTAATAATAAACCAGCAATACCGTGGACGTAGGTTTCTTCAAAGGGCCAAACCAAGAAAAATCATCGTGTTTTCTCTGTCTCTCATCCCTATTCTCTATAATCGTTATTTCTCTCCAGATTAATTTATTTATCATTTTTTACCTCCATTTTTGGATGTTAACATGAGTAGCTGTGAAACATATGGGAAGAGAGGCACGTGTGAAAAATTCTTGAACTGCCCCCGTCTCCTCTACTTAGATAATATCCCAACAACATCTAAAGAATTTTCTAGTGAAGCTATTTGGGCCGAGAGAGTCGCGTGGATCCCGACTGAAATTTCATTTTTTTAATCTCATTTTCATCTAGCATTTTGATTAACAAGTCATTATCTCTTGGGTAATAGTGATATGAATACATCTTAATATATGTGGGTCAATAAAGTAAGGAGAAGATGCCAAAATGTTCTTACTTTATTGACCCACATACTGAAAAATAATATTGAAAAAAAATATAGTAGTCCATTACGACTAGACCAAGAACTTGAGTATAAAATAAGAAGTCCTCTTGAAGGAATATAAAGATAAAAATGAGTTTTTCATGGCCCGCCTCTTTTATAAACGAATGAAAATATTGAGTATTTTAAGAAGGCACTCTGTGCCTTTCTTCATAAAGCTGCTGCTTAGCCATAGCTAAAGATTTATCCCACTCATCATACCCAGTATGGGCTAACTCTGCCTCAAGCCTGATGATGTTTTCTCTATTTTACTGATTCTGGGGTAAATATTCCCAAAATACTCCCCAATATTATTTTTCAATCTATTTCTTTTTAAAATTTCCAGGTTAAATAAGGAATAGCATAAATGATGGTGCCCCAATCGTTCTTCACAATTGGTATAAAGTTCTCATGTGATGTCCACATCTGCATAAATTTACACATTTTGAGACCTTGGACTTGATTAGCTAATAATCTGATGACCCAAGCATTTTTCCTAATATGGGAAATTTTATCATTATATGCAATGCTCTTGGAATTCCATACTAAACATACACTAGAGGTGATAATTTTAGAAATGACATGAAAATACGATATAAAATTACACGAAATTGACATAATATGTTCATGTCCTTTTACACAAAGGCATGTCAAGTTCGTGTCAGGATTATGAGTCGTATTATTATTTTTTATACTGGTTATCGTGTGTATTTATGTTTAATTGAGTGTAAAATTTAAGAAATTGTGTTATTCGTGTCATGTCGGGTTTGTGTGAGCTAAAAATACACGAATTTATGTTGTCTCATGTCACGTTTATGTCCAAAAAACTCTTGTTGTGTCGTGTGGGTTCGAAACACGACCCAAAACACGACTTGCCACCCTTAACACAATCATAATTGTTTGGAGCTTTGTCAATTTATTTTGGATCCGAGTAATAATAATTTGAAGCAGGGATGTCCACTTGATTTCGTATACAAATGTTGTTGAGCACTTTTTAACTCTTGTATAAAAATTGCCTCGGATACATACATGGGTGCAATTTTTAAGCAAGAACTAGGTCTAAGGGATAAGTTCACCTTTAAAAGTCTTTTCACTATCTCTGCTCATAAATTCTTCAACAATCAAATCAATTCTATAAATTGTGACTTTTTCCTCTATGGCTAAATTGCTTATGGTGTTAATATTCTTTAATAATGTCTTTTGTGTTCACTTTAGAGAAAATCATCAAACACATGCATATTGTTTATGTTCTTTGTTATTTTCTTCCACATATACTCTACCTTGTCTTCTTTGGTTCATTTGACCATTTCCTTATATTTAGAAGAATTCTCATCAAGATATGTTTTTTGACTTGAAGGGGTGAACTTGAAGAAATGGTAAGTTTGTCCTATTATAACCTGAAAATCACAAGTTCGAACCATGGAAATAGCCTCTCAGCTTATGCAGAAGTAAGTCTGCGTACATCTAACCACCCAGTATCCCGCAGTGGTGGAAGCCTCTTGCACTAGGTTTGCCCTTTTTTATATGGTTTTTGATTTGATTGAACCAAATTTCCCCGTTTTCTACATTCATAAATTAAATTTCCACAAACCTTACTTTTTGAACAAAAGACATGTTTGCCATTGTAATTTATATGTTGCCAAAAAACGCTAGCCTTGTCCGGTATCCAAACTCTTGATAGAAGAGTTTTGGAGATATAGACTTCAATATATAATCTCTAATCTACAACGTTATTTGACCTAGTTTGCAAATGAGTTGATTAGTTCTTTTAGAAATGATGTATGGAAAAAATCAAAGTAAGAGGTGGGAGTTTATTCAAATTCTTTCCTGAGTTGATTCATATTTTAGGTTAAAGATGCTATTTATGAAAACACACAAAACAATGAAGTGCCATTTAAATATGCTTCCCTTGTCTAGGTCTTGACCATCTTCCCTTATGAAGATAAGTGAATCAATACATGGTGTGGGTTTATGAACTAATAATGGCTAGGGATGAGAAGTTTCATACAGATAGGAAGATAACCATTGGATAATTTAGAAACTTATATGTTAGAGAAACTAGCAGTGGCATTAGAGAGCGCTATTGTTGAAAATGAGATCAGTAGATCACTTGAAGAGAGTGAGTCTTTTCTACAATGTCAATATCAGGGAGAATTGGTTTGGATTGATTTGAAGAAGAATACCTACATCAACCCTATAAGATAGCACCAAAAGACACCTTATTCTTAAGCTTCACGCTCTAATTTGGAAAGTATTCTAAGCTCTATAAAGGGAGGGATATCTCGCATCCCTATTTTTGAGGCCTCTTCCTAATCCTTTACATGCACACTGCATTATGCATGTCATTTTGAAAATCATTAGTTTGTGATAACTTTCGGAATGCCCCTCATAAAGGGGTTTATTTCTTTACCCGGGTCTTATAAATCTACCATAAACAACAACACGTTGTCGTAGCATGAACCTAAGGCCAGCATGATATCATGGAATGAAGAAGAGTTCGATACTTTCGGATTCATCACTAACGTACTACCAGACTTGGTCGATATATTTCTATTAATTCTACAATGGTACTATGCTAAGACTACTCACATCACCAATATCGAGAACAACATTCCTATTATTGAGCCAAACACTCAGCACCTCCCCACATACCATAAAAAGAGGAGACAACCAATGACTCATCTACTATTTCAAATCACAAACCGAAGAGCGACGCGAGAATCAAGTATTCTACGCCCTCTTCATTATACATGAAAACTTGATTTCTTTATGCCTTCATCACTAGACCTTCACAAAGTGGTATGCGCTACTATATCACTAAAAGTAAAACAACAAGCCCATGTTAACTTCACCTTGCACCAGAACCTATCACTTGTGGTTTATGAGTCGGATCACATAACAAGCTCCTTTGAAAGAGCTATCACACCTACAAAAGAGAGACTACTCGAACGATAGAGGTTAGAATGTGGGAATCACACATTAAATCCTTATGAATAACAAACATCTTGTACTTCTCAGTTATAGAGTCCAAAACACAACCCACCAGTTGGGACATAAAGATCCTTACTTGGACCTTTATTGTCGTTCTATTTAAATCCTGGAGAGGATCTAAGTCAATGGACTTGTAACACTTGTGTAAAATACGAGGCACGACTACGATTAAAACTAAATTAAATTAAATTAAATTAAATTAAATTTTCAACAATTAATATACAGCATCTATATTCTACAAAATAAATATAATGAATTCAAAGTTTACACTTCCAAAATAATTACAATTAAATTCCTCAAAATAATGCTAAGAACTCCAAATAAATTACATTGTCAAGCTATACAAAAATAAAATCCTCCAAATGTTGTGCTCTAAAAATTCATAGTGTCCAAATCCATGCTAACCTGCCACTAAAAGAAAAATACGAAGAAGTACACAATATGACAAGAATAGATGGTCAAAACAATAAAGGTGGATAAAATGCAACAATATGAATCTGAATTCAAGTTCAATGCAACATCCGAGCAATATACCAATTTAATTTTACAACACATCAATAGGTCACCAGGCCTCACCTTATCTCACCTAAGCTTCAAAAAGTCTCATCTTGGCCATTGGACTTTTGGACTATTGACGGATGACCATTCTCCGTGTCATATAAAAATTTCATGATACCATGCCCATCAACAAATATAATATCTCAATCGAATCAATATTTTAGATTCTAATAAACGTCATGATATCAACAATATGAGTACAAATCGAAAGATTCAAGGAGCATATTGCGTAAACACCATACCTTAAAATCATCATAAGAAACTCATAAGATTCTACCTAAAAATTCTGATCACACCACTGCGTTCCTCGCGCGAAAACAATAAAAATTCGTTCTAACCCAAACTCAAGAAAACACCAAATAAACATTCAAATCATGGGTTGAATCTTGGTATACTGCTCTTAAGATGTTTAAGAATGAGTTTTAAAAGTCCAATCCCCGATATATATATATATATATATATATATATATATATATATATATATATAAGTGTAGGAGGAATGTAAGTTGCATTAGAATCCTATTAAAACTAAAACAGTTCGCCCGTTAGTCACGATCCAGAACCTTAACAAATTTTTTTTTGAGAGTGTTATGTTATAAGGACTCTTTTAATCGGCCCAACACTTATATATAATCATATTAGGAGTCTTTTAAGCTAGCTTTTCGAATTTCTAATCAATTTAATTAATTATCAGATAAAATTACAGGTTGTTACATACTTCCCCACTAGCACAAGAATTTCGTACTCGAAATTCGATGAAGCATAACGCTCAAGATAAAATATGGTGCACAAATGTCTACCCATAAAAATCACGATTAGACACCCATACACCCAATCCTACTTGCACTCACCCCACACACTCTCTCACGAATTACTACTCGGTTCTATTTTCCAAAAATCATTACGACACTAAAGTCCTCAAATAAATTCTAAATATCCTCACATTAAGATTATTATTCCTAACCTCAATGCCAAACACGTTCTCAACAAAAATTTCTATCTCTAAAGAAACACGTCTAACCCGCATGCTAGACCCAAAATCCAAATGTCATTAGTATAAAACACGAGGCGCTACTATGATTAAAACAAAACTAAATCTTCAACAATTAATATTGAGCATCTATATTCCACAAAATAAATATCATGAATCCAAGATTTACACTTCCAAAATAATTACAATTAAATTCCTATAAAAATAATGCTAAATTTTCCAAATAAATTACACTGCCAAGCTATACAAAAATGAAATTCACAAAACGCCGTACTCTAAAATCCTCCAAAAATTCATAGCGTTCAAATTCATGCTAACCTTCCACTAAAAGAAAAATACGGGGAAGTACACAATATGACAAGAATAGATACTCAAAACAATAACGTTGAATAAAATGCAACAATACGAATCTGAATTCAAGTTCAATGCGACATCCGAGCATTATGCCAATTTAATTTTTCAATAACGCATCAATAGGTCACTGGCCCTTACCTCACCTCACCTAAACTTCGTAAAGGCTTATCCTGACTATTGGCGGATGACCGTTCTCCATGGCATATAAAAATTTCATGACACCACGCCCATCAACAAATACAATATCTCAATCGAATCAATATTTTAGATTCTAATAAACGTCATGATATTAAAAATATGAGTAAAAATAAATGAGGAACAAAACGATTACTCTCGAAAGATTCAACGAGCATATTGCGTAAACCCCGTACCTTAAAATCATCACAATAGTAAAGTCCTCAAATAAATTCTAAACATCCTCAGGATAAGATTACTAATCATAACCTCGATGCCAGACACGTCCCCAACAAAAAAAATTATCTCCAAAGAATTACGTCTACCCTGCATGCTAGACCCAAAACCCAAAGACCTGAGGGTTGTCGTATACCTAAGCTCTGATACCATTAGTATAAAATACGAAGCGCTACTGCGGTTAAAACTAAACTAAATCCTCAACAATTAGTATAGAGCATCTATATTCCACAAAATAAATAGAATGAATCCAAAATTTACATGTCCAAAATAATTACAATTAAATTCCTCTAAAAATAATGCTAAGCTCTCTAAATAAATTACACTCACATGCTATACAAAAATAAAATCGTCAAAACGCCTTGATCTAAAATCCTCCAAAAATCCAAAGCGTTCAAATCCATGCTAACCTGTGAGTAAAAGAAAAATAGGTGGAAGTACATAATATGACAAGAATGGATGCTCAAAACAATAACGGTGAATAAAATACAACAATATGAATCTGAATTCAAGTTCAATGCGACATCCGAGCATTATACCAATTTAATTTTTCAATAACACATCAATTGCTCACCAGGCCTCACCTCACCTCACCTAAACTTCGTAAAGCATTATCCTGGCTATTGGACTTTTGTACTATTGGCGGATGACCTTTCTCCGTGTCAAATAAAAATTTCATGACACCATGTCCATCAACAAATACAATATCTCAATTGAATCAATATTTTAGATTCTAATAAACGTCATGATATCAATAATATGAGTACAAATAATTGAGGAACAAAACGACTACTCTCGAAAGATTGAAGGAGCATATTGCGTAAACCCGTACCTTAAAATCATCAGAAGAAACTCATAAGATTCTGATTCAAAATTCTAATATCACCACTGCGTTCCTCGCGCGAAAACAATAAAAAATTGTTCTAGCCCACACTCGAGAAAACACTAAATAAGCATTCAAATCATGGGTTGAATCTTGGTTTAAATGGGGCTAAGACTTTGTAGGAGGAAGAAGACGAAAATTATAAGGGCATACTTCTCTTAAGAAGTTTAAGAATGAGTTTTTAAAGTCCAAGCCCCGAAATATATATATATATATATATATATATATATATATATATATATATATATATATATATATATATATATATATAAGTGTAGGGGGAATGTAAGTTGCATTAGAATCCTATTAAAACTAAAACAGTTCGCTCTTTAGTCACTATCCAGAGCCATGACAAATTTTTTTTAGAGTGTTATGTTATAAGGACTCTTCTAATCGGCCCAACACTTATATATAATCATATTAGGAGTCTTTTAAGCTAGCTTTTCGAATTTCGAATTAATTTAATTAATTACCAGATAAAATTATAAGTTGTTACATACTTCCCCACTAGCACAAGAATTTTGTCCTCGAAATTCGATGAAGCATAACGCTCAAGATAAAATATGGTGCACAAATGCCTACCCATAAAAATCACGATTAGGCACCCATACACTCAATCCTACTTGCACTAACCCCACACACTCTTGTAACAATCCGCATAATTTTGGGCTATTTTAATTAATTTCTGGAAAAAGGAGGAAAATAAAGTTTTTGATAAAATTATTTTTATTGCACAAATATGTTGGTTATTATTTTTAAAGGCGAGAATTTCAAACGGTTTCGAAAACGGAGTTAAAACGGATTTTACAATGATTTTTAAATGTCTTTAACTCTTGGAGTTGTTTTGACTTCCAACTCTTCATTTCTTTGCCTTATTTAAAGGAGTCTTTTGGATTCCAACTCTTCATTTCTTTGCATTATAAAAGGGAGTCGTGGGCAACCTTTTTAACATACTTTTGGCACAAATTTTGGTAGAAAATATATTTTATATTCCTCTTCTTTTTATATAAACATTGGCTCTTGAGATTTATGAGTTCCAACCTTAGATAAGAGGTGTTCTTGGGGCTATTTTGTTGGAGGTTCTTGGAGGAGCTTTTGTAGATCTTTTAAGTTGATCTTGAGGATGTGATTATTGGTTTCTCATCGTGGTTTGAGGTATGGGGTTTTACACAATATGCTCCTTAAATCTCGCGAGTGTCATTCTCTTTGAATTCTTGTTTATTTGAACTCATATTTGAATTGATAAATTCATTGAAATCTGGAAAATAATTGTTGAAATTATTTTGATTTATGTGGTATCATTATATTGTTGATGAGCACGTTGTCATGAGATTTTAATATGGCACGGAGGTTGGGCACCCGCCGAAATTCTCGTTTCCCGGGCTATGGCTTGATAAAGCATATACGGATGTGGTGAGGCCTGGTGACCCGGTTAAAGTGTTGTTGAGAAATTTATTGATAAATTCTTTGAGATTTGCATTTTGATTTGAATATTCGTACTCGTGTTGTTACGCTTTGTTCATCGTTAATATAATTATTGAGCATCTTTCTTGTCGTATTGTGTACTTTCCCATATTATCTTTTAGTGGCAGGTTAGCTCGGATTTTGGGGCGCTATGGAGATTGATTTTAGCTAGGATTGTTTTGGGAAGACTTGTATTTATTTTGATGTATAGAGCATTGGAGATTTATTCGAGTTAAATGTTGTATTTATTTCAAGAGAATTTTGGTTGTATTTTATTTGAAGAGATTTGAGATTAGTGGTTTCCTCTATTGTTGTTGTGGAATTTGGATGCTCTATACCTTGTTATTTGTGGAATTGATTTATTTTATCGCATTAGCACTCCGTTCGCTCTCCCCGGGCGGGCGGGGTGTTACAAATGGTATCAGAGCTTAGGTATACGGCAACCCTCGGGGCTTGAGTTTTGGGTTTATTGTGTGGTTAGCAATTTTTGGAGATAGAAAATTTTAGGTGATATTCGTGATAAGTTTCGAGATTAGATGTGAGGAATTTATTTTTGGAGACGAAATTATTTTTGGAGATTGTTTGCCTGATCTTTTGAGAGTTAGGCATTCGGCGAATTTCGAGGGCGAAATTCCATTGTTAGTGGGGAAGTGTAACAACCCGCATAATTTTGGGCTATTTTGATTAATTTCTGGAAAAAGGAGGAAAATAAAGTTTTTGATAAAATTATTCACAAATATGTTGGTTATTATTTTTAAAGGCGAGAATTTCAAACGGTTTCGAAAACGGAGTTAAAACGGATTTTAAAATGATTTTAAAATGTTTTTAACTCTTCGAGTTGTTTTAATTTCCAACTCTTCATTTCTTTGCCTTATTTAAAGGAGTCTTTTGGATTCCAACTCTTCATTTCTTTGCATTATAAAAGGGAGTCGTGGGCAACCTTTTTAACATACTTTTGGCACAAATTTTTGCAGCAAATATATTTTATATTCCTCTTCTTTTTATATAAACATTGGCTCTTGAGATTTGTGAGTTCCAACCTTAGATTAGAGGTGTTCTTGGGGCTATTTTGTTGGAGGTTCTTGGAGGAGATTTTGTAGATCTTTTGAGTTGATCTTGAGGATGTGATTATTGGTTTCACATCATGGTTTGAGGTATGGGGTTTTACACAATATGCTCCTTAAATCTCGCGAGTGTCATTCTCTTTGAATTCTTGTTTAATTGAACTCATATTTGAATTGATAAATTCATTGAAATCTGGAAAATAATTGTTGAAATTATTTTGATTTATGTGGTATCATTATATTGTTGATGAGCACGTTGTCATGAGATTTTAATATGGCACGGAGGTTGGGCACCAGCCAAAATTCCTGTTTCCCGGACTATGGCTTGATAAAGCATATACGGATGTGGTGAGGCCTGGTGACCCGGTTAAAGTGTTGTTGAGAAATTTATTGATAAATTATTTGAGATTTGCATTTTGATTTGAATATTCGTACTCGTGTTGTTACGCTTTGTTCATCGTTAATATAATTATTGAGCCTCTTTCTTGTCGTATTGTGTACTTCCCCATATTTTCTTTTAGTGGCAGGTTAGCGCGGATTTTGGGGCGCTATGGAGATTGATTTTAGCTAGGATTGTTTTGGAAAGACTTGTATTTATTTTGATGTATAGAGCATTGGAGATTTATTCGAGTTAAATGTTGTATTTATTTCAAGAGAATTTTGGTTGTATTTTATTTGAAGAGATTTGAGATTAGTGGTTTCCTCTATTGTTTTTGTGGGATTTAGATGCTCTATACCTTGTTATTTGTGGAATTGATTTATTTTATCGTATTAGCGCTCTGTTCGCTCTCCCCGGGCGGGCGGGGTGTTACAACTCTCTCACGAATTACTACTCGATTCTATTTTCCAAAAATCATTACGACACTAAAGTCCTCAAATAAATTCTAAATAACCTCACATCAAGATTATTATTCCTAACCTCGATGCCAAACATGTTCTCAACAAAAAATTCTATCTCCAAAGAAACACGTCTAACCCACATGCTAGACCCAAAATCCAAATATCATTAGTATAAAACACGAGGCACTACTATGATTAAAACAAAACTAATGTGACACCCCGCCTAATTAATCCCGGGTGATCAGTCCTAAATCAAGTTAGAACAGGTTTCTCATTTGGTCCATTCTTAGCATCACTGTCGTTTTATTAAATTACTAACCACCTAAGTGAGAAAAATAGACTGGTGTCAATTTTTATCTTTCATTAATTAAACTAAAACCCCTACGGAAAAAAAAGCAATATAACCATCACAGATAATTGAACTAATCATTCCACAAGTAAAAAAATAATTAACCGAATAAACCATCGGTCCAAATAATAAATCCCATAAAGACAAGAATAAAGTTCCAACAATCTAAGAAACAAATAAATGGAAAGTGAGCGACATGCTCGAATAAATAATAATGAGTCTCTACATTATGAATGAAAGGAAGAGGCGTCTATCAAAGGTCCCGCAACATCCACATATGCTGCAGCAACGGAGTTCCTGGAATTAAGTCAAGTCTGGCGTCCCTGTGGCTGGACACCTAAAAGGTTTTTAAAAAAAAATTTATAGCAAGGGTTAGTACCCAAAACATTTGAAAACATTTAGCAAATGATTAACTTGCAGTAATAATAAATATGCATGCTCTTCATATTTTAGTTAGTGTCGCACTCTCTTGAGAACTTCCTTGCCCCTCCTCTAATGTGCACCACTAACGCTTTAATTATCACCTAGTTATCTATCTCATGACTAGATAATTATTAAAGTCTCCTTATACTCCTCCCCTACTCTAACCTGAGTAAAATGTGATTATGATTTTTAAGTCATTAGTAACATCAACTTAGTAAAATCATTTCCCTTTTTAATTCATATAACTACTCCACTCGTTATACATATACAACAACACATGCTTGTATTTATTTAGCCCGTATATAATAATCACCTAATTATATACTTAGAATTTATTGCAGCATTCACACACATACTGGAATACATAAACCACTAATATCCACCCGAGTAAAAGTACTCCCCGGATATAATTTCTCTAAAGTGCTAGTACACTAGGTATATTCACATATCCTAGTTATCCAAGTTAGAATCGCTCACTAACTTGGTTTAGTATACGATTGGAGGCGGTCATATTCCTTCCCGGAAAGTGAGATGCCCCTCACCCCCTGCAACGGACGCTATGACCTGGGAATCTACTCGCCCTACTCCTCAAGCTAGGGGATTCATCCACTGCGCGTAACCTCCCCCTATAGCACTAGAGTATAATAATATCTAACCACTGATATTAAGGCATACACTATATATATATACTATCACACACCGTATATACATATACATACATAAAAATGCTCCAGCTACACCGTGTACTAACCCGTGACACAAGCCTATTCCATTTTTATTATGAGGTTATTACCCAACTCGAATTATTAATAATAGCACATTAATAAATTTAGTTACTTTTATTGTTGCCCTCACCATTTAATTGGACTAAATCTCATAGCTCGAATTAACCTCACCCGAGTCTAAATCCCGACCCTAAATTTCTTAGTCCATTACTACGTAATATAATTTACCTCGATGTCACTCAACCAATTTTGACGTGTCATCCAAATTTCCCTTCCCATCTCCTAATTAATTCACTCACATTTAATTTGGTATACCCCATGCATTAATTTCTCAACAATAATTAATTGCATAACAACTTTTTATATAAATCTCATCCTATATAAATAAACTGGGCGAACTGTCCGTGTCTGCCGACCGTCGATCGATCGACTTCATGGCGTCGATCGATTGATCGAACAGGTACTCGTCTTCTTCGCGAAGACGGACAACCATGGGCGAAAATCTGCAAACCCTAATTTCCTTCTACACTAAAACTAAGTCTCTTTTAGCATTTGTACATATTAGGAAACTCATTAGGGATCTCCAAAATATTCCTCAACATAAATAATTCGTCCATTTACTCCAGTTTCTAGATTTGGGGAAAGTTTCATCATAAACCCTAGGTCCATTTATACCCCAAATTTCATCATCAGATTCGTTTCCAAATATGCAGATAACATTTTATCAGATATGCAATAACTCACCATTATCATATTTTACAAGAATCATCACCCAAGTTTCGTAAATCAGAATTGTAGTTTTCAAAATCCCATATTCATTCCATTAACACCCAAAAATGGATTTCTACATAATCACTACACATGAATATGAATCGAAAACAGATTTAATGCTATTGCAAGTTATCCACTTGCCTCAAGGTTCGTAGAGTCTGAATTGGAGCTAAATCCCAAGGTTGAAGATGACCTTTGATGGCTTCTCTTTGATCCCCAATTTGGCTTTGGCTGCTGTTAGGGCTTCCTAACCCTTAATTTGCTTTCTCTAATTAAGTTCAGCCACCCCCTTATTTCTTTTTATTAGATTAATTAACTTAATCCCGTTTTTTGACTAATGGGCCAAGCCCAAGTGACCCAAATGTCCCCGAGTGGGCCCGGCTATGTCTAAAAACGTCCCGTGACCTGTTTACTACCCCCGGGTAAACTTTTCCGACTATCTCGGCTCATCCGGACTCAACTGTACCCTCAGAATTTGCATCCGAGTTAATTTCTAAAAATACTTATCCCCCACCTAATACAGTCTATACCGACTTTCGGATGCGATAAGTACATACCTCGTCATTAATACTCTAGACGACATAATTACATTATTACTATTCGCTTAGTAAATAAGTTTTCCCTAAATATTAACCATTCAATCCCAGATTAATATTTATATATATTTATGTTCTAATTAATTCATTAAATTACAACACACTAAGTAATTTAAAATCTCCGAATTAATTAAATTAAATGTACCAAAAATACGGGGTGTTACATACTCCCCCCCTTATAAAGGAATTTCGTCCCCGAAATTAGATCGTACCTGCGTTGAAAAGTTCTGGATATTGTTCCTGCATATCCTCCTCTCGCTCCCAGGTAGACTCGTCAACATTGTGATGACCCCACTGTACTCTAACCAATGGAACAACCTTGGATCGTAATTTCCGCTCACTATGATCCAGAATTGCTACCGGCCTCTCCTCATACGAGATGTCTGGCTGTAAGTCGATCTCCTCGAGTGGAATATGCCAAAAGGCTCTCTCGCTCCTTCGATATTTCTTCAGCGATGTCACATGGAATACATCGTGTATCCGCTGAAGATGATCTGGTAATCCAAGCTTATACGCCACCGGTCCCACCCTCTCAATTATAGGGAAAGGTCCTACGTATCGCGGTGCTAACTTACCCTTCTTTCCGAACCTCATCACCCCTTTCATAGGGGATACCCGGACTAAAACCTGGTCCCCAACTTCTAGCTCCACATGTCTTCGAGAAGCATCAGCATAACTCTTCTGCCTGTTCTGAGCTATTCGAATCCTTCCTCGAATCAACTCTATCTTAGCAGATGTTTCCTGGACAATCTCCGGCCCCAAGAGTTTGTTGTCCCCCACCTCTAACCAACAAGCGGGTGAACGACAAGTCTCCCGTATAGTGCCTCAAACGGTGCCATCCCAATTGTGAATTGGTAAGAGTTGTTATACGCAAACTCTACCAAAGGAAGATATTTCTCCCATCCTCCCCCGAAGTCCAAAATGCACAATCTGAGCATGTCTTCCAGCATCTGATTAACTCTCTTAGTCTGTCCGTCAGTCTGTGGGTGATACGCTGTACTCAAGCGTAACTCCGTGCCCATTGCCTCCTGAAAGCTCTGCCAAAAATGGGCAACAAAGATTTTGTCTCGGTCGGATACGATATTTATCGGCACTCCATGCAGCTTAACAATCTCTGCTATGAATAGCTGTGCATAACGCATCGTCTCAAAGTCTGTGCGTACCGGCAAAAAGTGGGCTACCTTAGTCAACCGATCCACAATAACCCATATGGAGTCGTGACCCTTCTGCGATACCGGTAACCCTGTGATGAAGTCCATGGAGATGCTCTCCCACTTCCACACGGGAATTTCTAATGGCTGTAGCATCCCTGATGGCCTCTGGTGGTCAACTTTCACAAGTTGACACGTGGCACACTTCGAAACAAACTCCGCTATGTCCCGTTTCATCCCTGCCCACCAATACTGCCTCCTCATATCTTGGTACATTTTATCCCCACCGGGATGTACTGCAAATTTCGAACCATGGGATTCTGTCATAACTGCGTGCTTTAAATCCTCATCCTCTGGCACCATTAACCTCCCATTAAAACGTAGGCCTCCTTCTGAGCTAATCGAGTAACCTTCCGCTCCCTCAGCTAACAACTGGCCCACCCTATCCCGACAATTCTGATCCTCTGCCTGAGCCTTCACAACCCGCATAATGATCTCGGGTGTGATGGACAAAGCCGACATGCAAGCCTTTGCTACGTCGTCTTCATATTGAAGCTCTCTCCACTTCGCTTTCCATACCTCCGATATTTCCCCAGTCGGTCTTCTGCTCAATGCGTCTGCTACTACATTGGCCTTACCAGGATGATACTGGATATCAAACTGGTAGTCCTTCACGAATTCTAGCCACCGCCTTTGTCTCATATTCAGATCCTTCTGTGTGAAGAGATACTGAAGTGACTTGTGATCCGTGAATAGAGTAAACTGTTCTCCTAGAAGATAATGCCTTCATATCCTCAAAGCAAAAACGACCGCTGCCAACTCTAGGTCGTGAGTGGGGTAATTCCTCTCGTGGGGCTTTAGCTTCCTGGAAGCATAAGCTATAGCCCTTTCCTCCTGCTGGAGCACACCCCCAAGACCCCGTAAGGATGCGTCTGTGTAAACCCGATACTCTAGCCCTCCCTTTGGCAATGCCAGCACTGGTGCAGATGTCAACTTGTCCTTTAGCTCGTCGAACGCTAATTGACAACTATCATCCCACTTGAAAGGCACCCCTTTCCGAGTCAGATTCGTCAAAGGTCCTGCAATCTTAGAGAATCCTTTAATGAATCGTCTGTAGTAACCGGCCAATCCTAGAAAACTGCGCACCTCGGTCGGTGTCGTGGGCTGTCCCCACTCCCTCACCGCCGACATCTTATCCGGATCCACTGCAATACCCTGATCTGACACGACGTGACCAAGGAATTGTACCTCCCGTAGCCAGAATCCACACTTCCCGAATTTGGCATAGAGCTGATGATCCCTCAGTGTCTGCAAAACTAGGCGCAGATGCTCTGCGTGCTCCTCCTCGGTACGCGAGTAGATTAGGATGTCATCAATGAACACGATGACAAACTGATCTAGGTACTCCCTGAAAACCCTGTTCATGAGGTCCATGAACACTGCTGGTGCATTAGTGAGCCCGAAGGGCATCACCCTGAACTCATACGATCCATACCGCGACAAGAAAGCGGTCTTAGGAACATCCTCTTCTCGGATACGCAGTTGATGATACCCTGACCTCAAGTCGACTTTGGAGAAGTAAGACGCCCCTCTCAGTTGGTCAAATAAATCATCAATCCGAGGCAACGGATACTTATTCCGTATCGTCACCTTGTTAAGCTCCCTATAATCCACGCACAATCGGAGTGACCCATCTCGCTTCTTCACAAACAACACCGGCGCACCCCACGGCGATGTACTCCGCCGAATAAAACCCTGACCCAGTAATTGCTGAATCTGCTCCCTCAATTCCCGCATTTCTGAAGGGGCCATTCGGTAAGGTGCCCGAGCAATAGGCCTCGTTCCCGGTGCCAAGTCTATAACAAATTCGATTTCTCTGCTGGGTGGTAATCCTGGTATCTCCTGGAATACATCCTCAAAGTCCCTCACTACAGGGATAGAGTTTAAAGGAACTGCCACTTCCTGTGAGGTTTCTTCCTCAATGTAGTATAGATGAGTGGTCGAGCCTCCCTCTGGGCGAGGCATCGTCACAACAAACATCTCCTGTCCCGGAATGGCGAAGATAAGGCTCCCACCGAAGCAATCAATCATGGCTCTATAGTCAGCGAGCCAATCCATACCTATGATCACGTCATGAACATGCATATCTAGTACCAACATGTCCGCAGGTAAAACTAAACCGCCAATCTCCACTCCTACTCTCCGACATATAAAGAATATAAGCGACCCATTTCCCAACGGTGAGTCGACACACGTAACAGTGCTCTCTGCGGTGGCTAACAACCCTAAAGCCTTCGCGAAATGTGTAGCTATAAAGCAATGAGTGGCTCCCGTATCAAACAATACCCGACCCATAGTGCCATGGATAGAGAACGTACCCTCGATCGCGGGCAGCGCCTGCTGTGCTGGAGGATTGGGAACATCCCGAACATTATACACACGCCCGTAGTGCATCTGCCCCTGCTGCTGTGGGGCGGGTGGTGCTGGTGCTGCTGGTGGTATCTGACCCTGTTGCCCTTGCTGGGCACCCTGCTGATGGCCTCTGCCCCTCTGCGGGCACTCCCTCTTGAAGTGTCCTGACTGGCCACAGGAGAAACAACGTTTCTGGTCGTCACCCTGCCGTTGGCCCTGCTGGCCCTGACGTTGCTGGCCCGGTTGGCCTCCCCCATTGTTTCCTTGGCCCTGACGGCCCTGAGGAACCTGCTGTTGCTGATTAGGGCCTGGTTGCCCCTGTCTGAACCCCTGTCCTCCCGGTCGGAACCCACCAGGCTTAAACTTCTTAGCCTGATTCCCTTGCTGAATGATGACCTGCTGCTGTGTGCCACTCGTCTCACTACTAGTGACCGCCTTGCCCTGCTGGCTCGGCTCACCTGCCTTCTTGTTCCCCTTAGTGTGGAAACGATGATCCTGACAATGTATAAGTGCGGCATTAACGACACTTGTATAGGTCACCAATGCCGGGTTTCCAATCAAGTGCTGCCTGATTCTCCAAGACAGACCATCCATGAACTTGGACTTCTTCCGCTCCTCATCGCTCACCTCGTTTGGCACAAAGTTTGCCAAACGGGTGAACTCCTCCTCATATTCTGCCACTGACCTGTCACCCTGTACCAACTCGCTGAATTTCTTCCTCATCTCAGACTCTACTGCTGGAGGGAAGTACTTGCGGTCAAACCGCACCCAGAATTCAGAAGTCGGCATCAAATCCCGCTCCTCAGCGGTGGTTACGGACTCCCACCACTGTAAGGCTGCCCCTGACAGACGAAAGGTAGCCAGCATCTGTTTCTGCACCTCTGTACCCTCTAACATGCGCAGATGGCGCTGAATGTTCTTCTTCCAGTCACAAGCCTCAACCACAATGGTGCTACCTCGAAACTCAGGTGGGTGACCCTTCTGAAAGGTCTCCCTCACTCGCTGCCAAGATGGTGGTCCCACTGGAGCCTGAACTGCTGGAGCCAATGGAGGCGGTGCCTGGGGCTGTGGAAAATGAGCTGCCATAGCTCGCATCGCTGTCTCGACCGCTTGGGCCACTATCACTGCCACCTGAGTGGTGGAAATCAACTCGGGCGGTGGTGGTGGTGGCGGTACCTGTGGCTCCTGTCGAGCCTCCCTCACCTCATCTCTAGCCTCAGCCCTCTCCGCTCTCTGTCTCTTTGGCGGCATCTGAAATAGATTGAATTGTATAAGTACACAATTTATACAAAAATTAATAGCAGGAATACGATATCTCACAAGCGGAAAATATAATCAACAGTCCTAATAATAGGGCTCTACAACAACCGAACGCTACGCTGAAACGTAGAAAGCCGTACAGATCCTAAGGACTCTAGAACCTGATGCTCTGATACCATCTGTGACACCCCGCCTAATTAATCCCGGGTGATCAGTCCTAAATCAAGTTAGAACAGGTTTCTCATTTAGTCCATTCTTAGCATCACTGTCGTTTTATTAAATTACTAACCACCTAAGTGAGAAAAATAGACTGGTGTCAATTTTTATCTTTCATTAATTAAACTAAAACCCCTGCGGAAAAAAAAGCAATATAACCATCACAGATAATTGAACTAATCATTCCACAAGTAAAAAAATAATTAACCGAATAAACCATCGGTCCAAATAATAAATCCCATAAAGACAAGAATAAAGTTCCAACAATCTAAGAAACAAAGAAATGGAAAGTGAGCGACATGCTCGAATAAATAATAATGAGTCTCTACATTATGAATGAAAGGAAGAGGCGTCTATCAAAGGTCCCGCAACATCCACATATGCTGCAGCAACGGAGTTCCTGGAATTAAGTCAAGTCTGGCGTCCCTGTGGCTGGACACCTAAAAGGTTTTTAAAAAAAAATTTATAGCAAGGGTTAGTACCCAAAACATTTGAAAACATTTAGCAAATGATTAACTTGCAGTAATAATAAATATGCATGCTCTTCATATTTTAGTTAGTGTCGCACTCTCTTGAGAACTTCCTTGCCCCTCCTCTAATGTGCACCACTAACGCTTTAATTATCACCTAGTTATCTATCTCATGACTAGATAATTATTAAAGTCTCCTTATACTCCTCCCCTACTCTAACCTGAGTAAAATGTGATTATGATTTTTAAGTCATTAGTAACATCAACTTAGTTAAATCATTTCCCTTTTTAATTCATATAACTACTCCACTCGTTATACATATACAACAACACATGCTTGTATTTATTTAGCCCGTATATAATAATCACCTAATTATATACTTAGAATTTATTGCAGCATTCACACACATACTGGAATACATAAACCACTAATATCCACCCGAGTAAAAGTACTCCCCGGATATAATTTCTCTAAAGTGCTAGTACACTAGGTATATTCACATATCCTAGTTATCCAAGTTAGAATCGCTCACTAACTTGGTTTAGTATACGATTGGAGGCGGTCATATTCCTTCCCGGAAAGTGAGATGCCCCTCACCCCCTGCAACGGACGCTATGACCTGGGAATCTACTCGCCCTACTCCTCAAGCTAGGGGATTCATCCACTGCGCGTAACCTCCCCCTATAGCACTAGAGTATAATAATATCTAACCACTGATATTAAGGCATACACTATATATATATACTATCACACACCGTATATACATATACATACATAAAAATGCTCCAGCTACACCGTGTACTAACCCGTGACACAAGCCTATTCCATTTTTATTATGAGGTTATTACCCAACTCGAATTATTAATAATAGCACATTAATAAATTCAGTTACTTTTAATGTTGCCCTCACCATTTAATTGGACTAAATCTCATAGCCCGAATTAACCTCACCCGAGTCTAAATCCCGACCCTAAATTTCTTAGTCCATTACTACGTAATATAATTTACCTCGATGTCACTCAACCAATTTTGACGTGTCATCCAAATTTCCCTTCCCATCTCCTAATTAATTCACTCACATTTAATTTGGTATACCCCATGCATTAATTTCTCAACAATAATTAATTGCATAACAACTTTTTATATAAATCTCATCCTATATAAATAAACTGGGCGAACTGTCCGTGTCTGCCGACCGTCGATCGATTGACTTCATGGCGTCGATCGATCGATCGAACAGGTACTCGTCTTCTTCGCGAAGACGGACAGCCATGGGCGAAAATATGCAAACCCTAATTTCCTTCTACACTGAAACTAAGTCTCTTTTAGCATTTGTACATATTAGGAAACTCATTAGGGATCTCCAAAATATTCCTCAACATAAATAATTCGTCCATTTACTCCAGTTTCTAGATTTGGGGAAAGTTTCATCATAAACCCTAGGTCCATTTATACCCCAAATTTCATCATCAGATTCGTTTCCAAATATGCAGATAACATTTTATCAGATATGCAATAACTCACCATTATCATATTTTACAAGAATCATCACCCAAGTTTCGTAAATCAGAATTGTAGTTTTCAAAATCCCATATTCATTCCATTAACACCCAAAAACGGATTTCTACATAATCACTACACATGAATATGAATCGAAAACAGATTTAATGCTATTGCAAGTTATCCACTTGCCTCAAGGTTCGTAGAGTCTGAATTGGAGCTAAATCCCAAGGTTGAAGATGACCTTTGATGGCTTCTCTTTGATCCCCAATTTGGCTTTGGCTGCTGTTAGGGTTTCCTAACCCTTAATTTGCTTTCTCTAATTAAGTTCAGCCACCCCCTTATTTCTTTTTATTAGATTAATTAACTTAATCCCGTTTTTTGACTAATGGGCCAAGCCCAAGTGACCCAAATGTCCCCGAGTGGGCCCGACTATGTCTAAAAACGTCCCGTGACCTGTTTACTACCCCCGGGTACACTTTTCCGACTATCTCGGCCCATCCGGACTCAACTGTACCCTCAGAATTTGCATCCGAGTTAATTTCTAAAAATACTTATCCCCCACCTAATACAGTCTATACCGACTTTCGGAAGCGATAAGTACATACCTCGTCATTAATACTCTAGACGACATAATTACATTATTACTATTCGCTTAGTAAATAAGTTTTCCCTAAATATTAACCATTCAATCCCAGATTAATATTTATATATATTTATGTTCTAATTAATTCATTAAATTACAACACACTAAGTAATTTAAAATCTCCGAATTAATTAAATTAAATGTACCAAAAATACGGGGTGTTACAACTAAATCTTCAACAATTAATAATGAGCATCTTCCACAAAATAAATATCATGAATCCAAGATTTACACTTCCAAAATAATTACAATTAAATTCCTCTAAAATTAATGCTAAACTTTCCAAATAAATTACACTGCCAAGCTATACAAAAATAAAATTCATGAAACGCCGTGCTCTAAAATCCTCCGAAAATCCATAGCGTCCAAATCCATGCTAACCTGCCACTAAAAAAAATATGGGGAAGTACACAATATGACAAGAATATATGCTCAAAACAATAACGTTAAATAAAATGCAACAGTATGAATCTGTATTCAAGTTCAATGCGGCATCCGAGCATTATGCCAATTTAATTTTTCAATAACGCATCAATAGGTCACCGGGCCTTACCTCACCTCACCTAAACTTTTTAAAGGCTTATCCTGACTATTGGACTTTTGGACTATTGGCGGATGACCGTTATCCATGTCATATAAAAATTTCATGACACCACGCCCATCAACAAATACAATATCTCAATCGAATCAATATTTTAGGTTATAAAAAACGTCAGTATATTAAAAATATGAGTACAAGTAAATGAGGAACAAAACGATTACTCTCGAAATATTCAACGAGCATATTGCGTAACAACCCGTACCTTAAAAGCATCATAAGAAACTCATAAAAGTCTGCCTCAAAATTTTGATCACACCATTGCGTTCTTTGGGCAAAAATAATAAAAACTCGTTTTAGTCCAAACTCTAGAAAACAACAAATAAGCCTTCCAATCATGGGTTGAATCTTGGTTTAAATAGGGCTAGGGTTTCATAGGAGGAAGAAGATAAAAAGTATAAGGGTATACTGTTATTAAGATGTTTAAGAATGAGTTTTGAAAGTCCAAGCCCCAATATATATATATATATATATATATATATATAGTGTAGGAGGAATGTAAATGGCATTATAATCCTATTAAAATAAAACTATTCACCCGTTAGTCACGGTCCAGAGCCATGAAATTTTTTTTGAGAGTTTTATATTATAAGGACTCTTCTAAACGACCCAACACTTATATATACTTATATTAGGAGTCTTTTAAGCTAGCTTTTCGAATTTTTATATAATTTAATTAGTTACCGGATAAAATTATGGGTTGTTACATATTTCCCTACTAGCACATGAATTTTGTCCTCGAAATTCGATGAAGCATAAGGCTCAAGATAAAATACAGTGCACAAATGCTTACCCACAAAAACCCACGATTAGGCGCTCATACACCCAATCTTAACTGCACTTACCCCACGCGCTCTCTCACGAATTACTACTCGATTCTATTTTCCAAATATCATCACAATAGTAAAGTCCTCAAATAAATTCTAAACATCCTCAGGATAAGATTACTAATCATAACCTCGATGCCAGACACGTCCCCAACAAAAAAAATTATCTCCAAAGAAACACGTCTACCCTGCATGCTAGACCCAAAACCCAAAGACCTGAGGGTTGTCGTATACCTAAGCTCTGATACCATTAGTATAAAATACGAAGCGCTACTGCGGTTAAAACTAAACTAAATCCTCAACAATTAGTATAGAGCATCTATATTCCACAAAATAAATAGAATGAATCCAAAATTTACATGTCCAAAATAATTACAATTAAATTCCTCTAAAAATAATGCTAAGCTCTCTAAATAAATTACACTCACATGCTATACAAAAACAAAATCCTCCAAACGCCTTGCTCTAAAATCCTCCAAAAATCCAAAGCGTCCAAATCCACGCTAACCTGCGAGTAAAGGAAAAATAGGTGGAAGTACATAATATGACAAGAATGGATGCTCAAAACAATAACGGTAAATAAAATACAACAATATGAATCTGAATTCAAGTTCAATGCGACATCCGAGCATTATACCAATTTAATTTTTCAATAACACATCAATTGGTCACCAGGCCTCACCTCATTTCACCTAAACTTCGTAAAGCCTTATCCTGGCTATTGGACTTTTGTACTATTGGCGGATGACCTTTCCTCGTGTCAAATAAAAATTTCATGACACCATGTCCATCAACAAATACAATATCTCAATCAAATCAGTATTTTATATTCCAATAAACGTCGTGATATCAATAATATGAGTATAAATAAATGAGGAACAAAACGACTACTCTCGAAAAATTCAAGGAGCATATTATGTAAACTCGTACCTTAAAATCATCAGAAGAAACTCATAAGATTCTGATTCAAAATTCTGATATCACCACTGCGTTCCTCGCGTGAAAACAATAAAAATTTGTTCTAGCCCAAACTCGAGAAAACACCAAATAAGCATTCAAATCATGGTTTGAATCTTGGTTTAAATGGGGCTAGGATTTTGTAGGAGGAAGACGATGAAAATTATAAGGGCATACTTCTCTTAAGAAGTTTAAGAATGAGTTTTGAAAGTCCAAGCCCAGAAAAAAGAAATTATATATATATATATATATATATATATATATATATATATATATATATATATATATATATATATATATATATAAGTGTAGGAGGAATGAGCCTATATAACTGCTATATATGGCCATATATAGCTGCTGTATAGATTGAAAACAAGACGAAGAGGGTGAAACCATGAAACAGCCCTCGTAGGGTCCCGTGAGAGGCACCGACACCTTTCACGAGACCAATGTAACACGTAGAAACTGACTGCCCGATAATGGGACTCCCGATTTGAGATTACGACGATAATTTGAAAATATGAGGGCTTAAGCTTGAAAACAAGGCGTTAGTGGGTGAAAACCCGAAATAGCCCCCAAACAGCCTCGTGGATGGAACCAACACCTCCCACAGGACCAATGTGACTCGTAGGAACTGGCCGCGTAGCCACGAGACTCCCGGTTTGAGAATACGATGATAGTTTGCATAGTTCTAGACCTAGGCATAAAAACATGGCGTTAGAGGATGAAAACCCAAAACAACCCCCGAACGACCCCGTGGGAGGCACCAACACCTCCCACGGGACCAATGTAACTCATGAGAACTGACCGTTTAGCCACAGGACTCCCAGGTTGAGAATACGACGATAATTTGCATATATTTAGACTTAGGCTTCAAAACATGGCGTTAGCGGGGAAAATCCCAAAACAACCCCCTAACAGCCACGTGGGAGGCACCAACACCTCCCAGGGACCAATGTAACTTGTAGGAACTGACCACATTGCCGCGGGACTCCCGGTTTGAGAATACGACGAAAATTTACATATTTCTACACTTAGGCTTAAAAATATGGCATTAGAGGGTGAAAACTCGAAATAGCCCTCTAACGGTCCCATGGGAGGCACCAACACCTCCCACGGGACCAATGTAACTCGTACGAACTAATCCCACAGCCGCGGGACTCCCGGTTTGAGAATACGACGATAATTTGCATATTTCTAGACTTAGGCTTAAAAACATGGCATTAGAGGGTGAGAACTAGAAACAGCCCCCGAACGTCCCCGTGGGTGGCTCCAACACCTCCCACGGGACCAATGTAACTCGTAGGAACTGACCCCGCATCCGCGGGACTCCCAGTTTGAGAATACGACGGTAATTTGCATATTTCTAGACTTAAGCAAAACATGGCGTTTGAGGGTGAAAACTCGAAACAGCCCCCGAACGGCCCCGTGGGTGGCACCAACACCTCCCACGGGACAAATGTAACTCGTAGGAACTTACCCCATAATTGCGGGACTCCCGATTTGAGAATACGACGATAATTTGCATATTTTTAGACTTATGCTTAAAAACATGGCGTTAGAGGGTGAGAACTCGAAACAGCCCTCTAACGGCACTGTGGGTGGCACCAACATCTCCCATGGGACCAAAGTAACTCGTAGGAACTGACCCCACAGCCGCGGGTCTCCCGGTTTGAGAATACGACGATTATTTGCATATTTCAAGACTTAGGCTTAAAAACATGACGTTAGAGGGTGAAATCTCGAAACAGCCACCGAACGGCCCCGTGGGTGGAACCAACACCTCCCACGGGACTAATGTAACTCGTAGAAACTGAGCCCACAGCCGCAGGTCTCCCTGTTTGAGAATACGACGGTAATTTGCATATTTCTAGACTTAAGCAAAACATGGCGTTTGAGGGTGAAAACTCGAAACAGCCCCCGAACGGCCCCGTGGGTGGCACCAATACCTCCCACGGGACAAATGTAACTCATAGGAACTGACCCCACAGTCACAGGACTCCCGGTTTGAGAATACGACGATAATTTGCATATTTTTAGACTTATGCTCAAAAACATGGCGTTAGAGGGTGAGAAGTCGAAAAAACCCTCTAACGGCACTGTGGGTGGCACCAACACCTCCCACGGGACCAATGTAACTCGTAGGAACTGACCCCACAGCCGCGGGTCTCCTGGTTTGAGAATACGACGGTAATTTGCATATTTCTAGACTTAGGCTTAAAAACATGATGTTAGAGGGTGAAAACTCGAAATAGCCACCGAACGGCCCCGTGGGTGGAACCAACACCTCCCACGGGATCAATGTAACTCGTAGGAATTGACCCCACAGCCGTGAGTCTCCCGGTTTGAGAATACGACGATAATTTGCATATTTCTAGACTTAGGCTTAAAAACATGACGTTAGAGGGGGAAAACTCGAAACAACCCCCGAACGGCACTGTGGGTGGCACCAATACCTCCCACGGGACTAATGTAACTCGTAGGAACTGACCCCACAGCCGTGGGTCTCCCGGTTTGAGAATACGATGATAATTTACATATTTCTATACTTAGGCTTAAAAACATGATGTTAGAGGGTGAAAACTCGAAACAACCCACGAACGACCCCGTGGGTGGCACCAACACCTCCCACGGGACCAATGTAACTCCTAGGAACTGACCCGCAGCCACGGGTCTCCCGGTTTGAGAATACGACGGTAATTTGCATATTTCTAGACTTAGGCTTAAAAACAGGATGTTCGAGGGTGAAAACTCGAAACATCCCCTGAACGTCCCCATGGGTGGAACCAACACCTCCCACGGGACCAATGTAACTCCTAGGAACTGACCCCGCAGCCGCGGATCTCCCGGTTTGAGAGTACGACGATAATTTGTATATTTCTAGACTTAGGCTTAAAAACATGATGTTAGAGGGTGAAAATTCGAAACAACCACTGAACGGGACCGTGGGTGGAACCAACACCTCCCACGGGATCAATGTAACTCGTAGGAACTGATCTCGCAGCCATGGGTCTCCCAGTTTGAGAATACGACGATAATTTGAATATTTCTAGAGTTAGGCTTAAAAACATGACGTTAGAGGGTGAAAACTCGAAACAGCCCCCGAACGGCCCCGTGAGTGGCACCAACACCTCCCACGGGATCAATGTAACTCGTAGGAACTGACCCCGCAGTCGCGGGTCTCCCAGTTTGAGAGTACGACAGTAATTTGCATATTTCTAGACTTAGGCTTAAAAACATGACGTTAGATGGTGAACACTCGAAACAGCCCCCGAATGTCCCCGTATGTGGCACCAACACCTCCCACGGGACCAATGTAACTCGTAGGAATTGACCCCGTAGCCGCGGGACTCCCGGTTTGAGAATACGATGGTAATTTTCATATTTCTAGACTTAGGCTTAAAAACATGACGTTAGAGGGTGAAAACTCAAAACAGCCACCGAACGGCCCCGTGGGTGGAACCAACACCTCCCACGGGTCCAATGTAACTCATAGGAACTGATCCCGTAGCCGCGGAACTCCCGGTTTGAGAATACGATGGTAATTTGCATATTTCTAGACTTAAGAAAAATATGGCGTTAGAGGGTGAAAACTCGAAACAGCCCTCGAAAGGCCCCGTAGGTGGCACCAACACCTCCCACGGGAGTAATGTAATTCGTAGGAACTGACCCCAAACCCACAGGTCTCCCAATTTGAGAGTACAACGGTAATTTGCATTATTCTAGACTTAGGCTTAAAAACATGACGTTAGAGGGTGAAAACTCGAAACAGCCCCCGAACGGCCCCGTGGGGGGCACCAACACCTCCCACGGGACCAATGTAACTTGTACGAATTGACCCCACTGTTGCGGGTCTCCCGGTTTGAGAGTACGACGGTAATTTGCATATTTCTAGAATTTGGCTTAAAAACATGACGTTAGAGGGTGAAAACTTGAACGGCCCCGTGGGTGGCACCAACACCTCCCACGGGACCAATGTAACTTGTAGGAACTGACCCCGCAGCCACGGGTCTCCCGGTTTTAGCGTACGACGATAATTTCCATATTTCTAGAATTAGGCTTAAAAACATGGCGTTAGAGGGTGAACACTAGAAACAATACTTTAACAGCCCCGTGGGTGGCACCAACACCTCCCACGAGACCAATGTAACTCGTAGAAACTGCCCCGCAGCCGCGGGACTCCCGGTTTCAGAATACGATGATAATTTGCATATTTCTAAACATAGGCTTAAAAACATGGCGTTAGAGGGTGAGAACTAGAAACAGCCCCCTAACGTCCCCGTGGGTGGTACTAACACCTGCCACGGGACCAATGTAACTCATAGGAACTGACACTGCAGCCGCAGGTCTCCCGATTTGAGAATACGACGGTAATTTCATATTTCTAGACTTAAGAAAAACATGGCGTTTGAGGGAGAAAACTCAAAACAGCTCCCGAACGGCCCTGTGGGTGGCACCAACACCTCCCACGGGACCAATGTAACTCATAGGAACTGACCCCGCAGCCGCGGGACACCCGGTTTGAGAATATGACGATAATTTGCATATTTCTAGACTTAGGCTTAAAAACATGACGTGAGAGGGTGAGAACTCGAAACTGCCCTCTAACGGCACCGTGGGTGGCACTAACACCTCCCACGGGACCAATGTAACTTCTAGGAACTGACCCCACAGCCGCGGGTCTCCCGGTTTTAGAATACCATGGTAATTTATATATTTCTAGACTTAGGCTTAAAAACATGACGTTAGAGGGTGAAAACTCGAAACAGCCCCCGAACGGCCCCATGGGTGGCACCAACACATCCCATGGGACCAATGTAACTCGTAGGAACTGATCCCACAGCCGCGGGACTCCCGGTTTGAGAATTCGACAATAATTTGTATATTTCTAGACTTAGGCTTAAAAATATGGCGTTAGAGGGTGAAAACTTGAAACATCCTTCTGACGGCCCCGTGGGTGGTACCAACACCTCCCACGGGACCAATTTAACTTGTAGGAACTGACCCCGCTGCCGCGGGACTCCCGGTCTGAGAATACGATGGTAATTTGCATATTTCTAGACTTAGGCTTAAAAACATGGCGTTGGAGGGTGATAACTAGGAACAACCCCCTAACGTCCCCATGGGTGGCACTAACACCTCCCACGGGACCAATGTAACTCGTAGGAACTGATCCCGTAGCCGCGGGACTCCCGGTTTGAGAATACGAAGGTAATTTTCATATTTCTAGACTTAAGCAAAACATGGCGTTAGAGGGTGAAAACTCGAAACAGCCCCCGAACGGCCCCGTGGGTGGCACCAACACCTCCCACGGGCCCAACGTAACTCGTAGGAACTGACCCCATACCCACGGGTCTCCCGATTTGAGAGTACGGCGTTAATTTGCATATTTCTAGACTTAGGCTTAAAAACATGACGTTAGATGGTGAAAACTCGAAACAGCCCCCGAACGGCCCCGTGGGTGGAACCAACACCTCCCACGGGACCAATGTAACTCGTAGGAACTGACCCCACAGCCGCGGGTCTCCCGGTTTGAGAATACGACGGTAATTTGCATATTTCTAGACTTAAGCTTAAAAACATGACGTTAGAGGGGGAAAACTCGAAACAGCCCCCGAACGGCCCCGTGGATGGCAATAACACCTCCCACGGGACCAATGTAACTCGTAGGAACTGACCCCACAGCCGCGAGTCTCCCGGTTTGAGAGTACGACGGTAATTTTCATATTTCTAGAATTAGGCTTAAAAACATGGCGTTAGAGGGTGAAAACTCGAAACAACCCCCGAACGGCCCCGTGGGTGACACCAACACCTCCCACAGGACGAATGTAACTCGTAAGATTTGACCCCACAGACGCGGGTCTCCCGGTTTGAGAGTACGACGGTAATTTGCATATATCTAGAATTAGGCTTAAAAGCATGGCGTAGAGGGTGAAAACTCGAAACAACCCTCTAACGGCCCCGTGGGTGGCACCAACACCTCCCACGGGACCAATGTAACTCGTAGGAACTGACCCTGCAGCCGCGGGACTCCCGGTTTGAGAATACGACGATAATTTGCATATTTCTAGGCTTAGGCTTAAAAACATGGCGTTAGAGGGTGAGAACTAGAAACAGCCCCCGAACGTCCCCGTGGGTGGCACCAACACCTGCCACGGGACCAATGTAACTCGTAGGAACTGACCTCACAGCCGCGGGACTCCCGATTTGAGAATACGATGGTTATTTTCATATTTCTAGACTTAAGCAAAACTTGGCGTTTGAGGGTGAAAACTCAAAACATCCCCCGAACGGCCCCGTGGGTGGCACCAACACCTCCCACGGGACCAATGTAACTCGTAGGAACTGACCCCGCAGCCGCGGGACTCCCGGTTTGAGAATACGACGATCATTTGCATATTTCTAGACTTAGGCTTAAAAACATGGCGTTAGAGGGTGAGAACTAGAAACATCCTTCGAACGTCCCCGTGGGTGGTACCAACACCTCCCACGGAACCAATGTAACTCGTAGGAACTGACCCCGCAGCCGCGGGACTCCCAGTTTGATAATACGACGGTAATTTGCATATTTCATGACTTAAGTAAAACATGGCGTTTGAGGGTGAAAACTCGAAACAACCCCCGAACGGCCCCGTGGGTGGAACCAACACCTCCCACGGGACCAATGTAACTTGTAGGAACTGACCCCAGAGCCGCGGTACTCCCGGTTTTAGAATTCGACGATAATTTGCATATTTATAGACTTAGGCTTAAAAACATGGCGTTAGAGGGTGAAAACACGAAACAACCCTCTAACGTCCCCATGGGTGGCACCAACACCTCTCACGGAACCAATGTAACTCGTAGGAACTGACCCCGCAGCCGCGGGACTACCGATTTTAGAATACGACGATAATTTGCATATTTCTAGACTTAGGCTTAAGAACATGGCGTTAGAGGGTGAGAACTAGAAACAGCACCCGAACGTCCCCGTGGGTGGCACCAACACCTCCCACGGGACCAATGTAAATCGTAGGAACTGACCCCGCAGCCGCAGGACTCCCGGTTTGAGAATACGACCGTAATTTGCATATTTTTAGATTTAAGCAAAACATGGCGTTTGAGGGTGAAAACCCGAAACAGCCCCCGAACGGCCCCGTGGGTGGCACCAACACCTCCCACGGGACCAATGTAACTCGTAGGAACTGACCCCACAGCAGCGGGTCTCCCGGTTTGAGAATACGACCGTAATTTTCATATTTCTAGACTTAGGCTTAAAAACATGACGTTAGAGGGTAAAAACTCGAAACAGCCCCGAACGGCCCCGTGGGTGTCACCAACACCTCCCACGGGACCAATGTAACTCGTAGGAACTAACCCCGCAGCCGCGGGTCTCCCGATTTGAGAGTACGACGGTAATTTGCATATTTCTAGATTTAAGCAAAACATGGCGTTTAAGGGTGAAAACTCGAAACAGCCCCCGAACGGCCCCGTGGGTGGCACCAACATCTCCCACGGGACCAATGTAACTCGTAGGAACTGACCCCGCAGCCGCGGCACTCCCGGTTTGAGAATACGACGATAATTTTCATATTTCTAGATTTAAGCAAAACATGACGTTTGAGGGTGAAAATTCGAAACAGCCCCCGAACGGCCCCGTGGGTGGCACCAACACCTCCCACGGGACCAATGTAACTTGTAGGAACTGACCCCACAGCCGCGGGTCTCCCGGTTTGAGAATACGACGGTAATTTGCATATTTTTAGACTTAGGCTTAAAAACATGGCGTTAGAGGGTGAAAACTCGAAACAGCCCCCGAACAGCACCGTGGGTGGCACCAACACCTCTCATGGGACCAATGTAACTCGTAGGAACTGACCCCATAGCCGCGGGTCTCCCGGTTTGAGAATACGATGGTAATTTGCATATTTCTAGAGTTACGCTTAAAAACATGACGTTAGAGGGTGAAAACTCGAAACAGACCCCGAACGCCCCCGTGGGTGGCACCAACACCTCCCACGGGACCAATGTAACTCGTAGGACCTGATCCCACAGCCGCGGGTCTCCCGGTTTGAGAGTAGGACAGTAATTTGCATATTTCTAAACTTAGGCTTAAAAACATGACGCTAGAGGGTGAAAACTCGAAACAGCCCCCGAACGGCCCCGTGCGTGGCACCAACATCTCCCACAGGACCAATGTAACTCGTAGGAACTGACCCCACAACCGCTGGACTCCCGATTTGAGAATACGACAATAATTTGCATATTTCTTGACTTAGGCATAAAAAGATGGCGTAAGAGGGTGAAAAGTCGAAAAAGCCCTCTAACGGCCCTGTGGGTGGTACCAACACCTCCCACGGGACCAATGTAACTCTTAGGAACTAACCCCGCAGCCGCGGGACTCTTGGTTTGAGAATACGATGATAATTTGCATATTTCTACTTGGTGACTGATAATTTTAACTCATATATGCAATTTTTCAGCTTGATTAATTTTTTTGTAAAACTACTTGGTTATTGATGTCTTTTTTTATGTATCCTATCATTCGTAGGATTTTTGCACGTGGAACAAACGAAGGAGGCAATGATCTACAGCATGAAGATTGTTTATATGTGTTGGACATTCAGGATTTTGTTTTTTGTGTTACAGCCGTGCGGACTTTTATTGTTTAGTTTTATGGCCGTGCGGCTTTTATAATTTGATTGTTGAATTTTATGGCCGGGCGGGCTTTATAATAAGCAGGTTTTACATTTACAGGTTTTGGAATGTCAAGAAAATAGAGGAAACTCTGCCTAATTTTTTTTTTGGTCTGTGAATTATTAAGACGTGTAATATTTATAAGTTTGTATATATATTTGTTTATTAACAACGTTCTCGATTTGCAATTTGTGATTTTTTTTATTATTTTGCCAATAATAAATATTTGTAACACCTCGTACGCGTCCAACGTTACACGTAGCAACCGACGGTGCACTCACAGGACCCCCAATTTTAGGATTGGACAAAAAAATATATATATATATATTTTAAATTATAGTTAAATATGGTCATGGACTTTGTCCATGACCATTTTTATTTTTTTCGTCGCGCATAAAAATGGTCGCGGCCAAAGTCCGCGACTATTTTATTTTTATTTTTTTTGTCACGGTTGTGGGTCGCGGTCTTTGGCCGCGACCAATTTGTCACGGTTGTGGGTCACGGATGAGGGCCGCGACCAATTTTTTTAAAAATTTTTTTGTCACGGCCGTGGGTCGCGGACTTTGACCACGACCGATTTGTCACGGTAGTGGGTCACGGATGAGGGCCGCGACCATTTTTTTTTTTCACGGACGTGGGTCGCGGACTTTGACCGCAACCAATTTGTCACGGTTATGGGTCACGGATGAAGGCCGCGACCAATTTTTTTAAATTTTTTTTGTCACGGACGTGGGTCGCAAACATTGGCCGCGACCAATTTGTCACGGTTGTGGGTCACGGATGAGTGCCGTGACCCGTCATGGTATGGGTCTCGGCCCAAGTCCGCGACCATCTGCTGTGACCCCTCTCGACCGTGACCATTTTTTGGTCACGGACTTGGGCCGCGACCCATGAAAATGGACGAAAATGGTCACGCCAGAAATGGTCACGGCCCAAGTCCGCGACCCACAGCTTTGGTCAGGGATTTTGGCCGTGACCAATTGCCAGTTTTGGTGTAGTGTAGCACAGGAATTTCGTCCTCAAAATTCGACGAAGCATAACGCTCAAGGTAAAATATGGTGCACAAATACCTACCCATAAAAACCACGATTAGGCACCCATACACACAATCCGACCTGCACTTACCCCACGCTCTCTCTCATGAATTACTACTCGATTCTATTTCCCAGAACCATCACAACACTGAAGTCCTCAAGTAAATTCTAAACATCCTCAGGTCAAGATTAATAATCCTGACCTCGATGCCAGACACGTCCTCAAATTTTTTTTATTTCCAAAGAAACAAGTCTAACCCGCATACTAGACCCAAAACCTAAAGATACGAGGGTTGTCATATACCTAAGTTCTGATACCATCTGTAACACCCCGCATAAAACACGAGGCGCTACTATGATTAAAACAAAACCAAATTCTCAACAATCAGTATAGAGCATCTATCCACAAAATAAATATAATGAATCCCAAATTTGCACTTTCAAAATAATTACAATTAAATTCCTCTAAAAATAATGCTAAGCTCAACAAATAAATTATATTGCCAAGCTATACAAAAATAAAATCCTCCAAATGATGTGCTCTAAAATCTTCCAAAAATTCATAGCGTCCAAATCCACGCCAACCTGTCATTAAAAGAAAAATACGAGGAAGTACACAATATGACAAGAATTGATGCTCATAACAATAAAGGTGAATAAAATGCAACAATAAGAATATGAATTCAAGTTCAATGCGACATCCGATCATTATACCAATTTAATTGTTCAATAACACATTAGTAGGTCACCATGCCTCACTTTACCTCACCTAAGTTTCATAAACCCTCATCCTGGCTATTGGACTTTTGGACTATTAGCGGATGACCATTCTCTGTGTTATATAAAAATTTCATGACATCATGCCCATCAACAAATAACTTATCTTAATCAAATCAATATTTTAGATTTCAATAAACGTCATGATATCAACAATATGAATACAAATAAATTCGAAAAAAAATCACTACTCTCGAAAGATTCAAGGAGCATATTGCGTAAACCCCGCACCTTAAAATCATCACAAGAAACTCATAATATTCTGCCTCAAAATTCTAATCACAGCATTGCGTTCCTCGCACAAAAACAATAAAAACTCATTCTAGCCCAAACACGAGAAAACACAAATAAGCCTTCAAATCATGGGTTGAATCTTGATTTAAATGGGGCTAGGGTTTTGTAGGAGGAAGAAGATGAAAATTATAAGGGTATACTGCTCTAAAGATGTTTAAGAATGAGTTTTGAAAGTCCAAGCCCCGAAATATTGATATATATATAAGTGTAGGAGGAATTTAAGTGGCGTTATAATCCTATTAAAACTTAAGCAGTTCGCCTATTAGTCACGGTCCAGAACCGTGACAATTTTTTTGAGAGTTTTATGTTATAAGGACTCTTCTAAACAGTCCAACACTTATATATACTGATATTAGGAGTCTTTTAAGCTAGCTTTTCGAATTCAGAATTAATTTAATTAATTATCGTATAAAATTTCAGGTTGCTACGTGACTTCCACTTCAAAACAAACAAAGGATATTACGAGACATTATATCAACACAACTTATGATTGACCCCTTAAACAAGGTTCAACAACCATCAAATAGAGGTAAGAATCTTCTTGAGTTCTTGGACTTACCCATTGATTCATGGTACGACTTTGAGTTTAAGATGAATACATTCTCAAGATCTGATGTTGGATTTTGAGTGAAATCTATTTGGATAAATAACTTGTTATTGTCATTTAAATGCGAAAAAATTTCAGCCCTGTGGATTTTTGATTAATCATATATTGAAAAGAAAACAAGAACTAGTTTTAAAGATTAACCTAGGGTTTTAAGAATCGATATCATTGCGAATCTTGGTGTGGTTCCTATAAGGAGACAAAGGTAAATGATGATAAAATCTTTACTTCCTTTAATGTATATAAAAAATCTCGATTAAACCTTTTTTATGCTAGGATCTTCTAGTGTACAATCCTCCCCAAAATCAAGTAGATAGGTGTAGTGGTGTAAATAAACTGGATTCAGACTGTATCGTGGCGATCCAAATCCGATTGTTAAGATGTTAACAAATTCATATTCAATCCGATAATTCGACGGATCATAGATTTATTATACCGAATCCAAATCCGTTAATGATATGAATAATCTTATTCAAAAATTAGATTATCTGATTTTTTGACATATTTTTATGTATTTAAAAATAAACATAGATCACACACACACACACACACACACACACACACACACACACATATATATATATATATATATATATATATATATAGAGAGAGAGAGAGAGAGAGAGAGAGAGAGAAAGAGAGAGAGATCATATTATTATTGGATTAGATTGGTATTAATCTATATCCAATCCATTTAGTAAATGGCTAAACGAATTATCGAATTTCAAAATCAATACCGGATTCGATTAAATGGATCGGATTCGGATCAGGTCCAAATCAAAATTCGATCCGTTGAGAACCTTAGGTAGGTGGACACCTTTTGAAATGAAAACCCTTCTTATGATTGGGATAATTTGGTCTTTATTTAGCCCTCTTCACAAGCACATGAATAGTATTTTCTCTCACCTCTCTCAAACCGTAATGATCAATAACAATGATTTGAACCCCTTCCTTCACCTTTATATACATGTACAAAAGACGGGCTTGGGCCAAACTGGGTTTCTTGGGTGTATGTGCTTGACTACTTGGGTATATGGACTACACAAGGAACCCAAGACAAATAATTAAATTAGTTCCAAATAAGTACTAAAAAATCCCTATTACAATTATCGTAATTATTTCCTTTCTTTATTTAATCGTGAATTAACTCTACTAAATAATCAAGATTACACTCTAGCCCAATTATCTCAGAAATAACTTGGATATAGTGAGGTCTTATTTGCAAAGTTGATTATGGTACATAAAATGATTCTCCACGTTAAGGTTTTGATACTCGTTGGTCAAATCAATTTTTCGCTAATTGACTTTAACTAACCTCTAATTAATTCCTTGATTCTCAAACTTAACTTATTTTCACCAAGATTATATAATAATCCACCGGATGGATTTTACTGGGTGGAAACAAAACATATATGTCTATCAAGGGGGTATCACAATCCACGATATCCCCTGGATGTGGATTCCTCCAAATTATGATTTCAAACCTACTCACACAATTATCACCCAATTTGCAGATATCATTGGACATGATGAAATCATGTTTTACCTATAGCAATCAAAGTGAGATTTGTGCAAGTATTATAATCCTCACAATTCTTGGGACTAAAAATTATGCACCATTCGCAAATGGCATGATATTGCTTGAGTTTTATCAAGACAACCCTTTGACTCAATTCTCACAGGTGGCCCTATTCAATACATTGCTATGATATATCGATCATAATCCTCTGTCGAACTATAGAATAAGTTCTTGAACCATTATACAGGTTACCTTAGTTTGAGATAAAATACTAGGATTTCATCACAACAAATCCGATAAGGTTTCAACTTCCTGTATAGGTTATGAACATTTCAATAGTGCTAGAATCGGGATCTTGATCTCCTAGTGATCAACCCAAAATCGACTCACCGAAATTCCTACAAAATTCTATTGACCAACATCTTTATAATATATTTAAACCAAATATAAGGCATTCTTATAATCACGATTCTTATATGAACACACAAAAATTTACTTAAAAGGTAGCTGTCATACATGGCTTTAAGAATAAAACCCCAATAATCTCCCACTTAGTCTTAATTATATGTATCAAACTCTTAACCTACTTATACGGTAGTTTGCTGCCTATCCTTAGAAGGATTAACTGGGCGTTATTCGATATAATCCTGTGATAAACTTATCATATTCTTATTCGATTTCTTGAACTAGGTGAAACCTATGCTCAATCTGCTGAACTCACTCATGGGTTACAAGTTCTCTCGAGCTTGCAATTGTACCACCACGAACACTACAAGTGTAATAACTAATTAGACTTAAGAAACCTCACTTAAGTTATTTAGGAAGTAAATGAGCTATACATCCTTTGTAGTTGTCTCCTAAGTGGCAATAACTTTGGCCTCCTCAGTGGAGTTAACAATCCAAGATTACTTCACACTCCTCTAACTTATAGCTCAATCTCCCTTGGGTAAATACATATTTCCCTTTGGTAAATACATATTTTGAGATAGAAAACTTAGAATATTTATCCAACTAAAAACTTAATCTTTTTACCTAAATTTACAAGACCATTAGACTGGAATTTGTAGGCATAACATATTTTGGTCTAGTACACAATATAGCATGCATGAGACTACCCACCGCCGAAGAATTAGGTATACTTATTGTCCCTTTCATCTTAATCAAATATCTTAGGAAATTGATCTCCAGACAAAATGATTTCATACTTGAAAATAAACTTTTTTTCACGTAATTTTGATGCTAAACTTGTGTATACAAGATTGATATAATCAACTCTGGTTGAACCCAAAAGCCTTTGCAGTCGATCTACCAAAAGCTTGATCATAAAGATGTGTCTGGCTTGTCCTAAGTATTTATATGGAATAATCGAACAACAAAATCCTATGTAAGACAATACTCCCACCTAATTACCCATTAGGAAATTATTATCCACAAATTTTAATAGAAATACGACGACATTTTGTCATGCTTCTTATACAAACAAGTGCTTTTCGAGCTTTGATCAAAATCAAGATTTGATTAGCAAATAAAATCAAATGACCTAAGACCTTGATTTTATCTTAAATTCATAAATGGATATTACAATCTTACATCACTTTTCTTTTCCCAATTTCTAACTACGTACAGGTCAAAGTGATCATCTAAGAGGAATCTTGATGTTAAAAGAATCCCGACATATTTTAGCATGGCTACCACGAGAAGGTTTGATCATAGTCAATCCTTATCTTTTCGAGTAAATCCTTTCGTAACTCTTTCCTTGAAGGTTCACACCTTCCCATCCATCTATCTTTAAACTTCTTGTAGGTCTACTTGTATTTGATGGGCTTTACCCCATCAACAAGTCTACAAGTACCAACACTTGATTTGAATTCATCGAATTCTTTCGGTATCTATAGTCATAAGTCTAAAAAAGTTTGGTCTTGGAATGCCTCATTTTAGTTCTCGGGACCCGTTAATGTTTGTTTGGTATCTTATTAAAATGATCATCCAAAACATTAACATTTGAGGATGACTCCTGATGTTCAAACTACACCGCGACACCACTTTTTATCCAGTAGAAGTAACACGTTGCCACGATTATCAGTAATTCCTCCCAATACAATAAGGTAGTGTATTATTAATATCAAATTGTAGTTCATCCTGTAAGGATGGTCTATCAATATTGTTAATATGATGTTCCATTTTATCTTGTAAGTTCAACTTACACTCGGACTCATGGTTTATTACATAATCCTTTTACAAGAATCGTATATTGATTTAATCAATGACCTTATTGTGCTTAGGATAATGCTATAAACTACCTTTATATCCTTTTGGATAACCAACGAAGAGACATACTCGTGTCTTTAATTCTAACTTCCTTGGCTCGTTCCACAACAAGAGTGATGGGCACCCCCAAAATCGAACACGCCTTAGAGTGAGATACTGCCCACTATAATGTTTTAAGGGAGTTGAAGAGACAGATTAAGAGGAAATTAAATTAGAATGTATACGACTGTCTCTTACGTAAAATCTCAATAAGAAAATTGAAGTCCTGAACTACTATCCATGAACCTTGTCATACCCAAAAGAGTCTTATCCCTTCTAATTCGCTACACCATACCATAAAGGAATACCTGGTGTATAAAACTGGTATTAAATCTAACACATGTGATAAATGATCCCTTAACTATCCTAAGAGGAAAATACCCATATCATCATATCCTAGAACTTAAATTAGTTTACATCACCCATGCCCCACCTCAGTCTTATTCACTTTGAACTAATCAAAGGCTTCATACATGTAGTGCATAAGGTAAACATATCCATAACTTCGAGTGATCATCAATGAAATTAATAAATCACTCAAAACCAACTCTTGACCGGTAGATACTGAACCAAACTAATTGGAATGAAAAATTTCCAACAAATCTTTCGCTTTAGATTTGTCCATAAAGGACTATTGATCATTTTACCTTTTAAACAAAAATCAAGACTATAAGTGCCTCCACTTTCAATGAAATCAGTTGTCCATTTAAACCAGTCTTCAAATTCCTTTCAAAATAAAATAACCTAATCATGAGCACCAAGGCTGTAAATGGTTATAGAATGAAACTCTCTATTTAAATATCTTTGCCCATAAAAGTTATTTATATCGGTATTTACCAGTATTGCTTAGACAAACCTTATAATGTATATATTATTTTTCAACGTACCAGGACAGATAAAGATATCCAGTTTTGATAAAATAATTTCATAAACTCAATCGAAGTTCTATTCATAATTGATTTAGAAAAATTGAAACCAATATTTCTAAAACCATGTACATTAAATAATTTACCTACATTAGCCTTAAGTCTAAAACAATACTCATAAGAATATTCCATCGCTAGTAGAGCTGCGTTATTCTAATTGCCAATAACTTAGGAACAACCCCTATTTAAAGTAATTTCTCGGTTACATAGACCTTTGCAATGAATTGAAATCCTATATAGAACCTTTACAATGAAGGCCTATACGAACTCTACTGAGATTGGTTGTTAGATTTCCAAGTAGAAAACTGTTGCTGAGGTGGTCGACTATTTGATTGTTGTTGTTGTTGTTGTTGTTATAATGCTCGCAACTTAGGGCACTAAGACCTCCAATGACCTTTCTCCTTACAGTATTTACATTCATCACTGGCAACTCTCGAATAAGGCTTGTTCTGATTACTAGAAATTGGCCGAGAGGAGGCTGCGAAAATAGATGGATTACCGTTCGAAGAAATTACCTTCCTTGACCGAGTCTTGAGACGAATTTCCTCGGCTAACAACTCGTGAACAACATAATCAACATTTGAAAGTGGCTATGATGAAGAATCGACCCACGAAGACCCTCAAAATCATCACGCAATGCCATCAGAACCTGAACCAGCTATTGTTCCTTCCTATCGGCAATATATGGTGCAAAGGCCTGCAATTTAGCTGACTATGTGGGATCCAACTGATCCCAAAGATCTACCGTAGTAGAATAGAACTCTTGGATACTCAATTTTTTTTGCTCAAGAGCTTGAATATCACACTCCAACTGGTAAATTTTTGTGAAATTAGATTGTGTATACAATCTACCCAAATGATCCCAAACATCCTTTCTATAATCATACTTAGGCAACTGCATACATATGGAAGGTGCAATAGAGTTGTTGATCGAAGTGATGATTTTTGAATTGTTTGTTTCCCAAACATCCAATAACTCTACATATTTTCCAGCCTTCATCTTATCGTTAGGCTTACTCAAATCGCCATTAATGTAACCCTAAAGATTTTTCCCCTTTAAAAAATTCTTTATAACATAACTCCAATACGTATAATTTTTTTCATCTAATATGACACTAATCGATTGCAGTGAATCATCTCTTTCACCAGCCATTGCGAAAATAAACAATCAAACAATACCCAAACAGAACCAAATTGAAACGAACTAAACAATTAATCGGACAAATTGGAGGGAAAATGATCATCAATACCTTCGAAACAGTCAAGAAAACAGATGTACAATCAAATATCTACAATCAAATGAAAAAGAGAAAAGAGGGGCTAGGGTTTCATATTAACATAAAACTAGAATGCAATATAATGAAAAGGAGTAAAGAGAATATATGTCCTACTACAATCACCTAATAGTAAATAAAAGGGAAAATTGAAAAAGTACCCTTAATGATAAATAAAACTCTAATAGATGTAGCATTGTGAAGGTTCAAGTCGTTTTGAAGCCCCAAAAACTTCTTCGCCTACCCTCAGACCCTTTCATCCATCTCCCGAGTCATCCTTCCGACCTCATTTTCATGCAGAGGTTTACTCATTATTGCTCGCTACATTGAACTCAAGCTTCATAACAATGAAGGTTATATTGTATCTTGTGCCCGCAAACTACTGTTAGTCAAGGTCTCTTCGAAATCTAGTGAACTGCTTGCCTTATAATCTGTAAAAATCTTATATATATATATATATATATATATATATATATATATAGTAAGGCTTTCCAGTATACCTCACTGAACATACCTATGAACATGCCCATTTCAAAAAAATAGTAAAAAAAATTATTTTTCAACCAAAATTGGTATACATGATCTACATAGTGAGGGGATTATATAAAAAAAAATCAAAAAATTCAATCCGAAAAAGGGCGAAATGAAAAGTGGGTATTGATGATGCCGGAATCAGCACCACCAGATAAGGTGTTCCAAGCTCAATATAAGAACAACAATGGCAGCGCAGTTATGTAAAGAGATAAGAGAAAGAGGTAAGGAGAAGAGGAGAATACACCGGTATATAAGTGGTTCAGCCAATCTGGCCTACGTCCACTGTGAGTGTGTGAGTAATATCACTGGATGAAGGCACTAATGGCCATGGATACAATCTCTCAAGCTTTCTCTCTCTACTGTAGATTTAGACAGAGTTTTAGCTAGGGTTGAATAACTGGGATCCTTTTGCAAGGTAGGGGATGATCCCTATATATAGTGCCTAGAGGGTGTAATGTATCCCCCATGCATGTAATGAGCATGTGTGTGGTTGCCTCACCAATATGGGAGTGCCATCTGTCACTATCACATGTAAGGAATGATGATGAAATATTCTCCCCACGTGTGGAGAATAATCTTGTTACAACTGATTTGTGCCCATGTGTCCTTATCCAAATGTCAACAGATGCTCGGCCGCCATATTGGTGGATGACCTCGGCCTGGGAGAGGCCGAGGTGTAAGGACTTGATGTTTGTTCAATCCGAGATGTGTCATAGGGAGTCTCGGCCTGATCTCGGCCGAGACATTATGTTGGGGTCGGCCCCAGCCGAGTTTGGACTGATTCCATGCTGATGATTACTAAGGCTTCTTGTCACTTCGGCCTGAACTCAGCCGAGGTTGCCATACCCAGGTGTACGAGAGTGTTATTGATGCCTGTGATGCGCGTAGCGTCCATTGGAAATGTAGGTGATAGTGTCGGCCCGGGCCGACACTGGTCTGGCCGAGGGATGATATCGTGGGCCCATGGCTTATCTAGGGTCGATCAATATCTCGGCCGAGGTTGGTGTCTCTAGGCCGAGGTTACACTTGGGGCATATCAATCACCCCCAGCCCTTAGTCATATGCGAGAGCAAGTGGCTAGGGGATTACTACACCTTTGAGGCCTGTCCGTCCCAAGCTAATACCTGCATGACACCTGTCCACGCTAGAACGTGCTTACTCGGTATGCGTGTGCCGTCAGCTGTCCTTTAGGGCTCCCAAGGAAATGATGTGCCTTGGGAAATGTGCCCACGCATTTAAGGGTTTGAACCCTTCTTTTTCTCTTTCTCCTGCGCACAAACTGTTCTTGCGATTTCTCTCTCTCCAAAGCTTTTCTACTCAACGCTCTTCTGCCGAAGCCTTTGTCTATTTTCTTGCGAGTTTTCTTCATTTCATTCATCGATTCATTTCCAGGTACTTCTTCTTTTCCATTTCCTTTGTTTCTGGTATTTGGTTTGCATTTTCCGGCGAGTTTCATCGTTTTCCGGCGAGTTTCATCGTTTTTCGGCGAGCATCATATTTTCAGGCGAACGATATTCTCTTTAAACTTCTAAGTTTGATCTTTAGACCCCTTTATTTTACAAGTCAATCCTGTTTGTAGTTTTAGGAGTTATTCCTTAAGTTTAGGGTCGTCCTCTGATGCTCAGACCTTTATACCAGCTTTTTGAGGATTTCCCCTCTCTCAGAGAGAAGACGCTAGAAAAGATTAGGAAAATAGAGAGAGCTCAGGAGGAAGCTCGTAGGTATCAAGAGTTTCCCATTAGGCCCTTGTTTCCACCACCTCTGAGAGTGATATATACTGACCCCCGGAGAACTTCTATCAGACAGGGGTTCCCGCTGATCCAAAACCTATGTCTGAGTCTGAATCTTCTACCTCAGACCCCATGTCAGTGGACTCTTTCCAGGAAGCTATGGATTTCACACCTCAGCCTGATCAGGCCGAGGTATCCAGCCGAGCTTCATCCCATAATGGCTCAAGCACCTCAGCCTCTTCTTCAGAGGTTGAAGTGCTTGAGTCGAGTGTGGCTATGCCACCCATTCTTGATGCCATCCCCCTGTCGGCCGTCACAGGGGCAGAGTTCACTCAGAGATTCCCTAGTAACCCATCTACATCTGCTCCGGCCGACGTTGAGCTTGATGATGATGAAGATGGGGAAAGTGAAGTCGACGTCTCTGAGGCGGCCGAGTTCGAGAGCATGGTAAATGAAGTGGACCTTCTATGCTTCAAATATTTGTACTCTATCAGTCCTTCCATCAAATTAAGGAGACCTCTGAGGGAAGAGAGGGTCTATCACGGTCGAGATGGGGAAATCTGCCTGTATGAGAAGATGTTTAAGTTAGGGTTTCGCCTACCGATTCATCCCATCATCAAATCCATTCTCTCTTACATCAACTTGGCCCCCTCACAGCTATCTCCCAATGCCTGGAGAGTCATCATAGGGGCCATTATTCTATGGAGGGCAGTCCACCACTTTGACCTCCCAGTTCAGGTCTTCGTTGGTTGTTATGTCCCAACCTCGGCCAAAAACCATCCGAACTACTATCATTTTGTGGCTCGGAGTCCTGAGAAGAAAATGCTCCAGGTGACTCAGACCTCAAATCATAACTGGAAGCCCTGTTATTTTTTCGCCTCAAGACCATGGGAATTTGGCCCATACGTCCCCTCTTCCACACTTGAGCCGAGGATACCCCTCAAATGGGGCAAGGTCACCATGTCTGCCAGGGCTGATCCTAGTCTAAGTCTTCAAAATATGCAGAAGGTAAAGGCCCTGCAAGACCAAGGGGCACATGGTCTGTTTGTTAAGTTCGAACACTTGCTGACCCCCCAGTATCTCTCGGGGACGAGCCTGGGTGGAAGTCCCCTTGTTGATTTTGGTAAGAATTTTTATTTCAAGTCTAACCTCTGAACTCATTCATGTCTGATTTCTGACCTATATCTTTTAACTTTTACAGAGCGACCACAAGACATCCCAGACGAACTGTGGGAGATGGCTGCTCCGAGCTTGGCGAGGCTTGCCAAAAAGACTGGTCTGAATGCTCCTCCCCCAGCTCCCTCAACATCCAAATCTCAGGCCTCAAAGAAGAGGGCCCCTGAAGCCCATGCCTCTGAGGATCAGAGGCTGACCTTGAGGCAGACGAAGGCCTCTAATGCTGCGCTTCCAATCTCTTCGGCCGACATCCTGACGGCACGTCTAGATCAGCTAAAGTTAACCGATAGTGTGGTCGGCCACAGCAGGCAGGCCATGGACGTAATTGGCTCTATAATGACCAAGGCTGACAAGCGCTTCTACAGAGCTATGGACACCCCCTGCTGGTTGAGTTCGGCCTTCACAGAGCCGTCCAGGTATGATTTGTTCCTTCATCAAAATTTTATAAGTGCAACATCTGACTTTTCTCTCGCTTAACCTCTTCATTAAATGTGCAGGGAGTGACTGCTATGTATCAACTATCGAACTGGGCTATGAGGAAATTGCCCCTTATCCAGAAGGGTCAAGAGGCCGAGAAGGTTGAGAGTGCCCTGAATGCTGAGGTCGACCGTATGAAGTCAGAGCTGCAGACCTCTGAAAATAAGGTCAAGGGGTTGGAAAAAGACATCTCTCTGCTCGTCAAAGATCATGCCAAAGCCCTGAAGGCCAAAGATGATGTCCTGCAGCAGAAGGTCAGCTCGGCTGTGAAGGCTGCCCTTGAAGATGCCTCGGACAAGATAATTTCTAACTCCAAAGGCTCAGACGAATTCATGGGTTTTGGCTTTGAATATCTTGAAAGAGGTATCAAGGACACTACCAAATGGGCTGAAGTCAGAGAGAGGGAAGTCGGTACTCTAAAGGCCTCTGACTTTGTAGGTCTCGGCTTTGCAGATCCCCAGTTTGCACAGGCTCTTCAAGAGGTAGAGGACGAGGCTGCTGCACCTGCTGAAACTGCAACTCTTGGAGGGACCGAGGTCGGAGGGGCAGACCATACTGATGATGTGGCCGAGGTGACCAATGCTGATCAAGCCAACCCGGCCGAGACTATTAATGTCCCCCCCCCCCCCCCAAACCTTTAGGATTTATAACTTGTAACAAATTTGTAATTTGTAACTCGTAATACCTCGGTATTTTGTAAGGAATATTTGTAATCAATGCCTCTGAATGCTATATGATCTCTTCCTTTTACTGAATGTCAATATCTTCTATTATTTTGTTGCAGTGTTCTTGTTTATATGCAGTCAACAATTCTGGATTGTAATTAGGCTCTGAGGTCATCTAACTAAGGTGTATGAGCTCAGACCTAGTCACCACCGAGTGATGTTATGAAGGTCTGAGGCCATCACCTAAGACGTTAGCCCCATAATAATTTTCACCAAATTAATGACGTTGAGTCTGAGGTCATCTAACTAAGGTGTCTGAGCTCAGACTTATTCACCACCGAGTGATGTTATGAAGGTCTGAGGCCATCACCTAGGATGTTATCCTCATAATTAATCTCACCAAATTAATGATGTTAAGAGTCTGAGGTCATCTAACTAAGATGTCTGAGCTCAGACCTCTTCACCACCGAGTGATGTTATGAAGGTCTGAGGTCGTCACCTAAGACGTTATCCTCATAATTCACCAAGTTAATGATGTTAAGGGTCTGAGGTCATCTGCTAAGGTGTCTGAGCTCAGACCTCGTCACCACCGAGTGATGTTATGAGGGTCTGATGTCATCACCTAAGATGTTATACCCATAATTAATCTCACCAAATTAATGATGTTAAGGGTCTGAGGTCATCTGCTAAGGTGTCTGAGCTCAGACCTCGTCACCACCGAGTGATGTTATGAAGGTCTGAGGTCGTCACCTAAGACGTTATCCTCATAATTCACCAAGTTAATGATGTTAAGGGTCTGAGGTCATCTGCTAAGGTGTCTGAGCTCAGACCTCGTCACCACCGAGTGATGTTATGAGGGTGTGAGATCATCACCTAAGATGTTATCCCCATAATTAATCTCACTAAATTAATAATGTTAAGAGTCTGAGGTCATCTGTTAAGGTGTCTGAGCTCAGACCTCGTCACCACCGAGTGATGTTATGAGGGTCTGAGGTCATCACCTAAGATGTTATCCCCATAATTAATCTCACCAAGTTAATGATGTTAAGAGTCTGAGGTCATCTGTTAAGGTGTCTGAGCTCAGACCTCGTCACCACCGAGTGATGTTATGAGGGTCTGAGGTCATCACCTAAGATGTTATCCCCATAATAAATCTCACCATGTTAATGATGTTAAGAGTCTGAGGTCATCTGTTAAGGTGTCTGACCTCAGACCTCGTCACCACCGAGTGATGTTATGAGGGTCTGAGGTCATCACCTAAGATGTTATCCCCATAATAAATTTCTGGTCTAAAGAACGAAGCAAGAACTGATATGGAAACTGATCTTTATTAATAACCTCTTCTCAGTAAGATAGTACCTTTACATAAAATTCTATGCAACATCGTATGTTATATCTCTTGAGATGGTCAGCATTCCATGGGTTAGTGAAAGGTTCTCCTTCTAGGTTTTCTAGCCTGTAAGTGCCAGGCACAACCTCTTCCGTTACTTTGTAGGGGCCATGCCAGTTTGGGTGTAGCTTGTTTGCCTTCTGTAGGGTCTTCTTTAGCACTAGGTCTCCCACTGCAATGGGTCTTGACTTCACCCTCTGGTTGTAGAATTTCGCTGCCTTCTGCTGGTAGGCTACTTTTCTGACCTCTGCGTCTTCCCTTCTTTCTTCGATAAGATCCAGGTCTAGCCTCCTCTTTTCCCCATTACTGTCAGGGTCGTAGGTCTGAATCCGATGAGTTGGTAGTCTTACTTCCGTTGGTATGACGACCTCTGAGCCATGTGCCAGTATGAATGGGGTTTCTCTTGTTGGTGTCCTTGCCGTGGTTTTGTATGCCCATAACACTGCATAGACCTCTTCTGTCCATCCCCCCTTCGCATCTTCTAACCTCTTCTTGATTCCATCCAAGATTGTTCTGTTTGTGACCTCGGTCTGGCCGTTTTCCTGAGGTCGACCAGGAGATGAGAAGAATTGCTTAATCCCCACTCTTAGGCAATACTTTTCTAAGGATGAGTTCTTGAACTGGGTCCCATTATCTGAGATGAGAGTGTTTGGGAGGCCATATCTGCATATGATGTTCTTCCAAATGAACTGGAAGGTTTTCTGCTCTGTAATTGTTATCATCGGTTCTGCCTCCACCCACTTTGAAAAGTAGTCAATGGCAACTATCAAGAATTTATAGTTGTTGACAGCTTTTGGCAAAGGTCCTACCAAGTCAATTCCCCATACCTAAAATGGCCATGGATAAGAGATTGACGTCATAGGCTGATGGGGTTGATGAGGGATAGTGGCAAACCTTTGACATTTGTCGCACCTCTTCACATAGTCTACAGCGTCCTTAGACAAGGTAGGCCACCAATATCCCTGAGTGATGATCCTCTTAGCTAAGGGCCTTCCCCCTATGTGGGTAGAGCAAGAACCCTCATGAACCTCCTATAAGACCTGGGGTACTTCCATGGGATGCACCCATCTGAGGAGAGGCAATAGAAACCCCTTTTTGTACAAGACGTCTCCTACTATTGAGAACTTGGCAGCCCTGTATCTCAACTTTCTCCTTTCCATCTTGGACTCAGGCAGCTCTCCGTCTCTTAGGTATCTGACGAGCGGGTCGATCCATGAGTCTCCTAGGTTCACATTATGACAAGGGCTACATACCTCGTCCTCCTCGATGCTTGCTTTTCCTAAGACCTCGATTGGAATGGTCCTTCCCAAATCTGTTTTCATTGCCGAAGCCAGCCTTGCCAATGCATCAGCGTGATTATTGCTTAGTCGAGGCACTCTCTTCAGCTTTGCTTCTTCAAAATACTCTAACAACCTTCTTACCTTCTTTAAGTACTGGGCCATCCTTTCGTCTTTGGCCTCGTATACCCCCAACACTTGATTGACAACCAACCTTGAGTCGCTATGGAGTAGGAGTCGCTTTACTCGAAGAGTTGTTGCCAATAAGAGACTTGCTATCATGGCCTCGTACTCGGACTCATTTTTTGAGGCCTGGAAGTTGAATCTCAAGGCGTATTCAATGTTGGCGCCATCTGGAGCCGTGAGTATTAGCCCCGTGCCGCTTCCACTGTTATAGGAAGAGCCATCAACGAAGAGGCTCCATACGTTTGCATCTGACGAGAAGACCCCTTCTCTCATAACCCCCTTCTTGAAGAGGTATCGATCCTCTTCGTTCTCTTTTACTCTGCTCTGGGTTTTGCCTGGGATGACCTCTTCTCGGCCTCGAAAGACGTTTGGTGCAGTCTCTTCCGAATCTCGGAAGACACTACGGTTCGTCTCTTCGCCGTCATCTAAGCCTTTCTTTGTCTCGGCCTCTTCCCAGGTGAACTCTGCGAAGAAGTCTGCGAGGGCCTGCCCCTTAATGGCTGTCCTAGGCTGGTAGGTAAGATCATATTCTCCTAGTTCGATGGCCCAGGTCATCAATCTTCCGGACTTCTCAGGTTTGTGCAGAACCTGCCTTAGTGGGGAGTCAGTGAGGACTACCATGGAGTGAGCTTGGAAGTAAGGCTTCATCTTCCTTGAGGCATGTATCAGGGCATAAGCCAACTTATCCATTCGGGGATAATTTTGTTCAGACCCTTGAAGGGCCTTACTGTTGAAGTACACAGGCCTCTGGACCCCATCCTCTTCTCGTATGATGGCCGCGCTGATGGCTGATTCAGAGACTGCCAGATACACAAACAACTTTCCCCCGTGATGGGACGAGACAGCAATAAGGGAGACCCTCAGTAGGACTTGAGTTGGTTGAAGGCTTTTTCACACTCTTCGTCCCATTGGAAGGCCTTTCTTAAAACTTTAAAGAATGGAAGACACTTGTCCGTTGCCCTAGAAATAAACATGTTAAGGGCAGCCACTCTTCCGGTGAGTCTTTGGACATCCTTGATATTCCTAGGAGTCTTCATGTCGAACAATGCCTTAATTTTCTCAGGGTTCGCTTCAATTCCCCTCTGATTGAAAATGAATCCCAGGAACTTCCCGGCTCCTACCCCGAAGACACATTTTGCCGGGTTGAGTTTCATTCTGTACGAGTCCATGACATCGAAGGTCTTCTCAAGGTCCGCTACGTGAGTACATGCTTTCAGGCTCTTCGTTAGCATATCGTCCACATACACCTCCGTGGTCTTACCTATTTGCTCCTCGAACATCTTATTGATAAAACGTTGATACGTTTCCCCCGCATTTTTCAGACCGAAGGGCATCACCTTGTAGCAGTACGTCCCTTTGTCAGTAATGAAGGTTGTCTTCTCAGAGTCTTCAGCATCCATAAAGATTTGGTTATAACCTGAATAAGCGTCCATGAAGCTCATGAGCTCGTGCCTTGCCGTTGCGTCCACCATCTGGTCTATCCTAGGTAAGGGATAGCTGTCTTTCGGGCAAGACCTGTTCAGGTTAGTGAAATCTACACACATTCGCCACTTCCCATTGGCCTTAGGCACGATGACTGCATTTGAAAGCCACTCCGGATAGGTAACCTCTCTTATGAACTCAGCCTCTTCCAACTTTTTCACCTCTTCCCGGATGACGTTATACTTCTCCCTGGAGTACACTCTTCGTCTGTGCTTGATCGGCCTGACATCTCTATCTACGTTGAGCTTGTGGCTCATGACCTCAGGGTCGATACCAGGCATGTCTGCGTAACTCCATGCGAAGACACTCTGTCTCCTTCTGAGGAAGTTTACCAGCTCTTCCTTGATCCCTGGCTCTAGGGACTTACCGACCTGGACAGTTTTTTCCGGCTCGTCCTCATTGAGGACGATGGATTCTACCTCTTCCGTGGCCTCAACCTTCTTCAATTTTGTTTCGTCCCCTGGGTCAAGAGTGTCAATTCTGTAAGTGGTGGTTGCTGTCTTATGGGCCTCTCTCTCTTCGGCCAAGTTGAAGTAACACTCCCGTGCCGTGGTCTGGTCCCCTTGCACTTACCCTACTCCATAAGGAGTCGGGAATTTTAGCATCTGATGGACCGTCGACGGCACGACTTCAAACTCTTTGAGGGACACCCTTCCTACGATGAGGTTGTAGGCCGAGAAAACGTTTCCGTCCATGACGAAAAAGTTTATCTTCTTGGTCAACCTCTTAGGCCACTCATCCCCCATCCGTACATCCATTTCATACATGCCCAAGGGGTGAACCTTTTCACCACTGAAGCCTATCAATAGGTGATGGTAGGGCACCAACCTTGCCCTGCTAAGACCCAGGCTCTTGAAACAAGGTCAGAACACCACGTCTGTTGAGCTTCCCCCGTCTATGAGGATCCTCCCTACCTCGCACCCATGCACCCTTGTTGTTATGACCAAAGGGTCATCATGGGGGGCTAAGATACCCTTGAAGTCGAGTCTGGAGAATCCCACTACGAGGGTGTCCATGTCTACCTTCTTCCTCTTTTGCACGGCATCGGAAGACGTTAGATTCACAGCCTCAGGCTTGGCCACTGACCTGGCCTCTGCTACATGAGCCTTCCTATCGGCTACCTCAGAGCCACCTCCTGCAAATCCCCCACATATGGTGCTAACACCTAAAGAGATCATACCGACCCTTTTCACCGGGGTGTTGTCATCCTTTGGCGGAAGATCTGGGTCGTCTTCATCATCTCCCTCTGAATCATCGTCCCTTCGGGCCGGGACATCGCCGCGGCATCTGTCATTTCTTCTCTTCTTAGGGTCTTCTCTTCCACCCTTCGGAGCCTTGCCATCCACATACTTCCTCAGCTTTCCAGATTTCAGCATATTCTCAATCTCATCCTTTAAAGCGAAGCATCTATCTGTGACATTGCCGTGATCCTGATGGAACTCACACCATAGGTTTTTGTTCCTCTTATATGGCGGGGCCTTCAGTTTCTCCGGCCACCTCAGAGTCCGGTTAGTCTTAATCTCATTAAGGATGTGTTCACAGCTCACAGTCAGAGGAGTGTAATGAGCAAACTTGTCATCACCTGACCTCTTCTTTCCCTCTTTCTTCCTTTGGGACCTCCCAATGACATTTGTGTAAAGGCATATAAAAGTGAATCCATTAATCAAGTCAAACTTAAGCTACTCCATGTAAGCATGATAAAGAACATTTTAAGGATTAAAATTCTAACCAAAAGTTCTAGTCACATGGAAGCGAGATGAGGATTCAAACACAAACATATTCCACAAAATGTGTGTAAAACCAAAATACACACAAAATAAAATCTTTTCGAGTTTATGAAAATTTTTAACCAAAACAAAATTTAATCAAAAGACACACAAAAATCATTTGTATTTTTCATTAAGCCTAAATTACTAAAAGGTGAAACACAAATGATAAACAAAAATCATTTTGTATTTTTCATTTAATGCAAATTAAAGTGAAAGAGTAAAATATAAAAGATAAACAAAAATCATAATTCTAGCATGTGATTGATTATTAAGCATAGATTAGAAAAATGATAAACCAAACATACAACTAGCAAAATATATATCCTTAAGCACAAAAGCTAGAGTATGCAAACAAAACTAACACATTCAACCTTTAAATTTAGCAAGGGAGGTTTCATGTGAAAGCAAATGAGAATCAACAAATTTAATATCTAGCGCGTCTAAAAATAATTTTCGAACCCATATACATGTATATTTAAAATTATGGGATTTGGAAACTAATGAAATGCTAGACATAGAAGTATTTGAACTAGATGAGCTAGAACCATCACAACTACCACTCGAGTCTTGTAAGTCATTTTTTATTTTTAAAATATCGGACTCATGTAATAAATTAGAGTCCTCAATTTTATAGGACTCCTTCTTTAAATTTTTTATAACTCCTAGAAGGTTATCACGCTCCCCTCAATGCGAGCAAACTTGTCCCTAAGAGTCTTTTCTCGATTATCACTCTCTTTCTGGGACATTTCTAAAATATTATAATTGTGATTTTTGTCCATAAGCTTTTCACGAAAAATATCTTTTTGAGATATCAAGGTTTGCAAAAGTTCAATTCTAGATTTAAAACATAAATTTTCATTTTCAAGGAACTTAATTCTTTTTACAAATCTCAAATTTAATTCTCTTAAGTTTTCGTTACACTTTTTAAGCCCATTAAATTCCTCTCGAATAGTTAAAACTTCATTATCATTAGAAATGGACAGATTATCATTAAGGCATCCCATCGAGAGATACAAACAAATTGAGAGTGAGTAAAAAATGAACCACCTAAAAATGCAAGGAGCACAAAATATATAAAATCCAAACAACGGATCTTTAACGCGATAAATTAGCGGTCCGGCTCTGATACCACTTGTTGGAACACGAGGCCTCCAATTTTAAAATTCTTATACTACAAAAAGTAATAATTTCCTTTTATGAGGAGGAAGCATGAGATGGTGGTTCAAATCCAAACAAATTAAAAAAATTTAATTTCTTTTTCAAATTAAAATTAAACCAAGTGAAATATGATGGAATACACACTTATGTTAATTTCACTTAAACACACTTAATTAACCCAAGTCCTAACAATTTGCCTAACAAAATACTTAATTCATTTTAGTAAATTAGGCCAAACCAAATTTTAACAAATTAAATTAATGACTTGAATTAACTACACATTACCCAATATTTATTTAGCACCAAAATAAATTAAGTAGTGATATAAACCAAATTTTATCTTTTTACCTAAACATGCGTTCTAGGTGATATAGCGAGATAAAATAAACAATGAATCACTACGCCGCGATGTATGAGGAAAAATTTACAACGGAAAAAAACCTCGGACGGCCCTAGCCTTAAGCCACTAAGTATGGTTTTACAAATACAAGACAGCAAGACTTACAACACTCGACTTGACCCCTTTTAAGCTCCGACGCTTCTTATTGTATACACCTTCGCCTAGTAGACAACCCCGGAGCTCCACCGGAATCTTGGACTTCACCAATGAGACATAGGTACACCATCAACCACACATGGTGCCTTTCACCATGTGAGATTGCCACAGCAAACACATGCTCTTCTTCTTTGAGGAATTTAAAAGGAAACCCAAACAATCTCTTCAATGCGGTAGAGATGAATCTGGTGCCAAACTCCAAGCAATGTATATATATAGAGAGTAGCTCGAATTAAACAATGTTTATTGGGTGCAAACTTGGTTTTGTTCTTTGAATAAAATAATTTGAATAACAAACACCAATGGAACTTTTTATAGAAGAATTAAGCTCTCAAACACTCTCTAGGAGTTGGAAAGAGTTCTTAGAAAAATTTTGTTCCTGAAGTTATTAAATTCTGTGAAACAATAGTGGGACAAAGTAGTGGGAAAATGCCAGAAAACTGATAATAACTGTTCCCGCCGAAATCTCGTTCGAACGACATTTTCGTTCGAATGATATTTCGTTTGAACGAACTATCTAACGAGTTTCCAGAGGCAAGTCTTTGGAAAACCTCGTTCGAACGAAATTCTCGTTCAAACAAAAAACTCGTTGGAACGATAATTTCGAATGAAGAGACAGAAAGCTTAAAATTTTATTTTTAGCCCAGAAACTTTATTTTAAACTTTTAAAGTACCTTTCTGAAAACAAACCTTAGTTTAAAATAAAAGTACACCCAATATAAAAATATTCCAAGTCTCCCTATATTTATATAGAAATGCATTCATACCTTTAGAGACTATGGAATATGATGTTGATGACGTAGAAACATAACACTTAAACTCGTCATTTGGATGAAGCTTTAAACTTGGCCGCTACGTCTTCAACTTTAGTATGTCATAGGCTTGAACGATGGTCAATAACTCTATCCTATCACTCAAACGCTTTTGTTCGGAATTGAGCCAAAACTACAAAGGACTCAATTGGAAAGTTGTGTCCTTACACATTACTATGGATGAACTCACTCTACCTTTCCCATGATATAAGTTGAACGATTCTTATCTCCATTATATATACACATGCACACACTTTATAAAGGAATAAGTAAAAACAATAACACTAGCCCATGAGAGACCGAAAGGGAGGGATGGGTGGTTAACACCTTCCCATTCCGTAACTTAGCCCCCGAACCTTCGATCTATTGGTTTCGTATGATTCAGCTTGTCCTTGGTGCCGCTCTCTCGAAGTGGAAACATGTTCTTTTGCTTATTTTGTGCAAAATAGGCTGGCAAATCCATCTCTTTACATTTAACCCACACTGACGACAGCCGAAGCCCCCCCCCCCCCCCCCCCCCCAAAAAAGGGCACGAGATCGAAATGTTTCGAGGGATCCTCCACCCCCTTCACCTTAAAGATTCTCATGGGATTTCCATAGTGGCGACTCTATTGGGGAGTATTTTACATAAGAGTGCTAGACTCCGTTTACATGGGTGTTTTTGTTTTCTTGTGTGCGTATACCCCTATTTGTATGTTCCCCCTTTTCTCTCCTTATTTTCTGTACATACACAACTCATGCTTATGCCACTACTCACACACTTGTAGAAATTCTCCATGTACACTTCACACCATGTGCACCTAGGGTCACATACACCACTTAGAAATACATGCTTAGGTGTCACTAACACACACCTCCACTTGCATATATCCATGCTCACTTGAACTTATCACACACCACTCACTCTCACATATCCCTGCTTAGTATTGATTTATTTATTGGACATTATACCCCTTCTTGGCGTGATGCTCATCAATAAAGATACTCTCTACATAAGATATTAATCGAGAATCGTGTATGATACACACAACATCACCAAAGGGCATTGCCATTGACCAAATTTTGTCCCATAACTGGGGGTCACTTCGTGATGGGTGCTGGTCCGGAAGGTCGCAGTTAGCCTAAGCGATATGACTCTCACCTTCCATTGGCCAAGTACCTTCGACGTATATCAAATGGTTCCCCCGCATTGTAACACTTAAACAAAGTCATGATGGGAGGTATATCGCAGGAACTCGTTCATATACGTCGGGTATATCAAATTCGCTCTCACGCATACTGTGCTCACGAGGTATATAATGAGGCAATTCACATACACTTAGGTATATCAAATGGCTTATCCACACGTACCGATTCCCCTAAAAAGCAAGACGTATATAGTGGAAGTCATGCCAAAGGGGGGAACCCTTCCAATTAACCCAACAACTGCATACCCGCATATAGGTGTCAAACCTAGTACTCGCATATTTAGTTTGTCGGTTTCAACATGAATCTCTTTCGAAATTCCGGGTAGGCATGCTGCCCAAATTTTCGCGCATCTTTTTTAAAACGGGACCCTGCCCACGAGCTTGGTAAAAAGTCCAACCATAGTTTTTACATATTCTTCAAATCCAATTTTTTTCGGGCTCGGGTCCCGTCCGGCATTTCTCTTTTTGCATTTAGGTAAACCTAATAAGTGAGAACCTAATAAACATAATAATGAACATGCAGAGATCTGTCTCTCGCTTTTCCTTCTTTCCTTTTTCAAAAAGTGTCCAAGAACATTTTTCCTCTTTTACTAAAAATACCAAAAATATTTCTCTCATTTTTATTAAAAAAAAGCAAAATTGTCCTCATCTCTTCAAAAAAAGTGTCAAAAATGTGTCTTTCCTCTTTTCCAAAAATAAAATCCCAATTCTTTCTCCTTCTCACGTTGATCCCATACCCTTGGCCTGGCTCCCTATTGTCTTCGATCTTTAGTCGAATCTCCCGAAGCTTCGTCAGTTCCCTTACTTCCTCCAAATTCGAAATTTATCCACTTTTCATGAAGACCACCGATCAAGTACTGAATGTGAACTTCTAGCTCAACCGATTGCCAAGATTGAAAACCTTCAAATTGAAGTTCATAAGATGCAACAAAATCGGGTCCTTATTCCCGAAGAGCCCGAGGTCCTCTTCCCTCACGCTATGGGTCCGCCTGCACCCGAGCCTATTTGGGTTCCCGAGGAATACCAGCATGCTCCACGTGCTCCTCCTGCTAATAGGCCATCTCCAACCCAGCTTCCTATGCCGAATCTTGCCCAGCTAGGGGCTAACTTACCCGTGACCATTGATTCGAAGGAAGAAGAATTGAATAAAGTTAAGGAAGACCTCAAGATGTTGACCAAGAAATTTGACCATGTCAGACTCTCTGGGAACTACATTGACTACACCCACATGTCTCCATATCCTAAAGCCAGGTTATCAGAAAAGTTCAAGATTCCCAACATTAAGAAATTCGGGGGTAGTGGACCTTCAATTATTCATCTCCGCAGTTATAATCGAGCCATGACTCTCCTAGGGGACTCCGAGGAAATAATGGCCCAAAATTTCAAACAGACTTTGAAGGACAGCGCTCTCTGTTGCTTCCTATCTCTCAAAGAGTCCAGAATTCATAGTTGGGAAGATGTTGCCCGTAAGTTCATGTCACAGTACAAGTACAATGAGGAGTAGAGTTGCTCAAGCATAATCTTGGGGAGTCAGTCAGGAATTTCATAGCAAGTTGGAGAGATAAACCAGCCACCATGACCAATTGGCCTTCTGAAGAGGAACAAGTTAGTATCATGAAAAATAACTTCTTACCCAATGTTCGAGAAACAATGGGAGGATAATATTACCCTCATTTTCGAGCCCTCTGAGAAGCAAGAGTGGAAATTGAAGAAGGTCTGGCCAAGATAGAGGTCGAACTAAAGAAAACATCTGGATAGTTCACTCCAAGAAAGTTTGAAAAACCTGCCAATACTGCAGTTTCCACCATCAACAACATCTCTCAGCCTGTCACTTCATGGGCACCAGAAAGTCACTCTAACTCAATCCGAAAGGAATACACCAAGCTTCACGCTCCCCTCTCCAAAGTTTACAAGGATCTCTTGAGCCGAAATCTTATCAAGCCCTTGGACCCTCAAACATTACCAAACCCACTTCCTAGAAATTTCAATCCAGATTCCCATTGTGACTTCCATCAAATAGTCAACCATACCACCGACCAATATTTTCACCTCCGAAATGTGATCCAAGGCCTGATTGACCAGGGTATTATCGCCCCACCAGCCAATCCTAAACCAAACACTACCTATACTCCACTCCCGAAGCATGCAAATGACATCTTCCTAGAAGAAAACCATGAATTTAACCCATCTAAACAGATCATACCAAGTAAATCACCAATCATACCTACATACTCTCCCAGACCTCTCCAAACATGCCCATACTTTCTCTTACACCCTACTAGATTTGCCGATCAGGCCATATCACTCCTCACTAGAGCATGCATAGCTGTCCGCATCCATTCTGGAGGTAAAGATATCGAACTGTCAGAAGTGTTGAACCAACTCCTAGAGTTTAGGCTGAAATTGCTCCCAGATGACCGTCGACTGTCAGAGATTTAGTAGGTTGCTCTTAGAAGCTCAAAAATGGGCCTGAGAGTCAGACTATTGGGTGGTACCGACTGATGAAGTCAGTTTAGATGATATGATCCAGATCATGGTGGATTTATTTCGGCAGACTAGTGGCATTTGCAGTATATTCGGGCTACTCAATGCTTTAAAACTAAAAGGGCATCTAGTCCCTTCACTTTAACATATCCCCACCGAATGAGGGGACTTATATGAAGAGGCCATTGAAGTCGTGGAATGTATCATCTTTTCATGGAAAAATAATATCGTTGCCACCGAGTGGGGGGACGAATTTGATGATTCAGACGAAGAGCAGAGTTCAAAAAAGACTAGTCCGAGTCAGCATGTGTGGGATAATATCATTTGAGGAGATACTAGGAAAGATCAACAAGGTGGATCTACAACCCGATATCGATGAAGAAACATGATTTCTATTTTTCCCTCCTTCTTTGAACCACATGACCAGTTCAGGAAGACATTACCAAATCCCAAGACTACAACCATCAGCAAGCGATAGAGGGAAGGGTGTCGAGAATCTTCCTATGCCAGAAATGTAGAGGAAATCAAGATCCTCGATCAGTTAAAGAAAACCCAAGCTAATATCACTATATGGGTACTTTTTATGTCTTCCCAACTGCACTGAAATGCCCTGATAAAGCTACTCACAGGACCCACCATTCCTCTCTCAACCATGCCAAAAGAAGCAGTGAATCTAGTCGGATCCTTGACTTCTACTAGAATTCTCTCCTTCTTCGAAGAAAAAATCCCCAAGATGGGTCCAGACCACAATTATTCCCTCAAAATATCTGTTGAAGTCATGGGGAAAATTGTCCCACCCTCTTTTATCGATAATGGATCAGCTCTTAATGTTTGACCACTGAGGATCCTCAATTATTTTGGACTAAAAGTGAGCGACCTTGGTCCAACCTCTGTCGCTGTGCGTGCCTATGATAATACCCATCGATAGATAATGGGATCTATAAAGCTTTCTATTGGGGATGGCCCTATAAATCCTGTAGTTGAATTCCAAGTATCGATATCCCAGCCAGTTTCAATATGCTACTCGGACGACCGTGGCTCCATAGCATCAAGGGGGTGTCTTCTTCCTTCATCTGAAACTAAACTTCTTCGCCAATGGGAAGGTCATCACCATCTTGGGAGATAATGACAACACCAAAAATGAAAGCAACAGTAATCCAGTACTTGAAATACAATATGGGACAAATGATATGCTTCTGTCAGGTTTTCGAGTTGAACCACTTCTACTCCCAACAAGGGATTATTTGAAAGATAAGGTTCGTCCAGAAATGACCCCCATGGAAACGTCAATGTAATCCGGATGTTTAAGAACATGAACTTCATGCCCGGACTGGGGCTAGGAAAAAGACAACAAGGGATACTTGAACCTATTGTGTTGACGAAGGCCTTTCCTCCATGTGGCTTGGGCTATCCTCCGTATAAAGAAGAACTCAGAATGATCCATCAACCTGGACTGAAGAGGCGGTCAGAATGCACCAAAAATGTTTGGGGAGATTTCCTAAACGAAAGATTCATCAGAGAGAGTGAAGATTTCCCCTTCTGCGACTTCCCCGAACTATGGTATGACCATACAGATAAAAAGATAAAACCAGGAATGGAGATCTTTTAAGACAACTACCCATGGGCCGAGAGTTCACTCAGGGGAACTGGGTCTAACACTCTGGGTCTAACACTCTGCATGGTCCACTCAGGGGCTATATCATCAGATCTATCCCATCTGATTAAAGCTGCTGATGCACCTCTCCTCAACTGGAATGTTATATCAGTGCCACCTGTAGATATTCAACCTAACCCTGATGTTTGTCCCATTTCCCCTTCTTTGGTTGTTCCTCCCAACTCTAATGTAATCGAGACCTACTTTGATGAGGTTCTCAATGCTATTTTTCCTAACAATGAAATAAACAAAGATTTTGAGTATCTTGTTATGACTTACATTAATTTTCTTTATTCTAATCAAACTCTTGATGATGATGATTTAGAAAATGAATAATTCTTAACTGATCTAAATAAGGTTAATAACAAACAACATAACCGCGTTCAAGTTAATGAAGATAAAATTATTATTATTAATCTCGGTTCTAGTAGACAACTACGCAAGATTAGGATAGGGGCCACCATTGACGAGCATGAGTGCGCGCAACTCGAGGAATTACTAAAGAAATTTTTGGATGTCTTCGTATGGTCCTATGATGACATGCCCGGTATCAACCCTGAGATAGCTCAGCATGAGATATCAGCTCTCCCCGAATGCAAGTCGGTCAAATAGAAATTACGAAAGCTCCCGCACCGAATGGTCACTCAAATTTAAAGAAGAAGTAGTCAAAAAACTGAACGTGGGTTTCATTTGTGTGATCGAATATCCTACATGGCTACCCAATATCGTATCCGTGTCGAAGTTAGGAGGGAAGGTTCGCATGTGTGTCGACTATCAAGACTTGAACAAGGCCTCTCCAAAGGATGATTACCTGCTACCCAATTTCGACATGATTATGGACAATACAGCCAATCACGCTCTCAAGTCATTGATTAATGGGTTTACCGGGTATAACTAGATCAATATGCATCCTGATCACTAAGAGAAAACTACATTCATCACCCCTTGGGGAACCTTCTGCTACACTGTCATGCCATTTGGTCTAAAAAATGTAGGGGCTACCTATCAGAGGGCTTCCACAACCATTATGCATGATCTAATACACAAGGAAGTCAAGGTATATGTATATGACATGATTATCAAGTCCAAGACTAGGGAGGGTCATGCTCCCTCTCTCTAAAAGTTCTTTGAGCGACTGCGACAGTACCAGATGCGACTTAACCCACATAAATGTGTCTTCGGCATTACTAAAGGAAAAATCTTAGGATTCATGGTTAGTGATAAAGGGATATAAGTATATCCCGCCAAGATTAAATCCATAATCAAGATGCCACCACCCCGAATAGAAAAGGAAGTCCGGGGATTCCTTGAGAAATTTCAATACATCAGCCGGTTCATCAGCCAATTGACATTTTTCTGTGAACCCATCTTCAAATTCCTCCGAAAGGATTCAACCAAGGTCTAGAACGAAGCTTGCCAAGAATCCTTTGATCGAATCAAGAAATACCTAACCCAACCTTCGGTACTCATGCCACTGCAGCCTGGTTTTCCCTTACTGAATAGTCTCCACTCGTCGCCACCAGAAAACCTCCCAGCACCAGCAAATTGAATATTCGAGCCATCTGACTTACCTGTCGCGCGTTGCTCTGATTAATACTCCTCTTCGACAACAACTCCCTCAAAAGAGACAAGCGGAAAGAGTCCCCAGAAACCACCCTCTCCACATCACCCAATGCCACTGTCACTACCTCCGGCCTCATCCTCAGTGTCCTGTCCACCTCAATCTGCATACCCTCACAATCCAGCTCCAACAGATGCTGCACGTCTATAGGAGTCACTGTCATCTCTCTAAAGCCAAAATGAAAGGTGTGGGTGGTGTCCCACCACCTCTACTCCAGAGCACAAAGAAAAGCCATAAAATGGGGCGTCTTATCCAGAGCTGATGCCAATCTCCCAAAATCGACTGGTGACACCATCCAATGCACCATAGATGGAAGGTGCTCCTAAACATCCTAAAGTCGTGTTGTCCCTCGGGCACGCATGGTCGACATGGAAGCATCATACTGTCAAAAGCAAAACGCAAAAGAGAAACCTTTGTCAAGTTCAAGAAATAAAGAAATCTCGCTAAGAAAAAAAGGAAGATAATACAAAAAGTCATCAGTACTTACATAGCCGCCATGGAGAAGAGCGATGATGCGAAGGCTCATACAAAAGATTCCGATCATTCGCCACTGGCTCGAATGAGTCAAAAGAGTTTTCACTGCCCAAATCAGGGGGCACCATAGCCCTCCATTCCAAGCCTGCCCAGTCGTCTAGCATTACGCCACGCCATGTGTGTTGTGCTACTTAAGAACTTAGCCATTTCTTGACTATGGAACATTAAAACAATTTATCGAAGGTAATTTCAGAAGAAAGCAAGTTGAAAAGCTGTGAAAAATGAGCAAAACCCTCCCTCTTTTTATAGGACGCTAAAGGACATGCCGATTGGCATCTCCCTGCCACCCACCGATCGACACTTTCCCTTTACCTTCTCGAGGTACCCCAAAAGATTTTGCCACTGCTATTTGGCACCCCTCTATCTATGCCGGTCAGCACCCCGTTTAAAATTTCGTACATAAAGCCCGAAAAATGTCGAAAAATCCCAAACAATCCCCAAAAAATTCCCAAATGGATTTGAGAAACTTGTCCACCAAGAAAAACATTTTTTACCACACTCATTTCCCCGGTAGAACTCTTCTCTCTCCCTGTGTAATTCTCGAAATCAATTTCATGTCTCCCTTGCAATGTCTCCAAATGACACCACAAATACAAAAATTCCCTGGCTGAGAAACGTCTAACCCTCGGATCATTCCCTCTTCCCCAGCGGAGCCTAAAATCAAGTGTTAGAACTACAAGATATGTATCCCCAGTGAAGTCTCAAAATTTCTCCAAGAAATTTAAGCCCGTAGAATTGGCTTCGACCCACAGAATCGATCACCCCACTTAAGCCCGCAGAATTGGCTTCGACCCGCAGAATTGGTCACTCCACTTAAGCCCGCAAAATTGGCTTCGACCCATAGAATTGGCTTCGACCTGCAGAATTGGTCGCTTCTATCTTAAGCCCACATAATTGGCTTTAACCTGTAGAATTGGTACCCCTATCTTAAGCTAGCGGAATTGGCTTCGACTCACGAAATTGGTCACCACATTGGTCACTCCCTACCTTTGACCTCAATCATCACCTCCTCTTAGGTCCTCAAAATAGACTATCCCCAGGATCCCCTTAGGTCCTCAGAATCGACCTCCACATTTTGAACCAGTCATCCTTGTTCCTTAGGTTTGCAGAATCAACCTCTATCATGTGGTGTCTATTTGACGACTTTCACTTGTTCCAAGATCACCTGTAGAGGGGATCTGAAAAGACCACATTCTAGGACTCCCTAAGTCTCTTCTTAGGTCCCTAGCACCTCTTCATTTCACTATAAACCCTAGGTTGCACTCCGAGTACCTATCTAAAGGTGACTGGGTGCTCCCGAGCCTTGATTTTCCCCCAATCAACCTCACCATCAGAGCGATAGCTATTTTAAATTTCAAAGGGAACTAAAACTGCTTTCCAACGGTCCGCCCCATGCACGAAACGGCATAACCATTTCGACGAACGATTAGTTCCCCCTTAAAAATTGATCTAGAGGCCACAAGGCGCTCTTGGGCTCTATGTGACCAAGGTCATCTCTTTAGATCCTACGAGATAGAATGAATCTATGAAGGTCACTGAATACCCTTTCTAACGGTCCACACCGTGCGCAATTTTGACCTACTGTACGGACGAACAATCCGTTTTACTCTTCGAGACCCGGTTGACCAAGGTTTACCTTCCAGACCAAGAAAAACTCTTTTTAATGTCGAAGTACATCTCCTAACCTTTCCAACGGTCCACCCCATGCGTGATGCTGACTTACCATGCCGACGAATGATACATTTTCATTCGGTGATCTCCCGTCTAAAGAACCGACGCACGTCTAAAGGGAGTGTGTCTACGATCACCTGCCGATACGCAGGACAAGGTAAGTAACAATCAACAATCCCCTGAACCTATAAAAGGAGGGCATGGCCTCACTACCAAGGGACCAACACCAGAGATCCATCAACATGAATGATCTCAACAACATTCTCTCAAAATTAGCGAAGTTCCCCATGTGAAGTTCCATTCAAGCTTACATTCCCATACTTTTCACACCCAATTTGGCAAAAACATATTCTCTCTCATTAACACTTATCTCACATTCAAGGGAGTTCATCTAAGATCAAAGATCAAGCTTCAAAGAAGGTTCAATTTCTTCCCCCTCTCTCTAAATTCCTTATTTTTACATAAATTTCATTAGATTCATAATCTAGTTGCTACTTTAGTTCATACACATTAATATCTACAGTTTTATTAGTATATTGCCCATATTTTATTTTCTATAAAAAAAAAGAGGGTTACGCCCATAAAATTCGAACAGAATTATCCATCGTAGTTTTTTAAAAACCAAAAACACATTTTCTACACACACACATATATAATAAAATTCCGTTAGGATTTATGGGATAAACCCCACCCCCATACCGCATTTGAACTACGTGGACTTTGATGCCTTTATAAGCTACATAGACGTTTCGGATTAAAACCCAAGACTCGAGCCCAATTTTCCAATTTTTTGATTTTTCAATTTTCTCAATTTCACAAATTCCCCAATTTTCCTAAAATCTCCCTTTTTCACATTTATCATATTCTTGAATTATATAGTATGTTTGTTTGCGTTTCATCCAACACGTATTATCGTTTCATAGTAACGATTAATATCGTGATAAATGCACAAATCGTATTCTCTCTCTCTCTCTCTCTCTCTCTCTATATATATATATATATATATATATTATCATGTGAACATTCCTATGGATGACCTCACTCTACCTTTTCCATGGTATGAGTTGAAAGATTTCGATCTCCATTATGTATACACCCGCACACACTTCACAGAGAAATAATGGAAAATAATAACACTAGCCCATGAGAGACCGAAAGGGTGGGAGGGGTGCCTAACGCCTTCCCATTCTGTAACTTAGAACCTGAACCTTTGATCTATTGGTTTCGTATGCATCCGTTTGTCTTTAATACTGCTCTCTCGAAGTGGCAACATGATCTTTTGCCTGTTTTGTGCAAAATAGGCTGGCGACTCCATCTATTTAAATTTACCCCACATCGACGACGACCGAAGCGCCACGAAAAAGGGTGCGAGACCAAAATCTTTCGAGGGATCCTCCACCCCCTCCCCTCAAATAGTCTCCTAGGATGGACACAATATAGATATATATGTGTGTGTGTGTGTGAAATCAAAATGCATTTGTATAATTTTTTGATGTACTTTTGTATAAGGAAACTTAAAATTGTAAATATTATTTGGAGATAGTTAATATATTGAGGATTATTCATGTAACAAGGAAAATATATAATTAGTATGTAGTAATACACAAACTAATCAATATGAACTTTGATACTTGTTTGATAAGTTCTGACAATAATTTATATAAGTATTAAAAATTTTGGGAACAATATTCCCCATTTGATTTCATATTCAAATGATATTTTACTTCACAGTTAAAGTCTTTATTTTAAACTTAATGACACCAATAAGCTCCTATATATTGATTTGGAGGAGATTAAGATAAACCTAAATATTATGATTCATTTATAGAGTCAAGAACACCTGTCTTTAAACTTTGTTGGGATGGGCTACATATTGCAATAGAAATGATTAACAACATGTAAGGGAATCATTTATGTATATTCCCTGGGCTATAGATTTGGTGTGCCCAGGGCTAGCTCCGCCCTTCAAGGGGTAATTTGTCATTACGTATATTTAGTAAGGGCATAAGTGTCTAAACACTTGTGAAAATAAGAAATTATTTCTACTGCGGGAGTTTACCTCAGGAATTTACAACAAAGGATCTTATCTCCACAATTATAAGCGCGAGAGAGAATATCTCGAGTGTACTTTGGTTGAGAGATAAATAATCTATTTATGCGTCGAATAACCTCAGTGCCTTAAAAACAATAGAGATCTTCAAGATTTTGTAAATTCAGAGACATGACTATTAATAAGATAGAACATAAAGGCATATTTATTGCTTGTAATAAGTATATCGTTGACATAAACCAACAAAAAATAATAATCATTGTAGTTCGGAATATAAACAATGAGGAATCTTCCAGAATGCAAAGAAAGTCTAGATTCAATAAGAATTGATTAATCGTTCTAACAATGATTGCATGGGGCGTTTAAGGACATAGGGAGATTATTATATCTACTTCATCTCCGAATAGATTTTAGGGGGAATTTATTTCACTATTGTTTATACTGTTAATCGATTCTCCATGCATATCATGCAAAACTAGTCCCCTTACAAGCACTTATTTATTAGTTCTTTGTACATTAAACTTAAGGTTTTAAGTTATGCATCCTTTGTATTTACCTCATCCCCCATGACTTTACCAAGGTAGAACCTTAAGATCTTCTTTGTTGCTTATTGAGTTATAGATGGATCACGGTAACCTTATCAAATTCTCTACCCAGTGACACTCTAATAGTTTTTATTGTATTAATCAGGTAAGAAAAATACTAGGGCATATTCATGATGATCATTGTTTCTCTAGTTTTTTTTTATCTCAGCATGAGCCTCAATATTATCTAGAAGCTATATCTATTTAGTTTTGGAAGATATATATAACATATGAATTAGAGGCACTCAATAAAGTATATTCACGGGGATGGATGATTTGCCTCATGGGAAGAATACTATTGGAGGAAAATGAGTCTACAAAATCAAGACACATTCTGATGGTTCTAAAAAAAGATACAAAGGTCATTTAGTTTCTATTATGACATTGGTTATGAGGAGATTTTTTCCGTTGTTGCTCGCTTAACCTTTTTTCACATTCTACTTGCTATTGCTGCAACATAAAAGTGAGAGATCTTTGAGATAGCTATTAGAAATGCACTCCTTAATGGTGATCATGTCGAGGAAGTTTTTATAAAGACACCATATGAATATAATAATTTTCCTTAGAAGGTCTGTTAACTTTATTATTCTATGTATTGTTTTAATCTCTAGGGCATGGTTTTCCAAATTACGTTCCTTTATTCCCACTTTTGGTTTCGTTTTATGTTCATATGTTTTGGTTTTATTTATTCATAAGAATGAGATTCAAGTTACTTTTTTTCTTCTTTATGTTGATGATATTACCATCACTAGGGATGGTATATATGGCATAACTTCTCTTAATGAGTCTCTTGGCCTCCATTTTGAGATGAAGGATCTTGGTTATTTTATTTTTTGCGTATTGAGATTCTCTCCGACTCATATTGTTATTATCTCTCTTAAGATGAGCATTCTTATAACATTTTTGTGAAAATGACTTTAACCATGTATTGTATTTATGTATTAAACCTAAGGGTAATTATGTATTTCGATGCCACAGCACAAACTATAAATAGATTTGGCTCAACCCTATGAGGATAACAAAAAGCCTTTGACCTCATATGGTATTAACGCCATAAATGTCTCATCTCTCTATCATAATATCCACAACTTCCATTCCAATCTCTTCATGTCGTCTTCTTCTTCCTTTGCAACACCTCCAGTCACAACCACCATGGCTGTCCTCTCCTCCTAATCCCCCTATGATGGGTTCCTTCCCTCCTCCATTCATATGATAACCATTAAACTTGATCGCCATTACTATCTCTTATGGAAATATCAAATCCTTCATATTCTCAAATCCCAACATTTGTACAAAATTCTCCACCCCTCCTACGTTATTCCACCTCCTCTTATTACTGACCCCACTATATATACCTTTCTTCTGAACCCTGCCTATGAAGATTAGGAATGCCTTAATCAAACTATTTTGTTCTAGATCAATGCCTCCTTCACGGATCTGATATAAGCCGAGTGCGATGGAAAATAGTCCTCTCGTGACGTATGGCTTTATCTTGAACAAACTTACTCCACCCAAAATGCATCACGGATTCTCTGATTCAAATACAGTCTCTTTACCAATCAAATGGGCAATCTCTCCATCTATGACTATGTCTTAAAAATAAAAGAAATTGCTAACTCTTTGCCTCCGTTCTTGAACCAATCTCTGACCTACAACTAATCTCCACAACTCTCCGTGGACTTGACCCCGATTATGTTCCCTTTTATGCTTCCATCACCACTCGTACAACTCTTCCCTCATTCTCTCAAATCCACGCCTTACTCTTTCACCATGAAACTCATCCCACTTATCTTCAAAATCCTAATACCTACTTTCACCAATCCTCGGCTCACTATTCCTCTTACTCACTATCTCTGAAACCAAACACCATATATTATGGCCGAGGCTCGTATCAAAACCATCATGGTGGCCATGGTCGTGGCTAATGTAATCTAGGGTGCGAAATCGTAAAAAAATAAGTTATGTACACAATAACAATAACAACAATAACTTGGAAAATGGAGGAGAATTTCTTATTTCTCTCTATAGTCTTTCAATCTCAAAATGACAAAAGTGATACAATAAGGGGCTCACTAGTCATTTATACTAAAAGGGTACAGAAGGAAAAAGATAATATAAATGCTAAAAAGGCGACTACATCCCTATGCTCGTACATCATTATCCTCCCCTTGAGAGGAATCCATATATGTGGAGTACTGGCGAAAGAAATCAAGATCGACATACTGTAATGTAGCCTTAGAAATCCAAGAGTCTTTCGCCTCAGGGCATCCAACCAAACGGACCAAATAGCGTGTGTAGTTGCCCAATGCAGAAGATACAAAGGTAGAGTCAAGTACACTCTCAATGCAATCAACATGGGAGCGAAATGGCTGGGTCGATGATGAGGGAAGAAGTATGGGAGGGGAATGGGTGCCTCTGAGAGGAGAAAGGTCCGCCACATTAAATGTACGATTCATGCGAAACTCCGCAAGAAGGTCAACCTCATAGTCATTTGGCCTACAAGCACAAGCACAAGGAATAGGAAAAGGATCAAAATGTCTTATATGAAGCTTGTTGCCTTTGCCATCACGACGTTTTTTTTGGAGGTATACCATAACTAAATCACCAGGATGGTAAGAAACGAAATGGCAATGCACATCTATCTCATCTTTGTCAGAAGTGTAGATGGTCTAAATATGTGTACGGACATCGGCCTAGATGGGTGTCAAGTGGGCCAAAAACTCCTTAGTGGAGGGGAAAATAGGAACTATTGGGGGTATCTCAACTAGGTCGATGGGCATAATTGGGGACTAACCTAACATAATATGGAAAGGGGAGAGATTTGTAGAACGATTGACTACATTGTTGAAAGAAATTCTGCTTGAGCAATCACAATATCCCACCTACGAGGGTACTCGAAAGTCAAACAACGCAAAAGGCCGTGTTCTAAAAGGCCCGCCTAGGCTCCGCCAAGGCCCGCCTAGGCTTGAGAGAAACGCATCGCCTACGCCTTTTTACGCCTTATTCTTAGTAAGGCTTAAAGCACATTTTTTTAAAAAAAAACAAAGGATTAGTTGAAAAATATTGGTTATGGAGCATGAATATGAGAAAGATGGTTACCAAACATATGGATATGTTTTCAAAATTCAAGGTATGTATTATTTTATTATATTACTAGCCTTAGAATAATTAACATAATAAAAAGGAAAAACGCCTTTTTACGCCTAGGCTTCGCCTAGGCGCGCCTTGGCCCCTAAAGCTTGAGGCTTGACCTCTACGCCTTGATCACGCCTCGTGCCTTTTAGAACCTTGGCAAAAGGACACTAACACTCCTATTGACCACCTTTGTTTGTCCGTTGGTCTATGGATGAAAGACAGTTGAAAATTGGCGCTCTATCCGTAATAAGTGCCATAAGGTCCGCCAAAAATGTTTCGTAAAGCGTACACGGCGATCGGATTTGATGCTACGAGGAATGCCATGTAAATGGACAATCTCTTGAAAGTAAAAGGACGTAACATGATAAGCATCCGTTGTTCTAGAACACGGAATGAAATGAGACATCTTAGAGAATTAATCAATAACCACCATGATAGAATCAGGCCCACTGAAAGTACGTGGAAGGACCACTATGAAATCCATCGAAATGTCCTTCCATGGGCGCTCAGGTATCGGTAGGGGAGTTTAAAAATTGGCATTGGAGTGCTGGCCCTTGGCCGTATGATAGGTATAACAATGTATGATAAAGGCATTAGTATTTTGCCTCATAGTGGGCTAATAAAAATGGCCACGTAATAATTCATGGGTGCGTTCTTATCCCAAGTGACATTCTAAGCCACCCTCATGAACCTCATAAATAATATTCTCCCATAAAGAGGAAGAAGGAATACACAAATCTATCCCTCGATGTAAAAACCCATCCTGTAATAAGTACTCACTCGATGCCCCATTACCATGCTGAAAATCGGCATAAATGGATCCAAAATCCACATCCATCAGGTAGAGGTCTCTAATCTCATCGAATCTAAAAACCTGACTCCGTAAAGTCACTAAAGCATGAGCACACTGGCTAAGTGCATCCACTACCATGTTCTCTTTCCTGAGCTTATACTGAAGGCAGAAGGTGTAATGCTGAAGATAGGCTGTCCATTTGGCATGTCATTCGCTAACATGCCTTTGGCTATGGATGTATCGCAGGGCCTCATGGTAGGATTTGATCATGAACTCCTTATGTAGGATATAGGAGGACCAAAACTTCACGGCTTTCAAAACTTCATTGAACTCCAAGTCATAGGGAGAATAGTGTAAGGCCGCTCCTGTCAATTTATGGACCCATTCTGTCTCAAGACAGCACCCACCCTTACAAGATATCTTAAAAAATTAATCAAAGTCCGATAAGGAGAGGATATGAGAGGTCGTCATTAACTCCTTGATATGCGTGAAGGCCCGCTTGGCCTCCTTAGTCCATCTAAACTTAGCGGTCGAAGAAGTGCTCATCAAATCTGTGATCAGAGCCATAATGGTGTTGAATCCTACTATAAATCGTCAATAGAATCTAGTAAGCCCATGAAAACTCTGAACCTGAGTCACCGAAATGGGGGTAGGACAATCCACTATCGCTTGAATCTTGGCGTCGTCCACCCGAACGCCATCTCCCGATACTACATACCCCAAGAAACTCTCCCATGGAACCATAAAAGCACACTTTTTCAATGTGAGAAAAAATGTTCAGCTCATAAAACCTCTAGAACCTGAGTCACATGCCATAAGTGCTCCACCTAGAACCGGATATACATCAATATATCATCAAAGTGGATCACAACAAACTTGTCCAAAAATGGATGCAAAATCTGATTCATCACCCACATGAACGTGGATGGGGCGTTGGATAGACCAAAAGGCATTACCGTCCACTCGTAAAGTCCATCCTTGGTTTTAAATGTTGTTTTCCATTCATCAGTTGGCCTCATACGTATCTGGTGGTAACCACTCTTCAAGTCAATCTTGGAGAATATCGTCTCCCTATGGAGTTGGTCAAACATATCTTCAAGCTGGGGAATTAGGATCGATATTTTATCATGATTTTATTAATGGCGTGACTATCCACACACATACGCTAACTTTGATCCTTTTTGGGTGCTAATAGTGTGGGTACTGCACAAGGAGACATGCTCTCGCTAATATACCCCTTGTCACACAACTCGGTGACATGTCTCTATAAATCAACGTGCTCTGTAGGCGACATATGATAGTGGGGAAGATTAGGAAGATGCACCCCAGGGATGAAATTAATAACATGATGTATATCCTGGAGAGGAGGGAGATCATCTGGTGGGGTGCACACATCATTAAAAGAATCCAATAAACTCTGGACACACAGTGGAATAGAAGTGTCGAGGGTGGTGATGGGACATATAAAATCATAACATAATCTTGTCTCTATAGCCTTGGTGATAACTCCTCATGTGAAACTACTAGAGCAGAAGGTCGAGACATAAAAAATGGTCACATGGGGAGGAGGAGAAACTCCCTCTCCTCATGTGTAAATGCATAAGTATTGGCCCAACCATAATGTATGCTACGATGATCAAATTTACGCGGCCTCCCCAAAAGAAGATGGCATACTCGCATATCCACCACCGTACATAGAACCTTATCACAATAGTATCCCATGGAAAAGTCACTCGATACTATCGGATAGGAGCTAAGGATGTCTCATTTTCCAACCACCTAATACGAGACGAAGTAGATAAAGATTCAGTGGGAAGGTTGAGCTTGTCTAGTATCTCTTACATAACCAAATTATCACTAGCCCATCCATCGATAATCACCGTACATAGCCACCCTTTTGAGGTGCATCAGGTAAAAAATATGCTCGATCGAATCCAAGTGTCTTTATTATACGAGAATGCCTATGAATCTACGGGCGTGGTTACCATCACAGTGTGCATATAAGCGGTCTAAACTCCCACGTGTTTCACTTGTTCATGGAAAAATGACTCCCGTCATCGACAAATAGATTGAGTGGAGGCTAGCGGTACATGGGGTGGAATAAAAAGGATTTCGAGGGATGGACATCCTTTGTAGATGGGGTCGGGTTATTTATTTGTTCTTTGGGATTTGATTTAGGGTTTACAGGGTTACGATAGGAAATTGAGGCTGAATTCGGTGTCGTAAAGGGTCGGGGAGGGTTGTCAGCTTGGTGAAATTGTTAGCCCTGGGTAGGAGGCCTATCGAGGAGTACCACTTTTCCATTTGGGTCTGATTTTGATTGTTCCTGGTGTGATCGACTTTTGAGGTTGTACCCAGTGGTCAAAGGGTGTTATACGGAGGGTTGGTGAATGATCAGGGTCAGAACTGAAGGATTTTGGGTTAAGTGATGGTCGGAATCGATAGACGGAGGTGGCATGGTTAATATAGGGCAGTGACAACTTACTTTGGATGGGTTTTGGGTTGTTCTATTAGTAGTTTGTGGCGGTGGGGCTCCACCTTCATGGTGGTGCCTTCTTGGATGTCTTTGGGTTTTGGCCTTGTAAAATTAGGGTTTGTTGGGGTTGGGTTGTAGAATGGATCGATTTGGGAGGGATTTTGTGGAGTTTAGGTAATGGAATTTTAGGGTTCTTTGAAGTTTGAATTTTTAGGCTTAGGGTTTCGTGGAAACATCTGGGGGTGCTTCGTGATTCATTCGGATGAATCTAATCCGAGTCCTAATCTTCGATGAAAATTTCTTAATCCAAGAGAAAACGAGGCTCTGATACAAATTTGATATAATCTAGGGTGCGAAAGTGTAAAAACAAATTTATCTACACAACAATAACAACATAGAAAATGGAGGAGGATTTCTTATTTCTCTCTCTAGTCATTCAATCTCAAAATGGAAAAAGTGATACAATGAGGGGATCACCCGCTATTTATACTAAAAGGGTAAAAAAGGAAAAAATAAAATAGATGCTAAAAAGACGATTATATCCCTATGCTCCTGCATCGGTGGCTATCATGGATTTAAGCCCCCATGCACCAACAGGTCATCCCAACACATTTCAGGGGTCAACCACCGAACACCGTGTAGCCCAACCCTCGGGTAAACCTTCCCTCCTTGGTCCCCCACCTACGGAAATCCTTTCACGTGCCAATTATGTGGCAAGCATGGCCATATAGTGCACACCTGTTATCACCAATTTAATCATGCCTTCTCCCCAGTCGATATGCCTCAGTCCTTTATCACCATGAACATTCAGTCTCTTCCTTATGAGCAACAATGGTTTGTCGATACGTGTGTTTCTCAACACATGATAGCTAACTCCACCAACATAACGAATCGTGTTGACTACATGGGTAATGATCGGGTCACTTTTGGTAATGGTTTGGTGCTTCCTATTTCTGGTATTGGTAATATTAATATTAATTCATCCTCCTCATCATCATCTATACCTTTAAATAACATTCTTCATACTCCCGGTCTGGCTAAAAATCTTCTCTTTGTTGGCCAATTGACAAATGACTCTGACTCTATTTTTCTTTTTGATAATTTTGGTTTTAATATTCAGGATCATCTCACAGGGAGAGTTCGCTTCTAAGGAAAGAATGAAAATGATATTTTTCCCATTCGATCATCTTCTCTGGTTGATCTCCCTACTCAATCTACTCCTTTTGCTACTCACTTTGGCGTTTTCACTTCTATATCCACCTAGCATTTTTGGCTCAAACTGTTTTGAATGGTTGCAAGATAATTTTTATATATATGGAAATGAATGTCAAGATCACTCATCTTAATTATACTGATCTTTGTGATGTTAATTTATATGAAAAATTGGTTAAAAGTCTTCTTTATCACACTATCACTAGTCCACACATTACATATATGGTTCAGTTGGTGAGATAATTAATGTCTTCTCCTCTTCCAATTTATTGATATCTTAGAGATTATTTTATACAAGAAAGGCATTATATTTCATGAACTTCATTTTTCTTCTAAGTCTTAGCTCGAGTCACATTTCTACTCTAATGCTGATTGGGATCCTACCGACAAATGCTCTAATATAGGATATTGTTCCATTGTTAGTGAATAACTAAATTCTTGTTGTAGAAAGAAACAATATGCCACTTCCAAATCCGCTTCAAAGTAGAATATTAGGCATCCCAAATCGTAGTTATCCTTATGGATTGCTGAGAATCATATATTGCACTCTCAATTCGGGTTGGTGAGAAGGTAATAATTCGCTTCCACATAATGCGCCATATGTATGAGGAAATGTTTTTCACACTAAATGTAACAATCTCACAACTGAGAAATCATATGTAAATTTGAAGATATTAGGTGTACTCCAAAATACAATAATATAAGTTCGATAATTTGCGGCAATTACGAACTACACTTCTTTATATGTTGAACATGATATAACACATAGATTTCATATTAGTAACTCATCGTGTTTGTAATGAGGGCCTTACATGACTATTTATAACATAACATGTAGTATCTGACCATGAGTCTTTGAGTGAAACTATATGGAACTCTTTGAGGCATGAGTGCTTCTCACCCATGTTATCTTATTTAGAATATATGAATTTTCATCACTCCTTTGGGCAATAGTGGACCTTGCAATGTGTGTGAGCCTTGTCTTGGGATTGACGCATAATATCGAAATAGTGAAGCCTGATATTATTAATCACCACAAGACTAGTTTCCCATGTGAATTATATTTATCGATGAACTTTGTAAATAAAAAAGGTTATGGAAGCACTATCACTAGACCATTAGCGTTAACTATTAGCTTATATAATTTTATAAGAGATTTAGGCTTTACTCCCATTTCAGTAAATTTGGTGGTCCCATGTATTTCTTAAATTGTATTAAGTCTCATAACCACCCAAAATCACCTCTAACCTCTCATTTTAATTTTTGCAGAGAATGACATATATTCCATATTTATTAAAATAGAACCAATAACTAAAATAAACAAAGACTCGAGGTTGATTACAAATGTATTTTAAAAAATATGACTAAGTACGTGTAATCCTTAATTTTAATTAATATTATTAAAACAATTTCATTTTTCTAACGCATATTCTATATTAGAATTCGATCTCTCCATGAACCACACATAAATTGGATCATTATGTTCTGCCTCGACATAGCTGAGATGAGTCTTAAGACAAAGAGCCTGTCCTGGGCATAGAGATTGCCTAGGGCCTCCAAATGACTAGGGCCCAGATAAAAAAAAGAATTATTATTGCATGTTGTGTGCTCACCGACCATACGCGATTTGGTATTAAATCATAAAATAAGAGGAATACAATTATCAATTTCGTTATATTTTAAAGATTTTAAAATTTTGGTTGTGTATGACCTCGATTAAAGGTTGTGCCTACAACCCTTAAGTATTATGACTACTTACCGCCTTCCCTAATAGAACCTATTTTCTTTAGAGTGATATATGTTTAGCTTATGAAATTAAGAGACAAGTCTTGCATGTGATATATTTTTTTTCAAAGGCTTCCTAACGCATTCAGGGTTGGGTTTGCTCCCGCAAGTTGATATATATTTACTTTTTCACTCACATATATACACACACACATAGTACTGTTCTTGTGTGGACCGTTTCGCATTTTAACAGTCCACTTGTGATCCTCTCCCTATATATATATACGCTCTTGTGCGGATTCTCCTGCATTTTAACAGTGCATACCGAACATGTGTCGTCTGACTGTGAGCCCAAAAAAGAGAGAGAGTGCCGATAATTTTTGGGTTCACCGCTAGGTGACACATGTCCGGTCCGCACTGTTAAAATGCAGGGCAGTCCGAACAAGAGCAATACTGTATATATTTCGCCTGACGGTGAGCCCAGAAAAGAGAGATATTGCGCCTATAATTTAGCCGATAATTTTTTATCTTACCGCAGGTGACACATGTCCGGTCCACACTGTTAAAATGCGGGACAATCTGCACAAGATATATCTATATAATAAAGGAGGAGTGGCTTTTGGTCTTTTCCAACTGATGGATGAGATCAAAGTTGGTGAGTTTGGTCTTTATCAACTAACAACTAAGATTACATATTCGTTTGTCTCTAAAATTGTTAGTCCAAAACCAATTGTGCCACTGACCTTGTACCCACTAAAAAGTACAAGGCTCGAGGTATGAGTTGAACACATTGGAAGAACAAATTCCCTCTCTCTCTCTCTCTTTACGATTGGTCATCACTTACCTCACGCCTCTCTCATATCAAACTCCCATTTTTAAACAACCTGCTAGGTACTATCTCTCTTTATTTTCCTATCTCCTTCTAAGGGTTCATCTCTCATTTTCATTTTGTATGTTTATTATTTGGAGGTATGTTAGGGTTTGAGGTGGAATTAAGAAGCTATGGTTTTATAAATTCAAATAGAAAAAAGCTACAGTTTAGTTTTGATTTTTGTTTATACACATTTGTAGTATCTGATTTGTGGGCTTTTGTTTTGTTTTGGATGCATATTTTAATAATATCTGATTTGTAGTTGATAATTTCATTTCAACCTTTGCATTGTTTTCAAAGTTTTGCCTTATATGATCTCTCAAAGTTTTCTGCTTGACCAAATTTTGATTTCTCATCTTTATATCTGACAATACCGTTCTATAATACAGGATATTTAGGTATGTGGAGTTTGTGGGTATGAATTATCTACAATAAAGGATAAACCCAATCCTTGCTCAAGAGGGAGTTGTAACAGTCTAAGCGTTAAGCTGATGAAGGATGGTTTTTCTTTTGTGATTATTCGTGGGTTCTATTATTAGATGGACCCCATTTTGATTGTTGTCTAATAAGGGTTAAAGATAGGTGAGTGCATATGATTTATCTCTTCAAAATATTTATGAGATATTAAATCATGTCCGTGTGCTTGTGTAATAACCCTCGCTTATGAGACCGTATTTTATATTAATTACTTAGTATAGTAATTGGAACCTTGTGTTGGGTTATGATTTGAATGATGAATTCAATGTAGAAAGTTGATATTTATTATGAGGTTGCATACATATCATAATTATGGGAATATATTGCTATGTCATGCTTATTAATATCATCTGAAAATAAAATGATATTTGGCTTAATAATGAGACCGGAATCTAAATTGAATTTGAAAATGTCCAAATGATAATTTGGAGGTTACAGTTGATTCCGGAACGTGCGAAATAGTCAAATAATGTACCATATTGTATTTTGTAGTTTTGGGCATTTTTGACTGGTTGTGCTTTAATTATGCTATCGCGTATTGTTTTATCGCACTTTTGGTTAATTAAGTGGGGCATTTGGCCTTAAGTCACGATTTATGCCTTTTTACTCTTCTAAATTCCCCAAAATCCCTTCCTAAACCTAAGAGAGAAAAGAGAAGAGTAGAGAGAAAGCTTTGGAGATTGAGAGAGAACTTGCTACACCAAGGAATCTGCATATTTGCTGAATCAAGGCAAGTTTTTACTTGCTAAATTGTGTCTTGAGATAGATGACTTGTTATGTTAATGGTGTATTGATTTTAGTTTAGAGAACTTAGGGTTTTCTTATGCATTTTGGGTTTTGATTTACTCTAAGTTGATTCATGGGGTTTGAAGATGATCAATAGCATCTTTGATGTTTTAGAATGTTGGTATATGAGTTTGGTTTGGAGAAATTTGGGTTTGGGTAGAAAATGGAGTCCAAGACTCCATAGCCATTTCTTAGCAAAATCGCAGGCCCGAATCGATTCGGTCCCCTGGGCGAATCGATTCGGCAGTTATGCAGAAACCCAGATTTTCTGACCGAATCGATTCGGTCTTCCATCCGAATCGATTCGGCATTTATGCAGAACCTCAACTCTTCTGGCCGAATCGATTCGGCCAAGGGGGCGAATCGATTCGGTAGCCCTGCATTTTCCAATTTTTTTTTCTTTTTCATTTTAACCCCTTTTCTTTAGGATTATTGATTAGGGACCTTCTTAAATGAAGTAAACATAGGGATTAGAGTTCTAGTTGAGTTGGGACGACATCCTAGACTCGAAAGGGTTCATCTAGGATTCATTCTAGGTGGAATTTAAGGTGATGTTTAGGCATCACTTTTGTCTTGTAGTTTATAAGGGTCTAGAATGTATTAAGGTCAATTTTGGAGACTTTAGAATTCAACTGAGTTACATTTTGACTAAATGGTTTATAGTAAAGCCTAAAAGAGGCCTTGGGGGATAACTTTGGAGTCTAAATTCCTTTTGAGGATGCTAGGTCGGTACGAATTACATATAGTCCCGATTTAACTTATACCCTTTTTATTTAAAATGGGGAATTGATAAGGTAAATGATAATTTACTAATCACATAATGGGAATTAATAAAATGGATGTTACACACCTCTCTAAATACCATCTTAAGGGAAGTCCGCTCGTTAGGTGAAGCCCCCTGGCTAATGAATACAGGGTGGATATAGTCCTAGGCCATGGGAGCGTTTGTGGTTATTTATATGTTCTGCGGGGGTAGGGAGATTCCGGGTGTGGTCTTGGCTACCACGCAGGCTCATGGCCGCTTCCCGACGCTTTCGATAGGATCCCAGGTTGTCTTATGATAGGCCCTGGAAGATGATGGTTATTTAGGGACGCGCTCAGTGGGGAAACCTGGACGAGCGGTCTTAGAAGCGTTATATTTATAATTATGACTATTCTAATTATCGAGTTGGACTCGATGGAACATTAATGCCATAAAGAGCAAAATTATGCCGCAAAGAGCATGTTATTGAGATTAGTGCCCTATAGAGCACATGATGTCAATTATATTCCTGATAAGGAATGGAAAATGTATACTTGAATTGAAATCTGATCAATGATGATAAAGGCTTATAAGCACTTTTAATTCTATTTTATTATGAATCTCACTCTATGTAGTCCTTCACCAATTTCAGTTCCTTATATGCCGTTAACATGCTAGACTATCATCCATGCTTCATTGTGCATCATTATCATACTTGTCATTTATCTATTGATCATATATACCCGGCCCTGACCGGTTTTCCTTTTCTTGTTGTGTATGTATATCTATATTATCCGTTCAGGTGTTCCGCCGCACGGTCGCCCGTAATGACCTTTCCTTCCACATGTCTTTGAGGAGCCGTGACATTGTGCGGGTTTCACGGGATTTTGTGTAGACGCCTCTGTTTATGTTTCTAGTTATGTTCGGTTCATTCGGGCTTGTTGCCCAAACAGTTGTAAATGTATAATGAATTTATTATGTAACACTTGGTACTATATGTATGTTGTATGGATGGTACTGACCGAAGTTTTATTCGGTCCTTTGTATCTTTCGAGTTTTCTTAGATGCGCTTGTGGGGGTTTCCACCCTCTATTTCTATGATGGGTTGTTGAAAATGTTTTCCTTTAAATTTCAAATCAAAGTTTTTGATAACCCGTTTTCTGGAATATAGAGTGGTTATTCCTTATACTTTGTATATTGTTGTGATGCTGAGGATGAAATTATCCATGATTTCCTATTTAATCGGGGTATAGGGCTGGCCACCCTTTATTTCGGATAGCGGGTTATCACAGATGGTATCAGAGCATCAGGTTCTAGAGTCGTTAGGATCTATGCGGACTTGTCACGTTCTACCGTAGCGTTCTTTGATATAGAACTTAATGTTAGGACTGCTTTGCTGCCTATATATGCGATCTACTGCTAAATAGATTGTCTTATGTTATGTTTGAACTCTATCTCGTCTTCATCTCAGATGCCACCGAAGAGAGGACGTCCCGCTAGACGTAATAGGGTCGTTGAGGATGAGTTTGGTCCTCCACAGCAGCAGGGGAGTATCAGTGCCGCGGAAGTGGCAAATATTGTGGCCCAAGCTGTCAACGCCGCGATGACTGCCGTGGCCCAACAAATGCCACAAGCCCAAGTTAGGGGACAAGAAGCACAAGCTCCCACGGGACCTTCTCAGTGGGAACGGGTGAGAGAATCTTTCCTGAAAGGGCATCCCCCGGAGTTTGAGGGAGGTTCAGATGTTATCAAGGCGAACCAGTGGAAGAGAGATATGCAGCGCCATCTTAGGATGGTGGAATGTAGTGAGGAGAAGAAGCAGATTCTCGTTACTTTCAAGCTGGTAGGACCGGCCTTACATTGGTGGGAGTCAATGAAGACACCCGAGCAAAGGGATACTATGTCCATTACAAATTTTTGGGCTTTGTTTGATGGTAAGTATTTCCCTCCCGCAGTTCAGAGGGAGATGCAGAGGAAGCTGCAGGATTTGGTTCAAGGGGAGAGGTCAGTTGCTGAGTATGAAGAAGAGTTTACCCGGTTAGCTAGTTTTATACCGGATGAGGTAACTCCAGAGTCGAAGAGGATCTCCAAGTTTGTGGGAGGTTTGAACTGGCGAATAAAGCAACATTTGCTGGGAAATCCATCTCTAGTGACTTTTGGTGATGTGATGAATACCGCTTTGCTTCATTTTCAGGAGCACAGATTGTTTTTGCTAAACAAGAAGAAGGTTGTTACTGTGGGTCAAACTGTGAGGCAGGGAGGTGTTGGGAACGGAGGGGGGACATCTTCTTCGTCCCAATCCTCGGGGAACAAGCAGGTTGAGAGGGATCCTCAGCAGGGGGATTCGTCCAAACGTCAACGGTTCGGTGGGTTTAATGCAGGTGGCAACAATAATAACAGACAAGGACAAGGCGGTCAGCAGCCTCAGGGAGGTCGAGGTGGAAATGGTGGTAGGGGTCAACAGGGCCGAGGTGCGGGTCAACTCCGAAATAACCAAGGTAGAAATCAGGATACTACGGCAATCAAATGTTTTCAGTGTGGGGAGCTGGGCCACTATAAAAGGGCGTGTCCTCAGTTGGTTGGAGGACATCTTCCACGGGCCCCGCAGCAGCCGTATGTACAGTTCCCGCCTCACGCGCCTAATCCGGTTGCTCCTCCTCAACAGGGGCAATTGCAGTACGGAAGGGTTTACCATCTTCAGGAGGCTTTGCTTCCTCCAGCTCCTCCGGTACCACCGGCGATCGAGGGTAAGTTTCTCATTCAGGGGCACATGGGTCGAATTCTATTTGATACGGGTGCTACACACTCCTTTATTTCTAGAAGTTTTGCTCAGACTACAGGTTTAATAAAATCTGCTGAAAGTACTTTCACTAGCGTCGAATCCTCTATGGGCAATGGCTCATTGATTTTCTTCGTATGTAAAAATGTAGGAATTAATCTTGGTGACTTGTGTTTTGAGGCCGATTTGCTCGTCCTTGATATGGTCGGGTACGATGTAATATTGGGCATGGATTGGCTAGTGAAGTACCGTGCTATAGTGAATTGCTTCGGGAAGAGTATAGTTTTTGCGGTTCCTGGACAAGAGATGTTCCTGGTAGTTATGCCTTGTGTGGAAGGGAGCACGAGTGCTTATTTATATTGTATTGCGGAAGACGCATCTGGAGATGTCGTGGTTCCCCTGGATTCTCTTCCAATCGTTCGGGACTTTGAAGATATTTTTCGGGAGATATCCGGATTACCTCCAAGTCGGGACATAGAGTTTGTGATTGACTTAATGCCGGGAACTAGGCCGATCGCAAAAGCTCCTTATCGAATGGCTCCTGTGGAGATGAGGGAGCTGAGAGATCAGATTCAGAAGCTACTGGAGCAGGGTTTTATTAGGCGTAGTACCTCGCCGTGGGGCGCTCCGGTATTGTTTGTGAAGAAGAGAGACGGTTCTCTCCGGTTATGCGTGGACTATAGAGAGTTGAATAAAGTCACCATACGGAATAAATACCCTTTGCCTCACATCGACGACTTGTTTGATCAACTTAGGGGAGCTTCCTACTTCTCCAAGATCGACTTGCGAACTGGGTATCACCAATTGAGGATACGGGAGCAAGATGTGTCTAAGACGGTTTTTCTGACCCGTTACGGATCTTATGAGTTCTTGGTTATGCCCTTCGGGCTAACCAATGCCCCTGCAGTGTTTATGGACCTTATGAATAGGGTGTTTCGGGATTTCCTTGACCAGTTCGTCATTGTATTTATTGATGACATCCTAGTCTATTCTCAGACGGAGTCGGATCACGCTGCTCACTTGCGGTTGGTCTTGCAGAGATTGAGGGATCATCAATTGTATGCAAAGTTTGAGAAGTGTGGCTTCTGGTTGAAGGAAGTTCAATTTTTGGGGCATGTGGTGTCATCCCAAGGTGTGTCTGTGGATCCGAGCAAGGTGATAGCGGTGAAGGAGTGGGGTCAGCCCACGACGCCCACAGAAGTTCGTAGTTTTCTGGGCTTGGCGGGTTATTACCGTCGATTCATTAAGAGCTTTTCTAAGGTTGCTAGCCCATTGACACATTTGACTCGGAAAGGAGTAAGATTTGTTTGGGACAGTTCATGTCAAGCGGCTTTCGATGAGCTCAAGGATAGACTGACTTCTGCTCCAGTCCTGGCATTGCCAAAGCCGGGATTGGAATATCTCGTCTTTACCGATGCATCTCTTTTGAGGTTAGGAGGTGTTCTTTAACAAGAGAGGCAACCCATTGCATACGCTTCTCGTAAGTTGAAGCCGCACGAGAGGAACTATCCAGTGCATGATTTGGAGTTCGCCGTCGTTGTATTTGCCTTGAAGATATGGAGGCATTACCTCTTGGGGGAAAAGTTTTGTCTTTTCACCGACCACAAATCGCTGCAGTACTTATTCTCCCAACGAGATTTGAACATGCGCCAGCGCCGTTGGTTGGAGTTCGTGAAAGACTACCAATTTGATATTCATTATCACCCCAGGAAGGCAAATGTGGTAGCAGATGCCTTGAGTAGGAAGCCTGATGGAAACTTAGCTGAGGTGTGGAAAGCTAAGTGGAAAGAACTCAGCCTGGAGGATGCCGGAGCGAGAGCATTCCTTTCAGTGATGACGGTTACTCCCACGATTATAGCAAAGATTGTGGAAGCTCAGAAGAGAGATAAAGTTTGTCAAGACCATACATGCCAGTTGTTGTCTGAGGGAGCGGAGTCGTACTCGATAGGCTCTGAGGGTGGACTACGCTTCCATGGAAGACTTGTGGTTCCCGATGATGGGGATTTGAGACGTGCAGTGATGGCAGAATCCCACGGGTCGAAGTTCACGGTACATCCCGGCGGGGACAAGATGTACCAAGATATGCATCGTTTGTACTGGTGGGCGGGCATGAAGAGGGATATCTCAGAGTTTGTGTCCCAATGTACTACTTGTCAGTTGGTTAAGATTGATCACCAGCGACCGACAGGTTTGTTACAGCCTCTCGAGATTCCCGTATGGAAATGGGAGAGCATTTCGATGGACTTTGTTACGGGCTTGCCTAGATCGCAAAAGGGTCATGATTCAATTTGGGTAATTGTCGACCGTTTGACCAAGTCGGCACACTTCTTACCTGTATGCACCGATTATGATACCGCTCGTTATGCCCAGTTGTTCATTGAGGAAATCGTCAGACTCCACGGGGTACCCTTGAGTATTGTCTCCGACCGAGATAAAATATTCGTGTCCCGCTTTTGGCAGAGTTTCCAGGGAGCTATGGGGACCGAGTTGAAGTTAAGCTCTTCCTATCATCCTCAAACAGACGGTCAGACCGAAAGGGTAAACTTGATGTTGGAGGATATGCTTCGTATGTGCATACTCGACTTTAAAGGTAGTTGGGAACAATATCTTCCGTTGGTTGAGTTTGCTTACAACAACTCATACCAATTTACCATTGGTATGGCACCTTATGAAGCTCTGTATGGCAGGCCTTGTAGGTCGCCCGCTTGTTGGTTGGAAGTGGGTGATAATAAGTTCCTTGGACCTGAGATGATCCAAGATACTTCTTCGAAGATTGAGCTTATTCGAAACCGCATACGGATAGCCCAAGATCGCCAAAAGAGTTATGCCGATGCGGGAAGGAGACACATGGAATTGGAAGTTGGAGACCAAGTGTTAGTGCGAGTGTCCCCGATGAAGGGCATTAAGCGTTTTGGGAAGAAAGGAAAGCTTGCACCCCGCTTTGTTGGACCTTTCCCGGTGATTGCAAAGGTTGGTCCCGTAGCATACCAAATTGCCTTGCCGGAACCCTTACAACAAATCCATGATGTTTTTCACGTTTCTTCCTTAAAGAAGTACAGAAGGTGTGAAGGTGCCCTTTGGCACATTCCTTTCGAAGATATCGAATTGCAGCCCGATGTTTCCTATGAAGAACAACCGGTTGCTATCCTTGAGTTTGGGGAGCGAAAGTTAAGATCTCGTGTGGTGCCTCTAGTGAGAGTCCAGTGGAGTCATCATCATGCAAGCGAATCGACTTGGGAACGCGAGGATGAGATGCGGGAGAAATATCCACATCTTTTCTCATGAGGTACGCCTGAATTTTGGGGGCAAAATTCCCTCATAAGGGGGGGAGTATGTAATAACCCTCGCTTATGAGACCGTATTTTATATTAATTACTTAGTATAGTAATTGGAACCTAGTGTTGGGTTATGATTTGAATGATGAATTCAATGTAGAAAGTTGATATTTATTATGAGGTTGCATACATATCATAATTATGGGAATATATTGCTATGTCATGCTTATTAATATCATCTGAAAATAAAATGATATTTGGCTTAATAATGAGACCGGAATCTAAATTGAATTTGAAAATGTCCAAATGATAATTTGGAGGTTACAGTTGATTCCGGAACGTGCGAAATAGTCAAATAATGTACCATATTGTATTTTGTAGTTTTGGGCATTTTTGACTGGTTGTGCTTTAATTATGCTATCGCGTATTGTTTTATCGCACTTTTGGTTAATTAAGTGGGGCATTTGGCCTTAAGTCACGATTTATGCCTTTTTAGTCATCTAAATTCCCCAAAATCCCTTCCTAAACCTAAGAGAGAAAAGAGAAGAGTAGAGAGAAAGCTTTGGAGATTGAGAGAGAACTTGCTACACCAAGGAATCTGCATATTTGCTGAATCAAGGCAAGTTTTTACTTGCTAAATTGTGTCTTGCTATAGATGACTTGTTATGTTAATGGTGTATTGATTTTAGTTTAGAGAACTTAGGGTTTTCTTATGCATTTTGGGTTTTGATTTACTCTAAGTTGATTCATGGGGTTTGAAGATGATCAATAGCATCTTTGATGTTTTAGAATGTTGGTATATGAGTTTGGTTTGGAGAAATTTGGGTTTGGGTAGAAAATGGAGTCCAAGACTCCATAGCCATTTCTTAGCAAAATCGCAGGCCCGAATCGATTCGGTCCCCTGGGCGAATCGATTCGGCAGTTATGCAGAAACCCAGATTTTCTGACCGAATCGATTCGGTCTTCCATCCGAATCAATTCGGCATTTATGCAGAACCTCAACTCTTCTGGCCGAATCGATTCGGCCAAGGGGGCGAATCGATTCGGTAGCCTGCATTTTCCAAAATTTTTTTCTTTTTCATTTTAACCCCTTTTCTTTAGGATTATTGATTAGGGACCTTCTTAAATGAAGTAAACATAGGGATTAGAGTTCTAGTTGAGTTGGGACGACATCCTAGACTCGAAAGGGTTCATCTAGGATTCATTCTAGGTGGAATTTAAGGTGATGTTTAGGCATCACTTTTGTCTTGTAGTTTATAAGGGTCTAGAATGTATTAAGGTCAATTTTGGAGACTTTAGAATTCAACTTGAGTTACATTTTGACTAAATGGTTTATAGTAAAGCCTAAAAGAGGCCTTGTGGATAACTTTGGAGTCTAAATTCCTTTTGAGGATGCTAGGTCGGTACGAATTACATATAGTCCCGATTTAACTTATACCCTTTTTATTTAAAATGGGGAATTGATAAGGTAAATGATAATTTACTAATCACATAATGGGAATTAATAAAATGGATGTTACACACCTCTCTAAATACCATTTTAAGGGAAGTCCGCTCGTTAGGTGAAGCCCCCTGGCTAATGAATGCAGGGTGGATATAGTCCTAGGCCATGGGAGCGTTTGTGGTTATTTATATGTTCTGCGGGGGTAGGGAGATTCCGGGTGTGGTCTTGGCTACCACGCAGGCTCATGGCCGCTTCCCGATGCTTTCGATAGGATCCCAGGTTGTCTTATGATAGGCCCTGGAAGATGATGGTTATTTAGGGACGCGCTCAGTGGGGAAACCCGGACGAGCGGTCTTAGAAGCGTTATATTTATAATTATGACTATTCTAATTATCGAGTTGGACTCGATGGAACATTAATGCCATAAAGAGCAAAATTATGCCGCAAAGAGCATGTTATTGAGATTAGTGCCCTATAGAGCACATGATGTCAATTATATTCCTGATAAGGAATGGAAAATGTATACTTGAATTGAAATCTGATTAATGATGATAAAGGCTTATAAGCACTTTTAATTCTGTTTTATTATGAATCTCACTCTATGTAGTCCTTCACCAATTTCAGTTCCTTATATGCCGTTAACATGCTAGACTATCATCCATGCTTCATTGTGCATCATTATCATACTTGTCATTTATCTATTGATCACATATACCCGGCCCTGACCGGTTTTCCTTTTCTTGTTGTGTATGTATATCTATATTATCCGTTCAGGTGTTCCGCCGCACGGTCGCCCGTAATGACCTTTCCTTCCACATGTCTTTGAGGAGCCGTGACATTGTGCGGGTTTCACGGGATTTTGTGTAGACGCCTCTGTTTATGTTTCTAGTTATGTTCGGTTCATTCGGGCTTGTTGCCCAAACAGTTGTAAATGTATAATGAATTTATTATGTAACACTTGGTACTATATGTATGTTGTATGGATGGTACTGACCGAAGTTTTATTCGGTCCTTTGTATCTTTCGGGTTTTCTTAGATGCGCTTGTGGGGGTTTCCACCCTCTATTTCTATGATGGGTTGTTGAAAATGTTTTCCTTTAAATTTCAAATCAAAGTTTTTGATAACCTGTTTTCTGGAATATAGAGTGGTTATTCCTTATACTTTGTATATTGTTGTGATGCTGAGGATGATATTATCCATGATTTCCTATTTAATCGGGGTATAGGGCTGGCCACCCTTTATTTCGGATAGCGGGTTGTCACAGCTTGCTTGTTTCCCCCAGTGAACCATCTCCGGCGCTGAAAGTCCCTACCTCCGACATCAACCCGTAGCCTAACCCCCAGATTCAGGCGAACCGTCGGCGAGGACTACATACTCCTCATGCCCACTGCTATGGTACCTAACCCTTGCACTGAAATCCAAACTCGTAATTTCTACCCCATAACCCGAACCTCCGGCCTTTACCTCATAACCCGGGCAAACCCATAACCAATTCAAGCTCCACCCATACCTTCCTTTTGTCCAAACCAAATAAAACAAAAGCCAAAATAAATAAAAACCCACATGTGTCCTTTATCCCTTTACACAAAATACCCTCAATGCACCTAATTAACTCATGTGCGAGTTTGTTTCCCTAGTTTAACTCAAGTTGTAATATTTAGTATGGGTTTCCAATTTCCATTGGGTTAACAATACTACTTCAGGTATTAAATTTATTTATCTTTAATAAATATTTTTTTTGTTGAAACAGAGCAATTAGTCTTGATTGTCACTTAATTTGGTTTCCTAAGAAAACAATGTTATAAGTTATGTAGTTGGCATGACTATAGCGAGTGATGTTTGGAATTGGTTGGAAGAAAAATATTTACAAGCCACCAAGGATTGGGTTCCATTTTAGTCCATTTATGTCTGAACTAAAATTTTCGTTACAAGCTTTGTTAGATTTGGGTTTTATACTAATTTGTAAATTAGTGTTTTAAAAGATTAAAATTAAAAGAACAAGAAGCTCAGTATGCGAACATTTCACCTATTTTTTCATGATCCTCTGGACGTGTATTTCTGTAGTTAACGTGTATGATAGCTTTTGAATTATTTGTCATATAAGAAATAATTGTGCTAATGCAAGGACAAATATTGATGGGCTTAAGTTAGCTTCAAATCAATGGACAACTTTAAGAGTAATAAGACATATGAGAAGGAGACTGAGATGATGTCAACTTTGAGATAATCAATGGTTCATGTATATAAAGGTTTGCATTAACATAATTTCAAGTATTTTTTTTCTCTTTCTATTGGCTACGTGCCATATATATATATATATATATATTCTTTGCTCATGTCTTTGAATAGGGGTAGAATATAGTTCACTTCATTTACTCCTTTTTTCAAACGTTTTTAACTGGTTTGTTTGTTATTTGACAAAATAAATATAAATTACTCTTTTTGTTTGTTGTATTTGCAATTTTATATGTACAACTTTGTATTCATTTTTATTTATATACCTTTTCCCTCTTTTTAGTGGATTTTGATTAAAATCCCTAGATTGTTTTACTTGGTCGTGTCTAATGAGGATGTTGTCTTTGTTTAATGTATTAGTTTGGTTTAATTTGGGTTGAGTTTTGCAATTAATTAGAGGATGTAAAAATTCCAACTATATCACATTTTTTCAACAAAACCTCACATCCAACAAGATTTTTCCAAATCGACCTGTTATATTAATTTTTTTTTAACTTTTATAACTGTTTTGTTTGTTATTTGACAAAATAAATATAGATTGCACATTTTGTTTGTTGTATTTGCAAATATGTATGTACAACTCTATCACATTTTTTTCAATAAGATTAATAAATAGAACGGTTTAACTTATTAAACATTTTTTAGTGTGTTCCTTACTACATCAATGTTTATGCTGTGCTCGCCAAACTGAGTCTGGGTACTACTGTCTTTTTATTAAGAAAGAAGACAACCCACTGGTGATGAGACATATATTTGAGAGAATGATATTGTGGGATCTCCTAGCAGGAATAATCCACATAGGTTCAATTCTTTTAAGGCTAAAGTGGGACAAAATACCTTGATTCATGCTATGTGGCTAACAAAATCTCCTAGCAGGAATAGTACTTAGTATTTCTTTTATTCACTATTTTGTTAATAGATTAATCATTTGATTTTAGTTCTGTGTTTGAATTCACATACACAAAAGTTAGTTTGTCCCATATTATTTAAGGTTAATTTAAACTGTTTATATTCAGAATTTGTAACATTGCATTTTTTTTATTTCATCACGTCTAGGTGTATAACAATGGTTATTTAAATTGAATTTTTTTTATAAATATCGTATGTTTTTTAAAATTTTTGGAAGATAGTATAAATGTTAATTATGTGAGCTATTATTATGCGGAAGGTGAGGAAAGATAGCTGGGAAGGCTCTCTATGTTGTCTAATAAAGGTAAAAAGTATCCTTGGGTAGCCAGGTCTGCTCACGTCTTTTATAATCTTATACCTCATCATTCCATTTTATCACTTGATCTTATTTTTACCTCATCAACCTTCAATCTCTGTCTTTTTGAAATCTCTCAATCCTTCTCCCCCTAAAAATATTACTTTAATTCAAATATAACTCCATTCATGTTTTCCAAATACATCAATGTGGACACCTCTTTAAATATCTAATAAATTTAGCTGTCAATTGTTCTGATCGATTTTTACTTTTGCTCTTAATATACTATTTTTTTTCTCTTTCCATTAAATCTTCACAATTTTGTTTCCGCTTGTATATTTTTTTACGAGGACGAGGTTGTATTCATCATAAATATATTTTTTAGCACCGTGTTGTGATATATTTTCTTCAGATGTTAGACCTTTAGACTTTATTTGCAGATAAATGCTCTAGTAAGCACATGACTACATATTTTGAAGGCTGCTCTCAATGATCTTGAAAAGTGATAAAAGATAATTTTACACATTACCAAATATTCTAAAGCAAGGTAAAGTATGCAACAAAATTGGTTACATGACGTCAAAAATTTGACAATGCTTTTTGTTTTATACAAAACATAAGAAGACATTTTTGTTTAATATAAATGAATTGTTGATACTGGATTGATTAATTATTTAAAAAGTATTTTTTTTGTAATTTATAAATGTATTTTATTTTTTTGCTTTGTAATTTATTTTAATTTGAAAAATTATTAAAAAAAACACACGGGTGATAATTTTGACACAACTTCATGTTAGACAATCCTGAAATAAGCAATAATTTTAAATTATTTTGAGTTTTTTTATCTTAAAAAAAATTTGGAGTACAAAAATACCAATAGAAAATATTAAGCATACCTACATGAGGTACGGATAGTAGAGGATGGAGCGGCGAGTATATAGATATATAAATACCCGGGAGTTCTTTTTTCACCGTGTCGATTTTATTTGGTAGTGTTTGTTTTAATTAAATAAATAAGATTTCGTATCGTGCGATGTCATGTCGTGTTGTAATTGGACCCTATACGTGTTTGGTAAAAAAAAATATTTTGTTTAGTTGAAAAACAAAATTTCATATCATATCAAATAAAAATTCCAAAATGGTACATCAGATGGAAAACACTATAGAAACACAACCTAGATTTTTCGAATGGACCAACAATCTCATCGGTATAATACACTTTTATATGATGGACAATACTCTCCCTCGAGCCCATACCTCTCTTTGTCTATCCCTGACTCCGTAGCCTATGTATGCCTCCTCTTCATCAGGTGAATTATCGAGTACTCATTGTAAAACTCTCTCTCTCTCTCTCTATCTATCTCTCACACAAACACACACATACACACACACTGCATGTGTTTGGTTTAAAAAAATAATATCAAGTGTTGAGTCATTTTTATTTGGATAGTGTTTGTTTTAATTAAAAAATAAGATTTCATATCAAGTTGACTTTAAAAGATTTCATATTTGAAATAAAATTTCTAAAACGGTACATTTAAACTATTATAAAGTTGACTTTTTATTTCACCGTGCCATCGCCATCATATATATATATATATATGGGGTAACTCATTATATTTCTCTTTATGTTGAATAAGTATGGACATAGATATGGAGAGAGATGATACCATTCACTTGGTCGTTCGACTTCATTTATCAAGATGCTCATCAAGTATGGACATAGATTTGGATTTTGAATTGTGGCCAATTTTTTTTTTTTTTGTGTGGGGGGGGGGGGGGGGGGGGGGGGATGGAATGGAAGAAAATCATTATTTTTTTAGATGTTTAATAAAATGTCACGCTTCACTACTTTGTAATCAATTTTAAATATATCATGTTGACAGAAAATTAACTTATGGAAGTGTGAGGATCTATAACCACAAATATTAAGGAGCAAATTTATCACCGTGCCATCGGCACAGGTACACCCCCTACAAGAAAAATACCTTTTCATGACACTTTTAAAAAATTACTTTAAGACATTTTTAACATTATGTTGTACTTAAACTTTGACTTTATATTTATAGACTAATTAAAGTTACTTATATTTATCATTATGTTGTACTTTTTTGCGATTTATTATAATACCTTCTATACATGGATTTGAATCTTCTACTATTGTTGTATTGCAAACATTTAGTGTATAAAATAATCTTATTATGTAAATATTTTTGTATTGAAAACATTTTTTTCTTTTGTATAGAATTTGTTGGTGTATGCATAGACTAAATACCTAATAATAAATATCAACTACTTACAATTTGTTTGTGTCGATTGACCATTATTTGAAACTTAGTAATATGTGTAATACTTACTCTTACTTGTGCATCGCATGGATTACTACTAGTGGTAGTTCATTCTAAAGTAAAATCGTGGTGGGATCCTCCCTGTGAATTGTTCTCCTTGTTGGCTGCTGATGATTTTACAACGTACATTTACTTTTATAATATATTACCTTGGTGTGATGGTAAGTTCCCTCGCCCAAGCTACAGTTGGTTTCGGGTTTGAGACATGGGATAAACATCTCCATAGATGGGGGTAAGGCCAGCTGACATCCGCCTCTCCCATACATGGGATTAACCTCTATGTATTTAGTGTTAGTGTTCTTTATAATTTCAATTCATTTGTTATTTTCAAAATTTACTGTGTATATATGGATCATAGATGATTATCTTGTATAAAAACTTATGTTTTTAACATGAAATTATAGTTTATAATTTTGTTATAATTGATGGGAAGAGGAGTTTAGGTGTAAGTTGGCATTAAGAGGCATGGATACCCCATGGGGCATAAAAGTAACTCGTGGGAAGTGTCTGCATCCTCTCCTTGCTCCCAATTGTTGAAATTAACTAGTAGAGGCTCGTTTTGTGGTAAAGAGTGGGAATTAAGGGCCAAAACTCAAAACAACGACCGAGTGGGCGGATAGTGGCATGGACATCCCATAGGGCATAAAAGTCACCTGTGGGACGTGAATGTGCTCTCACCAGGCTCCCGGTTGCCAAAATTAATTAGTTTTGGCTTGTTTCGGGGTTAAAATTAGGCGTTAAATGGCATAGACATCCCATGGGGCTAACTCATGGGAATTGACCGCGTTATCTTTAGGCTCCCGGTTGCCAAAATTAACTAGTATAGGCTTGTTTGGGGGCTAAAAGTGGGCATAAGACCTTTTTTAAGAGACAATGGGGGAAATTTGCTCTTTAAACAATAATCCAAAATTTGCTTATCTACGTGATTATTTGGTTATTATCATATAACATGTACTATCATCTGCAGTATTTACACACTATTTGTTTTATTGTCAGTTAGATTATTACTGATACATGATGAATTGGTCTCTGCATGATTTTGTATAAAATGCGTGTCAACCTATTTTCCCCCCACCCCCTATTGAATCAAAATCGTGTTTATAAATTCTGTGTCCATCTGTTATATCTATACAAATATTTTCCCCTTTGAAATACAAGTTACTAATGTTTTTCTTTTTTTTTTCCTTCTTCCAAAAAGGAGGTCCTTACTTGGCTATCTCTCTTTGGGGATTTATGCTTGTTCTGTCCTTTGTGATGATGATTGTATACCCTATTTTGATAGCCCCACTATTCAACAAGTTCACAACGGTAAGTTTTGGATCCCCCTTCCCTTTCGAAAAATCATTATGGAATTACATTATGTAAAAAAATTTAGTTTGATCATTTTATGACTATGTTGCAACATATAGCTTCCAGATGGAGTGCTTAGGAAGAAAATCGAAACAATTGCTTTCTTTATAAAAATTCCCTTGAGGAATTTGTCTGTTATTGATGGATTAACATTGTCAAGACATAGAAATGTAAGGATTCCATTTGATATATTTTCTTGTGTTTTTTCGTGTATTTCAAATTGCATTTATAGATCCATTTAAATTTGATGGCATGATAGGAAAATATTTACCCAGCCATATATGCCCCATATGAGCTTGCTAGTCTTGTCCAAGTAGAACCTGTTGGCATGATGGGGTAAGCTTGATCCTATCAGTACATAGCATAAGTTTAGCACTTTTATTGGATGAATGAAATGGGGTTGAGGTCCTTAGCCCCAAGAACTCACATGTGAGGATTATGTAGGATAGGGTATCTCGATCACTTTGAACAAGTAGAGCAAGCTAGCTGTATATAAATCAACCTGGTTATGTGTGTAATTTTTTCAACCTCCATGCCTCTTAATTTTGATTCTGAAAGAAACATAATGCGGGGTTTCTCGTGGAGATTGAAATTGCACAATGCGTAAACTATCTAGGGGTTCGCTAACCCTTAACAGTTCCAACATATGATCTTCATTCATCTCGGTGAGGTAGCTTGGCAGTTCCAACATATATTTTCATCGACTTAAAGAGAATAGTTTTGGAACTTTTGTACTTCATACATCTTAAGAGGTGGGGGTTTGCTATGTGAGGGTTGTTCGATAAAGGCAATGTTCCTGGGAAGGCTGGGATTATATATATATATATATATATATATATGCAAAAATGATCCTGTGCGAACTAACCCGCACATACATAATACAAACCTTCCAAATTATACCCATTATTCCCCTAAAAAAATTATTGGTCCTCTCTCTCTCTTAGAGGCTCGCCGCTGGGTGTCACATGTACAGTCCGAATTCTTAATATGTGAGTCAGTCCACACATGAGCAGTACTGTATATATATATATACACACAGACACACACATAGGGAGAGGTTCAGAAGTGAACATAAAAGATGAACGTGTTAATGAATCTTAATAAAAAACACTTAACACCCAATCAATTTTAATTCCTATATTGTAATTGGTCTGTGTCAGTGGCAATGAACACGCATGTGACATGTGCCAGTGCCAACGGACACGCGTGTATTAAAAAATGCGCGTGCCACACGCGTATCCATTGCCGCTGGCGCAGACCAATTGCAATATAGGAATTAAATTTGAATGAGTGTTAGGTGTTTCTTGTTAAGGTTCATTAAAATGTTCATCTTTTATGTTCTCTTTTGAACCTCTCCACACACACACACACATATATATATATATATATATATATGTGTGTGTGTGTGTGTGTGTGTGTGTGTGTGTGAAATTGCCAGACCTAATTTTGGTTATGATGAATTGGGGAATAACTGATCAACATAATTTCACTTGTTGCTAATACTTTCTGTTGTCATTACATATTGACAATACTTTATATGGTTGCTGATAGTGCTTTACTTGTGTATCATGTTATGAGGATGGGTGGGCTTCCTCATCAAAATGCCTCACCTGGTCTTTCGGGTGGACTGAATACTATCCCAGGGCTCGCCTTGTATAGCGCTTATAGTCATCCATCTTGTGGTCCACCATTCCTATGCAATGCTATGATGAGCCGAAGTATTTCAACGATTAATGGAACTCCATATGCTATTAATTTGCCATTTGTTGAAGTTTACCGTCAAAGCACGAAGTGACTGCATCGGTTTGTATTTTATTTTGTCAAAATGCTCTTACAGTGTGAGCTGAATGTAATGCATATAATTTGTTGAAGTTCTTGTACATCCTCGCTATATACTTATATGTGCATATTTCTATATATCCATGTTCAAACTAGAAATATTTTACATGAACTAGTGAGAGAGAAAGGTAAGAGAGAATGAGAATGAGATACCTAAGCATTAAGTAGAATATTATACCAAGCACACATGGGAGATAGGGAAGCATGTCTTAGAAGAGAAATATATAATTAATGGAGTATTCCATGAATGATTTTGTCATATTCTGGAATATGGTTGTATAGTAGTTTTCCCTTCATTCACCTTGGAGCTTTGTATTAGGACTCGTATGTGATGCACATACATTAGTAAATGTGGGTGATGATTAATTATTAATCACTTTGTTCCTCCGGTAAAGTGTGCAACATATTTTAGAAGTTCAGTTTAAGGATCTTGGATGTTATTTTTAATTACACCTATCTTAGAAGTAGATGTTTTAGTGAATTTACACATTGTTAAAGTTGGCCACTTTCTCAAAAGATGAAATCACGTGTCAAGCATTTGTATCGATTTTTATCTCCATTATTATTTGGCACGGATGTGTTATATGTTGTTCGTTAGGCACAAATGTGTTCCTTCTCTCTCTCTCTCTCTCTCTCTCTCTCTCTCTCTATATATATATATATATATATATATATATATTATTTTTTTTGTGTATGTGTTAAATTGTACTTTTATAGTAGTATCAATTTGGATTTATTATATGGAACGTGGCGAGAAAAAGGTTTATTTCTTTGCAACATATCTTTGACCATTTAATTAATTTATCTTGTTGTACATGAATTCTTTCCCGTTGAAGGAAATTTTTGTTCGTGGGTAATAAAAGGCCAAAAGGTTCCAAACTCACATTTCTTGAGATATTTGATTTGAATAAATTTGTTAGTAATATCTGAATTTCATGGTATTTCCTCACATCATATTTGTTTAAATTTATAATTCGCACATCTCCATTCTAGATTGTATATCTCCTTCACTCGTGCCATAAACTCATGTATTTAACATAATTATGAACATACGAAACATCACTATCAAGTGAAACATCCAGGTTAAAGATCTTCTTTCACATTAGATGATCTCCATGATGCTAAAACCGTGGTCATCTTTTCTTACTTCTTTCTGTTAGTGCACATGAATGATCTTTGAGAAATTTAGCTTTCACAACCATACAATATTTTGTTTAGTAAATGTTTGTACACACCGTGAATTGAAGTAGCAATTTGCTGGTGTGCTCTATTTCACCTAGTTTCTTTCAACCCAGTATTGTGATTAATCAGTTTGAGATTGTTTGCGGCTGATTTTTGAACAAAATTACATAGTATGCTAATGTTCCAGCTCCATTCATATCATTTAAAGCTACTGGATCTCCACCAGAATTATTGAGCGAGGTAAGTAGTTCACTGGACTCTGACTTTTTTTTTTAGGCCACATTGTTTTGGTTAATTTTTTTTTTCTTTTTTCATTTAGGTGAGAAGTAAAATGGTGAAATTATTTCATCTATTTAAAGTTGAGGTTTTTGTTGGTCTAATATTGAAAATGCTTGTACGTAACAACAGTATGATTATGGACAAAACGGTGAACTTATTTTAATTATATTTCTTAATTTTTCAACCAGAATCAAGTGGAGTATTATGTTTTAGGGAAGTATAGCAGACTTCCCGGATCCGTTTCATTCGATTTCATGTTTGTCGCCTAATTTATAATTTAATCTTAACAATTTTCACTCGTCGCAGGTGCGATATCTGCTCTAGAGGAGGAGCATATTTCGTACGTTGCACTGCTATGCGCAATAATGCAACAACTACTCTGAATTTTTTAGGCTGCAAAAATGGACTGTTAGAGCCTTCCTTGGGCAACTTCTAGGAGGGTAGATTTTCGCCTCTTCTGTCTTTTATTTTGTTGCCTCGAGTTTCTTTTGTAAGCAACTACATACCCTCTGGGTTTTTTAGCAATCTTTTTTCTTTTATTTCCCCCTTTTGATTTGTTATACGGGTTATGGGATATTATTCTCTGTTATTATAATAAAACGTGATTGCAATTACACAGCTTGATTTGCTATGGCGTTCATTATGTATGGTTTGTTTCATATTCACTCTGCTGGTTTTCCTTCTCCGACGCTGATTCAGGCACAAATATGGTCGATTGCACTACAAAATATGGACATTGTAGCTATCGCAAAGATCGGGTCTGGTAAAACATTAGGTTATCTGATCCCTGCCTTCATGCTTCTCAGACATTGCTGAAACAATCCATAGAATGGCCTCACAGTGGTAGTTCTAACCCCGACTTGGGAGCTTGCAACACAAATTCAAGAGGAGTTCATCAAGTTTGGTCGATCTTCTAGGGTTTCTTGCATGGTGTGTCCTCAGTTTTCATTGCCCATCTTTCAACCCTTCTGATCTGATTCTTTGCTTGCCTTTATGTAGCTATGATTCATTATGTGACCCATTTTTTATTGGATCTTTCACTTAGGTCCTAGGAATTCATTTTATCTTAAAAGCTTCTGATAATTTTAGCTATCAGGATGTGGTTCAGATATTTTCAGATTATGTGTAGAGTGTGTTTGGCAACCCCAATCCAAGCTATTGAATTGGGATTGGGGTCTTGAATTCCGATTCCATTGTTTGGTTAGGAAAGAATGATTTTGGAATTGTCGTGGGTTTTTAGTTCTTAGAATTTCTAAGTAAAAGTAAATAATTACAATTTTTGAGTTGGAATTGATTACACACATGCGCCCATGGCGTGCATTCACACTCACACTCACACACTACATCACACATTTTGAAGACATAATTTCACACACGCACACACAAAATACATCTCCCATTTTCACACATTAAAAATGCACCCACCCACCCACCCACCTTGCAGTTTACACAATGCACAAAGTTTTCCACACCCACCCACATAGTTGCGCGCACAGTTTAACACTCTACACTATAACACAAAAGAATTTAGAGTTCTCATAAAAAATTCTTATTAATTCCACACCGAAACCAACACAAATGAATTATGATGCCATGTAATTCGAATTCATTGAATTCCAACTCCATGGAATTCAAATTCAATCATAAAATTATAATCGATTTTCAATTATGGGAATCCAAACATACTGGTAAGGTATTTGTGATTTCGGTAAAGTATTTGTACCACATCCAAATGATCTTATTCAGCATCTAATGGGGGACATTTTCTGAAGCGAAATACTAAGTGGGATGCACCGAACTAAAACTATTTTTTATGGGACCGTTCTCTAATATTCTATTATTTGTTTCAGTGCTTGTACAGTGAAGCTCCTAAGGGACCTCAGTTAAAAGAACTGGATCGAGGAGCAGATATTGTTGTGTCAACTCCTGGTTAGCTGAATGACATCCTTGAAATGAAAAAAGTTAACTTTGGGCAAGTTTCCCTTCTTGTGCTTGATGAAGATGATCAGAAGCTTGACATGGGCTTTGAACCTCAAATCTGGAATATTGTCAATGAGATACCACCTCGAAAGCAAACTCTAATGTATACAACGATTTGGCCCAAAGAAGTGAGAAAAATAGCTGGCGATCTTCTCGTTAAACCTATTCAGGTGAACAAAGGCAATGTTGATGAACTTGTGGCGAACAAGTCCACCACTTAGGTAAATTAAGGCCCCTTTATTGTCAGGATATTAGATGCTGAGAAATGAATTATATTTCATGCATAGTTTAATATGCCGACGCATTTATCATCATATTAAATGAATTTCCAGGCACACAAAATGCTCACAAGAATTGTGACTACTCATATGAGTCATATCAGTGGACAGAGACATAAGAGTTGCCATGTCCACAAACTTAATGTATCTTATAATTTTGTGGTGTATAATCAACGTGCATAATGGAATTTTTGAGTTACGAAGATCATAATAAAAATCTTATGACCCTTCGAACCATATACAAGGTAGTTACTAGAAACGGAGGGGAATTGAACACAACAGACACTAGCCTTTGTTTTAATGGTACCAACACTTACTACCTGCAGTAGTAACTCATGTAAAAAAAATGTCTTATTACACATGTAGGAATTAATCTATGCAACAATTGTATTTAGATGATTACAATTACATTTAGTTTCAAAGATGACATCCACTAAGTGCAAAAATATAATAACCTCATTGATATTCCAGAGTTTAACAGAACCATCATGACTCCCACTAGCCAACAATGTTAGATCCTCTAGTGAGAAGTCCACGGACCACACCCGCCTCTCATGCTCCCTCATTTTCGTGAATACTTGAATTCTCGTTACATCCCAAACCTGAACGAGTTTTAGACAAACGAACTGATTTTTCCTATGCGAGCAAATGAAATCTTAACAGTTCATGTTCCTTTAGTTTGGATTGAAGGGAATTTTCATCTATTTATGATTAAAAAAATTTCATTCTTTTTGTCCAAACATATAATTATAGCGTGTACATTTATTTATAATAGAAAATATAGATAGTGAGAATCTTTAAAATCGAAGAGGTTTGGTTTGAGTTATGTTGTATAAACAGGTACAATTATACAAATTTAAGAAGCACGAATTTATCCAAATTGAGGATGAAAATCAAGAAGGAAGTGCTCCATTTTAATAAGAAATTGAGTTGAAACCAAGGGTACGTTTGGAAATTCCAATCTCAAAGGCATCATTAGAGTAGTTTTATACGGATTTAGAATTCCAGTCATTTTTTACTATACATTATGTAACATATGTACATAAAATGAAATCAAAACTATGACAAGAAGTTATTGTTCCTTATTATTGCTAAGTTTAGGTGATTCACCATCGATTTTATTTCACTACTTGAGCTGAGTTGATTTATGAAAACAAATGGTTTTCAATGTTTTAACAGTTTCATTAATAATTTTATTGAATACAGATCCAAGATGATTTGTATGGATGGGGCATATGAAATGATTAAATTTAAACTCTAATATTATGTATGAACTTTCAGCAAGGCATGGGTGCCTTTTAATGTTTCAATATTCATAATCTGAACTGCAATCATTTGAATAATGCCTATATGATATGCAATTGACATCTATAATACAATGTAATTGTCTTTTTTGTTTTTATGATTTAATTTTGTGAATGTTAGGTAGGCATGGACGAAGGAACCAAAAACTCTTTAAGAATCTTATACACATGGCATTCAAGAGAAGATGGATCAAGTGAAGGTGTAATTATATGAATTATTTTCTGGTATGATTAGACATTACATACCTAGAAGTTATATTTTACTAAAAGTTCAAAAAGTTATCTATTAAGTTTTGTGTTTTGGTTGTATTAAAGTTAATTGATCTTGGGGATTTTTCTTTCGATTGTACCTGTTGATCCCAAAAATTATCCATATATGTGGACCATTCAGATACTGACACATGTTATATAGTGGAAGATTAATCCTAGTGAGAAAGGATGAAATATCGGTCTACACCATGGATACCGACCATCACCAGGGATGCCAACCAAAGATGACAGGAAGACCGACCAACGATGACAGGAAAACACAACAGTTGTATACATAAATGATTGTACATATGTAAATGTCTACGATATAAAGACATTCCATCCTTTGATATTATAGCCATGGTACACCCTTGGTGGATATAAATACATTGTAAACCCTACATCCAAGCGACACGAAAAGATAGGCAATTGAAAAATCCCAAAGCAATACACAACAGTGGATGTAGGCTCTTCCCTTAAGCGGAACCACTTTAAAAATCATTGTCTCTTTACTTATATTTATCTGTGATTAATTAATTAGCCTAGTCTAGTTTTTTGCATCAACAGATTGACGCCGTCTGTGGGAAATGATTTTTCTAATCGATCTCACTCAATCAAACATCTAAATGGATGATCTTCCTGAATCAAGTATCAAGAACGAAGGTATTCCTCCTGCCCCTTCTGCTCCTCCATCTGCAAATGATTTAACTGGGATTCTCGCCAGTCTTATAAGAGGCCAAGAGTCTATGCAAGATACTATTAGGCAACTTGTACAAACTCTTCAATCTGGGGTACCTGCTCTATCTTCTCAAATAAATATGCCACCACCTCCACCAAGAGGTGATCGGCGCAGCCACTCAATGACAATAAGAGATGTCTCCTATCACCCAAGGTAAAATTCATTACTCAGGACATCGGAATCTTTTCACACACAACCTTATTCTCCAAAAAGTCCAAGTGATTTAGAGAGATTAAGTTATGATTCTACCTTCGATCGCTTGGGACCCAAGGGGAACAGAAATGTTCCTAGGGTAAGATCTGGAAACACCCGACGACCATCTGATTAAAAGGAAAGCACATCTCAATCTAGATCAAATGCTCGAAGAACTGGTACTCGGACCGAGCAATAACTTCAGGAAGAGAGCTCAGCAACTAATAAAATTGCAACGCATAAATTCGATGCTACTAATGATGCATGGAAAGGTTCCATTCATAGATTGGAATATAGATTAGGAGAAATGGCGAAGACAAGAAACCCACTACAAAGAATCTTTGTAAAAGGGTCTCCATTTGTACAGTCAATTGTGGATTTCCCTACTCCAGCAAAGTTCAAGGCTCCAGTAAATATGATGGAAAAACTGATCCAGTCCTCCATATAGAACAATACCAGGAAGCTGCTAGTATTTATGTCGTTCCCGAAAAAATGAGATGTAGAGCATTTTCTGAAACCATTACTGGATCTGCCCAAATATGGTACAATAGTCTTCCTCGGAGATAAATTTCTAGTTTCAACCAACTGGCCGAGCTATTCATTAACAAATTTTCCTTTGGAGCGAAGCTTGTGAAAAGGGTGGCACACTTACTTAGTGTAAGACAAAAAGAAAGAGAGAGCACTAGAGATTACATCACTCGTTTTAATAATGAGAAACTAAAAGTTGTGGATTATTAGGAGAAGACTGTAATAACTTCCCTCATGAGTGGATTGCTGCCTAAAAAACTGTATTACACTCTTTCCAAGGATCCTCCGAAGATAATGGCAGAACTAATGGTTAAAGCAGCAAAGATCACGAATGTCGAGGAAGCAATGGCAGCCAAGAATAGCTCGGGCAAAAAAGTTGATGGCAAAAATGATAAGAAAGATCATAAAGACCCAAGAGAACACAGGGAATCAAAACATAAATGAGTTTTGGAATGACTCAAGAAGTACAATGACTATACTCCATTAACCAAGGGAATTCACCATGTTTTGGAAGAAATCAAGCACAACAAAGATGTGCATTGGACTGATAAGCTGAGAAGTTCCCCGACCAAGATAGATAAAACTAAGTATTGTAAATTCCGTAGGGATCATGGTCACACGACAGAACATTGCATAGCTCTTCAAAATGAGATTAAAACTCTCAGTCGACGAGGAAAGCTGAATCAATATGTCGATCTCCAGAATAACAAGGAATTCAGCGAGGATCAAAATCTCCTTATAAGCCCAACGAGGAGAAGAAAATAACTCATGAAGGTGATCAGGATGATGAGCCCGATCTCCCTAAAAAACCTCGACAACCAGAACATGAGGTATTCTGTATCAATTTTGGTTCTTTTGATTGCCAAATTATTACAGGTGGAGATGCAGGAGGAGGTGATCATATAGCTGAACGAAAATCTTACCTCCATGAAGAACAAGCTTACTCGTACATACAGAGGATCAACCTTGCAGAGGAAGATCGACCAAAGAAGGTTAACAAAGACAAGCTAGTAATTGGTTTCTTAAAAAATGACCTTTCAGGAGTACTGTATCCTCATGACGACCCATTAGTAATCAAATGTAGAAAGGAAGAAAGCATTGTCTCTAGAGTATTAGTCGATAATGGCAGCTTGACGGATATCATGTTCTATCCTTGTTTCACAACCTTGGATTTTAAACTCAGCCAATTATAGCTCTATCATCGACCACTAATAGGCTTAGCGGGTGAGAAAGTCTTTCCTTTGGGAACCATTAAAATGGAAATAATGATAGGCACTTGTCCATCTAGTCGAGCAGAGAAGATCTATTTCTTCGTAATGGATAAAAATGTCCATTCAGCTTACAATATAATCATGGGAAGAGTAGGGCTAAAGTAGTAACATCCACGTTCATCAGTGTCTAAAATTCCCTGCTAATTTTGGTGTGGGAATTGTGAAAGGTGATCAGAAAGTAGCTCATAAATGTTACTACTCTTCTGTTGAGCATGAAGCCTTGGAAGAAATAGAGAAGAGAACCACTACCTACCAAGTCGATACTCCTGAGCTTGATGAAGACTCTGAGGATGAAACCTTTGATCCAAGGGAGGAAACAAAGTTGGTAAAGGGACCGATTGAGGAAACAACTGAAAGCTTTATGTTAGACGATGACAAACCGGAGCGCATCACTCAAATAGGGACAAAATTAGATCCTATTCTTAAACAAGAACTAGTGAGCTTCCTTAAATAAAGAAAGCATGTGTTTACCTGGAGTCGTGAAGATATGCCTGGGATAGACATGATCTCAATGTAAATAAAGAAGTTAGACTAGTAAAGCAAAGACGGAGAGTGTTTAGCCCCGAGAAGAACCAAGCCATATAAGAAGAAATCGAAAAGCTTCAGAAAGAAACTTTTATTAATGAAGTGAAATACCCAGTCTGGTTGGCCAATGTAGTTATGGTAAAAAATAAAAACAAGTGGAGAATGAGTGTAGATATTACAAATTTAAATAAAGCATGCCCAAAGGATCATTTTCCTTTGCCCTGAATAAATCAACTCGTGGATGGAACATCAGGATATGAGTTACTCAGCTTTATGGATGCTTATTCAGGTTATAACCAAATGAAAATGAAACCTGAGGACATGGAAATCACTTCTTTCATCACTCCCCGAGGAACATATTGTTATAATGTTCTGCCTTTTGGTTTAAAAAATACGGGTGCTACATATCAAAGGCTGGTCAATAAGGTGTTCGAGGAGTAAATAGGCAAGAATATGGAAGTCTACATGGATGATATGCTAACAAAAATAAAAAAGGCATTCGATCACATTACCAACCTCAGCCAGACTTTTGATCACCTTGAGAAGTACCAGATGATGCTGAATCTGACCAAGTGCATTTTTGGAGTGCAAGAGGGAATGTTCCTCGGGTACATAGTAAATCAAAGAGTAATTAAATCAAGTCCAGATAAGATCAAAGCATTAATTGAAATTAAATCCCCAACTTGCAAGAAGGACGTGCAAAGACTGACTAGACAAGTAGCAACGTTGAACATATTCCTGTCCTGAGCTACAGATAGATGCATGCCCTTCTTCAAGGTGCTCAGAAAGAGTTTTGAATGGAACGAAGAATGTGAAAAAGCTTTTGTGGAATTAAAAAAGTATTTGTGGTCACCTCTATTACTCTCCTGACCAATCATAGGTGAAAAATTTTACCTGTACGTAGCTGTTTCTGAATTGGCAATAAGCTCCACATTAATCCGAGAAAATAATAGAGTTCAAAAACCCATCTACAATACCAATAAGGCTTTCCAAGGAGCAGAAATCAGGTACCCTTGTTTAGGGAAATTAGTTTTATCTCTAATTGAAGCATCCAGACATATGAAACCTTATTTCTAAGCCCTTACAATCGCAGTTTACACTGATATGCCTCTAAGACAGGCTTTGCATAAACCGAAGAAATCTGGTAGATTAATATATCGGGATGTGGAATTAGGGGAGTATAATATCATATATGAGCCAAGGTCTTCTTTGAAAGGCCAAGTAGTGGCAGATTTCACAGCGGAGTTCACTTACTCTGCGGTCCCCGTGAAACAAAGTAAACAGGCAGAACAAGAATCAGGAGGAAGTGATGTTAACAAGAAGGCTCTCGGAGAAATTTCTTCAAAAGAAATGGTTACCGAACTACCAGATTCTTCTTCCCGAACACAGTTGATGACCAGGAAGTATGAAGAAGAAAAGGGCAAAATATTCCACTATGGGAGTTTGACAGACCAAGCATTTGACAATAACGTCCCAATACAGAACTTATATGTTGATGGATCATCTTGTTCAACCGAAAGTAGAGCAGGTCTAATACTTAACCCTCCTGATGGTATTGATATTGAGTGGTCACTACGTTTTCAATTCCAAGCTTCAAACAATGAGGCAGAGTACAAAGCTCTTATTGTGGGCCTAAGTTTAGCCTAATCATTAAATGTTGAGCAAATTGTGGCACATAGTGACTCTCAACTAGTGGTGAACCAAACACTGGGTTTATATAGAGCTAAAGGAGAATTAGCAACCAGGTATTTATCCAAGGCGATGGAATTCATTGCAAAATTATCAGTTGTTCAGATGAATAGAATCCTAAGGTTGGAAAATGTCCGAGCTGATGTCCTTGCTCGTCTAGCCTCAGCTACCAGAATTGAACTCTGATGAACTATCCCTATTGAGATTTTGGCCAATAGGAGCGTCGATGAAGATTTGATGATCAATTTTATTGCCATAGATATGGGGTCATCATGTATGGACCCCATCAGAGCATATATTGAAGAAGGATCTCTACCAACATATATGGTGGAAGAAAAGAAGTTGAAGTATAACGTAACTCGCTATGTACTAGATAAAGGTGTTTTTCACAGGAGAGGACTAATAGTCAATTAGCAATGCTGTGTGCATCCATCAGAAGTCCAAGATTTAATTCAGAAGGTGCATGAAGGATCATGTGGAGCTCACATAGCATGGAGACCACTTCTATAAAGAATCATTATGTAAGGTTATTACTAGATAATAATACGAGCAGACTGTGCAACTTTTGCTAAGAATTGTGATAAATGTCCGAGATTATCCACCATTTGCAAAACTCCACAGGCTACTCTCACTCCAATCACTTCACTATGGACATTTGTCATGTGGGGTATAGTCTTGGTCAAACCACTGCAAACACCCCAAGGAAGATCTAAATACTTGGTTGTCGCCGTGGATTATTTTACAAAATGGGTTGAGGTAGAGCCTTTGATAGACATGCCTTATGAAAAGGTCTACCAGTTCATATGAAAAAGCATTATTTGTAGGTATGGTTTGCCCTATGCTTTAATTACCGACCATGGAACACAGTTTGGCAATGATGAATTTGCAAATTACTGTGCTCAGTCCAATGTTTAAAAGTTATATTCATCTCCAGGACATCCTCAGAGTAATGGACAAACTGAAGTTATGAATAGAACTTTGCTTAACGGGTTGAAGAAAAGGCTTGATGATGCTATGGAAAATTGGATAGACGCGCTACATTCTATTTTGTGGACATACCAAACAACACCGAGAGCAGTAACTGGAGAATCCCCATATATGTTAGCAATTGGGACTGAAGTTGTCATTCTTGCCGAGCTAGGTTTACCATCCCATACAGTTTTAAATTTTAACTCTCCTGTAAGTGAATTAATGAGAAGGTTGGATCTAGATATGCTATAAGAAGTAAGAGAAGATGCTTCCCTAAGAAATGCATCCTACCAATAGAGAATAACCCATTTTTACAATAAAAGGATGAAACTGACCAACTTGAAGGAAAGAGATTATGTGCTGAAGAAACTGATGCAAAAAAATTACAAGCTTGAGTCCAATGGGCATGGTCCATACCGTATTTCAGCAGTGATCCGACTTAGAAATTATCGAATTGAAACCATGGAAGGGGAAGAATTAAAAAACCCATGGAATGCAGAGAATCTCAGAAAATATTACCAATGATGTTGAAATCAGTTTGAAATCAACTTGCAGTATTAATAAAATCTTCAGTTTCTTTCCCTTTATATTTTGAAATTTTTTGGGAGTGCTAGTGCTATACACCACTACTATAGCTAATTGATAAAAGTTATAAATTGTTACTCGGATCAGCAAATATTTCCCTGAAAGTTTCTTGGCATAAAAGAATACAAACGAGTTGCTCGATAGAGCCAATAAGTTTTTCGGAGCAACCACAAACATGATCTTTGATACACAAAGTCCAAGTCAACATGATGCTAAATCTTTAAGAAATTTGGTCTACAAACATAAGTATAAAACAAGATCTTTATCCTACTGGGCAAAGCACAGGAAGAACGTTGCAAAGATTCCTCAAGAGGAATGTAGGCATATATTCCACAAACGCCTAGTCACACCATTGGTATCTAATGCAAAAATCCTAACATTTGGGTGAATTAATAAAACCTTTGGAGACACATGGGTAACTAGCTCTATATTTATATTTTAATCTAAGTATGCTAGTAGAACCTATGTATTCATCTAACTAACTCTAAATTTATATTTTAATCTAATTATGCTAGTATAACATCTGCACTCATTGGTCATTGATACTCAACTTAATCAAAGTGTATCAATAGAACTAATGATAAAGAAAGGATTAACATTCAACATAAGATAAGTTGATCAAATTTCAATTTCATTCAATTAAATTAATTACATGACTGCATGAACAAAATAAAATACAAAGCTTCATTCTACACGATGTTTCCCTCTAGCTTTGGAAACATAATCCATTCCAGCAGGAGGTTCATCTAAATTTTAAGGAGAATTAATGAAGTTAAAATCTTAAAGCATTTTGGTATTGCTTCTACTAGGATGATCAAGCAGGTGAGGAGGTCGAACGATTTCTAATTCATCACGAAGTTCATAATCTCCCAAGTATTTTAAAATCAAGCATTGAGGCATACGATGGACTGGAATCCAATTGACATCTGATTAAATGGGGGACTATCAAGCTCAAGCAAGCCTGGATCATACCAGTCTCACAATTAGTTATTTTAATCCACCTTCATCACTGTCAAAGCATTCATCCAACCCCATTTATAGCTCTCATTATTAGCTTGTTGAAGCTTATAATCAGAGTTCTCCAAATCTTCATTTTACCCATCCATCCAGACTTCCCTTAGTTGTTTATAGAATTTAAAGGTCAATCTGTTAACTTGGTAATGCAGTTTCTTCAACATGCCATCCTTAGCTCGTAACTGAGAAGATTGAGTGGATAGTTGCTCGGACAAGGCCTGTAGCTTCTGCGACATCTTCGTAGTGGCTTGATTTTTTGCCTTTAATTATGTAGCTTGATTGGTAAGGATCTGTTGGGTCCTGGCTTCCTCTGTAGTACCTCAATTAGGTTTGACTCTAGCTCGGGAAGATAAAGAAGCAGGTTTTAATTTCATCAGAGCCTCTAACTCCTCACTCAACCTTTCATTCTCAGCCTCTAAGAATGAATTTCCCATATCTGTAGTAGCAACAACAGCAGTGTATGACTTCAAAGCATCGAGTTCATTTTTCAAATTATTGTTCTCTTCCTCTAGAAGCATGACAATGTCCCTTGCTTCGTCGACTTAACGTTTAAGCAGGAATTCTTATCTTCGAAAATGAGAAGTAAATTTATCCAACTTTTTCTCAAAGCCTCAACCTTCACTAAGGGCCTGGAATTTCTTCTCGTAATCCTCATGTAGAAGTGTCTTAGCTTAATTATGCTCCTTTTGCAGTGCTTCAGTCATTTTATAGTAGGGTACGTTGTTGTCCACTGCCCGATCAAGATGAAACTTTAGGTAAACATAGGCTTCTTTAGCTTTCTCAGATACCTCATCTCCGAGAAACTTCAGTAGGTCGGCATCAGTCAGAGATAAATGACCAGCTCTGAAAAGCCCATTACACCTCTAGAGTAGCTCAGAGTCAGTAGATGATAAATATTCCAATTTATCCATAAACTATTAAGAAGAAGAAAGTTATCAATCAATAAGGGGCAGAGCATAAAAAAACGCAAGCAGAGGAACAAAAACATTTCTCTTTTCATTAATAAAAAAGGGAAATTACAGATACATCTTAAAAAAGAAAAGAAAAACTACAACTGCTGATAAAGGAAAATAAAAAGCTGCTCGATTCTACACCTTCTTCTTATCTGCCTCAGAATTAGCTGAAGTAGAAGCAGGAGCAGAAGGAGGAGGATTAACTATGGTAGGAATATCAGAATCAAAATCCTGGCGTTGATCGGCAGACTCCACCGCTATCAAGGATTCACTGAAAATCCCATCATCATCATCATCAACTTCCTCGTCCAGGTTTGGAGGGGCCCCAGGATCATGTAGCAAGAATAGCTCGAAATATTTTGAAGTGACGACCTCCACCAGGGCAGCGGACCAGCCATCCTTAAAGAATTTCTTCTTCGCAAACTCAATTTGCAAAGAAGTTGCTCCAATGGCTCTATCCCAACCTCTATTGAAGCCAACCTCCCTAGCCTTAATCCTCTTCGCCTTCTCAGCACCCAAGTCATTCTGTAACTGGGCAGACTTGACTTCCTCAGCATCTAAGTCTTTCGATAACTTGTCAGTCAGACCTTGAGCAGTTTCAACAGCTCCTTCATCATTTTTCACCTTTTTCTCCCATTTCTTTTGTTCATTAGCCAATGCATGTTGGGAATCAAGCATTGACTTTTTAGCTCATTAAAAGCTTCTTCAACTTCACCAGAAGAAGCTCTGAAAGCTTCATCTTTCTCCAGCATATTATTGAAGTCAACGAGGAACTGCATAAGATCAATAAGGAAAGTCAGTATTATAAAGAACAAATCGAGATACAAAAAATTAAAGAGGGCAAAAAAATATACCAGAGCAAGGCTTTGGGCAGCCCTGTTAGAACTTTTGGAGTGAGGTAATGCAGCTGCAGCACCCGTATGGTCTAGCAAAATCCCATACTTTATTAGTTGTCTTGCCAATCCAGGGCCGAGGACCACTGGAGAGGCAAAAAAAGATATGTCGACCAACTCACGCTGGTCAGGAAGAGTAGAAGAACCTTCTACTAACTTAGAGGGAAGCCCTTTATTTATTCTTTTCAAAGGGTTGTTTTCAATTTTCTTAGCTGGAGCCTTCTTCCCAGTCTCATCTTTATTTTTTACCCCTTCATCCGCTTGTTTGGAAGGGGGATTGGTAGCTATGTCTCCCAAAATATTGGGAAAATTCCTCTTTCCCATGGCTATGACAAGGGGCAAGTTTGAATCTAAGGAAGAAGGGGAAAGGGTAGCAAGATCACTACTTCCAGATGCAGCAGCTGAGGAAGTAGAAGGAGGATCTTGCTCAAGGTCAATTATAGGGGAAGGAGTAGGACGAGCAACAAAGGAGGAAATTTTGTTCTTGTACTGTAGAAAATAAGATGCAGACCTGATGTGCTCCTCACCAATCCTCTGATGCAGTCCCCAAATGAATTTCAACTCCCTAAGATTCACTTCACTGTCCTTTGGACACCCTCTCTCCTGATCATCTGCAATCAAAATTTACAGAGAAAAAATTAGTGTTACATCTAAACATATATGTACAGGGAAAAATTGTTAAATAAGGAATAACCTATCCCATTGCCAAAAGGAGGGCATCTAGGCCCCTGGTCCTCAATATTTCCAATCAAAGGGGTGTATTGCCAATTTTTTACAACAACTCTGTGCTCAAAATAATCCCTATTGGAATCTGGAAGATTAACTACTAACGTTTTGTTTACAACCCTAGTCTTTAAATAAAAAGTGGTGTCACTAATCACCCCACTTGTAACAAAACACTATTTATGGAATCCCCAGATGGGTAATTTTTGTAACACCTCGTGTTTTTAATAGTGAATTAAATTAATGAATTGGCAAATTCGAGAAAAAAATAACATTTTGAATTTAATTATTCATAGTAATTAAATATATTGGGTTTTAAAGATAAAAATAAGGTTTTAAATGGAATTTAAATCGGGATTGAAAATTGGAAATTATAACTTTTCGTATAAAAATCAAGGGAGGATTCGAGCTAAGGGGGATAAATATTATATCTTTTAAAATCTAACCATCCGATCGAGCTGAATTTTTCACAACAGCTCCGTCTCGCGTTATCTTCGACTTATTAAAATTTCAGGCCATTCAAACGATCGGATTGTCCGTAATAATTTTTCGAGTGTTTGTATTTGATTAGGACACAAATTCTTTTTGGTATATAAATAAAGTGACGGGTTTAATACTTTTAAAAATACATTCTTCCGATCCCTAAGAGCAGCAATCTCCTCTTTTACATCTTCTTCTTCCCTCATAACCTTAACTACATTGGAGAGCTATTTCCAATAATTACTCTTTGCTAATATTTCGAGAAGAATTCAACCGTCAACTTAGATTTTCTTCATCTAAATTACAAGCATGAATACACTATCCTTTTTCTCTACTATTATGTGTTTTAAGTGTCACCTAAACCCTTAATCATATTTTTTCTTAAAAGAGATTACTGACTTAATTAGGAATAATGATAACAATTTTTGGGACTGTGTTTATAAAATCTTTCAATATGAATAATATTCATAACCCTTGGGTACGTAGGACTTATGAGTGGATTTTGGATTTTATTGGTGTAGGTTGCATGTAGAAAAATCTTGGTTTTGATTTAAATGAATTTGGGGGCGCATAACTCATGTATTTTGTGTTGAGATAATGAAGTTGGAATTATGATGTATTAATGATGAAATCTCAATGTATTTAATTTAAAATAATTAAATGGGATTAATTGGATGTTTATGATGATGTGAAAATTAAATTAAGATTGAATTGAATTGGACTATCATGTGTAGTTTGGTACATTGATTAATTATGCTTGTTTGTGTGACTTGTTGGTATTATTAAATTGCCATTGTGATAACGAGTTGTTGGGTATTTTTTCGCTCCCTATATTTTAGGATGCCTTCTAGGTATGGGACTAGATGGTAGGACTTTTGATGATTTACGCCTTCTAGGTATTGGTCTAGTGAGGGTCGATTGTCGCGATTTTATCATATTGGGGGTGGGCTGATAGTTGGTATTTTATTGTTGTTACACTAGTCTAGGTACGTGACTAGGTCAAGATTTATGTTAGAAATTCATCATATACATAGGGTAGGACGTATTGATAACTTGGGGACCCATAGGTATGGGGCTAACGGGGTATTTTGAGGATCTCACATCGATAATAAGGGTGGGAGAAATTTATAAATTGTGAAATTGAGAAAATTGAGAATTTAATACCTAAGATAATGAAACGGGTGTTAAAATATATTGGCATCGTTAAGAATGTGCAGGACTGACAGTTTAAACGGGTTGGCTGGCTATTGCGACGTGTGGGTGTGTGGCGTATGAATAACGTGTAGGGCTGACAGTTTAAACGGGCTGGCTGGCTGGCTATGAAGATGTGTCGTGTGTGGAACCTCATGCATAACGTGCAGGGCTGACAGTTTAAACGGGCTCGCTGGCTATGGTGAGGGGAATTGTGGGTGGTTTAGAATTTATTACGGAAGTACCGTAATGGATAATAAGATTGAGATAAATGATAACTTTGGGTTAATTGAATTCAATTAATACTTTGGGGCGGTGGGATAATTAAAATATATTTGTGTGATTTTTATAAGAATATCTGGGGGTCGTTAGTAATTTATCTTTCCCGCGTTTAAATTACTCGTCTAATTATAATACTTCATTGTGATATTTATTGCGTACAATGCTATTGTCTGGGTTCACGGACCCTATTTGAGGGGAGTATTATTTATTCATGCTCAGGGCTCTGACCTCGTGCGTTGACTAACATTTTCAGGTATTAGTACTGGAGTAGCTGCATAAGATTTTCGGAGTTATCATTTGGAGGTGCTGCTGGAGTCTACTTCATTTTTATTGCTTTATTTAGCTTAGGCTTTCTTTTCAGTCATATTTCATTATAAGACATCATTTGACTTTTTATTGGGCCATTCGTTTCCAAAGTTGTTAGAGGATTTCAGTTGAATTTTTTCACAATTGATAATATTTAGTTTTTAATTAAATCATGATTGGAGATTGAATTTATTCGAAGTTTTAGCATGTGATAGATCTTTTATCGTTTAGTTGTTATTATCATTAGGGATTGATTCAATTATTAATCTTATAGATGGATTTTTATGTCTCATATTTGTCTCATGATAATAATGGTATTTTATTTACTCACACCCGACTTAGTTTTGGTGGCGGCCGATGCTAGAATTAAGTGGGTGTGACAGATGGTATCAGAGCATGGCCTTAAATCTCATAGGTTGTGAGTCCGTTTAGCTTCCGCATTATCGATCTTTGATTTCCTTTATTAATTTGTACTCCTTAAGGTAGATGGTCTATCATACGTGTTAGATGTGTTTCTTGGAGATATAGAATTTTGTGTTAAGGACGTTGTAGGCATTGAGTTTAGAATTAGTAAGCTTGATGTGAGGATCCTTAGAGTTGAATTTGGGCACGTTAATTATTTGGAACATCATTAGTATAATTTTTGGGTATGTCTTAAGTCGATGCAGCGATGTGATTTGATTTGAGGGTTTATGTGTTGCGAAGATTATCAAAAATAGAATCGAGTGGTGATTTGCGAGAGTGCGTGGTACGCCGTTACTTTAATATATATAAATAAATAAATATATATATATATATATATATATATATAATTTTATTGTTCGTGGGGTAGGTGCGCATAGGATTGGGTGTATGAACGCCCAATTATGGCATTCAACGAGTAGGCGTATGTGAGCCTTATTTTATGTTTCATAATTTACGTTTGATGTTTATGCTTCGTCTAATTTCGAGGACGAAATTCCTTTGCTAGAGGGGAAGTATGTAGCACACCGTGTTTTTAATAGTGAATTAAATTAATGAATTGGGAAATTCGAGAAAAAAATAACATTTTGGATTTAATTATTCTTAGTAATTAAATATGTTGTTTTTTATAGATAAAAATAAGGTTTTAAATGGAATTTAAATCGGGATTGAAAATTGAAAATTATAACTTTTCGTATAAAAATCGGGGGAGGATTCGAGCTAAGGAGGATAAAAATAATATTCTTTAAAGATGACCGTCCGATCGAGATGAAATTTTCATAGTAGCTCCATCTCACCGTTTTCTACAACATACAAAAATTTCAATCTATTATGACGGTCGGATCGTCCGTAATAATTTTTTGAGTATTTGTATTTGATTAGGACTCAAATTCTTTTTGGTATATAAACAAAGTGACGGGTTTAGTACTTTTAAAAACACATTCTTTTAAACCCTAAGAGCATTAATCTCCTCTTTTACGTCTTCTTCCTCCCTCAAAACATTAACTCCATTGGGGGGCTATTTTCAATCCAAGTTTTGAAGCTTTAAACCGGGTTTTCTCAAGATTGTTCAAGAACGATTCTTTGTTAATTTTTTGAGAGGAATTCAACCGTCAACTCAGATTTTGTTCATATAAATCACAGGCATGAATACTCTATTCCTTTCCTTTAGTATTATGCGTTTTAAGTATCGCCTAAACCCTTAATCATATTTTTTTCTTAAAAGAGATTAGTGACTTAATTAGGAATAATGATAACAATTTTTGGGACTGTTTTTATAAAATATTTCAATATGAATAATATTCATAACCATTGGGTATGTAGGATTTATGAGTGGATTTTGGATTTTATTGGTGTAGGTTGCATGTAGAAAGACCTTAGTTTTGATTTAAATGAATTTGGGGGTGTATAACTCATGTAATTTGTGTTGAGATAATGAAGTTGGAATTATAATGTATTAGTGATGAAATCTCGGTGTATTTAATTTAAAATAATTAAATGAGATTAATTGGGTGTTTATGACGATGTAAAAATTAAATTAAGATTTAATTGAATTGGACTATCATGCGTAGTTGGGTACATTGATTAATTATGCTTGTTTGTGTGACTTGTTGGTATTATTAAATTGACATTGTGACGATGGGTTGTTGGGTATTTTTTCTCTCCCTATATTTTAGGACGCCTTCTAGGTATGGAACTAGAGGGTAGGCCTTTTGACGATTTACACCCTCTAGGTATGAGACTAATGAGGGTAGATTGTTGCGATTTTATCATATCGGGGGTGGGCTGATTTTAGGTATTTTATCATCGTTACACTAGTTTAGGTACGTGACTAGGTCGAGATTGATGTTAGAAATTCATCCTATACATAGGGTAGGACGTATTGAAAACTTGGGTACCCTTAGGTATGGGACTAAGGGGTATTTTGAGGACCTCACACTGATAATAAGGGTGGGGGGAGTTTGTAAATTGTGAAATTGAGAAAATTGAGAATTTAATACCTCAGATAATAAAAGGGGTATTAAAATATATTGGCATCGTTAATAACGTGCTGGACCGACATTTTAAATGGGTTGGCTGGCTATTGCGACGTGTGGGTGTGTGACGTCTGAATAACGTGCAGGGCTGACAATTTAAACCGGCTGGCTGGCAATGAAGACGTGTCGTGTGTGGAACATCGTGCATAACTTGTTGGGCTGACTGTTTAAAGGGGCTGGCGGGCTTTGGCGAGGGGAATTGTGGGTGGTGTAGAATTTATTACGGAAGTACCGTAATGGATAATAAAAATGAGATAAATGATAACTTTGGGTTAATTGAATTCAATTAATACTTTGGGGCAGTGGGATAATTAAAATATATTGGTGTGATTTTTATAAGAGTCTCTGGGGGTAGTTAGTAATTTGTCTTTCCCGCGTTTAAATTTACTCGTCTAATTAAAATACTCTATTGTGATATTTATTTCGTATAATACTATTTTCTGGGTTCACGGACCCTATTTGAGGGGAGTAGTGTGTATTCATGCTCGGGGCTCTGACCTCATGCATTGACTAACATTTTCAGGTATTAGTACTGGAGTAGCTGCATAGGATTTTCAGAGTTATCATTTCGAGGTGCAGTTGGCGTGTACTTCATTTTTATTACTTTATTTAGCTTAGACTTTATTTTCAGTCGTATTCATTATGAGACATCATTTGAGTTTTTATTGGGTCATTCAGTTCCAAAGTTGTTAGAGGATTTCAGTTGGATTTTTTCACAATTTGTTACATTTAGTTTTTAATTAAACCATGATTTGAGATTTGATTTATTTGAAGTTTTATCATATGATGGATCTTTTATCGTTTAGTTGTTATCACCATTTGGGGTTGATTCTATTATTGATCTTGCAGATGAATTTTTATGTCGCATATCTGTTTCATGCTAAGAATGGTATTTCATTTACTCGCACCCGACTTAATTTTGGTGGCGGCCAACACTCGAATTAAGCGAGGTGTGACAATTTGATTCAACCTATACACTCCATTTACGACCCTCCAAGTATTGCGGGTAACCCTAACGGGACAATGTCAAAATATTGACAAAATTCAAGGCACAGTGGGTTGGGAGGAAAGGTAAACCCATACTCAACTAAAAAAATAAAGGGAAACCAGTTTTCCTCAGCAAGTGAGAAAAAATCAGCAGGTAAAGTAGTGTATTCTAAAATAACCCAAGAGGGAATCTTAAATTCATTTCTGAGCTCATCAAGATAATTAATAGAGTAAACCATGATGAAGAATATAAGAGAAGAGAAAGAGTTCTTACGGGGATTAAGGATTCAGCAAGAACTGAAGAACAAAAAACGATCGCACAAAAGAGAGAAAGAAAGCTTCAAGAAACTGTAGCAAAAAACACTCAGAAAATTTGAGGTAGTAATAGTTCATGGCTTTTTCCTCTCTTTATAGGTTACCTCGAAAACTGGAAAAATAATGATTAAAAGGTAGCGTCGATTGAACTGGTGGCAGCTAAAGGCAGAAAAGACGGATTTACCCAAAACTGATTCGTTAAAGTTGTGGATAATTTCAAAAATACCACGCGAATTATATTTCCATAATTAAACCATAATTTTTTAAAAATATGGGAAGTCGGCAACCAATCAGGCCTAAAATTATTACCCGAGCAACTTTAAGAGCTAAATGCTCCATACTCTTGTGAAAACTTCAAGCACGAAACATTGGGGTCTTCTGTTGATACTAAAAATTGTCCATCTACGTGGAGCATTCTGATATTGACACGTGTTATACAGTGGAATATTAATCATAGTTAGCAAGGATGAAATACCGACCTACACCATGAATACCGACCATCACCAGGGATGCCAACCAATGATGATAGGAAAACACAAACAGTTGTACACATAAATGATTGTACAAATGTAAATGTCTATGATATAAAGACATTCCATCCTTTGATATTCTAGTCACGGTACACCCCTTGGGGGCTTTAAATACATTATAAACCCAACATCCAAGGGACATGAAAAGAGAGGTAATTGAACAATCCCAAAGCAATACACAAGAGTGGACGTAGGCTCCTCCTTTAAGACGAACTATTTTAAAAATCTATTGTCTCTTTACTTATATTTATCTGTGATCAATTAATTAACATAGTCTAGTTTTTTGCATCAACACTGCCATATGTTTAAAAACAGGCGCGCGCGATGTAAAAATAAATAGTTAGAGAGATTATAATGTATTTGGATGTTGATAAGCTCGATAAGAAGGTAATTTTTTTTATTCAATTTTTATGAACACATGATTCTTTGTGTTTCAAAATTATTGACTTTGAGCAATTTATAAAGTTGACAGTTTAACGAATTTGGTTGGTTTCAAATTTGGAATACGAGCTTTTTAGTGGAAAATTGACAAGCTTATAGAGACAACACACACACATGGGTCTTTTTGAATATTTTTGTTGGATTTTTTTGTTATTTCTTAAATATGTCGGATAGTCTTATAAAAAGGGGAAATTCGGCCCAATTTTTTAAAAATTGTTTACAATTATTTGTTTTATATTAAAAATCTTTTCGACTTAAATTATACACGACTTAATACTTTTGAAAAACTGGAATTCATATGTTGTGTTTTACATTGCACTAGAGATTTATATATGATGTTTTGAACTTATGCATGATCATCTACTTAGAGGCATGTGAAAGGTGTATCATTGTTAGACAACATGATAATAAACGTATGCGGGAAGGACTTCAGCGAATTATTGCCTAAAATTATGAAGAGATTATTACGATGGAGGTAAGCTTAATTTTGATAGACAAATTTAATTCGATTGATGTGTTAGCTCAATTTGATTTAATGTAGTTTTGTTTGATGTAAGATAAAAAAAAATATGTTGGTAGGAGTGCTGTATTTGTTGGCTAAATGATATAATATGTAATGTATGAATTGTAATATTGAATGTAGAATAAATGATTCAATCAATTTTGATTTGTGTTTAGATTTATTTGTCAACTATGATATTAATATTGGTTATTAACATTTTTTATTATATGTTGAATTTATAACTGTTTATGTTAACCTTCATGTGATGAAATATTTTATATGGCCTTTTTTAATATTTGAAAATTGTCTGTCATGATGCTTTTAAATTAAATATGACATCTTATAGAGTATATTATGACCCTTTTTTATAGCAGTTATAACAGTTTTGGAAAAAAAGTCATATATAACCGTTACCTAATATGACACTTTTTATGGGTATCGATTATGACACTCAAACTTATGACGCTTTTTATTGACAAATAAAGAGTCATAAAATGCGTGTTATGACACTTTAAAAAATCATACAAATATTTTTTTTGTTTTAGTGACCCTAGTATATATATATAGGGAGATGATCACAAGTGAACCTAAAAAATGAATTTTTAATGGACCTTAATAAAAAACACCTAACAACCGAGTAATTTTAATTCCTATGTTGTAATTGGTCCGCGCCAGTGGCAACGGAGAAGCGTGTCGATCAAATATTTTTTTACATCCCCCCCCTCCCCCTACCATGACAACCCTTACCCCTGAGTAAACATTCCAGCAATTTTTTTTTAACTAGTGGTTTGCCATGTGGGGGTAGGGGTGGGGGAGGGGGTTTAAGGGGTTCTCGAGTCACACGGATGTCCGTTACTGCTGGTGCGGAGCAATTACACTATATGAATTAAAATTAATTGATTGTTAGGTGTTTTTTGTTAAGGTCCATTAAAAAATCCATTTTTTTAGGTCTACTTGTAATCCTCTCTCTCTCTCTCTGTATATATATATATATATATATATATATATATATATATATATATATATATATATATATATATATATACAGTACTGCACTTGTGTAGAATATCCCGCATTTTAACAGTACAGACTGAACATGTGTCACCTGACGGTGAGCCGAAATAGAGAGAGAAAGTGCCCTATAATTTAGCCGAAAATGTAAGCTCACTGTCAGGTGACACATGTACAGTCCGCATTGTTAAAATGCGGGACAATCCGCACAAAAGCATTATATATATATATATCATGCTTCCTGCATTACCCATACATCACACCTAATTCTAACCTTAAATATTTTTTTACAATTTTTTTATTTTACCCATGAAGTTAACATTCCAATTATAATATGTTCAGAAAATTAGATTAAAATACAATTTCTAACTATTTTGTAAAAATTCAACAACAAACTGCTGAAAATACATACAATTTCTAACTATTTTTTAAAAATTCAACAACAAATTGCTGAAAATACCTTATTTATTAAGGTTTGCGCCAACAAAATTTTGTGAATATTTTAGAAATAGCTAGAAAATATATTTTTGACCTATTTTTTGGTACATATGTTAATTAAAAGATTAGTTTTAATAGAAAAATAAAAAATTTGAAAAAAAATATTTTTTAAGGCCTAAAACTAAATGTGGTGTATGGTGTGATATATAAAGTATAATGTAGGAGAACCTTCATCTCTCTCTCTCACATACACACATATACATATAGAGTCTCATGTAAAGACTCTTTATTTTACATGTGTATATACTATTTTTTTTAAATAGTAAAAAGATAGAATTTTCTTAATCAATCTTAATGTATATGTTCTCCATAGTGAGGAAATAATCTTCTAGTTATTTCATAAAAAAATTTAATCAAAACGTGAATAAGATTCGACATTTAAAACTTTTGGTGATTATCTTATTCATTTTTTGATTGATTTTTTTACTATAACAATTTAGAGATGATTTCTTCGCTACGAAAATTCTATGTATAAAGTTTTAGAAAAGAAAATTATTTTTTTAGGGAGTGTACACAGTAAGAGATCGGCTCATACTGAACCAAGGCATAAAGTGAGAAAAGAGGCGCGTAAAAGAAAACTAACCAAAATAAGCTGCTTGGAGAGAATTTCCATCAGGGTCACGAAAATGTTGAGATACATTGTGATGCGCAGAGCTGTTGCTAAATACTTTTACTTCTTTGCCAATACGTGTGTTAAAGTCTATATTTGCATCAATTCGTGTGGTTTTGTTTGGAAATGCTACGGTGGATCCAAGGTGAGAGTGAATAAGAAGTAAGGAGAGAAGAATACTTGGAAAGAAAATAGTAACTAACTTCGAAGCTTTATTCATCATAGTGATTTGGAATATTATGTTCGGATGTACTCCAGTAATGTATAATTTTTTTTTTCCTTTAATGGTTTTCTCAAAAGATCACGAATAGCTTGATGTTGAGAATGCTAATGTCATGGTAATTTACGGCTATATACATTGTATTGGAATCTTGCGTGCTGAATGCTAGCTCGTGACCTGCTAGGAAATTATTTGGTGGAATAAAAATTCCAATATATATCCCTTTCTTTGAACCCAAGTAATAAGTGATGTAAGAGCTTAATACATCACTAAAGTGAGGATTGGAAAACTAAGATATTTTGAGTTACGATGATGATAGTAATAAAACATCATAATTATTAGACATCGTTTGGATATTATTTAGCATATATGTAGAGAATTGATATTTGGGACAATTGTCTCTCAGGAGCTAATTGTATTTTACATATAATTCACCTTATTTGTTCGGTATTAAAAAGTCATTCATCTACCTTTTCTGATGATGTTTTGGGGGAAGGCTTTTAAGTTTTTTTATTTTTTTTAGAGATTAGGGTTTAGATTTCTGATTTTTTGAGTTTAATATATGTGTATAGTTTTTTTTTCCGAGGGGTGGGGGATGATGGAGTGTATGTTTAGGTTTTATAGTTTTTTAGTTTATGATTTAGAGTTTAGGCTTTAAGATTTTTGGATTTGAGTTTTAGCATTTAAAACATAAGGTTTAGAGGTTAAGAATAAAAAAACTATGAGTGTTTGTGAGTAACAAAAAAAGGACTTGTATTAATTCTAATTAAAAAAATATTGAGTAAAAATTTGTAGAACGACTCTAGATAAATTTCTCATTTCTATCGTTTTTAAATGCATACATTATTAAATTTGAGAATGAAGTCTCTTGGTGCAGTGGTATAAGGTTATCACTATGACAGTCTTGGGGGTGGATTGGGTTTGGTCCCCAGTTCGATCCCTGACACTGTCAAAATAATGATTGGTCAGCGAAAGTCACAAACCGCGAATGGAGATTAGTCGAGGTGCGTGTAAGCTGGTCCGGACACCTCATGGTATGCTATAAAGAAAAAAAATTATTAAATTTGAGATCCTTGTAAAAACAATTTTTTTTTTCCTTTTGTTTTCAAAGGCACTAGAAGATTGAGAAAAATACAGCTTCCCTTAGTAAATAGTGGATCGCATTTTCATCACAAGTTCCTGAACTGGTTGAAATTATTTTTGCGGTGTCTTTTAGTTTTATGTAAAACGATATCATCGTAATATTCCTGGAAAAGACCACGAATTGACGTATCACATGGACTTGTCTTTTAAATGTATGAGGATATAAAAAGACAAAAACGAGAAGAAACAAAGAATAAATGCAAAACCAATAAACATATATAATGAATGGAGATGAAAGCATCCGTCCTATAGCGATATTTAAGAGGTTACCGAACGTGTTTTCTAAGTTTGGTTGTTTCTTCTCAAACGTGTTTTCTAAGTTTGGTTGAACGGTGATGATGACGTTGTTTCTTCTCGAACGCGTTTTCTAAGATTGGTTTACCGTGTTTTCTAAGTTTTGTTGAACGGTGATGATGACATTATTTCCAAGTTTTCAGGTGGATTGAGTTTGATCCCTAATTCGATCCTTGATATTGTCAAAATATGTTTGACCAGTGGAATCACGAACCGCGAACGTTGATTAGTTTAGATGTGCTTAAAGTTCCCCGGAGACCACGTGATATGATACCAAAAAAAACAAAACAAAGTTTTATCTCTATTTCGCGCGGGATTTTAGATTCGTTTTCCTTTTCTTCGTGTACCTTTTTATATTTCCTACGCAATTTATTCGAGGTCAATTTAAAATCTTGGCTACTACATTTGCGGAAGGATACCAATTTTTTGTGAACATCGTTGATAAAGTGATAATGATAAGCAATCATCATAAAAATGCAAATAAGTGACTTGTATATAGGCACACCAATAAATATCAAGGATAAATTCACTACACCAAAAACAGGAAACTGACACGGTTTAAAACAGCGCCAGATGCAATCTGGCACGGTTCAAAACCGTGCCAGAATCGGGCGTGCCAGATTTGCTGGCGCGGTTTAAAACCGTGCCAGATTTCCCAAACTAGCACGCTTTTCGCACGGTTTTAAACTGTGCCAGTTTTTTATCTGGCACGCTTTTGCACGCTTTTAAACCATGTTAGATGTTAAATCTGGCACGCTTTTGGCACACGTCGAAACCGTGCCGAATTGTCTATTTTCTAGCACGCTTTTGGAACGGTTTTAAAGCGTGCCAGAATGTTTAATAAGCGTTCTCATTTTTATACTTTGGCACGGTTTAAAACCGTGCCAGATTTCCCAGGTTGATTAAAAAAAATAATAATGTGAAACAAATCTAGAAAATCTGCAAATTCCAAATCCGGTAGGAAAAATATTACAAATTTCAAAAAATTACAAGAGTTAATACCAATATAAAGCCGCACATGACCATAAAAGTCGACAATAACTTCAAAAAATTACAAGAGTTAATAGTTCCCATATCAAAAAAAAATTGGGCAGAACTTCCCCTATTTTTTTAGCATTCCAAAACCTGTTAAACATAAAATCTTCCCATATAAAGCCCTCACGGCCATAAATGTCAACAATAAAACTACTACAGCGAGCAGGGCCATAAAAATAAACCATAAAACTACTGAACCCTGCTCGGCCATAACACAAAAAATAGAATCCTGAATATTAACGACACTAAATAAATAATCCCCCCGTTGTAAAGCATTGACTTCCTCGTGCGTTCCAAGTGGATAAAAGCTAGCAATTGGATGTCATCCTACAAAAAAAATAAGACACAAAAAAGATACAATATTAGTAACCAAATCATTTTTAAAAAAATCGTATTCAAGTAGAAAAATTGCATATACAAGCAGAAAAATTGCATATACGACTAAGTGTGATTTTTGCAAATTATCATCATACTCTCAAACCGGGAGGCCCGGGACTACGCGGTCAGTTCCTAAAAGTTACATTGGTCCCGTGTGAGGTGTTCGTGCCTCCTACGGGGTCGTTTGGGGGTTGGTTTGGATTTTAACCTTTTAACGGCCTGTTTTCAAGTCCAAGTCTAAGTGTGATTTTTGCAAATTATCATCATACTCTCAAACCGGGAGGCCCGGGACTACGCGTTCAGTTCCTACAAGTTACATTGGTCCCGTACGAGGTGTTCGTGCCTCCTACGGGGTCGTTTGGGGGCTGGTTTGGATTTTCACCCTTTAACGGCCTGTTTTCATGACTAAATGTGATTTTTGCAAATTATCGTCATACTCTCAAACCGGGAGGCCCAGGACTACGCGCTCAGTTCCTACAAGTTACATTGGTCCCGTGCGAGGTGTTCGTGCCTCCTACGGGGTCGTTTGGGGGCTGGTTTGGGTTTTCACCCTTTAACGGCCTGTTTTCATGACTAAGTGTGATTTTTGCAAATTATCGTCATACTCTCAAACCGGGAGGCTCGGGACTACGCGGTCAGTTCCTACAAGTTACATTGGTCCCGTGCGAGGTGTTCGTGCCTCCTACGGGGTCGTTTGGGGGCTGGTTTGGGTTTTCACCCTTTAACGGCCTGTTTTCAAGTCTAAGTGTGATTTTTGCAAATTATCGTCATACTCTCAAACCGGGAGGCCCGGGACTACGCGGTCAGTTCCTACAAGTTACATTGGTCCCGTGCGAGGTGTTCGTGCCTCCTACGGAGTCGTTTGGGGGCTGGTTTGGGCTTTCACCCTTTAACGGCCTGTTTTCAAGTCTAAGTGTGATTTTTGCAAATTATCGTCATACTCGCAAATCGGGAGACCCGGGACTACGCGGTCAGTTCCTACAAGTTACATTGGTCCCGTGCGAGGTGTTCGTGCCTCCTACGGGGTCGTTTGGGGGTTGGTTTGGGTTTTCACCCTTTAACGGCCTGTTTTCAAGTCTGGGTTTTAATCCTTTAACGGCCTGTTTTTAAGTTTAATCCAAATGTTTTCAAATTAACAATAGGGAACTAAAATATATTTTAAGCATCAAATAAAGAGGAATATAAAATATGTATTAAGAATGAGAGAGCATGAAAACTCAAATAAATATTACCTTTATCATTCGCTGGTGTCATCAATGGGAGGGATAAAGTCATCGTGCCAATACAAAAATCCGTTGTTACCCACATCTCCCAACGTCTCACAAGATCCTTGTTTTCCACCCCAAACTGGATATTCAGGCACTTTTATAAGGTCGAGTACGATCTTCACTTCTCTCTTTCCTAACTCATGGAAGTGAACTGAAGATACAGCTCCTGGCGGTAATTTCCTACCATAACCGACGACTTGACCAGTGTGAGATAGTATTTTGCATTCCACCATCGAGCTAAAACTTGAAACTTGGGATGTGGGGGGAGTAAAAGGACTAGAAGGAGTTGCAGTGTTCGGAGATGGTAATGCATGAGAATTATGTCCAACACATACGAACTTTCCACTCTCAAAATTCTTTACAAAATCTGAGAGTGTAGACTTCACACCCTCCATTTCTTCTCTGAGGTTATCCATTTGATCCTTCCAACTTTCATTGTCCACATTTACCTCTTGAAGCATTTCTCGAGCAAATGCAGACGCCAATATAGCTGTTCTAGAAATCGTGGACCCAACGCAACGAACACGTCCTCGCGTGTCTTTCCCAAATACATCAAAAATTGGCCCAGCATCCAAGGTCTCCTCTTGACCACTCGCTTGGTATACATCTAGAAGCATTTTAACCTTATCCTGTACATAAAGACATTAAAGTTATCATTTAAATTACATATTGGGTAAAAGAAGGAAAAAGAAAAACATTAAAGCTAAATTACCGCAAATGCTTCATCATGAGGCGCATAATCTCCGAATTTTACTTTATGAGTTGACAACCACAATTCAGCACGGGTTGGTTCACGTCCATGCTCCTTTTTCCAATTATCTGCAGCTCGGGCATAACCATAACGACCCGTGTTATGAGTAGTCGTTTTCGCACAATTTTGTTTTATCTCTTTATTTTTTCTTCGCAAATCCCTTTGGGCCTGTGCAGCTTCATTGTCACAAAATGCCTCCCAATCCTCAGGTTTAACATTTTTAGGAACATTCTCCCTCCACTTTGCAACATCGTCACCCTTCAAATTTACCCTTATCTTGGCCTTGAACTTCTTCCAAGACTCGTTAGCTTTTTTCATGAACATGCTTTTTTGATTATCTTTCACATCGGGAAAATCTTTCTACAATATATGAAAGAAACAAAATTTATCATTATGTAATTAAATTTAGTAACAATTACAATTGTAGCCAAAGAGAAAAAATAGTATACCTTGAACATTGTCCAAATCTGATTCTTATATCGCACGTCTACATGTCTCCATGTTATATAAGAAACCGGTATATGCGTCCTAGTGAGGTCTCCCCATCTAGTAGAGGGTGTAGCTGAATTATCCCCCACCGGAAGGCCATGCTCGTTAAATTTTAATCTCTTTGTGGAAAGTGCATCACCCGTTGTCGAAGACCTCGAAACAACCTTCGAGCGGGAGTTTGATCCTGGTGTCGCACCACTTGGTGACGGATTTGAAGTATCACCCACCTGAGACATTATTTATCTGACAAGAGATTGTTTGGCACATAAATAATCAGAATAAACAATAACAAATGAGAATATACTTATTCAGTTTAAAACAGATATATATATATATTTATATATATATATATATATATAACAGAACATATATATATATATATATATATATATATATATATATATATATATGTTTATATATATATTTATATACATGTATAAATATATATGTATAAAACAGTATGTAAAACAGTTTACTATATTATAAATATATATGTATAAAACAGTATGTAAAACAGTTTACTATATAAATGAAATGGTAATCTCTTTCAGTTTACAGATATATATATATATATAACAGTTTACAGATATATATATATAAAACAGTATGCAACATGACTGCCCAATCTAATCTATCTAGTCAGAGCTCGTGAAACATGAAATGGTAATCTCTTTCAGATCACAACTCAGAAGTTCAGATCATATTTAATTCTTCAGTGCAATTTTTTTTTTTTTGCCCATTATATTCCACTTATTAAGCAATAAATTGATTAATGACAAGAAAACTAGAAGTTAAAGTCAATGATTCTAGACAATTCATTATATTCATGTTACAACAGATTAACTGAATCATTGGTAAGTAGCATTCAGAATATCATGCATATTAAGACTGAAGTTGTATAGATGTAATACAGTGATTAATGCCCAAACATTCAGGATGGGGAAACCACACAAATAAGAGTGGAGTATCAAGTTATTCCACAGTCCTGCAGTCAGTGCTTAGTTTTTGGACATACCAGTGCAAAATGCCCCTTGGCAGACGGGAAGAAGGTGCTAATATCTAAAGAAAACAATTGAATAGAGGTACAAGTCAATGATAACACCAAAGAGGAATGGACTAAAACAATTGTATCCTTGAATCGGAAGTCTAAAAGAACCATATGCCTACAGTAGCAAATAATAGCTTCTGGAATTGGAGTTATTGCCACAACTACCCTAAAATTAGGGGTGTGGCTAGGGTCCTCATTGCTTGGGACACTGTCATTTTTAAAGTTGAGCATCTGAATTCTCATCCTTAAGCCTTATTTTGTAAGATTAGTTTTGTAGAGGTGAATAAGTTCTTCTTTGCTACCCTTATATATGGGTTGAACCTTGACCATGAGAGAATTCCTTTGTGGATTTTTTTAGACTAAACAATACCACCATTGTTGACCAACAGTGGACCATCATGGGTGCTTCAGTATCGCCAGAAACAATGAAGAAAAGAGAGGGAGAATGGGAACTGATTTGAGGGCTTTAACTGAATTCAACAACTGCTTAGCTGGTATATATATACCCCCGAATATATACATATATACCCCCAAAATTTCTACCAACCCCGAAATCCCAACAACTGATATACCCCCGAAATCGCAACAACTGATATACCCCCAAAATTGCTACCGACCCCGAAATCGCAAGAGCTGATATATATATATATATATATATATATATATATAGAGAGAGAGAGAGAGATGTAATACCTGACGAAGATGGAAGCCGGAGCAGCGACTCGGAGCGAGAGCAGGAGCAGCGACTCGGAGCAGGAGCAGGAGCAGCGATGGAAGCCGGATGCGTGGGGAGATAAGGAGGAGATGATGGGAGATGATGGGGAGCCGGTTGCGTGGGGAGATAAGGAGGAGATGATGGGAGCCGGCTGCGTGGGGAGGGCGAGAGAGAGAGAGAGTTAGGGTTAGATTGTCTTGAAATTTTGGTTCCCTCTTCAAATTTTGAGGGTTATTTTTTTAACAAAGCGTACTCATATTTGGCACTGTTTAAAACCGTGCCAAACTTTGTCACTTTTTCAAACCGTGCCAGATTATGATAAAACCGTGCCAGATTTTGGCACGGTTTTAAACAGTGCCAGAATCTCCTTCCCTAAGCGTGCCAGTTTCCTGTTTTTTGTGTAGTGATTGTTGGAAAATAATGATTTTTTAACATGAAATTGATCAAATTTTGGTTCAAATAAATGTGAAATTCACACTCCTTTTGGGATGAGTTGACATGGACACTTTCATCTGTATAAAGAGATTAACGCGGTATATTTATATGTTTAAAACCATTAATACCTGAATAAGAAATTGCCTTAAAGTACCCCATTTGAATTGGATGAGGTGGGTTAATCCCACTGTCCCACTTATAAAACTTATAAGAAAAGTGTGTAGTATATGTCTAATCACGAGAAGACCTAAAATCATGGATGGCCTTGGGATATCCTAATCCTTTAAAGGAGAGAGGATCTACACTATGCACAGTGTTTAGACCCAACTTATTTGCAAAATTTAGTCAATCATGTTCTATCATGTATTTTTTTAATATTGGAATTCTTCATAAATCGAGTCTGTCATCACCATTAAACTCAGTTTGTGTCTGTATTAAAAGGAAAGTTCGTCACATAAACAAATTTATAGGAAAAATTAATTAGGATACTATTTTAACATTGCAAGATCGTTGTATCTTGGGAGACAATCATCATAGTAGGAACATTATTGTCCTAAAAAAATAATGTTTAATAGTAGCTTCGATCCAGTTTAGATTCTAGAATTTTTTAGTGTTACTATAATTTCATTGTTATACTATAATTATTATTAATAAAAACATAATTTCATTATTTTTATCAATCTATATATTTAGTTTAAATATTTCCATTCTTAATTTGTTCACATAATCCAACAAACTTAAGACAATTAGTTTGCTTGTGTAAATCAGATTCATGAAAAATATGAATCCTCCTGCGAACATCGTGAGAAATTAGAGAGGTTTGATGGAACATAATTTAAACGTTGGAAACAAAAAATGTTGTGTGGACTATCGTTTGTAACAACGGTACAGAAGAAGAGTTTGAAGGAGTAGAAGTAGAAGAAAAAGTTGAGGAATGCATTGCAAAAAAGAGTTAATTTTGCTTCATTGGGAGAGTAATGACAACAAAAATATCCAGCTTCGAGGCTCTATATACAACTATGCAACTTGCACGGAGGTCAAGTAAAAGAATGGAGATGACAAAAATAGTTGACAAATCTTTTTTTTTTTGTTCAAAATCAATCATATTGTTGACAGACAAAGAGTGTTAAATGAAAGGCCTTGGTTTTTTGCAAAAGTTTTATCCTATTACAAAAGCTCGACGGAGAAAAAACAACCTTGAAAATGAAGTTTTGTTGGTGGGTTCGGGTTTTTAACCTTCCATTGAACATAATGGATGAGGAAACAATGAGAAGATATGGTTATAAAAAAAGGTAAGTTTGAAGAGACTTAACATTTGGGAAGATGAGACTGGGTGGGGATGATTTTTTGGATCAGAATTTTGCTTAACGTGAAGAAACCAATCTTGATTAGTTCCATGCTGAATATTAAAATAAGTGAAGCTATCCAGGTATATTTTCAATACGAGCACATCCCTATTTTTTGCTTTTTTGTGAATGCATTGGCCATTAGGGGTGTGCATATACCCGAATGGACCGCATGGACCGAAATAATCGAACCGAACCGAACCTACATTTGCGGGTTTTTATAAATGCAGTCTTAAAGCTGTCCAAAATTATAAAGGATCAAATAAATCGATTCGGTCTCGGTCTTGGGTCTTAAAATGCGGGTCTGGACTGGACCGGGCCGTTTATATATGTATATATTATAATTTAGTAACTTACACGCTACCTAATACAACTCTAAATCTAACTGATGATGCTGGAAATAACACCACCAGATAAGGTGTTGACAAGATCAAGAAGTGGTAACAATGGCTACACAAATGAGTATATGCATATATATGTAGAAGGAGGTGAGGAGAAGAGGATGAACACTTGAATATAAGTGGTTTAGCCAATCTGGCCTACGTCCACTGTGAGTGTGTGTGAGTAATATCACTGAATGAAGGCACTAATGTCCATGGATACAATCTCTCAAGCTTTCTCTCTCTACTGCGTAAAATGATAGAGTTTTAGCTAGGGTTGCAAGGTTGCAATTATCAATCCCTTTACAAGGTAAATGATGATCTCTATCTATATCTTAGAGGGTGTAATGTACCCCCTAAGCATGCAATGAGCATATGCATAAAGATCTAACCAGTGCCAGGATGACACCTGGTTGATCTTAACTAAATAATGATGACCTCAATATTCCCTCACATAGAGAGAACGATTCATTTATAACAGATTTGTCTACGTGTTCCAATCCATACATGTACTTGCAAGTGCTCGATTATCTTTGGTTGGTGCCAACCTCGGTCTGGATGAGTACGAGGTTGGTGAAGTCCGAATATTCCTTTACCCGAGGTCAATGATCATGTGGACCTCGGCTAGGTCGTCAGGCCGAGGTAGATGTAACGTCGACTTGGGCTGACCCATGTCATAATGATGGAGCCTATGAGGCTTTACTGACTGGCTGATAAAATATAACATCGGCTGGGGCCGATGTTATTTGTTGATGGATGCCTGAACACAGGTACAAGCCTTGCTGACCTCGGCTGATGCCCAGCTGAGGTTGATGCAACGTCTGCCAGGGCCGACCATATGAGAGATGATATTATTGACAATTATTATGAGCTTCTTCCACCTCGGTTGTGAGGCAGGCCGAGGTTAGTGTCTCTGAGTAGGAAGGTGTACTTTGGGCATATTAATCACCCCTAGCCCTTAGTTACCTATATGAGTATGTAATTGAGGGGTATTTTAAGGCCGAGGCTACGTTTTCTTGTGTGCCAGTATTCTCTTGACACATGTCACTTGCTGAAGTGAGTGGCGTGTCTATAAAGTCATGATGATTTGATTTTCCTTTTGGGTTCCCAAGGCAATGATGGGCCTTGGGACGCGCGCCACACTGATTTTGGGTTTAAAACCCTTTCTTCTCCTTTCTTCTTCATTTTCCCATTTCTTCTCGCCTTGGTTATCTCTGCGATTCTCTCTCTCTTCAAGAGCTTTGTTGTTGTATTTTGGGGCTTTCTTCACTTCTAATCTTCCTCTTCTTAATTTCGTACTCCATCTGGTATTGTCTCCACCTAACTTTTCCATTTTCAACCTTTAATTTTCATTTCTACATCTTTCGGTGAGGATTTTAGTTTTTCAGTTAGGATTTTAAGGTTTTTCGATGACTCTTTGAATTTTCTGGTGAGCTTGTTCTTAGGTGTTCTTGGATTAAAAACCTTACACCTTCTTTATTTGATCTTTTCTTTAGGTTAAGTTAGGTAGTTTTCCTATTTATAGAGTCCAAGTGTAGTGTCATCCTCCTTATGCTCAGACCCCTGTATCAGCTCATAGAAGAGTTCCCTTCACTTAGAGAGAATACCTTTGAAAAAATTTGGCAGATAGAGCTAACCCAAGCGGAAGCTCGTAGGGCTGAGGCTTTTCCTGTCAGACCCATCTTTCCTCCACCTCTGAAGGTTATCTACCCTGAGCCAGCCGAGCCTGCTGAGCCAGCAGAGGTTCCAAAGGAACCAACACCCATGTCTGAGTTTGAGTCATCTACCTCAGACCCCATGTGTGTAGACTCTTTCTAAGAGGATATGGATTTCTCCATTAGTCAAGATCCGGTCCCTGATCAGGCCGAGGTTTAGATTCGTGTCTCATCACATCAGGGGGCTAACACCTCTCAGTCTTCTTCTGATGTCAAAATTATAGGGCCAAATGTGGCCATTCCCCCCATTTTCGATGTTATTCCCCTGTCGACCGCCACCGGGGCTGAGTTCGCTCAGAGGTTTGTCCCCGAGTATCTGCCCAGGCCGATGTCACTAGGGATGAAGATGATGGGCATGAAAGCGACATTAACACCTCTGAAGCAGCCGAGATTGAGAGCTCCATTAGTGAGTACGATTTTCTGGCTTTTAGGCACCTCTACACAATAGGTTCATCCATTAGTCTTAGGAAACCTCTGAGGGGTGAGATAGCATTTGGTGGTCGAGAAGGGGAGATTTGCGTCTACGAGCAGATGTTGAAGTTGGGTTTCCGTCTCCCCATCCATCCTTCAATCAGAGCCATATTATCACATATAAATTTGGCCCCTTCACAACTATCCCCCAACGTTTAGAGGGTGATAATAGGGGCTATCGTCCTTTGGAAGGCAGTCCACCACTCAGACCTTCCAATTAAGGTCTTCACAGGCTATTACGTCCCTTCCTCTGCCAAAAATCACCCTAGCTATTACCACTTCCTAGCTAAAAATTCAGATAAGAAGATGTTGTTGGTTACCCAAACCTCTAATCATAGCTGGAAACCTCAATATTTCTTCGAATCCGGGGTATGGGAGTTTGGTCTCTATGAGGCATCTAGAACGTCAGTTCCAAGGACCCTTCTGAGATGGGGGAAAGTCTCTCTTTCTATAAGAGCCGACCCTGGACTTAGCCAGGAGAATATTCAAAAGGTTAAGGACCTTCAAGATCAGGAGGAGCGGGGTCATTTGGTTAAATACGAACATCTGATGACCCCCTATTACCTCTCTCGGATAGGGCTAGGTGGTAGTTCTGTGATAGAACTCCGTAAGTATCATTTTTCATGTCTCTGATTTACTTTTCATGTCTCTGATTTACTAACTCAAAGATTACATTTTGCAGAGCACCCTGAAGGTATTTCTGACGACCTTTGGGAAATGTCAACCCCAAGTCTAGTAAAGTTGATGAAGAATGCCAGCCATAATGCAACCCCTCCTCCTCCCAAACAGAACATCGACACATCCAAGGCCGATTTTATAAAGAAGAGGAAGACAACAACGGACTCGGAGCATCAGAAGCTAAGTAAAAATAAAAAAGGAGATCGTGTCATTCTGATCTCTTCAAACGATGCCCTTGCAGCTCGTCTTTCTCAGTTGAAGATCAGCGATAGTTTAATTGGCCATGGTCTGAATGATATTGATGACATCTTCTCTGTAATGACCGAGGAAGATAAGCGCTTCCTATGCTCTTTAGATATCCCTTTGCTGGCTAAGTTTACCCTCCATAGATCAATCCAGGTATTGATTTATGTTATTTTTCACTTCCAAGTGTAACCTCGGCTACCTTATATTAATGTGCTTATACATCTGACCTTCTACTGCAGGGTATTTGTCCATGCATCGTTTTGTGCACTAGACTCTAAAGAAAATGCCCCTGATCCAGAAGGGTTAAGAAGCTCTGAAAGTCCAAGCCTCTTTGAGTGTAGAGGTTAATCGTCTAAAGGACGAGCTAAAAGAGGTCAACAAGTTAAAGGAGGAGGTCCAACAAAGAGACAGGGATATGGACAAGCTGAAGAAGGACTATGAAGCGGATCTGAAAGCCAAAGATGACACTCTGTAGGCTAAGGTGGTTGCTGCTGTTAAGGCTTCTTTAGAGGACACCTCAGAGAAGATTATTGCATATTACCAGGTCTCTGACGAGTTCATCAGCTTTGGATTTGAATATCTTGAGAGAGGTATTAAAGCAACTAGTAAATGGTCAGCCTCCAAGGAATAAGAGTCAGGGAGTTTGAGTGCCTCAAACTTTGTTAGTGTAGGCTTTAGTGACCCCTGTTTTTCTCAGGCCTTGCAAGAGGTTAAGGAGGACGGTGCTGCTCCTTCAGAGACTGCTCCCTTGGGAGCCACTAAGACTGAAGATGTTAATACTCAGGACGATGGAGCCGAGGTGACTAACGTCGGCCAACAGGACACCACTATGTCTGCAGATACCTAGGCCTGGTCCTATGAAGCTTTAAGTTGAAGTTTTTTCTTCTTTTCTCGTCTGTAATTTTTATGAACTCTGGTATCATATTTCGGTATATTTGATGTGTAACTCTGACTGTTCAGTGGTAAATATAAATACCATCTTCCTCAGACTATATAACTTCTTTTTGTGTCTTCTCTTGCATGTTGTTTTAAAGTCTGAGGATATCATATAATGATATTTACCTTAAGGTATGTAGTCACCATATAATGATGTTTCTCATAATTTCACCAAACTAATGTTTAAGTTCTGAGGTCATCAAATTATGATGTTTCACCTCGTAAATTTTACCAAATTAATGATGTTAAAGGTCTTAGGTCACCATAATATGATGTTCACCCTCATAATTTTCACCAAATTAATGATGTTAAAGGTCTGCGGTTACCATAATATGATGTTCACCCTCATAAATTTCCACCAAACTAATGATGTTTAAGGTGTGAGGTCACCATAATTTGATGTTTACTTTATAGATTTCACCAAATTAATGATATTAAAGGTCTGGGGTCACCATAATATGATGTTTACCTTCATACTTTTCACCAAATTAATAATGTTGAAGGTCCGAGGTCACCATAATATGATGTTCATCCTCATAATTTTCACCAAATTAATGATGTTAAAGGTCTGAGGTCACCATAATATGATGTTCACCCTTATAATTTTCACAAAATTAATGATGTTAAAGGTCTGAGGTCATCAAATTATCATGTTTACCCTCATAAATGGCCACCGAACTAATGATGTTTAAGGTCTGAGGTCACCATATAATGATGTTCACCCTCTTAATTTTCACCAAATTAATAATGTTTAAGGTTTGAGGTCACCATATAATGATGTTACCCTCATAATTTTTCACCAAATTAATGATGTTAAAGGTCTGAGGTCACCATATAATGATGTTTACCCTCAATCTTTTCATCAAATTAATGATGTTTAAGGTCTAAGGTCACCATAATATGATGTTTACCTCATAGATTTCACCAAATTAATGATGTTTAAGGTCTGAGGTCACCATAATATGATGTTCACCCTCATAATTTTTCACCAAATTAATGATGTTAAAGGTTTGAGGTCACCATAATATGATGTTCACCCAAATTAATGATGTTTAAACATAATGCAACAAAAGTATTGACACTGAAATTGTTCTTTTCATTAACATCCTCTTCATAAAATGATACATGTATTATAAAGAAATAGCTACAACATCATATGTAATATTTCTTCAACTGGTCAGCGTTCTAAGGGCTGGAAAAAGGTTCCCCTTCGATACTTTCTAGTTGGTAAGTACCAGGCACAACCTCATCGACTACTCTGTAAGGACCATGCAGTTTGGGTGGAGCTTATTTGTCTTCTGCAACGTCTTCTTCACGCTTAGGTCTCCCACAGCTATATGTCTTGATTTCACCCTTTGGTTGTAGAACTTTGTTGTTCTCTGCTGGTAGGCTGCTTGTCTGATCTCAGCATCTTCCCTTCTCTCTTCAATCAGATCCTAGTCAAGTCTTATCTCTTCCCCATTTGTTTGAGGATTATAGGTCTGAACTTTGTGGGTGGGGAGTCCTACTTCTGTAGGAATGACAACTTCTGAACCATGTGCTAGCATGAAAGGAGTCTCTCCCGCTGGTGTCCTTGTGGTTATCCTCTAGGACCATAACACAGCGTATACCTCCTCTATCCATCTCCCTTTTTCCTCCTTCAACATCTTCTTTATCCCATCAAGGATTGTTCGGTTCGTGACCTCAGTCTGCCCATTTTCTTGGGGTCGGCCAGGAAAGGAGAAGAACTGCTTGATCCCCACTCTTTCACAATATTTTTCTAAGGAAGAGTTCTTGAACTAGGTTTTTTTATCTGAGATAAGTGTATTTGGAAGGCCATATCTGCATATGATGTTCTTCCGGATGAACTGGAAGGTCTTATGTTCCATAATCGTGATCATCAGCTCAACCTCTACCCACTTAGAGAAATAATCAATTGCTAGCACCAAGAATCGATAGTTGTTTGTAGCTCTTGGCAATGGTCCTACTAAGTCAATGCCCCAAACTACAAATGGCTAAGGTGAGCTAATTGACATCATAGGATGATGAGGTTGGTGAGGGATGGTGGAGAATCTCTGACACTTATCGCATCTCTTCACATAAGTAGTTGCATCTTTGGCCAAGGTTGGCAACCAGAATCCCTGAGTAATTATCATCTTAGCTAGAGGCCTTCCTCCTATGTGACTTAAACAAGAGCCCTCATGTACATCTTTCAAGACTTGAGGAACCTCTGAAGGGTTCACACATCTAAGGAGAGGGAGTAGGAACCCCTTCTTATACAATACGTCTCTTATAATTGAGAACTTAGCTGCCCTAAGCCTTAGCTTTCTCTTTTCCAAATTTGATTCTGGCAACTCTCCCTGTTTGATGTATCTGATGAGTGGGTCCATCCATGAGGCTCCTATATTCAGATTGAGGCAAGTTCTAGCAACCTCTTCTTCTTCGATGGTTGGCTGAGGCAGGATTTCAACTGGTACCGTTCTTCTTATATCTGTCCTCGTTGCTAAGGCCAACCTAGCGAGCGCATTGTCTTGACTTTTATTTTATCGAGGTATCCTCTTCATCTTCACCTCTTCGAAGCCTTCTAGCATCGTTCTTACCCTCTTTAGGTATTTGGACATCCTTTTATCTTTGGCCTCATACACCCCCAGAACTTGGTTGACAACTAACCTCGAGTCACTGTGGACTAGGAATCCGCTAACTTTAAGGGATTTTTCTAAGGAGAGCCCCACTATCAATGCCTCATACTCTGACTCGTTGTTCGAAGCCTTGAAGTTGAACTTAAGTGCATATTCAATGTCGGTACCATTCGACACTGAAACTATCAGCCCCGCTGCACTTTCGCTTTCACATAAAGACCCATCAACTAAGAGGTTCCAAATATCTTCATTTGAAGAGAAGTTAACCTCTAACAGGATCCCTTATTTTAAGAGGTACATGTCTTCCTCATTCTTAGCTATGCTTTTTCCAGACTTTCTTGACCCAACCTCGTCCAGACCACTGAAGACGTTACTGTCTAGTTCATCTGTAAGCTGTTGACTATTCTCAATCTCAACCTCTTCCCAGGTGAACTCTGCTACAAAGTCTGCAAGAGCCTGCCCTTTGATGGAAACCCTGGGTTGATAAACAATGTCATACTCCCCCAACTTGATGGTCCAGGTCATCAACCTGCCCTACTTCTCGGGCTTATAGAGGACCAGTCTTAGTGGAGAATTAGTGAGGACAACCATAAAGTGGGATTGGAAGTATGGCTTCATCTTCCTGAAAGCATGTATCAGGGCGTAGGCTAACTTTTCCATTCGAGGGTAGTTCTGTTCAGACCCTTGAAGGGCCTTACTATTAAAGCAAATCGGCCTCTTCACCCCATCGTCTTCTCTTACTATGGGCGCACTAATGGCTGATTCTGAAACAACTAGATACACATATAACTTATCCCCCAGGATGTACAGAGATAGGAGCAGAGGAGACCCGAGGTAGGACTTTATCTCTCTAAAAGATTTGTCTTATTCCTTATCCCATTATAAGGCCTTTCTAAGCACTTTGAAAAAAGGAAGACGCTTGTCCGTAGCTCTTGAGACAAACCTGTTAAGTGCTGTAACTCTTTCGGTTAGCCTTTGAATGTCTTTGATTGTTTTAAGTGTCTTCATTTCAAGCAGAGCCCTGATCTTCTCAGCATTGACCTCTATTCCCCTTTGATTGACGATGAATCCAAGAAACTTTCCTTCTCCTACTCCGAAGACACACTTGGCAGGGTTAAGCTTCATCCTATATAAATCCATGGTGTCAAAAGTCTTCTTCAAGTCGTCCACGTGAGTATCGGCCTTCAAGCTTTTCATCAACATGCCATCTACACATACCTCTATGGTTTTACCAATCTGACTCTCGAACATCTTATTTACAAGACGTTGATAAGTGGCCCCTGCATTCTTCAAGCCGAAGGGCATAACCTTGTAGCAACAGGTCCCCTTATCGGTTATGAACGTTGTCTTCTCTGAGTCTTATGGGTCCATAAAAATCTGGTTATACCCAGAATAGGCATCCATGAAGCTCATGAGCTCATGCCCTATCGTGGCATCCACCATCTGATCAATTCGCAGTAGGGGGAAGCTGTCTTTTGGACAATACTTATTTAAATCGATGTAATCTACGCACATCCTCCGTTTCCCATTAGCTTTCGGCACGATGACGGCGTTAGATAATAACTCAGGGTATATGACTTCTCTGATGAACTTGGCCTCTTCAAGATTTCTGACCTCTTCCCTGATGACATCATACTTTTCCCTTAATTAAACCCTTATTCTTTGTTTGATGGGCTTAGCGTCTTCTAAAATATTGAGTTTGTGGCACATAACTTCAGGGTTAATACCCGGTATGTTCGTATGGCTCCAGGCAAAGACACTTTGCCTCTTCCTCAGTAGCTTCACCAGCTCTTCCTTTATCTCAGGTCTTAGGGTTTTATCGATTTGGATTATTTTTTCTGGCTCGTCCTCATTGAGGATGATGGATTCTACCTCTTCCTCGGCTTCTCCCTTATTGAGATTTGTCTCATCCCTAGGATCAAGTGTGTTGATGTTGTACGTGGTTATTTTCCTCCTTTGAGCCTCTCTCTCCTTTGCAGAGTTGAAGTAGCATTCACGTGCCGATGTTTGGTCACCTTGCACTTCCCCAACCCCATAGGGGGTCGGGAATTTTAGCATTTGGTGGACTGTTGATGGCACGGGCTCAAATTCCTTGAGGGCTACTCGTCATATGATGAGGTTGTAAGTCGAGAAGACGTTTTTATCCATCATGAAAAAATTGATCTTTTGGGTCAACCTCTTAGGACACTCATCTCCCATTCGAACATACATCTCATACATGCCCAATGGATGGACCTTTTCTCCGCTTAAGCCAATTAACGGATGATGATATGGTATAAGCCTAGATCTGCTGAGGCTTAGACTCTTGAAATAGGGCTAAAATATTATGTCCGCTGAAGTTACCCCATTAACGAGGATTATTTGCACCTCACATCCATGCACCCTTGTAGTAATTACCAAAGGGTCATCGTGTGGAGTTAGGATACCTTTGAACTCAATTCGGGAGAATCCAACTATAAGAGTATCCATATTTACCTTCCTTCTCTTCTGCTTAGTCTCTGAAGATGCCAGATTCACAACCTCTACTTTGGCCACTGAGCCTCTACCACATGAGCTTTGCGGTTGGCTACCTCTGAGCCACCCCCTACTAGTCCTCCACAGATGGTGTTAACACCAAAGGAGATCATACCAACCCTCTTCACAGGTTCATTGTCATCTTTTGGTGGGAGGTCAGGGTCATCCTCATCATCACTATCTGAGTCCTCAGCTCTTCTTATTGGGGCATCTTTCCGACACTTGTCTTTTCTTTTCTTTTTAGGGTCGTCTTTTCCCCCCTTAGAATCTTTACCATCGACATACTTCCTGAGCTTTTCAGACTTTAACATCTTCTCAATCTCATCCTTCAATGCGAAGCACTTGTCAATTATATGACCATGATCTTGGTGGAACTATCACCATAAATTCTTATTCCTCTTATGCGGAGGAGCCTTCAGCTTCTCCGGCCATCTCAGGGACTGGTCATTTTTTATTTCATTGAGGATGTGTTCGTAGCTCACAGTTAGAGGAGTATAATGTGAAAACTTTTTGACCGCGAACCTCTTTTTTCCATCTTTCTTCCTTTAGAATTTTTAGCTGCTACTTCCGTTCTCATCCTCATATTTTATGGCCATTGCCTTTTCAGGGTTCATAACCCTACCACTTGTTGCTAACAGCTCGGCCATTGACTTTAGAGGGTCTTTCGCAAGCTTCCACAATAACTTCCCTTTGTGCAACCCTCCTATAAGAGCTGTCATAGACATATTCTGCTCGTAGTCTTCAACCTCCAATTTTTCCTTGTTGAACCTCGCAATATAGTCTCTGAGCTTCTCATTTTTGTATTCCTTCACATATAGTAAATGGGTCGTCTTCTTCTGAGGTCTTACCCCAAAACAATAGTTGTGTATGAATAGCTCCGCCAAACCTTTAAAGTTCTCCATGGAATTTTTAGGAAGAGAGATGAACCAAATATGCACAGCACCCGTCAAAGTGCCTGAAAAAGCTCGGCACCTCATCTCATCAGGAATTGAATAAATGTTTGTCGTGGATTGATACATCTCAATATGATTTACCGGGTTGTTACTACCATCATACTTAGGAGAGACCATTAGTGGTTTGAATTTGGCAGGGGTTGAGAAGTTCACTATCCTTGCCACAAATGGGGAGCCTTATGAGAACCCTGTTTATAGTGGGTCTTGGCTTTTGATGAGGTTCCTTATCTTCTCTTCCATACATTGGATGGAGTCATTACATGGTTTAGCAATGTCAGCCTAGCCGAGGTTATCCCCAGCCACCTCCAAGGGGTGGATTGAGGGTTCTCCGACTGTAGCACAATGTCGGCTATTGACCTCTTGACCACAGTCTCGGCCATGGCGAGGTCGATGTTCACCATCTCCCCTCTGAGAGCCAGCTACACTTCTTGACCTGGATAACCTCTACCTCAGATCGTTAATTGGGTCGAGCCTTTCAAAGGCCGACCCTCGGCTCTGCTGTAGAGGACGTACCATATTGTCTGAAACCTCATATGGCTCCCAACAGCCTGTTGGATCATCTTCCACTTCGATATCATCATACCTATACTCAGGGTAAGGGTTTCCTTGCTCCCCAAGCACAGACGTCTAGGGTTAGCAACATTCATCCTCCGCTGAGGTGTAGGTTGGTCCTTTCGTGGTGCCTGGGGTGGTACCCTGGCCTCTAGATGTGATTGAACGACTCCCGAAGTAATCATTTCCGATGATATCCCAGGTGGCCTCATAATATTATGGCTTAGTTGGACAAACTTCTCCTTCATTGCTTGCTGCGTAGCAGCCAACGACCTCAAGGCTGCTTCCACCTCCGCCATCTCGGACCGGGGTGGTTTCTGGCTAGAACTGGGTCCTCCAACACCAGATAGTGGAGGAGGTGGTTATAACTACGGTGCCATATGTTAAAACTAAAGCGCTTGTGAAGAAGACGAGCTTAAATACCTTAAAGGACCTTTTTCAATGGTGAAACTGCTTCACACGAAGGGTGAGGCCTGGTTCACCACCAGAGTCTCCGATGAGGTTAAGCTAGGAAAGGAAGACATATATCTTCTCGTTCCCACTGACGGCGCCAAAATGATGATGCTGGAAACAGCACCACCAGATAAGGTGTTGTTAAGCTCAAGCAAGTGGTAACAATGGCTACACAAGTGAGTATATGTATATATATGTAGAAGGAGGTGAGGAGAAGAGGATGAACACTTGAATATAAGTGGTTCATCCAATTTGGCCTACGTCCACTGTGAGTGTGTGTGAGTAATATCACTGAATGAAGGCGCTAATGGCCATGGATACAGTCTCTCAAGCTTTCTCTCTCTACTGCGTAAAATGATAAAGTTTTAGCTAGGGTTGCAATTATCGATCCCTTTACAAGGTAAATGATGACCTCTATATATAATGCTTAGGGGGTGTAATGTAACCCCCAAGCATGCAATGAGCATGTGCATGAAGATTCAACTAGTGCCAGGATGACACCTGGATGATCTTAACTAAATAATGATGACCTCAATATTCCCTCATGTGGAGGGAACGATTCGGTTATAATAGTTATGTCCACGTGTTCCAAGACATACATGTACTGAAATGATCTGTTGTCATTAGTTGGTGCCAACCTCAGCCTGGATGAGTACGAGGTTGGTGAAGTTAGAATGTACCTTTGCCCGAGGTCAATATTCATGTGGACCTCGGCCAGGTCGGGAGGCCGAGGTAGATGTAACGTCGTCATGGGCCGAACGATGTCATAATGATGGAGCCTATGAGGATTTGCTAACTGGATGATAAAATATAACGTTGGTCGGGGCTGAACACAGGTATAAGCCTTGTTGACCTCGGTTGATGCCCAACCGAGGTTGATGCAATGTCTGCCAGGGCCGACCATATGAGAGATGATATTACTAACAATTATTATGAGTTTCTGCCACCTTGGTTGTGAGTCAGGCCGAGGTTAGTGTCTCTGAGTAGGAAGGTGTACTTTGGCCATATCACTAACCAACCCTAAATCGCTTCTTCTTTTTTCTCTTTCTCTCGACGGACGTCAAACCCCCAAGAGTTATTGACCCAAGTCAAATATCTTGTTCTCTCTCTCTCTCTCTCTCTACGGCCGTCATCCAACCCCAACATATTTCATCTATCTCTCTCCTGGCAGAGGCAGCGTGTGTAAGTTAACCCACTTGTAGTTGATTGTTTTCCAACTAGCTGTTTATGTAAACCAAATATTTGTCTAGCAGCGTCAGCGTGTGTAAATTACCCGTCTTTATTTACATGGTTTGCTTGGTACTTTGTTCATTGTGATAATTTTGTTTGATGTCAGTTTTCATGTTGGCAGAGCCAATCTTGGCCGTTTCATTAATGTTATTTCAGAGCCTATTGATGAGAGATACAACATTAATAAGTTCCCTATAGGAAATTATGCATCAAGTGATTTGATATATTCAGTTAGATGAAATTTCTGATTTAAACAAAATACTACAACTGAAACCAACCACATGCTTGTTTAACTTGAGCAAGCAACTCAACAAGAGATCCTTGTTACTGTAATTAAGGTAAGTTATTTGTTATTTCTATTTTGTTCATTCCCCTTTCATCCATGTATTAGCCTTTGCTTTTTTTATCTTTTATTTCTATTTTGTTAGTTCCCCTTTTCATCCATGTATTAGCCTATGTTTTTTTTAGTAATTTTTTCGGAGAGATGAAGTTTACAAATATTTCTTATATTAGTTATTTTTTATATCAATTATTTATGGACTGAATAGGATCGAAACCGAACACGGACCCCTTGAAAGCCGAATAGCACCGAGACCGATTATTTCGGTTCGGTCTCGGTCCACAATTTTATAGGATCAATTAAAGCGGTCCGGTCCTAAAAATACCTTAAAATCGGATCAGGACGGACCACGAACACCCCTATTGGTCACAATGACAAAGAAGGTGAAGAGAGACTACTAGTAGATGAAGATTTCAGAATGCATTTGTGGTATGGGAATTGATTAAAACTCATGCTGGAAAAAAATAAGGAAAAACATTAGGGGAGGAATTTTGTGGTCGGAAAATACTGATTCATTGGCGCCGAAAAACCCCCACGCCGCCGAGAAAATATCTGAGGAGCTTTGGAGTGATTCTCAAAAGATAGCAGTTGGAATTAAAAATTCAAATGACCCAAGAAATAAAAGTGGAGCCATAAATCTGGGATGCAACTGGGCAGGGGAAAACATGTTGGGGATAACACAATAAAAAAATGGTGAGAGCACTGCTTTCCATTCCAATAAATCTCACAAACTCAGTAACATAGTATATAAACTAGGCTTTGGGTTGCTGAGGCTATACCTGATTTAGATTTCCTTGGCTCAAGCTCGAAATCGATCCAAACAAGCTTGAGATCCTTTGGCTCAAGATCAGCTCACAAAATATAGCGGGCTTCGGGCTTGATGTGAGTAATCCCGAATTGACTTCACCATGTCATATTATTTTATTTCTCTTACAGAAACTTATTTATTTTTTAATTTAAGTAATAATTTTTCTAGTGAAACTCGCATCTTTTTTTCTTTATTTTTGAAGAAGTCCTACCTCATTTTAAACAACAAAAAAAGTCCAAAGTAAATACATCAACAAATATAAAAAAATGAACTGGGCGATAATTTTTAGCCATAAAAAACTTGAAACAACAAAAGTTACAAAACAATAGCACATTCCTCTATTATTATTTTAATACACAAAACGAAACATTAACATTTAAGCAATTAAGCTTCATGTGACATCGTGAGTAAGTTGCTGACTTAACTAAATTAAGAGTTAAGAGTTAAGAGTTAAATCTTAAGTTTTTACCCCAAATATTAAAATATTAAAATTAAAAATTATTTACATAACTACTTATACATAATTATTTCAAAAAATATATACATATTATATATACTAAAATAATTAAATATAAAATTAAATATTTTTTGTGTAAATTATTTCAGGCCGAGCCTAATTCGGGCTTAATAGTATTTGGCTCAGGCTTGGCTCGAATTGAATTCAGACTTCATTTTTTAATCAAATTCCGTTCGACTCAATCTCAATTAAAACTTGACCAGAAATAAACGGATTGAGCGATCGAACTTCGGGCTTACTCGACCCAATTGACAGCCCTAACCGAGGCTAATGTGCAAAAATTATCTACCCAACCAAAAAGTCTTTCCACTCCACCCATTAAACCCATGTATGCTTTATTACGTCAAAAAAGTCCCAATACCACTTAGAGCATCCTCATTGGGGATCATCCAAAAAGATAAATTTACAAACCCAAAGTGAACATTTACCTTTTGCTTGGAGGAGGGCTCACAATAGTCAACAGTTCCTATGAACTTCTGAAGTTCGTAGCAGTTCCTATGAATAAATCTAGTTTGTAGGAATTCCTACGAACTTCAGATGTTCGTAGGATCCCCAATGGCTCTATAATGGTAACATTTGGGTTTGTTTAAGTAACAACATAAATCATAAACCTTCTTCCACCTTATTCTTCAGCCTTTTTCATCCTCAACGTATATTGCATTCACCATCATCCTCAAGCTTTGGTCCTCTAAAATTTTATCTCTAAAATTTTTCCACTACCTTACTTCGTTTATTATTTAGCGGAAAATTAGTCCTATAATCCTTCCATGTAGATTATCTATCAATTAAATTTACACAATGGATGGAAGGGAATGGAAAAAATATTTAAATATCGAAAAATCTAAGAAACACGGCTTAACCTCAACGATGATTCCAACACGAGCCATACCGACTGAACCTTCTAATCCAGTATACATTCATTACACCTGTACGTTTTTACCAAGAACCACACGCATCTGACGGGGAAATCCTGATTATAAATGGAAATAAGTTCAAATTTTTGGGTAATTGGGCGGGTCCAATGAAATTATACAAAATGATCGGGCAAAATAAACTGTTGATAAAAGAAATTATCGACGCTCTCGATTTCATGACGAACCTATTTTTGAAGGTGATGTCGAATTACGATCAATGTATTGTGACGCTGATGATCGAACGTTGGTGGGACATGACGTATATCTTCCAACTACTATATGTTGAAATTGCATTCACTCTGTTCGACTTCACGGTGCTTTTCGATAATTATTTTTTATTAAATGCTTAAGTAAACATTATTTTTATTTATATTAATAAATTGAATGTTTTATAATTGTTAATGTCTAAAAGTGGAGGAAACAAACAATGGATTAATTAATAAAAAAGATAAGCAATAATAGAGAATGAGGATGAGAAACAATGAAAACAAGACAGGTTTTACGTGGTTCGACCCGTAAAGGAAACCTACATCCACGGAGTAAGCAATCTTTGATTTCACTATTATCAAGATTACAATTAGGGTTGCCTTTGTAGCTCAATGATTGAGAAGATGAGAGAGGATCCCCTTTTCAGGTGGATTGGTTCCCTATTTATAGGTAGTTCATACAGAATCTACTAGTGGACAAGTGGATTTCTTTTATAGGTCAGACAGTTACTATCACAACCCTGACCCAAAATTAGTAGGGCACGAGTGTCTTGACATGCCACCAAGACAACAAATATTCTTATTTTAAAATATTTCTTAGAATGAATGCAATGAAAATACAATCACATGGTTATGAATCGTAAAATAATGAAAATGAAGTAATTACGTCATCAGAGCTTTCTAAAAGGAAACTTCGTATATGTTAAAAGTATCGACGAGTTACAATTTAAGACAAAATTTAAAACTTCTTACATGCTCTATCTGATAAACCAAACATTTTACATAATGTAACAAAAACATCTCTAAAAGGCAAATCTTCAACATAATCCTTTTACGTTTCCTCCGCAAGCCTACTAATTTCTTGAAAAAAATGGTCATTTAGACAACATCAGCGAAAAGACGAATGAGATTCAATCTCTAGACATTCCACGAATTTTTCAAAAATTCATACCTATTCAATTTAGAACAAAAGGCATATACATATATGGAGAGGAATTTATAGTACTATATAAGGTAACTGACAGTATATATTTTTAGAATAAGCAGTATAGAACAGAACAGATAAAATAATTGAGCAATATGTCAATTATTCACTTTTATTTTAACAGCCATGTACGCACTATTACCCAGATAGACAAATAGTGTTACCACATATTTCCACTCGGCAACAACATAGATAGAAAATCATGATCTCTGAAATAATGCCTTGTTTAGGGCACACCATCGATAAACCAGCTAGGAAGGTACGACCCAAATATTTCCACCCAGTAGTCAAGGATAACATAATAAGAGGGTTTCCATAGGCCGAATCAATAATTTCTGAATTCAAATGAGATGTTTATATCGAGAGATATACACATGTAACAAATGACAGAATCATCGCTATCAAATGAATTTTGAGAATAAAAGTAGTTTCACAAAATATATATAGTTTTCATAATATCATATAATGTCATGACTACTCACCTAAAACAAAAGATCGAAGTTGTCGATATTGAGTCTTGGATCACTTCGTTAAGATGAAACTTCTTCTTAAACTTACAGAACTCCTTCTTAAGATATCACTATTTCTTACTATTTTATCGAGGAAATGATATGAGTTTAAATGATCCTAAAGGCCATATTTATAGTTTTCCAAAGATTACACGGTGTTGACACATGTCTAGCTAACCAAGACTTTATAACAGGGAGTCAGCATTGAGGTGTTGTGTAATGGAGGAATCTTGCAGTCTTATTTTACCGAACTGAGATACGTGTTTTAACTTTAGCTATATTGACGAAACGTGTAAGCACCAGGTGTCAATTAAGGGTATAAGGGTCATTTTACATATGAAGGGCATTTTGGTAATTTCAAACTATAAATTTTCAATATTTCTTAGAGGTCCCTAAAAATACTTTATTTATAAAAAGGTCCTTTTTATTTTTCATTTTGGTCCCTAAAACATTCTTAATTAGAACCAAGTCCCTAAAGTTTCATAAATTTATATGTTTTACCCCAAAACTTGTCACTTAGCTTAGGATGTGTCATAAAACTTCAATTTGACCCATTTTACAGTTGATTATTCAAATTTCAAAATGGGCTTTGTCATATTAGGAATTCAGAGTATCACATTTGTAATAATACGACATTTATCGTATAACAAGTAAGACAAAATTGTGAAAACAAACTATATATGAACATATAAAAGTGGGGCCATTACATCCTACCCTCCTTATAAAAAGTTTGTTCCCCAAACTTGACTTACATTAATTTTCAAATAGGTATGGATATCTCTCCTTTATTTCATCTTTCCACTCTCATGTTGCTTCTTCAACGGAATGATTATGCCATAAGACTTTGACCAGTGAAATTACTTTAGTTCGTAATATTTGATCTATATGGTCCAAAATTTCTACTGGATGCTCAATGTAGGTAAAAACTTCTCTAACTTGAAATGTTTCATGACTTAAGATATGTGTTGGATATGGGACGTATTTCTTCATCATTGAAACATGAAACACATTATGCACACTAGAGAGTTCAAGTGTTAAGGTTATTCTAGACGCAATAGCTCCTATCCTTTCAAGGATTTCAAAAGGTCTGATATATCTTGGAGTCAACTTCCCTTTCTTCCCAAATAGAATTACTCCCTTTGTTGTTGATACTAGCAAGAACACATAATCTCCTCTTTGGACTTCCAACCATGGGTGGCGATTTCCGACATAACACTTTTGACGACTTTAAGCGATTCTAAGTGGGTCTTGTATCAATTTCACTTTCTATGTTGTGATCTAAATCAATTTTGGTTCCAACAATTTTCTTTCTCCAACTTTTACCTAAGATGCAGGGGAACGACACCTTCTACCATAGAGTGCCTCATACGGAGCCATTTGAATACTTGCTTGATAACTATTACTATATGCAAATTCCACTAATGGTAAATGATCATCCCAATTCCCTTTAACATCAAGTACACATGCCCTAAGAATATCCTCTAAGGTTTGAATGGTTCTCTCAGATTTTTCATCTGTTTGAGGATGAAATGCGGTAATCAAATTCAATTGTGTTCCCATGGCTGCTTTTAGGATCTTCCAAAAATGAGACACGAATCTAGGGTCACGATCAGAAATGATTGAAACTGGGGTTCCATGAAGCCTAACAATTTCCCGCACGTATAATTTAGCCAACTTTTATAAAGAATGGGTAATCTTAATGACAAGAAAATGAGCGAATTTAGTTAACCTATCAATAATTTCCCATATAGAATCATTACCATTTGAACTCCTTAGTAAACCTCTCACAAAGTCCATAGTAATATATTCCTATTTCCACTCAAGGATAGGCAGGGGTTGTAGTAATCCTGATGGTTTCTGATGTTCAGCTTTTACTTGTTGAGAAACTAAACATTGAGATACAAATTATGCTATCTCCCTTTTCTTGTTATTCCACCAAAACACTTCTAAAAGATCCCTATACATCTTTGTAGATTCGAGATGAAATGTGAATATCGAGTAATTACTTTCCTCCAAAATTTACCTCTTTAGTTGGGCATAATGTGAAACACACATTATATTTCCAAACCTCAATATATCATCTCGCATAGAAAATTCGATTCTCTTCCCTTCAATAAGTTCTTCTCTAATCTTCTTTAGTTCTGGGTCATTTACTTGTGCAATTTTGATCCTTTCCATTAACATAGGTTGTACTTATAAGTTTGTAATTATTCCTCCTTTATTATAAATACGAACATCTATTTCCATACTTCTTAAATCCTTCAATAGAGCTTCCTGGTTTGTAACAAGACATGCTAAATTTGGTGTAGACTTTCTACTTAAAGCATCAGCTACTATATTAGCTTTCCCTGGGTGATAATGAATATTTAAATCATAATATGTCATCAATTCTAACAACCTCCTTTGTCTCATGTTCAATTCTTTTTGTGAAAAGATATATTTCAAACTCTTATGATCTGTATAAATCTCACAAGTGTCACCATACAAATAATGTCTCCAAATCTTAAGAGCAAAAATTATTGCTATTAATTCTAGGTCATGGGTTGGATAATTCTGCTCATGTGGTTTTAACTGTCTCGAGGAAAAAGATACTACTTTTCTATTTTTCATAAGTACACATCCCAAACCATTTTTATAAGCATTATTATAAATCACAAGTTCCCTTGTCCCAGAAGGAATAGTCAAAATTAGGGCAGTTACTAATCAATTCTTAAGTTCTAAAAAACTATTCTTAATTTCCTCAGACCAATCATATTTCACCTTATTTTGTGTTAATCAAGATAGAGATTTGCCAATCCTAGAAAATCCTTCAACAAATCTTCGATAATAACCTGCTAATCCAAGAAAACTACAAATCTCCATCACATTAGTTGGTCTAGGCCAATCTAGTATAGCCTCGATCTTTTTAGGGTTAACTGACACACCCTTCTTGGAAATGACATGTCCTAGAAAAGAAACACTAGGCAACCAAAACTCACACTTATTTAATTTCACGTATAATTTCTCCCTCCTAAGGATTTGTAACACTGTCTCTAAATTCTTTTCTTGTTCTTAAATACTTTTGGAATAAATAAGGATGTCATTAATGAAAACAACCACACACTGATCCAAATATTTCCTAAACACTTTATTCATCATATCCATAAAAGCGGTTGGTGCATTAGTTAGTCCAAATGGCATCACTAGAAATTCGTAGTGACCATATCTAGTATGAAAAGCTGATTTCGAAATATCATCTTCCTTTATCTTCAATTGGTGATAGCCTGATCTAAGGTCAACCTCAGAAAATACTTGCGCACCTTAAAGTTAGCCAAATAAATCATCTATATGAGATAGCACTACACCAAAAACAGGAATCTGGCACGGTTTAAAACTGTGCCAGATCAAATCTAGCATGGTTTTGAACTGTACCAGAATTAGGTGTTCCAAAATGCCAATTTTTCTCTGGCACAGCTCAAAAGTGTGCCAGATTTGGTCAAACAGGAACACTTCTAGAACACTTTTAAACTGTGCCAGAATTTGATATTTCTGGCACACTTTTGGCACAGTTTTTAACTGTGCCAGATTTGACCAAACAGGAACACTTCTAGCACACTTTTAAACCATGCCAGAATTTGATATTTCTAGCACATTTTTGGCACAGTTTTTAACTGTGCCAGATTCAACACAGTTTAAAAAACTTTGGCACAGTTCAAAACCATGCCAAAATATGATACACTTTTTCCACAGTTTTGAACTGTGCCAAATTTTTTATATAAAAAAAAAAAAATTATTTGAAGGCACAAAATTCACAAATTAATAATATTGCACGTTGTTAATAAACTAATGTACATACAAACTTCAAAATGTTACAAGTCTTTAATAGTTCACATGCCCAAAAAAAATTGGGCAAAGTTTCCTCTATTTTCTGGACATTCCAAAACTTGTTAATACAAAACCTGCCTAACATAAAGCCCGCACGACCACAAAATATAACAATTAACTTACAAAAGCCTGCACGACCATAAAAGTCAACAAAAGACCGCACGGCCATGACACAAAAAAATGGAATCATAAATAAACCTGTGGGTACCCGAAATTAGAAGTATGGGCCTGGATGAGTAGCCCAGTCCTGGCGGCAAAAAGTCCGGGCCCCTCATCTCTTATATTGATCCGGTCTCCCCCCACGTCCTCATGAAGGAAAGTTATAGGGGAGATGGAAAATGGGGAGGAACCCATCACCTTCACTTACCTACATGTACATGTATATATTAAACCCTAGGTCCGGGGCAAAAGGACAAGTTGTATTCTCTATAACTACTCTCCGGAGTATATAGAAATAATATCGACTGCACCACCGTGGACGTAGGCACATCTTGGCTGAACCACGTACATCCTTTGTTGTGTGATTGTCATTTTACATTCCTTATTCTTACTTGGTGAATGCTTTCTTCTTATTTATTTGTGTTGCACAATAATTGCTACCACAATTGGCGTCGTCTGTGGGAAACGCTCATCTTTCCCTGAGAAGATCCCACACCAAGAAAGGAGTTTAAGATGTCCGGTCACAGCAGCAATGCCCCTCAGGCAGGAGATATTCAAGAGCCACCTTCTCCTCGCAGGATTAGGTCTGAAGTTCGACGTTCAGATCAGAGAGCTCGCCTGGAAAGGCCAGCCTCAGAAGAAAGTCAGGGACCAGCGAGGTCCACACATATATCCAGATTGATTGATGCGTACGAGGCAAGGCTCCATGAGCAGAGAGAGTCTTCCCGCAGATACGAGGCTGATAATGCTTGCTTGAGAAGAAGGTTAGAAATACTAGAGAGGTAGCTTCGTCCCGATAACAGGAAACGACCATACCGCACTCCTAGCCCTCAGGCGAGCAAGTCTCGCAGCCGAGGAAGGAGACCTAGGCGAGAATCTCAAAAGGTCGAAGGAGGCGAGTCAGACGATGACCTCCGCGAACAGCTGCGAAGAGCTCGCCACTACTAGAGCCCTGCTCACAGCGACGAGAACATACGAAATCTAGTCCGTAGAGAGATGGACGAACATCCTGCTCACCACGGAACAAGATCAACCAAAGAACTCGCAAGGCGAGCTCTAAAACCCAGATGAAGTCACCCTTCACGAGGGAAATCAAAGAGGAAGAAGACCCCAAGAAATTTACCCTTCCAAGGTTCAAGATTTACGATGAAAAGACTGATCCCATCGATCACGTCAGGCAATACCAATAGGCCATGACCCTCTGGAATCACCGAGATGCCCTGATGTGCCGCATTTTTTCCTCGAGCCTGCATGATGTAGCGCAGAAGTGGTTCGAAAGGCTCCCCCACCGGTCGATCAGGAATTTTAAATCCCTAGCCGAACTTTTTACGGCTGATTCATTAACAGTATCTCCCATCCCAAAAGGATGGATGCTTTGCTAACAATGAAGAAAACGCCTCAAGAGATCCTCCGAGACTATGCGAAGAGGTACTGGGAGTTATTCAATGAGATCGAGGACTGCGTAGAGGAAGTGGAAGTGGCCTCCTTCAAAATTGGGCTCCCTAGTTCTTCCCTCCTATACCACTCTCTGACGAAGAAGGAAGCTATGACTATTGATGACCTAATGGCCCGAATCGAGAAATACGTAAAGGTGGAAGATGTCACCCGCCCTAATACAGGAGAAAATGGTCGAGCTAAGCTCACTACCAAGGGAAGTGAGAAAACTGAGAACTAAAAGAAAGGAGGAAAGAACGGAGGCAAAAATGGCTCCAAGAACGGAGGAAACCATGACGCGTCCAAAGTATTCCAAGCGATCAACACCATCTTCAAAGAACCAATTTATAAAATTCTCGCGAAGATCAAAGATGATCCACTCATCAAGTGGCCCAGGAAAATGGGAGGAGATCCCTCGAAGAGGAACAATGCGTTAAGATGCGCTTTTTACAAAGAGGGAGGACATAAGACCGAGCACTACAAATCTCTTAAGTCTCACCTCGAGGAGTTGGCCCAGTCCGGGCATTTGAACGACTTTATGGAAAAGAGGGCGGAGAAAGTGGCTGCCAACAGAGAGGCGAGACCCGACAATGTGCTAGAGGATGATACTGGACATGAGTTCGCAGTAATCCACGGAGTATCTGATGTCAAGCATATACAAGGGAACTCAGCTCGAATGGAAATGAAAAAACTTACAGCGGTAATGCAGGCTTTTCAAATCGATCCAGCAAAGTCACAGTCAGGAAAGCGTCGACAAGCAGAGGACGTCAACTATAAAAAGCATATTGTTTTCACGGATGTAGATTTGGTGGGAGTAAGGACCCCACATCATGATGCCCTGGTCATTACACTCAGGATAGCCAACTTTGACATCGACAAGCTACTCGTCGATCAAGGAAGCTCATCCGAAGTAATGTACCTCGACCTATTCAGGAAATTGAAGTTGAGCACCGCTGACCTAAAGGAAGCTACTGTTCCTTTGGTCGGCTTCGCTGGAAAAATGACCATACCCCTGGGCAAGATAGTACTGTCAGTGCGTGCTGGAAACATCTCCAAGATGATCGAGTTTTTGGTAGTTGATATCGACTCACCGTACCAGGCCATCCTCGGCAGGGGATGGCTTCATGCGATAAAGGTAGTCTCCTCGACCTACCATCAGAAGCTCAAATATGTAATCGAGCGAGGAGTAATGGAGATCCACGGCGACCAAGCAATGGCGAGGAAGTGCTTCATAGCAGCCATTCGACCAAAGCCAGAGAAGAAGGCTGGTCAACCCAGCGAGAAAGTTGAAGAAGGTGTGATACCTTCCAAGTAGAAATTAAAGTACGGAAGACCTGGAGTAGAGGAGACCAGGCTCCTCCCCTCCGAGCGTGTCGTCCAGGAACTGGCAGAAGTTATGGCTGAAGTTGGTGACAGTAGCAGAGTCTTCTTGATTGGAGCATCTCTCACCGACCAAGAACAGAAGGAGTTGACAACCTTGCTGAGACACAACGTAGATGATTTCTCATGGGAACCATACGAGTTGCCTGGAATCGATCCTAGTATGGTCTTTCATCAGCTTCACGTCGAGCCCACATTCAAGCCAATCATGCAGAAGGTACGGAGAACTGCATTTGAGAAGGCTAAAGCGGTCGAAAAGGAAGTCAAAAAACTGTTGGATGTAGGATCTATACGGGAAGTGCAGTTCCCCAAGTGGTTGTCCAACCCAGTAGTAGTCCCGAAAAATAATGGGAAGTGGAGAGTTTGCATCGACTTCACTGACCTCAACAAAGCATTCCCTAAGGATAGTTTCCCCCTCCCAAAGATAGACCAACTAGTAGACGCCACTGCAGCTCAGGAGCGAATGAGTTTCCTGGACGCATACTCAGGATATCACCAGACCCCTTGTATGCCCCAGACCAGGACAAAACGGCGTTCATCACGACAGTTGGGTTATATTTCTACAAGGTCATGCCCTTTGGGCTCAAGAATGCAGGGGCAACCTATCAGCGGCTGGTCACTAAATTGTTCAAGGATAAAATGGGAGACACAATGGAGGTCTACATCGATGACATGCTCGTTAAGAGCAAGAAGAAGGAAAATCACCTCTCGGACCTGTCAAAGACCTTCGAAATCCTCAGGAAGTACCGGATGAAACTTAATGCGAGCAAGTGTTCCTTCGGTGTCCAGTCAGGAAAATTTCTTGGGTACTTGGTCAGTAAGAGAGGCATAGAAGCTAATCCAGACCAGATCGATGCAATCAATAGGGTACAACCCCCTCGAACAATCCGGGACATGCAGAAGCTCACTGGAATTCTCGTCGCCTTAAATCGCTTCATCTCCAAATCCTCCGAGAAGTGCAAGCCTTTTTTCTAGCTTCTAAAGGGGAGTAAACCGATAGAGTGGAGCCCAGACTGCTTGCGAGCTTTGGACGAGCTCAAGTCCTACTTAAGCTCCCCACCGATTCTTGTCATACCCCAGCAAATGGATTCTTTGTACCTGTACCTCTCCGTATCCAATCACATTGTCATCTCTGCGTTAATATGAGAGGTTGCAGGAATCCAACATCCCGTTTACTACGCGAGCAAGACCTTATTAGATGCCGAGTAAAGGTACCTGCCATTGGAGAAGCTCGCCTTTGCACTTGTAATAGCCTCGAGGAAGCTGAAGCATTATTTCGAAGCTCATACTATCATCGTCCTTACATCGCATCCCGTTAAGGAGGTCCTAAGGAAAGTGGACTTGTCGGGCAGACTGTCTAAGTGGTCAGTCGAGCTCGGCCGTTTTGACATCAAATTTCAACCAAGGACAGCTATCAAGGGTCAGATCCTTACTAATTTCATAGTCGAATTCACGGGCGAAGAACTCTCCGACTAACCTCAACCAACAAGGCAAGAGAAGAACCAAGCAACAGAGAGAACCTGGAGACTCTTCGTTGATGGAGCCTCCAACTCAAAGGGGGAAGGGGGAGGCATTGTCCTCATCACTCCAGAAAACACAATCCTCGAATAAGGAATCAGGCTTGGATTTGCAGCCTCCAACAACGAAGCAGAGTACGAAGCCCTAATAGCCGGTCTCCAAAAGGCACAAACTTTAGGAGCAAAATGTTTACAGGTGTTCGGTGACTCTCAACTAGTCTCCAATCAGATAAGTGGAGATTACAATGCAAAGGATGAAAGAATGGCAGCCTACCTCGCCTTAGTGAGAGAATTAATGTTAAGCTTTGAAGATATCAACATCCAGCAGTTTCCTAGGGGGCAAAACAGTTATGTTGATGCCTTAGCAGCCTTGAGTTCGACAGTTGACTCTGATCTTAAAAGGGTCATCCCCATCGATTTCCTCATTTGTTCGAGCATTAACCACAACAACAAGTTACCAAACGTGGAACAAATATTCCAGGTGGGATCAGCTCCCAGCTGGATAGACCCCTTAAAGGACTATTTAAAGGATGGCACGCTCCCAGATGACAAGAAAACTGCCCACCAGATAAGAGTCAAAGCTGCTCGCTTTCACTTATCCACAGGAGGCGACTTGTATAAGAAATCCTTCTCCGGTCCCTACCTTAGATGCGTCCACCCAGGTGATGTCAAGCAAGTGCTACACGAGCTTCATGAAGGAATCTGTGGAAGTCATATCGGAGGAAGGTCTCTAGCCTTTCGAGCAATGAAGGAAGGCTATTGGTGGCCATATATGTAAAAAGACTCCGCAGTATATGTCCGCAAATGCCTGAAATGACAATTCCACGCTCCTATGGCCCATCAACCCACCAGCGACTTGAAGTCCCTGTCTAGCCCATGGCCCTTCGCCCAATGGGGAATGGACATCGTGGGACCGCTGCCTACCGCCGTCGGCAATCGCAAATACCTGTTGGTTGCGACTGACTACTTCACCAAATGGATCGAGGTTGAACCCCTAGTGAACATCCGAGATGCTGATATGATAAGGTTCATATGGAAGAATATAATCACTCGGTTTGGAATCCCCAGAACCATCATCACCGACAATGGAACGCAGTTCGAAAGTGGCCCCTTTCAGAACTTCTGTAACGAACACGGGATCAGACACCACTTCAGTTCGGTGGCCTACCCTCAGAGCAATGGCCAAGCTGAAGCTTTCAAAAAAACTGTGGTCGATGGATTAAAGAAGCGATTAGAGCGAGCCAAAGGAGCATGGGTAACATAGCTACCCCATGTTCTATGGGCGTACCGAACCACTCCTCGGCGAGCAATAGGAGAAACCCTATTTTCTCTGACATATGACATGGAAGCAGTCATCCCACTAGAAGCAGGTTTGCCAACAATGAGATCCAACCTTGTCGACCAAGGCCTGAATGATGAAGCATTGCTCGCCGAACTCGACCTAGCCGACGAGAACAGAGAGCTAGCCCTAGTGAAGCTAGTGAACTATCAGCAACAGCTCATGAAGCATTACAACAAAAGGGTTAGCTCGAGGACGTTCCAAGTTGGGGACTATGTTCTAAGGAAAGTCCTGGGCAGCACAGTGAAGTCGTTAGACGGCAAGCTAGCCCCAAACTGGGAAGGACCCTTTAAAATAACTAGAGACGACCTTCAAGGTTCCTATCACTTGGAAACGATGGAGGGCAGAGAAATACCGCGAGCATGGAATGCAGCTAATATCAAGAAATTCTATTTTTAGATTCTCAAGAAATTCTGTTTTTAGATCTTTTTCTTGTATTCTTTTGTTACGAAAATAGAAGTTCATTTCCTTTATTACTAATGAAAGTTACTTAATTGATTACACTCTGATCAATAACAGCTGCATTTATCGCACATCTTTTCCAAATAACAGGCACGATGGTCACTATAGCAGGGGAATACCCCTCCTCAGGTCATCATCATAAAACACGAGAGACCTCTTAGCATTGCCCTTGGAAATATATAAATCCCTACAGAGGATTCTTAGGCAATACGACCAAATCTTATACTGGTCATCAAACCTACTTCGGTTGAACAAAATCCTAATCGGATGAAGACATCCAACACCAGGTGTGTCCTCGCCAATTGCCCTACTTAGGCCTAAGGGAGTGTGACGACACAACCTAAAAGGTAAAGTGGGCCACAATGGTACTTTGGTATTATACTGGACTGGGGGGACACTTGCATGACAAAATAGAAAAAAGATCATAAAGCAGCAAGGATATGAAAAGTAGGATATACACGTTTAGTCGGCAAAATTGCCCAAAACATAGACTTTTCATTAATCCATCTTACTTACAACAATGATAATACATGTTTAGTCGGCGAGCTCGCCCAAAGCATTTACATTATCAAAAAAAATAGCAACTGGCAAAATCTCAAGTGGGTGGAAGCCTCCGAGTAAGATAATCAGCCACGCGAGCTCTTCGTCCGTCATCAGGAGCAGGAGAAAACTCTTCCACAACCACATTCGCATCCGACTCCAATAATTGCCGAGGAATAGCATCGATGGGGATCCATCGATCCTCCCTCCTGAATGGGTTGGACATCAGAGTGGAGGAAGACATCTCATGACGATACCATAGCACCGAGTTCCTCGGGACTTGCAGCTCCTTCAAGGCACTTAGCCATCCCCTAATGAAAGAAAGCTCCTCGAACTCAGATAGCCTTATTGGAGCATCCGACCAGCCTTGATCATAACCGTCAGCCCACTCTTGTCGAGGACCTTTCTTGAACAAGTGCCGCAATCGGGTGACGTCCCTTTGAAGTCCAGCAACAATTACATATGCTCGCTGAACATCACCGCGGAGTTCCTCCATTTCCTTATCATGAAGATCTTCCGCTTCCCTATTTCTGCCCCTGGTGCTCCTACCATCTCGCGGAAGAGGAGGGCGTGTGGGACCTCGCAGCATAGGAGGAGTAACATTATGACCAGATCTAGCTCGCGACGATGAGGAGCCTTGCAGAACTGCTGGAACAGTGCTCGGCACATGCTCCCTAAGTCATAAGACTTCTCTCCTCAGGTCTTCATTCTCCTGTTGAAGAGCCTCCCCAACTTGGTTGATCTCGGTAGCCTCTAGTAGTCTTGTTCTCAGCACATTGACCTCCTCTTGCACGGAAGCACCAATATCCTCCATCTCCTGGAGCCTGTCCTTCAGCTTAGCCACTAGCTCGAATTAATCCTTATACTTATGATTTCTGGACCTAAGGGACTTGCAAAGCTTAACGAAGGCCTGGCGAACTTCAGGACTCGCGTTGTGACCAAGGGTCTTACCCAATTGGGAAGTAGCAGGAATGTAATCATCTACATCAACTAACTACAAATGAAAGGAAGATAAAGGAGAGAAAGAGACAAACCAGTACAAGCAGAAATAAGGCCTTTTTCATTAATAAAGATTGAGGTTACATCGAACTGAAGAAAGAAAGTTTACAAACTGGAAAAAGCAAAAAATACAAAGCAATCCTATCAATTAGTAACCTCAGGTGGACCAGAGGCGAATGGCCCTTTCTCAGCATCAACAGGAGCACTGCCCTCGGTAGGGGTGGTCTTTGTTACCTCAATAAGAGAAACATCAGCAGGGGTCACTTGAGGAGCAGGATCAGAGACTTCAACGGCTTGGGCAGGGTCCTCATCCACGACTGGCATCGGCCCTGGGTCGTGCTCGTCAAAGAGTGGGGATGAAACATCCACCCCAGTGGCTATGAGAGCCTTATTCCATCCTTTCTTGAAGTTCAGACGACTAATATAGCCTATCTAAACTTCAGCATCTTCGTATGCTGCAGCCCAGCCAGAATTATAAGAGTCTTCCTTGGCAGTGACAGCCTCGGACTCCTTTTTCTTCAGCTCTTAGGAGAGCACCCTTTTCTCCTCCACGATAGCAAGTCTACTCGAGCAAACCAGGTCGTAGGCCTGCCTCAGATTCCTCCAGATCCTTGACTGCCGCATCCTTCTCCTTGCTCGCGGTGGCAAGAGCCAAGTTGGATGAAATCCGAGCAGTGTCAATAGCCTTAAAATTGGCCTCGAGCTCCTTACCCTTCACCTTCAGGGAAGAATTCTCTTGCTCTAGCTCACTGTTCTTCTTCACCAGCTCATCGCGTGAACGATACAGCACGATGAAGTCAGTAACGAACTGCAAAAAAGAGAAGGCATTAGAAGAAGAAAATGAGGGAAGTCAGAAAAACATAAGAGAAAAAGAAAAATAAACCTTACCAGAGCAAGCCTCTGACTAGCCTAGAGGGCCAAATGCTCTGACCCCACTGCCCTTTGACGATCAGCTGGAAGGACAGCTCTCTCGAGTAAGGCCGGGGCCAGCTGAGGAGAAATTACCACAGAGGCCCCCTCGGGCAGAGCAGACACTGGGACTAAGGCCTTCCCGACCTTCGTCCTCGCCTCAGCCCTCCTCTTCTCCTCCTCCTTCTCGCTCTCTCTCTTTTTCCTCTCCCCGACCCTCATTTTCTCCTCCAATTTCTTCCTCTATTCTTCCTTTTTCCTCTCTCTCTCTCACCTGCTCCTCTTCTTTCCTTCTCGTCTCCTGCTCCTGAACAGAGGACTGGGAACCAGTAGCCACGGCCCCAGAAGTAGCTTTTTGCTTCTTTGACCTCTGTGCAAGAAGCACATGGTTCTCATCATCATCATCCCTAATCAAGTTCTTCCTCAAAGGAACCATCTCTTCACTTGAACTGCTAGAAGTGCGCGACGATCCCCGAGATTCAGAAACCTCCTCACGGTCAGAGGAACTGCTACTATCAAAGCTCCCTCCCCCAAATTACTCACGGCTCCTGCAAGGTCACTTTCAGAGCTGCTCTCCTCCTCGTCCAACTGGATAGGCTCTCTAGTAGTCTCTTCAAAGGAGTCAAACTCTGGTATACTATCCACAGGCCTTGCTATGAAGATGGAGCCAACGTTCTTGTACTCGAGCAGAAAGGCAGCAGACCTGGGATGCTCGCCGTCACCCAGAGGCTCCCTGATATTCTAAGCCTTAACCAATTCCGAGATACGAACCTCGCTGAGAGCAGGCTCCAAATTCTTTGACCTCGCCGTGGAAGAAAAAGCAAAAGAGGAGTTAGAAAGGTCACAAATCAGCAAAAATTAAAACAACAGTACAATGTCTACCTATGTATTCCTCCCCGTAAAAAGGAACAGAGAACCTCTCAGACCTCGACCCTTCAAATTGGGGAGGGAACTGCCAATTCCTAACAAGGAACCCTTCTTGCCAGTAATCCTTATGGGAATCAGGTAGATTTACTACCAATACCCTGTCAGGGCTTGTAGCTTTGAGGTAAAGGACACCTTAGCTAGTTCGAGAAAAGGAGTAACAAAAACAGACTTCGGCAAGCCCTAACCTAGTACCATACAATTGATTTATCCTATGTACTCCATTCACTATCTTCCACACATTGGGCGAGCATTGTGCGGGAACAATATTAAAATAGCCAAAAAAATGCAAAAATAGATCATTAGGAGGAAAAGTGAGTCCCCCCTGGGAAAGCAACAAGACATGGATCCAGTGGGCATCATCTATATCCCTAATGTTCCTAGGAGGGGAGGCACAATACTCAATATCTACCCACTCAGGGATGTTGTAAAACTTCCTAAATTCAGAGATTGACCTATTTCCAATCTTCGCCATTGGAAGACCCAAGAAAAGCTACAAACCAAAGAGAAAGTACAAATAAAGGGAACATGAAACTTACAAAATAGAAGATCAGTTCAAGTGATGAAGAAGCACGAGCTCAAACAACTAAGAAGAAATGGGAATGGAAATTGAGAGAAGAAGGTACGAGGCGTTAGAGATCTCAGAAGATAGAAGAATACTGGAAAGACTGAAGCGACGGGAGAAAAGTGGCTATTCCAACAAGCCTTCAAATTCTAATCATAGTGCACAGTAAGCGAAGCGGGTGCCACCAAAATTAACTCCACAACTTTCGAGGAGTCGCAAAACAGCCATTATGGCTAATCATTTAAATCTGTTGAGCCCATAAACATGGCCCAACAAATTTAGGGGCAATTGTGGGAACCCGAAATTAGAACTATGGGCCTGGACGAGTAGCCCAGTCCTGGCGGCCCAAAGTCCAGGCCCCTCATCTCTTATATTGATCCGGTTTCCCCCCACGTCCTCATGAAGGAAATTTATAGGGGAGATGGAAAACTTGGAGGAACCCATCACCTCCACTTACCTACATGTACATGTATATATTAAACCCTAGGTCCGGGGCAAAAGGACAGGTTTTATTCTCTGTAACTACTCTTCGGAGTATATAGAAATAATATCGACTGCACCACCGTGGACGTAGGCACATATTGGCTGAACCACGTACATCCTTTGTTGTGTGATTGTCATTTTACATTCCTTATTCTTACTTGGTGAATGTTTTCTTCTTTTTTATTTGTGTTGCACAATAATTTATACCACAAAACCCTTATTGTAAACCATTGAGTTCTCTGTGTGTTCCACGTCAATAAATTCCAACGATAAACTGTTATCCTGCAAAAAAAATAGGATACAAAAAAGATACGATATTAGTAACTCAATAATTTACAAAAAAAATTTTTTACTCAAACTAAAAAATTACATATATTAGTGGAAATTATCTTCATATTCTCAAACCGTGAGACCCAGGACTACGCGATCAGTTCCTACAAGTTACATTGGTTATGTGTGAGGTGTTCGTGCCTCCTACGGGGTCGTTTGGGGGCTAGTTTGGGTTTTCACCCTTTAACGTCTTGTTTTCAAGTCTAAGTGTGTTTTTTGCAAATTATCGTCATACTCTCAAATCGGGAGACCCGGGACTACGCGGTCAGTTCCTACAAGTTACATTTGTCCTGTGCGAGGTGTTCGTGCCTCCTACGGGGTTGTTTGGGGGCTGATTTGGGTTTTCACCCTTTAACGGATTTTTTTAAGTCTAAGTGTGATTTTTGCAAATTATCGTCATACTCTCAAAACGGGAGACCCGAGACTACGCGGTCAGTTCCTACAAGTTACATTGGTCCCGTGCGAGGTGTTCGTGCCTCCTACGGGGTCGTTGGGGGGCTGGTTTGGGTTTTCACCCTTTAACGGCTTGTTTTTAAGTCTAAGTGTGATTTTTGCAAGTTAGCGTCATACTCTCAAACCGGGAGACTCGGAACTACGCGGTCAGTTCCTACAAGTTACATTGGTCCCGTGCGAGGTGTTCGTGCCTCCTACGGGGTCGTTTGGGGGTTGGTTTTGGGTTTTCACCCTTTAATGGCTTGTTTTAAAGTCTAAGTGTGATTTTTGCAAATTATCGTCATACTCTCAAGTCGGGAGACCCGAGACTACGCAGTCAGTTCCTACAAGTTACATTGGTCCCGTGCGAGGTGTTCGTGCCTCCTACGGGGTCGTTAGGGGGCTGGTTTGGGTTTTCATCCTTTAACGACTTATTTTTAAGTCTAAGTGTGATATTTGCAAATTATCGTTATACTCTCAAACCGGGAGACCCGGGACTACGCGGTCAGTTTCTACAAGTGGATGTTGCTCTTCTCCAAATTAAGAGCTTCGAAGATTTTATTAAAATGTTCAGAGATTACATCATATGTTGGCACATACTGAAGCTCCCTACTAGCTTGCTTTAATTTTGAGAAAGTCTTACTCTTATGAAGAAATGGGTTCTTGTTGGGGAAGCCTCATGATTTCTAGGGACTTGTATTGTGGTTCATGAGCTCCCAATCCCACAATTCCAAATATTTTGGGGAAATTTACTTATTTGTTCAATTTTCCAGGTGATTTGGCTTTTATCAATCTATTATAGTCCCTGAGAGGAGTCTTGCCAAGCCGCGTTTATTTAAGGTCTTTTCAAATTATTTAAATAACTATAATGGTTGGGATTAGTAGTTATCATGAGGTTCGAAGCACCTTTAGCATAATTGATGATTATTTTTATACTAAAGTGGCTGAGGCTTTTGTTGGTTTGTGGTCAAACCATGATAGTGTTAATTAAAATCCATTACATGCTGCCACGGAGCCTTCGATGCCCTCCTCTCCTGGTAAAACTTTCATCACCTCTTATAATTTTGTCTTTATCTATTATGGCCTTTTCTTATCCACTTTGTGTTTTTATAGAAGCTCCACCATGTGTTGCTTATGTTTTTTCTCGCAAGAGGAAATTATCTCCTGAGGAAACAGAGGATTTGAGGGAAAAAGAAGAGAAGAACGAGGTTTCTCCTCCTGTTCAAACTGGAATAGATAAATCCTATTCTGATGTTCTTGTTAGTACTTCTTCATCTACCCCTGAACCTATTGAAACTCCTATATCAGCCATGTTTAACATTCCAAAGAGGAAACATGTGAAAACGATAGTTGGAGACCTATTCATACGGTCTAATTGGCAGGTACACCAATGTGTTTTCCTTTTTAAGTAAGATTTATACTTTGTTATTATTACCCCATAATCCTAACTTCGAACTATTTTTCTCTTATTATAAACTTAGCTAATAGCTCAACCAATGTGGAGAAACCTTTACAAGTTACAGATCCTATTACTCCTTTTTTAGCTTCTGAAAAAAATGAGCTAATTGATGCTCCTGCTCAAACATTTATTCCCACTTCGAACCCAGTTCCTGAAGTGAATCAAGCCTAATAAATGTTGACTATCCTGCTTCCAATCCCATATCTTAATATGAGGTTACTGGTATTTTAGCTCTTATGGAAGAAAAGCCCAATCAAGGTTCCAATCTTAATGATAATATGCTAAAGTCACCTGGCATTTTCTAGCTCTTGAGGATACTCCGGAACCAATGACTTTTCCTTTAAGGTTAGCTCTTCACAAGCTGAGGTTTATCCTCCAACTATGGACCTTACTTATTTGATGACACCATGTGAAGTCACTACTTTTCAAGTGGAACTTCAACAAATTATGTCCTAATCCCCTCTTCAATCCTCGAAGATTTCTTCCATTAGTGTGGAACAATAACTACAACATCTTCTCTAAGATCTACAAAACCTTCCTTATTAGCAATCGGGAGCCTCTCAAGCTTTGCAGCTATTTCAAAACTCTGATAGGATACCATTTAAGGCTCTGATAGTGTTTTGATGAGCTTAAATACTAGAATCTTATCACTTTCATACCTCATATGAATGATGACCCAAGTGGAAGGTGAGGAAAATTACTTGTTTATAGACTAAGCCCATTGCTCAAACTAAGAGGCTGAAGCCGCTACAGGTCTGCAAGATCTTAAAGTTGTTTAGGAAAAAAAAACTATCATTTTAATTGAGAATAAAGAATTAGAGAATAATTTGGCTAGATTTAATACTAAGCTAGACTTTGCGATCATGGAGGAAGATTATTTTCAACTAAGACAGAATCAATTGGTAGGAGATGTGCAGGTGTCTACTAGTAATGTTGCTTTTTTCGAAGAGCGGGAGGTTCAAATAAGAACTAAGAGAGCTATGTACTACAATTTCTGGATTAGTTTTGCATCCTTTGTACTTAGACACTTCGACAACATCCTATGCTAAATTCTTAAATCAGAGGGAGATTAATAACTTGGTGGTCTAATTTTAATATTTCTCAATGGGAAAAATACTTGAAGTTGATCCCAGCTTTCATTTATTGGGGTATTTGGAAGACAAGGAACAAATGGAGATTTGATAATATTAGCATGAATAATCTTTCATCAATCATAAACAAGTTCAGCCCAAGGCAGTTAGATTGGTTCCATTTGACTATTTTTTAAATTGTGCTTTGTTTATCCTCTGTCCCAAATTATTAGTCGCTATATTAATTTTCAGCATACAGTAGCATATATGCAATAACTGTATGCATATATGCAACATATATGCAACTGTGTGCATATATGTTGCATATATGCAGTAGCTATATGCATATATGCAGTAGCATATATGCACGCAGCAGCATATATGCAACATATATGCAAATACTGTATGCATATATGCAGCACATATGCAACTGTATGCATATATGCTGCATATATGCAGTAGCTTTATGCATATATGCAGTAGCATATATGCACGTAGCAGCATATATGCAACATATATGCATACAGTTGCATATATGCAGTAGCATAAATGCACGCAACAGCATATATATTGCCTATATGCTCACGATAACATATTTATTGCATATAAAGAAGAACCGACATAAAGATATATATACACACACAAATATTAATGGATGAATATTAATTAGTAAAGCTGAAATTGAAAGAGAGTCTAATCAGTGTGTTTATACCTGTGTTCATTCGTCGGTGTCACCAATGGGAGGACAAAGGTCGTCGAGCCAATACTTAATTCCATTTTTACCAACATCTTCCAAGTTCTGCAATGATCTTGTTTTCCACCCCAAACTGGATTCTCGGGCACTTTGATGTCATCGAGTAAAACTCACACTTCATTCTTTCTCAACGCATGGAAGTGAACGGTCGAGACGGCTCCAGGTTGCATTTTCCTCCCATAACCAACAAGTTCACGTGTATGGGATAGTATTTTGCATTCAATAAGAGAGGTGAAATTTGGAACCTCGAATGCAGGGGAGGAAAGAGAACACGAAGGAGCCGCGGTCCCTAAAGTAGTTAACTCCTGAACGCTGTGTCCAACACATGAAAAGTTCCCGGTTTTGAAGTCAATAATGAATTCTGATAATGAGGACTTTATCCCCTTTATGCCACTCCTTAGGTGATCAATATGATCCTTCTAATTTTCGGTGTCCTCTTTCACCTCTTCAAGCATTTCTCTAACAAATGCTGACCCTAATATAGAGGTTCTCGAAATAATGGACCCAACACAACGAACACGTCCTCGCGTATCTTTTCCAAAAACCTCAAAAATAGGCCCGGCATCCAAGGTATCCTCCTGACCACTCGCTTTGTATACATCCAGAAGCAATTGAATTTGGTCCTGTACAAAAATATATTAACATTAGGTTTGATGATACGATACTTTTTTTTGACAAAACGAACATTAAAAATTTTAAATTACCATAAATATTTTATCACGAGGGGCATAACCACTTCCTTTGACTATATGAGTTTCCAACCACAATTCAGCACAAGTGGGTGAACGCTCATGCTTCTTTCTCCAATTCTCTGAAGCTCGAGCATAACTATGACGACCTGTGTTATGAGTTGTCTTTCTCACACAATTTTGTTTAGTCTCTTTTTTCTTTCTTCGCAAAGTTTTTTGAACCTCTAAAGCTTCATTATTACAAAACACCTCCTAGTCCTCAGATTTGACATTTCATGGAACTTTCTCCTTCCACTTTCCAACATCACCATCCTTCAAATTAACCCTTAGCTTTGACTTGAACTTTTTCCAAGCATCGTTCGCTTTTTTCATAAAAATTTGCTTATGACTTTCGCGCACATCTGGGAACTCTTTCTACAATATATGAAGAAATAAAATTAAAACATCACATAATTGAATTTACTAACTATTACATTATTTGGAATAGAAAGGAATAGTATACCATTAATGATGACCAAACTGAGTTCTTTTATCGCACATCCACTTGTTTCCAACTCGTATAATAAATGGGAACATGTGTCCTTGCTAAGTCTCCCAACCTGGTTGAGAGTGTATATGAATCTTCACCAACTGGAAGGTCGTGCTCATTAAATTTTAATTTCTTGGCGGAAGAGTCATCACTTACTCTTGAAATACCCGAAGCAACCTTAGAACGGGAGATTGATATAGGTGTCACCCCATTTATTGACGGTTGTGAAGTATCACTAATATGAGACATTTATCTGGAAAAAAGTGACTATTGGACACCAAAATAATCAGAATAAACATTACAAGAAGATATATTCAAATAGACACCAATATATTACATGTTCAAACATCAGTAAACATAGAATTACGAGTTCAAACAGCCATACCTGTATTAAATGTTCAAACAACAATAAAGTATTAAATGTTTACAACAACAACAAACGGAAAAAATAGAATATTACCCGTTCAAAATAACAAAAAATATAATATTGCATATTCAAAAACAAGTTCATAACTAAATCATTGCACTAGAAATCCGTGTCCAAAAGCTCCAGCAATTTATCATTTTCCTCGAGAATTGAGTCATACATCGTACGGTCAATATCAATCGCATCTATTTCTTTCGTCAGCCTCTTGGGAGAGTGTAAAATAACTGACCACCCCTTCAGCTTTACATCTTGACAATAAAATACTTGACTGGCTTGAGATGCAAGGATGAACGAATCATCGTGAATGGTATTTTTACTCACGAGCTTACTAAGATTCACCATCACCAATTTTGAGGTGGGTTCAACTTTGCAAGAATTCTTATCATCAACATCCACCCAATCACAATAAAAGACAGTATGTGTGAACTCAATGTAATTGAGGTCAAGTATTTGTCTAATAACTCCATAAAAGGTTGTCATAATCCCCTTCTTATTAAAGGCCTTAGTGGATACACCACTACTCTGAAAGTTATGATTCTCTTCATGTCCAGAAGTACAAAAGGTGTACCCATTGCATTGAAATTTCTCATAACTGGTAACCCTATGGAGCGGACCATCAGTATATGGAGAAATTCCCGTATCATTAAATCTTGAGGCCTGTAAGGAATTGATAATTTTTTAAAGTTTCATTAAAAATAATTACGGTTGATAAAAAAGTACATGTATAAATAAAGACTTGCCTCGTTCCTTAGCCGAGGGATGAAATCATCAATTCTATGCCTCGATTAAGTCTCAGTTACCATAAATTTTCTACAAGAAATTAGTTTCAAAATTAAGAAATATCACATTACAATTAATTAATATGAATTAACATAAAACTAAGTGTGTACTTTCTCCATTCATCAACACCGTCGCATTGAGATAAAACCAATCTTCGCACTTGCTCATATTGTACATTATTTAAGATCAATTCTTTACTTTTACCCAATGGTCATTGGCATTCCGAGTCATCAAAGTCATCATCAAGAAAATCCACAAGATTCCTCCTATGAGTTCCTTCACCTCTTTTCGATATGTACTCCATGACATACAAAGAAGCTTCATGTAACAAATATGCATTAGCAATGCTCCCTTCAATGTACCTCTTGTTTCGTGACCACTTTTTATATCTTCCCATTTCTCTCTCAAACAACCACATCGCCCGATATCTTAGTAGCCCAGCTGTCAAAGCTTCATCGACTAAATGGTGCATGAGGTGGATCATCACCACAAAAAAGGCAGGTGGAAAATAAATTTCAAAGACACAAAGTGCCTTTACCAATGCGTTTTTAGCCTTCAAAAGATGTTCCGTAAATATCACGTTGGCACACGACACATTAAAGAATATGCTTATCCGCTGTATAGCTTTAAACAAAGGCTTATCATCCGGAAATGAATGCATAAGCAACGCAGGAAGCAACCGTTGCATAATGACGTGATAATCATGGGACTTGAGATTGGTAAATCCAGGTGGATCGAGGTTAACATTGTTGCTGAAATTTGATGAAAATCCAATCGATACCTTTAATGTTTTTAGTGTGCGAAAAAGGCTTCTTTCTCTTCTTTTCCTGATGAGAAAGGTTCCTTTGGCATAAGCCTTTTGTTACTACCTTCAACATCTTTCATCCATAATTTCCTTTTAAGATTCAAATGAAGTTTCCAGTCTTCATGGGCTTTGATCGTATCTTTATTTGATGAACCTTTCACCGAGAGTATTGTACCTGAAAGAGTCTCTGTGACATTCTTTTCAACATGCATAACATCTAAATTATTTCTAATATCATGATCCTTCCAGTACTCTAAGTCAAAGAAAATTGACCTCCTTGAAAAACCCTCGGTACCCGCTTGATTCTCATCGTCACCCTCACTTGGATAATCATCGCCTTCCATTACGACATCCTCATTCTCCTTCCCCTTCCCCTTCCACTTCCCCTTCGCCTTTCCCTTTCCCTTGGCCTTTCCCTTTTTATCTCCCTCTCTCTCTCTCTCTTTGAACAACTTCTCGAGCGATAAGTGACACTATCTGCTCAACTTCTACAATTTGTTAACTTTCGTGGAGCCATAGCATCCACTATTTTACCATTAAATATTTTCTTTGATGTGTCAAACCTATAAGGATGGTCTTGTGACACCCCGCCTAATTAAATACCGGACGATCACTCCTTTATTAAATTATAATCAAGGTGAACAGTTGGATCATTCTTAGCATCACTGTCGTGAAAATAAATTTCCAATTTAAACACCCTAATTAATTAAGCTAAGTGTCAAAACCATTTTTTAACATTCCTTTCAAAGTTTATTTTGAAAAATAAAGATTTAATTATCTATAACAAATCAATATTTAAAGAATCACACCATAATAATCCTAGAAAATATAATCCAATTAATTTAAACATTCAACAACTAAATCTTAGCATTTAAAGCTTATAGTAAATCATACATGCTGAATAAATCCCAAAGTAACAGTACTAGAATAACTGAATCACAATGTCCCAATAAAACAGCTAAATAGTGGAAAGGGCGACACATGCCCCAATAAGGAGAATGATAGAAGTGGAATCAAGTAAATGAAATCGTCTAATCAAGTGGCCTGCAACTCCCACCTAAGCTGCAGCACGTTCCTTCCAAGGGATCCTAAGCGAGACGTCCCTGTGGCTGGGCACCTGTAATATATACATATATACACAAGAGAGAAAGAGAAATAGGAATGGGTCAGAGCCCGATAGTGTATGATTTAAAAATTCGTTTAGCAAGTATTTAAATTGATACACACCAATGCAACAACATATTAGTGCGACACTCTCTTGAGAAATTCTCACCTCTCTCCTAATGTGCACTCCTATCGCACTAACCTTCCCAATGGTTTATCTCGTCATATAACACACTATCTTTCCCCAAGGTTTTAACTTATCTTAGGTTATTCTCAGGATTTAAAATTGAACGATACAATTGTTTGAAAAGAACATTTCAATTAGTATCCCAAAATTCTCATTTTAACTTTATTAATTTATAAAGTTTTCCAGTTTCATATTATACTTTCTCAAAACAAGTATTTACAATATGAATCATCAACCATGTCCAACTTACCATATCACAGTAGGCAGTTCCAAATTCCAGTATTTCATATATATATATTAAATACTCGTATAATATATATATATATATTATAACAGCACCCCAAATAAAAACTATGGTGCGGGCATACTCTACTATACAATCCCCGTATCACTCGTATTAAGGGGAATACAAATTTCGAATCACTCTTGAATTGTATTAACACATACACAAACAATATTGAGGCGAAGAATAGATTCCAAGTCTCTAAGAGGTCAGTACATACCCTCACGCCTCTTAGGACCGTCTGAACGATCGATTCGATAGCCTGTACCAAGGATATCTATCTTCTAGGGTAAAAGTCAATATCCCCCATAAAGGTCCCATCGAGATAAGACTGTCCCAGCGCGGTAACCTGAGGGATAGCAAGTAGCGTGGGCATGATTTTCACAAGTATATAATATATGCATACACGATCATATAAATATACCACTTTTATTATATCAATTTAGGTTTATCCCATAACCCACATTCACAACATTTATCCTTATTTTCCCATTATTATATATCAAGTATAATGGTTCGTTTTTAACTTTAATTCAAAGGGTTTTTCCAACTTACTACGTGATTGGACATAAATATTGTATATTTATTCCCCTAATTTCAGTGCATTTGTGAACCCGAGTGATGTAACCTATATGGATTTGACGCACATTTATGCCACTAATCTCCGTTGGCAAGAATTTTGTGTTTCGTGCTTCTCTTATTGGTTTTACAGGTTAATTATGCAAGAAGCGCAAAAGAGAAAGCGAGACAATGAAAGAAAAGCTAAGAAGGCAAGTTCAAATGCATTTTGGTAATTCTGCAGCCAGATCCCGAAGGAGGAGTCAACTGGAAAGTTGAAGAGCTCGGAACAACGAGAACACTGGAAGAAACGACACCCAAATCCGAGCTATGGTTGATGAGTTATGACCCGTTGAAGTTGAAGAAAAATCCAAGGAAGAAAGGAAAGAAAACAAGAAAAATTCTAAGTGTTGAATGGAGCCCAGATCAGCAAACATTCGCGAACCCAGGGGCGAACCGGTTCGGGGTACATGAGAACCGGTTCGAGGGTTCTGATACACGAATTTCCTCCTTTATTCAGATTGGCTCTAAGGTTTCCTTCTTATACAACATCAAAATTTCGTGGTTCCTTATTATACAACATCTAAATTTCGTGGTTTAATCCTCTACATCACAAAAGGTTTCCAGAATATCATTTAAGTCATCACTACATGCAATTTCCTATCTCAAATTAGGTTTTTCTTCCATGCAATTCATCCTAATCATTCCTAAACTAATATGAAAGATGCATCAACGAAATAAGCAAGATAAACACTTGCCTGGTATTTTCGACGTTCTGGTTTGGTGCCGAATTTGGTGTGGTTGCGTTCCCCGTCTCGCGATCTACGCGTTGGTGGTGGCGGCGGTGTAAACGGATGGATTCCGGGACTTGGATTGCTTTGGAAGCTCTCTCCTTCCCTGTCCTATGGCCGTCACTTGTCTTTGGTTGTTCTAATCCTAGAAGACAACCTTAGACATCTGATATAACCCTTGAAATTTCGTGGGTTTAATTACCCAAAAATGTAAAATGACCAAAATGCCCTCTCGGGGTACTAATTAAGCCTAAAATTGCCCCGAGACTCAAACCAAACCCCCGGGTACACTTTTCTAACTATCTCGACCCTTCCGGACGCGTTGGCGCACTCAAAACGACCATACGGACAACTTATAAAATATTTACTTTTATTTATCAATATTTATTCCCGACGCGACACAGGCGTGTCCCGACTTAAATTTCCATAATTGTCATTTTATTCACACGTGACAATACTATAAAAATAAATCTCATATATTACTATACTCATTGAGTAATATTCAACAAATAACAAATTTCCAATAATTACTAACTCTCGTCACGCTAGTAAATATTTAAAACAACATTCCGGATTAAAATTAAATTAATTTATCTCAATTAAATTTAATAAATCCCATAATTTAAAAGCTATAAAAATACGGGGTATTACATACTTCCCCCCTAATAACGGAATTTCGTCCTGAAATTCGGAAAATAAGGCCTATCAGGTATCACAATTCTGGATATCCTTTTCCGTACACAAAATAACTACACATTATGGCGCTCAATCACTATAGCCCTTTCTTCACAGCAACATTGTTTTACATTCTCATTGGAGACACTTCACATTGTGCTCCCACCCGACAATATTCGCATAGGTCACGCCTATACGTTATAATTTCCTTATCTCACTATCATTAGGAGGCCGCACCTCACTAGATGACAAATATTCGGATTTATTCATATACAAAACTCCCATTCTAAGAAGATCATACGAACATTTGACAACTCTTGACTGCCTAAAACAGTGGTGGAATTCCACCATAGTTATCGGATATTTTCTCGACCGATCCAAAAATTCTAATTATCTACTCTCCTCTAAACATACGGAAGGAGAATAGTCGAGGTTCTTCCATAACAAAACATTAATAAGTACCTCGTACGCGACAAACAGGTACGAGTGCTTCTACAGAGCATTCTTGAAATCATCGTACCAAGATTCCAAAATCTCCTTCACGTGGCTCCACTAATCTTTAATCACCATGCGCTTATTCCCTGGCTAAGGGTGATACATCCTACTCGAAACGAAATCTTATCTCCGCTGGTTTCTGAAGTCCCATATCAAAGGTGGGATTCACCAATCCCATCCTGATTTAGAAATTTATACTGCGCCGGATCATGCACTGGCGCGATCCTTCCTTTCAAATGAAGTCTGGGGCATACTAGTTAATATTGTAAGCCATCCCAAAGGAATATCAATCACTTCCTTCTCGCCGACTTAATTCACATGTTCGGGATAAACCCTTGATCTTGTTTTGAGGATGACAACCCATCCAAGAACTTTACCGACTTTACCAACCTATTCCAATTTCAGGAATTTTCGATAAACACAAAATTCTTTGGTTGATTCTCCTCTTTCAACCAAACCTTACCTATGGGCAGTGCATGTAGAGAATACTCACTACGTCTCGCTAAACATCGATTCTTCCCTTGAAATGTCTCACATTAAGTGACACGTAATACTCCCCTTCCTTCCTTGGAGTATGTCGAAAGTTTCGACCCGTGCTCTTCTCTCCACGAAGCGCACTTCTGGAGCTCTTATACTATACAAACATCATTACTCTTTGTATGCGCAAGTCGCTCTCACACTTGACTAATAACAACTCCGCTCCGGGTGTGTTTCATAACAATTAAATTCTACTCTATTCAAGGAATACCAATTCTTGAATGGCTTCCCACAGCCTTCCAATCAAGTTAGGGCGTGCAATTCTAATTGCACACTTATGTATGGATTATCGCCCCTCATGTGACATTTAATCTACTCTATCACTTCCACTTCGTTATACTAGTCCCACAAACATATATTTCACACGTCTATTACCACGTCCCTTCGACTCGGACTATTTTAACTGTAGTTAACCAAGATGTCCACATTTTTGCAACACTCCGACCGCCCTGGGAGAGCGAACGGCGTGATACTCATCTGTAGGACTAACTAAATTCAATGGAATAGAAGGAATGGGGCATTCAAATTCCATGACAATAAAAGATGAATAATAATTCTCAACCTTCCTCAGATGAGTACAACATTTTTTCCCAAATAGGTACAACAACCAAAATAAATCACTAACGCTCTATTCATCAAAATAATTACAGGTCATTTCTTTTGTATAATATAAAGTTCTTTCTAGATAATCCATGCTAAAAATCATTCCAACTCTTTATTCACCCTGTGTTAAGTACGCGGTTATGACATTTGGGTACTCTCAATCACCCTAGAAATCAAAATTCTTAAATTCTCCTTATCATCATTCCACCCCTCAACTCGTGGGGATAACTTTCAATGCTTTCCTACCACAAAAATACGGCTCCAATGACCTTAAAACAAAATTCAACTTCCAACTTACATACATAATTACTTGATCCCATTTCGACCAGGGTACCGAACTCTTGGAATAGTGACCAAACGTCTCCCTATTTCCAATTTACGCTAAGTTTCATGCGTGGGATGTCTCGCAAAGAGAAATCCAAACAAGGAACCCCCCTGATACACTACTACCTAGCATTGTCGGTTATCGAAATCCGTTAGGTCCTCCGTCCATAGTATATGCCCATTTATTCCGTCCCTTGGCAGAAAAGTTACAATTTCTCCCGTAATTATGCTTAACAAAGAACGTTTCACCAATTTCACTATCGTCCCGTATTGGTTGATGGTAATTACATTCTATAAACCTCTAATACATACGATCGAAATTCTCTAAATTTCCTTTTTCTAACATTAGGGGTATAAACTCCCACATCTCTTAAGGATAAATATAACACCGCACTCTTCCTATCACTAAGTCCGGAGTGCTAAACATAATACCGAGTCAAGTCTTTTCGCTCAACGGTAAATCCTGGTACATACTGAATCATATTGACAAAGTCTATACATACATTGATATCAAATATCTCGAGCCCACTATCTCCTCCTAAGTCTTTAGGATAGATAATATAAGTGCGAGTCCAGCCTTCTTACAGGTAAAGCCTCGCCAAAACAAAACGTGTTGTACTAATATAACTACTCCGATAGCCTTGAAATAAATGCCCACTATCATACTACCCATTTCTATAACATTTTAACAAAGATAATATCATACTCGTGTATCGCATCACTACAACGAGTAACCTCAATAAAGTATAAAACACTATTAATATACTCATTGATCCCCCGCGGATAGCACTAAAAAAAAATCCCGCTATACTAAGGAAAAATATTCACATAATAGTAACATTTATAATGATATGCATTAAACTCGTCTCACATGCTAATCTAGCAATGAACAAAATATGGTGACTCGCTCGTGTCACATAAACACGCCGCATCCTCTAAGGATACAACTTATACTTCCATCCTGGCAATCGTCTTGACTGCACAAATGGTTTTCGGACGTAACACGTCTGCCCAAACCAAAACAAAATTATTTTTAATCGTCGTCCTTTACTAGGCACCGTATTCTTGTCCCTTTTTCTCACTTTGGAACATATTATCGCGAGCAATTTCACTCCGCACCAAAATACCTCAACACATAATCCACTTATCACCTGCACTACTAACCAGGTTAGGATTATCCTTCTCTCGGACTTTACTAGACTCGATTCCTGTTAGCCATCCCGGTTGTTCCCTTAGCTTTTTAGGCCATAAAGATCATGTTACTATCTATAAAAGTACTTACTGAATTTACCATCACTTGGTATGAATTTAACTATCTGAAGCATTTAAATGGTTAATCTGATGTGTATCCACATCCTTTTGTGGTGCTATACCACCACCGTTGTATTCAGTCTTATTCTCGACTAAATTCTTCCATTACTTTAACTTCCCCCACAAAGAAGCGTTATGATCTATATTGACAAAATATGACATCGTCAACCTCTGAATCGGTCGTCCATCAGAATTTACTCCTTGAGTATTATCAACTATTATTACAAGTTGGTCTCCCACTTAGAGTCGTTTCCCCCACTTGTATCTACATCTTCCGATACAAAATTCGCTAACGATTAGGATTCATATCCACAATTGGACTTCTGTCATGCCCTCTCTTGATGAGTTCAGAACCACATTTGCTTCTAATCCTGAACAGTTAAGGAAGGAACATACGGTCAACACTGTACCTAAGGTTCTCCTATAGGCATAGCATTCCGTTTCTAAAATTGGTGGTTGACTCCAACCATTATAATTTCGTCCCGAAAGCCATGAAAATTTTCTCTAAATTTTCACTTTCAGTTTGCCACACTCCGTCCTATATTTAAGCCTTTGGATACTTTACCTCCTTTGGTAAACACATACAATTTTCACGTTTCTAAAATTTTCCACTGACGGTCTCTACATGTTTTTGTAATACGTTGGGTAAGTTTACCCTCGCGCCTCATTTGACTATAACAGCATTTGAAAATCATTACTGCACCTTAGTCTCCTTTCTAGTTGTGGCTTCTCGTGCCATAATGGAGGTGACCTCAACTACGGTCATCATCCTCGGATATATTTCATAATCTCAACTGAGCCATGCCTCCTGATGTAAGCTTAACGGTCCTCTTCTGACATCCGTGATCGCTCCGCATACGCACACATCCGAACGAAATTAGAATTCACTAGTGTATACACATTATAGCAGGAGAATGAAATATCGTCAAAGGAATCGACAATCCTAAACATAGGGCTCTATAACAAATAAAGCAACGTTGAAAGCATAATAAGCCGTACAGATCCTAAGGACACTAGAACCTGATGCTCAGATACCACCTGTGACACCCCGCCTAATTAAATACCGGGCGATCACTCCTTTATTAAATTAAAATCAAGGTGAACAGTTGGATCATTCTTAGCATCACTGTCGTGAAAATAAATTTCCAATTTAAACACCCTAATTAATTAAGCTAAGTGTCAAAACCATTTTTTAACATTCCTTTCAAAGTTTATTTTGAAAAATAAAGATTTAATTATCTACAACAAATCAATATTTAAAGAATCACACCACAATAATCCTGGAACATATAATCCAATTAATTTAAACATTCAACAACTAAATCCCAGCATTTAAAACTTAAAGTAAATCATACATGCTGAATAAATCCCAAAGTAACAGTACTAGAATAACTGAATCACAATGTCCCAATAAAACAGCTAAATGGTGGAAAGGGCGACACATGCCCCAATAAGGAGAATGATAGAAGTGGAATCAAGTAAATGAAATCGTCTAATCAAGTGGCCTGCAACTCCCACCTAAGCTGTAGCACGTTCCTTCCAAGGGATCCTAAGCAAGATGCCCCTGTGGCTGGGCACCTGTAATATATACATATATACACAAGAGAGAAAGAGAAATATGAACGGGTCAGATCCCGATAGTGTATGATTTAAAAATTCGTTTAGCAAGTATTTAAATTGATACAGGCCAATGCAACAACATATTAGTGCGACACTCTCTTGAGAAATTCTCACCTCTCTCCTAATTTGCACTCCTATCGCACTAACCTTCCCAATGGTTTATCTCGTCATATAACACACTATCTTTCCCCAAGGGTTTAACTTATCTTAGATTATTCGCAGGATTTAAAATTGAACGATACAATTGTTTGAAAAGAACATTTCAATTAGTATCCCAAAATTCTCATTTTAACTTTATTAATTTATAAAGTTTTCTAGTTTCATATTATACTTTCTCAAAACAAGTATTTACAATATGAATCATCAACCATGTCCTACTTACCATATCACAGTAGGCAGTTCCAAATTTCAGTATTTCATATATATATTAAATACTCGTATAATATATATATATATATATATATATATATATATATATATTATAACAGCACCCCAAATAAAAACTATGGTGCGGGCATACTCTACTATCCTATCCCTGTATCACTCGTATTAAGGGGAATACAAATTCTGAATCACTCTCGAATTGTATTAACACATACACAAACAATATTGAGGCGAAGCATAGATTCCAAGTCTCTAAGAGTTAAGTACATACCCTCACGCCTCTTAGGACCGTCTGAACGATCGATTCGATAGCCTGTACCAAGGATATCTATCTTCTAGGGTAAAAGTCAATATCCCCCATAAAGGCCCCATCGAGATAAGACTGTCCCAGCGCGGTAACCTCAGGGATAGCAAGTAGTGTGGGCATGATTTTCACAAGTATATAATATATGCATACACAATCATATAAATATACCACTTTTATTATATCAATTTAGGTTTATCCCATAACCCACATTCACAACATTTATCCTTATTTTCCCATTATTATATATCAAGTATAATGGTTCGTTTCTAACTTTAATTCGAAGGGTTTTTCCAACTTACTACGTGATTGGACATAAATATTGTATATTTATTCCCCTAATTTCAGTGCATTTGTGAACCCGAGTAATGTAACCTATATGGATTTGACGCACATTTATGCCACTAATCTCCGTCGGCAAGAATTTCGTGTTTCGTGCTTCTCTTATTGGTTTTACAGGTTAATTATGCAAGCAGCGCAAAAGAGAAAGCGAGACAATGAAAGAAAAGCTAAGAAGGCAAGTTCAAGGGCATTTTGGTAATTCTGTAGTCATATCCCGAAGGAGGAGTCAGCTGGAAAGTTGAAGAGCTCGGAATAACGAGAACGCTGGAAGAAACGGCACCCAAATCCGAGCTATGATCGATGAGTTATGACCCGTTGAAGTTGAAGAAAAATCCAAGGAAGAAAGGAAAGAAAACAAGAAAAATTCTAAGTGTTGAATGGAGCCCAGACCAGCAAACATTCGCGAACCCAGGGGCGAACCGGTTTGGGGGGCGAACCGGTTCGGGGTACATGCGAACCGGTTCGAGGGTTCTGATACGCGAATTTCCTCCTTTATTCAGATTGGCTCTAAGGTTTCCTTCTTATACAACATCAAAATTTCGTGGTTCCTTCTTATACAACATCTAAATTTCGTGGTTTAATCCTCTACATCACAAAAGGTTTCCAGAATATCATTTAAGTCATCACTACATGCAATTTCCTATCTCAAATTGGGTTTTTCTTCCATGCAATTCATCCTAATCATTCCTAAACTAATATGAAAGATGCATCAACGAAATAAGCAAGATAAACACTTGCCTGGTATTTTCTACGTTCTGGTTTGGTGCCGAATTTGGTGTGGTTGCGTTCCCCGTCTCGCGATTTAGGCGTTGGTGGTGGCGGCGGTGTAAACGGATGGATTCCGGGCCCTGGATTGCTTTGGAAGCTCTCTCCTTCCCTCTCCTATGGCCGTCACTTGTCTTTGGTTATTCTAACCCTAGAAGACAACCTTAGACATATGATATAACCCTTGAAATTTCGTGGGTTTAATAACCCAAAAATGTAAAATGACCAAAATGCCCTCCTAGGGTACTAATTAAGCCTAAAATTGCCCCGAGACTCAAACCAAACCCCCGGGTACACTTTTCTGACTATCTCGACCCTTTCGGACGCGTTGGCACACTCAAAACGACCATACGGACAACTTAAAAAATATTTACTTTTATTTATCAATATTTATTCCCGACGCGACACAGGTGCGTCCCGACTTAAATTTCCATAATTGTCATTTTATTCACACGTGACAATACTATAAAAATAAATCTCATATATTACTATACTCATCCAGTAATATTCAACAAATAATAAATTTTCAATAATTACTAACTCTCGTCACGCTAGTAAATATTTAAAACAACATTCCGGATTAAAATTAAATTAATTTATCTCAATTAAATTTAATAAATCCCATAATTTAAAAGCTATAAAAATACGGGGTATTACAGGTCTTTAGGAAGGAACATACGAGATCGTTGGTAACAAAATTTCGTTGACTTAGAAAGATATTGAGAAGGTGTATTTGTAGAACAAACATGACACTCATTGTAACCTTGAGTTGAACAACCTGATAACATCCCATAAGCTGGAAAATCATGTATACCCCACATCAACATGGCTTTTAACTGAAATTTCTCATTTTTGTACGCATCCCAAGCCTCAACTCCAAACCATAAGATATTTAACTCATCAACCAACGGTTGAAGGAAGACATCAATATTACTTGATGGTGTCTTTGGTCCGGGAATCAATACAAACAACATTGAAAACTCACTTTTCATACACATTCATGGAGGAGGGTTGAGAGGTTGAATTATCACTGGCCAACAACTATACTTACGACCAAACATGTTATTCGGGCTGAAACCATCAGTTGCTATTGCAAGTCGAATATTCCGCGGATCTTTTGCAAAATCTCTCCACAAAATGTTTGAATTTACCCATTCTGCTGAATCTCAGGGATGACGCAAGAATTCCATACAAGAGCTTGCACGAGCGTGCCAAGTCATTTTCTCTGCTATCCATTTTATGGTATACAACCGTTTTAGCCTAGGGATTAGAGCGAAATGTCACATTACCTTCTTAGGAACCCTAGAGTACTTTTTTTTCCATTAGTATTCTGAATTTCTACACCGTCCTCGTCTAGACAAGTAAACATGTAGTGTAAAGAACCACATTTTATACATCTAGTAGATTTTTCATGCTCTTTCCAAAATAGCATCCAGTTGTTAATGCATATGTCATACTTAACATAATCCATACCGAGATCTCTAACGGTGTTTTTCATTTCTGTATAACTAGTTGTCAAGTTGTTCTCTTCAGGAAGTAGTTCATTTAACAAACTAAGAATTCCACCTGTAGCACCATCCGATAAATTAAATTGTGTTTTCAAATAATTAAACTTTATAAGAGCATACATTGTGGTATGACGCGAAGAACCGGTAGCTGGGTGCAATGGCTCCTGTGCAAGTTGATGTAAACGATCATACTTCTTGCGTTTGTATTTATGTGTGTACGAATCATTGGGAACCTCATAAGTTGCAGGGGCTTCATCACTACCTACACAATTAGGTTCACTAGGTTCTGCTTCACCCATAAACATCTCACAAGCATCATTCACAAGATCATTCAAAATTGGAATATTGTGCACATCAGCGTGTTCTGTCGGTGTCACAGATTGTGGTGGTGGTTGGACTCGATCAACAACTAATGTCTCACCATGAAAATACCATAAGGTATAGTTCATGTCCATACCATATGCATTAAATGAACGAATATGTCATCTATAACATGTCCTTTCCCATTTCGACAACGTCTACAGGGACATGAATGTTTAGCATTCGAACTATTACTACGCACATAATGTAGAAATTGTAACACCCCATCTCTATATGTATCTATATCGATAGTTTTCTCATTTATCCACTCTTTGTTGATTCCCGACGACATCCTGATAAGTTTAAAGAACACACATTATAATATAAACGCTTACTGTAAATATATTGAAGTTTATTCAAGTGTAAATATGTATATATTTGAGCTCCTATATTTCCTCCGTCTCCTCTATAGGGTAAGGGTCCTATCCCATTCGAAAATGCATATTTTGTATTGGTCATAATGTCTCATGCCATGTCCTAATCTAGAAAATTTTGCCAGCATCTCCCTACAGTTCTTCAAGTACACAACTTAAATTGGGAGTGTTCATGTGTTACTTAAGTTTTTCAACCAAGAAAACACAAAACACTACATCAATCTAGTATGCACCCAAAGAACATAAATAGATGCCATCAAAATTTTCAAAATAGGACATGCATAATCATTATGTACAATAAATATTTTTGTATTTCCAAACTGTCCAAAAATGGGACAATTCAAGAGTTCTCACGACAGTCATAGTGAGACCTCTTAAACGGGTCTAAGGTTTTTTTACATGTGTAACATCATTATTGAATGTTTAGTATTAATGTCTACTTACTATTTAAATAGTTTTTTTTTTGTTTTTTCTTAAATTTTCAACACATAATCTCATTTATCCATTTAATTAGTGGGGTGTCTACTTTTCAATTTGTTATTTTTACATTATTATTGAATATTTAGCACTTAAATTTTCTTAAAACTCCGTAACATGTACAAATCAGATCAAATATGCATTTTAATTAAAGGGGTAAGAACATAAAAACCCATGATTTATTTTTTTCATTATCAACATTCAATTTGCACCAAAAACTCACACATTAAAAAAATAATAAATATTTAAATATGTATATACAAAACCCTAAAAAACAAATACGAATCAAATCAGGTATATCATAAACTCTAGGATCAAATCTTAAACCTAACTTAGGTTAAAAAAAATACAATGCTTTAAACAATTACCTGATTGGGATGATTGCAGTGAGAGAATAGGGCAGTGACCAGAGAAAGAGAGAATGGGCCGGAGAGAGAGTGTCGGCAGTAGAGATTCCGACCAGCGACCTAGAGAGAGAATGGATGACGACCTTGGGAGAGAATAGATCGCTTGCAGCCGACCTAGAGAGGGAATGGATGCTGACCGCCGAGAGAGAGACCGAGCGAAGAGGCGAGAGAGAGAGACCGAGCGGGGCGGGAACCGTGAGCGGGAACAAGAGAAAGAGAGGAGTGTAATGTTTTTTTTTTGGGTATTATATATTTTAGTAAGTGCACTCAATTTTGGCACACTTTAAAACAGTGCCAAATTTTGGCACTGTTTTAAAGTGTGCCAAATTTCTATTAAACCGTGCCAAAATCTGGCACAGTTTTAAACTGTGCCAGATTTTTAATATCAGGGTGTGCCAAAATGTTGTTTTTGGTGTAGTGTAGGGAGTATTTATTCTTAATGGTCACCATATTCAGTTCACGATAATCTATACATAACCTCATCGTCTCATCCTTCTTTTTAACAAATAACAATGGAGCACCCCAAGGGGATACACTTGGTCTAATAAAACCCTTGTCTAACAGATCTTGTAATTGAACTTTTAATTCCCTTAATTTTAAAGGTTCCATGCGATAAGGTGGTTTTGATATTGGTATAGTTCTAGGAATAAGGTCAATCGTAAACTCTATATCTCTGTTAGGAGGTTGACTGGGCAAATCATCCGAAAAAACATCAGGAAAATGTTTAGCTACATGAATATATTCTAAACTAAGCTCTTTTGTTTATAAATCAATAACACTTGCAAGGAATCTGTGACATCCATTCTTAAGAAAATTATAAGCTTGCATTGCAGAGATAATACACATGGGAAATAGGGATGCCAGTTCTTTCAAAATTGAATTCTGGTTGGTTAGGAATTTGGAAAGTAACTCTCTTCTCAAAACAATCTACCTTAGCATGATACGATGCTAACCAATCCATCCCCAAAATGATTTCAAAATCTCTTATGTCTAAAACTATCAAATCAATGAGTAGTTTATGAGTAGTAACATCTATAGGGCAAGACTTATATACTAATGTTCCCATTAATAACTCATCCGAAGGAGTAAAAATGTGTATGATATGATTCAAGGGTTCAGGCATATTAGGAAAGCAGTTAACAAAACGTATAGACATAAATGAATGGGTAGAATCAGGATTTATTAAAACTTGAAAAGGTTGTGCATATATAGAAAGTGTATCTGATACTACTGCATTAGAAGCTTGGGTATCAGAAAGTGTAAAAACCCTACCTTATTTGCCCTGGTCCTTCTTTGCACCTAAAGGTTGTATCGGAACTTTTGCTGGGGTTGTGCAACCTTTTATTTGATGTCCTTTTTGTCCATATCTAAAATAAGCTCCCGTATCCTTGTAATAAGGTCATCCTCCATGCATCTTCCCATATCACTAACATATCTTCTAATTATACTGTTTGGCATCCCTAGATCCCGAATGTACTCCTAAAGTTATTTCTATTATTTGGGTTATTCCCTATTTGTTCCCCAAATTTCCTCTTACCATCTCTAATTCAATTGTACTCCTCGCCATCCCTTTCGGCTATTATAGCCCTAGCCACGACGTCACTATATGATGTCAACTTTAGGATGGAAATTTGACTATGAATATTCAAACTTAACCCACATTCAAACTTATTGGCTTTTAAAATGCCAGTTACCACAACATGTCACATAAAATGGGATAGCTCAGTAAATTTTTCCTCATATTAACTAACCATCACATTCGCTTGCACTAGACTCCTGAACTCAGTTGCCATTTCATCTTTCACTGTTTCAGGAAAATATTTCTCATAAAAGATAACTAAGAGGTCATTCCAACCTATGTAAGTATTCCTTTCCTCGTGTATTCTCTTTAGTCATTCTCCACCCATGCTCGGCTTCACCTTCTAACATAAACATTGAAAATAAAACCCTTTGTTCATCGGTACACTTAAGAACATCGAGCATCTTTTCCATCTGCATCACCCAGCTTTCTGCTTCAGTGGGGTTAGGAGTACCTTTGAAAGATGACAGATTCAACTTCTTGAACTATTCAATAATACAACTACTTAGTTCAAGATTCCTTGGTGCTCCTTGATTCACCTGATGCTCCACAATCTTTACTAGACTTTCAATAGCCATATATGCACCTTTCAGTCCTTCCATACTTGAACTACTAGTTCCCATAGTTGATCTTGTCTTCGTCATTTTCTATTGCCATCGCCAAACTTAAGATGTATTATACTATCTCAAGATTGTAAATTAGAAGAACAATTATATATAAATAATTATATAGAATGTAAGACATATGGAGCGTTATCACATAAGTCAGATATTTAATCCCATATCCTATATATGGAAACTTAAAATTTGTACGTTCCAAACTTATGTTCAGTAGTCTACGGGTTCATAACATATGCTCAGATACCACCTCTGTCACCACCCCGACCCAAAATTAGTAGGGAACGAGCGTCTTGACATGCCACCAAGATAACAAATATTCTCGTTTTAAAATATTTCTTAGAATGAATGCAACATAAATACAATCACATGGTTATGAATCGTAAAATACTGAAAATAAAGGAATTACGTTACCACAGCTTTCTAAAAGGAAACTTCATAGACATTAAAAGTATTAACGAGTTACAATTTAAGACAAAATTTAAAACTTATTACATGCTCTATCTGATAAACCAAATTTCTTACGTAAAGTAACAAAAAGAGCTCTAAAAGCCAAATCTTCAACATAATCCTTTTACGTTCCCTCCGCGAGTAACTAATTTCCTGAAAAAAAATATTTATTTATACAACATCAACTAAAAGACGAATGAGATTCAATCTCCAGACATTCCAGGGTTTTTCCCAAAATTGATATCTATTTAATTTAGAACCGAAGGCATATACATATATGGAGAGGAATTTGTAGTAATTAATAAGGTAACTGACAGTATATATTTTTGGAACAAGTAGTGCAGAACATAACGGATAAAATAATTGAGCAATATGTCAATTATCCACTTTTATTTTAACTACCATGTACGCTCTAATACACAGATAGACAGATAGTGTTACCAAATATTTCCACCCAGTAACATAGACAGAAAACCATGATCTTTGGAACAGCACATTGTTTAGGGCACACTAGCGATAAACCAGCTGGGAAGGTACCACCCAAATATTTTCACCCAGTAGTCAAGGACAACATAGTAAGAGAGTTTCCATAGGCTGAATCAATAATTTCATAATTCATATCAGATGTTTATATCGAGAGATATACACATATAACAAACGAAGAAATCATCGGTATCAGATGTATTTTGAGAATAAAAATAGTTTCAATAAATATATATAGTTTTCATAATATCATATAATCAAAATATGCAAGGAATGTCATAGAGTACTCCCCTAAAACAGAAGATCGAAGTTACCGATATTGAGTCTTGGATCATTTCGTTAAGATGAAACTTCTTCTCAAACTTACAGAATTCCTTCTTAAGATATCACTCTTTATTAGTATAATTATTGAGGAAATGGTATGAGTTTAAATGATCCTAAAGTCCGTATTTATAGTTTTTGAAAGATTACACGGTGTTAACACGTGCTTAGTTGACCATGCATTTTCAACAACGAGTCAGCGTTGAGGTGTCACGTAACAGAGGCGTCTTGCAGTCTTATTTTACTGAACTGTGACACGTGTTTTTACTTTAGCTATATCGACGACACGTGTAAGCACGAGGTGTCAATTAAGGGTATCAGGGTCATTTTACATATGAAGGGCATTTTGGTAATTTTACATTATATATTTTTAATATTTCTTAGAGGTCCCTGAAAATATTTTATTTACAAAAAGGTCCTTTTTATTTTTCATTTTGGTCCCTAAAACTTTCTTAATTAGAACCAAGTCCCTAAAGTTTCATAAATTTATATTTTCTACCCCCAAACTTATCACTTAGCTTAGGATGAACCATGATACTTCAATTTGACCCATTTTACAGTTGATTCTTCAAATTCAAAAATGGGCTTTGTTATATTAAGAATTCAGAATAACACATTTGTAATAATACAACATTTATTAGATAACAAGTTGTAAAAATAAACTATATATGAACATATAAAAGTGGGGTCATTGTCGTTACACCTACTTGCACTTTCTTATCAAGTAAATAACAAAAAAATTCCCTTGAATCTCGTGCTAACATCACTGAGGGGCGCTTGAATAATAGACTTGTAACAACCACGTTCCCATATACCAAGTGAATGGTGAGAAACGTCTAATGTGCACATGAGAGCACATGCGTATGATGTGAGAAAACATTCCCGCTGAGAGTAACAACTATCCATGTGATAGTTCAAGAAGATAAATAACTAAGCCTACGTCCTACTCTAGGTGAAGACGAGCACATTGTGGATGCTCCTTTGGTCACATTTTGGGCTCTAGGTAGGTTGTGATTACAAGGGTATAACAATAAGCCCCCAATACTTCTTGCATAAGCTCTAGAGAGTGAGTGGATGGAATGTTTTATTCTGATCGTACTGAAATGGAGGGTCGGCTTTCATGTGGATGGCATAATCCGACCATATTTCCTTTGATTATCGAAAACTTATGAGGACACGTGTCAGGAAGCTGAAGCGTCTTCATTGTGATGATTGTGTCAGAGGGTGTGATACGTGCTCGGTACCACCGTTTTGGTTTCTTAGGCTTTTGGCATTCTTTCTCCCATGTCTTTTCAATTGCATATTTGAAACTACAAATACCTACCACAAGTCACGTTTGTCATTATAATTCAAATGTTTATAGAAAAGTTAAACATAAAATGATTTTTTAGGCATCTCTTAGAGTGTTTTATGAGAGAAACGTTATAGCAAAATCATTTCTTTGGCTTTTTTCGATTTGCCTTCCAGCACTTGCCCTAGTTCCTCGCGTTTTATATGGTTTATTATCAGGTACGCCATTTTTCGCCATTTTTAGGGTTTAAAAGTTCATCTTATTTGGTTTTCCATCTAGTGTTGGTTAATGATTTTGTCGTTGGTGATCTTTGGTGGAGATCTTTGACTTAGACAACCATAGAGTTGGTTGGCCTAGGTTATCATCGACGATGTTAGGAGCTTTGGTCCTTTTATGCCATTTCAAATTAAGTTTGTGTAAAAACCCTAATCTCCCCATTTCTTTCGTTCTAAAATAAGGCTTTTGTATTTATCAGTTTCCCCACAACGTTCAGTGAATTTAAAATTTCGTCCGTGAGCTTGAGTCAGAGCGATTTGAAATTACTGAGAGGAGGTTTCCACACTCCTTACAGGCGGTTAGGCCTAAGGAGGAACCATGCCATCCCCGTTATACTCCCAAAGCTCAGTCGAGTAGTGGCTCTGCACCTGACCCAAGTGAACCTTATGTAAAGTTCCATGTTTTAGATAGTTTTGATACCAGTTATGTTTCCCCCCTTCCGTCTGAGGGTGACTTCGTAAATGTTAAACGAAACCCTTTATTTAATATTAAATTACTTCATTGTAATTAATTTACATTTTTGTTTAATGTAATAGACTGATTTTGATGATTCCAAACATATTGTTATTAAGTGATTATGTAAATATATCCTTGTAATATTTGTAATATAATTATATTTGTTTATAGACTTTTATACAAATATAATCTTATTATACACACACACACACACACACACATTATATATATATATATATATATATATATATATATATATATATATATATATATATAGAGGCCATCTCTTATGCGGACCTCATACTATGCATACCTCCATACACTCTTTGTTAACACACGCCAAAGCCAAAATCTCAAACGTTCTCTCTCCTCTCTCTTTGCCGAAATAATTACATCCTCTCTCTCCTCTCTCTTCTGTCTCCAACAGAAGCACACTCCCACACGCAACCCTCTCTCTCCTCTCTTTATGTTTCGTCTCATGCAAAATGGTGATACTAAATTGTGATATAATAACTGTGGTAGTTAACACTAACTGTAATTAAAAAAAAAAGGAATGCTAATGATATAAGAGTTTTTACATGCAGTTAACAAAAAAAAATGCCAATAACTGTGGTACTTAACAATGTCATCTCTTTACCAGTTATTAGCAGTTAATTTTTGTAAACCTTTAATCTTGGCAAACAACGCACAGTTAATTTTTAAAAAACCTATTATAAAAAAACCGGTTAATTTTTAATTTCAAAGGATTTTAGGATTAATTACCAAAATTGTCAAACAAATATATTTTATACATAATTAGTTCAATTTTTTTTATTTATTTCAAAAAGTCCCTCGAACACTCATTTAATCGGATTTCTACATGATAAAAAACAGTAATTCTAAACACCATTTAATTTTTGTATGAGTGGTGTCGCATCTTAATTATGTCGTGTATGATAAAAAACAGTAATTCTACAGTAATTCTACAGCGACGCACAAATCCGATTCATTTGTGTGACATACTGACGTGTCGTATCTGTATTACTGTTTAGAATTACTGTTTTTTATCATACACGACATAATTACGATGCGACACCACTCATACAAAAATTAAATGGTGTTTAGAATTACTGTTTTTTATCATGTAGAAATCCGATTAAATGAGTGTTCGAGGGACTTTTTGAAATAAATAAAAAAAATTGAACTAATTATGTATAAAATATATTTGTTTGACAATTTTGGTAATTAATCCTAAAATCCTTTGAAATTAAAAATTAACCAGTTTTTTTATAATAGGTTTTTTAAAAATTAACTGTGCGTTGTTTGCCAAGATTAAAGGTTTACAAAAATTAACTGCTAATAACTGGTAAAGAGATGACATTGTTAAGTACCACAGTTATTGGCATTTTTTTTTGTTAACTGCATGTAAAAACTCTTATATCATTAGCATTCCTTTTTTTTTTAATTACAGTTAGTGTTAACTACCACAGTTATTATATCACAATTTAGTATCACCATTTTGCATGAGACGAAACATAAAGAGAGGAGAGAGAGGGTTGCGTGTGGGAGTGTGCTTCTGTTGGAGACAGAAGAGAGAGGAGAGAGAGGATGTAATTATTTCGGCAAAGAGAGAGGAGAGAGAACGTTTGAGATTTTGGCTTTGGCGTGTGTTAACAAAGAGTGTATGGAGGTATGCATAGTATGAGGTCCGCATAAGAGATGGCCTCTATATATATATATATATATATATATACTTTCGTCCACTTCCTTATTATACCTGTTTGAACTTAAGATAGATGTGATTTGACCCATGCCAAGCTTTCTAATCTAGGAGCTATTTTTAAAAGCTTATGTAGTTGGTAGCTTTTATTTATTATATCCTAATAGCTAAATCTATGTTCAATTTTTATATATATGTTATATGTTTATATATATCACGCATGTACTATCCTTGATTTATATTATTTGTATATGATGTTAAATTTTTTTGTTAACATTTAAATATATAATATTATATATTAATTACATATATATGTCTGTTAATACTGTTAACGTCCTATATAATTTGTTTTTTTTTGTTTCTTACAAGTTTGTCCCATCGTGCTTATACATGTTAGACCATTCCCTTAGCTATTAAACCTGAGGCCCCGCGCGATGAAGTGGGGAGATTTTGTACTAATTTATATGGATACTAGCATGCACGACGTGCGATGCGTGACCGAATTTAAGATAGAATTTTAAATTAATATTAAAAATTATATGATTTACATATTTTTTTAAAAAAAATTACACGAAAATGTTCAATAAAAATTTGGGAAATAATTTTTTAAAACATAAGTCCAAAAATGTATTTTTTCCCGAATTTTGCACTACAAACTATAAATCATGTTTTGAGAAATTTTTGCAACTATGTTTTCATTTCATGTATGATTTTGCATGAGACGTATGATAGATTACCTTTAAACCGAGAGTTCGAAATCCGGATGAAAACAAATTCCTGAAAAAAAAATTAATCTTTTCCCTAACTTGGTCAGGGTAAACAACCAACAACAAATCCTGGAAAAAAACAAAATCAAGTCTCAAACAAACCACTTAAAAAACCCATTGAAAATATCAAATTTTTTCAGCATATTAATTATTTGCAAGTGCATTGAAAAGAGCAAACCTCAATAAATGACATGGGCGTTAACTAATGAGAAGCCAAAAAAACACGAATCTCTAAATGGGAATCTGGGTTCCTAATATTATTATGTTTATGTTAATGTTATGTTATGTATGTATGGTTTTATATTGTGTAGAAGAGGAAGAGAAAGAGAAAGAGGGAGTAAATTTATAATTTCGCAAATGCGTATTAACAAAGTAGCAGAACATTTTTTGACTTTAAAATCAAAAGAACAATTCTACAATCTACACTCAAATTTGTTGTGAGAAACAATGAAACCCCATAAAGGACATTGGGTCTCTATCCATATAATCAGAGTAAGCTTAAAACATTAGTCAACTGAAGCTTCTTTTTCTCTCCCTGAGTGGAAAAACATTAACCTGGCTAAGGAGCTCCTTGACAACAGCAGCAAGTGCTTCTGGGTTGACACCGAGATCACAGAGGGCGATGAGGACGGAGAGTTTGTGACGATCCAAACTCGTATCAAGAATTTTTGACATGTGAAATGCAAGCTGAAGAGATTCCCGGACATTTCGGACAGCCCTCAAATCCATGTGAAAACTCTAAACCCTCTTCTATCTGGTTTTGAACGATTGTGTTAAGTTCTGTTGCCTGCCTTTAAAGTCTATTCAACGTACGAAATCTTTTTTTTCTTCTAAAGCCTTGATATTGTAATGTCAGGTTGGGAATTGATATTGTAATCTAAGGTTGGGAATGCGAAATGAGTGGATTGGGAAATGGAAAGAAAAAGAGTGAGGAACAAAAGTCTCGAAAAAACAAATAAAGAGATTCAACTTTTGAAGGAGGAATTAGTCCGAAATGCGGACAAGCTGGTTCGGAATTACTCTTCTTTATCAAAATAAAAAGAAAAAAACTTTTGAATGACTCAAATGACTTTCCATAAAAGTAAGACATTTATGATATGCCATGTTATACGCTGTCACATGTCATCTTCATATAATTTAGGCCTAGAATTTTTATATAATCATATACGAAAATACATTTATGATCGTCACGCGTCATCTTTATATAATTTGAATCTATAATTTTTATATAATTATATAAATGACTGATGATTTGACCAATTTTGTTGTGTTGTAAAACTTACCCTGGGCCCCGCATATTTTTTTAACTGCCAGATACAGTTTTATGGAGAGATTGATATGAAATTATGTGGTCCCACGCATGATGTCATATGCATATTATACATCAAGTATTGTATCCATGCATGCCTTGCCATATGCCTAAGTTTTGACACATCCTGTTCCTCTGCCCTTGGGTTTTCCTAGGCCACTCAGAATGATACGCCTCATACCTTGTTAAGTCATTAGTTTTATTGGCTTTACATTACCATGTTATTTTTACAATCACGAGAAGTTAACTACTGTACCAATTTATATTAACGTTTCTGTCCATATTTTTTTTACGCTATCTAGTACAAAGCTGGGCAGAAGATCTTGAGCCCCTATGTTAATATTATTATCCGGTTCTACAACTGTTGCAAGAAATAGAAAGGTGTTAGAGCAACCCTAATGGGTATGTTAAAAGGGTAAAAATGAGATTTGGATGTATGTTGTGCGTACCGTATATATTCATATATAGCATTTGGTAGTGTAAAATTTAACAAATATAGAATTACACTAGTTGGTTTTAAGTGGGGCTCACTCTAAAACGGAACATCATGTTTCGCGGAAGAAAGGAAAAAAAAAAAAAAAGCTCCAAAACGAAACATCATGTTCCGCTTAGTTATTTCCCAATTTTTACACAACTACACTTTCTACCCCAAATGTTTAATTCTTGAAAACATGTACGAAACAGGTTGACAAACAATGAAGACTAAAGTTAAACTCACTTTTTGCCTTACACTGCTCCATGAGCATGGCATGTGTAAATTCACAATTAATAAAATATACGGTTGACAAAAGTTAAACCCAAATCATTTATCCTATATTTTCACTAGCGTCAAAAATTAATTTTTATTATTTAGGTAATAATTCATTTAAATATTTTTTATAACTAATAACTAAATATAACATTAACCGAACATAAAAGAACATATATATTTTATAACAATTTGGGGCGATAAAAATTTTGGGAAGGAAAATTGAATTATGGATAATCCTTAAGCGGAACAACATGTTCCGCCCAAGGGTGTCATTCCATCGGCCATTATGATGTCGTTTTGATACAAATAGGATATATTTAGTTATATTTTTTTTTCTCACAGTAATTTCCTCCCTTTGACCAGTGTATATTTTGACTAGTTGAATACATTTATACCCCATGCATAAGGGTTGGTCTTATGATTTTATCTATGGGATCCACGATTTAGTGATTTAAGGCTAGTACAATGTTAAAACTGAAATCTTGAAATGACTACACCAATGAATATTTTCTATAACAGCCATTTATGACGTGCATAGTTTGGTAAAAGTCCATGAGCCATGTGTATTTTTTTTCACCTGTTTAAATTTCAGGCCTAGGGCCATGTGGCGATACAGGCTTTGAGCTGACTGCATTGGACATATTTGTCTCTTTTATATTAATATATTTATACACCCTTTAAAGATCCATAGTTAGATTAATTTTTAAAACTATTCAATGCTTACATGTATTTAATGTTTTTTTTATTGAAATCTCTGTTCGTCAGTCAGCCTATTATGTAACTACTTTGAGAAGTCTATTATCATAATAAATAAGAGTTAAGCTATGCCGACACAGTGGGTCGACACATAGCCATTGACACAGTGAGGTGTCAACTTTTGGTTGGATAAAAACTATTTTTTTTCTTTTTTTTTTGTACATTTCTTTTATAAAACAATTTTTGTATCATCAAAATAAAAAAATAAAAAAACAGTTTTTATTAAAAAAAAAAAATCTGTCTTTTTAAAAATAATTTTGACAATTTTTTTTATATATAAAATCAATTTTTTTAAATCACAAATGGATCAGAACAGTAAAAGATTAAAAAATATTTGATGATAAAAAAAATTAAAAAATAATAATTACAAAAAATTCAGGGTTTAAATACAAAAATATTTTGTTAGTGCCGCTTTTTATCGCAATTGGTTAGTGTCGCTGGCGCGGACCCACATTCATTAAGAGATGTGGGACGTGTCGAACCAATCGCTATAATATGGGTCCTAATTTTTTAATGGATAAATTTTATTTTATTTTAAATCACACAGAAAAAGATTCAAAAATATTTGATGATAAAAAAATTAAAAAATAATAATTACAAAAAATTCAGGGTTTAAATACAAAAATATTTTGTTAGTGCCGCTTTTTATAGCAATTGGTTAGTGTCGTTGGCGCGGACCACATTCATTAAGAGATGTGGGCCGTGTCAAACCAATCGCTATAATATGGGTCCTAATTTTTTAATGGATAAATTTTATTTTATTTTAAATCACACAGGAAAAGATTCAAAAATATTTTATGATAAAAAAATTAAAAAATAATAATTACGAAAAATTCAGGGTTTAAATACAAAAATATTTTGTTAGTGCCGATTTTTATCGAAATTGGTTAGTGTCGCTGGCGCGGAGCCACATCTCTTAATGAATGTGGTCATTAATGAATGTGTGACCCATATTATAGCGATTGGTTTGACACGGCCCACATCTCTTAATGAATGTGGTCCGCGCCAACGACACTAACCAATTGCTATAAAAAGCGGCACTAACAAAATATTTTAGTATTTAAACCCTGAATTTTTTGTAATTATTATTTTTTAATTTTTTTTATCATCAAATATTTTTGAATCTTTTTCTGTGTGATTTAAAATAAAATAAAATTTATCCATTAAAAAATTAGGACCCATATTATAGCGATTGGTTCGACACGTCCCACATCTCTTAATGAATGTGGGTCCGCGCCACCGACACTAACCAATTGCGATAAAAAGCAGCACTAACAAAATATTTTTGTATTTAAAACCTGAATTTTTCGTAATTATTATTTTTTAATTTTTTTTATCATCAAATATTTTTTAATCTTTTACTGTTTTGATCCATTTGTGATTTAAAAAAATTGATTTTATATATAAAAAAAATTGTCAAAATTATTTTTAAAAAAACAGATTTTTTTTTTTAAATTAACTGTTTTTTTTTTATTTTGATGATACAAAAATTGTTTTATAAAAGAAATTTGACAGCAACAAATGACTCCAAGTTGCATTTGACATATTACAAAACAGAATTACAAGAGTATTTACCTAGCAGAATTACAAGACATATTACAAAACACTATAAGACAGTTACAAAATAGAATTACAAAACAGATGTTGTCCACAAGACAGTTAAAATAGTTACAAGCAGGACATCATATGTTTTGTGAATGTTGTCCAAATGCCTTGTCCCAAAAAGGATTCTGAATTTGAAGATGTGAACCAAGTGTGAGGTAGTCCCCTGTTAATTGTCCTAAATTTTCAACATTTACATCAGCGTCGCACACATTCAATGCTTGCGAAGCCTACACAACATCACACATTTAGAAATTTCCAAATAAATTCATAATCAGAAATATAATACTACGATAAAAAATAAAAACAACTAACCATTTGCAAATCCAAATTAATGTTGACGTTGTTTTCTATTTTTTCTTTCCCTTTACTCTTCTTCTTTTCCTTCCTCTTTCTAACAACCTGTTCTACCTTAGATAGTTTCCTTTTGTAGGACGGTCGACCTTTACCACGGATGACCACGGGACTATGAATATTGATTGGAAATGACATTTGGTCAACTTTCACGGGGCTTTGTTCACTACTATCTCTGGAAACATATGGATATTTTCATGATGAATATCACTACACAGATTCAATATTCACTTTGATATCCGTCTAATAAGACAAGACTGATAAAAAATTATATTTTGTGCCCTGACAGAATTCACAACAATAAAATTTATCTTTTTAATACATCGAATATGAAAAAAATGGTATAAAATGAATCTGTGTATCTTTATCCTTTCATGATTAGTTAACCTTAGTTTTTTCATGTTTACGAATGGTGGTCATCATCCATATTTTTTTCCCTCATATGCTTGTACTTTTTTTTCCTTTTTCTTTTGCAATCACTTGTATGCATTTATAATGGCATATTATACATCTCATCATAACATTTTTGTAATGGGATAACACTACCACGGACACAACTTCTTACCCACTAACAAGACAAACAAGAGAGACCCACCACAAAGCAATACAATCTCTCAAGCTTTTTTTTGTTTTAATTTTAAAATTGTTTTTTTCTCAAGGTTACACGAATTGTTTTTCTTAAAATAAAAGTAAAAGCCATCCAAATGTATCAAAAATATTTTTTTAAAAAAACAAATTGATTTTAAAAATAAGGAGTGTCATTGACGCCAACTTCAAAAAATAAGAAATTATTGGATAAATGGTTATTTGAGGGGACAAATACAATAAAAATAATCTAAAAAAAATATTATTTCTTATTTAAATGCCAAAACAATTAGAGTTATGATTTATTTTAGGATCACGAACCCGACTCATTTTGTATGACTCACTAACGTGTCATGTCTACATTGGTTCATTTTGAGGGTCCTATGGTGTGGGTCACGTCAGGACACAAAAATCAAGCAATATAGACGCGACGCGTCAGTGCGTCGCACAAAATGAGTCGGAGTTGTAAATCACTGTAAGTCAAAAAATATTTTCACAAAAAAAATATTTAATAAAAAAAATATTTTCACACGTCAGTGCGTCGCTGTAGATAATATTTTTTATTGTGACGCACTGACGTGTGAAAAGATCTTTTTTTTATAATAATTTTTTTTTTGTGAAAATATTTTTTGACCTACAACGATGTACAATTTCAACTCATTTTGTGCGACGCACTGACGTGTCGCGTCTGTATTGCTTCTTGTACACGCCCCCGGACAAGACAAATGAAAGATGCCCACCAAAAATGCAACCTTAGACTTACCAAAAAAAAAATGGTACTCTCTCTAAAGGGTAATACACAAGGAAACTTAGACTTAAAAAAAAAAAAAAAACATTGATTAGTACTTGTGCTAGGTAAGACTTAAACTGTCTTACCTAGTATTTGTGCTAGGTAAGACACGATACGAGTTTTTTTTATCGATAAAATCAGTTTAGAAAAAGAGTGATTCAACATAGCTTGCCTGGAACCGCATTCACCCCCATTTTTTTTTCTTACTTTCTTATTCTTTTGTAGTTAACAATTGATATAAAAATAGATTTTCTATATAAAAAATAGTTTTTCATATAGAAAAACAGTTTTTTTTTACTAATATAAAAAAAATAAAATTTTTTATTAAAATTAATATTTTTTTAATAAATAAAAAAATTTATGTTTTTGACATGATATCGCGATTGATTAGTGTCGCTGACGCGGATCCATAAAATATCACGATTAATTAGTGTCGATGGCGCGGACCCACATTCAACAAATGATGTGGGTCCGCGCCAGTGGCACTAATTAATTGGGATATTTTTTATAGAAAAAATATCGCTATTAATTAGTGTCGCTGGCGCGGACCCACATTCAACAAATGATTTGAGTCCGGGAATGTGGGTTGGCGCCAGCGGCACTAATTAATCGCGATATTTTTTATTAAAAAAATATCACGATTAATTAGTGCCGCTGACGCACACCCACAATTCCGGAACCATATCATTTATTGAATGTGAATATAATTTTTTTATATTTATGAAAAAAAATATATTTTTTCATTTTAATAAAAAAACTGTCTACTGTTAAAAAAATAAAAACTGTTTTTTTTTATATTAATAGGAAACTGTTTTTTTTTGTTTTTAAAAACATTTATAAAAAGTTAAAAAGTTATAAAATAGTGAAATGTTTTTTTTTTTGTTTTTTAAGTCTAAGTTTCCTTGTGTATTACCCTTTAGAGAGAGTACCTTTTTTTTTTTTTTTTTTTTTTTTTTGCAACTCTATGGTTGCATTTTTGGTGGGCCATCTTTCATTTGTTTTGTCCGGCGTGTACAAGAAGCAATACAGACGCGACACCTCAGTGCGTCGCACAAAATGAGTTGGAATTGTACATCGTTGTAGGTCAAAAAATATTTTCACAAAAAAAAATTATTATAAAAAAATATCTTTTCACATGTCAGTGCGTCACAAAAAACAATATTATCTACAGCGACGCACTGACGTGTGAAATATTTTTTTTTTAGAATAATTTTTTTGTGAAAATATTTTTTGACTTACAGTGATTTACAACTCCGACACATTTTGTGCGTCGCACTGACGCGTCGCGTCTATATTGCTTGATTTTTGTGTCCTGACGTGACCACACCATAGGACTTTCAAAATGAATCAATGTAGAGACTCATAGTCGGATTCGTGATCCTAAAATAAATCATAACTATAATTGTTTTGGCATTTAAATAAGAAATAATATTTTTTTTAGATTATTTTAAATGTATTTGTCCCCTCAAATAACCATTTATCCAATAATTTTTTATTTTTTGAAGTTGGCGTCAATGACATTCCTTATTTTTAAAATCAATTTGTTTTTTTAAAAAATATTTTTGATACATTTGAATGGTTTTAACTTTTATTTTAAGAAAAGCAATTCGTGTAACTTTGAGAAAAAAAAAATTTAAAATTAAAACAAAAAACAGCTTGAGAGGTTGTATTGCTTTGTGGTGGTCCCTCTTGTTTGTCTTGTTAGTGGGTACAAAAGCTGTGTTTGTGTAGTGTTATTCTTCTTTATAATGGCATATTATACATCTCATCATAACATTTTTGTAATGATTCTGCCATTAGAGTTCATGCGTTGTAATCATGTTTTTGACAAGAATAAATCTAGGGAGATCCAGATAAAAACTCATTTCGTAAACTCAGTGCATTAAAAGCTTATACTTTATTATTGCGGGTCCCGACAGGACATCGAAATATGCATTAAAAACTTGTACTCATTTTTGTCTTATACACTGAATTTACGAAGTGAATTTTTTTTCTGGATCCCCCTAGTGCAACTCTTTTGACAATGTCACTAAGTCTACTAACTTCGAGTGAATCAGTTACGAATACATGTGTCATATTTCATAACATAACATTGTTCCACGAAGTGAATCCCTTTGGGGTAGTAGAAAATGCTCATCAGCCCTATCATAATGTTTTTACGAAAGTTCATGCTTTCAAATAAAGGGTTTTTAATTTTTTTAAGGGTTCATTTGGTTCGTAGTGAAATACTTTTTACCGTGTTAAAAGTAAAAGATGAATTATTAACTTGGTGATTTTGTTTTTATCATCTCCATTTGGATGGTCAAGTTTTCACTAGGTGAAAATTTTAACTTTTTTACCATTTGTTGTTTGGATGGTCAAAATGAACATGGTGAAAAAATAAAATGACCATATTACCCTCATATTTCAAATGCACATAACTATTTTGATTTTCATCACACAAGTGTCAATGCCCATTAAAAAATATGCATTTACCTCAAACTCAAATTTGACACAATTTCCCCCCCCCCCCCCCCCCAACTAATCATATTTGACTATGCAAGACAAATAAGTAAAAAAAAATACCAATTAAAAAATAAGTCCTAATTAAAAAATAAAACAATCCCAATTTAAAAAAAAAGTTTCCAACAATGGAAAAAAGCAATCATTTGTAAAAAAAAATCACAATTAAAAAGAAGAGTCAACTATAAAAACAGTAGTCCACAATAAAAAAAAAATAGTTCTCAACAATGAAAAAACAGTCCCAATTAAAAAAAAAGGTTTTCTACATTGAAAAAAAATAGCCCTAATTTTAAAAAAAAATAGTCCCAATTGAAAAAAAAAAAGAGTCCCAACTATGAAAAAAAAGTGTTCCAATTAAAAAAAATAGTTCCAAACTATGAAACCTTTCCAATTATTAAAAAAATTCCAAACACATTACCATGCACCAAACAAATATTAATTTTTTTATGGGAATAGCTATAAGCACACCCTCCATGCCCCCCTACACACTTTGAATAATAAATGACAATTGTGCCCCTAAATTTATAAAATCTAAATATTCAATTTTTTAACCTCCAACTAAAATAAATACATTTGATAAAAAAAAACAATATTTTCAATAAAAAACGGTTTTTTATAAATAATAAAAAAACTGTTTATAAAACGTAAAATCTTATCTATTTGTTTTATTAAAAAACTGTATATAAAAAGTAAAATTTATTTTTCATAAGAGACTGTTTTCTTAAAGAGGTGTTTTTTTTTATTTACAAATTTTATTTTTGGTTAAAAGTTGTTTTTTTTTGTACTATATTAAAAATAATATTTTTACTATTTTGAAAAAATATTGTCCGCGGCAGCGGTATGTATAGGCAGTCCGCCCCCCTATACATACCGCTGGCGCGGAGCATTTTTTCTAATATGTTGGTCCGCGCCAACGGTATGTATAAGTGGTCGGACTACCTATACATACCGCTGACGCGGACCATTTTTTTATATTGTAAAAATATTGTTTTTAAAATAGTAAATGAAACAGTTTTTAACTAAAAAAATTAATAACGAAATATTTTTTTTAAATAAATAAAAGAAACAGTTTTTAACTAGAAATGATAAAAAGAATGTCCATTTTTTAAAATAAATAACGAAACAGTTTTTTATCAACGTCCATTTAAATAAAAAATAATATGTTTTTATAAATAACATAATGTTTTTAAAATGAAAAAATAACTTGTATAATTTTATATTTTCAAAATATTAAAATTTTAATTTTCTAGAATATTAAGATATTTATTTTCAAAATATTATGTTTTTATTTTTTTCATAATATTAAGTTTTTTTTAAGTAATAGAATTTGTAGCAAAAGATTATATTTGTTCAAATCATATATGCATAGAGAGTCTTTTGATCTTTTAGTATTTAACTATTGAAAAGGGCTTGGAGGAAGACATAGAGGGTGTAGGAATAGCTATTCCATTTTTTTATTTATTTTTAAAACTTTTAATTATTTAAGTCATTTAAATTTTTTATTTTTTTATTTTTTTAAATAAAAAAGAAATTTAATTTTTTTTAAATGAATATTTAATGATCATGTTAATTGAGGGGGAGAAATGAATATGTGATAGTTGTAAGTGAAAATATGAAAGGTTAGTCTGGTAATAAGATAAATTGTATTGTTTTCACCTGTTAAATTATTCACTTTACTCATGGTTTAAAATGGTTAAAGTGTCACCTCACTTTTCACCATATTCATTTTATTTTACCGTGTTAAATGTCCAACCAAACACATATTTTACCTAGGTGAATTATTTTTCAACACGATAAAAAAAAATTCACCATGAACCAAATGGACCCTAAAGTTTAAATTTAAGTTTATTCATTATAAGATCAGTTAACTATTTAAAATATTCATGAGGGAAGTGGAAATGGATCCAATAGGCTAACGTAAAGTTTATATTTGTATAAAAAAGGGACCTATTCATTTAATGAGGCAACTCATGTTACATGGTGCCAAGAATTAACCAAATATCATGGTAGAGAAGGCTCAAGTAGTGAAGGAAGAAGCTGGGAAGAATATGGAAGTGACCGACGTCATATCCATATAATATAACACCATATGGGGATGCCAAAATTTCATGTATGATATTTTTGACATTTCATGCCCATACATGAAATGTCATGCTAAAAGTAGTTTTTTTTTTTTTTTTAACTCTTTGTTTTCTTTTTTGTTTCTATTTTTATGGGTTGGGTTTTATCACGGAGGCATTTTTTTATGGCCTGCATTTTATCACGGGAGCAAATTTATCGTCGTGCCCTCGACACGGGTATCCGCTAGTACAATGATACTAAAGACAAGCATTTTCGTTAAAATGTTCTGTGATGGTAATATGCGTAGACAATTTTTTTACTTAGTATCGATACTAAATTAAAGCCAAAAAACTAGGGATCGTGCAAGGTGTTGGGGAAGATATATGATAATGTTAGCGACTTGACAGATTTCATGGGAATTTCCAGAAGCTTGTCGTCGATCATTACCTCTAACATACGTCTACTCTCTTACTTCCTTTCTTGTCTAACTCATTTTCCATTTTTTGTTATTTCATTTTTTCCTATATGAGTTATCTTATGTCTTTATTTCTAAGTAATCAGAGTTTATTGATTAATTACGCCTAAGGGAGAGAAACCGTATACAAGGGATATACAAAAGTCTACAAAAGACCTAAAAACAAAATTAGGGAGAGGAAAACAAAAACTTTCCCATCCTCCCTTCAACCTCAACACAATATAAGAACCAAGCTAAGTTGTTGTGCTTATACTCGCTCAAAAAAATGGAGTGATTCATGCATGCCCAAAATCTAAGATCAAAACGAGCCAAAGAGATAACAAAAGAATACAAAATAAATAAAAAGTAATGAGAAAATGAGAGAAAACAAATACCAATAAGCATAAGATAAGATGTACATAGTTCATCAATATGGTTACGTCAACGGATAATAGCTTCCTTTCTTTGATTAAATCCACAAGGGTTACAACTCACTCGACCTCACAAATCCTCTCAATGTGTATAGAATAGCAAAGCACAATCAATACTCATTAATGATTTCTCGAAAACATAGGGTTAAAATCCCAAAAATGTTATATATATGTATGTGTATGTGTGTGCAGAATACATTTATGGTGAAAGCGCCAAAATACCCCTAAACAAGACAACCTATTTTCTATGATCTAGGTCGTTCACCCCATCGATGAGTGCCCCTCCCAAAACTTCCCATGCCATAAAACTCTGGAGGAACCCTCGCCCAAAAAATCCCTTCACTACAACGAAACATTTGTTCATTGCATCGAAGCTACTTCTGTTGTTGAAAAATTCAGAGCCAAAAACCACAAATATCAGCCTTGGTGAACAAATTAGGCAACCTCAAACATCAATCGAAACATCTGGGAACACCTCCATCAAACAAAGCCCCAGAGAGCCTCAACAATGTATAACATTAATCAAGTTTGAACAATGCCCAAACTTGACCACTGGTACCACCTTCATCAACATGTCTGTCGAATTATCTTTGGTGCCAATTTTCTTCAAAACGATAACATCCCCATTGATAACCTCCCATATGAAATGAAACTAGACACCAATGTTCTTGATCCGACTGCTATGAACTTGGTTCTTGGCCAAAAGAATAACACTTTGGGTATCAAATGCACCTCCACACAATTTGTGTAATCTTAGATGTTCCATATACACTATCTGTAATACCCCATATTTCTATGCGATAAATTAATTAGAATATTATATAATATGGCTGCACGACATTTGATGTAACTACAGTACAAGAAATATTATCTTTTGCAACAATTTTTTTTAGCAAGGAAGTAATTTTCGTTGCTAAAAGTATACTATTAGCAAGGAAAATAAAAAATCATCTTTAAAAGTAATATAATATCGAAAATATTTTGCAGCGAAATAATTCCTTGCAAAATGTGTGACAACCCTGCTTTTTATATCTAATTCGGTTAGCTAGGCCCAACTAATTTAAAGAGGAGCGTCAATATGTTGGCATTAGAAACAGAATTTTAATAAATGCAGTAAAGTAAACATGTACACTTTCATACGTGTAACCATATCACATCATAACAACTATAACAAGTGAAACCAACTCATACCTATTAACTGTAATGATCCATCAGTAATCTCAAGATGAAAATATAAAATGCCAATACATACGGCCTAACACAAAACGGGAAAGCGTAATACAACAATTCTCTCAAATCCCAAGTATAAACAAAGTGATGTTAATCTCTGATACCACCCTTAAGAAAAGGGAAACAAACGACATAAATTAAAATAGAATAACTCCACGGCTATAGGAATCCTAAGATTGATATGATCTCATCAATCTCCATAGTCTATTGTCCAGCGGGACGAGGACCTACCATATATTATATATATAGGAGAGGAGCAAGAAGCAAGATAGACGAACGTCAAAGCAAGAAAACAAGCTATAAGATTATCAGATGTACTTATAATGAAAGCACACTAGTCATTACTCGTCTCCAGTAATTAAGTTGTTCAATTACCCAACTAATATTCCTATGTCGTGACTACCCAACCCAAACTCGAGTAACGTGTAGTCTCATATCGTATCATGATTAATCATTATTAATTTCATTCAGTATTTAATGTATCAAAACATTTCTTTCAAGTATAATATCAAATACATCGATTCGGGATATTACTTTAAGACACAAGCATAATATCTCACATAATAAGTCATATCGGGTCACTATAGTTATGCGGGGAAACAAGTCATAACACTAGGCCTATACACGAATATTCCCTAATATTACGTGGCAAGGGCAATCATACTAAGTCCTAAATCACATGGCGTTCCAAGGTCTTTCAATTTGACCCGCATTACAACCATGTGTCCGGTTCCGATGGTTTATCTCCAACACGGCACTCGAGCGGAACCTAATCGGATCAATCACAAAAAAATCGCATTCAACATGTGCCTATGTCGACCGGAGGACTAGTTTAGTGTATACTCGATAATATACATGTAAAATAATTTCACGCTTATTTATATATACAATTGTGTCAAGTCTTTTACTCGAGTTATACAATAATCGTTATTTACAATATAACATAATTTAGAGCATTAATTTACTGATTCAACATCAAATCATTTCAAGGTTATATATCCCTAATAACCATAAGTATGTGATCAAGTTAGGAAATTAGGCACAGCACCACATTTATCTTTCAAAAAACATGAACACCCTTAGCGCTCTTATTTCAACAACATGCTGCCCAGAATTTAAAATGCAGATTCGAGGCTCTTTAGATCCGTTTTTGGAAAAAACTTGAAACTATAAAGTTGTTCGGAACGTGATTTTATACAAGTAAACGCGAGCACGCTACCATAGACTTCTTAAAACAGACCCGAAACTAACATATACAGTTCGGACCTGTTCACGACAACTTTCTGCGCTGAAATATAAAACGCATATTTGAGGATTTTTCGATCCGTTTTTGGAAAAACTTAAAACTAAAAAGTTGTCCATAATATAATTTTCTACCGAAGAATCCATTTTCATAACCCAAACAGCTCAAACAGTTTTTAATATGACGATTTAGTCAATTTCATAGATTTCTCAAATTCAAGAGGTTGTTCTACAACTCAATTCCTATAATGATGTTATTGCATTTGAATCTACATAAAGGATGATCCTAATACATTGCACATCATTTTTAATATCAATTTCATATTAATTTAGGGATCCAAATACATGTTCATGTTGAATTTCATTATAGATACATATTATACACATATAGGTTATTAACTTGCCTTGGATTGTATGGAGAAATTGAATCCTCTTGAAATCCTCTTCTCTTCTTACCCTTCTCTCTCTCTACCAAACCCTATCCCCCTTTTGTGAAATGATAAAATGAAGACTTCTTCTCTTTTTTTCTATTTATACCTAAGGTTAGTTTATTTACAAAAATGCCATTGACCCAAATTTAACCCTCTCGATCCTTTTACGCGTTAATTCGCTTTTAATATTTAAGTCGCATTTTCGTATCTCAATGAATTAATTTTAACTTTTCATTTCCAAACATTTTGAATATATATATATACTGACATAGTTTCATTTTCAAAGATTTCGAATATATATAATAGCATAGTTTTTTTTGTTTTTTTTTTCAATTTCAATTCAATAAAAAATGTGGGGTATTACATTCTCCCCCTCTACGAACGGGATTTTATCCTCGAAATCCAAAATAAAACAAATCAATTCAAGTCAATTAAGGTAGTTTCGCACGTACCTTCCATGAAGAGATATGGGTGACTAATTCGCAAGTCATCATCTCTCTCCCAAGTGTCCTCAGACTCATCAGGATTACTCCACATAACACGAACAAGAGGAATGACTTTTGACCTCAACTGCTGCTCACAACGATCTAGGATCCTGACCGGCCTCTCCTCGTAGCTCCCATCGGGCTGCAACTCAAACCTGTCTAAATCTATGTGTAGGTGTGAGTCCTCGGGACATAAGAACTTACTCAACATGGATACATGAAAAATATCGTGTACCCGCTAAAGCTGGTCAGGTAGGGCTAAACGGTAGGCAAATGACCCCACCCTGTCCAACACTATAAACTGACCCACGTATCGCGGTGAAAGCTTCCCTTTGGAACCAAAGCGAACAACGCCTCTCATGGGTGAGACCCTCATTAGAACTTGGTCCCCAACGGCGAACTCTAACTTCCTCCGCCTTATGTCAGCATAAGTCTTCTGACGATCTTGTGCGGTCTTCATCCGTGCTCGAATCAAGTCAACCTTCTTCGAGGTCTCCCTAACAATATTCGGCCCCGGCATCCAGTAGTCTCCGAACTCCAACCAATATGTAAGGGATCGAAAAGGCCTACCGTAAATAGCCTCGTATGGTGTCATGCCAATAGTCTGCTGATAACTATTATTGTATGTGAACTCCACCAGTGGAAAATGTGTATCCCAACCACCTTCGAAGTCCAACACACAAGCTCGTAACATTCCCTCCAAAATTTGGTTTACCCGCTCCATCTGACCATCAAACTAAGGGTGGAACGCAGTACTCAAACTCAACTGAACTCCCACTGCCTCCTGAAGATCTCCTCAAAATTGCGAGATGAAGACACTGCCACGATATCACAGGGTACCCCATGCAACTTCATAATCTTGTTAATAAACATTGTGGCGTACTATGTTGCCGTATAATCTGTCCTCACTGGAAAGAAATGAGACACCTTTGTCAGCCTGTCGATGATGACCCAAATCGAATCATGACCGCGCTGCGATCTTGGCAACCCACCCATGGAGATACTTTCTCATTTCTCACTGTACAACCGAACTCTCACCACGAATCCTAACATAACTGAACTACTAAGTTGATCCAGAGATCAATACCCCCAAGTCCCGACTCGCTAAGTTTCGTGCGTGGAGTGTCTCGCAAGTAAAATCCAAATAAGGAACCCCTCTGATACACTACTATCAGCTTATCGAGATAAGGAATTTGTCAACTCAAGACCCCTAGTGATACAAGAATCATCTAACTCCAAAAAACACTTATCTCCGGACTCAACGGTTCATCACACAATAAATAATCCAACTTCGCTTATTCAATACAGATGTCACTATTCATCAATTATGCATCGATACTTAACTCAGAATCGACTAACAGATGGTACTGAAAGCTCAAAAGCCAACTCTACTCCGACTTGTCAATAGCACTTGCCTTTCACTTAAATTGATGGTGAGTCAACCGATATGTCAACCCTTTTTATCCACTAAGGTTTCACATGTGCATAAGCATACAACTTCTATGTACTTACAAATATTGTTCCATCTTTCCAAGTTTAGACTTAGGTAAATAATATCAGCAAGGTTCATACTCTCTCGAATAAGACAACACCGATAAAGTTGCATTATGGGCGATTAACGATCCCTCACCTAAAGGTTTCGAACTAACCCGAGATGCAATATGTGCCCTTGCACACCCCCACTTCTCATGGTTTGGTCGCTCTAACCCAAGGCAACAGACCCTCGCTTGATTCGACTTACCGATCTTTTGTTAAAAACACGTATAGGAATTCAACCTCTCCGACAGGATTTTCCTTGGACTGTGATTATATTAGAATTTTCTCACCGAACATGAAATGAACTTGCTTCTTCAAACCACGAATAAGGCTTTTATAATTTCCAAGAAATGAGGTAGGACCTAAAATTTCCACTCATCATACCAAATCAGAATACCGAATTTGGCACACTCACCATTCGGATACTCATCTTCCAGCACCCCAACGCTACCTGATCTTTATGAAGAACGGTGTTCTATCCAACAGGTCAAAGGTCATAAATACAAGGTAGTGGGTACCTTCACGTACCGTGACCCCATTTAACACTCAGTACTCCACACATAACTGAAGTAAAAATTAAATATCTTACGAACCCATTCGCGGGTGTTTGCCCAAGAGTACATACCCTCCTTACAAAGCTTCTCAACAATAATTGAAACACTCTCTTATTATCTCCCTGCAGTGGAGGTTATGACAACCATTTTAATGAATGGGTCCAACATTTGAAACCCCAAAATGTCTCAATCCTTGCCATTAATGATGACACTCACTTGGCAACACTATCATCAATCACGCAAAAACTGACTGAGCTACACGCAACTCTACCATTATCAAAAAACCATCATGGTGTGAGTATTCACTAGTATAGACGTCACCATAATCGAACATCTTACACTTGGTTTCGAAACGCGTCTTTAATCACACACGATCTAAGTAAACAACATGTCACTAACTACTCACTCGTCCTCTATTTCACATTAATACATAATGAGGGCCACAACATAGCCACATTACCATATCTGATGGATTCAAAATCAGGAACCACCATTATCACGGTGCAATAAATTAGTACCCCCAATCACTGGGTGATAACATAAAACCAAACTCGTGGATATATCACCAACTCAAGTGATCACACTCGCATCAAATAAAACGCTTATTGAACACTCCCTCGTGATGTTCTCACTCGATAACTCGTCCCTCAATATTCTCTACTCACCGTAGGGTTCACAACTGGTAACTCCAACTTAAGTCCATTCCTTAGCACACCCATATTCACGTTCCGATCTCGACAACCTTTAACAAATATACCGATGTTATAAAATAAGATAACCATATCTTATCGAACACCCATTCTAATATAGGGATTTACGAAGAACAGTGAACTCCAATCATTACCAAATATAGAAAGAAGACTCCCTATATAATTCTGGACTTCTCCAATATGAATCCTTGTATGACCTTGCGATACGGACTTCCTCATCCCTAGTGTCCATGTCCAAGACATCGCAACATTACTAATACCCTCTCACGAGCTTGTTCGGGATAACTTGTCGAAACATTCCACTCTGAACATATGAGTACCTAACCCACTAACATATCCTGTGCATCACCAAAGACCCACCTAATCGGCGTTAAGTTCATTCTATTACAGATTTTATCCGATCATAACACTATGACACCACTATGCCACCCCAATACGACATTTATCGCTTGTGTGGACAATGTGTAGGTTTACATGCCTACCCAACTTCCCTGATACCAACACAATATTTCAATAATAATCACTTATCCATTCCAGATTTAGGCTCATGAATTTCCTATTGAACATTATCAAATGGATGAATCTAGTTCATGATTTTCACAACTACAATAACACTCTTGCGTACACCAAAATTGGACCCCTCAGGTCATCCTTTGACAGGGTGGGACATACACCGATTTGGAGTATTCCTCTCCCAAATCACAACCCTTCCTTTACATGTTCATGAGTAATAATATACTCTTATTACCACAAGACTTACTTTGTTAACCATTCACCGATTAATACGTCATCTAATGCCTCAACAGTCTGTCCATCTCGGGTGGAGCGCGATAATTCGTTCTCAGGAAAACGTCACAATAACAATTGGACCACATCATTTTTAGGTATGTCATATCTAAAGCTATACCATTCCACGTTAGAAACAACTTCAGATAATTACACATGCATGTGGTACTAATAACTTAGTGGTACTAGAGGGTGGGCTATAACTTATACCAACTTCTTTACAGCCATAAGAGCGACGATGTTCAAAGTTGATAATGCACAACATATATACGTGTGTTTCCTCCCCCTAAAGAACTAAAAGTCAACTCAATCATTGAGTTCAACATCGATGCTCTCACTTACTCGTGGGTGATGAAACTACGATAGTTGCATATGAATCGCGATCTCCTAAAATGCTTGGACCTTATGCCCTCCCAGATTCCACGTCTCATCAAATCACTATCTTAAAAGATAGTAAGTGAACACATTTCCTAAAAAAAATTATTCAAGTGGAGCGCTAGTCATAATTACAATAAGTACTCGCACACAGACCTCACGCTTACTATCATGTGGTCGATCGGAGATTTACCTCATGCCTGGTACATCTCACGAATGAAATAGAAACAAGGAATCCTCCTTATATAAGAGGCTAGCTCCGAATCGCCCGTTGAAATCATATCGTGAAGATCTTCCAAGTCATAGAATACAAGACCTAATCGTAAGGATCTACGTATCAAGCAAACGATGCGTGGAAAACGTAACGGACGCACTCAGATCCCTAAAGGCTCTAAAACCGTGCTCTGATACCAACTGTGACAACTCTGCTTTTTATATATAATTTGGTTAGCTAGCCCAACTAAATTAAAGCGTAGCGTCAATATGTTGGCATTAGAAACAGAATTTAAATAAACGCAGTAAAATAAACATATACACTTTCATACGTATAACCATATCACATCATAACAACTATAACAAGTGAAGCCAACTCATAACTATTAACTGTAATAATCCATCAGTAATCTCTAACTGAAAATATAAAATGCCAATACATGCGACCCAACACAAAACGGGAAAGGGTAATACAATAATTCTCTCAAATACCAAGTACAAACAAAGTGATATTAATCTCTGATACCACCCTTAAGAAAAGGGAAACAAACAACATAAATTAAAATAGAATAACTCCACGCCTACAAGAATTCTAAGATTTATATGATCTCATCAAGATCCATAGTCTATTGTCTAGCGGGACAAGGATCTGCCATATATTATATATATAAGAGAGGAGCAAGAAGAAAGATAAATAAACGTCAAAGCAAGAAAACAATCTATAAGATTATAAGATGTACTTATAATACAAGCACACTAGTCATTACTCGTCTCCAGTAATTAAGTTGTTCAATTACCCAACCAATGCTCCTATGTCGTGACTACCCAACCCAAACTCGAGTAACGTGTAGTCTCATATCGTATCATGATTAATCATTATTAATCTCATTTCAGTATTTAATGTATCAAAATATTTCCTTCAAGTATAATATCAAATGCATCGATTCGTGATATTAGTTTAAGACACAAGCATAATATCTCACATAATAAGTCATATCGGGTCATTATCGTTACCCGGGGGGACAAGTCGTAACACTAGGCCTACACACGAATATTCTCCAATATTACGTTGCGAGGGCAATCATAATAAGTCCTAAATCACATGGCGTTCCAAGGTCTTTCTATCCGACCCGCATTACAACCATGTGTCCAGTTTCCGGTGGTTTATCTCCGACACGACGCTCGAGCAGAACCTAACCGAATTAATCACAAAAAAATCGCATTCAATATGTGCCTACGTTGACCGTAGGACTAGTCTAGTGTATACTCGATAATATACATGTAAAAAAATTTCAAGCTTATGTATATATACAATCGTGTCAAGTCTTTTACTCGAGTTATACAATAATCATTATTTACAATATAACATAATTTACAGCATTAATTTACTAATTCAACATCAAATCATTTCAAGGTTATATATCCCTAATAACCATAAGTATGTGATCAAGTTAGGATATTAGGCACAACACCACAATTATCTTTCTAAAACATGAACACCCTTAGCGCTCTTATTTCAACAACATGTTGTCCAGAATTTAAAATGCAGATTCTAAGATCTTTCGATCCATTTTTGGAAAAACTTAAAACTACAAAGTTGTTCGGAATGTGATTTTTTTACAAGGAAACTCGAGCACGCTACCATAGCCTTCTTAAAACAGACCCGAAACTAACATATACAGTTCGGACCAGTTCGCGACAACTTTCTGCGCAGAACTGTAAAACGCATATTCAAGGATTTTTCGATCTGTTTTTGGAAAAACTTAAAACCACGAAGTTGTCCAGAATATGATTTTCTACCAGGGCAGCGCGAACGAAACATCCATTTTCGGAACCCAAACAGCTCAAAACAGTTTTTAATATGACGATTTAGTCAATTTTATAGATTTCTCAAATTCAAGAGGTTGTGCTACAACTCAATCCCTATAATGATGTTATTGCATTTGAATCTACATGGAGGATGGTCCTAATACACTGCATATCATTTTTAAAATCAATTTCGTATTAATTTAGGGATCCAAATACATGTTCATGTGAAATTTCATTATAGATACATATTATACACATATTGGTTATTAACTTGCCTTGGATTGTATGGAGAAATTGAATCCTCCTGAAATCCTCTTCTCTTCTTACTCTTCTCTTTCTCTACCAAACCCTAGCCCCCTTTTGTGAAATGATAAAATGAATACTTCTTCTTTTTTTTTCTATTTATACCTAGGGCTAGTTTATTTACAAAAATGACATTGCCCCAAATTTAACTCTCTCGATCCTTTTACGCATTAATTCGCTTCTAATATTTAAGTCGCACATTCGTATCTCATTGAATTCGTTTTAACTTTTTATTTTCAAACATTTCGAATATATATACTGACATAGTTTCATTTTCAAATATTTCGAATATATATACTGACATAGTTTCATTTCCAAACATTTCGAATATATATAATGTCATAGTTTTTTTTGTTTTTTTTTCAATTTCAATTCAATAAAAAATGCGGGGTATTACATCTGTCTCTTTTAGAGAGGAATTTTATCAGAACCCTTGCTAAAAATAAGGGTGAAAAATTTTCTCGCTACATTTTGATTTTCAGAAATATGTATTACAAGGAAAACAATTCATTGCAAAATAAGTTGGGATGTACGTAAAAACTACGTAGTATTAATTAAACAAGGTTTACCCATTTAAAACAAACACACAATCCACCCGTCTTATCTTTCTCGATTGCCTCTTTATCCGAATAAAAAATCCCCAACAGATAACCCATCAAAGAACGGTGTCTGTGCCCTTCCATTTCGGTGCCTCCTCTAACCTGCCCCCCGATCTACCCCGATGACCCTCTACACCCGACACTCCCTCCACCCTTATCTCTCTCACCCCACACTTTCTGACTCCCTCCAACCCACAACCAGTTCTCCGACCGACGGCCAACCAGTAAGTTCCAACTAGTAAGTTTCTTCTTCTTCTTTTCCTCTCTCTTTTTCTTATTTGAATAAGCTATTTGATTGGATGAATCTAATGTAAGCAAATGAATATATCTTGTCTTGTTTGTTTGTATTTACAAAGCAACAGTTTTTTTAATGTTCTTCAAGTATTTTTTATGTTTATATTGTTTTTTAGATTTTGTTTGTATTTCAAAATTTGCAAAAAAATAAAATATAAACTCTATGTTGATCTGTATGCTTGGGTGTTTTTTTCTAGAAAGTGTTTTGATAATTTAGGGCTTCAAATTGATCGGTAATTATGATTTGGAATTGATGGGATATTCTATTTTATCATTTTAGAAGAATCCAAATACATTTAATTTATCAAGCAATTAAGAATAATGTATTATTCTATGTTAACTCCATTTTTTTTTATATTTTGTTAAGGTTACTCTCTTACTTCTTATCCCTTGTGTATTGATCTATTTTCCATTGTATAAGTAAAAATTGTATAGTAATGCAGGGTTTTGGGTAAAATTGATTTTTTTTCCTATGTGAATACATGGTATATCTTTAATATCTTGGTGGCACTATTATGACACATTATTAAAGGCTTTTGATTTTTGTTTTGTACTTTTGTGTGTTAAGTTTTATGTATCTAATGGTTCATAAAGGGAATGACATAATTGTACTGATCACAATGAATTGAGAAACAAATATATTATCTTGTGTTTGATTCCCAGTTTTACAGTCATATTCGCACACTCCCTAATTCCAGATAGCAAATCATTAACATTTCAATGTGTAAAAATTAAAAATAAAAAATTGAATTGACCAATAAAAATGTTAAGAGGTATGATAAATACATTATAGGTAAATAAATAAACAAATATGGTTCTTGATATTTAATTGAGAATTGTAAATTGTAAAACAGAGAAAATTCCAACAAATAGTTTATAGATTTACACAAAGTTACACTTTGAGTTGGTTGAATACAATAACTCTAACTTGTTAAATTTTTTGAAATAAGACACTCCAGAAAATATTTATATATATTCCTTATTTGTTTCAATAATTTGTCACGGATATTAATCTGTATAAACATAGCTTCATTTCCAATGTTATGACTTTGAGGTTTGAAAAAAAATGTGCTAACTTTTTAGTTTTGGGGATTAAAATATTTTTTTTGTCTTCGAGTCCATTAGTACTGTTGATGTAAAAAATTAGATAGCCCTAATTATTCAATCACAGATAAATAAAATGAAACAAAGATTTTTAAAGTGGTTCAGCCTTATAAGAATGGCCTACGTCCACTGTTATGTTATTGCTAAGTGTTTGGGAATCCTCGAGTATATGTTCTCTCAAGAAATTCCGGTCCCTTTGAATGAGGGTGATACAAGGTATTTATAGCCTTTAGGCTGTACATGAAAGGGTTGATACATTAAATGATATACATATGAAAGGGTAATACATTTAATGCAGCGCGTGCGTCAAGATGATGAACATTCAATGAATAGTTGAACTGTTGATTATCTGGCAATTAATGATACGGCCGAGATGCATCTCGGACCGCCTTAGTTGCTCGTTGCTCGGGAGTTCCTCGAAGAGTTATAGTACCTCGGAGTGCTGACGTTCCTCGGTGTATCCTCGTTGCTCGGAGAGACTACAAGTTGGTCGGGGAAATGAACTTCCTCGTTATTATTTTGCCACGTAGATTGACAAGTGTCTTCGTATGATTCGTCCACATCAGCGTATTAGTTTTGGTATCAACAGAAGCCCCCAATGTTTCATATTTCGAATTTTGAGGAGTATGGAACATTCTTTCTCGGTATATGGCAATACTGAATGATCTTCCTGGGTTTTAGGAGCATCGTATTTGAATTTATTTCCAAATTCACAGAATCCGCCTTTTTTCGAATTTTTAAGTGTGCTTCGATCTTTGTGCCCTTTTTGTCCTTTTAGCCGCCGGAAGTTCAATAGTTTCTTTTGTGTAATCATTTCTTTCGCCACTTCCCAAGGCAACGTATTTAAACTTCTTAGGTAACCATACCGTCTTCTTCTTTTTCCAATCTTCTGCATTCAAGCTTTCTATTCTCTCTTTCTCTCTTATGCGTTCATCTTTTCCTTCGCTAGTTGTCAGTAGATCTCCTTCCTTCCTGTAAGATTTTCTTCCTTCTTCTTTTGTTCATCATGGTTTACATTATTGAATCTCTCGAAAAATTCCGTTCTGACTTTTCCATCCCATCTTGGGTAATTTTGGAGGAGCTTTCTGAACCTCAAAATTACTTTCGTTTGGCTGAGGGACATTGGTTCCCCAGTCTTTTTATTGCTGAATGTGGTTTTTCCTTTCCACCAAACCCATTGTGTCTTGAGTTTTGTCAATATTTCGATCTTGTCCCTGCAAAAATAGCCCCCAATTCATGGAGAATAATTAATGGGGTGTATAAATTAAACCTAACTCATGGGACTCGTATAGGGATCCCTGAAATTATGTACTGCTATAAATGGGCCATTCTAGATAATATTTATTACTTAAAAACTAGGTTTCTGAATAGAGCTCTTATAGTTAACCTCCCTGATTCAAATAGAGATTATTTTGAACATGGGGTGGTTATTAAAAATTGGCAATATGCCCCTTTAGTTGGAGATGGAGTATACAACGGTCCCAGATGCCCCCCATATGGCAATGGGATAGGTTTATTTTTCATTTTATTTTTTTTACTTATAAAATTATGCTTTTGTCATGTTTGACAAAATGTATGACTGATATCTCATTATGTGTTTGTTTGCAGTTGATAGTAAAAGAAAAACTCCAAAAGAATCAGAGGTTAATATTAAGCATCTGAAACTTATCTGGGGTTTGCATAAGAACGTTGCAGACGAGCACATCAGGTCTGCATCATATTTGCTACAGTATAAGAGTTATACAACCTCTTATACTGCTCGCCCTGTTGAGCCAGCTTCAACTCCAAAGGATTCTTCTTCAGATTCTCATCTTCCTTTAAGTCAGAGAATGGGCAAGAAAAGAGCTCCTCCTGCTCTATTTGATGACATTACTTCTGTTGCTGGGGCCAAGAAAAACAAAACTGATGTCCCAGAGGGGACTAAGAAGATGGATGCTGCACCTTCCAAAGCTACCGAGAAGCCCCCAGTGGCTCCGAGCAAGAAGGTTGCTCCTGTGGAAATAATTGCTATCTCTCCGACCAAGAGCTCTTCCTTGGTTGAAACTGCCGAAGTTCCTTTGAGGAGATTGAGGAAATCATCCTCAGTCAATTTGGTTGAAACTGTCTCTTCTCCTCCATCTGGTGTTGTTGGTGTTCCAACCATCATTCCCCCGAGCTCTGCAATGAGCTCGGTAAAAACTTGGATCATACCCGAGGTCCAAGGAATTGATGAAAATATTTCTAGGGATATGTTGACATCCCTAGCTACTCGTCACCTTGCTTTGGTAAATTTCTCACATTCTGAATTTCCTTTCTGTCTTTGAATACTTGTATTTTTTCACTGACCTGTCACTTTTTCCTTTGTTCAGCTGGTGAATTGTTTTAATAACATTGTGAAGAAAGACGAAGCTATTAAAGCTTCCAGCTCCTCGTCAGGTGTAGAGGATGCTCTGCTGGGTTTAACTTAATCTTTGAAGGATTCTCGTCAGCAGTATAACGAGGACAAAGCTGAATGGGAGAAAAAATTGTCCGTAGTTGAGGCCGAGAAGGTGAAGTTGGCTGAGACCTCCAAGAGTTTGGAGGATAAGGTGAAGAGTTTAGAGGTCGAGCATCAGAAATATGATGACAAGCTCAAGAACTTTGGAGAGCTTGAAGATAAGATGAAAAAGGTAGAGGAAGAATTGTCCGCCCTGCAAGATATCAAGGTCCAGAAGGAAGAATTGGATGTGAAACTCTCTTCGGAGAGATTGAAAAGAAAGCTCTCAGTTAAAAAATCCTTCAGCGCTGGCTGGGATAAAGGATGGGACAAGGGGATTGCTGCGATGACATCCCAAGTTCAATATGGGAAGTTGAAATACTTCCGAGATGGCTGGGTAGCTGCCCTGCAGGAATTGAAGATCAAAGAAGATTCTGGGTTATTCCAGCTACACCTCCCTGGTCCTCCCCCACCAATTGTGGAAGAAGAAGAAGATGAGCCTATCTCTGATGAATCTTCCATGGCCATAGGTGATCAAGTCCTTGTCTCTCTTCCTTCTGCCAACGAGGACATTTCTTCCATGCCTCCTCCTCCTGAGAAAATTTCGACTCCTATTGATCAGGCTGCTATTACCACCGAGAAACCAAGATCCTCGTCCCAGCCTCCCGAGAAAGTCTTGGGAGATAAGGAAAAGGTGTGAAGTTGTTCGGTATCATTTCTATCTTTTATTATTTGTAATCCAACAATGTAATCCTTTTGTGATCTAATAAAATACATCTTTGTTCATCTCTGTTGTTGATGATTTGTTTTTGTTGATTGTTGTCTTCTTCTCATCCTTAGTTTGTGGCTAGAATGGAAATGATATCTGCACATGATACAAAGCTGATGCAGCAATGTCACGAATATTATATGGCTGGTCATACAAACCTTAGTACATAAGAAATTGCTGACATCCTTGGCCATGATGCTTCAGAACAAGCAATTGAGGCTTATCGGTACTTGAAGGATTTACTTGACCGAGATGTGGCCAACAATGTGGCCTACTATGACTTGATTGAGGAACTTCATTATTCCTTAGAAGATCTCCAAGGTCAGCACAATGAATCAATGGCTTTGTTGCACAAGGAATATGAAAATAGATATCAATAGCTTTCTTCTGAAACAGGCCATAAAAAGATCCTTGCTGGATACGATGTTAGGGAAAGAACTTTAAAAGGTGAAGTTGAGGCTTGCAGGCAGATTGCTGAGTTGCTGGAACAAGAGAATAATAATTTGTAGAAAAAGCTGGCACAGTATGAATCTGCAGCGTCATCTTCCACTGCTTTAGTGCAAGTTACCGATGAAGGTTTCTCATTCTTAGAAGTTGATAATGCCAAATTAAGGCAAGAGTTGGACGTTCTGAGAAGATCTGTTATTCCTGTGACTGCTCGGGGACGAGGAAAAGGTTCTCGTGGGCGAGGAAGAGCTGTTCAAAATGTTGCCGAGGAGCAAAGTTCTCCAGTCGTTGCTCGGAGTCGATCAAGAGTTCTTAGCCGTAATGTTGAAGAGGCTCGCACTCAGTCTACTTTGGAAACTCAAGCATTCCAATTAAATGCCAAAGATCGGGCTTTATCTGAATTGTCCAAGAGAAATCTATCTTTGGAAGATCAACTTACTGCAACGAAGTATGCTTTGAATGATAAAGATGTTTTTGCCAGGAACCTTCACGAATAATTGGATAGATTAATCTTCCAATTCCATAAAAAGCCCAGGGAATTTTGGATGGCAGGATACAATGAAGCCCTTGTTCATTTAGATGCTCGTATTGAACATGCCAATATTGAAGGTTATAAGCAGGGGTGGTTGAACGCCTTAGGTGTACTGAAATTGGAGCAAGGGCATTTTTTATGGGATTATCATGTTCCAGGGTTACTAGATTTGCCTGTGCCACCTTTCAAATTGGACATGGAATGGATCCCAACTCGTTCTATTCCTCGGAGTTTAATTTCAAAATATCTCGGCGACTATAGTCTTCATTCTCAGACTGAATTATCTCGTCCCGAGCATCTCTTGGATACACCTTCTGTGATGAACGTCAGAATGCTCAGAGATATTAATTTCATCAATTCTCCTCTTTGCTTAGAAGATCCTCCTGCCGGCGAGGAACCTGTTTCAAAAGCTAAAGGAAAGAAACCAATAGAATAGGTTTTTCAATGTAATAATTAGCACATATGTATATCTTGTAATATATTTTGATCTTAATGAAAGAATTTCATTTTCTGTTTGCAAATTTGTATTGCGATTGTCTTGTGTTTATCAAACATTTTTACATTTGTCTATACGTATCTGTTAAAAAGACAACAATATGGTGTTGTTCATCAACCAACTTAGCAATCAAAATTACAAGTATCGATGTTGCTCAATCACTTAATAATGAGTATAAAATGTTGAAACTGTTTCCAACCAACCAAGGTTGTTAAATTGTGTTTGTCGACCAACTACAGTTGATGGGTTTTTATCCCCGATCAACTATACTTGGTAAACTTTTTCATAAAATGTGCCCGACCAACCATGGTCGATAATTTATCCTTGTCGACCAAGTGTAGTTGATCACCGACCAACTATACTTGGTTCAGTTTGGAATTCTTTGTATTTTCTGGAGTGATTTTACCTTCCGACCAACTTGTTGGCCTATTTTCAAATCAAATGATATTGTTCTTCCTTCAACCGTAGTTGATTATTGACCTATCTCCACCAGTTATCTTACCAACCTTAGTTGGTCACGCTAGTGTGTGCCTCTTAACCAAAGGAGTATATTTTTTGGTTCTTTCGAACTATCTGTCCACTAGTTATCTTACCAACCTTAGTTGATCACGCTAGTGTACGCCTCCTAACCAAAGGAGTATATTTTTTGGTTCTTTCGAACTATCTGTCCACTAGTTATCTTACCAACCTTAGTTGGTCACGCTAGTGTACGCCTCCTAACCAAAGGAGTATATTTTTTGGTTCTCGCCCTTTTACCAACCGGAGTTGGTCGTGGGTCTGAACTGTCGTCTTCTTTTTGCTGTCGAGCAGCGCAGCGTAGTGTACAACACTAGTATTCCCCGAAAAACTTTCACACAAAGGAGAGGAAAATGGTGAAAACATCATTGTTTTATTCATATTGATGGAACCGTTGTACATTTTATATCATTGATAATACTTGCGAAGGTGTTCAGCATTCCAAGCGTTCCTGAATTCTTCTCCTTCTAGAGTTGCTATTCGGTAAGTTCCTGGTCGAACAACTTCTGTAACTCGGTAAGGCCCATGCCACTTTGCCTCTAATTTATTGTGTTTCTGAATTACCTTCTTTAGCACATAATCTCCCTCTTTTAGGTCATATTTCTTCACCCTTTTATTGTAGAACAGAGCTATGCGTTGTTGGTAAGCAGCATTCCTAATGGCTGCCTCTTCTCTGACTTCCTCGAGCATATCCAAATCCAGTCTTCTCATCAAGTCGCTGACTGGGGAATTGAAATTCAGCACTCTGTGTGTTAGGAGACCTAACTCGACAGGTATTACAACCTCACTTCCAAATGCCATCATATATGGTGATTCTCCAGTCGCTGCTCGGGGAGTTGTTCGGTAAGCCCACAATACTGATTGTAGCTCATTAATCCAGTTAGCTTTAGCTTCACTTAGCCTTTTCTTCAAACCATTTAGCAGTGTTCTATTCATCACTTCAGTCTGTCCATTGCTTTGAGGATGGCCTGGTGCTGAATGTACCTTCATAATGTTCGACTGATGACAATAGGCAGTAAATTCCTCGTTATCAAATTGGGTTCCATGGTCTGTGATGAAGGCATGAGGGAGACCATATCGACAGATGATATTCTTCCAAACGAACTGGTATACCTTCTCGTATGTCATATCAATAAGTGGTTCAGCTTCTACCCACTTAGTAAAATAGTCTACTGCGACGATGAGGTACTTGAATCTTCCTCGGGTGGTCGGCAATGGTCCAACCAAATCAATTCCCCATATGGCAAATGGCCAAGGGGAAGTTATTGGTGTCAACAATGCTTGTGGAGTTCGTCGGATAGAGGAAAAACGTTGGCACTTGTCACATTTCTTAGCATAGGCTATACAATCAGCCCTCATCGTCGGCCAATAGTATCCTTGAGTCATTACCCTTTGTAAAAGTGTTCGACCTGCTACATGAGCTCCACAAGACCCTTCATGGATTTCTTCAATCAATTCTTTCACCTCGGAGGGATGTACACATCTCTGCAAACCTGCCATAATTCCTCGTCTATATAAAATACCATTAGTTAATACATACCGAGCAGCTTTATACTTCAATTTTTTGGCAGCGAGCTTATTCTCTGGCAATCCTCCCTCTTCAATATATACCCTGATGGGATCCATCCAAGATGGTCCTAAATCAAGGGTAATAACATTCATCGTCAAGTCTTCTTCTATGCTCCGACTTTTCAGTACTTCAATCGGTATTGTTCTTCGTAGCTCGGTACGTGTAGCTGATGCTAGTCGGGCCAGTGCGTCTGCTTTTGCATTTTCTATTCTGGGTATTCTGATCAACTGAATCGCATCAAATTCTGCCAACAACTCCATTACCTTGGCATGATATTTGACCATTAATTCTCCTTTAACTGCATACGTTCCCATCATCTGATTCACAATCAATTGAGAATCACTGAATACCATCACCTCTTGTTCTTCCATAATCTTTGATAAATTAAGACCTGCTATCATGGCCTCATACTCAGCCTCATTATTAGAGGCTTTGAATTGGAATCGCAAAGCATATTCCATGTCAATCTCGTCTGGAGTGTTCAAAATAATTCCTGCCCCACAACCTACTGTGCAGGATGAGCCATCTACATATAATCTCCATATAGGCAACCCGTCTTCAAATTTCTTATCTGATAGAGTTCCTCGGTGAAATATTTGTTGCTTCTTTTCATCCTTCCCTGACGCTTTTCGCTCCTCGTTGACCATCTCTTCTCGTTCTTTTACCAACCGGAGCTGGTCTGAGTTTGAAGTTGATGATCCTTCTACATCCACAAGTCCTTTTACCAACCGGAGTTGGTCTGGACTTATGTCTGTTGATCCTGTAACATCCACAGGTTGGTCAGCGAGCAGTTTTTGTTCCTCGGGGGTATCAGGATATGTAAACTCTGCTATAAAATCTGCTACAGCTTGCCCTTTCAATGATGATCTGGGCTCATACACAATATCATATTCATCGAGCTCTATTGCCCAGTACATCAATCTCCCTGACTTTTCTGGCTTATGAAGGGCTTGCCTCAGTGGCATATCGGTATAAACGACGATGGTATGGGCCTGGAAATATGGCCTCATTCTTCTACTTGCTTCAATTAATGCCAATGCCAATTTTTCTAACTTTGGATATCTAATTTCTGCACCTCGAAAAGCCTTACTTGTGTAATAGATGGGTTTCTGAACTCCATTCTCCAATCTAATCAATGCTGAGCTAACTGCATTTTCTGATACCGCCAGATATAAGTACAACTTCTCTCCTGTTATTGGCCTAGACAACAATGGAGGTGCTCCTAAATACTTTTTCAAATCTTGAAAGGCCTTCTCACATTCATCAGTCCACTCAAAAGTTTTTCGAAGCATTTTAAAGAATGGGAGGCATTTGTCAGTTGCTCGGGACACAAATCTGTTGAGGGCTGCAACTCGTCCTGTAAGACTCTGCACTTCTTTCTTTGTTGTTGGAGATCGCAACCCTAAAAGAGCTTTGATCTTATTTGGATTTTCTTCAATGCCTCGCTGGTTGACAATGTATTCGAGAAACATTCCTTCTCGTACTCCAAATGTGCACTTCGTCGGGTTGAGCTTCATTTGGTATTTATCCAGTTGATCAAATGTCTGAGCTAAGTCAACTAGATGATCTATAGCTTTCTTGCTTTTTGTCAGCATATCATCGACATAGACTTCCATGTTGCAACTGATTTGTTCGGTGAAAACCCTGTTCATCAGCCGCTGGTATGTCGCTCCTGCATTTTTCAAACCAAAAGGCATAACATTATATCAATAAGTTCCCCTAGGGGTAATAAAAGAAGTACTTTCCCTGTCTTCAGGTTTCATTTTGATCTGGTTGTAACCAGAATACGCATCCATGAAGCTGAGCAGCTCATGTCCCGAGGTAGCATCCACTAGTTGGTCAATTCTGGGTAATGGAAAATGATCTTTTGGGCATGCCTTATTGAGATCAGTGAAATCAACACACATTCTCCATTTATTGTTCTTCTTCTTTACCATCACCACATTTGCCAGCCAGTCTGGATATTTCACATCTTCAATGAATTGGGCTTTCTGGAGCTTCTCGACCTCCTCTTGTATGGCTTGATTCTTCTCGGGGCTAAATACCATTCTTCTCTGCTTTACAGGCTTGATCTACTTATTCACATTGAGTTCGTGACATAAGAAGTTTGGATCTATTCCTGGCATGTCCTCATGACTCCATGCGAAAGTTTTCTTCCTGTTTCTCAAGAACATTATCAACTCTTGTTTTATTGAAGCATCCAACGTTGAACCTATCTGGGTTACTCGTTCAGGGTGCTCGTCGTCTAGAATAACATTTTCTGTAGATTCCACCACTTGTCCTTTTACAAGTTGGGATTTATCCCTGGGGTCAAGGGTTTCAATTTCTGTACCTTCCTCCACTTGGTAAGTAGTGGTCTTTTTCCTTGATTCCTCAAGCTCTTCTTGCTCGGCAGACGAATAATAGCATTCCCGAGCTACTTTTTGATCACCTTTCACAACTCCTACTCCAAAGTTTGTTGGGAATTTTAAGCACTGATGCACTGTAGATGGAACTGCTTCGAACTTCTTCAAACCAACTCTTCCCATGATGATGTTGTAGGCTGACTGCACATTCTTATCCATCACAAAGAAGCGTATTCTTTCTGTTCGACAAGCAGGACAGGTTCCAATGAATATGTCCAACTTGATCGTCCCAAGTGGAAAAACTTTCTCGCCAGCAAAACCTAGGAGGGGTCTGTGATACGGTTCCAACTGAGATAATTTCAGATTTAAGCTATCAAAGCATGAATAGTATATGATGTCTGCCGAACTTCCATTATCTACCAACACCCTTGAAATCACTACTTCCTTCATCCTCATTTTTATCACCAGAGGATCATCGTGAGGATAAAGAACACCTGCCAAATCGTTTTTTGAAAAGCCAATGACCAGCTTCTCTTTGTTTACCTTCCTCGGACGATCGTCCTCGGCAAGATTTATTCGTTGAATATATGAGCAGGCTTGAGCTTCTCCGAGATAGGCCTTTCTTTCTGCAGTAAGGTCTCCCCCTCCAGCATCTCCTCCTGTAATAACATTACAATCAAATGACCCAAAACGTATGGAAAATACCTCTCGTTCAGGCTGTCTTGGCTTCTTTGGAAGATCGGGGTCTTCATCTGGATCATCTTCACGATCTCTTTTCTTTTTCTCCTCCGTCCGACGAGGAGATCTGGAACGATCTCTAGTTCTATCATCATTCTTCCTTTCACCTCTGCGATCTACATACTTTGACAACTTTCCTCTTCGGATGAGCGTTTTAATCTCGTTCTGAAGGGCTATGCAATTTTTGGTCGTATGGCCATGATCTTTATGGAACTCGTAATATTTGGCCCTATTCCTCAGTTCAGGATTGGTCCTCAGTTTTTCTGGCCACTTGATTTCTTCGTTATTCTTGATTTCTTCCAAAACATGATTAATACCCATTTTCAATGGAGTATAATTATCATATTTCTTCAGGACTTCCCATGACGTCTTATTATTCTTGGAGTGCTTGTCACCACCATTACCTTTTTGCTCTTTCTTATTAGATTTGTCAACCTCCACCTTGATTTCTTTATCCATATTCTTCTTCGCAGCCATAGCCTCTTCGGCATTCATGATTTTGGCCGCTTTTGCCATCAACTCCGACATAGTTTTAGGTGGATCTTTGGCCAAAGTATAGTATAACTTGTTAGGCAGCAAACCACTCATCAAAGCAGTGATCGCTGTCTTTTCTTCGTAATCTATGACTTCCAACTTCTCGTTATTGAAACGAGTTATGTAATCTCTAGTACTCTCACCTGATTTTTGTCTAACACTTAACAAGTGCGCTACTCGCTTTACCGGCTTTGCTCCAAAACAGAAATTGCCGATGAACAACTCGGCTAACTGAATAAAAGTCAAAATCTTACCCCGAGGAAGATTGTTGTACCATATCTGTGCAGATCCGGTAAGAGTTCCCGAGAATGCTCTACACCTCATCTCGTCGGGAACGACATATATGTCAGCAGCAGCTTGGTATTGCTCTATATGAAGAACAGGATCTGTCTTTCCATCATACTTAGGGGTCACTACAGGTGCTTTGAATTTCGATGGTGTAGGAAAATTCACAATAGCCTGCATAAAAGGTGTCCCTTGAACAAAAGTTCTCTGTAAGGGATTCCTTTCTTTTGCCATTTCTCCAAGTCTATCCTCCAATCGCTGAATGGAACCCTTCCATGCTTCATTTCCTTCCTCGGGCTGCTTAGTCCGAGCAATCGATTGTTCTGACGTAGCTTCCTGAGATCTATCTCGACGAGTAGCTGGTCTTGATTGTGCTGATCCTTCTCTCAAACCTGATGGTGGTCGAAAGCTTCTCGATGGGGCTCTAGGTGGACTCATATTTCTCCTTGGTCCTAACCGACTGAACGGAGATGCCCTGCTTAATCTTTCCAGGGCGCTAGTTCTCTCCGGAGAGAGGGTGATATGTTGATCTGTATCCGTAGCTCGTATCGATGAAGTTCGCCTAGGTTGATAAGAAAAATCATTAGATTCTTCATTACGATATGACCCAGTACGCATGGATCGCGATTGCCCATGATCACTCTTTTGCCTTGAATGGGTAGGTGCACCGCCGTGAAGAGTTTGAATGAGTTGCCTCATTGTTTCTTGCATGGCGGTTTGTCCTTCAGCCAAATTCGTCATAATTCCAGCCAGATCTGGAGGTGCAGATGGATTTGGAGGATTTCCAGTATTTCCAGCATTTCGATTACTAGATTCTGGATTATCTGCCATTGATGATAAATGATTTTTGGTGAAAATAATAGCAACAGCCGTTTCCCACAGACGGCGCCAATCTGTTGATGTAAAAAATTAGATAACCCTAATTATTCAATCACAGATAAATAAAATGAAACAAAGATTTTTAAAGTGGTTCAGCCTTATAAGAATGGCCTACGTCCACTGTTATGTTATTGCTGAGTGTTTGGGAATCCTCGAGTATATGTTCTCTCAAGAAATTCCGGTCCCTTTGAATGAGGGTGATACAAGGTATTTATAGCCTTTAGGCTGTACATGAAAGGGTTGATACATTAAATGATATACATATGAAAGGGTAATACATTTAATGCAGCGCGTGCGTCAAGATGATGAACATTCAATGAATAGTTGAACTGTTGATTATCTGGCAATTAATGATACGGCCGAGATGCAGCTCGGACCGCCTTAGTTGCTCGTTGCTCAGGAGTTCCTCGGAGAGTTATAGTACCTCGGAGTGCTGACGTTCCTCGGTGTATCCTCGTTGCTCGGAGAGACTACAAGTTGGTCGGGGAAATGAACTTCCTCGTTGTTATTGTGCCACGTAGATTGACAAGTGTCTTCGTATGATTCGTCCACATCAGCGTATTAATTTTGGTATCAACAAGTACTATACCCATTCTACCATTTCTTAATGGATTACTTGAATGCAATTATATTTTACAATATATATATATATATATATATATATATATATATATATATATATATATATATATAATAAAGTAGGAAACTTATGTATGTCACAAGATACAACAATGATGTCATCTTCATGAGTTTCTCCCACACTACCTCTTTTGCCCTCAAATTTTTGATTTCCCCCTCTTTTCTTTCTCACTACATAATTACCCCTCTTTCACTTTAATTCAAACATAAGGTTATTTTGGTAAACCCACATCCACATTCCATACCTTCTCACCACATTCTCCAATACACTCTCCCAAACCCCACGATCTCCCTTCTCAGACACCATCCTCTCCCCCTTCTCACCAAAAACCCATGCCCCCTCCCAGACCTGCTCATACGCTGTCGCCCTCAGCCAAAACTTTTCTCTCTCTTAGGTAACTTCTCTCTCTCAGGTCTCTTCGGCTTATCTCCATGATACTATTTTTTTTATTAGGGTTTGTTGTTGAATCTAAACTCCGTATTTTTCTGATTTTAGGAGAGTATTGAGTTGAAGTGCGTGGGAAGATTGATATTACGCATTTCAAGGGTTCTAAATTTATTTATGTGTTGGGGTTTTTGGGTTTTGAACTTCAGATTTTAAGGGATTCAAAGTTGTTGTTTTTTTTGAAATTTTGGATGAGTATACATCTTTACTCTCTATTTTAATTTGTTCTTTATGCATATTTTTCACTCATCACTTTTTTAAGTTGTTATTCATGTTCGAATCATTTTGTATGAAGATTTGTGTTTATTTAAGGATCTTTTAATATTTCTTTTAATGTTTCTTTTATGTTGCAGGTTCTCATGTATTTCAATTTTTTAAGATCTGAGCCATTTAAATTTATTTTATGTTGCAGGAACTCATGTATGTTGCAGGTACTCACTTCTCACATCTCTCACTCATAGGTATACCTCATTACTTTAAAATTTTATTTTTCTGTTCTCCCCGTGCCTGTAATTTTTGAGTTATTTTCATGTGTTTTTGGGTTGATTTTGTGGTTTCAAGGCTATTGTGTGGTTTAACTAACCTGATATATGAACATTTGTTCATTAGAAAGCTGCCATAAGTTCAAAGTTGGTCCCTCACAGATTTATGGCACTACTTTGATTTTATGCTCACTGATTTATATTTAGTAGTCTCATTGTCATCATATTGTACTGTAAAAAAATATTTTTTATGGTTATTCATTACTCTCATAACACAACACAAAATTTTAATTTCAATGGTTAGTCATTACTATCATTAGTGGTGCATTATTTCCCTCAATGTGGTTTGGTGGCCTTCTCAATGTACTTTGAATATTGGCTTTTGCATTCTTTGATGGCAACATATTGCAAATGATAAAGTCCTTTTGGACTTTGATTGTATAGGTTCACTTCATGTACATGTTTGGTAAACAATGGCAAATGATAGAGTCCTTTTATTTTAGTAACCAATCGAAATGAGGGTCAAATTGTACTATAAGTGGTGCATTTTATTGATTTAGCTATGCAATATTAATTTCATTAGTCTTTGGCCATGTTTTTACTCATATCATTCATACCATTTTATTGATTCATAATCGTATTCACATATTGTGCATGTCAACTGTGCTACCGTGCTTTTTACACTTTTGAAGGTTATATGCAATATGTTAATTAGGGAGTCATACTAAGTATGGTGGTAACTAAAAACCATACTTAACTGTCCAATAAAAAGTGTGTTAAGTGGAATGTTTCATGTGGAATGTTGGTGAAGAGTTTGAAGTAAATACATCTAAGTGGAATGCTGCATTTCAGGTGTTTCAATGTTCCGTCATTAATTTAAGAACCTTGCATGTGGAATGTTGTTGTTTATAGATGCACATATCATGTTCATGATTTTCGTCGAATTCACATAATATTGTTGAATGTAAGTGTGTTAAGTGGTTTGGACACGTCCTGTTCATGTTTTTCATCAGGACATGCTCTATTTCCATTGTTCTTTCGGCACTCGAGCAGTAAGTGTAAACATCTTCTCAGTTTAATATGGTATGTTTTGTTGTTTGTTCTTAATATATTTATCAGTTTAGGTAATATGGTACTACCATTTTATTAGACTACTATTTGATGAGATAGGAGAAGGAAATTGTGTTGGATTACATTACAATGAAATCACGAGGTAGCACAATGTAGATTTATTTCAAACTGGATATTCGATTAAATTTGTGTCGTATTCATTATTTCTATCCAGACGGTCGTTTTCAGCTATTTCTATACATAAGGTCGTTTTCAGTAATTTCTATCCAAGAGGTAAATAGATCTAAATTACCCTTCGTTTACTTTTGTTGTGTGCATCTTTCAATAAATTTATATGTTTTATATTGATAAGTTATTTTGTTTTTAAGGTTTGCATTTTAAATCATAATTCATAAGTAGTGTTCTAAAAATATGCGCCAAGGGACGCCTGCCTAAGTAGCTGTTAAACGGTGATATGCCATTTCACCTTGGCCCTAATATATATCTTTGGCTTCTATTTTGGTGTACATACAAATAGTAACTTTGATTTAACTGTGTAGACTTTCTTAAATATCTATATCTTTGTTCCTTGACTAGCTATTTCTTATTTGGAATCATTCAGCTGTAATACCAATCCTTTGATTTATTTTATATGTGATATAAGATTTGGACATTTATTTTAAAACCGTTCGACATTTATTTTCTATCTCACGAATTGTATTTCTACATTTTTAATTGTATATTTATGTGTTTGTAATTCATAGGTGGATTACCAATAGAGTTCTAAAAAAGGTGTTGAACATTTGGCATCGGTAATAGTTTTAAAGTCATCACAGCCTTTATGTGACGAGAGCACGTCTTATCCTTTGCTTGAGGTATGAATTATTCTTTATATTGTACCAGTTTTTCACAATCCTTGGATTAATATTGAGAAATTTGTAAATATTCCTTTAATTCAGAATATAAGACACTGCAAATTCTGAATTAGAGTAGGTTCTATCGCTTTTTTTGTTAAGATAATGAATTAGAGCAGGTTTAATTACATTATGTTGTGTTTATAATACTTATTTATAATTAGCCGTTGAAAATATTATGGACATCTATTCACTTTATGAAAATATTGGAGATGGTTTCTTCATGGCAGATAAGGCAGGGGATTACAAATTAAAATATGAAGCCATCGGAGTAAAACTTTACGAAGGTTCATGTTCGAGGACTTACAGATTGACCAAGATCAACAGAAGGCCCAACTAAACTTATTTGATAAGGTCATATAGCTCAAGAATAAGTAAGTCAAGGAGTGTAGATCTTTCCTTGCCAATGTAGGGAAGGATTTATAAATATATCAGTGTTTTATTCCCTCAATGTCCATGTTCTTTCTTTCTTTCGCTTCCATATAGGGTCTCATCATTGTCTTTTCAGCTTCAACTACCCCAATCCTATGGTTAGTGTTCCATCCTTCGCTAAATTGGTTTTATGTTGGCTTTAGGTGTTTCCATTATGCTATTTTTATGGTGCCAATTGTGACTATCCGTGAAATTAACAAATATATGATTATAGTAATTAATTTTTACTCTGTACAGATGTTTTAATTGGTGACTGCTACAGTTGTTTCTCTTTTTTTGTTGCTTCTAAACAGATGTTTCTTTTCTTAGGTTTAATATCCACTGACGACTCCTATTATTTGAATTAATATTTTTATAATGCGTGCTTAGGAATTTTTTCTTTCCCCCCTGACTGCTACTATTATTTTATTCTGCATTGCTGTAGTCAGCTGCTGCGGCATAACAAAATAGTGTTGCTCCATTTCGTTAGACCCCGCTTGGTTCTGGGTGTAATATAGTTATCATGGGGGTGAAATGTACTTTTGAATATTCAAAGTTAAAGGAACTATTATGCGATGGTACATTGCAGCATGCATATGTGGGCTATTGACAAATTACGTGAGTTGGACATGTCATTATAATCCCTCCTCCAGGACTTACTTCTTTTGGATGTGACCCCAATTTTCCTTGGACTTGAAACTACTGATGGTGGGGTCATGACTGTATTGATCCCCAGGAATACAACCATCCCAAGAAATAAAGAGAAGGTCTTTTCTAAATACTCAGGAAACTAGCCAGGCGTGCTCATTCAGTTATACAGGGGGTGAAATTTGAGGTCATTCAGGACCTGGGACAACAACTTGCTTCGACATTGATGCGAATGGTATCCTAAATGTCTCTGCTGAGCACACAGTATCCTATGTTTGTGAGACTAATGTATCTATATATAAATATACATTTAGGACTTCTTTTTCGTTTAGTTTGTTTTGTAAGATCAAGTTTTAATGCCCCCTTCTTTTTTTATCTTTATTTACATGTGATTATCAGTCTTATCAGTCTGATTGTTAAATTTTTCAGAACCAGAAATTTATAAATTATTTAGATTTGCATTATACCATGTATTTTGCAAACTTAATTTTCCTTATCAGTCTTATCAGACAGATGTTAATTCAACAAAAACTTGGATTTAAAAATCTTTTGGGAAGGCTTTGGAGCCAACAAAAGACAATAACAACGTAGGGGCTCAAAACAGTAATGAGATAGGAAAGTTTTGGTAGTCTAACAAAGAAGTCCTTGCTTATACATTATCTAAAGATATCCCATACAATCATGGAAATCGGATATAATTTGTTTGCAAGTTAGTTTAACCAAATTGGATCTAAATATTTGGTTGATTGAAATTTGAACAATGAGAAACTAATGGGCTTTGAATTTTATAACTACCAGAACTGATTATATGTATATATATTAATATTATTTACTAATTCACATTCTTTTCATTAGTTTATGTATATATCTCACTGTACTAACACTTATAGTTCTACAGATTTTGTTACGAATTTGCACTTTGGTTTTAATTTCACAACAGTATTTGTAGTGTTATCCTTCTTTTCAATTTTTTTGTGACCTGACATTATTTAACTCTGATTTTAAACAGTGGTGGTGGATTTCACAACTAGAACACTCGGTACAACAAATCAAATGAGCCATGCTCTTGCGAGATACATGTACCTTAAACTCTAGCATAGGTGGGCAACAACATACTGGTACCTTAGGAATCATGTGAGGGAAATATTTATTGGCCTAGAATCTTTAAAACATTCATGTTTATTTTGATTTTTAAACCAATATTTCGTATATTAGGAGGTTGAGACCATTCGCTGCACATTCAGGACGAAGGATTAAATCGGGGCTGGTACTACGAGGGTTGGATATGGCGGTATCACGATGGTTGTACTGATTTCTTATATTAAAATATATGAACTATGAATGAAAGAAGGTATAGTTTTTTTAGTTATGTTGTTAATGTTTTAAACCCATTGGAAGGTACATGTAGGCAACCATTTGTGCTCATTTGTAACATCTGCTCTGTTTAGTTATGGTATAACATTTGTGCTCTTTGTTAGCAGGTATAGTTTTCTTTGATATTTTCTTTGACATTCTTGATGATGTCAAGTATAGTTATCACATATAGTTATCATGTATAGTTTTCTTTATCAGGTATAGTTTTCTTTGGCATAACTAAACTGACATTCTCTATGATGTTATTGATATTTACTCTTCTCTATTGTAACATCTACTTTGTTGTAACATTTGCTCTGTTTGGGTCAACAAAACTGACATTTGTGCTTTGTTTAGTCATTCATTTTTTCACGTTTTCATCAAATGAACAACCTCTCGATTCCACTGTTATATGTTTTTAGTTTATTTTTCCTATGCTTTTTATTTGGTCATTAGTTCTATTTCGTACATAATATTATTTTCTTCCTATTTGCTACATAATTGGAATTGCGTGTTGCAATTGTATGTGCAGTATGCAGTATGCCAAATAAACTAAAAACAAGTTTGCTCTTTATGTGCAGTATGCAGTATGCAAGTATTGAATTGTATGTGCAGTATGCAGTATGCAAGTTTGTGCAATATGTAGTATGAAGTATGCAAGTATTGAATTGTATGTGCAGTATGCAGTATGCTAAACAAAAGGTTTGTAGGTTTTTTCGTGGTGGGTTATTTCTTTTTTTCTTTTTACTTTTTAGGTTTTTTCAAAAAGGATCCTAAATTAAGGGTTTGTAGGTTTATTGTTTGGCTTTAGGCTTTTGCAATCTACTATTGAGACTTATATATTATTGGTTTGGTGTTTTTCATCTTGATGGCAGTCACAACTGTATGCCTTTGCTATGTGAACTATGCCTTGAATTGAACGACATTTTAATGTAAATGAGGTATTTTGTATTCGATAAATCTTTAATTTAATATTCATTGATAATCCTCATAATACATTACTGATCATGAAACATGAACTGAAACTCAAATACAGGTTATTAATCATGATAATCCTAAAAAACATGAATAGAAACTCAAATCCTCATAAGAGATAGGTTTTATCAACGGTCCCGTTACCAACCGTGACGTACTATATGAACTTAGAAGCGCTCATTTCAGATCTTATTCGAATAATCTAATCATAACTGTTCATTTATGTTTCTTCATTAAATTGCAACCTTGGCTGCTGCTAAAGCATGACAAGCCAATGGAGAAGTTGAGCTGCCAGACAGGGATCGTGGGGCTGAGGCTACTCCCAGTGGGAAACAAATATCTGCACTTATTAAACAAGAATCTGTTGATTCTGTACCAGCTGGACTTCATCTTCATCAGAGAGCTGTTAGTATTAGAATTTGATCCTCATCTCGAATGTTCTAAATTAAGTCATTTTTGGTTTAGATATTTATGAAGATATACTTTTCAATTCATGTACAGGTGGTTGTAGCTGCAGAGACTGGTGAAGCTTTAGGTGGTATGGCCAGAAAACTTTCAATTGATCAGTTTGAAAATGAAGGCAGGCGAGTCAGCTGTGGAACCCCGAAAAATGTAACTGCGGTGAGGATTCTTTTAGATCGAAAAATGTCTATCAACAGTGTGCCCAAAAATATAGGGATGCTTCTCACTCAGGTATGTTCTCGCTCCTCCAGCGAATTATACAATAATCATTATTATAGTAAGTACTATAATAATTATTATTGTTATTATTGTTTGTAGTTCGTGCACGAGGAGCTGATAGACTGACCAATAGTGCCGTTGTACAATAGCTCCCGTTGTATGGACATTGGTGCCATTATATTAAAGACGATGAAAATGAGATCTTTAGTGGGATGGAAGATAGGAAACTGGTAGATCTAGCATCTTCCATTTCTCTTTTTTTCTTCAAAAGTGTTTTTATAAATCAAGATGATGTATGTTGGTAATATTGAGAACTTATTTATTTCCTTTGTAAAATATTTATTTTAGCTGGACGCATTCTATACAAGGTTGTTTGGCCCTTGCAAAATGTGAGAGCAACCAGAAATGAATACTCCGTATGTTATACATATCGAAATAGACAATGATATTATATTTGAATTACAAGCTATTAGTTTTTTTGTTGATGTATTTCTTATTTCTTATTTCTTATATAGGGCGAATAATCCTATAAACAAAGGAAATTCTATCCAAATTTTTTAAATTGTTTACGATTATTTATTTTATATAAAAACATTAGACTTAAATCATACATGACTTAATATTTTGAAAAAAATTCTTTGTTCCTTCAGTCAAAGGGCAATACGCTTAACTGTAGGATTTTGAATAGGCGGATGTCGGCTTGCTTACCCCCCTATATGAAGAGGTTGCTCCCATATTTCGATCTCGAGACCAATCGTAGCATTGGCGAGGGCACTTGCCATCGCACTAAGGCACAATTTTATGCTTTTCAAAATTATCAGCGTGCCTTCAGGCACGGGAATACCCTAGTATATATATATATATATATATATATATATATATATATATATATATATATATATATATATATATATATATATATATATATATATATATATGTCAAAAAACACATTAACCCGTCAACACGACACAACCCGACATGAAATTATAAGTTAATAGATTTACCTTTATTGGGTTTGGGTCATTAGCGAGTTAACACAGTAGACTCGTTAACACTGACGGTTCGGGTTTGAAAATTTACTAGTACTCTTTTTTATCCCTTTATATCCGTTAAAACCCGTGAACAGTTAATAACCATTAAAGCCTATTATTTTTAAATTATATAAAACTAACGGGTACTATAGGGTCATCCAACCTATACTCAATAAGAATAACCATTAAAACCCACTATTTTTAAACTAATGAAGACTAACGGGTACTATATGGTCACCCGACCCATTACCCGTTTAGACCTAAACTGATTCGTTTATATTAGTGGGTATTAACGATTCGAGTCGTGCACTCTTTAATATTAGCGGATCATGTTTGGGTATTATCATTAAACCCGTTAGTCTTAACAGGTCGTGTATGGGTTAAGGATGTTTTAACCCGTTAACCCGACTCATACATCACCCGTTGATGTGTTTATGTGTGTGTGTGTGTATTGATAAACAAGAAGCCAAATAAAGTAATGATATCTATTAACATTTTAGTATGGTATCTCATTTTCTAATATGCTGATTTATTTTCGATTAATTTGGACAATCATAATTTAACATCGTCTAACAAGTAAAAAATAAGTAATGATATGTTGGTGTAAAATAATAAGATGATAAAGATGGACAAGAGTCAGATGTTTCTACCTAATAGGTTCTATAAGCAATATAAATCTGGTGTTGTTTCGTTCATTGGGATACCAAGAGATCGCCTAAATGAAAATAACAAGTCATGATGTCCATATAGAGATTGTCAAAATGTATATTTTCATGATCTGGTAACAATCAGAAGTCATTTGTTGAGTCATGGAATGTCATATAGTTATACTTGTTGGATAAATCAGGGAGAGGGGGTGAACAATATATAAAACTTTTTAAGTGCATAAGTGCTAAAATGTAGAAGTTGAGGAGGAGGAAGATAATGACATGTTCAGGCTGTTAAATGATATGTTTGGCCCTAATGGTTCTCCTAAGTATAGTGAAAATGCTACTACTATATATAATAAATTATTTGGTGAACTCAGAGAAGACCTATATACAGGACTTAAAAAATTCTCTTTATTTCAGTTTTTTATAAAGTTAATGTATGTTAAGGTTCTTAACCGCTGGAGTAATAAATCCTATGATATGATACTCCGACTTTTAAATGAATCCTATCCAGATTCAAAGATCCCCTCTTCGTATTTTGAAGGAAAACAAAAGTTGCGAGATTTGGGACACGGTTATGAATCAATTCACGTGTGAAAAAAATGATTGTGCATTATTTTGGAAAGAGAATCAAAATGCGAATAAATTTTCGATATGTGATGAGCCTCGGTACAAGTATAATGATAAGAAAGGGAATAATGTTCCTTATAAAGTACTATATTACTTCCCATTGAAACTAAGGTTGCAACGATAGTGTATGTCAAGACATACAATTGATGATATGAGGTGGCATAAGGAAAAGTGAGTCAATATGCAGGATGTTTTGAGACATCCAAATGATGTCGAGGAATGGAAAAACTTTGATAAGAAGTACCCCTGGTTTGCGGACGACTCTCGCAATGTAAGTTTAGGCCTTGATTTCGATGATTTTAGTCCATTCGTAAATATGAGTAACTCATACAACATGTGGCTAGTAATACTTGTACCTTAGCATTTGCTACCCTGGTTTATGTATGATCGAATAATTTTTAATGATAGCTTTGTTAATTTCGGGTCCACAAGTACTAAGTAAGGACATGGACGTCTTCTTATGACCCTTGATAAATGAGTTGAAAGATTCGTAGCATGTTGGTATAGAAACATGGGATATTTTGGTACGGAATATTTTCATTTACATGCAAGTGTATCATGGATGATCAATGACTTCTCGGACATATGGTTATTTTTATGGATGGAATAAAAAAGGGTACAATGCATGTTTAGTATGCAATGAAGACACCTCTTCGCAACGACTGAAAACTAAAATATGTTATATGGATCATTGCTGACGCCTATAAGATGACATATGCCATTTCTAGTCTTCACAGATAAAGTGAAGGTATGAAGATGAAATAAACATAAACAATAACACCAAACACATAAGAGACAAAGATTTTAAAGTGGTTTGGCTGTTTAAGAAAGTCTACATCCACTATTATTTTATTTCAAAGGTTTTATAATAGCACAATATGAAATATTGTGAATGATTGAGAGTGCTCTGCTTTAGCTAAGGGAGAGCATGTATTTTATAGGGGTTGTTAGGAACCCAAGATATGGAATGTCTTTATATATCTAGGCATTTACATATGTATATAATAAATGAGTCTCTTGACATTCTACACAAATGCCTTTGATATTCTTGATGGTTCATATTCTTTAGGTTGGTTGGTCGGGCGGGTAGTCGACCTACTATCTTCTGAGTCGACCTACTGTCTTCTGGGCCGACCAACTGAGTGCTGATTGTACATGTTTCCACGTAAGATGACATGTGTCTATTTCTAATTGGTTCATGTAGATGGATAATTTTTGGCATTAACAGAAGCCCTTAATGATCCATGCTTGATGATTTACTGAGACGATGGAGTATTTATTCTGAAATATTTCTTGGCGCCCGTACATAATGAGATTATTGGTCTTTTAAAACCCGTGCAGAGTGTTAGATTATCTTCTTGCTTGGTTAAGCATACTGGCGGGCTATCTCCTGGATAGTGGTTGATTCACGCTAATCAATAAATTTGGTCTACTTTGGATTTGAACTCTCTTTCGAGGAAGTCTTCTCGGTAGGCAAACTTGGGTTATGGATGACATCTAGGTATTTGAATGCAGTAATGAAATTTATCATAGTTTGCAACTTTTGGTTCATGAATGATATCATTATCTTCAGGTTGTACAACCCAACATGTTTGAGTTTTCTAATTTCTGCTCCTCTGAAATCTGTGGTGGTGTAACATACTAGCTTTTGAACCCCATTCTTTCGTTTGATTAGTGCTAAGCTAATATAGGATCTAGATATAAGTACAACTTCTTACTCAGTGTTGGTCGGAACAACATTAGTGGATATTCATACTAAAGGTGACTCTTGATCTTCAATAGCATGTGAAAAATAACTCTTGGATGATGATTGGCTACTATGGTGACCATTTATGATTTGGGGCCGAATCTAATGCTTGGCTGGTGATTTCATCAATTCTCCCTTAGAATTTCTTAGCAACATGAACAATAAGCCCTCATGGATGGAATATGAGCTTTGAGTACTTTTTCGATCTTTAAGTATGCTGGTGTTTAGCAGGCGACCTGTTGGACTTTATAGAATATTTCACTAGCATTCTTTTAGTTTAAAAAATTATGAATTGTCAAAAATTACTTTGATTTCTTTATCCTTGTTGTTGCTCTTATTGGGATAGATAAGGCTGAGTAAAAATGTTCCATGAAATGACTCCTGAAATCTTTGTCATTTATAATAACTATTTTTATTGCTGAAGCCATTTGTGTTGGAATAATTGGTCGATCTAAAGTAAATAACTGCTTGTTTGTGATTTGTATTTGGGCAACATTTGTTCCTTAAGCTTTTATTTATTTTGGAAACATTTGTGCCTTAAGCTTTTATTTGGGCAGCATTTGTGCCTTAAGCTTTTATTTGGGAAAAAATTGTGCCGCTTTCATTTGGGCAACATTTGTGTGCTTTAAGATTTTATTTAGGAAACATTTGTGCTTTAAGCTTCTATTTGGCCAACATTTGTGGCTTCAGCTTTTTGGTGCATCTGGTTTGTGACAAATTCAACCTAATTGTAAGCTGAATTGTGATCTCTCTTCCGGAGAAGTCTGCTCATCTTCATGTCTTCATATGTAAATTCTATATGTAAATCGGTATCTGGGTATATGGTCGGAGCCCCCATTTTTTTAGAGAGAAGACTGAATAGTAGTAATAATGCGCCCGATCATTCGTCGGGACTTTGTTGCGATATATTGTCGATTATATAGATAGCATTTGAAAAGATCAAATAATAAGCATGCTTGAATATATGGAATGAATCGTCAATATATTTCTAATGTAGTCATTAGCCGAGATTGAATAAAGCTAAATTGTAATGATTCACGTAATATATATAATTTTCATCGAATATCCATAAAAAAATAATAAGAAATCCATCAAGATAAATAATGAAAGTGCCGACCATCTGTTGGCTCATGTAAATAATGCATGAGGGGACCGGATGATCTTGCATTTAGAGAACAATAAATTTTCATACCATTCAATAGGGGTGAATAACAATAATAAATGTAATGTCGTTTATCCTTCGATTGTGCCGACCATTTGTCGAGACTGAATATAGATTTGAATTATCCCGACTAACTATCCATTGGGAGTAAAATATAATAAATGTGGCAGATCTCTTCGGAAGTGAATATATGACAATAAATATTTTACCGAGCTATTGTCGAGATGAATATAGAATATGCATAACCATCCGAATGGATATAGAGAATGATTCGTACTCAAGCATATATGTCGGAACATTAAGAATATAAATAGAGCCTGACTGATATGTCGAGGCAAAATTATATAGTGCCGAGCATTAATAATATTTTCAAAAACTTACGATTGTGTCCGAACATTCGTCGAGACTCTATATTATACTTGTAAAATTTAATAAGTTTGCTCCAACATCTGTGGACGCTAAATCAAATTGTCATTATCAGGAGAATAATTATTTAGCCAAACTATATATGATTTGTATCCGGTTTAACATCGGTCAATAAAAAATTTCAAAACATGAAATGTTAAGATCTATGTTGAATATGTGTCATAGGAGCAAATTTTTGTGACATGTATAGCATAATTGTTCAATTTAACGTTTTTTATAAAACTATTTGAACTTTAGATCATGTATAAGCTGGTTGTTGGATGGCGTTGGTGCTGTCCAATAAGGGTGGTCATTGCTGTAAAGGTCGCCGACTAGTAAACAAAGGTCTGGTTAAATCACCATGAGCTTCCGCAATGAGAGTCAAGCTCAACAAGTAAAAATAAATGATCCCAGAAGCCCATCTCCATGAGATGCTAAATCATCAAGAAATAATGAAATCATATCCTCTGATTCATGTGCCGACCAGAAATGATACAATTGGGATCTTTGTGATCATGGATAATAAACCCAATTCTTCTACTCTGTATCCAGATTCCGAACTAATTTGGCTCTAACCATCGTTGCTGTAAAACCACCAAGAAAAGTTGGAGAGATGATTTGTTGAATCAAGAAAATACAGATGTTTGGATTCCTGTGTTGGTTTATCTCCACCCATAGAGGTTTTATCACCATTTGGTTTTAGTGGTTTGATTTCTAGATTCGTTTTGATTTAGGTTGCGTTTGTTTTTTTGTCTGAATCTGAAATCTGAATCTAAAGTTTGAAGTCTGAATCTGAAAAAAATTGTTTGTTCTCTGTCTGAATGAAACTTCTGAATGTATACTGTTTATTTGCAGATTTATGTCTGGAATCTAAATGCAGATTATTTGGACTATTTTACCCTTATATTTATTTTATATACAAAATGTATATTTAAAACATTATGAAAACAACTTTTTTTTATTTAGGAGAAAAAACAACTTCCTTTTTTTTTATGAAAACATCTTTTTTTTATTTAGTAGAAAAAACAGTTTTTTTTTTTTATAATGAAAACAACTTTTTTTTATTTAGTAGAAAAAACAGCTTTTTTCTTTGTGAAAACAGTTATTTTTTATTTAGTAGAAAAAATATTTTTTTTTATTTAGGAAAACAACTTTTTTTTTTAGTAGGAAAAACAACTTTTTTTTAATGAAAAAACTTTTTTTATTTAGTAGAAAAAATGTTCTTTTTTTAATGAAAACAACTTTTTTTTATTCAGTAGAAAAAATAGCTTTTTTTATTCAGTAGAAAAAACATTTTTTTTTTATGAAAACAACTTTTTTTTATTTAGTAGAAAAAACAACTTTATTTTATTTAGTAGAAAAAACAGTTTTTTATATTATCTATGGATTATCTACACTATTGTCATTTCAAGGGTATTACTGTCATTTTAAGGGTATTATTGGAAACAAACTTTCGTCCAGATTTACGTGTTCAGATTCAGAGGGTTTAGAACCTCTGAACCATTAACTCAAAAATATTACCGTTGCTATCTGAATCCTATGAAAAACAAACATATTTTTGCTCCATCTGAAATCTGAATGGCTTAAGTTCAGACTTCAGAGGTGTAAACAAACAGGACCTTAGTATTACATTTTTCTTTATCAATTGGATGAGGATTTCAAATCAAGATCTATAAGAATCGAATATAAATTTCTGCGGGAAAAGCTTTATTTCCCTCTCAGACAATATGTGAGATGGCAATCAAAAAATCTGATGTATATATGCATATAAACATGTCTGCATAACAATTTCTTAAAATTTGTGATTATGAAATTCACGATTATGCTTGATCCAACAGTTATGAGTATAAAATCATGATTGAATTAAAAGATGTATGTATAGCATATAAGTGGTTATACGCAGAGACATAAAACTTAATTCTTGTACATGATTTTTGTCTTTTCTAATTAGAATGGAAAGATTTTTGTGTCTCTTCTCACAGGCGGCACCAATATGTTGAAGACTATATATCGCCTATGTCATCCTATAAGCGTCAACAGCAGATAAAGTGAAGCTATGAAGATGAGATTGAAGATGAAATGAAGATAAGCAATCGCATCAAACACATAAGAGACAAAGATTTTAAAGTGGTTCGCCTGATGAAGAAAGACTACATCCACTGTTATTTTATTTCAGGAATTTTGCAATAACACACTATGAAATGTTGTGAATGATTTAGAGTTCTCTGCTTTAGCTAAGGGATAACATGTATTTATAGGGGTTGTTAGGAACCCAAGAGATGTAATTCCTTTATATCTCTAGGAATTTACATCTATACATAATAAATGAGTCTAATAACATTCTACACCAATAGCCTTTGATATTCTTAATGGTTCATATTTTTCAGGTTGGTTGGTCGGTCAGGTAGTCGACCTACTGTCTTCTGAGCCGACTAACTAAGTGCTGACTGTACATGTTGCCACGTAGGATGACATGTGTCTATTTTTGGTTAGTCCACTTTAGATGGATATTTTTTGGCGTCAACAGTCATTGTCGGTATTTTCCTTCCATTCATTCTTGGCGAAAGAGTAGACTACATCATGAGAGAAAAGAAGAGAGGCCAGCACCGAGGGATTTTACTGGAGATGACATATTGGAGAAGTTAGAGAGGGTGAAAATTCCAAAGCTGGGTAGGCCTTCAAACAATAAGGATATGAAGAGAAAACGTACGCTAGGGGAACTAAACTTGAAAAAAAAAGTATTTTCTTTAAGTTAGATTATTGATCAAAGCTGAAATTAAGACATGATCTCAATGTAATGCATATTGAGAAGAACATATGCAATAGTATTCTTGAAACATTAATGAACATGGAAGGAAAGACAAAACATACTAACAAGGCTCGTCCGAATTTAGTTGATATAAATACAAGAAAGGAGACGCGTTTACAAGAACAAGGTAACAGATGGCTGAAACCACATGCATATTATACCTTAATATCAAAAGAGAGAAAGGACTTTTGCACATTTTAAACTCAATCAAATTCCCATATGGTTATGAAGCAAGTATGTCTAGAAATATGAGCATAAAGGATGGCAAGATATCGAGCTTAAAAAGTCATGATTGCTATGTTATTTTGCAGTGACTTATCCCGATCGGCATACGTTGATATTTGCCAAAAAGATGTTAATACTGCATTAATTAAGTTGTCAAACTTCTTTTAACAACTATGTGTAAAAACTTTTAATGTGAAGGAATTGGAAAAACTAGAGGAAGCGATTGTCCTTATATTATGCAATCTTGAAAGAATTTTTCCGCCAACTTTTTTTGATGTTATGGTCCATTTGGTTGTTCACGTTCTACACGAGGTTATGCGAGTCAGCCTGATAAATAAGCGATGGATGTTCTCTTTTGAGAGATACTTTAAAAATATTTATTCCAAAGTTTAATTATGAACATTCAATGTGTAAAATGATTCATCTATATAAAATTCAATGTGTCCAAGAATCTGGGATCGCTGAAGTTAAGCGTAAAAAATAAAGCTCAACCTGAAGGATCAATAGCAGAGGCGTGCGTTATTAATGAATCCATGACTTTTTATTCAATGTACCTTCATGAGGTTGAAACCAAATTCAATCGAGGAAAACGAAAAAATGATACATGTGGGGAAAAACATAATGCAAAGCTCTCAGTTTTCTCTCAATCCGTTCGTTCCTTAGGTGTTGCACAACCCACTTGATTGTCCTAAATCATTATTGATTGGGTCCACTAGTATATCTTAAATAACTGGGAAGAAATACAACCTTATCTTGAGGAAGTATCGTTTTACACAATCTTTTGTTAATATTTTCCAAAATAAAAAAAAAAATCTTATTTTGCATGTCTAGTGAACATATGACGCAATTAGAGATTGAATTTCTTGATAATTTATTTCAAAGGAAAGAACGTGAATTTGAAAAGTGGTTTGTGGGTCGTGTACGATGATAATTTTAATAATGTGTTTGTTAATTTTCTAATATCAAAGCATGATAATCAATATAACTCTAACATCTTATTTATAAAGGTGAAAACTTTGCTTCATCAAGGGTCACTAGAAGCCATAAATGAGTTGTATCCATTAGCGTGCGGTCCAGATGCTCATGGGATTGTATTGTCAATAGGATACGATTTCATGCTAAGTATCATGGCGATCATCGCACAACTCAAAATAGTGGAATTGTTGTTCCAGGAGGGCACGATGATGAAGTGGTGAATTTTTATGGACTTTTATGTAGTGTCATGCAAATGAAGTACCTAAAGCAGTACATTATTTCTATATTCCAGTGTGAGTGGTTTGACACTAATCCCAAGAGGAAGAGAGTACAAACAGACTATCACCTCACTTCTATTAATGTTAGTTCCGAATGGTATAATGATGATCCTTTTGTGATTGCAACTCAAGAATCACAATTGTTTTATTTAGATGACTACAAGTTGGGTCCTAACTGGAAAGTAGTAAAGAAAGTGAAACATAGACACATCTGGAAATTGTAGAAGAAGCTAATGTAGGATATACCAATGATTGCCCAAGTAATGTTGCATACCAAGAGGAAGAATCTTCTTATATTCAAATGGTTATTCAATAGGGAGATTCCGATTTGATCCAAATGGCTAAGACCGATGTTCTACCAGATAGTAACGAAGCTAGCAATTGAAGTTTGGGAGGCCAATATAGGTATATAATAAATTGTAGACTATAAAAGGTGTATATTATAAAAGGTCAAGGGCCATTATTTAAAGTTTTCTAAAAGTTAAGGGGGGCCATGCCCCCCTTGAAAATGGTTGGTTTCGTAGTACCAGGCATTATTTAAAGTAATGATTTTTAAGCATGTGACGATGATAATCTCGACATGGTGAGAATGATGATGAGGAAGATGACACATTAGCAAAATACTATAATGATGAAGAGAATTGCAGTGATGATGATTATGATAGCAAGTGAAGGAGGATTACACATTTGAGTTTTTTTTTTTTAAATCCTAATGCACTTGTTATTATGTGATGCTATAGACTTTTTATTTGTGATGGTGATGGAACTTAGTTAAATTTTTGTGATGTGCCAAGGATTTGTGTTTATCTTATTTAAACTTTAAATTATATGTTACTTAACTGAGTTGGTTTTTTTATCGTTACTTTTCTAATTTTATATCTGTAAATTAATTATTTTTGATTAATTGATCAAGATTATTAAAATCTTTATGGTACCTGGTGGACATGGAGGTGGAAGTAGAGGTGGAGGTAAAGGTAGAGCGGGATGTGGAGGTGGAGGTCGAGGCGGACGTGGAGGTGGGCGTGGTTCTTCAGCTATTACTTTTTTAGAGCCACCGAGTATGCAAGATTCAAATATGCACGGGGATCCAATGCCTAATGAAATTATATTTATGACATCAAATAGGGCACAAAATATAGGTGAAAATTCTACAATCGAGCCTAATTCTAACGGTACATGTCATATCATACTGCATTTTAATTGAGATTTCCTCTTTGTTTTATACTTCTCAATTTTCTTAGCATCTACTTTAGGTTCCATAAGCTAAAATTCAGAATCATATTTTTCTTTTTGATGCTATCCAAAATTTGTAGTCCTATTTCTAAAATAGCAAATAAAAGATAGTGAAAGTCCAACATCTCTGAAGGTCTAGAACCTCGGCTTAAATTGAAGTTAGTGATATTGACCAAATGGTTAATAAAGATGGGAGGATAGAATTGAAAAATATTGTTCTCTTAAATTTGTAAGCTTTAGATAGTGACTCTTAATTTAGGATGGAAAGAGTAGAAGAAATGAATAAGAGAAATACAATGGACCACATCCTAAAATACGTACAAGCCTTAAATTTTAAAAGTTGGATCACACCCTAATACCTTTTAGAGCTAGGACTAATACCTATAGCCTATTTTTTAAAATACTATATAAAAATATGAAATGTCAAGGGTAAAAAAACTAAAGATAAGTAGATGTTGATAGTCAAATTTCATTTTAAATAGGGGCTTTTCGTTCAAAATTGAGGAAGTATAATTTTCTGGTACTAAATTACCAAGTATTTTTGGCATTTGTATTTTTGGCATTTGTTAAAAACAAATCCGTGAAACATATTACAATGAATTCAACTAAATGTTTATTATATTGGCAATTGCGAGTACAAATTTAATAACGTCATTAATCTAATTTTATATGAAGAAATACGAGTGCAACTCATAAGTGTATATTACAATGTTGAAAAACTACCTTTACCTTATTATTCTTTTCATTGAAATAAAAAATAAATAATCACTAAAAAAGTCAAATATTTTTTATTTCATTTTTCTCTCATCCATTTCGTTTCCTTCAACTAGCTGATTAATAATTGGGACAATCTATGTTATACTTCTAAAACAATAGATTTTTTTTAATGTTGATTATTTATTGTAACTTTAAAATTCATTTCAATCAATTTTTTAAAAACCTCTCCCCTCTCCTAATCTTTTCGATTTCTAAAAAAAAAAAGTCTCTCGAGATTGCCTCTTTACATTTCTTCTCCCATAATAATTTCTCTTACATTTAGAAAATACATGAATTTAGTTGGTTCATGTATAGAAGTTTAAATAGAGGTTAATGTATTTAGTCAATAGATGAATTTAGTTGGTCTAAATGGTGTATGTTTTAGTTAAAAAGTTAAATGATATTTGATATAATATAATATGTAGGCTTTATTCATGCAAGTTATTATGAATATATTTTTGCCAATCAAACTTTATTCTTTGACTTAAATAATGGGTTTAGCTTCGTTCATGTATTGTATAAGATATTAATTTGGAATAATTTGTATAAATTGATATTAAATATGATAGGAACACGAAAACACAACATCAAATCAATTATGATTTTAACATGAATATATTGATCGAACTGAACTAAATGAAAATAACATGATTTATCATATAATGTTCCGGTCAAGCTTACATCAATTTATTCATGTTCGTGTGAGTTTTAAAATTACCACCCCGATATAACTACGTTCTTGACCACATATATGTATCGAAATATGATAGGAAAAAACTATATGCATCTGCGCATTGCGCGGGTTACATGCTAGTGTAAGGTTGCGTTTGTTTTTTTGTCTGAATCTGAAGTCTGAATCTGAAATCTGAAGTCTGAATCTGAAAAAATTGTTTGTTTACTGTCTGAATGAAACTTCTGAATGTATAATGTTTGTTTGCAGATTTATGTCTGAAATCTAAATGCAGATTATTTGGACCATTTTATCCTTGTATTTATTTTATATACAAAATGTATATTTAAAACATTATGAAAACAACATTTTTTTATTTAGTAGAAAAAACAGCTTCCTTTTTTTATGAAAACAACTTTTTTTTATTTGGTAGAAAAAACATATATTTTTTTTTTATTTAGTAGAAAAAACAGCTTTTTTTTTAATAATGAAAACAACTTTTTTTTTATTTAGTAGAAAAAACAGTTTTTTTCTTTGTGAAAACAGTTATTTTTTATTTATGAAAAAAGCTTTTTTATTTATTTATTAGAAAAAACAGCTTTTATTTTTAATCAAAACAACCTTTTTTTATTTAGTAGAAAAAATGTTTTTTTTAATGAAAACAACTTTTTTTTATTCAGTAGAAAAAATAGCTTTTTTTTATTAAGTAGAAAAAACAGTTTTTTTTTTTATATGAAAACAGCTTTTTTTTATTTAGTAGAAAAAACAGCATTATTTTATTTAGTAGAAAAAATAATTTTTTTATTATCTATGGATTATCTACACTACTGTCATTTCAAGGGTATTACTGTCATTTCAAGGGTATTATTGGAAACAAACTTTCGTTCAGATTTAAGTGTTTAGATTCAGAGGGTTTAGAACCTCTAAACCATTAACTCAAAAATATTATCGTTGCTATCTGAATTTTATGAAAAACAAATATATTTTGCTCTATCTGAAATATGAACGGATTAAGTTCAGACTTCAGAGGTGCAAATAAACAGGACCTAAGATAATAACTAGGACCACCTAGTTATCACGTAATCGACCAAGTGATGGGAAAGGGGTTAAAATCCATAGAATTAGAGGCAAAGTTTGACACTTCTCTTGTAGATGGAAACATGTTTTCCTATGTAGTCATTCTCTATAACTTGTCTTATATTATCTATAGTACCACTATTCTATTAAACTAGTATCCAACTTTATTTCTTAAGTACGAAATAAATACAACAATAATTTCCCTATGGGTTTATCACCAACAGTTAACTATTTTTACTTTAGTTTTCTCTGGTATGTTTACATAAACTATCCTCTTACTTTCATTTTCCATTAAGGATCGTTTCACTAGCATATCATGTGCAAGGCATATGATCTTTAAAAAGAAAATATTTAAAAATTAGAAAAATGAAACTATAAAAGAAAAAAGCACGTGTAAGTCGGACTATTATGCCTTGGTGTTCCAGCCTCCCTGTAATTGCCATTGATAATAATTGATGCAACACTTGGATTTTTGACAGAGTCCAATTAGAAGACATGTTCTCAAATTGTTAGCTATGAATTAGGGAATAGTAGTTAGTCATAGTCTGTTGCTATTCTTTAGGTGTTTGTCGCTAGTTTGTTATGTTTTTTATCTATCAAAGAGGGTTGTATTCAGTGACTTTGTATTCTGTCTTTATATTAAAAGATGTAGCTTTATTCCTATGTTCCGTCATTCTTTACTCTATTTTTCTGTACTTATCTACTGAAGTTTCCAACAATTATGGTATCAGAGCTCAGGTCTGATTCAATTGAGTGCATAGTTGCATTATGTTGAATTGCTGTAGCAGAAAATTTAAAGGGAGGTTAGTTTTCAAATCCATTATTGCAATTGGTGTACCTTCTCTTAATATGTCCACTTCTCAGTCACTAGTACCCATTTTTAATGGGGAAAACTACGAATACTGGACATCAACTGATGTAACGGAACTTCACAAGAAGGATGCAAAGGCGTTATTGGTTCTGCAGTAAGCTGTGACTGATTTAATCATTCCTTGCATTTCAAATTCCACCAAGTAGAAGTAAGCATGGAGAATTTTGAAGCAAGAGTTCTATAGTGACAACAAGGTAACAACGATGAGGCTTCAACATTTCGTAGGGATTTTGATACTCTTCTTTTGAGAGGTAATAAATTTGTCCAAGATTTATTTGCTGGAGTTTCTACCATTGTGAATCAAATGAAAACTTTTGGCAAGTTAATTTTAGATAAAAAAATTATAGAAAAGGTTTTTATGAGCCTTCTTGTGAAATTTGATAATGTAGTCACTGGCATTGAGGAATCTACGGACTTAGCTAATAACTCCCTTAATGAATTAATGGGTTCTCTCTTAGCTCATGAAGACAGGATGAGCAGGTCGACTAAAAAGAATATTGAGCATGTATTTCACTCTAAGTCAGAAATTTCGAGCAAAGAAAATGGAGAAGGTGGTTCTCGATACGCAGGACAAGGATGAGAACGAGGTAGTGGTGGATATCATAATTGCCAAAGAGGATAAGGAAGTTCTTGTTGGGGTCATCAAAACTATAGTAAAGTTCACAATGGTGAAGAAGGAAACCAACCACGACACTACCAAGGAATAAAATGCTACTCTTGTTAGATTACGGACACATTGCAGCAAACTTCCCAAACAAGGATCCACATCAAGCCAATGTGGTTGAAGAGAAACAAGAGGAATGGAATCTATTTCTTGCGTTTCATAATCCAAAAGGAAATAATGGTGATATATGGTTTATAGATAGTGGGTGTAGTAACCATATGACATAACAAAGGAATCGGTTCAACCATATTGATGAATCTGTGAAGAAATCAGTGCAACTTGGTGATGATAAAATGCTGCGAGTTGAAGGACAAGGGAGCATTGCAATTGAAGCTAAATCAAGTAATAAAACAACGATGAATGGTGTTTATTATATTCCTGGTTTAGATCATATTTTGCTAAGTCTCACACAAATTATGGAAAAAGGTTATTTAGTCTTATTTAAGGATTCTATGTGTATAATTCATAGGACACCATATAATATGCTTGTTGCTGAGAATCCTATGACTAAGAACCCAAATGTTCACTTTGATTTGTCTTGTCCAAATGAATTCTCATTAGCTTCAAATGTGGTTATTACAACCAAGGTCATTACACCAAATTCTGCGAGTGGTCATGAACTTTGGCCATGGCATTGAAGGTGGGTTGCGAATTTGGTCCGTGACCATTTTAGGCGTGACCATTTTTTATGGTCACGACCCAAGTCCCTGACCAGTATCTTTGGTCACAGCCCAGGATTGTCACATCTCAAGTCCGTGACCCAACCATTTGTACCCACAAAACATGGTCACGGACTTGGGCCGTGACCATTTAATTTTTAAAACAAAAAAAATTATAAACAATAGTCATGGTTTTAGACCGTGGCCATTTTGGTGACGACTCAAGATGGTCACGTCCCAAATCCATGACCCAACCATTTATGGCCACAACAATGGTCAAGGATTTGGGCGATGGCCATTTTTATTTTGAAAATAAGAAGGTCATGGTTTAAATCCGAGTCCATTTTTTTATTTTAAAATAAAAATAGTTACGATCCAAATTCGTGAATATTTTTAATAGTTCTAAAAAAATATTCAGCATTTTTTTCATGGTCCAAATCTGTTACATTGGTCTCGTGCGAGGTGCTCGTGCCTCTTACGGGGCCATCTTGTGGCTGTTTTTACGTTTTCACCCTCTGACGACATATTTTTCAGCCTAAGTCTAATAGTTTGTAAATTTTCGTTGTATTCTCAAACTAGGAGTCCCATGACTATGCGGTTGGTTCCTACGAGTGACATTGTTCCGTGTGAGGTGTTCATGCCTCTTACGGGGCCGTTTTGTAGCTGTTTTATGTTTTCATCATTTGATGTCATGTTTTCAAGCTTAAGTCTAACAGTTTGCAAATTTTTGTCGTCTTCTCAAATTGGGAGTCCCGTGACTGCGCGATCGGTTCCATTGGTCTCGTGTGGGGTGTTTGAGTCTCTTAAGAGGCCATTTTGTAGTTGTTTTATATTTTCACCCTCTAACGGTATATTTTTAAGCGTAAGTAACAGTTTGCAAATTTTCATCATGTTCTCAAATCGGGAGTCCTGTGACTACACGATTGGTTCTTTTGGGTTATATTGGTCTCGTGCGGGGTGTTCGTGCCTCTTACGGGGCCATTTTGTGGTTGTTTTACGTTTTTACCCTTTAACGACATGTTTTAAGCCTATGTCTAATAATTTGTAAATTTTTATCGTGTTCAAACCGAGAGTCCCGTGACTATGCGGTTAGTTCTTGTGGGTTACATTGGTCCCATGCGGGGTGTTTGTACCTCTTACGGGGCCATTTTCTGGCTATTTTAAGTTTTCACCCTTTGGCGGTATGTTTTTCTGCCTAAATCTAACACTTTATAAATTTTCATCATGTTCTCAAACAGGGAGTCCCATAACTACAAGATCGGTTCCTGTGAGTTACATTGGTCCTGTGCGGGGTGTTCATACCTCTTACGGTGCCATTTTGTTGTTGTTTTATGTTTTCACCCTTTGATGACATGTTTTTAAGCATAAGTCTAATAGTTTTCAAATTTTCATCGTGTGCTCCAACCGGGAGTCTCGTGACTATGCGGTCAGTTCTTGTGGACTACATTGGTCCCGTGTGGGGTGTTCGTGCATTTTATAGGGATATTTTGTGGTTGTTTTATGTTTTCACTATTTGACGGCATGTTTTTAAGCCTAAGTCTAATGGTTTGTAAATTTTTATCGTGTTCTCAAATCGGGAATCCCGTGACTATGCGACCAGTTCTTGCGGGTTACATTGGTCCCGTGCGGGGTATTTGTGCCTTATATGGGTCCATTGTGTGAATGTGTTACATTTTCACCTTTTGACGACATGTTTTTAAGCCTAAGTCTAACAATATGCAAAGTTTCATTGCGTTCTCAAATTGGGAGTCTTGTGACTACGCGGTTAGTTTTTAAGGGTTACATTGGTCCCGTGCGGGGTGGTCATTTATCTTACAGGGCGCTTTTGTGGCTATTTTATATTTTCACCCTTTGCCAACATGTTTTTAAGTCTAAGTCTAACGGTTAGCAAATTTTCATTGTGTTCTCAAATCGGGAGTCCCATGACTATGCAGTCAGTTCCTGCAGGTTACATTGATCCCATGCGGGGTTTTCATGCCTCTTACGGGGCCGTTTTATTGTTATTTCACGTTTTTACCCTTTGACGACATGTTTTTAAGTCTAAGTCTATCAGTTTGTAAATTTTTATCGTGTTCTCAAACAGGGAGTCCCGTGACTATGCGATCGGTTCTTGCAAGCTACATTGGTATTATCCGAGGTGTTCATGCCTCTTGAGGGGCCCTTTTGTGATTATTTTACATTTTCACCCTTTGACGACTTGTTTGTAAGCCTAAGTAACAGTTTGCAAATTTTTATCGTGTTCTGAAACTGGGAGTCCCATTACTACGTGGTTGGTTATTATGGGTAACATTGTTCCTGTGTAGGGTGTTCGTGTCTCTTATGGGATCGTTTTGTGGTTGTTTTACATTTTCACACTTGACGTCAGCTTTTTAAGCCTAAGTCTAATAGTTTGCAAATTTTCATCATGTTCTCAAACTGGGAGTCCCGTTACTACGCGATCAGTTCCTGCAGGTTACATTGGTCTTGTACGGGGTGTTCGTGCCTCTTACGAGGACATTTTGTAGCTATTTTACATTTTCACCATTTGACGCCATGTTTTTAAGCTTTAAATCTAACTGAGCGGGCGTCTATAGCGCAAAAGATTTAAAGTGCGTAAGTAAATAGTTGTCGAGTAATCGCAATTTACTATGAGTTTTATAGGTTATTCTAGGAGGGACCAATTCAAACTTTTCTTGAATTGTTAACATTACTAAAACTGATTTAAGTTTAGAAAGTTAATTAAAAGTCTAGATTATTATCTATGGTTAACCTAGGTGATTTACAGAATAATAATCAATTCAGTTTTATTAAATGGGTTTCTAGACTCAACTCCTACCTTTTCTTGTTAGGTGAGAGTTACAGAAAATACACCACACGGTATTTATTTTACGTCGTAAAAACCTTTCCCCGGGAAAAACGACTAACTTTCCTAAGAGTGAACCCAGTCTATTTCCACTAAAACCACTAAAACCTTCACCCTTTGACGACTTGTTTGTAAGCCTAAGTAACAGTTTGCAAATTTTCATCCTGTTCTCAAATCGAGAGTCTCATGATTAAGCGATCGATTTCTACGAATTACATTGGTCTTGTGCGGGGTGTTCGTTTCTCTTACTGTGCTATTTTGTGGTTGTTTAACATTTTCACCCTTTAACGACAAGTTTTTAAGCCTAAGTCTAACAGTTTGTAAATTATCGTTGCGTTCTCTAATCGGGAGTCCCATGACTATGCGGTCAGTTCCTGCTGGTTACATTGGTCTCGTGAGGGATGTTCATGCATCTTACGGAGCAGTTTTGTGGCTATTTCACATTTTCACCATTTGACGGCATGTTTTTAAGCCTAAGTTTAACAGTTCGCAAATTTTCGTTAGGTCCTCAAATCGAAAGTCCAGTGATTATGCGATCGGTTCCTGCGGGCTAAATTAGTCCCATGCGAGGTGTTCACGCCTCTTACAGGGCCGTTTTGTTGTTGTTTTACATTTTCACCCTTTGACGACATGTTTTTATGCCTAAGTAACAGTTTGAAAGTTTATCGCTTTCTCAAACCAGGAGTCCCGTGACTACGCGATCAGTTCCTGTAGGTTACATTGGTCTCGTTCAGGATGTTCGTGCCTCTTACGGGGCCAGTTTCTGACTATTTTATGTTTTCACCCTTTGGCCACATGTTGTTAAGCCTAAGTGTAAAAGTTTGCAAATTTTCATCGTGTTCTCAAATCGAGAGTCCTATGGGTACGCGATCGGTTTCTGAGGGTTACATTGGTCCCGTGTGAGAAATCCGTACCTTTTATGAGGCCGTTTTGTGGTTGTTTTATATTTTTACCCTTTGACGACATGTTTTTAAGCCTAAGGTTAACATTTTGCAAATTTTTGTCGTGTTCTCAAATCGGTAGTCCTTTGACTACACGGTTAGTTCCTGCGGGTTACGTTGGTCCTGTGCGAGGTGTTCATGCCTCTTAGAGGGCTTTTTTGTGGTTGTTGTATGTTTTCACCATTTGATGTCATGTTTTTAAGCCTACGTATAACAATTTGCAAATTTTCGTCGTGTTCTCAAACCGAGAGTCTTGTGACTACGCATTTGCTCCCGGGAGGTTACATTAGTCCCGTGTGGGGTGTTCGTACCTCTTACAGGGTCGTTTTGTATTTTTTTATGTTTTCAACCTTTGACGACATGTTTTTAAGCCTAAGTTTAACAGTTTGCAAATTTTCATCGTGTTCTCAAACTGGGAGTCTTGTGACTATGCGGTCGAATCCTGCGGGTTACATTAGTCCTGTGCGGGGTGTTCGTGCCTCGTATATGGCTATTTTGTGTCTGTTTTATGTTTTCACCTTTTTGACAATATGTTTTTATGCCGAAGTCTAATAGTTTACAATTTTTTATCGTGTTCTCAAATCGGGAGTCCCATGACTATGTGTCCAGTTCTTGTTGGTTATATTGGTCCCGTGAGGGGTGTTTGTTCCTCTTACGGGGCCTTTTTATGACTGTGTTACATTTCACCATTTGATGATATATTTTTAAGCCTAAGTCTAATAATTTGTAAATTTTTATCGTGTTCTCAAATCTGGATTCTCGTGACTACGCGGTCAGTTCTTGCGGGTTACATTGATCTCATGTGGGGTGTTTGTGCCTCTTAAGGCTCTATTTTGTTGTTGCTTTATGTTTTCACCCTTTGACGACATGTTTTTAAGCCTAAGTCTAACATTTTGCAAATATTCGTCGTGTTCTCGAATCGGGAGTCCCGTGACGACGCAATCATTTCCTACGGGTTACATTTGTCTCGTATGAGGTGTTAGTACCTCTTATGGGGATGTTTACTGACAGTTTTATGTTTTCACCATTTAATAGCATATTTTTAAGACTAAATCTAACAGTTTAGTTGTGTTCTCAAACCGAGAGTTCCATGACTATTTGGTCAGTTCCTACGAGTTACATTAGTCCCGTGTAAGGTGTTAGTGCCTCTTACAGGGTCGTTTTGTGGTTATTTTATGTTTTCACCTTTTAACGGCATGTTTTCAAGCCTAAGTCATAAAGTTTGCAAATTTTTGTCATGTTCTCAAATCGGGAGTCCTTTAATTATTCAGTCAGTTCCTGCGGGTTATATTTGTTATGTGCAGGGTGTTCGTGCCTTTTAGAGGACTGTTTTGTGATTATTTTATATTTTCATCATTTGATGACATGTTTTTAAGCTTAAGTATAATAGTTTGCAAATTTTCATCGTGTTCTCAAATTGGGAGTCCTGTGACTATGCGGACAGTTCCTGGGGGTTACATTGGTCCCGTGCGGGATGTTCGTGCCTCTTACAGGGCTGTTTTGGGGCTATTTTATGTTTTCACCCTTTGATGACATGTTTTACAAATGAACAACCAATAATTATCCTACAACTAAACCAAACAAAACCAATAATTATCACATACTCCTTTTAACATATTATCCAATAACAAACCCACAACCAATAATTATCCTACACCCAAACCAAACAAGACCAATAATTATCACGTACTCTTTCAATCATATAAAATATAAGATTGAAAAAATATCATAACAAGATACAAATCATATTAAACATTAATACGTCAAAGTAAAGCTCTAATACGTTCTCTATATCATAATCGGATATAAATAGGATAAACAAGGATAAAATAATATTTTGATACTAAGTGTTCCTCTAAATCAACTAAAAGGTCTTCAAATTAGGGTTGTTATCAAGAGCTGACTGGAACTCTTTTGGAGCCTTTAATGCATCCACTTGAGTAGTCATACCCTTTGGTGCATACACGACAATAGACCAATTGCCCTCCTATATGCACTTCAAGTCATCCGGGTTGAGATTTCAAGATGAATGTTTCGTGGTTCCTTTAAAAATTCATGGTGTCGTGCATTTGAAATTTTCCAAATGAGTGAATCATCCAGATGACGTATCAGATTCCGACCCACCACGCATAGAGCGTGCCATGTCACGGCCTCTGTTATCCACGGTACAATAAAAAATGTTTTAACCATGGCCCAAGTGAAAAATACTTCAAAACATTTTGTGGGACTTGTGAGCACTTTCGATATTATACAGTTTTGTCCTTTCCATTCTCACAATCGACATATCTAAGATAATCTCATACTGGACATTCATCCTTCTCTTCTTGCTCGTTGTAGTAAAATATGCAATCATACTTGCATCCATGAATAGATTTGTATTTCGATCCCAAACCCTTCAAGCTCTTCTTCTTGATAGGATAATTATTTGGTAACGTGTTCTCTTTTAGGAGAATTCATTTAACCCACCTAAGAATTCCGGATACGCTGTTCCTAGACAAACCAAATTGACTCTTCAAATTATGTACACTAATCATTGCATATAATATCGAGTGATCTTCATCGCAATCTTTATACAACAATCTAGCCGCATCGACTTTCATCCTTATATATTTTCAGTCTCCTGGTAGTTCGGTATTAAATTGCTCATTGTGCGAACTATTTGTATCCATAGGTTGGTGATTTTGGTCATGGTGGACTCCGTAAGCATCATCATTTAGGTCTGTCACTGGATGATGTGTTGGAAAATCATTTACCACTTGCAATCGTTGGTGTTCTGTTACTCAATCAGTTACTGGAAATTCTTCAAGAACAAAAGGTACATATTTTTCACCATGGTATGTCCATTTGTTATAATCTTAACAAATTCTCCATTTTATTAATTGTAATTCAACATCTTTTAAAGATTTATATTTTTCATTCAAGCAATGGGTGCACGAACACGGAATCTTCTCACTTTTGAGGTTCGTAATAGCGTAGTTAGTAAATTCTTAAACTCCTTTAACATAACTATTAATTATTCGGCCAGTCTCCCCCATCCACTCTTTTTATTGTGTAAAATCCATTTAATAATTTTCAAATTGCAGTCATATGTTAACATGATAAAATAAATATCATGTTGCATAAATATCATTTTTTAAATTAAAGTAAAGCACTAATATAATGTCAACAACGCACCAATCAACCAAACTACACAATAACTTAAGAACACACCAATCAACGATACTACACAACCACTTATCCCCTGAGGTTTCTCTGATATGTTTAGAGTTGTTTAACAACCCGAGAAAGACATGTTTAACAACCTGATCTATGAGGTTCCAATTATCAGCTCCTCCCACATTCATTTTTGCCAAGTACAAACACTAGGCTTTAAACTGTTGAACGTGATTCTTATCCCCTGAGGGGTTACTTCCCAATAAAGAGAACCCAATGGGCTTCTTCTCAACTGACCCAATAGTTTCAGGAGTGTTAAGCATGTTTGTTGGATTAACGGGAGTAGCTTGACTACTGCAACTCGGAGTAGTGGAGTGAACCATTGGTGTAGTTGAGTATTGCTCACCAATTGATGATGAAAATTCTCCTTGGGGTGGTGTCCTCTCGTCGGTTGGAACGTTGTGTCCATTACCGCCCGAGATTATCTACAAAAATAATAAAAGTTCAATGTTTATCTATAATAAGTGCATAATTTCAAAGTTCAATATGAAATTATAAGTAACAAAATAATTTTTTTGATCTTATATTATAATCTACCTTTTCATGGTAAGACATTAATAAAAGTTCAATATGTCTGATCTCCATCTAGTCGGGATTTGTTTTTCAAAACCTATGGATTTTTCACATGTACACTTAGGAGGAAGCGTATCTATAATAGATGCATAGATGTCAATGACATGAACTTGAAATCTTATCATCTTCAGCCTTTGGCAAGATTGAGTTTGACGTGTATATGTCGTGAGACATTGTAATCTTTGTCAATGCTCTTTGTACGTAATTGTATCCATAATGGGTGATTTTTTTTGCCTTCTCTAACAATGTAAGCGAGATTAGTTCTCTATCGAGATTATGTATGCGAAATATATATTTTACAGCTTCGTCCTAACATTCTTGTAGGGAAAACATAATATGATTGAATAAGTAGTATTGTTGGAGATAAACCCTGTGGTTTACAATGTATTTAAATTATTCGATCTTCCTATTCCCATACCAATAAACCGAAGTGCCCTCTAAATAAGGCTTATTAATGAAAGACGTATGGGTGCGGTCTAAATACAATCTTTCATACTCTTGTTGCCATTGAATATCACCGTGACTCATTTTTCAGAGAAAAGTGAACGAGTGGGTGAATATGATTCCAATAAATAATGGCTCTAATGAATCATTAACTAGTTAGGTTAGTTTGATTTGGGCTTTGAATAATCATTACCCTTCCCTTCACCCAGTGCAATTTTAATTTATTATTTATTATGTACGAGGGTGTGATTCCTGTGCGTGTTGGATCTCACCGATGTGAAATCCAAACAACAACTCGTTGTCTAAGACACAAAATTGAACTATATGATTGTTCCATGCTTATGTGGATAGATTGAACATGATTGTGGTTACTTTATTTCCATATTAAGATTTCAAAATGACAACACTCAGTATACACACACAGTACATACAAATATTATGTCAATAATTATCTTCAGAAAATAATAGTGTATCCAACCACACATATAAAATTTTAAAGAACCAAATAGTTATATATACCTACTTTTATATTTTTTTTAAAAAGAATTATCCCTTACACACACACAGAAATACACACATGCGCAATATATACAATATGTGTGTATACCTACTTTTGTATTTATTTTAATTTTTACCCATATATTATATATACCTACTTTTCTATTTTTTTTAAAAAATTGTCTTTTATACACACACAAAGTACACAATACACACACACACACACACACACATACATACATACATAGCATACACACATACATACACAATACACACACACATACAATATACACACATATATATACAATACACATTCATACTAGGGGTGTGTTTCGGATGGATCGGATCATAATAGGCGTGTTCGAAAAAATTTCCAAAATGTTAGGAATTTGAAAATCTTTTCCAATTCGGAAAAAAAAATCAAAAAATCATTTTTTTCCTATTCGACTGATTCGGAATATTCTGAATATTCGAAAATTTCAAAAATTTTATTCGTAAAATTTTTATTCTGAATATTCGAAAGGGATATTTTTAAAATAAAAATAAAAATAAAAATCAAACACTCCACTTTTCATCACCTATGCAATAAACTACAGAGCTATGTGAATGACAAGGCTATGCATCTCATACCATTTTGAAAATGCAATAAACTATAGAGCTATGCATCTCTTACCATTTTGGAGAAAAATCAATCAAGGCTTGACTATGGGTATATATTAATGGTTGAGATGGTTTTAAATGGAGGGTCAAGATTAAACTAATAAATAGTAAATTTTATATATAAATGAGGGTAGTAAAATGTATTAAAATAAACAAAAATATTATTATTTTGAAAAATATTTTGGATGGATCGGATCGGCGTGATATTGGAAAATTTAGATCGAAAATTCGGAATCCATATATGATTTCTAATTCCATTCCAATTTTTTTCAGAAAATTCGGAATCGAAAAATTCGGAAATCGAAAAATAAAAAAATGGTGCCAAAATTGGAAAAATTCGGATCGAAAAATGGAAAATTCGAAAGTCAAAAAATAACTGACACCCCTAATACATACATACACACATGTATAGACACATAAACTCATATACATAGAAATAAACACACACACATATATACAAATGCACAAATATCCAAATATAAAATATTAGGGTTTAAGTGTTACCTTCGAGATTGAGTGAAAAACTTAAGATTGAGAGAGAAAGGTAGCCGAAATCGCCCAAGAGAGGGAAAGGGTTTCAAAATTTTCGAGTGAAAATGAAAACTGGTCTAGGTTTTTAGTATAAAGACACTGGTCACGGCCTTGAGTCATGACCACATGCCGTGACCCCATTAAAATTTAACATGTTAGTCTGGAATCAAGAAGATGGTCATGACCCAAAGTTGTGACTCTTAAATTGGGATAGTCACGGCCCCAAGCCATGACCAGTTCAGTGTACCTTTTGGTTGGTGGTCAGGGACTTAGACCGTGACCCCATTCTCGACCACACTTGGAGGGAACTTTAATGCTAATTTGGTGTCATATCGGTCACGCACATGTTAAGGCTATGGTCCGTGATCCATAGTGGTCACGGACTTGGGCCATGACCACCTCCAAGAGGATCCATGACCGCATTGGGTCATGGACTTGGTCACGCCACCGTTTGATGTGGTCATGGCTTTAGGCCGTGATTAGCTAGTCACAGATCTAGGTGTGACCCCCAGGCCGTGACTATTCACAGGATTTGGTGCAGTAGGTTGACTCACAGTTGTGGTATTTGCGTTATGGCCACTAACACTTTAATGGGCTAAAACTGTTAAGTCAAAGAAAACTGTTATTTGGTTTGCCATCCATTATGTATGTTGACGATGTTTGTGAAGGTTGTATTTATGGAAAGCAACATCAGTTACCATTTCGAGTTAGAAAAACTTAGAGAGCAAAACTAGCTCTTGAGATTGTTCATGTTGATATTTACGGGCCAAGAAGGACCTTGTCCCTTAATAAGGGTAGGAATTTTTTACACTTTACCGATGATTATACCCGTATGAGTTGGGTCTACTTCCTTTCTTAAAAGTCAGAGGCCTTTGAAAAGTTTATAGAATTTAACGTATTTGTAGAAAAAGAAAGCAAACATCCTCTAAAAGTTCTTCGAATTGATAGAGGATGGGAGTTTTTATTTGATGAGTTTATCTCATCTTGTAAGAAAAATGGCATTCACAAACAACTGACAATAAGGAAAACTCCTCAACAAAATGGGGTTAGCGAAAGGAAAAATCACACAGTTGTAGAGATAGCAAGGACCATGCTGAATCAGAAAAGGTTCCCCATTGAATTTTGGGCTAAAGAAGTGGCGACAACCGTATTTCTTATTAGCATATCTCCAATGAAGGTCGTTCGGAAAATGACTCCATACGAAGCTTGGTGGAATCAAAAGCCCAATGTAAGTCACTTAAAGGTTTTTGGTATCATCGCATATTCTTTAATTGATTCTAGTGGCCATTACAAGCTTAATAAAAAGAGTGAAAAATGTATCCTTGTTAGATATAGAGATGAAATCAAGGGTTATAAGCTATATAATCTAGAAAATAAGAAACTCCTTATTCGCCGAGATGTATTCAATGAAAATAGTTTCTAGAATTGGGAAGGAGAACAAAATCAGGGTGTACCATTTATTAAGGATATAGTTCAACCCCCCAAGTGCCACCTCAACTCCGTCCATTATTAAGCTCATCGGGGAGGTCTTCTCCAATAGATTCAGATAACGTTGGCAATAATAATGTAGATTTTACGAGTGATTCTAACAGTCCTCATCGTAAGTATCGATCCTTAGCAGAGATTTATTAATCATGGACTTTTACTCTTTTAAGTGAAGAATCTTTGAACTATGAGGACGCACAAGGAAAAGAAGAATTGGATCTTTTCATGATTGAAGAGATGGTTGCAATTAGAGGAATGATACATGGATCTTGTCGAGCTGCCACCCCAAAAAGCTGTAGTTGATGCAAAAATGGGTGTACAAAGCAAAGTATAATGATAATGGAAGTGTTAAAAAATTCGAAGAAAGACTTGTTGCGAAGGGCTATGTGGAAAGATATGGTATTGGTTAGTTAAGTCACATTCTCACTAGTTGCTAGGTATCAAACTGTTCGAATTATTTTGGGATTAGCTGCTCAAAAGGGATTTCCTGTATTTCAATTTCAGTTTGATGTTAAATCTGCATTCTTAAATGGTTTTCTGGAAGAGGATGTTTATGTTGAACAACCATAGGGTTTCATTTTGAAGGGCGAGAGGATAAAGTCTATAAATTATAAAAGACACTTTATGGGCTCAAGCAAGCACCAAGAGCATGGTATAGTTGTCTTGACTCCTACCTTTGCAAGGATGGGTTTCATTAAACTGATAATGAGCCTACATTATTTATGAAGGTAACAAGTACTGATGGTATTCTCATAATATGTGCATATGTGGATGATATCATATACACAACATCCTTAAACATGCTTATCAAGAGTTTCAAGGAAAGCATGATGAAGGAGTTTGATATGTCCGATTTAGGACTACCTCATTATTTTCTCGGTCTTCAAGTTAAGCAAACAATTGCAGGGGTATTTATAAGTCAAGAAAAAAATGCATTGAACTTGCTCAAGAAATTCAACCTGCTAAATTGCAAGATCTGCTCGACTCCTATGAACATGGATGAGAATTTTGTCAATTAGTGATTGAACAATAGAGGCTGGCGAAAGATTTCTCTGAAGCGTGGTTGGCATACTGATGTATCCTACTCATTTTCATCCGGATATAATGTTTTCAGTTAGTTTAGTTTCAGTATTTATGCACAATCCGTCGGTGCATCATCTTATAGCATCCAAGAGAATTTTACGTTATATTCGGGGAATCAACAGCTATAAGATTTGGTATAGATTAGTTCCTAAATTCAGTTCATTTGGGTTTACTGATAGTGATTAGGCAGGTTTTGCTTTCCTTATCTATTGAAATTTCTAACAGCCATTATGTGTATTAGTTATACCTGAACCAGTAGTAGATGCTTCACCTGTTAGTGATTGAGGACTTCCAGTATTCAAAGAACAATATTCAAACATCTAAACATTAAAAGAATCTATAGGCAGTTTGTGTGTGGGAGAACGAATTAATTTTAGGGCTCACATGTCAAACAGTAAAGCAAAAAACCCCAAACCACAAAACGACTGGTGTAAATTCGGTTAATAAAAAAATAAAATTATTTGAAACTATTCTCCACATGATAAACTTTTAGAAATTAATTTTATGAAACTTTAAATTAAAAATATGTATTAAATACCGTGAAAAAACTTTGTGGACTCATTGATGTGTATGGATTCCATGCTCTGTCATGCCTTGGCGTCCTACTACCATTATGAATAGGTGTTATTATAGCAAAAAACCATGATTAAATAAAAATTGATAAAATAGTCATAATTTTGCTTATAGGGTTACAAAATACAGTAGGGAATTAAAAAATAGACCTCTAGTCATAAGTCATATGTTTATATAGTATATGACCTGTATTAGACCCTTAACAAAATGGTTTCTAGATGTGAACTGTACATGTGGCTTATTCAGTAAAATAATGAGGTTTTTAGATTGTTTCTAGATGGTTTATTCAGTAAAACAGTGAGGCATGTGGCTTGCCTCAATTCTGGACAATCAAAAAATTGCAAATAATGTTGTAGGTATTAGAAGTTTGGGATCACCAATCTTTGCCTCACATGTTATTGTAATTAAATGCCATTTATAATGTCACAGGGATTAAGTAATTTGAGGCTAATGATATTAGTTAATGGTAAAAGAAAATATAATATTAAACTATGATAATACCTCAGTTTTAGATTTTGATATCAAGCTTATTATCTATTTTGCACTTGTTTCGACTGGTGGGAGTTGGAGCTGACCAGTTCTTGTTTTTTGGGCCAATACACTATTTGACTGTAGTATTTTTTATTAACATGTATTGAGTATGTAAAACAATAATTTTCATGATGTGCGTGATAATATGGTGTGTGAAAATAAACACGGGCTTGCCTCAATTCTGTCTAATTCTTTCTAATTCTGTATATATACATATATGAATGTTATGTAACATAGCAACAAGGATACAAACTATCATACACTTGTCTAGAACCATTTTATTTTCTCCTCCCTATTTGCATGTCCATTTTCATTTGCAGTAGTGTCATATTTATATAGTATAGGACTTGGATGAAACTTTAAAGACAACATTGCCCACATCACTAGTGCTCAATTAATAATGGTATACTTACATGTTTATGTTATTGTGAATACAAAATTTATTAGATTAATTAGTGGCATTTTTTAGAATTTGGATACACCTCTAAAAAAAACATTTGCGGGAGAACATAGCGGATAGCAACTAATGCTATAGTTAAAAGTTTTGGGGATTCTAAAATTCAAGTTGAATGGAACTCTATGCATAATAAACCTATCGAAGGTGCTTCCACCCCTTTGGCTAATGAAATTTTCTTTATCGTACACAAATTTTCCCCGTTAAAGGTGAAAAATGGGGAAATATTGAAGAAAATCAGAAGATATCAATGATTGATCGAGTTTTGGTATATTTAATTTTTATGTTTTATTCCCTTTAAAAGTTGTGAGTTGTGATTTTATATTAAAAATTCACTAAAACTTATGCACTCAAGATTTGAGCTAGACATTAAAATCCAACGATTGTGAGCTTTTTTCATACATCAATGTTTGCACGTTACAGTGGATTCCGTAACACATTGAAGAAGAAATTTTGCTAAATTTTTGAATATTAAGTGGGTGAAAAAGAGCAAACCTAGTGATGTTAAAAAAGATGAAGAATGAAAATTTCTTTGCTTGTTTTTAGCAGTGATGAACACAAGGTAATAATTTTCAATGTATGTTTTATGTTAATATTTTTTGTCTCTTATATTTAAGTACATTAACTTGAAGTATATCACTTTTTATTGAAAAAATTTGCTGCTTGCTCTACTAGTTGCTAAAATGCCAAGTTTGTTCATCACTCTGGGACAAAGTCTTTTGTCCAGTACTTGTATGAATGTAGGGTAATGTTTTTTAGTAAATAAAATTCCTTATATTTTAATTTGTGTGCATACATGTACTTATGCATTTTATTTCCATATGTTAATAGCCAGGTAAACCAAATGAGAAGTCGAAAGGGAAAATTGAAGTTTTATGATACTCATTGGAAGAAGAAAAATAGGCGGATTAGTGAAGAAGCGGACTCTGACTATGTAAGTATATAAAAGAAAATAATTTTACATGCTTAAACATAAAGCATTACTCCCAAGTCGTGCGGGCTGAATTGATTTGTGTTGAAATATGTGGAAGGGAGCTGTTGGATTATTAATTTGTGCCACAACATGTTAGATTTCAAGAATAAATGAAGGAAACTCTGTCGATTTTTTTATAAATAAAGTGAAATACGTTAAATATTGCATTGATGATTTACTTTTAGCTATAGTTATTGGATTAGTGATTTGTGTGTCACAACAGGTTGGATATCATAAGTAAACAAAAGAAACTGTATCAATTTTTAGAAAAAAAAGTGTAAAATATAGTCAAAGCGATAATGTAACATATTCTTTTCTTTTTCTTTATAGAAAGAGATAATTGAATTGTAAAAATGCTCAGAGGATTCTTATGGAGAATCAATCTATAAGAAAGTTCTTAAAAAGAGGTTGGTATACGTTAAGGGTCATGGTACCCGACCTTTAAAATCACTATGCAGTCAAAATTTTAAATTAGAGAACAAAACATTACAAGCAGAGATTGTAGATTTGAAAATCTTAGTCCAAGGTCTTGCATCATAGATGGCTGCAATGAAGGTCGCCTTAGTGCCAGAGCAAGATGCTACTCCTAAAGAAGATTCCCCTGAAGAATCTTCGGTCCCTTCGAATCAACTTGCATGATGACAAGTGTTGATTTTGTCATTTAGTTTGTGATGATAAAACTATCTTAAACTTATCTCTTAGTTATGAAGTAGTATTTACTTTTGAGCTTCATTGTTACCTGAACAGTAGCACATTTATGTTTGGATATAATATAATATTTTATTTGTGTATTTACTTAATTTTTAGTTATTTATATCATTATCTTATATAATTTGAAAGGAAATATTTATTGCGAAAGCATTATTATTATGAATGTGTCTTTTTTTTCAACCAAAGTAGTATTCTTTTGCAACAAAAAAACAAGTTGCAAAAATATTTCAGCAAGAAATAATGACTATTAGCAAGGAATTTTATCCATCGCAAAATATCTTCTACATCGAAATAAATGTTGTTGAAACATATCATTGTAAAGGTGATTATTATTTGCAGTTAAAAGTGTCCTTTTTTGCAACGAAAAAGAGTGTTACAAAAGACTTTTAGGAACCAAAAATTAATATTTGGCAATGAATTTTAATTCTCTCAAAATATCTCTTGCGAGGATATATTAGTCTCTTTTGCAACAAAATATTAATTGTAGAAGATTTTTAGTCAAAATACGAGAACTTTTTTGCAACAAAAAGGATTTTTGTTTCCAACAAAAAAATTTGTTGCAACATATTTTAAACGAAGATGATAAAAATTTCCTTACAAAAGATCTTTAGCATGATGGCCAGTGTGAGGAACGTTGCAAGGGAAAAATCTTCGAAAAAGGTTTTTTGCAACGAAAAAAATAGCATCCGCAACGGTTTTTGTCTTTGCTAAAATACATAAATCTTGTAGTGATAGTTATATGATTATACATGTTACATATAAATCTGAAATTTAGATTTAATACACAGTAATATATTAATTAACTAATTTAATGTGACTACTTATTACGAAAAACTATGAAACGGTCCAGGATTTGGTATCAAATGTTTCCTTGTTTAGATTATCCCATCGGTCTCGGGTTTAAATAATTGCGACGTCGTTGACTATAGTGAGAGAAATAGTTCACATTTAGATGGAATATAGAAAGCAATTAAAGGAAATGTATGCAAATTTCACACAGACAACACACAAATATATATGGTTCGGTAATTTTCCTACGCCCACAGAGAGATTATTGTATTTCTATTAGTTTCTCTCAAATATCAAAATTACATCCCCCTCAGCCCTTGGGTATAAATTGTATTTATAGTTATAGTGGTTGAATTGATCAAGGAACTCCCTTGGCTTGAGATTGGCTCATTTTGGTAATATATTGAATATCTCGTTTGGGATTTTGGGTAACCGATGTGACCCGATTTAAATACTAACTACTTTGTAATTATCCCTTAGAAAAATATTTGCATTAATCTTTGTTATTAGTAAGTTGGGCCAGGCGTGTCCCAATCACTGCTGGGCTTCGTCGGATAGTCCCGAATTGGGCCCAATTATGGTTTGTTCACCATAATTGTCCCTAAAATTTCTTGCCAAAAGTGTTGGATTGGAGGATTTTATTATTATCAAAGGCCCACTTGTTCTTACCCATTTTCAATGAACTTGAAATGGAAGGCTACACTTGTAAATAAGTTTTAGTTGTAAGGTACGCTCGTCTGATGAGAAAGTGAACTGCCAAGAATCTATTTGATTCGCGCACCTTATGATTATACACGACCTTTTAAACTGTGTTTTTCTTCTACACTTGACACCAAACTGTATTCTCTTCTCCTAATATCCTACTAACTAAAAACTCCAAAGGTTTTCATTTGATTTAATTCCCTGTTATAAGTCTCTTTCATCCTCATCAACATCTATTTTTTATGTAGCTTCCTTATTTTCCTCTTTGCTATCTTCAGTTATAGTAGTTGATTCTTATGAAAATGTCGAACACTTTTCACGACAAAAGTGTATATGAATTTAGGAAGACTTATTCCATTCCCTCATAGGTTATAATCGACTGTGCCCCGTTACCAGAGATGTTAGGGACATTAATGGGGGACACTAGAATCACACCCTTGGTGTGGTCCAGGGGGATTGACTTTTCCTTAAATCCCTCTTTTCCTGGAATTTTTTGAGTTCTTCGGGGTGGTACCAGGTTAATGTATCCCCAAAACTTGGCATATTATCAATATGGTGAATGTGATAAATGTGCTTTATGGGATCATCCTTGGTATCCTAAAGATCTAGTATTGCTACACCTGGTCTCATACCTTATATGACCTTTACTTGAAGGAGAAGAGGGCCAACGGGGTGTTTGTCGTAAACCTCCCTGATTCCAATAAGGGATATTGGTTTTAGGGGTTTATTTCTAAAAAATTACAGCATCCACCGCTCCTCGAGGGCAAAGAATACACAGGGTTTCTGTGCCCAGACTGGGGTGGGGTGACATAAGTTAATTCTCAATCCTTATTTTCTTGTGTTTATTTATCATTCTACTGTATTATTCGTAATAATACCTTTTTTCATGTCTTTGAGCAGCTTGCAGAAAGAACAAGGAGCCTTCCCTCAACGACATCAACGTTGCTGATTTATTAAAAACTTGGAGGGTGAAAGAGGACCTCCCTGATATTGAACACCCATGATCGGTGTCTCTTCTTTTATAGTAGAGCAACACTACTAGCAGCTTCACTGCTCACCCAGTATATGACATTCCTGGTCTTTCCATCTCAGACGAGGAAGACTCATCCTCTATGAAGTCCATTGACGTCAACTCCATTCTTCCAGGCGAAGAGTATTCCATGGATCCTCCTAGGTAGAGGGTTCTCTTTCAGTATGATAATGATGATGTCCCCTCTCTCCCAAGGCTAAGTTATAGAAGGGTACTGAAACTGAATTCTCCAAAGTTAATGATGAGGTTCGGTTAGCGAGGGGAAGAAAAATGAGAAGGAAAGGAGAAGAAGAAGGATGAGAAAAATGAGAAGAAAAAGGCGCTTATGGGCCCTCCTTCTCCTAAAGGAAGTGATGTCACCCCCCACTCCAAAACCTCATAGGACACATCTGTGTCTTAAAATCCCTCAATGGCCCATGGCCTTCTAAGGGGGACAATGCTCGCTACTGATTGTGAGCGGCTGAGGATGCTGGGACCTAATGAGCTTTCTATTGGCACTTTCCAAACTCTGTCACTGGTGAGGATTTTATGCTTCTTTTATATTTCTTTTGGTTGGAAAAATTATTACTTGTGAATGTATCTGATACTTTCCTCTATTTTGCAGTTTGTGATAGAGTTTACCAACCTCTTGGATGGTCGTTCAGACTAGTCCAAGATTAATGATGAGTTAAGAGAGGCCCTCAAGAAGTCTCAAGAGACCTTGATCAAGGACCAAAAGGTCTACTATCAAGAGAAGAATGCCACTATTAAGGTCATGGCTTCTCTAAAAACCAAGAATAGTAAGTTAAAGGTTTAGAATGCTCGACTGATGAAAGAAAATTTGCGACTGCTCCCTAAAGCTATTGATTTCCATACGACTAAGGACGCTAGCTTCAAATAAGGATGGGATGAAGCATATTCTGATGTTATGATAATAATTTCCTATGATTGAAAGCCTATCATTAATAAGGAATGAGATTAAGCCCTAGTTAAAACTGGAGTTCCTATTGAGTTTGAGTTGTTCTACAAACATCACCCTAGTTATCTAAAGGTTGATGAGGAGCCTTCCATTAGCAACCCTGTCGCGCAAGACCATGAGATGGAGATGAATAGGAAGGAAGCTGAGGCCGAAGAGCAGATAAATAAATGAGGCCTTTATTTTCAAGGGTTCTTGTCTTGTACTTATTATTTTCCACCTTTTTTTCATCGGATTGTGGGGGATCAACCCATTCTATTTATACATTAATAAAGAAGTTATTACCTTAAATAGATCAATTGAACTATTTTGAATATCTTTACTGAATTATTACTTACTTTATCTACTTTTTTGTTATAACGTGTTGCTGAGAAGATTCACTCTTCTTCCAGCAACCTAGATAATGTGCCTGGGCGTGATGCAATCGACCAAGCTTGTCGAGTATTTTTTTACTATCTACAAAGCCCTAGAAAAAAGGATCGAGGCTTATAAGGACTAATCCACCTTGGTCACTAAACTGAAGGACGACCTAAAGGACTAAGAAGATATGGGTTCCTCCATGCAAAAGGAGATAAATGATTTAAGGACTGAACTTACAAAAGCCAAGAACGTGGGGGAGGTCAACGCCCTAGTCCAATCGAAAAATGATGATTTGAAAAAGGGACTTGATGAGATCGAGGAGAAAGTCAAGAAGAGAAATGTCATGATTATGGGACTTAATCATAACGTGAATAATCTCCTATACTTACTTAGAATGGGCCCCCGAGCATCCTGGCAACTGGTTAGGATGAGGGATGGAAAGCTTCCCCTGTGAGGTTATAAGAAGCTCAAGATGTTTCCTATAAGCATGGATGGCTGAATGCCTTCATAGTTGTCAACAAAACCTAAAGATTCTCATCTCTGGTACGTATTCCATGTTGACTGCCCATCATACCGAAGACCTACTTTTGAGAGAGATGAGGCATTTGTCCCTTTGGATGTCATTCTCCCTCGGCCTATTAAGATCTACTTGGAAGGTCATGATATAGACAAAGAATATCGGCCTGATCCTCATAATAATTGAAGAAAGTTAATCGATAAGTTTTTTTCCAGCCGATCATGAACCATTATAACAATTTTTTTGCTTTTTGTAATTATTGTGTAATTGGCATCTTTTATAATGAGGGATTTGCCAAGTAATTAAGTTAATGACAATTTTAATGAATTTTTTCATTCCTTTATGCCAAGCATGTGTTATATCTGTCTATATTACCTTTTAGGTCATATCATCACACTCCCTTAGGCATAGAAGAGACAATAGAAAAAATGCACCTGGTTAATGGTTAGTCAACACGTTTAGGATTTTATCTGACGAAAAAAAAGTAAATTTACTACCCAGGGATCCTCTGTAGGGCTTTAGCTAGCCCGGGCAAGTCGTTATGTTGACTGTGTTTATCATGACAAGAACCCGAAGACTTTAATTTTAATTGTAATAAGAAAAATTTCCATTGTAATTAAGTTAATTTTGATCGACACATTCAAATATTAATGCCAAATTTGAGACGATTATTTTGAAAACAATTTACATTAATTCAATAACTAAGAGATTGAGCGAATGTAAGGAAGGACTTTATTCATAACTGAAATAATAAACTGCGAGCAATATGAGTTTTGAAATGAAGATTTACAAAAACTAAGTGCTGAAAGATAAAACTAAAAATATAACTTCTTGAGGTTGTTCACATTCCACGCTCTTGGTATCTCCCCGCCCTCCATTATTTCTAAGAGATAGGTTCCCTGTTGATCATCTCTGATTACTTTAAATGGTCCCTCTCAGTTACATCCTAGCTTACCATCTGACGGCCTTACGGCGCTATCGAGAACCTTTCTCAGGGCGTAATCCCCCACTTAAAATTTCTTCGAATTCATCCCTTTGTTGTATTGCTTTGTTAACTATTGCTGGTATGAGACCAGCTAGATCATGGCTTGCTCTTTTCATTTGGCAGCTAGGTCAAGTTTAGTATGAATGGCATCTTGTTTAATCATTGGTCGATAACCTTTGTTCTCATGGTTGGGAGGCCATCTTCAAATGGAATAATAACTTCCATTTCGTATGTGAGGGCAAAGGACATTTCTCAGTTGTCCTTTTTGGCATAGTGCGATATGCCTAGAGGATAATAAAAAGTTCATCTACCCAAGTGCCTTTTTCACTTTCCAGTTTCTTCTTTAGTACATCGAGCATTATTTTGTTAGAGGCCTCTGTCTAGCCGTTGCTTTGGGACACACCATTAAATTGAAGTGGTGCTTAACTATGTATTCGTCGTAGAAACCCTTAAAAGGTCCACTATCAAATTGTGTGCCACTTTTGTAATTATGGCCCTTGGTACCCCAAAGCGAGTTATGATGTTCCTCCAAATAAACCTTATCATGTCTGTGTCTCTAATTTTCGCCAGTGTTTCTACCTCAATCCACTTGGTGAAATAGTATGTGCCGACCGATAAGTATTTATGATTCCCTACCATAGTAGGTAGTAATCCCACGATGTCCAACCCCCATTGTGCAAACATCCATGGACTGGTGAAAGGCTTCAGGTCGTTGGCCGGTTGATGGACCATAGGATATAATTTTTAGCACCTTTATCACTTCCAAACATAAAAACTTGAGTTATTCTGCATGTACGACCACTAATATTCTTCTTTGATTGCTCTGAATGCTTGGTTCCTTCCTCCTGTGTGGCTTCATTAAATCCCATAGTGATGTTCAAAAAGAAATTTCTCAACATTTTTAAGGTAGTAGCCTATGAAGGATCTCTTGTAAATATTATCCTCAAGGTCCAGGTAGAAACGGGATGCTTTTACTCTAACTTAGTGGGCTCGGTCGAAAGTGTCTCATCCTGTAAGTATGCGATCATTGGATCTATCGAACTGGGACCCTTTTCAATAGAGAGAATGTTTTTGGTGGCCTTATGCTCAGAGATTATCATCTTGCCAATACTCGACTTAGCGAGGAATTACTCTTTGATTATTATCCCGAGATGACGTTCATTACTGAGATTATGGCTACTAAGGCATCAATATGTATTGTGCCGCCGAGGGAACTTTTGAACGTGGACTTCCCCAAATTTTGTAATTAGCTCGTGCACCACTACGTGGCAGTCTTCCATCCTATCATCCTTGGCATTGAAGTCCCCATTGACTTGATTGGACACTAGTTTAGAGTTGCAGTAAACATTGAGTTGACTTGCCCCCAGTAAATGGGCGCTTCGCAGGCTAGCTATGAGTAATTTGTACTTAACCTCATTATTAGAGGCTTTAAAACCTAAAATGATCCCCAACTCGATCATTGTGTCTTATAGAGTTATGTGGACAATTCCTATTCCTGCTCCTTAGAATTGAAGTCACCATCAACATCTAACATTTAGCTTTCGGCCTAAACCTACTCATGCATCTTTGATTGATCGACTAACTGTTGCTCAGTAGGACCTTATCCTGTGAATTCTACAATAAAGTTCACTCAAATATGCCTCATGATTATTGTCCTTGATTGAAAGTGAATGTTAAACCTCCTAAGTTTAATCGATCATTTTGACATTCTTCTAGAAAGTTTGGCTTTACAAAGGATAGCTATAAGGGGGAAGGCGGCGATAATAGTGATGAAATGGGACACAAAATAATGCTTAAGCTTCCAAAAAGCTATCATCAATGCATAAGCTAGTTTTTTCAATGGCATGCAAAGATGCTCGGCGTCCGTGAATGTCTTGATGGAATAGTAAATAGGAAACTGTTTCGCCTCTTTCTCATAAACCAAGGCAAAGCTAATGGTGTGGCTAGAGACTACAAGGTAGAGGTAGAGGGGGTCCCCTTGATCAAGAACCGCCAAAAATGAAGGATTGCTTAGGTAAGAATTGATTTATTCGAGTGCCCTTGGGAACTCTCTATTCCATAGTAGTCTTGTCTCATTCTTGAGTAGATGGAAAAATGGTCAACAATGCTCAGACATCTTTGAAATGAAGCGATTGAGTGTTAGGAGCACCCTAGTGAGCTTTAAGATATTACACAATGTCTTCGGTAGTTGGACACTATTGATAAATTCTATCTAATATGGATTTTCCTCAATTCCCCTCTTGTTTACCCGGTAACCTAGAAATTTATTTGATTGGACACCGAATGAAAAATTAATCGCATTCAGATATATTCGGTAGCGCTTGAGGATTTAAAAGGTGTTGGTCAGGTCTCTGAGATGGTCTTCCTTACTCATTCTCTTGATGAATATATCACTAATGTACACTTTCATTGTTTCTCCCTTATGTCGTTTGAACACCTTCATGACCAGTATCTGGTATATAGCTCTTTCATTCTTAAGGTCAATGGTATGGCCTTATAGGAGTACAAGCCCAATAGAATTATGAATGAATTTTATCTTAATTGGGGCTCAACATAGGAATCTGGTGATATACCGAGTAAGCATATAAAAAACTCATCCGCTTATGGTTAAAGTGGCTTCGACCAATTGATCTATCTTTAGTACGAGAAACTGTCCTTGGAGGCTCCTTGTTAAGGTCAGGGAAGTCTATAAAGACTATTTAGATATCTTTGCTTTTACACACTTCAATTGAATTAGAGAGAAACTTCGGGAATTGAACTTTTGTGATGGACCTTGCCTATAGAATTTTCCCTACTCTTTTTCTACTACCTTTGCCTTCTCTGGGTCTGTTGGACGATCATTTATTGTGATCTGTTTGAATATTCGATCTATGTGGAGATGATGACAGGTGAGCGTATGATTAATCCCTGGCATGTCGTATAGCTCCCAGGCAAATATATCTTAGTTTCACTTCAAGAATGCAACCGAGTCTTTTCTCTCTTGGTCGATAAGTGTTCTCCTGATAAAAAATTTCCTTTTTGTTCGGCTTTTATAAAAATAATCTCCTCCAAGTTCTGGATAGCCCTATCAGCGAGGTAGACTATAGTCTCCTCCACCCCTGTTCAATTATTTCGTAGTTACTATTTTTAGTTTTCCTTCTTGGGTCTAATGGCGGCGATGTAGCATTTTGGAGAAATGGCTTGGTCGCCTCTTATCTCAATTATGACCTGATCTGTGATACGCTTGAGTTTTTGGTGGTAAGTAGAAGAGACAACTCTCATGGAATAATGCCAACCCCTACCAAGAATGGCGTGATAGGGTGAATTAATATCCACCAATGAAAACTATATGAGTTTCAAAATATTCCCTGACTTTACTAGTAAGATCACCTTTCCCAATGCCATGGTCATCTTTCCTGAAAAGCCTACCAGCCGGATGGTCGTTTCCTCAAGATCTGACATCTTGAGCTTGAGCTTGTGGAAGAGCTCTAGGTACATCACCTCTAAAGAGCTTCCCTAGTCCACTAGTAACTTATCCACATCCCAGTTTATAATTCTTAGAGTGATTTCCAGCGTGTCTTGGTACGGGGTTCTTACCCCAACCAAATTCTCCTCTGTGAAGACAATATGCATATTGTAGTCGATGTTCTCTGTTCTATGATGCTTGTTAGCCTAGATTTTGGAGGGATCTATTTGGAAGGTATCCATTACGATCGTAATCTTCTTGAGCTCCACTCGAACAACATTTCCTTAGACCTCCGTCATCCAAGATGGTATCTAGTTTCTAGTCATCGTTAGCGAAGACCTAATCGAATCTTTTCCTTATTACTCATTGAAGTGCCCAACCTCGGCCAACTCCTCTAGGTTATGTTTTAGGGCCTTATAGTTCTCTCAATCTTGTGGCCATTTTCTTTCTGGAATGAAAATCTGAGCTTATTGTTCCTCTTGGTTGAATCCTTTCCCATTTTTTTGGCCACTTGAGAAAATACTGATCCTTGAGTTTCCTTAGGATCTTGTAGATTAGTTCCTTAAAAACTGTGTTGACGGCCTGAAATATTTAGATGAATCCACCTTGCCCTCGTTCCTCGCACTATTTTACTTCTTATTTACCTTATTGGGATTGTTCTCCTTATCACCCCCTTTATTTTCTTTTGCGCGACCAATTTCTGCCTGGCTGGTCTGGACCACATCCTCCACCTTGGCGTACTTTTTAATATATGACATGAGATCGTCAATGGTGTCAACCTCCTTTTTAGTGAGAGCATGGAACTAGGGGGTAAGTCGATCTTGAAAGATGCTATGATAACCTACTCCGAGTAGTCTTCCACTTCGTTGAACACTTCCCATAATGCTTAGTGTGCTCACATAGAGTCTCTTGTGGCTTCTTCCTCATTGTGAGTAGTAATTCCATCCTCTTCGAGTGTGACTCGATGGTTATAAAGTGAGCAATGAAGGCCTCAATAAGGTCATTAAAGCTATTAATGGATCTGTGAGGTAGCTTCTTGAACCATTTCTTGGAAACATTACCCAAGATAGAAGGGAAAATATGACACATCAGAGCATCGTTGTGACTCTATAAAGTCATGGCTTGACTATACTGTCGAACATGATCCATGGGATCAGTTTTTCCATCATATATTTTGAGCTTAGTGGTTACAAACATCTTCAGGGGATCCTCATTCTCAGTAGTTCTTGAGAAAGGAGACTTAACCTGGGTAATGGGTGCTGGTCAATTTCCCTTCGGACAAAACTTTTTATGTCATCCCTATAGAGCTTGTTGTCATAGTGGCACTTCCCTTGATGATTTTCAGTTTCTAAACACTCTGGGTAGTGCCTGGTTCTCTTTCCTCGGTTGTGAGTCTTTCTTACCCGAGGGCTAGGAGTCTGAGTGTGAAATTTATGGTCTTGGAAAAGTTATCTCTCCATTTCTTCTAATTGTTATTGGAGATAATAATTCTCCTAAATATAGAGGCAAGATACCTCCGGTTGTTAAAGCCTTGCCTCATAAGCATCGACCAGCCGTGTGATCTGGGTAAATCAAGACTGCCTATGTCTCTCCTCACAAAGTTGTTGCTTTGGTCAAAACTGAGGGTTCCCATCTTGACAGAACTCAAATATAAGCCTTAGTGGAGCTAAGTTAGCTTGCACATATCTGGGTTAGGGTGCACTATTTGGGTGGAGAGATATCGTAGCTATTCTTTTGTAGGGATTACTTTTTTAGAAAGGAAATTATTTCCCCATAGATGGCACCAATTGTGAGTGCAATTATTCAAAATTTAATGGAATCTAGAAATCAATTAAAAGAAAAGCATGCAAATGTCACACGGACAACAAACAAATATATGTGATTCGGTAACTTGCCTACATCCACGGAGAGGTCATTATATTTCTATTATTTTCTCTCAAGTATCAAAATTACACCCCTTAGTCTTAGGGTGTTGGATGTGTTTATAGTTGTATAAAGTCGATGTAGTTGAATTGATCAAGGAACTCCTTTGGCTTGATATTAGCTCATATGGTGATTCCCTGAATATCTCGTTTGAGATTTTGGGTAATCGATGTGAGCCGATTTATATACTAACTGCTTTGTAATTATCCCTTAAATAAATGCTTGCATTAATTTGTTATTAATAAAATGGCCTTGGCGTGCCCCAAGCACTGGTGGACTTAGTTGGATAGTCCCAAATTGGGCCTAATTATGGTTTGGTCCCCACAATTGCCCTTAAAATTCCTGGACAAAAGTGTTGGGCCGAAGGATTTTATTATTTTCAGAGGCTCACTCATTCTCATTCATTTTTAATGAACTTGAACATGTAGGCTAAACTTGTAAATAAGATGTAATTGTAAGGGTATACTCGTTCAATGAGAAAGTAAAGTGCTAAAAATCTCTTTAACGTAATGCCCTGTAATTTTAAATAATTTTAAAATGGAAATTATTGGGATTAATTGTTAGATAAATTTAAATTAATCTTGATTTAAATATTATTCGCGAATAAAGTAATATGTGAATAATGTGAATATTACTTAGTGAATTAAAATTAATATATGATTATGACTCTACATATGATTATAATTTAATACAATTATCGCGATAAATGAATACGATAATTTTAGGACGCGTGTGTGAGTTGTGTTGGGATTAAAATTAGAGACATTAAAATTAAAATATTTATATGTCATCCAAATGGTCGTTTTGACTGTGCCAAAGTGTCTGAAAGGGTTTATATAATTGAAAAAGTCTACTTGGGTGTTTGATTTGGGTCTCGGGACACTTTTGAACCGAATAGACACCCCGAAGGGGTATTTTGGTCATTTTATATGGGAGGTGAATAGAAACCACGAAAATACATGATTATTTATAAATCTAAGGTTGATTAGGATGCATGTTCATTCCACCAAAAACATTAGAGTGAGAGACTTTGAGGAGAGTAAGAGTTTCTCTGGAAAGGGAAGAGCCACCCCTTCGAAACCAAGGGACAAGGCCATCCACCACCACCAACACTGCCAAAAGTTATCTGGAAAAGGGGAAAACCACTAGTAACTATCATCATCAAAGGTTCAGACCTACATATTAGAGGCAAGTGGATTAATCTTTACGATTCTAGCATGTATTATGTTCTTATTAGAATAGTTGTAGAATCCTGCATTTTTACATGATTTAAAGATAAACTATGGTGTTTTAAAAATCTATCCTTTGAAATAACAAATATGTAGAATTATTCTGGGGCGATCTTATAGTAATAACCTCGAAATTGGAATCATCTGATGAAGAGAATTTGGTCTTTATAGTTTATTTTTGGATGAATATGATAATATTGTAGTTTCTGGAAATGTTGGGAAATGATATTTTATTCCAATCTTCTTGAGGATTTAAGATTGTTTAATTATTGGAAATCGTTTATATATATTGTCATATGATGTAGAATGAATTATAAGGAGTTTGGGACTTTAAAACATTTGATTTGAGGATTGAAAAAGGTTAAACCCGTAGGCAAGTTTATGCATAATCGTCCATACCTGATGGATCGATCGATCGACTCAAGAATGTCGATTGATCGATTGGATCGATCGATTGAACCTTCCTTCCTTTCGATCGATCGACTCCTCCTAGAATTTGAGAAATTGTTTCTTTATAAGGTTTGATAAAATTTCGTCTTGTATATTTCTTTGGTGGTGACTAATTGAATATTTTGGGACTTAAGGGGGGTTAGTAGGGTGATAGGTAGAACCCAAAAAAATATTAATATATGGGATAAATCCTAGGGAATGGGAATAACGGGTTAAAATCTAATTAGTGAGTTTCGAAGAATAAACCCAATTGAAATAATTGAAATTGTGAATTGTAATGACACGGACCGGTAGGGTGTAGACTTGTACCTACTGAAATTATAAGAGAAATAATTAATATCTTTTGAGTGTGGAGAAAAGCTCATATTAAAAGTAAAGTCATAATCTGGAAATACGTAGGATATTCGAGATATAAATATACCTCATAGAGAATTGATATGGGGTGTGCGTATACCCTATTGATATACATATAGGTGGGACAAATGGCTATATTATGTTTTTTATTATGTGTATAACATACCTACGCTACTTGTTATCACATTGGAGGTTTTTCATTGTGCACAGTCTTATCTCGATTGGACCCATTTGGGGGGATTTAGATTCGTACACTGAGCACAGGAACTTACTACGTTCTATCGTGATGAATGATAGTTTTGATGCTTGAATGGGAGCGTAGGTATGTGCGTGACCCATTTAACTAGGAAATATGCTCGCCTCCAATATTTGTGTTATGAGACTTATGGTTCGGGAGAGACGCCGAACCAACTGTTCATTATGAAGTGTATGCATGCACTGCAACTGTGCCTAGGAGGTGCCGTATTTGTCTATATAATAATGTGATTATATACTATGATGTGATCTACTATGTGAATCAATAGATAAAAAAGAATACTAAAATATAGATTAAATTAAGTAAGTGAATACTTAATTTTAAAGGCCTAGTTCATCTTGAAGAGAAATGAACATATGTATTAATCTAAAAAAAATTGCGAGGGAAATATGGGAAAAGAAGAAGAGATAGGGTAATAATTCACTAACCTTAATTAAGAAGTTAATAAGGTACATTAGGCATGAACACTAGATGAGATGTGAGATTCTCAACCGAGAGATGAAAAACTAATAGGAATATAACACTGGCTTAATTTGTAAATATTAAGAACTTTTTGTTTTTAAACTCTTTTACACTCGGTCTCTGATCCGTTTACTTACATATTTCCTTTTCTAATATATATATGTTACTAGATGCCCAGCATCAGGGATGCCCGACTTAGAGGATGGATACTTGACGTGTTCTGTAGATGCAACGTTGGATTAGACGTACTCAGTCCATTGATTCTTATATTCTTACTTCCTGGTTCATTTAGGGCATGTCGCCCAAGATTCTGTTATCCTATTTCAGTTCCTAATATTATATTTTCTTTATGTTAATACTCTTAGTATTACTTTGGATGGTATGGTGATATTACATTAAACTGGAATTTTTATTTCACTTAGATTATACTCATGGTTTTAATTCAGGGATGGTGTGATATTTGATTCTTGTACAGTGTTATAGAATGATTTAATGAATAAAATAAAAATATTGGAAAGGTTTTGACAATTAGCTTAATTAAGTATTAGGTGGGTTAATAAGAGAATTATTTTTCGATAGTGATGCTAAGAATGAACCAACTGGATATTCTTGTTTAATTTAATAAAGGACTGATCACTCGGTACTTAATTAGGAGGGGTGTCCCATTTATTTCCTACACCTGTTGGTTATATATGCCCTTACAAACTATGTTTTTCTTTTACACTTGATAGAAAACCGTTGTCTCGGCTCCTAATCTTCTATTAAAAAAATCTCTGGAGCTATTGATTTTCCTTAATCTTCTTTTATAAGTATCTATCATCCTCTTCAACATCCCCTTTCAAACTATGTTTTGCTTCTACACTTGACAATAAATCGTTATCTCTACTCCTAATGTTACAAAAGACTCTGGATCTCTTCATTTTCCTTAATCCTCTTTTATAAGTCTCTATCATCCTCTTCAACGTATATTGATTTTGTAGCTTCTAATTTTTCCCCCTTTGTTGTAGTAATTGATTCTTTCGAAAATATCGAACACTCTTCATGGCAATAGTCTAAATGAATTTAGTAAGACTTATTCCATTCCCTCTTAGGTCACAATCGAGTGTTCCTCCATGCCCAGAGACGTTAGGTCCATTAATGGGGAACACTGGATTTAAACCCTCAATGTGGTCTAGGGGGAATGACTTTTCTACCAAACCCTCTTTCTATAAAACTTTTTGAGTTCTTCGAGGTGGTCCAATCTCAATGTTCCCCCAATACTTAGCGTATTGTCAATTGGGTGAATAGGATAAATGAACTGTATGGGACCAACCTTGGTATCCTAAAGATTAAGCATTGGTACACCTGGTCTTATACCACAGTTGACCTTCTTTACTTGAAGGAGAAGAAGGCTAATAGGGTGTTCGTTATAAACCTCCTTTATTCCAATAAGGGATATTGGTATTAGAGGTTTATTTCTAGCAATTGGAAGCATCCATCACTCTTTGAGGGCGAAGAATACACATGGTTTTTTTGCCCAAATAAGGGGGTGTCATAGGATAATGCTCAATCCTTATTTTCCTTTTTTTTAATCATTTTACTGTATTATTGATAATAATGCCTTTTATTATGTCTTTGAGCATCTCATAGAAAGAACAAGGATCATTCCTTCAACGACAACAACTTTGCTAATTTATTGAAAGTTTGGAGGGTGAAAGAGCATCTACCTAACGACGAACACCCACGATCAACCTCTCTTCTTTTGAAGTACACCAACACTACCAGCAGCTTCATTGCTCGCCCAATAGACAACATTCCTGATCTTCCCATCTCTAATAAGGAAGTATAATACTCCCTAGATTCCCTTGACGTCAACTCCGTTATTCCAAATGAAGAGGATTCCATAGCTCCTCCTGAGAATAGGTTTCTCTTTCCCTTTTCTCACTAGGTTAAGTCCCAAAAGAGGATTGAAATTGAATTATCGAGATCTAATGAGTGAGGTCTGGTTACTAAGGAGAAGAAATAGCGGAGGAAAAGGAGAAGAAGAAGGGGGAGGAAAAGGAAAAGAGAAAGGGCGTTATGACCCTTCTTTCTTTAATGAGAAGTGATGTCCCTTCGCCTCTCTCCAAGACCTCCCAGGCCATGTCTGTGGCCTGAAATCCCTCCTTGTCCCATGGCCTGCTTAGGGGGTAGTGCTTACTGCTTATCGTGAGAAATCGAGGATGTTGTGATATTACTAGCTTTCTATTCGGCTAAGAAGCCTCATTATTCACAAAACACAAATTGGGGAGTCGTAGAAGTTTATAGGGAGAAAGAGTCTCAAGGGGAAAGAGGTAATTGGAGAATATTTGCTTTATTTTCATTAAAATCATTGATGCGAGTTTATTTGAAATGATTGTGTTGTTGGTTTAGATTATACCTATTCATATGAGTCTAAACCTAATTATGATTAAATTTTGAATTGTATGATTTAATTAAATAATTTCATAATTTGCCTTATTTAATAAGTAATTATGTATGAATTCTTAGTATTTTCATTAAATCTGCTTTGTTATTAGAATATGTTTGGGGATTTTTTTATTTGTATGAGCCATTAAAACACCTTATGTTTACATGCCTTAACCGACAAAGAATTTAATCTAATTGAAGGAAATTAAAATTCTAGGGTTCTTGAGTGTGGAAGTTGATTTTTATTTTAATGTTGTATTAGATTTGATTTTTTGATGTTAAACTTATGATTCCATCTTGTATTATATGTGTGTTTGATCTTTAGACATAATATAGAACTCAAATGAAATTATTTGGGTAATCCATGGAGGTTTGGGATGTGAATTGGTGAGTTGGAGATGATGAATCCCGAAGTGGGGAACACTTAACATATTTTTAGCGATTAATTAATCGAAGGTCGGTTGACCGATCGATGCTGCCAGATGTTTGAAATTTTCTCTTATAGTTTACTATATTGGATTTTTGGCTTTGGGGTTAGTTTAGGGTTTACCTTTAGACTTTATTGAATCTTGTAAACATGTTAATAAGGTGAATTATAGGACTCTAATTTAAGATAAAAAAAATTAAATGCCTAAACCTTATTAAAGTAATAAATTAATTAATTCACATTTGAGATTAGATTATCGTTATTTTCATATGATTTCTTATCTTTTGTTATATGAGAAATTCATATTGTGTGAGTGCTTGTGGATATCATATTAGGGGGATTCCATTATAGGGGAACATGAGAAGCGGACCACGGTGGTGTCTCGATGAGTAGATGAGATTTCCATGGTAACTTTTACCCCAGGATCCTACGTCTAGGTGCCTGTGTCCGAGATGGTTTCATGGGGAGATTTCATCATATGGTATTGGGAATGTAAAACTATATGAATGATGGGTAAGCGTAGTGATTTATGCCTTTCCCGTGATGAGGTTTTAGGTTTCAATCAATGTAAGACTATACCTAGGACACATAAGTGATTCTTGAGGGCAACAATGTTAGGCCTTCGTTATCTGAAGGGCTTGCATGAGAGTCCATTTACATGGTACACGTTATGGATCGTGATTATGAGGTTATTAGGCTTCTAAGTCATTTTACTTGGTTTATACACTTTAAGTTTCTTTAGTGTAATAATTTTTTGAATGCTTTAGTTATATTCATTTATGTTAAATAAAAATTAATCATTGGTTTGGTTAGGATTCGAATTGTAGATGCATGTGATATTTAGGATTGTTGGGTGGGAAAAATTTAAAAGACTTTAAAAATGTGAGAGGCGAATGCGTACTTATGATTTATCCTAACTTAGATTATACTTTTATTCTATTTAGACTTATTGTTAACGTTGTCGATTTTAACATTTTAGGACTTAGACCACCAGTGCATTCATAATCTTGATTGCTCTTATTAGCATCATCTCACTACTTATAGGATGTAGGTTTCTCATGGGATTTCATGAAAAATAATTATTTATGTTATTTTAATGCCCATTAGAGATTTTGCACTGTAATCTATTCAATTGTAATGAGGGGGTACTTACGGATTGTATGGTGTGTTAGTTTTCCAGAGATTACTTTGCATGCATTGGTATCATATTTTTCTTGGTGATTTTCACTTGGTTGATTCGTAGTTCCTTTAGTATATTACAATATTTTTCATGCTTAGAATGGTATTTGATTGTTTAAACTCCTATATTTTTAATTTAGACATGATCAATCTATTATTAGATATTATGGGGTGTCATAATTGGTATCAAAGAATTTGAGGTTTTAGTGTCCTAGGGTCTTGAGTGTGTTTATCGCTTTGTCGCGTTGCGTTATTTGACACTTTAGAGCCATATATTTATCATTTGTAATGTATATAACTTATATGTTATTAATGCTCTTTTGTTTGATATCATTCAGATGTCGAACACTAGTATAGAATAGAGACGACCATGCTTGATTGAGAGTGTCGAATCAGTGGAAGCTACCCCCCAGCACTAGCAATTGTCACCACTGCAAGGGTAGGAGCTAATGAGAACTCTGACTGAGTTAGTTTCCATCATAGCCCTCACAATGGTTGCGACTATGGTAGTGATGCATCTGCATCAGCCACAACAGTTGCGACTATGGTGGTTGCAACTATACCTACCCCTTGTGTTACTTCTCCTTGGGATCATGCCTCGACAGTGTTTGGGAACGGGTACCCCCCGAGTTTTTTAGACCCACTGATCCTATCATATCTCTCTAGTGGAGGCACAATATTGAGCATCATTTGTGATTAGTGGAGTGCACCGAGGTTTATCACCATATGCTCGTGAGTTTCAAGCTAGTTGGGGATGCTTTATACTGATGGGAGTCTATGAACTCCATTAACGATAGTCATAGTTGACCATTATATAGTTTTGGCCAAAGTTTTAGGGGAAGTATTTTTTGTTGTCACAGCAAAAAAAAGTTGAGGGCACAGTTTTGTAGGCTAAAGAAGGTGGATAGGATGATTTTTTATTACGAGAGAGAGTTCACTTGACTTTTTCATTTTGAAATAGAGAATGAGAGTTCTAAGGAACTAAATATGGGCCATTTAATTCAAGGTTTTACTTGGGGGATTAAGAAGCTTTTATTATGAAATACAACGTTCACTACTTACACTCAACTTGTGGATGCCTTGTTACTTCATTATGATGATCATCAGGAGTTTCTAAGAGAGAACGATCCAAAGAGAGAGAATGGTGGAGTCAGAAAAGGGCCAAATCCCCATAAGATATTTTGTGGGGAGGACTATCGCCATCAGGGTGGACATGGGCATGGCCATCTAGGATAGAGTCAATTTAGCCATCGTGGTCGGCATCCACAGGGCCAGTAGGTCCAGGTGCATAAATAATAAGACACACCCCATGTATAGGGGCATTAGGGTCACCAGTAGGGAAACCAATTCCAATGGGTATGCTATTATTGTGTAAAGAAGATCCACTCCTTTAGGAAAATCCATAAGGACCTTCAGGCGGGGCCAAGACATTTTCAGTGGGGGCTACATCGATCCCTTCTAGCCCCACCACAGTACCGAGCGTTGCCTCCTCCTAGATACCAGGTGCAGGGGCACTTGCTACTACATCATGAACATGTGTTTAATTTTTATTAGCATGAACAACAGGTACAGTTCAAGACAATCGAGGATGTGTTTTTTGTTTATAATAGTTATGATCGGGTACTTTTTGATATACGAGCATCACATTCTTTTACCATCTATAGATTTTTACTACGTCGGTATGGTAGATTTTGAAAATTTCTCAACTGAGTTATTAACAACTGTTAAAGATTAGGTAAGCTCTCATTAAACTTTTTAAGGAAACTTCTTTTGATTAAAAAACACAAGATGTGCCAAGGTAAAAACAGAAACCAATTTAAGATTCTTCATAAAGTAGTTTTTAGAAAATGAACCTTATTAAGCCTTATTGATCCTAACCATTCTCACAAGAAATAAGAAATGAAAACAATAAAGTACACACAATATTTTTTATGTGGTATAACCCCGAATTAGGGTAAAGCTCCACGGTGACCTCTACTCCACAAACTAAAAAAATCCAATAACATGAGGTCAAAAAAATAAAGAATTATACCTAAATTGAGCCACACCTCCAATGGTATTCCTTCTGTTTTGACCTCTCCCAATAGTTGAGCTCCATCCTTCTCCTTTTTAGTTTTACGTCAACTCAGTTACACAAACCTATCTCTTAACAACTCACTTTGACTATGTATATTGTGAGTGTAAAAAGTGTGACATATGTGTCCAAAAATATGCAAGATATGAACACACTGACACTTATATGTTACAAACTAGTCCTAAAAATTACAGTGAGTCTATATGCTCTTTATTTTGAAAGAATCAAAAATTAGATTTCAAACAACAAGATTGTTTTAGTCTTGTGTATTTCAGATCTTGAAAACTCAAATATAAAATTTTATTTATTATATAGAAAATATAAAATCAAGAAATCCAAACAAATCTAATACATGCAAACCGATTTAAGTTTGTTTTTTAACTTTTCAAAAAAAAAAAAATGGATCTGAAATTTTTGAAAGTATTTTTACAAAAGATCCACAGATAGATGATTTCTCCCTGCAAAATAAAGTAGAAATTACATAGTACAACTTGAATTTTACTTGTAGTGTATCACTTTGTCGAGATCTCAAACTTCTAGAAAGAAAATGAGATATTCAACGCTGTGAGGTTATTATGAGAGACATGAGTTTGCACAGGTTGGGATATAAGATATTCAAAATCACTCTGACTAATCTCACAGAATCCCTGGAATTTTAAAATAATGAAAATGAAATTTAAAATAATGAAATTGGAATTTGAAGAAGTGATTTTTAAAACTGGAAGGGAGATCCTTATCTTTTATTTTGAAAACCTAACACATTTCTTGGAAGAAAAGATTTTACAAATAATTTGAAGAACTGTCTACAAAAAATCTCTCTCTCTCTCTATTCTCCCTTATCTCTTTACTCTCTATGTTTTCTCTCTATCTAAACTGGCAAAGTCTCTAAATGATGAGACCAAGTCTCCTTTTTATAGGGAGCATTGAATCTTATTGAAGCTTCTTGAAGATGAGAGTGAAATCAAGGGATGAGATTTAGTCTACCATTTGAATCTAAATCCCAAGGTCAGGAATGAACCTCCAAAGGGTTAAAGAACCATTTATAATCGATTATAAGTTATGCTACGTGATTGGTTGGATTGTGTTACACATGGATCAAGATTAAGTGAAATGTAGATTGTTGAGAACTAAAGATCGATGGTTGTGTATTGATCTCATTTATGTGAGAGATAGAAAACATAAAATGCACCAATCGGATTTGAGCAGTTGCAGTGCATGTAAAACACTAGAAATAACCAACAAATTCTTGTTTTTGGATTTTGAAAGATTATATTTTCTCCACCCCAATTACGTAGGGGTTTTAGATACAGTCTAAACGGTTTCTTGGGAAGTTTTGGAAATAATAATTAAGCCCACAAACTCTATAGAAACCAATTTTCATTATGAAACATTAATTTTTAAAAAGTTTTAAATTCCCAAAGAATATTAAAAATAAATTCAAACACACCAAATGCAAAGTGAGGGCAATGTGTTCCTAAAGTGTGATATTTACTACCTTTTGCCTTTAAAACCTTGATCGGGATTATTGGAGTTGTACTCGATGCCGTACTTTATTGTACCTTGAAGTGATCAATTCAATCTGGAAAACATGTTGTCCTTAGATCCAAACTAGATGAAACTCCTATATGGCACAAATTCCTAATAAGTCAACCAAATAGTGTGTTTTAATCTCCCCCTTTGGATATTGGAGAAAAATTCCCCTTAAGTACATTGGTACTCATAGGCAAAATAAAAAAATCCTAGATTCCTACACAAAGTTCTATTCTACCCAATCCTATCCAAGAACCGAAAATAAGAGGAAAAAAAATCACAAAACTCAACTATAATACAAATCATTACCTTCAATAGAGAATAATGTATATTAAGATATGTATGAGAATGCCTGTAATAAAACACTTGAAATGGCACGTTAGTTAAATCAAAAAAATATATGGAGTAAGGTCCTATGAAAATGTACTCAAGCCTTCTCCCCCATTTTGTCTCAAATAGACAATGGGTAAACAAATATAAATGAGAGATAAAAATAGAATAATGCTACCAAGTTTTAAGTCATAACTAGGGTCATATTAGGGGTATACTAAATTAAGCAGATAAAGGAGGAATCCTTTGTCATTTTATTAAATAACCATACCCGAGATCCTTAGAAACCAATTATTAACACTATATGTAATGGAGAATATGACTATATGGAAGAATTTTTTATTTAAGAACTATCGACCATATGGATTTCCTAAATGATTCTAAATGAGTATTATCCAAAGGCTTTGTGAATAAATAAATCAATGTTTTTTCAGTGTTTAGATTCTAATTTCTAGTTCTTTGTATTCTACAAGTTCCCGAATGAAGTGATGTCTAATTTTAATATGCTCAGTGCATGAGTGATGAGCATGATTCATAAAAATATTTTATCACTTTGATTATCGTAAAATAGTGTTAGTTTGTCTTCTTTAATGTCGTAGTCACACAACATTTGTTTACTCCATAGCAATTGAGCATAATAACTACCAGTTGCTATATACTCAGATTCAGTAGTAGACAAGGATGCATAGTTTTATTTCTTACTACTCTACCTAACTAAAATGTTTCATGCATAATAGCAGGTGCCAGATGCACATTTACTATCATTTGAGAAACCGAGTCAGTCGGCGTCTGTGTAGACAACTATAGTGCTTGTTGTGTCTTTTTTGTTCCAAATGCCATAATTAAGTGTGCCCTTAACATATTGTATGATTCTTTTAACACACAATAAATGACATTCTTTAGGTGAACATTGATAACGTGAAAACACACATACAACATATGAAATATCAGGTATGGATGCAATAAGATATAACATACTCCCTATCTTGCTTCCATACAGAGTTGGATCAATATCTTTTCCATGTTCATCTTGTAATATTTTAGTGGTAGTGCTCATAGGTATTCATGCAGTTTTAGCATTATCTAGAACAAAATTTTTAACTAACTCACTAACATATTTAGTTTGAGATATAAAAAGTCCATCACTTAATTACTTAACTTTTGAACCAAGAAAATATTGTAACTATCCCATTCAGGACATTTGAAATTCCCCGTGCATGATACTTGAAAAATACTTTACCTATTAAGGGGAAGTGGAATCATAAATGACATTGATGTAAAAAAACTAGACTTGATATAATAAATTAATCACAGATAAATATAAAATAAGAAATGTGACAAATGGGTTTTTAAAGTTGTTCAGCCTTATGGAAATTACCCACGTCCACTATTTTGTATTGCTGGGTCTTTTCTTTAATCTTGATGATGATGGTCAAATGACCAAGTATCAATCCCCCTTATGGAGGAGGTTACAATGTATTTATAGTCCAAGGGCTGTTTATGTGAATAGATAATTCGCCGTTAATAGACATATACATCTGTACATAATGAGAATGTTCATTGAATCCGATGTTCATTGAATCTGTTATCGTCGCTTGATCTTCTTGACTAGATGCTCTGCACGCTGAGTAGCTCGAGGTGCTAAGTAGCTCGACATCATAAGTTGTTCGAGGAATATATGCTTTTGCCACGTAAGACAATACGTGTTGTCATATACTTGGTCCACGACATCTGACTAATTTTTTATCAACAGAATTGTGACACCCCTCCTAATTAATTACCGGGTGATCAGTCCTTAATTAATCAATTTCAGAATATCAAGTTGGTTCAGATAATGCATCACTGTCGAGAACTCAAATTTTAAATTTAATAAAACTAACCACCTAGTATTTTAAAAATGTTGATGTCCAAATTTTATATTGTCATTAACTACTACCAAAAGAATATCAATAAATACCATGCATCACAGTAATGTAAGTACAGTTCGACTGAAGTAAAAAAAATGGTTGGAGTAAATATCTCCAAATACAATCCCATACAATAAATCAAATGGAAGAAACCAACTCCAAAAGAGAGTTTAAAACGACTAAATCTCTGAAAGTAAGCATGAGTAAGGATGACATATCCAAGCAAGATGAATAAATGAAAAAGGAAGGATAGACTGAATCATCTATTAGAAATAATCCTTCATGAGTAGCTACAGCACGACAATTGAATAGATTCTCTTAAGGTTGGTGTCCCTGTGGTTGGGCACCTAAAATAAAGGAAGAGTAGAAATATAGGCAGAAAACGGGTCAGAGCCCGAGTTGAAAACAGTTTAAAATAGCAAGTTCTTAAATTGATTCAATTAGTAGAATTATTAATCAAGTTAACTTAGCGTACTCACTTGAGATACTCACCCCTCAATCTAGTGTGGACGTCTAACGAGCCTAACTACCCATACTAATCATGATACCTTGACTGACTACTAAGTGTATAATATGAAGTTTGAAAGTCTATCTAAATAACGTACAAACCGACGTACTTATGATTTTAATATAGGATTAGGATTTCTTTAGGTTATTCTCGTAATCTTCTAAATGCCCAACTGATAATATCATAAGTGTACAAATAGCAATATTGACAACAACAAAAGGCAACAAACATCACTTCCGGTATAAACACCTTATTCGCTTTATATGTACATATAAAATTATATAAGTATAGCAATATCACACCCTTGGTTAAGAACCCATTAGTACTACGCATACTCGGCTATCTAGTCCATTTGCAAAGCTCACACATAGAGGACAACAAGTTCAATCTCTCGAGAACCAATAGAAACATAAACACATATTTGAGGTGAACATAGTCCCAAGCCGATGGGCTACGCACATACCTACGCACCCATACGACCGCCAACACTATCGTTCTCACTGATAGCCCGTACCTAGATTCCATGCTTTAGTGGTACAACTCTAAATCCCCCGAAGGCAGACAGTATTCGGTTGTCCATAATGCGTTAACCTCCGTTCGATAGCCAGTAGCTAGGTATGTTATACACATAATATTTTGAACAATAAGCATGCACACCACTTATATGAATTCATTGTCTTTCCCACAATCTAGTGTTTGCACTATGTATTTTAACTCTTATTATAACTTGTACTTTATTCGTGTATACCCTACCTTGTATTTTCGCACCTCCTCAATTTTATGAATTTTATACCTTCCGAGGGTCGACATATTTTCTTCTCACTATTAATTATCAATATAAGTCACTCGACGATCATTCTAGTTTATCACTCATTAAAAAAAGCCTACGGGAAGTTCAGAACAAAATCATCTTAAAAAGGACCATTCTCGAATCTCATTAGAAGGCCCAAAAATCTCGTTCGAACGAGGGTCGTTCAAACGAAGCGCTTCGAACGAACCAACAAACTCGTTAGAAGGGCTACTAGAATCTCGTTAGAAGTCTCATTCGAACGAGGTCGTTTGAACGACCTGGGCTGGACTTCTAACGAAATTTCCAAAGTATCCCAATTCGTCTCTCAACATCGTTTTTCCCAATTTTTACCACTCAAAACTCAACCTAAATTCATTCGAACCCAAATACAATGTTTCCCACTATACTAAGTCATCTTAGAACATATAATAACATAATTTTGGATGTCAAATCCTTCTAATCATCATGTAATTTCAATAAATTCCCAAATTTCACCACAAACCTATTAACATGAACCCAGAATTTATTTGTTCATAAAAGCTCCATTTTAATTCATGATTTACACCTAGTTCATCAACTTTCACAATTCTACTAAGGGGAAAATCCTCTAGATGCGAACCCCCATCAGATTTTCTAAATATTCTAAATGATTTCATCATAGGAAAACCCAAATTGGTATTTCTTGTTCTAAAACCTCAATATATGTTAACAGGCGTAATAATTGCTAAGAGAAGAGCAAGATAATAACTTTCCTTAAAAATGAACTTTTGATTTGTGGGTTGAAATTAGTATAGGAACGATCCTCCTAACACGATCTACGCATTGGTGTCCTTTTTGTTGTGAAAGGTTGAATTCTTACCTAAGGCTCCAATGGAGTCTCCTTCTCCTTCCTTGGTTCTTTATCTCTTTCCCTCTCTTCTCATGTAGGTTGAAACTCACAGGCACTAACCCTTAATACATTTTTAATTAACCCAATTTTCGTCCATTTAATTACCTTAAAATTCTTACTGACCAAAATACCCCTCCGGGGTGCCGTTTTGGGTTAAAAAGTCTCGGACTCCAAATAACATACCCGAATAGTGTTTTCTGACTATTTCGACCCTTCCGAATACTCTGGTGCACTCAAAACAGTCGTCCGAGTTATACAAAAATAAATTATCTTTTAACCCCCCAAATATATACAACTAACACGACTCATACGCGTCCCAAATATTTATAACATAATTACCGTGTATCTCATTCCCGGCCATACTATTATTTAAATAATTACTAACTCTCATCCCGTTAGTGATTATTATCGTAAAATTGGATTAATTTAAATTTAAATTTTCTCCCTTTAATTTAATTAATCCCCATTTTCCATAAAAATAATTATGCGTAAAAATACAGGATATTACATACTTCCCCCTAATACCAGAATTTCATCCCGAAATTCGTAAAAGAGTATATATATTCCTGGAAAGAATAACTCTGGATAACATTCACGCATGTCATCCTCGCGCTCCCACGTCAATTCCTCAACGTTAGGGTGCCGCCATTGAACACGTACTAGTGGTACTACTTTTGACCTCAACTTCCTCTCGCTTCGGTCTAAGATAGCAACCGACCCCTCCTCATAGGAGTTATTAGGCTTTATGTCTATCTCCTCCAATGTAATATGAGTATGGGCCAAATAATCTCAAAGAAATTTCCTCAGCGAAGAGATATGAAACACGTCATTGACTCTATGCAAGCGCTCCGGTAACCCAAGTCTATAAGCAACTGGCCAAATCCTCTCGATGATGGGGAATGGACCTACATACCTAGGCGCTAACTTTACCTTCTTTCCAAAATGCATAACTCCCTTTATAGGAGACACCCAAAGTAATACATGATCTCCAATGTTGAACTCTCGCAAACAGCATTTTGCATCAGCATAACTTTTCTGACGATCCTGAGCAACTCGAATACGGCTCCATATCAACTCTATCTTTGCCGAAGTATCCTGAATTACTTTTGGACCCAGCAATTTATTGTCCCCCACTTCTAGCCAACATGTTGGGGAACGAGACGATCTGTCGTATAGAGCTTCAAATGGATCTATGCCGATTGTAAACTGGTAGGAGTTGTTATAGGCAAACTCCACTAGTGGAAGGTACTACTCTCAACTCCCGCCAAAATTAATGATTCACATCCATAACATGTCTTCCAACATCTGATTCGTCCGCTCTGTCTGACCATCCATCTATGGGTGATAGGCTGTGCTCAGCCATAACTTCGTACCTAATGCCTCCTGAAAACACTTCCAAAATCGAGAAATAAATACCTTGTCTCTGTCAGACACGATATTAAGAGGCACTCCGTGGAGTCTAACTATGTCTGTTATGAATAACTGGGCGCACTGTCCCACGGTGTAGTTTGTCTTGGCTGGCTGGAAGTGGGTTACCTTGGTCAGCCGATCCACTATCACCCATATCGAATCGTGACCCCTGTGTGATGTAGGTAATCCCGTGATGAAATCCATGGAAATTCTCTCCCGTTTCCATATAGGAACCTCTAATGGTTGTAGAAGTCCTGCCAGTCTCTGATGGTCCACATTTACTAGCTAATAAGTGGAACATTTTGAGATGAACTCGGCAATATCCTTCTTCATTCCGCTCCACCAGTGTTGTCTACGCATGTCCTGGTACATCTTATCCCCTTCGAGATGCACTACAAACCGAGAACCGTTCGACTTTGTGATTACATTGTATCGCAGATCTTCACCCTCGAGGACAACCAATCTCCTATTAAAATGTAGTCCCCCGTCTGAACCCAGGGTGTAAGACTTAGCCCCCTCGATTAAAAGCTTTACTATCTAACTTTGGCAGAACGGATCATTTACCTGAGCCTGTACTACTCCCGTAATAATCTGGGGCGTAATCATCATTATAGACATAAACGATCGAGCCACCGCATCCTGGTTCCCTAACTCCTTCCATTTCTCTTTCCACACATCGTCCACCTCACCAACTGGCCTACGAATCAACGCGTCTGCTACCACATTAGCCTTCCCCAGGTGGTATTGGATATCAAATTGATAATCCTTTATGAACTCAAGCCACCGATGTTGATGCATATTTAACTCCTTTTGTGTGAAGAGGTACTGTAGTGATTTATGGTCCGTGAATAAGAGAAATTTCTCTCCTAGGAGGTAGTATCTCCAAATTCGACGTGTGAACACGACCGCTGCTAACTCTAAGTCATGGGTGGGGTAATTCCTCTCGTGAGGCTTAAGTTTACGGGAGGCATAAACTATAGCCTGATCTTCCTGCTGAAGTAAACCTCCAAGTCCTAATAAGGGCGCATCAGTGTAGGCTAGATACTCCACTCCCGGCCTGGGTAATGCTAGCAATGGTGCTGAGGTTAATTTATCTTTCAACTCATTGAAGGCTAGCTGACAGGCGTCACTCCAGATAAATGGAACCCTTTTGCGAGTCAAGTGCATCAACGGACCAGCTATCTTTGAAAACCCTCGAATGAACCTCCTGTAGTATGCGGCTAAACCCAAGAAACTGCATATCTCAGTCGGTGTCGTGGGATATCCCCACTCCCGCACCGATGATACCTTCCTCGGATCCACGGATATCCCTCCATCGGAGATGATATGCCCCAAAAACTGTACCTCCTTTAGCCAAAACCCACATTTCTCGTATTTTGCGTATAACTGATGCTGGCGCAGTGTCTGCAAAACTTTCCTCAAGTTCTCGGCATGGTCCGCCTCGATCTGAGAGTGAATCAGAATGACATCTATAAATACGATGTCGAACTGGTCCAAGAACTCTCTGAACACCCTGTTCATCAAGTCCATGAACACGGCTTTATTAGCCCGAAAGGCATAACCCTGAATTCATAGGAACCATATCTCGTTAGGAAAGCAGTCTTTGATACGTCCTGTTCCCTGATACGTAGCTAATGGTACCCCGATCTCAAATTAATCTTTGAGAAGAAAGCTGCTCCTCTCAACTGGTTGAACAAGTCATCGATTCGAGGCAACGAATATTTGTTCCGTATCGTGACTTTGTTTAATTCCCTATAATTAACACATAATCTCAATGATCCATCCCTCTTCTTAATAAATAATACAAGGTAACCCCACAGAGAAGTACTCCGATGGATAAACCCCTGCCCCAACAACTACTCAATCTGGTCACACAACTCACTCATCTCTGCTAGAGCCATACAGTAAGGTGCACATGCTACCGGTCGAGTATCTGGCACTAAATCAATGACGAAATCTATCTCTTTACTCGGTGTTAACCCCAGAATCTCCTGAAATACATCGATAAACTCTTGAACTACAGGAATCGAAGCAAACAGTACCACAAACTCTGTAGAGGTATTATCCTCCATATAGTATAAATGCGTGGACGATCTTCCCTCAGAACGAGGCATCACCACCAGAAATATCTCCTGCCCGGGTATGGAAAAAATTATACTCTTACTATAATAGTCAATCATGGCCCTATACCTGACAAGCCAATCCATACCCTCAATCGCGTCGTACTCGGACATATCTAATATGAGCATATCTGTGGGTAAGATAAACCTCCCATTATCAATACTTACCCCTCAACAAATAAAAGAAATAACGGAACCCCTACTCAATGGCGAATCCACACAAGTGGTCGTACCCTCTTCTGTATTAAATAATCCCATAGTATGTGAAAATACCGTGGAAATAAAGTAGTGTGTGGCTCCCATGTTAAATAAAATGCACCCCAAAGTCCCCTGGATAGAAAACACACTCTCAATCGCTGGTGGGTCCTGCGAGACTGTGGCCTGGTGCATATTTTAAACTCGTCCATACTGAAGCTGCCCTTGCTGAACTGGGGCAACTGGGATGGGTGGCAATGCTGCCATCTGTGGAGGTGCTGGGAGGGCTGCGGGAAATAACGGTCTCTGGGGTTCCTGACGGAAACCATGTTTTTGCTGGCCCCTACCCTTCTTAGGGAAGTCATGGCGTTTGTGTCCAGTGTTTCCACACGTGAAATATCTCCCTAGGAAAGGTCCTACCCTCTGTCCCTGCTGCTGTCCCCGACCCTGATGGCCGTTACCACCCCTCCCTTGGCCATTTTGGCCCTACTAAAACTGCTGATGGTCGTGTTGGCCCTGATGGCTGTGTTGGACCTGATGGCCATATCGAAAGCCTCCCTTCCCATGTCTAAATCCTCCTGACCTGAACCTCTTAGGATCCACTTATTGGGAACCCTGATCATTGTGCCTATGATGGCCCTGAGCTGTCTGCGCCCCACCGACACCATTTCCTCTTGCCTTGCCCTGCTTGCTGGGCTCTCCCACCTTCTTAACCTCGGACAAGTGGAAGCGGTGGTCCTGGCAGTGGAGTAGTGCTGCGTTAACCACATCTGAATAGGTGGCCAGGGGGAGATTGCCTATTAAATGCTGGCGGATCCTCCATGTCAACCCATCCATGAAGCGCTGAATCTTCTTCTCTTTGGTCGGAATCTCACTCGGCACAATGTTAAGCAGATTAGTAAACTCTGCCTCATATTCTGCCACGGTCCATCCCTCCTTCTTCAGATTTGATAACTTTTGTTTCATCTTTGTCTGGACAGCCGAAGGAAAATACTTACGATCGAACCGCACCCAAAAGTCTTGAATACTAAGTGTGTCTCTCTCCTCAGCGGTAGTGATGGACTCTACCACTGCAGTGCTGCCCCCACTAGTTTGAATGTGGCCAAAATCGGTCTATGTACTTCTGTGCACTCTTGCATCCTCAAATGCCTTTGGATGTCCTTTTTCCATTGGCTTGCCATAACTACATCAGAGATCCCTGAAAACTCCGGAGGATGCGCCTTCTAGAAAGCATCCCTAACACGTTCCCAAGTAGACGGGAAAACTTGGGCCTGTACTGGAGCCCCCCCCCCCCCCCCCCCCCCCGGTGCCTAAGGTGGTGCCTGTTGTACTACGGCCAAAGCAGCGTTGACCGTCTGAGCTACAATGGCTGCCACTTCAGGGGCATTCATCACATCCTAAGCAGGTGCAGGCTGAGCCTCTGGCTGGTTTCCCTGGGAAATCTTTGTGCACGCTTTGGAGGCATCTGAAAAGAGAGAAGAGTTTCATAAGTCTACAGTTATATTCTCAAATTAACAGAAGAACGTGAAACATATAAAGAGTACAACAATCCTAAAATATAGGGCTCTATATCAAAGGACGCTAATAAAAACATAATAAGCCGTACATATCCTAAGGACACTAGAACCTGGCTCTGATACCACCTGTGACACCCCTCCTAATTAATTACCGGGTGATCATTCCTTAATTAATCAATTTCAGAATATCAAGTTGGTTCAGATAATGCATCACTATCGAGAACTCAAATTTTAAATTTAATAAAACTAACCACCTAGTATTTTAAAAAGGTTGATATCCAAATTTTATCTTGTTATTAACTACTACCAAAAGAATATCCATAAAAACCATACATCACAGTAACATAAGTACAGTTCGACTGAAGTAAAATAAATGATTGGAGTAAACATCTCCAAATACAATCCCATACAATAAATCAAATGGAAGAAACCAAATCCAAAAGAGAGTTTAAAATGACTAAATCTCTGAAAGTAAGCATGAGTAAGGATGACATGTCCAAGCAAGATGAATAACTAAAAAAGGAAGGATAGACTGAATCATCTATTAATAATAATCTTGCAGCTTCCATAGCAGCTACAGCACGACAATTGAATAGAGTATCCTAAGGTTGGTGACCCTGTGGCTAGGCACCTAAAATAAAGGAACAATAGAAAGACAAACAGAAAAACGGGTCAGAGCCCGAGTTGAAAACAATTTAAAATAGGAAGTGCTTAAATTGATTCAATTAGCAAGATTATTAATCAAGTTAACTTAGCGTACTCACTTGAGATACTCACCCCTCAATCTAGTGTGGACGTCTAACGAGCCTAACTACCCATACTAATCATGATACCTTGACTGACTACTAAGTGTATAATATGAAGTTTGAAAGTCTATCTAAATAACGTACAAACCGACGTACTTATGATTTTAATATAGGATTAGGATTTCTTTAGGTTATTCTCATATTCTCGTAAATTCTCAGCTGATAATATCATAAGTGTACAAATAACAATATTGACAACAGCAAAAGGCAACAAACATGACTTCCGGTATAAGCACCTTATTCTCTTTATGTGTACATATCAAATTATATAAGTATAGCAATATCACACCCTTGGTTAAGTGTAACAACCCAGGCTTTTGAGCGGCTATTTTATATTATTTTACCTGATGGGCTAATCTTATAAAATAGGGGTTGTTGGAGTAAATATTATTTTTCGTGATATTAAGGGATAATATTTACTATGTTTTGTCTATTTACCGTTATGAGAAGGTAAATAGCATTATATTGTGTTTTATTGCGTCGTTGTATTTTAAACGGCGGTTATGACTTATATGTAAATCGAGTTATAATTAATGAAATAAAATGAAATTGAAACATAAAAATGGTTCACTTTACTCCGAATGGCCAAATATGGGGTGTGGTTGTTTTTAGAATAGTCGAGATAGTCGAAATAAGTGCCAAGTTGTATTTTCGAGTTTCGGGCACTTTTGACGCGTTATGACTCAATTATGTGGGTACGAGTCATTTTAATGGTGTATCAACATTTAAAAGAGGGGAAATTATGTTTAAGACCCGTTTAAGTCTTCTAAACCCCTTATGTGTTTCATTTTATGTTATAAGCCAAGAGAGCGAGGGAGAGAGAGAGAGAGAGAGACTTCGGAGAATGGGAGAAAAAAAAGAAAAATGGAAGATTGGGGCTGGAATTCGTTGCTATCGGAAGAGAATCCAAGACTACAAACTTGAGGCAAGTTTCTTACTTTCTAGATATTGATTTAATGTGATGAATTACATGTATAGTTAGTTTTTGGGAGATTTAAACCATTTTTTGGGTTTGCGGGGGGGGGGGGGGGGGGGGGGGGGGGTTGGTGTTTAATCCTTTAATCTTGTTTCAAATTTGATTTGAGGAATATATATTAGTTATTAGTTGTGTAGAAGTGATTTGGGAGAATAAATTGTGGTTGTTGTTGAATGAAATTGGAAGATTAGGGTTTTTGAGATTTTAGGGTTCTTAAACCCATAGCCCAAATCGGATAAATTCCCAGGGCCGAATCGATTCGGCTCCCAAGCGAATCGATTCGGTTAGGGGGCAGGATACAAGTCTGGGAGACTGAATCGATTCGGATAGTTGCAAAATGTTGGTTTTACTCACCAAATCGATTCGCATTTGGGCGAACCGATTCGCAACCAGGGCGAACCGATTCGGCCCTAGGGAAAATCAATTCGACTTCCAATTTTTGTGAGATTTTTCCTAGTTTGATTTTAGCCCTTTTCCTTTTTGGTTTAAGGTTAAGGAACCTTCCTTTGGGAAGTAATGAGGAGTCCTAGAGTGTTGTTTTGGGTATACAGATACCCTAGGCTAGCATGTGATTATTTGAGGCTTATTCTAAAGGTTAGATTGTGTAAGTTAATGTCCGAATGATATAGGAAGTTAGCCTAAAATTAATTTAAGGTAAAAATGTTAATGATGAGACTTTTGGGAGTCTATTATTGAGGGAGACTCATTATGATGATTTATGGTTTTGTGTTGGGCTCTTGGAGACTAGTGTGAGTCTATTGGTACTTCGGGTCTTAGGTCATTAATAAAATATGACACTAAGAATAAGAAAGACATATTATAAAATGTGGTACTAAATGAATAACTACGATTGATTTTTGAGAATGTAAAAGTGAATGATTTTAAAATGGGAAAATTATTATCATAATTGTTAATTTATGGATACACACCTCTCTAAATCGCTATCATAAGGGAAGTTCGTGCGTGTGGTGAAGCCCCATGGCAAATGATTGCAGGGTGGATATATCCCTAGGCCATATAAGCGTTTATTGTATGTTTCTGCGATGGTGAGGTAATTCTGGATGTGGTTATGACTCTCCCGCAGGCATATGGCCATTTCCCGACGTTTCGGTAGGATCCCAGGTTGTCTTGGTGATTGGCCTTGGAAGATGATAGCCATTTAGGGGTGCGCACAGTGGGGAAACCCGGACGGGCGGTCTTAGATGCGTTTGATAATAATGTGGGACATTAATGATATTAAATCATTTTATGATAATGAAATGGCTTTAATTACATTTCCTGGATGGAAGAAAGGAAATGGAAAGATGAATACATTTCCCAGATGGAAGAAGGGAAATGGGAAGTTAAATACATTTCCCAGATGGAAGAATGGAAATGGAAGAAGGGAAATGGGAAGTTAAATACATTTTTCGGATGGAAGAAGGAAAATGGGTAGATATGAAATGAAATGGAAAAGCATTTTTATGTTATTAAAACTTGTTTTATATATATTTTTCCTAGATGGAAGAAAGGAAATAAAATTGGTAAAGAAAGTTTTGGAATGAAATTGATTTGGTAAACATTTGATAAAATGAATTTACCATTTATATATATTCCTAAAGAAAGAAATAGGAACTGTCATGTAGAATTGTGAATCGAGTTATTTATGTCTCCTTGAGTAATTGTGGATGAGTTCTCCCCTTTCATATATGATCATTGAGCATTAGCATTGTTATTGCGCTAGGTTTTGCTTTCAGATTGAGAGGTGAGAAACTTTATTATGTTAATTGCGAGAGAATTACACACTTAACTGTCATGAATTTTAGTCACATGGTAATCATATCAAATCGGGCCCTGACCCGTCTATATTTCTATGTTTTGCATGCAAATCTTTGTCCGTTCAGGTGCTCTACCTCAAGGACACCCGTATTGACTCTCCATTCCGGTTGTGTTGGAGCTATACCATTTTGCGGATGTTGTAGGATATTTGTATTAGACGCTTCTTTCCATCGTACTCTAGTTATGTTCAGTTTATATATTCGAGCGTGTTGCCTAAGCTATGTAATCATTTATTATACTATGATATTTAAATTGTAATACTCGGTGTAACTATTTATATTGGTCTGTTAACCGACAGCTTATTCGATTATTATTTATTATAATGCCTTTCCGTTACCCGCTAATTTTTGATATCCACCATTTTTGCAAATGAGATTGTCTAAGTGTTTTTCTTTTATTTACAAAATTTTAAATTTGACAGTCCGTTTTCTAAAATGATTGGTGGTTATCTCGTATATTATTTTAATCGATAGTGATGCTGAGAATGGACCATCTATGATTCCTCTGATTATTAGAGTATTTGGGCTAGCTGTTTAAGGGTGAAAAGTGGCGCGTGTAAAACGCCGATCGTTGTTAGAATTTATAAGGTTTAATATTCCGAAATAAAAGTGGAAAAGGTGAATTACAAACTAAAAGAAAAGATGCATGAAAGGGAAAGATTAATCTAGGCGAGGGAAATTAAAGTAAATTAATAAAAAGAATAAAAACTATAGGTTGCGTTGAATATTCCTCATCCGAGTTAATTGGTATAAAATGATTACATGGGTTGACGAATTATTAAGATTGCGTCTCGTTTCGTCAATTAATTAAATTAAGAGTTGTCACACCCCTAAATTCTCATAAAGGACTAATATGATTTTGGTGTCAACAAATATCCCAAAAATTACGCACGCAAGGTCGTAAAAACGATGCATACATGATATACCCCGTTAAATTTCCTAGGCGTAATAACTAGGACAACACACTCGAAATAAATACGTAAACACCATCACCAAAGCAAAGCAACCAAACAACCCAAAGTAAGTTCAATTCGACACAACCTAAATTAAATTAACCGCTAAACATATTAAATGACATTAAATAAATTAACTAATTAATTAAAGCAACTAATTAAATCTAACAATTAAAATTATCTAGGCATGAAAATATTTAACTAAGCATGGAAATAAATGGACAAAGATAAGAAAAGTAGGCAAAAGTGACAATGAATAGTAAAACTTACATTAATAGAGGGTACACAACAAGAAATGAGGAGAGGGGAGGTCTCCTACAAAAATCCCCAATATTTTCTAGCCCTAAAATGAAATATATCTTCCAAAAAAAACAAAGTTCCCTTTTATACTAAGTTAGAATAAAAGAAATGAAATAAATGAAAAAGAAAATAGAAAATAGGGAGAATCAGCAAAGTCGGCCAAAATAGAGTCCCGGTCGACCGGGTCCAAATCGCGGTCGACCGCGTCAAAATGGAGCACTACACTGTCTCAGACTCACGGCAAAAAACCAAACACCGGTCGACCGGGATAGCAGTGACAGCCACTAATTCACAGCCAAAGCAATCACGAACCTGCTATGGCAATACCCAACAAAAAACCAAAACCATGCCAAAGTAAATAAGCCGAGACTAGCGATGTAACCCCAAGACCCAAAACGCAGCCTCCACGGCCATTTTTGGCCAAGCCGAGAACACCCACAAAAGCTCCATCAAAAATGGCCAAAACCTCCGTCCACCATTAATGGCCAACAAAACCCTCCAAAAAGTAGATGTCCAAGACCCATTTGCGTACGTAGTCCCAAATCAAGCTCCAATTTCGGACGAAAGACTCGAATTTCGGTCGAAACCAAAACCCGAGCCTAGGGCCAAATCGCCATCTTCATTTTCTGCAAAAACGTATTGGGACACAAAGGGAATTAATGGATTTGTTATTAAAGAAGAAAAGGGACATGGATTGAATTCTTTAAATTGTTAATGAATCCTTATAATTCTTTTCGATTAAAGCTCCGTGTTTTCTTCGTTCGGACTCCGATTCGAGCACTGTTCGCGGCCACGTGAAGCTTGGCCCAAGGGCTACAACTTCCGTGAAGACTTCGGGCAAAAAATCCTAAAGTGTAAAATTACGAAAATGCCCCCGAACGTGCGAATCGCGACGAAACTTAGTCGGAACGTGCCCAAACTTCATACTAAGCACTTTAATACCTATAATAGCTCAATTATACCTCAAATAATATTTTAGCATATAAAACGGAGGTTGTCTGATTAACGAGCATAATCATAGACATTAAAGTACCCAAGGGGGCTAAAATGCATAAGTTTCGAGGGTATTTAAATGCATAATTTGATACGAATCACTAGCCACCTATTATTTTAGTAGGCGGGTTGTCACAGATGGTATCAGAGCATTAGGTTCTAGAGTCCTTAGAAATCTATGCGGACGTATTGCTCTTTCAGCATTACTTCTGATTTGATATAGAGCTTTAAGATTAAGATCATTGATTTCTTTTGTGAGGTTTCATTCTCCTGCTATGATATGAGAACACCAAAAATCTTTTGCGCATTCGTGTGAGATTCGCAAGTCGTATGAGGAAGGGCGTCAAGGAAGGCCGTTTTGAAGGCGTCATGAGACGGGATTACTGAGAACTGTAAGCTGTAGTCGGGGATGAGGGCCGCTTTGGAGGTCTCTCCCTCCGTAGCATTATTTTATAGCACTACCATGACTACTAAGTACAGTAGATATAGTTTTCCCTGTACCGCTAGAAGTAGAGAGTGGTATTAAGTTGTGATTCCTAGCGACATCAAGTTGGAGTTGAAAAGTCCTTGGTAAGGACCATAGGTTATAGTTAAGTCCGACGGAGGAAGTGTAACCTCGTTCGGTGGAAATATAAGGCCCACTGGCTTCAGTTTAGAGAGGGGTATAGAAGTACCCAGGTGCGAAGATTGGAGGAAAATCTTTCACCCATAGGAGTAAGGTTGAAGTGGCAGAAATAGTAGTCTCCATATTTTTATGGAGTGGAAAGTTTTACCCATAGAAAGAGCCCTTTAGTGGAATGATAGGCTCATGAATAAGTGTTGTTAACACTTCTAGAGAAGTAGTGTTCATTAGGCCCCATTGGTGGACATCCACCAGGGGAAGACTCATTGAACTAAGGCCGGGGAGGCTAGTAGAATGTTCTCTTTATTGAAAAAGTTAAGGGAACTACGCATTTTGATCTTGTCGATTAGAGAACAAGGGTAAGAAAAGGATGCCTAGTCGAGGCATTAAGGGAAGTAGTTTGGTTCGATTAAGACTATAGTACTGTGTCTAGGACCCCTTGGTATTGGCCAAAGAAATTGGAAGGAATATTGGCGGGAATTTCCACCTTAGTTGGGGGTGGAGCATTCATTATGATAAGATGGAGTAGTATGGTATTAACTCTAGATTCGGGTGTGTAAATCGATCTTGTGGTATTATCGATGATATTATAGTGAGTATATCTTTATGGCTTCCATAGCAGGGAGGTCTATATTTTTCCTTCACTCGTTATGAGGCGAGTGATGATATTTTGAAAGTATATGTATGGTATGTGATACTCGTATTATATGCAGTATACTAGTGGAAATATTCTTAGTCTGGTTGGTGCGATAGCAAGCGAATAAATCGCGAGGCTATCCTACGTCTAGTTCCAAAGTGGAACTAGTGGTTCTATAATATCTCTCTTGGATACAGGTTGAGACTTTATAGAGGTTGTTTACGGTATGGAGATAGTTTTCATTAATTGTTTTGTTTGTTTTGTTTGATTATTTGATTTCTTGTTTGATTTGTTTGTGCTTGTTGTTGCCTTATCTCCACGACAAACAAAGTTAAGTAGTAATGTATTGGAGGGGTTCCTTGTTTGGATTTTTCTTTTGCGAGACGCTCCACGCATGAACCTTAACGACGTTGGGAGTGGAGAGATGATATTCTTTCTTCTTTTATTTTATTTTATTATTAAGAGGCCGGGTTGGAAGGTTTAGCGAAGAATCACGTGATTGAGTGATTGAAGGGCTAACTTGATGTGCGATATAGAAGCACTGTAATAGTCCTTCCCTCTGATCGATGTGGGGGAGACTAAGATAAGAAAGTGGGATTGAGACTTATGGTTATGCCTTAATGAGAAGGCCATTTAAAAAGATGTATGTATGTATGTTGGGGTAAAGCATTTGTGTCATCTCACAGAAAGTAAATGCCAGGATAGTTAAATTTTCAATTAATTGAAATGGTAAAACATAGAAGTAGAAGCGCATTAGTAGGGTTACGAGTTAGAATTTCATCGATCCCGATCATGTGTCTTAGACCGTTACATCTTGATGACCGAAGATGCGAGGTAGTAGTGTAATGAGAGGGTTCCTTATTTGGATTTCACCTTGGTGAGACGTCCCACCCATGAAACCGAGCGAATGTCAAAAGTTGAGGATGTTCTTAGAAACTAGGGATATGATTAGTATAATATTTATATGACTTGATTAGGATATAGATCGACTTTAGGATTATTAGGACGTAAGGCCCTTAAAGCAGGTGGCATTATTTTAGGAAGGCGGTAGGGAGTTGACCACAATAGGTTTGTGGGTTAACTCTAAGTAGGATTAGGTCCATAGAACGAAGAAGTATGAGATCTCGAGTGATTCAGAATGTTTAGGCCTAGAAGGTGGGTGTTAACGCAAAAATTCTCCATCTACGAGGACCAATCAGAAAAGGACACATGTCATCCTACGTGGCAATATTCAATACCCGAGGAGAGTTGGTCAGTACCCGAGGAGAATTAGTCGGCACCCGAGGAGAGTTGGTCAGTACCCGAGGAGAATTAGTCAGCACCCGAGGAGAGTTGGTCGGCACCCGAGGAGAGTTAGTCGACATCCGATGAGAGTTGGTCGGCATACCAACCAGGAAGATCAAAGGATAACTATGCATTTAATGTGCATTAATGAAGATGACAGCGTATTTAATGAGCCTTAATGTACATTAATACTGTATTAATAGATGACAACACATAGCATACCAAACAATTCAACAATTAGATTCGTTGAATGTAGACATAAATGTCTACATACAATGAATCTCTTTATCTCCCATCACTATAAATACATGTATCCCCTTAGCCAAAAGGGAGGAGATCCGGGAGAATCGAGAGACAGCATACACAAGATCCACACCTTTTTCTCTCTCTACACCACATTGTGCTATTGTAAACCCCTGGGAATAAAATAACAGTGGACGTAGGCTTTATTCATAGCCGAACCACTTTAAAAATCTTTATCTCTTATGTGCTTGATTGGATTTCTTTCATCTATTTATCTGTGATCATAAATACGGGAATTCGGTCCAGTTTTTTGCATCAACAGATTAGCGCCATCTGTGGGAACGTGTTACAAGCATTGTTCTCCATCAAAAGCTAAGATTTTATTTTATCAATTATATATTCTACATACATCTTTTGATTCAATCATGATTTTTATGTTTATATACATAAATTAATTGTCCAATTTTTATCTGCAAAATATTGCATATCATGATTTTAAAATCATAACTGTTAGATTAATTCTTATTTAGAAATCTAAAAAATAATGGATTTCATAAATCAAAACTTTTTGCTTGATTCTCAAGTTTCAATTTTATATCATGGAATAAATATTTTAAATAATTACATATACCAATATTCCTCCGAGAAGTAAAGCTACCAATATTCCTCCGGGAAGTAAAGCTACCAATATTCGTCCGGGAAGTAAAGATACCTATATTCCTCCGGGAAGTAAATCTACATGTATTCCTCCGGGAAGTAAAGCTACTTGTATTCCTCCGGGAAGTAAAGCTACTTGTATTCCTCCGGGAAGTAAAACTTGTATTCCTCCGGGAAGTAAAGCTACTTGTATTCCTCTGGGAAGTAAAGATACTTGTATTCCTCCGGGAAGTAAAACTTGTATTCCTCCGGGAAGTAAAACTTCTATTCCTCCGGGAAGTAAAGCTATTATTATTCCTCCGGGAAGTAAAACTTGTATTACTCCGGGAAGTAAAGCTACTTGTATGCCTCCAGGAAGTAAAGCTACTTGTATTCCTCCGGGAAGTAAAACTTGTATTCCTACGGGAAGTAAAACTATGTATTCCTACGGGAAGTAAAACTATTACTAAAAATGTCAACTTAGGTTGGTCGGAAATAAGAAGCTGTAAACTACAGTTGGTCGGAAACATTTTATGAGTATGTGAAAGAGATCAAGCAAAAAGCATTCAAAGTTCACATTCCACACTTGGGGGCTCTATTAAAAATCCAGTTGTTCATTCGGTGGCACATTCTCATAACATCATGCAGTCGAGCATCAGATTCTGCCCCAACTAATTATCATTCAGAAGTTATTTTCTTTCTCAGGAGCTAATTTTTCTTATGAAGTTCATGAGGCATATTCAGGAGTTATTATACACATGCTATTGAAGTTCAAGAGGCTATTGAAGTTCATGAGGCATACTCAGGAGTTATTATTCACATGCTATTGAAGTTCAGGAGGCATATTGAAGTTCGGGAGGCATTCAGAAGTTCAGGAGGCATATTCAGGAGTTATTATACACATACTATTGAAGTTCAGAAGTCAAATTCCGCATCTACAACACTGAGATCTTTACTACTACTGCCCAACCAACATTGAAGAAGAAGTTATATGAAAATGTTTCGAAGTCCACCACTAGCTTGGTACTAATCAGATTGAAGAGTTGGGTTCAAAAGCTAGTATGTTACTCGACAAAGTATTCAAAGGAGCATAAATCAGAAGAATCAAGCACGTGAAGTTTGCACTCAGTTGCTCGGCACAGGAGGCAGTTGATCGGCTAGCAAACCAGTCAACATACTTGAAGATTATGACAAGCTACAAGCTGCATACTATGGCATGGCTGCATCCAAATTCCCAGGGGGGATACATAGCACACGGAGTTCCTCAAAAGAAAGATTAGCAACCATCGATCAGCCTGCATCATATGTCGTCCAGGAGATAATGCACTTTATGTTGAACAAATCAAGAAGGTAGATCAAGAATTTCACGAGCATCGAGCAACACTGCCGAATAAATACTCCATCCTTTCAAGTAAACCATCAAGCATGGAGCATTGGGGGCTTCTGTTAATGCAAAAATTCTCCATCTACGAGGACCAATCAGAAAAGGACACATGTCATCCTACGTGGCAATATTCGACACCCGAGGAGAGTTGGTCAGTACCCGAGGAGAATTAATCGGCACCGAGGAGAGTTGGTCAGCACCCGAGGAGAGTTAGTCAGCACCCGAGGAGAGTTGGTCGGCATACCAACCAGGAAGATCAAAGGATAACTATACATTTAATGTGCATTAATGAAGATGACAGCGCATTTAATGAGCCTTAATGTACATTGATACTGTATTAATAGCTGACAACACATAGCATACCAAGCAATTCAACAATTAAATTCGTCGAATGTAGACATAAATGTCTACATACAATGAATCTCTTTATCTCCCATCACTATAAATACATGTATCCCCTTAGCCAAAAGGGAGGAGATCTGGGAGAATCGAGAGACAGCATACACAAGATCCACACCTGTTTCTCTCTCTACACCACACTGTGCTATTGTAAACCCCTGGGAATAAAATAACAGTGGACGTAGGCTTTATTCATAGCCGAACCACTTTAAAAATCTTTGTCTCTTATGTGATTGATTGGATTGCTTTCATCTATTTATCTGTGATCATAAAAACGGGAATTCGGTCCAGTTTTTTGCATCAACAGATTGTATCCAGCCATCCAGAACTCCCTGGACTGTTTGTGGAATTGATATGTTAGTCTTTCCAGCTGCTCGTGGAGATTTTTGATGAATAGATCCTTATTATCCAAAACCGATTTCTGTGCTGAGAGATGCTCTTCCAGGTCCCTGATCTTCTTTGACATTTCAGCCAAAGCCTAGTTCTTTTCCATTAATTGGAAGGACTGGTTCTTTAAGGCAGACTGAGTCCTCTGTTCTTCGATAGGCATTCGAGCCGCTCTTGCTCGTCCCCAAGGAGCTCTTGCTCGACCACGGGAAGATGTAGATGGACCAGCTCTCTTCAAGGTCTCCAATTCATCCCTCAATTTGGCATTCTCGACCTCCAAGAATGAGAATCCCTCATCAGTCACTAGGATCAAGGCATTTGAAGTGGAAGCTTCAGACTTTAACTGAGACAAATCTTTCTGCAGGTTGTTATTTTCTTGCTCTAATAGTTCAGCTATCTGTTTGCATTCCTCGACTTCTCCCCTCAGAGTTATCTCCCTCACCTCGTAGCTAGCAAAACGCTTCTCGTACCCCTTGTCAGCATTGAGTTGCTGATACTTCTTCTCATACCCCTCATGAAAAGGGAAGTGGATTCTTTATATTGTTGCTGAAGTTCTTCGAGGGTTCCTTGGAGATCCTCGATCATGTCGTAATAAGCCATATTATTGGCCACTGCTCGATCAAGTAGACACTTAAGATATTGGTATGCTTCAACTGTGTGTTTAGAAGCATCGTGACCGAGGATGTCGATGACTTGTGCTGCACTCAGATCTCTATGACTAGCTTTAAAATAATCATTGCATTGTCTCAGCAGCTTGGTATCATGAGCAGATAATAATTCCATCCTGGACAGAAACTAGCAGAGGAAGAAAAGCAATAATCAATAAGAATCAAGACAGAGTATGAAGAAGAGACAACAGTATGAATAAACACAAGTTCAAGTTTTATTATATCATAAAGGTCAGAAGTACAAGATTCAAAATTACATATTCAGGATTACATATGTTGAAGAAAAATAAAATAGAAGTCCAAACAACTCTACACCTTTTCCTTGTCTCCCAAAACCTTCTCGGGAGGCTGGGACGAGGAAGTAGGTTGCTCGGATGGAGAAAATAGTAATTGGGGAGGTGCTGGAGGTTGCTCGGAGGAAGTTGCAGGTAGTTGAAGTTCCTCGTCCGCAGGCTGGATAGTCGGGGGAAGATAAATCTGGTCTCCCAGCACCATGGAAGACTCTTCGGAGGCAGCATCGTCCTCTTCTAAATCTTCAGGAGTTGGAGGAGGACCAGGGATGTGTCGCTGAAAGAGTTCAGAATTTTCATCCACTTTCACCTCCTGTAGAGTAGCGACCCATCCATCCCTAAAGTACTTGAGGCTGCCATATTCTACTTGCGACACCATGGCAGCCAATCCCTTATTCCACCCCTTGTCCCAGCCAGCACTGAAGGACTTTTTCACAGCCGTTTTCCTCTTCAACTTCTCAGAGGAAAGCTTCTCGGATAGCAGGTTATCAGCAGCTTTCAACTTTCTCTCAGCCTCCTCCTTCTGCCGATTTACCTCCCGAAGTTGAGCCAACTCCTCTTCAGTAACCTTGAGCTTATTCTCAAGCTCTCTAGCTTTTTGGAGCTTCTCGTTGAGCTCTTTATTTCTCCCTTCCAAGTCCTTTATTCTCTTCTCCAACTCCTTGGAGACTTCAATAACCTGAGCTTTTTCCTGCTTGGTGGAGGCAAGTTTCTTCTCCCAGATTGCCTTGTCAGTAGCTTATTTCTGGTGAGAATCTTCCAAAGACTTAATAGCTTCCTTCAGAGCTTCCTCCACACTAGATGAGGAGCATGAAGCTTTAATCGCCTCATCTTTCTTCAAAATTATATTGAAGAAGCTCGCCAACTGTGAAAAGAAAATGAAAGCAAGTCAGAGATATAACAAAGGAAAGATGAAAAGTTCAAAGCAACAAGACTTACAGAAGCAATATGGCGAGCAGCCAATGATGTAACCATATCCTGAGAAAGGTTCTCTTCGACACCTTGGATCTCAGGAATAATCCAAGTCTTCACCAAGCTCATGGCAGAACTCGGGGGAACAAAGGTAGGAATACTAGTTCCAGTAGTTGGGGGCTGAGAGATGGTGTTAGCCAAATTGACCGAGGAGCTCTTCTTCCTCGGGGGAGCAGGAATAGATTCAACCAAGGAAGAACTCTTGGTCGATGATATTACAACCACTTCTCCTAGAGCAGCAGCCTTGCTCGGGGCTACTGGAAGCTTCTCGGCGACCTTAGCAGGAGAGGCTGGAGGAGCTGCATCAACTTTCTTTGTCCCTTCTGGGACATCAGTCTTACTTCTTTTGGCCTCTCCAGCAGTAGAGGCAGGTTTATCGAAGAGAGTGGGAGGTCTTATTCTCTTCATCCTTTCGCTTAAAGGAATGTGTGATTCAGGCGAAGAACTTACAGAGGCTGGTACTAGTTCTGCTTCACTTATCACCGGACGAGTAGTGAAAGAAGTGGTGTAGCTCTTATACTGTAGCAAGTACGAGGTTGACCTAATGTTATCGTCAGCAACACTCTGATTCAAACTCCAGATAAGTTTTAAGTGCCTTATATTTACGTCTGCTTCCTTTGGACACTTTCTTTTGTTGTCAACTGTAAATAAATAAGCATCACAATATCAGTGGCACATTTTATCAAACACAAAAGAAGCATGATTTCAAAATAAGTAAAATGAAATAAAAATAACCTATCCCATTGCCATAGGGAGGGCATCTGGGACCCTGATAAAGTTCATCTCCAGATAAAGGAGCATGTTGTCAATTTTTTATGATAATCCTGTGCTCAAAATAGTCCCTATTGGCATCCAGGAGATTGATCACTAAAGCCCTATTAAAAAATCTAGTTTTTAAATAAAAGGTGTTATCACCAACTGCCCATTTATAGCAAAACATGATTTCTGGAATCCCTATGCGAGTTCCATGGATTTGATTTAACCTATGCACCCCATTAACTATTCTCCATGTATTGGGGGCTATTATTGCAGGACAACGTCAAATATTGACAGAATTCCAGACATAAGGGATTGGGTGGAAAAGAAAATCCACACTCAGCGACAAAGAGGCTAGGGAACCAATGTTCTTCAGCCAAACGGAAATAATCAGAAGGCTCAGAAAGCTCTTCCAGAACAACCCAGGAGGGAATAAAAAAATCAGAGCGAAACTTATCAAGAGATTCTACAGGATAAACCGTGATGAAAGAAGGAAATGAAGAAGAAGGAAGAAGATCTTACAGAAAAAGAATGGATCTGTTGGCAATGAACGGTGAAAAGGATGAACGCACAAGAGAGTAAGGTAATGGAAAACTCGAAAATACAAATTTGAAAAAGTAGAAGACGATGGGATTTTCTGCAGCGTTTAAATACTCTACCCTGGGAAAAGGAAAAGTAATGATTACAAAAAGAGACGGTTACGTTACCGACGGCTAAAAAGATGAAAAGGGGTGCAGGAATCGAAGCGAACATAAAAATTCAAAAAAAGCCAGATTCTACGAATTTGGAAAGAGAAATAAATACGAAGGAAACACTCCTAAAAATCAGGAGGACCATTTAAAGCTACCATATTCCGAGAAAGAATGTTCCCTACTCCTCAAATTTCGAACTATGAAACATTGGGGGCTTCTGTTGATACCAAATTTAGTCTGCTGACATGGCTCAATAAAGTGAAGACACGTGGCAATCTACGTGACAACGACAAACACTTTCGAGGAACTCACACGGTCCGAGGAACCATACAACGAGGAACACTACTTCCCCGAGGAACTTATACACTCCGAGGAACAAGAACTCTCCGAGGAACTCTTGAGTACCGAGAAGCTTAGGCGGTCCGAGCAACTCAGGCGGTCCGAGCTGCACCTCGAACAAAGCATTAATAACAGGATAACCAACAGTGTGACTGTTCATTAAATGCTTATCATTCAGACGCACATGCTTAAAGGGCATTGAATGTATTACCCTTTCATATGTACATCATTTAATGTATTACCCTTTCATATTACAACCTCAGGGATATAAATACATTGTACAATCCTCATTTGAGGGGGACCGGAATTTCTTGATATAACTTGTAATCGAGAATTCCCAAACAATCGGCAATACCATAACAGTGGACGTAGGCCATTCTTATAAGGCTGAACCACTTTAAAAATTCTTCGTCTCATTTATTTGTCCGTGATTGAATAATTAGATATGATCTAATTTTTTACATCAACAATGGGGCCTCTCTTAGATAGAACGTGGCGTCGGTAACTTAGTTTTTGAGGAGTTGAAGTATGAGTTGACTTTTACTCCTGCACTCGTGTTGTTAAGATCAAGAGTGGATTTAACGAACGAGTCACTGCCAGGAACGGGAAGTACTAATAATGGAGCATGGACCCATTGTTTATGCGTCTAACAGACTTAAATTTCGTGAGAAGTGTTATCCCACACTTGATGTAGAGTTCGTAGCGGTAGTATTCGCCTTAAAGAAATAAAGGCACTACTTCCTGGGCAGGAAATTTGGTATTTTACGAACAACAAGTTGATATTATATGTTGTTTGGGCGACGGAATTGGTGTTTAAAGTTCGTAAAGGTCTATCGATTGAATATTGCCTTTCGCTAAAGAGGTGTGAATGGGGTAGCTGATACGTAAAGTAGGGAAACCCGTGGGGGTGATTAGTTAAGGCATGGAAAGCCAAGTGGAACGAGCTTAACTGAGGGGATGCTATTGTAAGAGTATTCATGTCCGTAATTTACCACATCACCTACTCGTGTGAAGAGGGTAGTGTGGAGCGAGGATGGGTATATCCGTGGACATTCTTATTAAATTATCGATATTGCAACGGTTATGATCCTAGTTGAGAAAACTATTGATCATTGGATAAATCGCTACCTATCCAACTGATATGGGTGGACTAATTACAGAGGAGCATGCCTAACTCTTTATAGCGGGGTTATGGAACTACATGAGGTTCCTATCAAATCAGTGTTGGACCGGGACGAGATATTCGTGTTAAGGTATTGGTAAGGTTTCCAGGATGTAATGGGAACTAAATTGAAGTTGAGTACGACCAGCCACCCGTAAGTGGTTGAAGTTAGCTTTATGCCGAAAGGCATACCTCGAATGGGTGTGTTGACTTAAAGGAAGGATATGAGTAGTAGCTTTTATGGGTTGAATTTCTGTACAATAGTTCGGATTGTTTTCTGTAAGTATGTTGCCGTGTGTGTGGCCTAGTGTAGTCAGCTGAGAATTTGCCTGTTCGTTGGAATGGAACCAGCGGACAATATATTCCTTGGGCTTGGAGTGGTTCGAAAATATTTCTTTAATGATTGGGCTCATTGAGCCGTATACTTTTAAGGGCTATGCCAATGCGAATATAAGTAAGTAGTATTGGGGTGAGCGATTATAAGTTAGAGTAATTATTCCCTGGTAAGGGTATAACGGTATTCGGGAAGTAAGGCAATTTGTGCCGAGGCATGTAGGTATCTCCTTTCGTAGTAGAAATGTAGGATCGATAGTTCATGAGGAATGATTTGGTGCTATGTTAGAGCACGAAGAATATGGACTAAGATCGAATAGTGAAGACCTTAGTCCGAGTCCAATGGGGACGCCGCATTGCTGAGGGGTTTGCTAAGAATGATAGAACGATAGTTTGGAATATTATACCCTTTCTATGATTATGGGGTACGCCTGAATTTTGAGGGCAAAATTCCCTTCTAAGGGGGGGGAGTATGTAACAACCCAAGCTTTTGAGCGGCTATTTTATATTATTTTGCCTGATGGGCTAATCTTATAAAATAGGGGATGTTGGAGTAAATATTATTTCCCGTGATATTAAGGGATAATATTTACAATGTTTTGTCTATTTACCGTTATGAGAAGGTAAATAGCATTATATTGTGTTTTATTGCGTCGTTGTATTTTAAATGACGGTTATGACTTATATGTAAATCGAGTTATAATTAATGAAATAAAATGAAATTGAAACATAAAAATGGTTCACTTTACTCCGAATGCCAAAATAGGTGGTGCGGTTGTTTTTAGAATAGTCGAGATAGTCGAAATAAGTGCCAAGTTGTATTTTTGAGTTTCAGGCACTTTTTACGCGTTACGACTCAATTATGTGGTTACGAGTCATTTTAATGGTGTATCAACATTTAAAAGAGGGGAAATTATGTTTAAGACCCGTGTAAGTCTTCTAAACCCCTTATGTTCTTCATTTTATGTTATAAGCCAAGAGAGAGAGAGAGAGGGAGAGAGAGAGAGTTGGGAGAAATGGGAGAAAAGAGAGAAAAATGGAAGATTAGGGTTGGAATTCGTTGCTACGGGAAGAGAATTCGAGACTACAAACTTGAGGCAAGTTTCTGTAACACCCCGTAATTTTGAGGATTTAATATTTAATTATTTTTGGGAGTTATAAAAATATTTAAATTTGGAGGAACTTAAATTCATGAGTTGGAGAATTTAATTGAGTGAGCTGAATTATTTATAATTGGCGAATTTTAAGTTTAATGGTTCAAAATCTCGTGTGTCACATTATGAGGTTGAAATTTGGAAATTTTGAAAAGTATTTCGAATGGAAATTCTGAGTGCGCGGTTGCGTTCATATGGATCAAGATAGTCAGAAAAGAGTATCCGGGGGTAGTAATTGGGTCTCGGGGTATTTTTGGGCATAGCGAGGCCCACACGGGGTGAGTTGGGCCTTTTTAATTAGGCCCACATGGCCAAAAATGGGATTGCATGTTTTTAACCTAATTGAGATATTAGAGAACGGCAGTAAACTCAACTCTAAGCCTAGGGCTTGAGAGGGAAATTGGGGGAAAGCAAATCAAGAGTCAATTTGGGGATTTTAGAGTCAAATTAAGGGACTATATCAACGGATCAGACACTACGAACAATTCCAGGCAAGTGGTTAACTGTTGTGATTTCTAAATTGATGATAATCAATTCATACCATAGTGATGTGTAAATCAAAATTCGTTTTGGGTGTGTAACCAAAATCAAAATTGTTTTTTTTTTTGGAAATTGATATACCTTAATGGGATTAAGGGTGAGATTTATTGTGTTTATGATTCTAGAATGTAGAGGAATGAATCGTATGTTAAAACCAGTGAGAATAAAGGGTTAATTGCTGATAATATGAATGAAATTCGTATTGGGGGATTTGAAACCCGGATAATACCCAAATCGGTAAAACCTTGAAATTAATGGATTTTGCAGATTAATTAAGGTGCGTGGGATGTTTTGACCCTTCTCTTATAAATAGGATATGTTAATTGTATTTGGGTAAGGATTTAGATTGAGAATCAAAGCTTTAGGTTTCATCCATGGATGACAGAGGGCTGGATGAGACGAACACTGGAACGATCGATCGATCGACCCAGGGGGTTCGATTGATCGAAGCTACAGGAATTCTGGCAGTGCCGCTAGTTTTTAATACATGAGAATAATTATTGAGAAAAAGACTTTTGGGCTGATTTTACATGTTGAAAATGGACAAAGCGAGCGAGTCCGGGTATGTTGATAATTATAGGTAAATATAATTGGGGAAATCTATGGAGATGAATGTGTGACACATTGTGGGTAAATATGCAAGTATGAAATTTTGAGATGTCAAATGGACCGAGTGAGCGAGTCCGGGTATGTTGGTTAAGTGACACCAAAGTACTAAATTAATTATCGAGAGAGAGTAATTAATTTGGAGTCGGAACATAGACTCGGGAAATATTAAGTTACGAGCCAAGTAAGTGAGTCCGGGGATAATGGTTGGGTGACACCAAGTTATTAAATTAATGGATGTGATAATTAGTGAAGGTAGAGTTGGAGGGTAAACTCGAAAATGTATTAAATTAATTGAGGTTGTAATTTATTAGAGTAGGTCGGGTTATAGACCCGAGATTTGGTATAAATTAATTAGTGTGTAAATTAATTAACAAGGAGTCGGACCACACACACAGTTTGGTATAAATTAATTAACGTGTAAATTAATTATATTAGAGTTGGACCACAGACTCGGATTTGTGTCGATTAATTAATGTGTAAATTAATTATATTAGAGTCGGACCACAGACTTGGATATGTGGTAATTAATTAATGTGTAAATTAATTTAATTAGAGTCGAATTATAGACTTGGGTAGGTATTAAATTAATAGGTGTGATAATTAATTTAATTAGAGTCGGATTATAGACTCGGGTAGGTATTAAATTAATAGGTGTGATAATTAATTTAATTAGAGTCGGATTATAGACTCGGGTAGGTATTAAATTAATAAGTGTGATAATTAATTTAATTAGAGTCGGATTATAGACTCGGGTAGGAATTAAATTAATAGGTGAGATAAATAATTTAATTAGAGTCGGATTATAGACTCGGGTTGGTATTAAATTAGTAGGTGTGATAATTAATTTAATTAGTGTCGGATTACAGACTCGGGTAGGTATTAAATTAGTAAGTGTGTGAATTAATTTAATTAGAGTCGGACGATAGACTGAGGGAAGTATTGGATTAATAAGTGTGTTAATTAATTTAATTAGAGTCGGACCATAGACTCGGGGAAAGTATTATATTAATTGAGGTGTGAATTAATTATATAGAGTCGTATCATACACTCGGGAAGATGATAAATTATTAAGTGAGAAAATTTTTCTACGTTGAGTCGGGCCACAGACTCAGGAAATTATAGGCGGTGTGCGGGATTTTGAGTACACGGTAAAGCCAGGGTTTATATTATATATATATACGGTGTAGTGGTAGTATATATATATATATATATATATATATATATATATATATATTGTGTGTGTGATATTAAATTACAGGCAGTGTGCGTACACGGTAAAGCCGGGGTTTATATTATATATATACGGTGTAGTGATATTATATATATACGTGTATATATTGTGTGTGATATTAAATACAAGTGATTAGATATTTATTTAATTTATGTACTCTAGTGCTATCAAGGGAGGTTGCGCGATGTGGGTGAATCCCCTAGCTTGAGGAGTAGGGCGAGTATATCCCTAGGTCATAACGTCCAGTAATATGGGTGAGGGGATTATCTCACTTTTAGGGAAGGAATATGATCGCCTCCACTACGTTTATAATTTGGGCCAAGTTGGTGAGCGATTTCAACTTGGGAAAACTAGGTTTTGTGAGCACACCTAGTGAGATAGCATTTTAGAGGGAATCATCCGACGAGGGTATACTCGAAGGGATGGATATACGTATGTTATATGTGTGGATATTGTGGTAAAGGTACGTATATAATGGTAGTAAAATTTTAAAAGTGTATATTAAAAAAACAACTAAATAAAATAATGTATAATTTATATTTTACAAGATTTTTTTTTAAATTTTAAAGCCCATGTTAAAAAAATTTGTAAGTTATTTAAAAAATAAAACTAATTTTATTTAAAAAATGTACAATATTTAAAAAGATTTTTAATACATAAAAGAGGCGTGACCCAATGAGGCTTTACGCCATTGATTTTTTCGTGGCTTTATTGTGATAGAGAAAGGGATAACTGACCTTTATGTGGTTCGAGGCAAAAGAAAATCATGATAGCCTAATGTCTATCAACTGCCCAAGGCAATGTTCGAGTTTTTAAAAAGAAATAACTATAGGCATGTGAACAGGTATAATAATTTTGTCCGAGGATGACAATACAAATCGTATTTATGAAAAAAAATATGTTTATAGTTATACACAATTGTATACATGCTATATGCATTACATAGGCGTGTAGGAGGCCAAATGAGAAACTATGAGAAGTCTTACATATAACTGTCAAAGGTAGTGAATTGTTTTATGATAGAATTTACATGCAAGGAGACCTATGGCAGTTAATATTTTATTTCATAATTTGCCTATGTGATTAGAGTTCAAGTGCAACTCACAATGTCAGTAAAGTTTATAAAATTCGGTTCAGTAAAGTTTGAAATGTTCTAATAAAAAAACATTGATTGCAAATCTAAACTAGATATTGCTTAGACACAAATGCACTGTATTAAAGTCGTAATCATGGTGCAGGTGTACGATGGGATGACTAACGTTATTTATATTTGCACTATTGGCGACATGGGAACAAATTTATTATGGAAATAAATTTATCGCAGTGTCATCGACACGGGTACAAAATATCAAAAAAAAATTATCGTCGTGCCATCGGCACGGGTACACCCTAGTTGTATATAAATACGGTGTAGTGGTAGTGTATATATATATATATATATATATATATTGTGTGTGTGTGATATTAAATTACAGGCAGTGTGCGTACACGGTAAAGCCGGGGTTTATATTATATATATACGATGTAGTGATATTATATATATACGTGTATATATTGTGTGTGATATTAAATACAAGTGATTAGATATTTATTTAATTTATGTACTCTAGTGCTATCAAGGGAGGTTGCGCGATGTGGGTGAATCCCCTAGCTTGAGGACTAGGGCGAGTATATCCCCAGGTCATAACGTCCAGTAATATGGGTGAGGGGATTATCTCACTTTCAGGGAAGGAATATGATCGCCTCCACTACGTTTATAATTTGGGCCAAGTTGGTGAGCGATTTCAACTTGGGAAAACTAGGTTTTGTGAGCACACCTAGTGAGATAGCATTTTAGAGGGAATCATCCGACGAGGGTATACTCGAAGGGATGGATATACGTATGTTATATGTGTGCATATTGTGGTAAAGGTACGTATATAATGGTAGTAAATATTATATACGGGTAATAATAATGTGTGTGATGTATTTACTTTATATAACTTGTGATATGGTTATATGCTACTATTTAAGAGGAATTAATTAAGTTAATTGTTAGTTAACATATAATTCAAGAATCATTATACTTGGGTTAGAGTAGTATGGCAAGGGAAGGTTATACCAGGACTAGTTGGACGGGGTAGTACAACTAGGTGGGGTTAAGGTAACCGGTAGGTGTGCATGTTATTGAAGGGGTGGGAATGTCCACAAGGGAGTGCGACACTAACTTAAATATGAAGCGCATTCATGCATTTTAAATTACTGCAGTTAATTCACTTGTAAATATTTTCAAAATGTTTTGGGTTCTAACCCTTGCTATAAAACTAATTTCAAAACCTTTTAGGTGTCTAGCCACAGGGACGCCAGGATCGATATTCTATTCCAGGGACACGGAGCTGCAGCATATGTGGATGCTAGAAGGAGTTTGGATTAGACGCATCATTCATTAATTCCTAGAGTAGGAATCTTGTATCAGTTTCAGGCTTATTTAGGGCATGTCGCCCAGACTTTCAGTTCAGTTTTCAGACTTTTTTTATTCCTGTCTTGGATATATGTTTTGGATTATTTCACTTTGGTGGCCGATGGTTTATTCGACAAATTGTTTAATTAATGATTCAGTTTATTTTCATTCAGTTGTGTGAATGGTTTATATTTAATTCCGCATGTACTATTTTGTTTAATCAAAAAGTTAAAAATTGGCACCAGCTTTTGGAAAACTAGGTGGTTAGTAAGTTTTAAAAAGTTTTCGACAGTGATGCTAAGGATGATCCAACTTGGATTCCTATTTTAATTTGGTATAGGACTGATCACCCGATATTTTATTAGGTGGGGTGTCACAGATGGTATCAGAGCATCAGGTTCTAGTGTCCTTAGGATCTGTGCGGATTTTCACATTTTGGCTTAGCCATCTTTGATATAGAGCCCTATTATAGGATTGTTGTATTCTCATACGTAAGTGCATATATGTTCTTCTGCCAAATTTATATTTGAGAGTGAACTCATACAAATTTGATTCTCATTCCAGATGACACCCAGGAGAGAGGGAGCATCTAGGGCAGTAGGGGGAGATGAGACGAGGGAGGCTCATCAGGAGCAAGAGTTACCGCAGCAACTGCCAGAGGTAATTTTGGCAGCATAGGTAACTGAAATAGTGGCACAAGCAGTTGAAACGATGGTGGTGGCAACGGCAGGGTGCTTTCCACGAAATTAGCTACAAGTGTTAGTGGCATCGGATGATCAGACTCACGCGGAGTGGTCGGGGTGGAAGTAAGAGAGAGAGGTTATTTTTAGTCAGAACCCACCAGAGTTGCGAGGGGTTTCAGAGGTAGTGCTAGTGTGTCAAAGAAGAGAGATATCCAGTGTTACCTACGCATGGAAGATTGCGATGAAGTGCGGAAGCAAATGCTAACCACTTTTAGTTTAGTGGGAGAAGCACTACAGTGGTGGGAGTCGATCACCACAGTGAGGAAAGGGACACACTAGCTATTACAAAGTTTTGGGTGAGGTTCGATCGAAAGTATTTTCCTCTAGCGGTTGAGACCGAAATGAGGAGAAAATTTAGAGAGGTGACTCGGGGGGACCGTTCAGTGGTCGATTACGAGGAAGAATTCACTTGGTTAGAAAATTTTGTACCGAATAAGGTAAGCAGGGAAAATAGAAAGAAAGTAAAGGTTTATAAATGGGTTAGTTCGGAGAATCAGACAACATTTAATTAGTAAATACGCATTAGTAGCTTATACTGATGTCGATAACGCAACACTCCGGCACTGTTAGGGATATCGCTTTCACGTGAAAGGAAGCAGGAGGGGAGTGGAAACTAGCCAATCGGATAAGGTAGGAGGGAACAATACCAGTGGGGTATCCCAGCAGCAGACCGGGGGAGATCAGGGGCAGGATTTTCGCCAGGAAAATCATGCCAAATGATTTAGAACTGGAGGCTATTGGCAGGATGGCCAAGGATTCCAACAAGGTCGGCATGGAAGGGACCAGTGGCAGGGTGAATGTATTAGAAGGTGTTTTATTTGTGGGGAAAGTGAGACACATGAAGGGATATTGCCTTAAGTGAGGCAGGGGTCAACTACAGGACGAGGTCCTAGATGTACAACCACTAAAGTAAGTCATGGGCACATTCGGGCAGGGAGAAGATGCTCCGGAACCCGAGGATCAGCCGTTGCAGCTGGAGTATGGAGGTAATTATTTTTACCCTATGGGCGTGGGGTATATTTTTGAGTGACAAGGAGGATGTCACAATATAAGACTTAATTTTCACTAGAATTCGCAAGTGGGTCGAATTTAGGGGGCAAGTTTGTTGTAGTAGCCATAGTATGTGGATAAACTTTTCGTGGTGTAGCGGAGTTCCTTGGTGTTCTTCACGGGAGGGTGGAGGTGTACACTGAGTGAAGGTTTTAATTATGCGAGGAGTTACTACTTTCGAGAATTATGGTAGTAGGGTTAATAATATTTTCCTAAATATCGGCTGGATAGCGATGGAATTTAACTATTGTGGATAGTGGTGTTAAGTTTTGGTGTTCACGACACCAGGATATGGTTGGTACTGAGTATCACCTGAGAGGGCATATAGCCTATATATATATGAGTGTATATATGTTGTATTGCGTGGTGCGATATCACATAGTGAGGTTTTGTGTTCTCACATTTTATCCCGGTAAGTGGGGATGTTTACTGAAGTGAATCAGGGTGGTTAGATTTATTTTCGAGCAAAGAGAGATAGCTCGGGATTTATTTTGTGCAAGGACTAGTGATAGTAAGGGCGTGGTATTTTATGTTATCTTTGGTAGAATAAGGGTAAGCGTATATACTTTTGTGTTGAGAGACAAGTATTTTGTGGGAAGATGTTTAGATGTGAGCACATGGGTTAGGTACCCGGGCAGTATATATATATATATATATATATTGTTAAGAAAAATAGGGTACAGAGAGAATTTTAGAGAGAGAAAGAGTTCTCATTAATTGGGTGTCTAACAAATGGGGGGGTCACCCCTTATTTATAGTACAAGTTAGTAGAGTCCTAATAGGAGTGGACATCCACTTAAATAGGATAAATACAATATTTATAACACTCCCCCTTTGATGTACACCATATCCACCATTCAATGATTATTGCCTCATTAAAACCTTACTAAGGAAAACCCATTGGGAAAAAACCGTAGTGAAGGAAAAAGAGTACAATTTATTGTGACCATTGAGTCGGTGTTGGACGTGCTTAATGCTACCTCGTTAAAACCTTTACTAGGAAAACCCAGTGGGATAAAACCTAGTTAAAGGAAAAAGAGTACAGCGCACAAATGTCCCAAATTACATGTTCTTGTATCCTCCCCCTGATAAGATGCTCCCCCTGATAGATATATTAAATTTCACCGTTGGTGGAGCCGACGCATTCCAATCTCGTACACAAACTTCTGAAATGTTGCATTTGGCAGTGATTTTGTGAAGAGATCAGCGAGGTTATCACTTGAACGAACTTGCATGACTTGAATCTCATTTTTCTTCTGAAGCTCATGAGTGAAGAAAAATTTTGGTGAAATGTGCTTGGTTCTGTCTCCTTTGATGAATCCTTCTTTAATTTGTGATATACATGCTGCATTATCTTCATAGATAGTACTTGGAATATCTGTAATAGAAGACAATTGACAAGAACTACGAATATGCTGAATTAAAGATCTCAGCCATACACATTCACGGCTAGCTTCATGAAGAGCCAAAATTTCAAAGTGGTTAGAAGAAGTAGCTACTAAAGTTTGTTTAGTAGAACGCCAGGAAATAGAAGCATTACCACAAAGAAATACATAACCTGTCTGAGATCGATCCTTATGAGGATCAGAGAGATATCCAGAATCTGCATACCTAACTAATTTGGAACTATTAGAGTTATATGAATAAAATAAACCCATGTCAGTGGTTCCACGTAGATATCTTAGGATATGTTTGATACCAGCCCAATGCCTTTTGGTTGGTTCAGAACTATATCTAGCAAGCAGATTTACAGAGAATGAGATATCCGACCTAGTGCATTACGCCAAGTACAATAATGCACCGATTGCACTTAAATAGGGTACTTCTGGACCCAATATTTGCTCATCTTTTTCTTTAGGACGGTATGGATCTTTCTTTATGTCCAAAGACCGAACAACCATGGGGGTACTTAGCGGATGCGCCTTATCCATATAAAAACGTTTTAATACATTTTCAGTATAATTAGACTGATGGACTAAAATCCCACTAGAATTTTTCTCGATCTGCAGGCCGAGACAAAATTTAGTTTTCCCAAGGTCTTTCATCTCAAATTCTTTTTTCAAATAGTTAGCAGTTGTTTCGAGCTCTTCTGGAGTTCCGATTAAATTTATGTCATCCACATAGACTGCTACTATTGCATATCCTTTTGAGGATTTCTTTATAAATACACAAGGGCAAATTTGATTATTTTCATACCCTTCCTTAGACAAGTATTCACTAAGACGATTGTACCACATTCTTCCGGATTGCTTTAAACCGTACAATGAACGTCTCAGTCGTATCGAGTACGTACTCCTCGGCTTTGCTTCAGGCAAAGGAAATCCTTCAGGGATTTTCATGTATATTTCTGTGTATAAGTCCCCATATAAATAAGCGGTCACAACATCCATGAGTCTCATATCAAGATTTTCAGAGACCGTTAAGCTAATCAGATATCTGAAAGTTATACTATCCATAACAGGGGAGTATGTTTCCTCAAAATCAATCCCAGGTTTCTGTGAGAAACCTTGTGCCACAAGTCGTGCCTTATATCGAGTGATTTCATTCTTCTCGTTTCTTTTTCTTATAAAAATCCATCGATAACCTACCGGGTTAAAACCTTTTGGGGTTTGTACTATAGGTCCAAATACACCACGTTTATTTAGGGACTCGAGTTCTGCCTTGATTGCAATTTCCCATTTTGACCAATCTACTCTTTGTCGACATTCATTTAGAGTACGTGGTTCAGTATCATTATCACTGCCCTTTGAAATTTGTGTAGCTACTGCATATGAAAAAACGTCATCAATGGCAGTTTCTTTTCGATCCCACATTTCTCCCGAATATGTATAAACATAGAGATCTCGTTATTATTATAAGGTACCTTTGCCTCTTCAGGGGCTTGTATAGTCACTTCAGTGACTTGTGTGTTTTCAGAAATAATAACCTCTTCAGGGGTTTCAGAGAAAGTGGATCTTTTATTCATAACCTCTTCGAGAGGGTGATTAGGGCATGATTTTTCATTTGATCTCCGCTTCCGGGGAGCAGAGTCTTTAGAACCTACAGGTCTTCCACGCTTCTGGCGTGCAACAGATTCATTTGCTGCTGATGTCAATGTTTGTCCCACTGGTACATCAATTCTTGCAGGCACATTTGCAGCGGGTACATGAGACTTGGTTACTTTTGCAGCATCATTGAATGCATCGGGTAATTTATTTGCAATTTCCTGAAGATGCAATATCCTTTTCACTTCATGCTCACATTGAGTAGTACGAGGGTCTAGATGAGACAAAGTGGAAGTGTTCCATGTTAATTCTCGCCGTTCTTCAGGAACGGACCGTACTTCTGGTACGTTCTTTCCTCCCCCTAACGACGAGAAGAGTGTCTCATCAAAATGACAATCCGCAAATCTAGCGGTAAATGTATCACCTGTCAGTGGCTCAATATAAAGAATAATTGATGGCGAATCATAACCAACATATATTCCCAAACGACGTTGGGGACCCATTTTGGTACGCTGGGGTGGAGGGATGGGCACATGCACTGCACAACCAAATTTACGCAAGTGGGATATATTTGGTTGACATCCAGACACAAGTTGAAAAGGTGAAAAAGGGTGATAAGCCGTGGGTCTAAGCTTAATTAACTTAGCAGCGTGTAGGATGGCATGTCCCCAGGCAGAGACTGGGAGTTTAGACTGCATAAGCAAAGGTCGCGCAATAAGTTACAAACGTTTAATCAAAGACTCAGCTAAACCATTTTGAGTGTGGACATGCGGGACTGGGTGCTCAACATCAATACCTTGTGATAAACAATAGTCATCAAAAACTTGAGAAGTAAATTCTCCCGCATTATCTAAACGGATGGATTTAATGTGTTGATCGGGAAAATGTGCTCTAAGTTTTATGATTAGAGCAAGAAATTTTGCAAAAGCCAAATTACGAGTAGATAACAAACAAACATGTGACCAACGAGTGGAAGCATCAATAAAAACCATAAAATATTTAAATGGTCCACTAAAAGGGTGGATGGGTCCACAAATATCCCCTTGAATTCTTTGTAAAAAGGATGGTGACTCAGATGCAATTTTGCGAAAAGATGGTTTAGTGATTAGTTTACCTTGAGAACAACGGGCGCAAAAATGATCACCGGGTAAGGTAAGTTGTTTGTTTGTTAACGAGTGCCCGTATGAGTTGTTTATGATTCGACGCAACATGTTTGATCCAGGGTGACCCAATCGGTCATGCCATAATATTAAATTATAAGGATCATTGAGCTTCCGGCTCATGACAGTATGTGATTCTACAACATTAATTGTTGTATGGTATAACCCCATGGATAATGCAGGCAATTTCTCTAGTGTGAGCTTCTGGCTTCCAACACTAGATGTAATGCAAAGAAACTCTTTATTATCTTCATTACATGTTTCAATATGATACCCGTTCACTCTTATGTCCTTAAAGCTCAATAAATTTCTTCTGGAATTTCTTGAGTATATAGCATTATTTATGAATAAGTGGGTACCATTAGGTAACACCATGTGGGCTCTTCCGGAGCCTTCAATGATCTTAGCAGGACCAGCTATAGTGGAAACATTCGCTGTATTGTATACCAGTCTGAGAAAAACTTCTGGTTCTTCAAAATGGTGTGGGTTGTCCCACTGTCTACCAGACAAGTATCATTGCTTGCGCTTACTTTCGGATCCATACCTTTAACATAATTAAACATAAATTGAAATTCAATCCACCAATTATATAATCATAAAAAAAATGATCAAAAACCATTCCATTAACTATTAAAATCTCGAAATAAAGATATAAAATTGTCTAAGCTCTAAGGATAAACTACTAATGTCTCAATAGGAAAGATGAAGCAGATAAATAAATAAATAAATAAATCATAATCATTTAGGTCTTCAGGACCGTCTGAGGTGGGTCTCCAAGCATGTTATCAAATATCTCATCATCAATAGTATTTCCATCCTCATCTTCGAAAAAATCATTGAAATTGAGATCAGTATCGTCAAGTTTCCAACGGTCTTCAGGACCTTCCACAATGTTTGTCTCCACTTTCTTTTTCGAGGCCTGATATTTTTCAACCACTTTCTTGGACGAACGACAGGTACGTGTCCAATGCCCACTGCGGCCACATCTATGGCAAATATCATTTGGATTTTGAGGATTTGACTTCTGATTCCCTTTATTGCCGTGATTATTCCACTTCTGGTGGTTCTTAAATTTCGTATTTTGTCTAGGGCCATGATTATTGTAGCCACCTCTTCTGGAGTTGCCACGGCCCCGCCGCATATTTCCTTGGCCTCTTTCAGTATTCTGAACAGAGTTAGCATTCACTTCAGGGAGTGCTACAGATCCAGTGGGTCTAGATGTATGATTTTTCATCAGTAAGTCGTTGTTCTGTTCAGCAACTAGGAGACATGAGATTAGTTCTGAGTACCTTTTAAACCCTCGCTCTCGATATTGCTGCTGCAGGAGCATATTCGAGGCGTGAAAAGTTGAGAATGTTTTTTCTAACATATCTGCATCCTCTACCTTTTCTCCGCATAGCTTTAGTTTGGAGGTAATCTTGAACATAGCAGAATTATATTCAGACACAGTTTTGAAATCTTGAAATCTCAAGTTGAGCCATTCATGGCGTGCACCTGGAAGTATGACCGATTTCTAGTGGTCATAACGCTCCTTCAGGGAGTTCCATAAATCAAGAGGATCTTTCACTGTAAGGTACTCACTTTTCAAATCATTGTGTATGTGATGCCTAAGGAATATTAGGGCCTTAGCTTTGTCCTGCCGGGACATAGTATTTTCAAGTGTTATTGCATCACCAAGATTTTGAGCTTGAAGGTGGAGTTCAACGTCTTGAGACCAATTCAGATAATTTACCCCAGAAATTTCAAGTGCTTCAAATTCGAGTTTAGAAATATTTGACATTTTTAAACTGTACAATAAATAAATTATAATCAGAAATATGTAATGCATAATAAAGAAAAATTAATAATTCAATATTGATTGGAACTTCAGGTCCGTGCTATTTATTTGTTGGAACTTCAGATTAATACATAAAATAATTGAACTTCGGGTCAATTTTATTGAGTATAAGGACTTTATTTACCCTATTGTGTCAAAACTTCAGGTTTGATCAGATTAAAAAAAAAAATATAGTTGGAACTTCAGGTCCAAATTATAAGTTATTTGGGGACATTTAATGTCCCTAACTCTATGATAGAAATAATCAAAACTTCGAGTTTTGATTGAGGGTATATATTATTTGGAACTTCAGGTCCAAATTATAAATAGTGATTCAAGTCCCAAATTTAGAGGTAATTGAGAACTTCGGGCCCAATTACTGGAAACTTTAAGTCCCGAAAATCAAAACTTCAGGTTTGATTATCATGTCAAAAAAAAAAGAAAAAAAATGTCCAAAGGTTAAATCCAATACTGTAGCAACACTGTAGCAACACTCTAGCAACACTGTACTAACACTGTAGCATACTGTAGCAACACTGTACGAATACTGTAGCGTACTGTAGCATACTGTATAGGGCTGTGCTTTTTTTCCGAACATTCCGATTTTTCCGATGTCCGATCCGATATTTTCCGATTTTGGAACATATATAAGGTTTCCGATTTCCGATTTTCCGATTTCTGATTTTTCCGAATTAAATTGGATAGGAAATTGGAACTATGTTTTAAATTCCGATTTTCCGATTTTTTCGATCCGATTTTCCGATATTTTAGCCGATCCGATTTTCCGATATAATTTCCGATTAATTTTCCGAATATTTTTTCTGATTAATATTCCAAATATTTTATATATATTTTTTACCTTGGATTTCCATTGTCTAATAATAAGAATGTTTACATTTACATTTCCCTTATTTTTTACCTTACCCATATATATATGTTGTTAGTTTTAGGGTTAGACATATCTTTCCTCTCTCTCTCTCTCTCTCTCTCTCTCTCTCTCTCAATACGGCGCATACCATCGAGTCCCCTCTCTCTTTCAACTCTCGTCCATCTACTCACCTCTCTCTCTGGTTTCTACGCTTCTCAGATACATATCTGTAACGATTAGAATGCATCTCTTCATATCCAAGTCGAACGAAGGATCAGTAAGCCCTTTTATCTGTTTCCCTTATCTGTAACGTTCGGATCTGTAACGATCTGATCTGTTTATATTGTTATAGGATGGGATATGTAACGATAGGATTGTTATAGGATCTGATATGTTTATAATATAAATTTTTGATCAGTAAGCTTTCATATCCTCGTTATGGGATAAACTTTATATTGTGTAACGAGCGGTTTCTAGGATCTGTAAGATTATACATGTTTTTTGTTTCTATAGGATTTTATAGGATCTGTTTATACATGATTTTTTGTTTCTATAAGATTATACATGTTTATAGGATCTGTAAGATTATATATTGTGTAACGACCGTTTAATTACATGTTTCTATACCTGTTTTATAGTTGTATTATATTGAGATCAAATATTAATTGCTGATTTATACTGAGATCAAATATTAATTGCTGAATTACACTTGTTGTTTCTATACCTGTTTTATACGTGTTTCTATACATGTTTCTATACCTATTTACATGTTGGGTTAATTGTAGAGTCTACAAAAATGAAAAAATGGTTAAATCCTTACATATTTACATGTTGGGTTAAATCTTTTTTCCGATTTCTTTAAAATGAGAATTTCGAGTAATCGAAAATCCTATATTATTTTTTTTGAAATTTCGGAATTCCAAAATTTCTGAATTTTTATTATATGTTTTGAATTTCCGAATTTTTCCGAATTTTTTCCGATTTTCCGATTTTTCCGAATTCGGAAACTTTTTTGATTTTCCGAAAAAATTGGATAGGAAATTAGAACAATTATTTTATTTCTGAAAAAATTGGAATTTTTTCCGAAAGGTCATTTTCCGATCCGATCCGGCCGAAACACAACCCTAATACTGTAGCAACACTGTGGTAAGATAAAAGACTCGTGCACGCACATAGTTAAGAGGCAAACCAGATTTTTTTTTTAACGCAGTAGCAGATTTTTAAAACGCAGTAGCAGATTTGATTTTTAAAACAAATTTCTGTTACATAGATCTTAAAGAATTCAACAGTCCAACAAATATATATATATATATATATATATATATATATGTATATTGTTACCTCAAAAAATCTTAGATCGGAAGAAGGGCAAACTCGAAAATCTGGATTGTGAAAAAGCTCCACACCGGAAAAGGGTCCACACCGGACCAGCACACTACCTCCGATCTCAATACAAAACCGAGAGAGATGGATTTCAGCCGTAAAAGAAAAGAGGGGTGGGGGAGGCGGCTGTTGAGAAAGAGTGTGGGAAAGTGTGTGTCGATCGTGCTGATAACGTGTTAAGAAAAATAGGGCACAGAGAGAATTTTAGAGAGAGAAAGAGTTCTCATTAATTGGGTGTCTAACAAATGGGGGGGTCACCCCTTATTTATAGTACAAGTTAGTAGAGTCCTAATAGGAGTGGACATCCACTTAAATAGGATAAATACAATATTTATAACATATATATATATATATATGTGTGTGTGTGTGTGTGTGTGTGTGTGTGTGTGATATGACTACAGGTTTGAAGTTATACTACAGGTTACGACTAGCATCGTCAGGTAACTTTTGTGCGATAGAGCGCGGGGATAGGGTGTATGGGCACCCGGGTTAATTAAGGCAAATTTTGGGCGGTTAAGTACGGATATAGGGTGTGTGGGCGCCCTAGGTAATCTAAATGCATACTTGTGTAATGTATGGTTAGAAGCGAATGGGATAGATATAGCGGGCTTAGAGACACATGACGAGAGAGTAATATGCGAAGCTTAGAACATTAAGCTCATCTTAATTTTGAGGACGAAATTCTTTTGTAAGGGGGGAGTATGTAACACCCCGTAATTTTGAGGATTTAATATTTATTTATTTTTGGGAGTTATAAAAACATTTAAATTTGGAGGAACTTAAATTCATGAGTTGGAGAATTTAATTGCGTGAGCTGAATTATTTATAATTAGCGAATTTTAAGTTTAATGGTTCAAAATCTCGTGTGTCACATTTTGAGGTCAAAATTTGGAAATTTTGAAAAGTATTTCGGATGGAAATTATGAGTGCACGGTTGCGTTCGGATGGATCAAGAGAGTCAGAAAAGAGTACTCAGGGGTAGTAATTGGGTCTCGGGGTATTTTTGGGCATAGTCAGGCCCACACGGGTGAGTTGGGCCTTTTTAATTAGGTCCACATGGCCAAAAACGGGATTGTATGTTTTTAACCTAATTGAGAGATTAGGGAACGACAGTCAACTCAACTCTAAGCCTAGGGCTTGAGAGGGAAATTGGGGGAAAGCTAATGAAGAGTCAATTTGGGAATTTCGGAGCCAAATTAGGGGACTACATCAACGGATTAGACACTCTGAACAATTCCAGGCAAGTGGTTAACTATTGTGATTTCTAAATTGATGATGAGAAATTCATATCATAGTGATGTGTAAATCAAAATTCGTTTTGGGTGTGTAACCAAAATCAAAATTGTTTTTTTTTGGAAATTGATATACCTTAATGGGATTAAGGGTGCGATTTATTGTGTTTATGATTCTAGAATGTAGAGGAATGAATCGTATGTTAAAACCAGTGAGAATAAAGGGTTAATTGCTGATAATATGAATGAAATTCGTATTGGGGGATTTGAACCCGGATAATACCCAAATCAGGAAAACCTTGAAATTAATGGATTTTGCAGATTAATTAAGGTGCGTGTGATGTTTAGACCCTTCTCTCAAAAGACGATATGTTAATTGTATTTGGGTAAACATTTAGATTGAGAATCAAAGCTTTAGGTTTCGTCCATGGTTGACAGAGGGCTGGAGGAGACGAACACTGGAATGATCGATCGATCGACCCAAGGGGTTCGATCGATCGAAGCTACAGGAATTCTGGCAGTGCCGCCAGTTTTTAATACATGAGAATAATTATTGAGAAAAAGACTTTTGGGCTAATTTTACATGTTGAAAATGGACAAAGCGAGCGAGTCCAGGTATGTTGATAATTATAGGTAAATATAATTGGGGAAATTTATGGAGATGAATGTGTGATACATTGTGGGTGAATATGTGGGTATGAAATTTTGAGATGTAAAATGGACCAAGTGAGCGAGTCCGGGTATGTTGGTTAAGTGACACCAAAGTACTAAATTAATTATTGAGATAGAGTAATTAATTTGGAGTCGGAACATAGACTCGGGAAATATTAAGTTACGGGCCAAGTAAGTGAGTCCGAGGATAATGGTTGGGTGGCACCAAGTTATTAAATTAATGGATGTGATAATTAGTGAAGGTAGAGTAGGAGGGTAGACTCGAAAAAGTATTAAATTAATTGATGTTGTAATTTATTAGTTTAGGGTCGGGTTGTAGACCCAGGATTTGGTATAAATGAATTAGTGTATAAATTAATAAACTGAGAGTCGGACCACAGACTCAGTTTGGTATAAATTAATTAATGTGTAAATTAATTATATTAGAGTCGGACCACAGACTCGGGTTTGTGTTGATTAATTAACTTGTAAATTTATTATATTAGAGTCGGACCATAGACTCGGATTTGTGGTAATTAATTAATGCGTAAATTAATTTAATTAGAGTCAGATTATAGACTGGGGTAGGTATTAAATTAATAGGTGTGATAATTAATTTAATTAGAGTCGGATTATAGACTCCGGTAGGTATTAAATTAATAGCTGTGATAATTAATTTAATTAGAGTCGAATTATAGACTGGGGCAGGTATTAAATTAATAGGTTTGATAATTAATTTAATTAGAGTTGGATTATAGACTATAGTTGGAATTAAATTAATAGGTGTGATAATTAATTTAATTCGAGTCGGATTATAGACTCGGGTAGGTATTAAATTAATAAGTGTGTGAATTAATTTAATTAGAGTCGACGATAAATTCAGGGAAGTATTAAATTAATAAGTGTGTTAATTAATTTAATTAGAGTCGGACCATAGGCTCGGGGAAAGTATTATATTAATTGAGGTGTGAATTAATTATATAGAGTCGGATCATAGACTCGGGAAGATGATAAATTATTAAGTGAGAAAATTTATTCACGTTGAGTCGGGCCACAGACTCAGGAAATTACAGGCAGTGTGCAGGATTTTGAGTACACGTTAAAGCCGGTGTTTATATTATATATATATACGGAGTAGTGATAGTATATATATATATATATATATATATATATATATATATTGTGTGTGTGTGATATTAAATTACAGGCAGTGTGCGTACATGGTAAAGCCGGGGTTTATATTATATATATACGGTGTAGTGATATTATATATGTACGTGTATATATTGTGTGTGATATTAAATATCAGTAATTAGATATTTATTTAATTTATATAATCTAGTGCTATCAAGGGAGGTTGCGCGATGTGGGTGAATCCCCTAGCTTGAGGACTAGGGCGAGTATATCCCCAGGTCATAGCGTTCGGTAATATGGGTGAGGGGATTATCTCACTTTCAGGGAAGGAATACGACCGCCTCCACTACGTTTATAATTTGGGCCAAGTTGGTGAGCGATTTCAACTTGGGAAAACTAGGTTTTGTGAGCACACCTAGTGAGATAGCATTTTAGAAGGAATTATCCGACGAGGGTATACTCGAAGGGATGGATATACGTATGTTATATGTGTGGATATTGTGGTAAAGGTACGTATATAATGGTAGTAAATATTATATACGGGTAATAATACTGTGTGTGATGTATTTACTTTATATAACTTGTGATACGGTTATATGCTACTATTTAAGAGGAATTAATTAAGTTAATTGTGAGATAACCTATAATTCAAGAATCATTATACTCGGGTTAGAGTAGTATGGCAAAGGAAGGTTATACCAGGACCAGTTGGTCGGTGTAGTACAACTAGGTGGGGTTAAGGTAACCGGTTGGTGTGCACGATAGTGAAGGGGTGAGAATGTCCACAAGGGAGTGCGACACTAACTTAAATATTAAGCGCATTCATGCATTTTAAATTACTGCAGTTAATTCACTTGCTAAATATTTTCAAAATGTTTTGGGTTCTAACCCTTGCTATAAAACTATTTTCAAAACCTTTTAGGTGTCCAGCCACAGGGACACCAGGATCGATATTCTATTCCAGGGACACGGAGTTGCGGCATATGTGGATGCTAGCAGGAGTTTGGATTAGACGCATCATTCATTCATTCGTAGAGTAGGAATCTTGTATCAGTTTTAGTTTTATTTAGTTCATGTCGCCCTGACTTTCAGTTCAGTTTTCAGACTTGTTTTATTCCTGTGTTGGATATATGTTTTGGAATATTTCACTTTGGTGGCTGATGGTTTATTCGGCAAAATTGTTTAATTAATGATTCAGTTTATTTTCATTCAGTTGTGTGAATGGTTTATATTTAATTCCGCATGTACTATTTTGTTTAATCAAAAAGTTAAAAATTGGCACCAACTTTTGGAATACTAGGTGGTTAGTAAGTTTTAAAAAGTTTTCGACAGTGATGCTAAGGATGATCCAACTGGGATTCCTGTTTTAATTTGGTATATGACTGATCACCCGGTATTTTATTAGGCAGGGTGTCACATTTTCTTACTTGTTAGATATTGATTTAATGTGATGAATTGCATGTATAGTAAGTTTTTGGGAGATTTAAACTTTTTTTGGAATTTGGGGGATTTTGGTGCTTAATCCTTTAATCTTGTTTCAAATTTCATTTGCGGAATTTATATTAGTTATTAGTTGTGTAGAAGTGATTTGGGAGAATAAATTGTGGTTGCTGTTGAATGAAATTGGAAGATTAGGGTTTTTGGGATTTTAGGGTTCTTAAACCCGTAGCCCAAATTGGGCAAATTTCTAGGGCCGAATCGATTCGGCTCCTAGGCGAATCAATTCAGTTAGGGGGTAGGATACATGTCTGGGAGACCGAATCGATTCGGGATAATGCCGAATCAATTCGGATAGTTGCAGAATGTTGGTTTTACTCACCGAATCGATTCGCATTTGGGCAAATTGATTCGCAACCATGGGCGAATCCATTCGGCCCTAGGTCGAATCGATTCCACCGCCTGTTTTTGTGAGATTTTTCCTAGTTTGATTTTAGCCCTTTTCCTTTTTGGTTCAAGGTTTAGGAACCTTCCTTTGGGAAGTAATGAGGAGTCCTAGAGGGTTGTTTTGGGTAGACAGATACCCTAGGCTAACATGTGATTATTTGGGGCTTATTCTAAAGGTTAGATTGTGTAGCTTAATGTCTGAATGATATAGGAAGTTAAACTAAAATTAATAGAAGGTAAAAATGTTAATGATGAGACTTTTGGGAGTCTATTATTGAGGGAGACTCATTTTGATGATTTATTGTTTTGTGTTGGGCTCTTGGAGAATAGTGTGATTCTATTGGCACTTCGGGTCTTAGGTCATTAATAAAATATGACACTAAGAATAAGAAAGACATATTCTAAAATGTGGTACTAAATGAATAAGTACAATTGATTTTTCAGAATGTAAAAGTGAATGATTTCAAAATGGAAAAATGATTTTCATAAATGTTAATTTATGAATACACACCTCTTTAAATCGCTATCATAAGGGAAGTTCGCGCGTGTGGTGAAACCCCTTGGCTAACGAATGCAGGGTGGATATATCCCTAGGCCATATGAGCGTTTATTGTATGTTTCTGCGATGGTGAGGTAATTCTGGGTGTGGTTATGACTCTCCCGCGGGCATATGGACGCTTCCCGAGGTTTCGGTAGGATCCCAGGTTGTCTTGGTGATGGGCCCTGGAAGATGATAGACATTTAGGGGCGCGCATAGTGGGGAAAGACGGACGGGCGGTCTTAGATGCGTTTGATAATAATGTGGGACATTATTGATATTAAATCATTTTATGATAATGAAATGGCTTTAATTACATTTCCTGGATGGAAAAAAGGAAATGGAAAGACGAATACATTTCCCGGATGGAAGAAGGAAATTGGGTAGATATGAAATGAAATCGAAAAGCATTTTTATGTTAATAAAACTTGCTTTATATATATTTTTACTAGATGGAAGAAAGGAAATAAAATTGGTAAAGAAAGTTTTGAAATGAAATTTATTTGGTAAACATTTGATAAAATGGATTTACCATTTATATATATTCCTAAAGAAAGAAATAGGAACTGTGCATGTAGAATTGTGAATGGAGTTATTTTTGTCTCCTTGAGTAATTGTAGATGAGTTCTCCCCTTTCATATATGATCATTGAGCATTAGCATTGTTATTGTGCTAGGTTGTGCTTTTAGATTGAGAGGTGATAAACTTTATTATGTTAATTGCGAGAGACTTACGCACTTAACCGTCATGCATTTTAGTCACATGTTAATCATATCAAACCGGGCCCTGACCCGTCTATATTTTTTGTTTTGCATGCAACTCTTTGTCTGTTCAGGTGCTATACCGCAAGGACACCAGTATTAACTCTCCATTTCTGTTGTCTTGGAGCTATAGCATTTTGCGAATGTTGTAGGATATTTCTATTAGACGCTTCTTTCCATCGTACTCTAGTTATGTTCAGTTTACATATTCGGGCGTGTTGCCCAAGATTTGTAATAATTTATTATACTGTGATATTTAAATTGTAATACTCGGTCTAACTATTTGTATTGGTCTGTTAACCGACAGCTTATTCGATTATTATTTATTATAATGTCTTTCCATTACCCGCTGATTTTTGGTATCCACCGTTTTTGCAAATGGGATTGTCTAGGTGTTTTTTTTTTATTTACAAAATTTTAACTTTGATAGTCCGTTTTCTAAAATGATTGGTGGTTACCTCGTACTATTATTTTAATCGACAGTGATGTTGAGAATGGACCATCTATGATTCCTGTGATTATTAGAGTATTGGGCTGGCCACCTATTATTTTAGTAGGCGGGTTGCCACATTAAGAACCCATTAGTACTACGCATACTCAGCTATCTAGTCCATTTGCAAAGCTCACGCATAGAGGACAATAGGTTCAATCTCTCGAGAACCAATAGAAACATAAACACATATTGGAGGCTAACATAGTCCCAAGCCGATGGGCTAAGCACATACCTACGCACCCATACGACCGTCATCACTATCGTTCTCACTGATAGCCCGTACCTAGATTCCATGCTATAGGGGTACAACTCTAAATCCCCCAAAGGCACACAAGATTTAGTTGTCCACAACGCGTTAACCTCCGTTCGATAGGCAGTAGATAGGTATGTTATACACATAATATTTTGACCAATAAGCATGCACACCACTTATATGAATTCATTGGCTTTCCCACAGTCTAGTGTTTGCAGTACGCATTTTAACTCTTATTATAACCCGTACTTTATTCGTGTATACCCTACCTTGTATTTTCGCACCTCCTCAATTTTATGAATTTTATACCTTCCGAGGGTCGACATATTTTCTTCTCACTATTAAATATAAGTCACTCGGTGATCATTCTAGTTTATCACTCATTAAAAGAAGCCTACGGGAAGTTCGGAACAAAATTTGCTTAAAAAGGACCATTCTGGAATCTCGTTAGTAGGCCCAAAAATCTCGTTCGAATGAAGGGCTTTGAACGAACCACCAAACTCGTTAGAGGGGCTACTGGAATCTCGTTAGAAGTATCGTTCGAACGAGGTCGTTCGAACGACCTGGGCTGGACTTCTAACAAAATTTCCAAAGTTGCCCAGTTCGTCTCTCAACTTCATTTTTCCCAATTTTTACCACTCAAAACTCAACCTAAATTCATTCAAACCCAAATACAATGTTTCCCACTATCCTAAGTCATCTTAGAACATATAATAATATAATTTTGGAGGTCAAATCCTTCTAATCATCATGTAATTTCAATAAATTCCCAAATTTCACCACAAACCCTATTAACATGAACCCATAATTTATTTGTTCATAAAAGCTCCATTTTAATTTATGATTTACACCTAGTTCATCAACTTTCACAATTCTACTAAGGGGAAAATCCTCTACATGCGAACCCCATCAGATTTTCTAAATATTCTACACGATTTCATCATAGGAAAACCCAAATTGGTATTTGTTGCTCTAAAACCTCAATAAGTGTTAACAAGAGTAATAATTGCTAAGAGGAGAGCCAGATAATCACTTGTCTAAAAAAAGAACTTTTGATTTGCGGGTTGAAATTATTATATGAACGATCCTCCTGACACGATCTATGCGTTGGTGTACTTTTTGTTGTGAAAGATTGAATTCTTGGCTAAGGCTCCAATGGAGTCTCCTTCTCCTTCCTTGGTTCTTTCTCTCTTTCCCTCTCTCCTCACGTAGGTTGAAACTGATAGCCACTAACCCTTATTGCCTTTTTAATTAACCCAATTTTCGTCCATTTAATTACCAAATATTCCTAAGGACCAAAATACCCCTCCGGGGTGCCGTTTTGCGTTAAAAAGTCCCGGACTCCAATTAACATATCTGAATAGTGTTTTCTGACTATTTCGACCCTTCCGGACACTGTGGCGCACTCAAAACAGTCGTTCAAGTTATACAAAAATAAATTATCTTTTAACCCCCCAAATATATACAACTAACGCGACTCATACGCGTTCCAAATATTTATAACATAATTGCCGTGTATCTCATTCCCGACCATACTATTATTTCAATAATTACTAACTCTCATCCCGTTAGATATTATTATCATAACATCGGATTAATTTAAATTTAAATTTTCCCCGTTTAATTTAATTAATCCCCATTTTCCATATAAAATAATTATGCGTAAAAAAACGGGGTATTACAAGAAGCCCCCAATGTTTCACAGTGGAGGTTGAATATGAGAACGTGGAACATTATGCCCAGAAGTTACTTGGATGTGTTTTACCCAGTCTGGTTAGATTATAAATCTCCAATACTTAGGAAATTGTCTCTTTAGTCTAGTCATTTGAGCGCGAAATGGTAAACTTATAAATATTTTGAATCTTCAACCGACGCTTGGATATTTGCGTCTTTTTCATCATTTAGCCGCCGAAAATGCAATCGTCTTTTCTAGTAATCATTTCTTTTCTTGTTTCTCGATGCATGGCATTTAAAAGCGATAGAATCAGATCGTCTTCTACTTTTTACTTCTAGGTTTCTGAACTCTTTGTGTTCTCACTTTATCCTTGTACTGTCGTTCTTTCTATCATCCGCCTTAGCAGATTTCCTAATTTTTCTATAAGAATTTCTTCCTTCTTCTTTCTTTGCTTTATCCACCATGGTTTATCTTGTTGAGTCATTAGATAAGTTTTGGGTTAATTTTGCAATTACCTCTTGGGGTATTCTAGAGTATCCTCCTTGACCTTCTGCTTTATTTTCTTTAGCTGAAGGACACTGGTTTCTTTCCTTTTTTATTACGGAGTGTGGTTTTTCTTTTCCGTCGAATCCCAAATGTTTGGAGTTTTGCCAATATTTTTATATTGTTCCTACAAGAGTAGCTATAAATACATGAAGGGTAGTTAATGGCATATATAGGTTAAATCAAATACATGGAACCCTATTAGGGATTCCTGAAATTATATATTATTATAAATGGGTTACCAGTGACACCACATTTTATTTAAAAACTAGGTTTTCCAAGAGAGCTTTAGTGGTCAATCTTCCCGATGCTAATAGGGACTATTTTGATCATGGAGTTGTCATGAAAAATTGGTAACACCCCCCATTAAAAGGAAATGATGTTTATCAAGGTCCCAGATGTCCACTTTATGGCAATGGGATAGGTTGTTTTGAATTTATTCAATTTAGCTCTGTTTATGTTTGATGAAATGTGTCACTGACACTCATTTTTTATTGCAGTTGATAGCAAAAGGAAACCTCCAAAAGAGAGTGACACAAGCTTTAAAATTTTGAAACTTATCTAGGGTTTGCACGAGTCCATCAATGGGGAGCACGTGAGGTCTACTTCTTATTTACTGAGATATAAGAATACCACTTCATCTTTCATTGCTCGACCTCTCGTTCCTCCAGTGGTGATTGATCTTGATCAAGCACCGTTTTCTCCAGCAATTATAGGAGAATCTTCTTCTGATTTGAGTACATCTATTGCTGAGTTGATGACGAAAAAGAGGATGTTACTCGAGTTTTGTACCAAGCCCGCTCCTGATGCTGAAGGAGCAAAGAAGAGCAAAAGCGACGTTCCAGCTGATGGAACTAAGAAGAAGGATGCCATTACTCCTACCAAAAATATCAGCAAGGAGCCCCTTGTTGCCCCTAAAGAGGCATCACCTTTGATTGAGGTTGTTGTCCCAAAAGAGGCAGCGAGGTTGAAGAGGGGTCATGCTGAGAGGTCAATAGATGCTGTTGCCCAACCTTATGGAGTTGGGATTTCTTCTCTGATGGCTAGTTTTCCAGCTGTCCTTACCCTTGACTTAGCCAAGAAATTGATCAAGTCAGGGACTTTGCCCGACTACTGAGCTGCTGAAACTTCAACTCCTCAGGATAAGGTGGTCGATGTGGCAGCCTAACTTCTTGCATCACTAAGTGGTTATTATACTTATCCTTCTAATTTTTCATTGTTGTATTCATGCTCTGATATGCGTCTTTCTTCTTCTTACAGTTGTTGGTGTGTTTCGATAATATCATGGAGAAGGATGAAGCATCAAAGCTTCAACCTCATCTAGTGGTGTTGAGGAAGCCCTTATTCGTTTATCAAAGTATTTAGGGGAATTCCAGCTGAAGTATGAAGAGGACAAGGCTTCTTAGGAGAAGAAAATTACATCAGTCGAGTTAACTCTCCAACTTGATGATATAGGTCGGAAGCAGGGTGTGAAGGAATCGAAGGAAGCTAAAGCCAAGCTTAAAGAGGCTGAACAACGTAATAAAGACCTTAAAGAGAAGGTGAAGTCTATCGAAGAGCTTCTCAGGGAGAAAACCTCATTAGAGAGAGCGAAGAGGAAAGTAGATGTTAAGAATTCCTTTAGTTCTGGCTGGGACAAAGGATGGAATAAGGCATTAACTTCTATTATTTCCTAGATGGAGTATGCAAGTGTGAAATAATTAAAATATGGATGGGTAGCAGCCTTGAAGAGGTTGAACGTTGCCAAGGATTTTGAACTGTTTCAAGAACATACCCACAGCCCTCCTCCTGCTGTTGAAGAAGAAGAAGAAAAAGATGAAATTGCATCTGATGAATCTTCTATAGTATCAATAAAACCAACAACTGCTGCGACCCTTCCTCAATCTTCCGAGCAAGTTGAACATGCGATAACTTCTACCAAGAAACCTTCATTACCATCCGAAAAATAAGCTCCCTCTTCCAAATCGGTTGGAGATGTTATAGGAAATAAGGAAAAGGTGTAGAGTTATTCGGATCTTTAATTATATTGTTCTTATATTTTTCCCTTTCCTTGTAACCTCAGTTGTACTTTCTCCTCCTATGATTAATAAAATGGACTTTTTTTGTTATTCTGAGTTTTGTTTTACTATACTTGCTCAACACATAGTGGCACTAATGTTGATTGATTCCTATTTGCCTTGCTAGTTTGTTGCCAGGATGGAACTCTTGTCAGCTCATGATACGAAGTTGATGAAGAAATGTAACGATTACTTCAAAGATGGTCATACAGATTTTACTAGAAGCTGAAATTGTTAATGTCCTTGGACCTGATGCCTCTAATCGTGTAATTGAGGCCTATCAATATTTAAAATGCCTGTTTGATCGGGATGTAGCCAATAATGTTGCTTACTATGAGATGATTGAATATCTTCAAGGGACGATCGAGGAGCTTCATCTTTAACACAAAGAAACTACTGCACTTATGCATGAAGGGTATGAGAAGAAGTATCAACAGTTGAATGTTGATCGGGGTTATGACAAGTTTCTTTCAGCTCATAAAAAGAGAGAGAGTGTTCTCAAACTTGAAATTGAGGAATATAGGATTATTGACAAGCTATTAGAGGAAGAGAATATTGCCCTGCGAGAAGAAGTGAAACAACTTAAAGTTTCTGCCTCTTCCTCTACGGGAGGTCTGGTCCCAGTCAATGACGAGGGCTTTTTAGTTTTGTAAACTGAAAATGCTGCTTTGAGAGAGGAACTAAAAACTTTGAAATAAGCCAGACCTACGTCCTCCTCATGGGGTAGAGCTAGATCTAATCGAAGGAGTGTTGAAAAAACTAGGACTCAGTAAGCCTCAGCAAATGAGGATACTCAGATGAAAATAAAAAATCAAGCCTTAGCTGAAATGTCCCAGAAAATTCAAACTCTTATCGAGAAACTCTTCAACCAGAATTCTACACTAGGAAGTAAAGTAAACTTGGTGAAGAAACTGTATGATCATCTTGAGAGATTGACTTATCAATTTCACATGTAGCCTAGAGATTTTTGTATGGGGGATAGAACGAAGCTCTATACAATCTTGATGCTCGTCTGAAATAAGTTCACAATGAAGGATACAAACAGGGATGGATGAACGCCTTGACTGTGATGAAGCTTGAAGAAGGTAATTCCTTATGGGATTGGTATGATCCTGGAGTACTTGATCTGCCTAATCCTCCCTTTAAGTTGGATGTCATCTCGATTCCATCTCGTGCCATTCCTAGGTGCTTGATTTCAAGGTATCTTGGTGATTACCAGCATTACAAAGAATTTGAGATATCCAGACCTCAATATCTAATTGATCGACCGAGTTCCAACAACATCAAAATATTACGAGATATGAATTTCATCAATTATCCTTATGCTTTAGATGATCCTCCATCAGGAATGGAACCTGTACCAAAATCTGAGGGAAAAAGGCTAATATAATAGGAAATTTGTATTGAATGAAGAAAACTTCATCTTTTGTAATTTTCTTTCCTTGGAAATAATTGTATTTAATGAAGAGAAATTCATCTTTATGGTGTGTTCTTTCCTTAGAAATAATTTATAAGATGTTTGGCTAATCATATGAATTTTTGATGAGTGTGTATCAAAGGATAAATTGTCCTGTTATGTTTTAATTGCCTAGACAATGGAACTTTGGCCCATTTGCTGCCTAGTTGTAATGGCTTGTCACCCATAAGTTCCTAAGCAATGGAATTATTTTTATCCCATGGTCCTACTTAGTTGTAGCAATCTTATCTAGATTACCTTGGTGCCTAGACAGTGGATGACTCGTGAGGTCACCCATCTTCTTGCGTAGTTTTGGATGCCCCTTGAGGTCACCCATAATCAAACAGGCCTTGTCTTGTATGACTGTGATGCTAATATTGTTGGTTCAGTTTATTGATACCAACCCACCGTAGTTGGTGGTTGTTGATATGTCGAACAACCTTAGTTGGTGGTTTAGTGTGTAGCACGAGTAATCCAAAAAAATTTGAACAAAAAGAAACATGGAGAAAATATCATCTGTATTCATATTGAAAAATACGGTACATATAAATCTGTATTATCGATAATATTTGCGCAGGTGTTCCGCATTCCACACATTTTGGAATTCTTCACCCTTTAAGGTCTCTATTCTAAAGGTCCCAGGTCGAACAACCGTATTTACCTGGTAGGGCCCATACTAGTTGGCCTCTAACTTATTATGCTTCTGAATCACCTTCTTGAGCACATAGTCTCCCTCCTTAAGATCACATTTCTTGACTCTTTTATTGTAGAACATGGTAGTTCATTGCTGCTAAACTGCGTTCCTTATCTCCACATCTTCTCTCACTTCCTATAGCATATCCAAATCCAGACGTCTCATCAAATCACTGAGACGAGAATTGAAATTGAGCACCTAGTGAGTGGGTAGGCCCAGTTCAGTTGGTATGACTGCTTCACTTCCAAAGGCTAGCATGTAAGGAGACTCCCCTTTTATTGTTCGGGGTGTTGTGCGATAAGCTAACAATACATATTGTAGCTCGTTAATCCAATTTCCCTTTGCATTATCCAGCTATTTTTTTAACCCGTTCAGCAGAGTCCTATTCATCACACTGGTTTACCCATTTCTCTGAGGATGGCCTGGTGTGGAATGGATCTTTTGGACGTTGTACTGGTGATAATATACGACGAACTCCTCATTATCAAATTGGGTACCATGGTTAGTAATGAAAGCATGCGGTAGATCATATCTGTAAACAATATTCTTCCAAATAAACTGATAAACTCTTTCATATGACACGTCAATGAGAGGTTCAGCTTCCACCCATTTAGTGAAATAATCAACAGCGACTACTGAATATTTGAATCTCCTTTTGGTAGTCGACAGAGGCTCGACTAAGTTTATACCCCACATGACAAATGGCCATGGGGAAGTGATGTGTGTTAACAATGCCTGGGGAGTTCTTCGAATGGAAGATAAACGTTGGCACTTATCGCATTTCTTCGCATAAGTTGCACAGTCAACTCTCAAGGTTGGCCAATAGTATCCCTGCATTGTTATCCTCTGTATAAGAGTCTGACCTTCTACGTGAGCTCCACAAGAGCCTTTATGAATTTCTTTTATAAGATCTTTAACTTTTGAAGGGTTCACACATCTCTGTAGACCTGCTATTATACCCCTTCTATGTAAAACTCCATTATTCAGTACATATCGAGTAGCTTTAAACTTCAATCTCTTGGCTGCAAGTTGGTTAGTTGGTACCACCCCTTCTTCGATATACGCCATGATGGGGTCCATCCAAGATGGTCCCATATTCAAGGTGATAAATCTCACCATTAAATCTTCATCAATGCTTCGATTTACCATAATCTTAAGAGGAATCATTCTTCGTAGCTCGGTGCGAGTGGATGAGGTTAATCGAGCTAATGCATCAGCTCTTGCATTATCTAATCTTGGTATTCTGATAAACTGGATCGCAACAAAAGTGGACACAATCTCCATAGCTTTGTTATGGTGACTTGAAATCAAATCTCCTTTCACTGCGTACAACTCAAGAATCTGATTTACAATTAACTGTGAATCACTAAACACGATAACTTGCTTTGCATTCAGTGTTTTGGCCAAATTGAGGCCCACAATCATAGCTTCATATGTAGCTTCATTGTTGGAAGCTTTGAACTGGAAACACAGTGCATATTCTATATTCAATCCATCTGGGCTGTGAAGGATTATACCGGTTCCACTGCTTGTGGCACACGAGGAGCCATTAATATACAAATTCCATATGGGGATACAATTATCAAACTCTTGGTCTGACAAAGTTCCCTGATGGAATATTTGGTACTTATTTTTATCATTTCCTAACACTGAGTTGTTATCTGATGATTCTTGTTGCTCAGTGCTTGTCCCCTTCGTTACATCTATTGATAGAAGTTGATCGGGGGTAATCTCTGATGATCCCCTAACATCCACAGGTTGTTCTGTATTAGACCTTTATTAGTCGGAAGCAACTGTGTAAGTGAACTCCACAATGAAATCTGCTACCGCCTATCCTTTGAGTGAGGACCTTGGATTATAAATAATATCATGCTCTCCCACTTCAACCTCCCAATACATCAGTCTCCCTGACTTTTTTAGCTTATGCAAAGCCTGTTTGAATGGCATATCAGTGTATACCACTATGGTATAGGCCTAGAAGTAAGGTTTCATCCTCCTGCTTACCTCGATCAATGTTAATGCCAGCTTCTCCAACCTTGGATATCTAATCTCTGCTCCTCGGAAAGATTTTCTTGGATAATACACCGGTTTTGCACTCCATCCTCTACTCTTATCAATGCCGAACTGACTACACTTTCTGAAACAACCAAGTATAAATATAACTTTTCTCCCGTCACTGGCCTAGACAACAAAGGGAGTGTACCTAAGTATCGTTTCAACTCTTGGAATGCATTCTCACATTCATCATTCCATTCAAAAGTTTTTCTGAGTGTTTTAAAGAACGGAAGACATCAGTCCGTTGCTCATGAGACAAACCTGTTGAGAGCTGCGATACGCCCCGTGAGGCTCTATACCTCCTTGTTCATGGTTGGAGATCGTAGTTCCAACAGAGCTTTAATATTTTCTTGATTTGCCTCAATGCTTCGATGATTCATAATATACCCGAGGAATATACCTTCTCGTATGCCAAAAACACACTTAGTCGGGTTCAGCTTCATTTGATATTTCTCCAGGTGATCAAAGGTTTGGCTCAGATCAGCTATGTGGTCTACAGATTTCTAGCTCTTCGTCAGCATATCATCGACATAAACCTCCTTATTGTTGCCGATTTGTTCTGCGAACACCTTATTCATCAATCACTGGTACATTGCACCTACATTTTTAAACCAAATGGCATAACATTGTAGTAATATGTACCCCTTGGGGTAGTAAAAGAAGTACTCTCCCGGTCTTCTAGTTTCATCTTAATCTAGTTGTATCCAGAATAAGCGTCCATAAAGCTTAGTAACTCATGCCCAAGGTCGCATCTACCAGCAGGTCTATTTGGGGTAATGGGAAGTGATCTTTTGGGCAGGCTTTATTTAGATCGGTAAAATCTACGCACATCCTCCATTTATTCTTCTTATTCTTTACCATCACCACATTAGCTAACCAATCAGGATATTTGACATCCTCAATAAAAGAGGCCTTTTGCAGTTTCTCGACTTCCTCCTGAATAGCTTGGTTCTTCTCTGGGCTAAATACCCTTCTTCGTTGTTTCACTGGCTTGACCTCCATATTAACATTGAGTTCATGGCATAAGAAGGCTAGGTCTATCCCCGGCATATCTTCATGACTCCATGCAAAAGCTTTTTTTTGGTGCCTTAAAATGCCACTAACTCCTGCTTTATTGACAGATCCAGTGAAGCGCCAATTTGAGTTATTCGTCTTGGTCATTCATCATTCAGAATAACGTTCTCCGTGGCTTCCATGACCTAACCCTTTATGAGCTCTGACTCATCTCTTGGGTCCAATGTCTCAATCTCTGCATCTTCAGACCCATCCACTTGGTAGGTGGTGGTCTTCTTCCTGGCTTCCTCCATCTCTTCCTGTTCGACAGATGAATAATAGCATTCTCGGCCACTTTTTGGTCGCCCTTCATAATTCTAACTCCAAAATTGGTTGAAAACTTCAGGCATTGATGTACGATTGATGGCACCGCCTCGAGCTTCTTCAGGCCTACCCTCCCTATGATTATGTTTTAGGCTGATTGGACATTTTTATCCATTACAAAAAAGCATGCTTTTTCTGTTCTGCAAGAAGGATAGGTACTAATAAGCTTATCCAACTTGATCGTCCTAAGTGGAAAGACTTTCTTTGACAGTGAACCCGAGGAGGGGCCTGTGATATGGCTCTTACTAGGCTAGCTTCAGATTTAAACTGTCAAAGCACGGGTAGAACATGATGTCTGCAGAGCTACTATTGTCTACCAACACTCTTGAGATCACCACATCCTTTATCCTCATCTTGATCACCAAGGGGTCGTCATGAGGATACAAGACACCTTTCAGATCATTTTTGGAAAAACCGATGACCAGTTTATCCTTGTTCACCTTCCTCGGGCGATCCTCTTTCGCCAAATTTATTCGTTCTATATAGGAACAAGCTTGGGCCTCATTGAGGTAAGCTTTCCTTTCAGCAGTATGATCCCGACCTCCTGCAACTCCACCTGTAATCATATTACATTCGAATGAGCCAAAATGGATTGAAAATACCTTGCGTTTTGGTTGCCTTGGATTTTTGGGGAGGTCGGGGTCATCCTTCAAATCATCTTCATGGTCCTTTTTCTTATCGTCTCTTGTTCACTGAGGATATTTGGACCTTTGCCTTGCTCTGTCATTGGTCTTCCCATTATTCTGGCGATTAACTAACCTGCTCAATTTCCCTCATAGAATGAGTTCCTCGATTTTATTCTGGAGAGCTATGCACCGCTTGGTCGTATGGCTGTGGTCTTTGTGGAACTCACAATACTTGGACTTATCCCTATTTTTAGGGGCTATCCTCAATTTCTCTGACCAATTCAGTTCTTCGCTGTTCTTTATCTCCTCCAGAATATGGTTTATATCCACCTTTAAGGGAGTATAATTCCCATACTTCCTCAAGTGCTCTGTCATATCTTTTCATTTTGAGTTCTTATTGCTCCCATTATGCTTTTGATCTTTATTTTCCGACCTGCCCTCATATTTACTCTCTACTTTTCTCTCACCATTATTCTTTGCAGCCATAGCTTCTTCGGCATTCATAATTTTGGCTACCTTAGCCATTAATTCCGCCATGGATTTGGGGGGATCTTTAGCCAAAGTATAAAACAACTTGTTTGGTAAAAGACCACTCATTAGAGCTATGATTGTCGTCTTATCTTCGTAGTCAATGACCTCAAGTTTCTCCTTATTAAAATGAGTAATGTAATCCATGGTGCTCTCTCCTACTTTCTTCCCCACACTCAACAAATGTGTTACTCTCTTGACTAGTTTCGCGCCAAAATAGATATTTCATATACAGAGCTCTGCCAGTTGATGGAAAGTAGCAATCTTCCCCAGAGAAAGATTATTGTACCATATTTGACCTGATCCAGTAATGGTTCCTCAGAATGCCCTGCATCTCATCTCATCAGGAACTGCATAGATATCGGCAGCAGCTTGGTACTGCTTTATGTGGAGGACAGGATTAGTTTTTTTGTCATACTTTGGTGTAACTACAGGAGATTTAATCTTTGATGGTGTGGGAAAATCCATAATTGTCTGTACAAAGGGTGATCCTTTGACAAAAGTTCTTTGGAGAGGGTTCCTGGCCTTAGCCATTTCCCCTAACCTATGCTCCAACCTTTGAATGGATCCTTTCCAAGTATCATTTCCAGCCTCTGATCTATATGTTCGAGCAACCGATCAAGCAGAATGCTCCTCTTGGGATCTCTCTGTTCGAGCAGTGGGACATGATTGGGAAAAACCTTCCCTTAGATCATTTGGTCGTTGAGAATTTCCAGATGTAATCTGAGGAAGGTTTCTATTCCTCCTGGGGACCAAATGATAAAAAGGGGAGACTCTTACTCAATCTCTCCAGGGCACTGGTTCTCTCTGGGGTTAGAGTGACATTTTCTTGAGAGTCTATGACTCTTATGGGAGATGTCCGCCCTGGTTGATAAGACGGGTCGCTGGACCTCTCAGTGTGGCGCGATTCGGTATGCATGGAAAAGGACACATGAGGGAACAAAGTACGTCTGGATCTCAAAGACGGCAGATGAGTGTTTCCATGAACACTTCACTGGCCCGACTGGGCAGGCGTTGCATTTTGAACAGTTTGAATGAGCTGCCGCATGGTATCCTACATAGATGTTTATCCCCTATCTAAAATGGCCACTAGTCCAGTGAGTTCATTAGCAGTTGGAGGAATGGACAGATTAGGAGGGATTTCGTCATTGTTCCTATTGATAGATTCTACGAGCTCAACTATGTTTGATGAATGTTTTAGTGAAAAATGCTATGTATAGTTGTTTCCCACAGACGACGCCAATCTTTTGATGTAAAAAACTAGATTTGACTAATTAATTAATCACAGATAAATATAAAATAAGAAATAGGACAAATGGGTTTTTAAAGTGGTTAAGCCTTATGGAAATGGCCTACGTCCACTATTTTGTATTGCTGGGTCTTTTCTTTAATCTTGACGATGATCGTCAAATGATCAAGTATCAATCCCCCTTATGGAGGAGGTTACAATGTATTTATAGCCCAAGGGTTGTTCATGTGAATCGACAATTCACCGTTAATATATATATAAATCATGTACATAATGAGAATGTTCATTGAATCCGATGTTTATTGAATCTATTATCGTCGATTGATCTTCTTGACTAGATAGTCAGTACGCTGAGTAGCTTGGGGTGCTGAGTAGCTCGGCCTCATGAGTTGTTCCGTGAATATATGCTTTTGCCACGTAAGACGACATGTGTTGTCATATGCTTGGTCCATGTCATTTGACTAATTTTTGTATCAACAAATGATAGCATCAACATAAATTTGTCCAATCAAAACCTCACTGTTAATTTTCGCACAAATAATGTTTGGTCATTGCCACAATGATCAAACGCTTTATTCACTAAAAAGGTTGATAGGCGTTCATACGTGACCCTGGAGTCTTGCTTTAAGCCATATAATGACTTTTTCAACTTAAAGACGTGGTTAGGGTAAAAAGGGTCAACAAATCCCTTAGGTTGTTCAACGTATACTTCCTCTGATAGAATACCATTTAAAAAGGCAGTCCTTAGTTATGACGACCAATTCTCAGGGAGGAGGTCAATTCTGAGGACCTTAAGTTATAGCGACCAATTTTATGGATCGAGGTCAATTCTGAAGACCTAAATTTGTGACGAACGATTCTACGAGAAGAGGTCAATTCTGAGAACCCTAAGTTGTAACGAGGGGAGTTTCTCTCCTGGAGAATTTTAAATTATGTGGGGGGTGCAGATGAACCTGTGGTTCTGTTAGGGATTGTGTTATTTTGGTACTCCACTTGGGAAGGATTTATCTTTAAGAAATTCGGCTGGGGATTATGTTGTCTTGAGATTCCACTATGGGATGTTTAGGCCGGGGAATAATGGACTTGGATGCGGATGCATCGTTAGCTCTGCTTGTGGAATATGATGATGATTGGTTGGTATAATTAATCCAATTGGGGATTATGCTGGGGATAAGAGCATAAGATTAATCCTATTGAGGATTTCGAGAGCTTGGTAAGGGGGCTTAGTGATCCAAAAAATGAATTTCTTGGGAAAAAATGAGGTTCCAAATATTTGGATTTTTAGGAATTTTTTGGTCAATGTTTGGGAATTTTTTGGAATTTTCTATAATTTTTTGTACGAAATTTAGAGGAGTGAGTTGGCAGTTCCATTGTCGGCACCCCTTATGTACATGAGGCGGGTAATGGAGATGTCCAATAATGCCCAGGTAGTGGCAATGATCGGGAAGCCCTGCACACATTATATGGATACAATGGCAAGCTATGATTACCCAGATTTCGTGACGGCTGGATGACGCCCTCTTAAATATACGACATGGAGAACATGCCCCCACCTTCTACAACTTTGGGATGAGGGACTAGTGCATCGGTGGGATAGGCTCACAACATAAATGGTGGCCAATCATAGGTAGAGGCGTCTCTGATTATTCATGTTACTCCCCCTTCTTACAATTTTTTATTGAGTAAAGGGGATTCACTAAGCGTTCCTCGCTGACCTCACGCATCTGTGTTTGGATTGACGAGGCTTATGAATGATGCCCTTCGACCTGAGTTATATCCTGTTTTCTTCTTATTTTATTGACTTTCCTTTGCTTCTTGACTGAATTGCCTTTTGCTTGTTACTTCTTTGCTTGCAGTATGTTCGGGTGTCGACCACTTGCTGAGGGATATCAAGGATTGGATGTCTTCCATGTCCAAGTGTATCAAGAGTTCGACTTCTTCATTATTTATAACACCTGCCACTTCTGATGAGGGCTCGAGTTATGGGAGTCGAGGATCCATCACTCGCCGCAAAGGAAATCGCGTTCGTCGTGGGGGTTGAGAGCTAGAAGAGAAAGAGAGATTATGGGTTCGGGCAGAGTACCATTTATTTTTCTGCAAAATGTAACTCAGTGAAGAAAAATATATGAAGAAATATGTTTTTCTTTTTGTTTTTTTCTTGATTGCTTGACTTATCCTATATACGCTTTTAATTTTATGTTGAGGTTATTTATTTTACACAAAGACGGAGATGTGTATGGAATGCAAAATGATAGTAATAAAAAATTTTATTAGGAAAAAGAATAAAAGAAATTAAATGAGAGAAACGTATTTGATAACACGAATTTATTTTAAGAGAAAACAGAGAAAAATGAGTAAGTTATCCAGGGGTAGTTTTCAAAATGAGGATTTTTTTTTAAAAATTGAGTTAGGTAAAAGAGGAAAGATGGAATTTTGCAAAGTAAGGGTTAAGTCAAATCATGCCTAGGCCTTGATTGCACTTTTCTACACATCAGAGTACTCTTATGGGCCTGAATTTTACTCGGGTTTCCAAGACTCATGTCTTTTGCCAAAGATTTTAAGTATAAAGGGGATGTGTGGGATTGGTTTTCTTCGCTAATACCCACATTTTCTTTCTTTCTTCATATACCTCATTTTCAAATGGCTATTCCCATGCGTGAAGGATTTGCTTCGTACCTTGACGGTCTGGAGAACATGTTCTTGTATAATGTGGACTACAATGCTTTCAACCTGTGCTGGGTTTGTTGCGGCGTAACCGAGCCATAGACTTGAACCTATTAACATCAACAATACATTTATGGTATCTGAAGATTATATCTTCCATTTTATCCTTTATGAGGTATGTCCCACTTATGACGTGTTTTCGACATGTTAGGTGTCAGGCCCAAAGTGGTCGCATCTATGCCTGATTTCTCCCGTCAACCTCAGATTTTCTGAACGGGGTTTTTTCACATTTCTCCCTCGACGGCTAGACCGTTGTTTATCGATCGTTATTTTTCTTTAGGAGGTTATGTATTCAATGCATCTGAAGGGTTTTGAGGAGATCAATTTTGCTGGGGCTATCGCTTTAGGCCTTATTGCGAGGTTATTGTTAGTGACGGGGGACTTGACTGTGAATCCCCAGATGGCTACGATAATGGCCTTGATGTCTTGTCACCATAATCTTGCGGCAGTGGTACTGGCTGAGACCCTGAGTGGTCCGGCTGCTTGGAAGTAGGGTAGTTATGACTTTTTGAGAGAGATCCCAGTAATGCTATTTATGTGGCTTACGTAGAAGTTTCTTCTAGAGGTCCCTCTTGAGTATCCATTAGTGGTTGTTCCAAATTTACTTGTCCGACCTTTCTTCAACTTCGTCTCATCTGCAGAGAGTTGGGTAAACTAGCACGTAAAGTATAGAGCCCGATGCCATCGCGGGTTAGTGCCATGGCGGGGTAACTTAGTACCTATCTTACACCTTAGAGATTATTAGTATGTACGACTGGTGGGACTTTGAAAGACTTCGTTCTAGTTCCCCTGGTGGCTTCTTCACCAAGTCGGGGGGGGGGGGGGGGGGGGGAAAGATCGTGCTCCCTCATATAATAAATTTCTTCCCAGTGGAGGATTTGATGGAATCACTAAGGATGATGCTACGCTTTTGTGGAAGCATCGTTAGCCATCCATCCATCCATCACAGTCTATAGGAGTGGCCTGACATGTTTCTGTGGACAACCTAAAATGGTTATAAAAGTGGGTAGTCGAGAAAGTCATGGTTAAAGAGACCAGTGAATGGTGATTCATTGGTTTTAAAACCACGAAAGACAACGTCATAGTTATGTCCGGGTTTGTCAGGGCGTACCGTTACAAGGAGTGCATGTAGATTGTTAACGAGGAGTGGGAAAATTAGGGACCTCTAGGGGCTGGTAACAATGATGAAGCAGGTCCGTCCGACAGTTGAATGAAGTGTCTTGTGAAACTGGGGTGATTTTTGTAAAGCTACGGTGATTGAGTGTTTTTCATTTTTAAGGTTTGGGATAATTTTGTATAGTTTGGTTAGGTTAGGTTTAGGGATGGTTTGGTTAGCGACGATGAGTGGTTTGTTTGACAACCTTTGTTGATACTTCGTGTAATAGTGCTACTTTCCTTAGTAAAAAATAAAAGTTGATTTTGATCATATTTTCTTATTCCTCTTTATGAGTTTTGAGTTTGAATTACCTAGACCAATCACTAAGGCATACATAATCCTTTTGTGCATGTAAATGATAAAATAAACCACCATTCTTGGAGGTTAGAAAAGAATAATATTTTGTGAAAATAAGGGGACAAGAGCCATGTATGCCGTATGGCTTGCCAACGTACTCTAGGGTTTTTGAAATTTTTTATGACTTTCAGTTTTAAAAGAAAAAGTTTTTAGAGGATCAGATCGCATATAGTTTCTAAATAGGGGAAATGAAGATTTTTTAGAATATAAGGGGGATGAGAAGAGTCGTAGTGCATAGAGATTTTGAACCAAGGATAAAATCTCTATAGACGGTCCAAGTTGACTGGATGCACCATCTCTTCTCCATCGAGGTCTGTGAGCATAGCAGTGCCTCCTGAGAGAATATTATTCACGATGTAGGGGACACTTTAATTTGGTTTGAATTTTCCTCTCGGGTCCCATATGGGTTCTACAATGTCTTTAAGGGCAAGGTCTCCTTCCTTGACACCACTCTCCTTGACTTTTCTGTTGAATGATCAGAATATTCAGTAATGGTACCCCTGTATATGGTACAAAGTGTTCAGTCTCTTTTCATTCAAAAGTGATAGCTCATTAAGTTGGCTCTTATGCCACTCTTCTTCGTTAACTTTTCTTTCGATCAAGACGTGGAGAGAAGGTATTTCTAACTCAATGGGTAGGAATACTTCCATGTCGTATACTAGGGAATAAGAGGTATCCCAATAGGCATTCTTATTAAAGTGCCATAGCCCTATATGGCATAAAGGATCCGTTCAACCCAATATTTATAACTCTCAGTCATATTACTGATTATGGTCTTAATAATTTTATTGACGGCATCGACAACAAAATTGGTTGGGGTCGATAGGGAGAAGATTTGTGTCTCTGAATCACGTACCCTCAATTAATTCTGTAACCTCAGCTTCCAAATGGATCCCATTATCTGATACTAACTCATGGGGAACTCTATATCGATAGATGATGTTCTTTTGGATAAACTTGTCCACTTTTTTGGCATTCAACATCGTGCATGACTCAACTTCAACCCAATTGATGAAGTAATCAATGGCGACCAAGATGAATTCTTCACCATTTAAAACTTTGAGATTAACTTTATCTATGATGTCAATGCCCCAGGTGGAGAAGAACTAAGGATAGGTCATGTTATATAACTCAGGGTGAGGCAAGTGTGGGAGATTGGCGAATAATTGTCACTTGAGGCATCTCCAGACATAGGCAGTGTAATCTTGAACCATGGTGGTACAATTGTACCCATGATAGATGATCTTTTTGGGAAGCATGTGACCGTTCATGTGGGACCCTCATTCTCTTATATGGATCTTCCACATCATTTTTTCAATATTAGCCCTAGCAATGCAGTGCAAATGGGTTCCATCGAAGTTCCTCTTAAACTGTTCTTTGTCAGAAATGATATATTGGGCCTCCAATTTGCAAAGGGCTGCACAATTTTTCTTATCGGTGTCTAGAGGATACCTTCCACGCTTGAGGATGCACCGAATCTTATAGTACCATAACCCAACTATATTAGAATCCTCCTCAGGAATGAGTTCAAGGTTGTAGCAATGGATAGGCTTAGCTTTTTTCTAAACTAAGAAAAGGACCATCATTATTCCCTTGGGTGTGTCAACCATAGAGTACAGGGTAGCAAGGGCATCAACCAAGCTATTCTTTGCATGGGGAAAGAAGTGGAAGGTGACATCATTAAATTATGAGCTTAGTCTTCTAAGTAGGCATAGAAGGGTAGGAGCTTCTTGTCTTTGACTTTTAATTTTCTGAGGATTTGATCAACGATAAGGGTAGAGTCTCCATAGACATCTAGGTGTCGAATTCCTTATTGGACGATTATTTTGAGGCATACAGTGCATGCCTCATACTCGGTCATATTATGGGTGTAGGGAAAGTCTAGTTTCATGGCAATTGGGCTGTGAGAGTCACCAGGGGCGATCAGGAGTATTCTAATGTCGTATCCCTTATTATTAAAAGCTCCATCAAAGAACATTTTCCATCAGAGGTCCTCCAAATAGGTGTAGAGAATATCTTATTCTATGGGGTAATCATCAAAGTAGTCGGAGATGGATCTCCCTTTCATATCTTTATGCACGACATACGCAAAATCAGACTCAACTAATAACATAAACTAACGGGCCACTCTATTGAAAAGTACTTGATCGAATCTATACAGGATACTTGTCTGATGGGGAAGGAAAACATGTAATGCCGTAATTTTTGCGTGACCCAGACCAAGGCAACACATGTTTTCTCTACAATAATGTAGTTAACTTCGTACCTGGATAATTTTTTGCAGTCATAATAAATGTCCAGTTCCTTATGGGTTTTTTCAGTGTATTGGGCATGTAAATCCCCTACCGCGATATCTCTCACGGTTAAGTATAGAAGGAGGGGGAGACCTGGATGTGGAGGCATAAGCATCGGAGGTCGAGTAAGGTATTGTTAGATTATATCAAAGTCTTCTTCATCGGCATAATTCCAAACTTTAGTAGAAACCTTCCAGAGAAGATTAAAAATGGGTACACAGATAAAAGCTAATTAGCTGATGAAATGACTGATGTATCATAGTTTTCCCAGGAATACTTGGTCTTCCTTCTCCGTCCGGGGTGGTGACATCTCAATTATGTCTTTCAATTTGGCAGGGTCTTCTTAAATTCCCTTCGTACTGACCATGAATCGAAATATTTTTCCTTTTGTTACATCAAAAATGCATTTATGTGGGTTTAGACGCATCTGATACTATCGTAGTCGCTAAAAAAAATTTGAATGGTGGGAATATGACCTTCCCGAGTCTTGGATTTGTTGATGATATCATCCACATAAACTTCAACATCTTTATAAATAAGGTCATGCAAGATGGTTATGGAAGCCATTTGGTAGGTAGCCCCGACATTCTTGAGTTTGAATGGAATGACAGTGTAGCAAAAACTTCCCATGAGGTGATGAAGGTAGTTTTTGCCTGATGGTCAGGGTGCATCTTGATCTGGTTTTATCCAATAAATCCATCAACAAATGACTTTAGGGTGTGGCTAGTCGTGCTTTCCATGATCATGTTGATGTTGGGTAATAGGTAATTATCCTTCGGGGATGCTTTATTGAAATCTCGATTGTCAACTCACATGTAAACTTTCCCTCCTGACTTCGTCACATAGACAATATTAATGGGCCATATAGGATATTAAACTATGAGAATTACACACATGTTCCATTGCTTGACCACTTATTCTTTGACTTTGTGCCACAATTCGATGTTGAGCTTCCTTAGATTCTGTTTGGTCGATTTACATTCTGGGAATGTTAGGATCTCATGTTGAGCTATTTTGGATCAATGTTGGGCATGTCATTATAGGACCATGCAAAGACATCCACCAATTCCTTCAATAGCTCTTTAAATTGTGCACGCTTATGCTCGTTATGGGTGGACCCTATCCTAATCTCTCACTAATGGCTACTAGAATCGATATTAATAAGAACAGTTTCATGATCATTAATTTGAATATGGTTATGTTATTTGTTACTCTCCTTATTAAATTAGTTAAGAATTTTTTATTTACAAAATCATTATCATCAAGAGTTTAATTATCAAGAAAATTAATGTAAGGCACAGTAAGATACTTGAAATCCTCGTTTATTTCTTTTTCGGGAAAGACAATATTGAAAACCTCATTAAAAGAGGTCTCAGTTACATTGATATCAGAAAAAGGAATAACATCAAATGAAGAGATTTAGATATGGTAGACAATGGGGTAGGTTGAATCTAGGTAGGTGGGGAAGGCACGCCATTCCAGTTGTAGAGAGGCATTTCGATAACTTTGATTTAAGTAGACGGTTCCAACGGTGTGGCATCTAAGTGAAATATGTTGAGACTCAGCTCTTGTGTCCGCGGGTTGAATGAGTCCTCATAATCACTTTCCACAAAATCCTCAGTAGCTGTCATGGCTTTCTTGGTGAGAGGTTGTACTTCATTTTGGCAGTCTACGACCCAAGAGTTGTTGTCTTGAAAGAAGATTTTATCGAATATATCTTCGAAGGATATCATTCCGTATAGATTGGTTACTATAGTGGAGACTATGTCCTCTTTCCAAGAGAAATCAATACATTCAGTAACCTCGATGGCTTCATCGTAAAAATCTTACCACTCAGTGGGGAGGTGCAGGAAATCCATGAAGCTTCAAACTGGTGAGTAGCTCATCAATGCTGTAAATTCCACTCGCCTGTCTAAATGGATCGGCCATTATCTATAGCACATCATCTAGAATGACTTCATCAATATGTATCACCCATTCATTTAATTCCCCAGACCATTGTAGGGATTCTATAAACAAGACACTGAATTCGCGACAATCATTACTCATCTTGGTGGACAATTTCAGCCTAAACCCCAAGATTTGGTTCAACACGGCTAGTAAGTCCATATCCTTCCCTTCAAACTGGGTAGGAACAGCGATGCAGGCCCTCGTGAGGAGTGACAAAGCTTAGTCAGTGAAGCAAGTTGGGTCTAAGAGAAATTATGAGAAAACTTTGAGTGATTTAGGTGAGATTACATGTATGATGGGTGTTTTAGTTAGAACAATTTGAGCAGATGGATCAAATTACGGGTCACTCTCTAAAAAGATGGCATTTTTATGGGTTGGAAGTGGGTTATAAGTGGTGTTGGGTTTAGGATTAGTTTTTTGGGAGATGATACCCCAGTTAATTGAATCTTGACTCACATTTTGAAGATAGAAGCATTGGTCGGTAGTATGGACAACAAACTCGTGAAAATCACAATAGGCATCGGCTTTAATGTTTTTAGGGAGTGATTCGGTAGTGGATCAGGGTCGAAGGTTTAATGAGGTTTTGCCTTATCAGGGCCTGGTAGACTTTTGATAGGGGACCATGGAGCTCAGTATACTCTTTTTTTATAGGGTTGGGGTGACTTTCTAGTGATTAAGAGGTAGCAGGTTTGGAAATATTGTTGATGGTTGAGACTGTAGCAGTGGTGGGCTTATCGTATTTCCAAGGAGTGAACTGTCTGGTCACTTTCTTCATCTCAGATGCGACTTTGGAAATGTCTTTCACAATTTCTATTCTGGCCACTCGAAGGGATCAGAAGTGTGAGTAGTACAGTCCTCCCATGGATGCTCTAATACGAGGCAAGGAGATATTTTTCATAATACTGACTTATTCCTCCTTGGATGTCTTGTTGGTCATGATAGAAACTTTCACTCTCCACCTTCCTATGAAGCTACTAACTATTTCCCTAGGGTTCTTCTTAAAAAGCTCTAAATGTCGGCACATTACCTCTAGCTACTCATTGTACATGTACTGTGACATGAATTCCCAAGCGACATCCTCCCAACTATGGATTTTGGATTCTTTAAAGGATAAACACTAATTAAGGGTCCTTTCTTTCAAAATAGCTAGAACATCTGGGACGTTATCTTTTCAGAGGCACCGATGAGGGTAATGGCTACATTATAACTTTGAAGGCAGACAATTGGGGTCCTCTTCCCTCAAACTTCTGAATATCTGACATCTTAAACTTCTCTGACTATTTGACTTTGAATAGGAAGACATATGGGTGTAGTCCTTGTAGTTCCCTAATATCTTGACCTGGTCAAACTTCTTCAATAATAACTTGAGGTCTTAATTGACCTTTTTTAGTTCCTCCTCCTTAGAATCTATGGATACTGGCAGGTTAGCCACTGGTTGGGCAAGGTTCGGGATAGGTAGCTGAGCTGATGGTGTCCCATTGGCAGGGGGGTGCACGGAGCATGATGATACTCTTTTGGGACCCAAATAGACTCGAGGGCGGATGGAACCATGGCACGACAAAAGAGAAACTTGGGTTCTTTGAGAATTCGGACCCGATGATGTTGTATCTCAAGGACCTCAATTTGAAGGTTTTCAGTCTTAGCACTGAGCAAGCTAAGATGATTATTAGATCGGTCTACGCATTTGTTACTTAGTAGGATTTCTCCATAAAGATTTCATAAAGGTAAATCACAAACTCAGATGAATGGCAAAAGAACCGGTAGAGCTTCGGGTCGGTTTTACGGAAGATCGAAGCTAATAGGGATCCAGGCCAAAATTGGATATGCAATCCACCTGCGAGGGAAAATGTTTCGAATTTATTTTTAAAGAATGGAGGGAGAAAATTTTGTCTATCAGAAGCAGGAGAAAGATGTTTTTTGTTTTCTTAGAAAAGGAGGGAAAAAGGAAAGGAAAGGAATCTCAACATGTTTATTATTAATGTTATTATTAGTTTCTCACTTGTATTAGGTTTACCTAAATGTAGAAAAAATGAGGGACATGAGCTTATCTTGGAAAAATAGGATTTGAAAAAAATATGTAAAACAAGTTGGATTTGTTTTCAGGCTCAGGATGGGTCCAGTTTCGAAAAAAGGCAAAATCGAGCAAAAATTAAGGCGATATATCGACCCAAAATTTCAGTAGAGTTTCTCATGGTAATCGACAAACTAAATATGAGTGTCTTAGGTTTGACACATGTATGAGGTTTATGAAGTTGTTGGGTTAGTGGAAGGGTTCCCCTATTGGCATCACTTCCATGCTATACATCTTTCCTATAAGGGCAATCATTCATCGATACATGTGGACAAGCCATTTGGTATACCCGAGTGTATATTAATTGCTTTACTATATACCTAGTTAGGACAGTATGTGTGAGAGTGAATTTCATATACTAGATGTACGTGAACGAGTTCCTTACTATATACCTCTTATCATGAGTTCGGTCAAGTAGTACGATTCGGGGGAAATCATTTGATATACATCAAAGGTAAGAGGTAAATGGAAGGTGAGAGTCAGATCTCTTAGGCTAACTGCGACACGCAAGACCAACGCCCATCACAAAGTTACCCCCTAGTACGGGACAAATTTTTTGTCAATATACACATGCTCTTGGAGATTTAGTGTGCAAAAATTAAAGAGTCTTAATTAACATATTATGGATAAAGTATTTTTTATCATTTTCTATTAGTATGATGAGTAAAAGGAATACTACACCAAATGCGGAGCATATACAAGTAAATTTAGTATGGAAACTATACTACACATGGATACATGTGAGTGAGTAAGTGACATGGGAATATATATAAGTGAGTGTGTGTGTGGTAGTGAACCTATACATGGATTAATTACATGTGGTGTGTGACATGTGTAAATTAGAATATATATAAGTGTAAGAAGCGTGGTTGTGCACTAATGAAGCCTAAGTATGGATATTCTTAGTGGTGTGTGAAGCATGTGAGTGTAAAGTGAAGTTAAGTGTAAGTGTGTGAAGTGTATATGGAGAGTATATACAAGTGTGTAAAGTGTACAAGTGAGTGAATAGTGATACATACATGAGGGAGATATATACAAAAGGTAAATAGAGGAGAAAAGGGAACATACAGGTAGGTGCATATGCACACATGTTGGAAAGAATAACAACCATGCAAAAATTGAGTCTAGTCCTTTTATAAAAGTTCCCAACAGATTCTCCATTGAGGCCATATCGAGCGGTCAGGGTTCGAGGGTTCTCCCGAGTTGGATCCCTTTGTCCTTCCCCTTTCGGCATGCACGGGACATTACATCCTTTATTGGGGCATTCGACCATCATCGATCTGGGTGATATTTAGAGATAGATTTGCCATCCTATTTTGCACAAAACATACAAAAGAAATGTTGCCTCCTCGAGAGAACAACATCAAGGACAATACTGATTCTTACAAAACCATGTAGCTCAAGGGTCTGTGGACTAAGTTACAGAATGGGAAGGTGTTAGGTGCCCATCCCACCTTTTCGATCTCTTATGGGCAAGTGTTAATCTTTTCCTATAGAACTCCGTGATGTGTGTTCTTATGTGAATAATATAAATGGAGGATGGAATCTTTCGACTCGTGTAATGGATAAAGGCGGAGAGAGGTCATCCTTAAGTGTGTTCGCAAAATAGAAATAAAAAATATGATGTAAGTGTTTTTCGATTTAAAAATTGTTATAGAAGAATAATTGCGTATATCGAACAAGAAACAAACAAGCAAGCATATAAAATATCTATATCAAGGATGTATGTTAAGACCAAAGAAATAAATGTATGGGGGAGCACTCGAGTCGAGGTATTTACCCAAGATGCCTACGTAGCCTGGAGGCATCAATGTCCACATAGTTTGAAGACATTATGATGTGGCGTTTAACCCATAAACCCAACTGAGCACTTGATTATATGTGTATGTATAGAAAAAGGTATTTTAGCGAGAGAAAATGCGATGAGAAATTCCCGTTTGGAATTTACAAGTGAACCCCCTTTTTCTTGTTTTTGGGTTTTTCTATAAGAATAAAGTATGCGCGAGTACTAATAATAAAAAGTTTGTAATTAAGATGTGTGATGTGATGATGTAAAGTACTAAAGCAAAAATGAAGTAACTAATGCAAAAATAAGAGAATTTAAAGACAAAGTGGTAGAATTAGACCTCCATATGAAGACTTGAAGTAGATCTTGATTGTAGATGCCTGATCCCAAGATAAAGTGATGGTGGTTTGAGGAGGCTGGTGGGAATTTACTTAAAATAGTATGAAAAGGATGGAAGGAATGTGGGAAATGGACTTTTAAGGGAAGAACAACTCTGAATTCAAGGGAATTCTCTCCGAATTGCTGAGAAGGATATTAAGGGGTCCTTTCCAAGTGAGGTCATAACCTCTATTTATAGGGCCATGGGGGGTACCGATCGTCAGGGTCATAGACATGCCTATCTACATAGAACCCCAAACACACTACCAATAGTCATGGTCCTGGGGTTTCCAATTATAAGTCCGAGGCAGGTTTTTTGAGAAAAGAGTCGTAAAACATAAATTGTAAGTCAGAATCGCGCATGGAGTGGACCGTTAGAAAGGGTATTAAAAGACCTTTGAAGATTCATTCATCTTCGTTCGATCTCAAGTGTTGAAAGGAGTCAAGTGGAACCCGGGAGCACCTGGTGGCCTTTAGATTAGTTTTCGGGGTAAAATGGATCATTCTTACAAATCGTAAGGACAATTCATGATGCGGTGGACAATTAGAAAGAGAATTCTAGAGACCTTAGAAGATTCATCACGTTTTTTTCTCAAGCAAGAACGTTTATTGGGCTAAAAATGGATCCTGGGAGAGCCCAACGGCATCTAGATCCGTTTTAATAGTAAAATGGTCCGTTTGTCTGAACCGTATGGTCAATTCGTGCATAGGGTGGACCATTGGAAAAGGGATTCAGATCCCTCTGAAGATTTATTGAGCATTCTCATAGATGATAATGTTGATTAGAGTCAAATAGGGCGTGAGAGCGCCCAGTGGACTCTAGATTGGTACTCGAGGTATGACCTAGGTTTTGTGGTGAATGAGTGAGTGCTAGGGACCTAAGGAGGTGCTTAGGAGGGTCCTGGGATGGGGTATCTACAATTACAACATTACAACTATAACACGAGATCAAAAAACTTAAAAGAATTATACCTAAATTGAGCCACACCTCCAATGGTATTCCTTTTGTTCTGACCTCTCGTAAAAGTTGAACTCCATCCTTCTCCTTTTTAGATTTACGTTGACACAATCAAACAAACCTCTCTTTTGACAACACACTTTAACTATCTATATTTTGTGTGATAAGTGTAACGTGTGTTTCTAAATATATGAAGGATATGAACACATTCACACTTATACATTACAAACCAGTCCCATAAATTACAAGGAGCCTATATTCTCTTTGTTTTAAAAGAATAAAAAATTAGAATTCAAACCACAAGACTATTTTCGATCTGTGTATTTTAGATCTTGAAAACTAATATATAAATTGTTATTTATTATACAAAGATTATACAAAATGTAAAATTAAGAAATCAGAACAGATCTAAGACATGCAAATAGATTTAAGTCAATTTCTCAACTTTTCAAAACCAAATAAAATGGATTTGAAATTTTTGAAAGTATTTTTAAAAAAGATCCAATGAGAAATGATTTCTACCTATGAAATAAGTTGAAATTACACAGAACAATATGAATAATGCATGTACTATATCACTTTGTCAAAATCTCAAGTTTCTAGAAAGAAAATGAGATATTCAACATTATGAGGTTGTTGTGAGAGAGATGAGTTTTTATAGGTTGGGATATATGATTTTCTCACTCAAAATCACTCTGACTGATCTCACAGAAACCCTAGAATTTCAGAATAGCGAAAATGGTCTTTTACGAAGTTATTTTTAAAACTGGAAGTGGGATCCTTCTCTTTTATTTTGAAAACCTAACACACTTCTTGGAAGAAAAGATTTTGCAAACGACGTGATAAACTTTCCAAAGAAAATATTTCTCTCTTTCTTCTCCCTTCTCTCTACACTCTCTCTTTTTCTTCTTTCTCTAGATTGGCAAAAGTCTCTAAATGATGAGACGAAGCCTCTTTTTATAGGGAGCACTGAACCTTCTGGAAGATGAGAGTGAAATCAAGAGATAAGATTTAATATACCATTTAGATCTAAATTGTAAGGTCAGGAAAGCGTCATCCACGAGTTAAAGAACCATTTATAACCAGTGTCAAGTTATGGTACTTCATTGGTTGGATTGTGTTGCACAAGGATAACGCTTAGGTAAAATGTAGATTGTTGATAATTAAAGATCGATGGTTGTGTATTAATATCAGTTATGTGAGAGGTAGAAAACACAAAATGCACCAATTAGATTTGAGCAGGTGTAGAAGCACCCGAAATAACCAATAAATGCGTGTTTTAGGATTTTGAAAAACTTTATTTTCTCCCCCATAATTATGTAGCAGTTTTAGATTCAATTCAGAAGGTTTCGTGGGAAGTTTTAGAAATATTAATAAACCCACAAACTTTTTATAAACCAATTTTAATTTAAAAAAATTAATTTTTAAAAGGTTTTAAAGTTCCCAACAAATATTAAAAATAAATTCAAACACATCAAATGCAATATGAGTGCAATGTGTTCCTATAGTGGGTTGTTTACTACCTTTTGCCTTTAAAATCATGATAGGGGTTGTTGGAGTAGTACTTTATGCTGCACTTTGTTGTACCTTGAAGAATGGAGGATCAATTCTATCTAGAAAACATTTTGTCTTCATATCCAAGCTAGTTAGAATTCATAAATGTCATAGAATTCCTAATAAGTCAACCAAATAATGTGTTTCTTATATAGCATCCAATGTAACTATGCATGTTGACACCCGAGCAGGTGGGGCACTGCCTTTCGCCAGGTATGTAAGGACGTGCCAGTCGAGATCGACTATTTTTGTTTTTCCATCAACTTTTTGTTAATAGAGATGGCTATGTATGATCTTATTTTGGGTATCAATTGGTGGCATCATATCATATCCAGATCAACTGCAGTGGGAAGGCTATCACATTTGGCATTCCCGAGAAGAATATGCTTTTTATAGTTATGCCTAAACTAGATGGGGATTCTATCACACACTTGTATGACATTGATGTGAGTTTATCTGATGAGGTTATTGTATCGTTAGATTTCATTATCATTGTTCAAGAGTGTTTGGACATATTTGACGAGGTATCGGAGTTACTGACTACGAGGGAGATATATTTTGTATTGATGTGGCTCTGGGAACTTGGGCCATAGAGAGATCACCATATCATATGGATCCATTATGGATGAGAGAAAGGAGGAAAAAGATCTAGTAGTTATTGAGTCAACGGGTTCATACGTAGGAGTAAATCGCGATAGGGAGCTCGCATGTTATTTGTGAAGAAGAAGGATGGGTCACTTCGACTATGTGTGGATTATAGGGAGTTGAATAAGGTCACAATAAGGAAAAAGTATAATTTTCCTCGCATCAATGGCATGTTTGATCAAATGTGGGAACATCATTCTTTTCCAAGATTAACTTGCACTCCAGGTATCACCAACTAAGGATTCAGGGAGAGGACATTCAGATGACAATTTTAGTCATGCTGTTCGGGCTAACCAATGCACCTATAGTTTTCATGGACCTCATGAATCAAGTATTTTGGCCATACTTAGATCAGTTTATTACTATGTTTATTATTGATATCCTAGTGTACTCGAGATAAGATGAAGATCATGAGCATCACATGAGGTGGGTGTTGCACGTGCTTAAGGATAACAAGTTCAATAAGTGTTGATTTTGGCTCTGAGAGGTGCAGTTTCGGGGGAACATAGTTTCTAGGACTAGGATTTTAGTGGATCCTAGAAAGGTGTCCATAATTATGGATTAGGGACAACCCTTGACACCTATGGAGATCAGAATATTTTTTGGATCCCCAAGTTATTATAAGAGATTTATTCAGGGGGTTCTCAAAGATTGTTGGACGACTAAATCCCCTCACTCGAATGTGGGTTCCGTACATTTGGTGTGGTGATTATCAGGGAGAAGTTCACTTACACACCCATTCTCACTTTGTCATGGGCCAACCTTGATTACATGGTGTATATGATGATACGTAAATATTGTGTATTTCATCCTTCGAACCTACGCATTTTAGCCCACCCGGGTACCTTATTCCCTATATTTATGATCGTTAAATAGACAACCTCGAATTTCTATGTTAACATGTTTTATAGGGGTTAATTGAGCTTTTATAGGTAATTGGATGCTAAGTATGAACTTCGGGCGCATTCCGGTGAAGTTTCGTACGCAATCACACGTTCAAGGGCATTTGAGTCTTTTCACAGGTTGGTCACCTAGCCCAACATCTTCATGGAAGTTGTATCCCTCCTCGCTAGCTTCGTGTGGCCATGAACGGTGAGCGATTACGAGTCCGTATGAAGAAGTTACGAAGATTTCAGCGGAGGGAAAAATAAGGAAATCAAAAGAAGAGGAGAAAAGGGAAGAAAAGGAATGCAGTGTGTTGCTGCTTAGCTCATCCCTGCTTGATCGATCGATATACCCTTTTGGTCAATCGATCGATCCTTCTCTACAGTCGAAATTTTGCCTTAATGGATCGATCGACCCTTTTTGTCGATCGATCGATCCCCTATTTTCAGGAGATATTTTGGCATTTCTTTTCATTTCTCTTTTCTTTTCTCTTTTAATTCCAACTTACTATATAAAGAAATTTTGATGTAATAAGCAGATATATATACGATTTTAGGTTAGTTTAGCTTAGGGTTTTGGGGTTTTTGGAGAGTTCTTCCTTATTTCTCTTTGGATTGACACCCATTTGGGTTGTAAGTGGCACTATTCATCTCCCCTACCATTAATATAGTTTGTATTTCTTCATTTCTTACTTTCTAGTGTAATTTACATTCTTTACTAATTAGTTTACATGATTTGATTTACTTTCTTTGTAGTATAAACTTATCGCATTTATTTACCACTTTCTATTCACCGCGTTTTTAACATACTTTCTAGGTAATTTAAATTCGGTTGTGTTTGAATGGAACTCACTCGGGTTAACGCGTTGATTTCTTGGTGATAGTGTTAACGGTCCTATTTCGGGTGCGTTGTCCTAGTTATTGCGCCTAGAAGATTTGACGGGGCATATCATGTATGTCCCGTGCTTACGACCTTTCGTGCGCAATTTTTGGGATATTTCTTTACGCCAAAATCATATTAGGCTTTTATGCGGATTTAGGGGCATGACAACCATTGGTTCAATTAACTGTCGAAACGAGACGCATTCTAAATAACTCATCGACCCATGTAATCATTTTATACAAATTAGCCCGGGTGATGGATATTCGACGCAAACTATAATTTTACTCGCTTTCTTAATCTATATTTATTTACACTTGCCTAGATTAATCTTTCCCTTATATGCATCTTTTCTTTTAGTTTGTAATCATCTTTTACACTTTTATTTTGGAACATTAAATCCTATAAATTCTAGCAACTCATCCCAGTGGATTCTCGATACTCGACTTACCGCTAGACTTGCTCGACAAGTTTAGTAGTAATTTAGGTTTTTGTATAGTCGCGGCAAGATAAAAAACAACAACTGTGCAACTTACACACGCACACCTCTCGCGCGCTACAAGTATACCGCTGCATCATTATAGGTATTGGGAGGATTTTTGATGTAGGAAGAGAGGCCGAGAACTTATGCCTACTGCAAGCTTAAGTTGCATGAAGAAAATTACTCGACCCATGATTTGGAGTTGTCAATATTTTCTAGGAGAGGCATTTACATTATTTTTAGACCATAAAAGCCTTCGGTACTTTTTAACTCAGATAGACTTGAATATGAGATAGAGGAGATTATCAGAGTTCGTGAAGGACAACCACGTTTTGATCCAGCACCACCCTAGAAAAGCGAATATGATAGATGATGCTTTGAGTCATAAGACAAAATTTACCATGGTCACGTTATAGCTTAATATGGGGATGATTTACTTGATATTGGGGTAGAAAGGTGGAATTCCTTACGATAGATGGATTTGATGGATGCTTTTATGGCAGTGGTGATCGCTACATCGAAGATCATATCACGGGTAGTTCAGGCATAGGGGATGGATTCCTTTTGTCGATAAAAGGTGAAAAAGTCATAATTATTGGAGTTACTTACTTTTCGATGGATAAGATGGAGGGTTATGGTTCTAGGGAAGTCTAGTAGTGCTTGAGGACCCAAAGGTGCAGAAGGAAGTTTTAGTCGAGGCTCATGGCTGTATACAGTGCATTCAATAGGGAATAAGATGTACCAGGATATGCAACGATCGTATTGGTGGTCAGGAATAAAGAGAGATGTTGCGGAGTATGTATTAAGGTGTGCCATTTGTCTATTAGTAAAGCTAGAACACGAAAAATCGACAAGGGAGTTGCAACCGTTAGAGGTTGTAGAAATGTGAGAGTATATCCACGAAATTTATTATGGGATTATTGAGATCACAGAGGGGTCATGATTCAATTTTGGTCATTATAGACAGAATTACGAAAGTCCCTCATTTCCTATTGATTAGGATGGATTACACTGGAGAGAATTATGCTATGTGGTTTATGGCAGAGATAGTACGACTTCAAGGGGTGTCATTGGATAATATGTATGAAAAGGATAACACTTTCATTTCTCAAAAGGATATTATGTTATGAGGGTAGAATTAAGTATGAGTACGGCCTTTCACCTTAGTTATACGACCAGATTGAGAGGGTGAATCAAATTTTGGAGGATATACTTTGAGCATATATGTTTAGTCCCAAGGCAAGTTAAGATACTAATTTTCCACTTGTAGAGTTTGCATACAACAATAGTCACCGATAGACTATTGGAATGACACCATATGAAGCATTGTATGGACGGCCATGTCGTTCACCCAGTTATTCGGTTAGGTCAAATGAGTATAGGATGTTTGGGCCGAATATCATTCGAGACACCTCGGAGAAGGTGGCACTCATCCGATCAACTCACAACCACCAAAATAGTTACATGGATAAGAGGAAGAGTAATTTAGACTTCCAAGTCAGGGATCATGTATTGTTGAGGGTCTCCCTAAGGAAGGGAGTGGATGGATTTGGATCAAAGAGGAAGTTGTATCCCTGATACGTAGGTACCTTTATGATTCTAGATAGGGTGGGCCTAGTGGCATATATGTTCGGAGATACCTGATCATCGTCAATGGGTATATGATATCTTCCATGTGTCCATGTTGAAGAAGTTTTTAAGGATGAGGAGACATATTAACACATTGATGTTGACGAAACTGAGTTATAGGAGGACACCAATTATGAGGAGAGGCTTCACATATTATTGATCGAAAGGACAAAATCCTCCGATCTAAGGTTATTACCTTAGTTTGAGTCCAGTGGGGACATCATAGTAAGTATGAGTCAATTGGGAGAGAGATTAGGACATGCAAGCGAGACATGTAAAGTTATTTCAGTAAGGTAAATTTAAAATTTTAAGGATGAAATTCCTCATTTAAGGGGGAGGAATGTAATACCCCGCATCTTTATGCATTAAATTGATTAAAAAATTATCTAATATGCATGTGTGACATGTGATCTCACTACTTATATGATTATCTGTGTTATATTTAAATCTAAATTTAGATTTAATAGATGGTAATACATTAACGAACTATTTTAACGCGAGTTCATATTATGGAAGACAATGGAACGATTTTGGATTTGGTATCTAGGGTCTCCTTGTTTGGATTATTCTCTCGGTGTTAGGTTTTAATGATTATAAAGTAGTTGACTATAATGCCATGGTACACCAAATGAATTATTAATTAATTAATTTTTGGACTTTAATCGGTTTAATTAATAATATTGTTGTGTTCACGATATAATTTATGAGGTTACGAATTAATGTGGCTTGGGAACATTTAAAATGATATTTTTTGACTTAAAATGGTATAATTTAGTCCTATTTGGTTAGTGTAGGACCTAGGTGTGTTTTTAAACCATTTAGAGATTATTTTCTAATTTAGTTAGGGGCCCATTTTGGGCCCATGCCTAATTTTCTGCCCAATTTCAAAAATTAAGGGGATAAATAAAACCTTAGGAGCATCATTATTCACAGAACAAAATTTGGGGAATCATACAAGCTCAGAGAGAGAAGGAGGCTTAAGGGAGAAAAGAGAATTTTAAAATATTAGCATTATTTTCATCAAAATCATTGATGTAAGTTTATTTTGAATGATAATATGATTGTTGTTGGATTAGATTATACCTATTCATATAAATTTAAACCTAAGTATGATTAAAGTCTGAATTGCATAATTTAATTAACTGATTTTGCAATTTACTTAATTTAGTTAGTAATTAGGTTTAAATTCTTAGTATTTTGATTTAATTACTCATAAATCTGACTTGATGGTTTTTGAACATGTTTATGGATTTCTTATTTGTATGAGTCATTATAACACCCTATGTTTACATGCCTTAATCTGCAGAGAATTGAATCTAGTTGAAATAAATTGAAATTCTAGGTTTATTGAGTATGAAAGTGGGGTTTTATTTGAATCTTTTATTAGTGTTGAGTTTTTTATATTAAACTTATTGTTCAATCATGTATTATATGTGCATTTGATGTTTAGAAGTAATATGAAACTTGAATGAAGGTTTTCGGATCATCCATCGAGGTTTGGTATGTGATTTGATGAGTTGGATATGATGAATCCCGAAGTGGGAAACCTTAGCATATCTGCAGAGAACGATCAATCAATGGTTCGACGATTGATTGACGCTGCGAGAATTTTGACATTTTGGCTGATAGTTTATTATATTGATTTTTTCCATTGGGGTTAATTTAGGGTTTACCTTTATACTGTATTGACTCTTATAAACATGTAATAAGGTGAATTGTAGGACTTTAATTTAAGATAAATAACTTATATGCCTAAACCTTATAAAATTAATAAATTGATTAATTCTCATTTTAGATTAGATTTTCGTTTTTTGCATAGGATTTCTTATCTTGTGTTATATGGGAAATGTATACCGCATGAATGGTCATGGATATCATACTAGGGGGTTCCACTATGTAGAATATATGAATCAAATCGCGATAGTGCCTCGATGAGGAGACGAGTTTGCCACGGTCACTTTTACCCCTAGGTCATACATCTAGGTACTCATGACCTAGATGATTTCACTGGGAGATTTCATTATATGGTCTTAGGTATAGTAGATTATATGAATGATGGGTTGATATAGTGATTTATCCCTTTCCCATGATGAGGTTTTAGGTTTGGGATGACCTAAGACTATACATAGTAAGCATGAGTGATTCCGGAGGGGAATAAGACTTGGCTTTCATTATTTGGAGGGATTGAGTGAGAGCCCATGTGGTACATGTTATGGATCATAATTATGGGGTTATTAGACTTTGAAATTGTCTTACTTGTTTCATACACTTTAACTTCCTTTAATGTAATGATATTCTGAATCCATTAGTTATATTCATATGTCTAGAATAAAATTTAATCATGGGTTCATTTCGGATTGGGATTGGGATTGGGATTGGGATTTAATGTGTTATGTAGGATTATTGGAAAACTTAAAAAATGTCAAAGGCAGATGAATAATTATGATTTATCCTAATATCAGTTATACTTTTATTCTAGTTAGACTTGTTGTTAATGTTGTGAATTTTAAGATTTCAAGACCTAGACCGATGGTGCATCCACAACCTTGACCGCTTTTGTTAGCATCATCTCGTCCTTGTCGCTAATTCTAGGATGTAGGTTTCTCATAGGCCTGCATGTTTAGCCATTATTTTTGTTGTTTTGATTTCTTTTAGAGTTGTTATAGTACTCTTTTCTGTTGTATCGAGGAAATACTTACGGATTGTATGGTATGTTAGTTTTTTAGAGATTACTTAGCATGCATTGGTATTAGATTTTTTTGGGTGATTTTCACTTGGTTGGTTCATAGTTTATTTAGTATATTTAAGTTTTTTGCATGCTTATAATGGTATTTAATTGTTTAGACTCGTGTATTTAATTTAGACCTTATAAACCAATTATTATATATTACAGGGTGTCACATACTCACAATGTATTCAATCGAGTACAAACCATGGCATGCATCAAGATACCCACTGCAATTTCATATGAATCTTGAGTTGTATACCCCACCTCATCCTCCGTGCTCGAAGCCACATTAGCCTAGAGTCTAAATTGTTCCACCAAGGGAGTATTCAAAGACTTTGTATCCTGCATCCTAAACTATGCTAAAATCTAATCTAAGTATTACCTTTGTGTAAGGCTTAACCTTCCCTTCTTACTCTCTCTACTAATCTCCATGCAGGCTTGTCATTAACATACAAGAGTAAATAGATGAAAGTACCTTCATAGAGCTGCTTAAAATAAACAAAATGATCAAAATCACCCTGTGTGATTTTTGGCACGACATAAAAGTGTCAAATCTCTTGTACCACTATCGAGTCGATTATTTTAACCCATATAAGGACTTTTGCAATTTTCACGCATGATATTCCTTCCCAACAACCTTGAAATCCTTCGGTTGAGACATGTAAGTATCCTCCTATAGATACCCGGGTGAGAACATTATTTTGACATCGATTTGTTCAAGTTCTAAATCAAAATACGCCATTATAGCCAATAGAACTCGAATGAAAGGGTGTTTCACTGCTAGAGAGAGAACTTCATTATAATCAACACCTTATCTTTGTGCAAACCCTTTGGCTACCAATATGTGACACCCCACCTAATTAAACATCGGGTGATCAGGCCTTCATTAAATTAAAACAGGTTTCTCAAATGGTTCATTCTTAGCGTCACTGTCGAAAACTTTTTAATTACTAATCCCCTAAGTAAAATTAGACCGGTGCCAAATTTTAACTTTCTTTAAAACAGATAAATCAACCAAACGGAACAAAGTACAAATAATCATATACTGTAATTCAAACAACAAAGTCAAAGTACAACAGAACAAAAAGTATTACCGAATAAACCATCGGCTAAAAAAATCCCAAACAATCAATAGAATAACCACTAGTCTAAATCTAACATCTGAGACTAATACCGGACAACAATTCCATACATAGAAGAGTGCGAGATCCTGTGCTAGATCTGAATGAGAGATATCGTCTAGTCAAATCCTGTAAGCATCCACAGTACTACAGCTCCGAGTCTGGAATGGAATCATCACACATGGCGTCCCTGTGGCTGGACACCTAAAAGGTTTTAAAAATATTTTATAGCAAGATTTAGCACTCAAAACATTTTGAAAATATTTAGCAAGCGTTTATCACAATATAAAATGCGGTTATTGATTACACATGTTAGGTTCTCGTACACTCTCTTGAGTTAACTCACCCCTCATCTTTTGTGCACACCTAACGTTCTACACTTAGTTTATCTAGCCATACTTCTCAAGCTAACTAAAACCAAAGTGGTGAACTGAACTTATCTGTACCCAAGTTCCAGTACCGCCCATACAGTACAACCGTTTTACTAACATCTCGCGTATGTTAAATAATTCCCAAGTAACATTTAATCTATGTTATTTCTCAAGACTTCTCATTTAGTTTCACTACTAAAATTACTACAGTTCTCACAATCGTTAACTTTCCCACTTATGTAATTAAGTTTCACTACTTGAATTACTAAATAGATTTTCTCTATCTAACGGTGCATTTCGTAATTAAGTTTCACTACTTAACTTACCATTTCAGTATGTATCTTTAAATACATACTATATATCAATCTACTAATACACGGAAGTAAAATATCTTCAAGTATATATATTTCACACATAATATATACTAAATATCAGTCATTACTATTTTGCCCTTTTTATACACGTAAAGGACTCTTGGTTCGGAATGATTCATCGACCCCAAGTAAGAATTGGTTCGGAATGATCCATCGACCCCAATTATTTTTAAAAATATATATATATACACATATTCTGGTTTGGGACTCTCTCATCGCGACCCCAGTTCAAAGTTTGGTTCGGCATTTCTCATCGACCCCAAACACATAATAACTTTATGTTAGTTCGGAATGTCTCATCGACCCTGACATAATTAATTTAGGTATAATCTCTCTACCTAAAAGATCACATAATTCAGTAGGTACACGCCCGACCTATTAATCATATACGTACGCAATATTTTAAATCTCATATATCTACCGTACAATATTCGCTTTACGATTTATCTCATTAATCATATTTATTTGAGTATTCACACAACTCTAAGGGTCCTAGTTACCCCTTACATATAATTTCAGTAGTTATTTCTTACCCTACTGGTCTATTACTTAAATTGAATTTACTTCACCCCGTAACTCAATTTCCGAAGTCCCTGATACTCTACTAAATCGGATTATTCTCCTCGGTCCGTAATCCAAGCCCTATACCCAATGGCCTTATTGGACCTCAACAATATACCTACTGGTCTTATTCTTACTCCCAAATAAGTATAATGTAAATCCTAGAATACTCATTCATTCCCGAACTCAACGAAGGATTAAACAAAAAAATTTCGGAAAACAGCTTTCGTCGATCGATCGACGGCTGGGTTCGATCGATCGACATAGCCGATCGATCGACAGTCCGAGATCGATCAATCGATCGAACAGGGGCAGACACAGTCTTCTTCTTCGTTAAGAGTTTTCCTCCATTAAGAAATCTTTAAACTCCATTATAGTCCACCAAACATTAACCCAATGATCCTAACATATTTCCACATATATTAGGACAGTTTCTAACGTGTCAAATACATCAAAACTCCAATTACTTTAAAGAATTAATGAATTAAAACCCAGAATTTCTTGAAACCCTAGTTATGGTGTTCTTCCCATATTATCATTCAAAATCCAGATTTTTATTCCGAAAATCATCAAGTCTAATCTGAATATTAATTCTCTACAGAGTTTAGATAATTCTACATGCGATTCCTATCCCAACATGCATAAATATCATCTTTCTCCAATCAAAATATTGATTTAAACAAAACTATTCAAAAACCCTACACATGGGTATTATAACTTTATAATTTGCAATAAACAACTTGCCTTATGATCAGTAGGGTCTGATTTCGTGGTTCTTGTTGATGATTGATGATCTTCATCCTTCAATCCTTCTTCCCCAACAAGTTGATGGTAGGAATCCCTTTGAATTCTTCCCAAATCTTCTCTTTGCTTTAGAAAGTTGTGCCTCTCTTCTCTCTAATGGTATTGGTGTTGTCATGGGTGTTCTAACCCTAATTCATCTATCATACGGCTGATATAAAACTCTCAATTTCGTAGGTCTCCATACCCTCTTATGTTAAAAGACTAAAATGCCCCCGAACGGTCTCGGTTTAGCCCAAAATTACCTCGGGACTCAACTAGTACCCCCGGGTATACTATTTTGACTAATTTGACCCTTCCGGACTCTTTGGTGACCTCTAAATTATCATTTGAGTCACTTAAAAAATATTACTCGTTCTCACCCCAACGCGGTCTATACGCGTTAAGTAACTATTTACCACTCGCACTAAGTAAATAAAATGATGCAATATATACCGGTATCTATCTTTCGATTAATATACCATAATTACAATTTTAAATAAAACTCTTTAAATTACTACTCTTACGTAATTTAAACCAAGCCGATATTTTCTCATTTAATTCTCCAATCTAATTAAATGGAATATTTGGAATATTCAGAAATACGGGGTATTACACAATATTTCCTTGTAGCGAATGTCAATCTAGAGCCCTGTCTTTCTTATCACACACCCACTTGGACCCAATATACTTTTTCCCTTAGGAGACTTCACAAACTCCTAAGTGTGGTTCTTGTGAAGATAATCAATTTCCTCACCAATGGAAACCTTCTACTCGTTGCTGTGACTATCGTTATTCATCTCATGATACATAACTAACCCATCACCATAAACCAATAATTTATAAGCAACTGAGTCACCATCGAACCCATATCTCCTCATGGGATTTCAAAAGCTAGGTTCTCTTCCACTATACAAGGATGGTTATTCTTCCCATTTTTTACTAGGTACCTCTTCTAGAACCTCCACCTCTTCACTTGAAGATTTAATCGGATTAGTCACCTCCTATTGCACCTTTTCACTCTCATTATCCATCGTAGAATCATTTTTCTCTACCCTTGGAATCTTAGGCATAGACTCCTCATCAAACGTCACATCCCTAATCACCACCATCTTTTTTCGTTCGGGCAACATAACTTATATCTGTTGACCCCACTACTTCCACCCATGAAAATTACTTTTCGATCTCTCGGATAAATTTTTATCTCATTAACATGAAAATTTCCCTGGAACCGAAATACATGCACCATCTTATAAGTAGGATGTGCACCCAATTAAGCCTTCATAGGAGTCTTATAGTCAATAGAGATAAATGTAAAATGGTTTACAATAGAGAGAGCATAGAATAAACCCTTCGTTAAAAAATTCTCCACTAAGACCGTATTAGACAACATACACCTCACCTTTTTAAGTAAGGTTTGGTTCGTCCTCTTCACTATTCCATTTTGTTATGGTGTTTTTTTTATCATAAAGTTTCGAACAATACCCTATCCTCATAATACTTAAAGTAAGGATCTTATCAATACTCTCCATAGTTATTTTCCCTAAGAATCTTGATCTTCTTACCGGTTTGATTCTCCCCCATCTTTTTCCATTAAAAAACCCCCCAAAGACATCGTCCTTATGTTTCATGGTGTAAACTCAATTCTGTCAAGAGTAGTCATCAATGAATGTCACAAAATAATGACTACCTACCAAATATGGTGTTTTCAAAGGACCCCAAACATCCGTGTGAATGTAATTAAGTATGAAATTCATTTAATGAATCTTCGTGCTAAACATGACTCGTGTTTTTGTACAAAGGATGAAATGTTCACACAATTCTAACTTGTAACTCTTTGCACACTTTATCAACCCTTACTTACATAAAACTATCATGGACTTTTTCTCGGCATGTCCTAAATGCACATGTCAAAGCCTTGTGGAATCAGGATTTGGCTCTTATTTATCATAAACAATTGAGGCATGATATTTTAACATTATCCCTTAAAGATAATAGAGGTTTCCCTCCTTCTTTCATCTCATTTCCACCAAGGCACCCAAGACCAACTTTAGCATTCCACCCTCGAGTAAAACCTTGCACCCGTTGAAACCTAAAGAGCCTAAAGAAATCAAATTCTTCTTTATCTTCGAAACATACCGAACATTAAAGAGAGTCTTAGTCACTCCATCATACATCTTTAATCTATTTATGCTAATACCCTTCCACCAATAAACATGATCCTTACCCATAAATATTTTACCCCCATCCACCTCCTTAAAGGTATGGAGAAAATTTATATATGGACACGTGTGGTAAGATCACCCCGAGTTAAGAATCCACTCATATGAAGATATTTCCTATTAGGAAACTATCAACGTACTCCCAAATTCATCATCCTCTGAAGTAATAGAATTGATAGATCCCCTCGTAGCTTCTTATCTTCTATTTCCATTAACTTAGGGAAATCCTTCTTGATATTACCCTTTTTCTTGTACTTATAACACATGACATTCACAAAGCCCTTGTTCTTTGACTTGGACCTAGAGCTGCTCTTTCACTTTCCCTTCTCTCCTTAATCCTACCCCGCATAACCAATGCATCAGACTAAGAATCACTCCTCTCCTTCTTCTGCTTCTCACTCCCTAACAATGCTGAAAATACATCATTATAGTTCACTTCATCCTTCCTATAACAATGTGGTGCTCAAATACCCATATGAATCTAGAAGTGAATATAGGAGTAACAAAGCTTTATCTTTATCATCAATATCAACATCCAAGATTAATACATAGGAGATAATTTTATTAAACCCATCAATATTTTCTAAGATCAACATACCATCAATATAATCAAACCAGAACAATTTCTTCTTGAGATAGAGATAATTCTCTATACTTTTCGTCATATATTTGTCCTCTAATTTCTTTAATATTTACTCCATCAATTCTTCCTTTATCTCATAGTATACCACATTTTGTACGAGATTTAACCGAATTGTTCTACACATGTGTAAGTCGTACACTCTACAACCATCATTCGACATATCCTCAGGTTTCTCTTATGGCATTATGCTAACTCTGTTGTATTAGCACATCTCTCATTTGACATTTTCACATGAAAAAATTAATTAATTTATGTTCAAACTTTTCTAAGATAAACTTCACTGTTAACACCTTTGGAACCTCCGATGTGGACATTCTCTAATCTCTAAAATAAGTCTTCAATAAGAAGAAAATGGGCCAACACCAAAATCCCACTAAGGAATTTTATCTAACACTTTTGATGCACACAAAGAAAATACCCTACAAGATAAAACTTTGATACAAATTTGTGGTGTGAATACTTACTCAAATTGAGTGACTTATGCACGCCCAAGATTCAAGATTAAAATGACCCAAAGTGATAATAAGAGAATATGAACTAAATGCAAAGTAATGAGAAAATGCAAGACCCTAAATACCAGCAAGAAAAAGACAAGATGTACGTGATTCATCAATATGGCTACATCAACGGATGACTGCTTACTTTCGTTAATTAAATGAATAGGGGTTATAACTCACTCAAGCTTTCAAATCCTCTTAACATGTATACAAGAGCAAAGAGCAATCAATGCTTATTAATGATTTCTCTAAAAGTTAGGGTTAAAAGCCCTAAAATGATCTATTTATACGGGGAATACATTTATGGTGAATGCCCCGTATAAACCCCAAATAAACAAGCTATTTTTACATATTTATGCCATAATGAAACTCTGAGGAACCCACGTCCGACGAACGCCCTTTGTTTGTTGTTGAAAAATTCAGAGCCAGAAATACATAAGGAAGATTAATCATTCTTTATTTAATATAATTTTAAGAGAGTTTATCTAGTTTCTTACTTGTTGTAATACCCCGTATTTTTATGCTATATTAATTTGGGGATCTATTAAATTTAATGTGAATTAATTATTTAATAAAAATCCAGAAATTAATTATGTTATAATTATTAACGTGATGAGAGTTAGTAATTATGGGAAACTTGTTGAATATTACTAATGAGCAAAGTAATATATAATATTGGTTATATTTAATGTCACGAGTGAATAAAATGACAATTTTGAAAATTTTGAGTCGTGACGCGCCCGTGTCGCGTCGGGACTAAATATTGATGAATAAAAGTGAATATATTATAAGTCGCTCATATGGTCATTTTGAGTGGGTCAATGTGTCCGGAAGGGCCGAGATAGTCTGAAAAGTGTACCCGTGGGTTTAGTTTGGGCCTCGGGGCGTTTTTAGGCTTAATTAGTGCCCCGGGAGGGCATTTTGGACATTTTACATTTTTGGGTAATTAAACCCACGAAAATTCAAGGGATATATTAGATGTATAAGGTTGTTTTCTAGGGTTAAAACAACCACAGACAAGTGACTGCCATAGGAGAGGGAAGGAGAGGCTTTTCCAAGCAATCCAAGGCCAACGATTCACCCGGTTGCACCACCACCACCACCAACGCGTAGATCGCGCGTCGGGGAACGCAACCACACCAAATTCATCATCAAACCAGAACATCAAAAATCCCAGGCAAGTTTTTATCTTGCTTATTTCGTTAGTGCAACACTCATGTTAGTCTAGGGATGATTAGGATGAGTTTTATGGAAGAAAACCCAAATTTGAGATAGGAAATTGCATGTAGTAAATGGTTTAAATGTTATTCCGGAAACCCCTTCACATGTAGAGGATTAAACCACGAAATTTTGATGTTTTAGAAGAAGAAAATTCTCGAAAATATTGATTAGAACCATATTAAAGAGATTTCTAGGGTTCTTGAGATTTACACGAATTTTGGCCTGTTAATCCTTGATTATCAATGAAAATTTGCATGATTTACATAAAAGACGTATGGAATGGATTTATATTATTAGTAGTATAAATTTATGGACCTTTGGGAATGAAAATTTTGGATTTGGATGGAGTTATGTGAGAAAACCCGTAACTGGTAACTACAGAATTCGCCATACCTGCTTGATCGATCGATCGAACGATCGATCGAACCCCAGACCTAGATCGATCGACCCCTCCTAGAAGACTCATATTTTTCCCATTTAAAATTTGTTGAATTCCATTTAATGAGAAATAATTCTTGGACACCATTATTAAAATGTTTTGCGAGATAAGATGACCAGTAGGATTTATTAATGAATAAGAGACCTTTAATGTAAGGCGAAATCTATATTTTGGAGTGTTTATACCTAAGGGACGATGGAACTTTGTAGTAAAGGGAGAGATTACGTAAAATGGTTACGATGGAAAATAGATGAATACCTACTGAATTTTTATACTTGGGAGGATAGAGTCCATGAGTGTTACGTAGTAAGTTGGAATAATACCTCGAATTAAAGTTAGAGACGAACCGTTATACGTGATAACTAATAATGAGATATAAGGATAAATGTCGTAACTATGGGATTTGAGATGTACCTAAAATTGACATGGTAATACTAGTATAGTTATATGACTGTGTATGCATATACTATCTATGTGTGAAAATCGTGCTCGCGCTACTTGTTATCCCTGAGGTTACCGCGCTGGGACAGTCTTATCTCGATGGGACCTTTATGGGGGATATTGACTTGTACCCTAGAAGATAGATATCCTTGGTACAGGCTATCGAATCGATAGTTTAGACGGTCCTAAGAGACGTGGGGGCATGTGCTATCCTCTTAAAGACTTGGAATCTATGTTTCGCCTCTATATTGTTTGTGTATGTGTTAATACAGTTCGAGAGTGATTCTGAACTTGTATTTCCCTTAGTACGAGAGATACGGGGCTTGGATAGCAGAGTATGCATGCACCATAATTTTTATGTGGGGTGCTGTTAGAATATATATATATATATATATATATATATATCATACGAGTATTTAATATATATATGAAATTCTGAAATTTGGAACTGTCTACCGTGTTATGGTAAGTAAGAAATGAATCTTGACTTCAATTTGGAAATACTCGTTTGAAAAGTATAATATGACACTGGGAAACTTTATTAATAAATAAAGTTAAAAAGAGAGCTTTGTTACCAAATGAGACTTTCCTTTTAAACAATTACATCGTTCAGTTTTAAATCTTACGAGTAACCTAAGATAAGTTAAATCATTGGGAAGTTTAGTGCGGTTTAAGATAGATAATCCGTTGGGAAGGTTAGTACGATAGGCGTGCACATTAGAAGAGAGGTGAGAATTTCTCAAGAGAGTGTCGCACTAATATGTTGTTTCATTGGCCTGTAAACAATTTAAATACTTGCTAAACAAATTTTTAAATCATATACACTATCGGGCTCTGACCCGTTTCTATTTCTCTTTCTCTCTTATATATATATATATATATATATATATATATATATATATATTTATGTATGACAGGTGCCCAGCCACAGGGGCGTCTTGCTTAGGATCTCTTGGAAGGAACGTGCTGCAGCTTAGGTGGGAGTTGCAGGCCTCTTGCTTAGACGACTTCATTTACTTGATTCCTCTCCTAGTATATTCATTTAGTGGGGCATGTGTCGCCCTTTCCATTATTTACTTATTTTAATTGGACATTGTGATTCAGTTATTGTAGTATAAATACTTTGGGATTTGTTACTGTCTGGATGTTTCACTTTAAATTTTAATGTTGGGATTTAATTGTCGAATGTTTAAATTATTTGGATTATTTATTCTAGGATTATTGTGGTATGATTCTTTAATATTCAATTGTTGTAGGTAATTAAATCTTTGTTTTTAAAACAAAGTTTGGAAAGTAATGTAAAAAAAAAGGGTTTGACACTTAGCTTAATTAATTAGGGTGTTTAAATTTGAAAAGTTAATTTTACGACAGTGATGCTAAGAATGAACCAACTGTCCACCTTGAATTTAATTTAATAAAGGAGTGATCGCCCGCTATTTAATTAGGCGGGGTGTCACAGGTGGTATCAGAGCATCAGGTTCTAGTGTCCGTAGGATCTGTACGGCTGATTTCGCTTTCAGCTTAACATTTTTGCTATAGAGCCCTACTTTAGGATTGTTGTATTCCTGCTTTTACGTTTACGTCTTCAGCTATTTGAGATTTGATAATAACTGTAGACTAATAATATTTCTTCACGTTTCAGATGCCTTCGAGACGTGCACCAAAGGATAGGCGTGCCCAAGCCGAGCAGCCAGTAGCTCCAGCACAGGGTACTATGAATGCTAATGAGGTAGCCGCCATTGTTGCTCAGGAGTGAATGCCGCACTAGCGGTGGTTCAGCAGTCTCCACCCCAGATTCAGGCAGTGGCGCCAGTACCTACACAGCTTCCATCTGCATGGGAGCGGGTTAGGGATGCCTTTCAGAAGGCGCATCCCCCTGAGTTCTCTGGTAGTTCAGATATCATCGTCAGTCAATGGAAGAAAGATATCCAGCGGCATCTTCATATGTATGAGTGCACAGACGTGCAAAAATAGTTGTTGGCTTCCTTTAAACTGCTGGGGGTCGCTTTGCAGTGGTGGGAGTCCACCACCACCTTGGAGGATAGGGACATGATCCCGATTCAACCATTTTGGGAGCGGTTTGACCGCAAGTACTTTCCACCCGCCGTGCAGACTGAGATGAGGCGAAAACTACTGAACTTGAAACAGGAGAATTCTACCGTTACTGAGTATGAGGAGGAGTTCACGAGACTTCTCACCATAGTGCCAGATGAGGCACCCACTGAGGGCAAGAAGATAATGTTGTTTGTGGAAGGGTTAACTTGGAGGATCCGTCACCACCTTATAGGGAATTTGTCTCTGAGTACTTTCACTGATGTACTCAATGCAGCGTTACTACATTGCCAGGATCACCGCTTCCATCTGCAGGGAAGCAAGAGAGCAGGAGAGTCCGGCCAGCAGGGCAGGACCGGGGGTAGTAGTGCTAGTGGAGCACCATCTCAAGGACAGACTCATCAGCACGAGCAGAGTTCCCATCAGGGGGACCCTGCTAAGCGATTCCATTTAGGTGATTCCAGACAGGGATTTGGGGGTTATAAGCAGGGCCAACCTAATCAGCAGGGCCAGTAGGGCCAACACCGACAATAGCAGGGTCAACATCAGGGCCAACAGGGCCAACAGCGTTTCCACCAGGGCCAACAGGGCCAATGGCGTGGTGGTAACGGCCTGCAGGGCCGTGGTCAGTAGGGTCAGAGGGGAGGTAACTTCAAGGGCCGATGTTTTGGGTACGGTAAACATGGCCACAGGCGCCAGGATTATCCGGAGGGAGAGAGGGCCCCACAGCAGCAGGGTGCTCATAATGATCCACAGAGGCCACTTTTTCCAGCTGCCCTCCTAGCTCTAGTCCAGGTACCAGCCCTACCAGCCGTTCCAGCAGCTCCAGTGCAGCAGGGGCAGTTACAGTATGTACGTGTCTATAATGTCCACCAGGCAGCAGCTCCACAGGGACCACCCGCTATTGAGGGTATGTTTCCTATCCATAGTATTATGGGTCAAGTTTTGTTTGATACTGGAGTGACGCACTGTTTTATAGCTATGCATTTTGCGAAGGCCTTAGGGTTGTTAGCCACAGCAGAGAGTACGGTGATGTGTGTAGACTCACCATTGGGGAGTGGTTCACTTATTTTCTTTATATGCCGGGGAGTAGGAGTAGAGATTGGTAGCTTAGTATTACCTGCAGACATGTTAGTCTTGGATATGCATGAGCATGATGTTATTATCGGTATGGATTGGCTCGCAGCTTACAGAGCCATGATTGATTATTTCGGTGGGAGTATTGTCTTTTCCCTTCCGGGGCAAGAGATGTTTATAGGGGCGATGCCTCGCCCAGAGGGAGGTTCAACCGCTCATTTGTATTACATAGAGGAGGATACCTCTAAGGAGGTTGTGATTCCCTTAAACTCGATCCCAGTTATTCATGAGTATTCCAATGTATTCCAGGAGATACTAGGCCTACCCCCCCAGTCGAGAGATAGACTTTGTCATAGATTTATTACCGGATACTAGATCGATAGCGCGCGCTCCATACCGTATGGCTCCAGCAGAGATGCGAGAGTTACGAGACCAGATAGAGCAGCTGTTAGGTCAGGGCTTCATTCGCAGGAGTACCTCACCTTGGGGCGCTCCAGCCTTGTTTGTGAAGAAGAGAGATGGATCACTAAGGTTATGTGTGCACTACCGGGAATTGAACAAGGTCACGATATGGAATAAGTATCCGTTAACTCGAATCGATGATCTATTCGACCAGCTGAGGGGAGAAACTTTCTTTTCGAAGATAGATCTGAGGTCGGGGTACCATCAGCTACGTATTAGGGAGCAGGATGTTTCAAAGACTGCTTTCTTGACAAGATATGGGTCCTATGAGTTCAGGGTGATGCCATTTGGCCTCACAAATGCTCTAGACGTATTCATGGACTTAATGAACCGAGTGTTCAGAGAGTTCTTCGATCATTTTGTCATCGTCTTCATAGATGACATTTTGATATATTCACACTCCGAGGAGGAGCATGACGAACACTTGAGATAGGTTCTCAGACTCTACGAGAGCATCAGTTGTATGCTAAGTACGAGAAGTGCGGATTCTGGTTGCGAGAAGTACAGTTCTTGGGGCATGTTGTTTCTGAACAGGGGATAGCAGTTGACCCGAGTAAAGTGTCAGCGATGAGGGAGTGGGGACAACCCACGACACCAATGGAAGTGCGTAGTTTCTTGGGGTTAGCCGGATACTACAGGAGATTCATTCGGGGATTCTCAAAAATAGCGGGTCCATTGACAAATCTGACTCGAAAAGGGGTACCATATGTTTGGGATGATGCTTGTCAATTGGATTTCGACGAACTGAAAGACAAGCTTACTTTAGCACCAGCCCTTGCTTTACCGAAATCGGGTGTGGAGTACCTGGTTTACACCGATGCCTCTTTACGGGGACTTGGGGGAGTACTTCAGCAGGAGGAGAATGCTATAGCTTTTTCCTCCCATAAGCTTAAGCCGTATGACAAGAATTACCCCACCCACGACCTGGAGTTAGTAGCGATCATTTTTGCATTGAGGATATAGAGGCACTATTTATTAGGGGAGAAATTCTGCTTGTTCACATACCACAAGTCACTGTAGTACCTGTTCACTCATCGAGAGCTGAATATGCGTCAGTGTAGATGGTTAGAGTTTGTGAAGGACTATCAGTTCGACATACAGTATCATCCAGGGAAGGCCAACGTAGTTGCTGATGCGTTGAGCCGTAGACCGATAGACGATGTAGTGGACGTCTGGAAAGCAACGTGGAAGGAGTTGGGTCACCAGGACGCAGTAGCCTGTTCCTTCATATTTGTTATGACAGTCACACCCGAGATTGTTACAAGGGTGATACAGGCACAGACCACAGACCCGTTTTTCCAGGAGCAGATTGTACGACTTTTAGCAGAGGGTGCTGAGTCCTATTCTGTTAGTTCTGATGGGGGTTTGAGGTTTAATGGGAGATTGGTGGTTCCAGAAGGAGAAGAATTACGTCATACAGTGATGACTCAGTCTCAAGGGTCCCGATTTTCGGTACATCCTGGAGGAGATAAGATGTACCAGGATATGAGGCGACAATACTGGTGGAGTGGGATGAAAAAGGACATCGCAGAGTTCGTGTCCAAGTGTTCTACCTGCCAGTTGGTAAAGGTGGACCATCAGAAACCGTCAGGGTTGCTTCAGCCATTGGAAGTACCCGCGTGTAAGTGGGAGAGTATTTTCATGGATTTTATTACAGTGTTGCCTACATCACAGCGGGGCCACGACTCTATCTGGGTGATTGTAGATCGTTTGACCAAGGTGGCTCATATTCTGCCAGTGCGGACAGACTATACCACGGGTCAATATGCTCAGTTGTTCATTGCTGAGATTGTCAGATTACATGGGGTGCCCCTGAATATTGTGTCAGATAGAAATAAGATTTTCGTGTCGCGTTTCTGGTAAATCTTTCAGGAAGCTATGGGTACTGAGTTGAGGTTGAGTTCAGCTTATCACCCAAAGACAGATGGACAGACAAAGCGTACTAATCAGATGTTGGAGGATATGCTACGCATGTGTCTTCTTGATTTTGGAGGAGGTTGAGAGCCACATCTTCCACTGGTAGAGTTTGCTTATAATAACTCCTATCAGTTCACGATTGACATGGCCCCATTTGAGGCTTTGTATGGAACGCCTTGTTGTTCCCCAACTTGTTGGCTCGAGGTGGGGGATAACAAGTTGCTAGGACCAGAGGTAATTCAGGAAACCTCCGTGAGGATTGAGATGATCAGGAGTCGCATTCGAGTAGCCCAGGACAAGCAGAAGAGCTACGTCGATGCGAAACGGTTCTTTCGGGAGTTTAATGTGGGGGACCAGGTGTTACTACGTGTATCTCCTATGAAAGGAGTGATGAGTTTCGGGAAGAAAGGGAAATTGGCCCCGAGGTACGTGGGACCATTTCCCATTATCAAGAGGATTGAGCCGGTAGCATACAGATTGGGAATGCCAGAGCATTTACATCGCATTCATGATGTGTTCCACATCTCGTCGTTGAGACAATATCTTCGGGATGATATGAGCCATACTCACATCGTGATAGATGAGATAGACTTACAGCCTGACATCTGTTACGAGGAGAGACCGGTGGCTATCCTAGATTATAGTGAGAGGAGATTGAGGTCGAAGATAGTTCCACTTGTATGGGTCCAGTGGGAGCATCATAATGTGGAGGAATCCACTAGGGAGCGCGAGGCAGATATGCGCGAGAGATATCCAGAATTATTCCTACCAGGTACGCTTTATTTTTCGAATTTCGGGACGAAATTCCGTTATTAGGGGAGAAGTTTGTAATACCCCGTATTTTTATGCTATATTAATTTGGGGATTTATTAAATTTAATGTGAATTAATTATTTAATAAAAATTTGGAAATTAATTATGTTATAATTATTAACGTGATGAGAGTTAGTAATTATGAGAAACTTGTTGAATATTACTAATGAGCAAAGTAATATGTAATATTGGTTATATTGAATGTCACGAGTGAATAAAATGACAATTTTGAAAAATTTGAGTCGAGACCCGCTCGTGTCGCGTCGGGACTAAATATTGATGAATAAAAGTGAATATATTATAAGTAGCTCGTATGGTCATTTTGAGCACGCCAATGTGTCCAGAAGGGTCGAGATAGTCAGAAAAGTGTACCCGGGGGGTTTAGTTTGGGTCTCGGGGCGTTTTTAGGCTTAATTAGTGTCGCGGGAGGGCATTTTGGACATTTTACATTTTTGGGTAATTAAACCCACGAAAATTCAAGGGATATATCAGATGGCTAAGGTTGTCTTCTAGGGTTAAAACAACCAAAGACAAGTGACGGCCATAGGAGAGGGAAGGATAGGCTTTTGTAACAACCCGCGTAATTTTGGGCTATTTTAATTAATTTTTGGAAAATGGAGGAAAATAAAGTTCTTGATAAAATTATTTTTATATCTCAAATATGTTGAATATTATTTTTAAAGGCGAGAATTTCAAACGGTTTCAAAAACGGATTTTAAAATGATTTTTAAATGTTTTTAACTTTTGGAGTTGTTTTGGCTTCCAACTCTTCATTTCTTTGCCTTATTTAAAGGAGTCTTTTGGATTCCAACTCTTCATTTCTTTTCATTATAAAAGGGAGTCGTGGGCAACCCTTTTAACATACTTTTGGCACAAATTTTGCAGCAAATATATTTTATATTCCTCTTCTTTTTATATACACATTGGCCCTTGAGATTTGTGAGTTCCAACCTTATATTAGAGGTGTTCTTAGGGTTATTTGGTTGGAGGTTCTTGGAGGAACTTCTGTAGATCTTTTGTGTTGATCTTGAGGATGTGCTCGTTGGTTTCTCATCATTGTTTGAGGTATGGGGTTTTACACAATATGCTCCTTAAATCTCGCGAGTGTCATTCTCTTTGAATTCTTGTTTAATTGAACTCATATTTGAATTGATAAATTCATTGAAATCTAGAAAATAATTGTTGAAATTATTTTGATTCATGTGATATCATTATATTGTTGATGAGCACGTTGTCATGAGATTTTAATATGGCACGGATGTTGGGCACCCACCAAAATTCTTGTTTCCCGGGATATTGCTTGATAAAGCATATACGGATGTGGTGAGGCCTGGTGACCCGGTTAAAGTGATTTTGAGAAATTATATTGTTAAATGCTTTGAGATTTCCATTTCGATTTGAATATTTGTACTCGTGTTGTTACGTTTTATTCATCGCTAACTTATATTTGTTGAGCATCTTTGCTGTCGTATTGTGTACTTCCCTATATTTTCTTTTAGTGGCAGGTTAGCCCTGATTTTGGGGCGCTATGGATATTGATTTTAGCGAGGATTGTGTGGGAAAGATTTGTATTATTTTATTGTGTTGTATAGGGCATTGGAGATTTACTTTAGTTGTATTTATTTGAGAGAATTCTATTATATAAATTTGAAGAGATTGAGATTTGTAGTTTCTCTTTTGTTATTGTTGGTTTATTTAGATGCTCTATACCTTGTCATTTGTGGATTTGGATTTATTTTATCACATTAGCACTTTGTTCGCTCTCCCCGGGCGGGCGGGGTGTTACAAATGGTATCAGAGCTTAGGTATACGGCAACCCTCGGGGCTTGAGTTTTGGGTTCATTGCGTGGTTAGTAATTTTTGGATATAGAACATTTTAGGTGATATTCGCAATAGGCATCTAGTTTAGATGTGAGGAATTTATTTTAGGAGATTGTTAGCCTGATTTTTGAGAGTTAGGCATTCGGTGAATTTCGAGGGCGAAATTCCATTGTTAGTGGGGAAGTGTAACAATCCGCGTAATTTTGGACTATTTTAATTAATTTTTGGGAAATGGAGGAAAATAAAGTTTTTGATAAAATTATTATTGCTCAAATATGTTCAATATTATTTTTAAAGGCGAGAATTTCAAACGGTTTCAAAAATGGAGTTAAAACGGATTTTAAAATGATTTTTAAATGTTTTTAACTCTTGGAGTTGTTTTGGCTTCCAACTCTTCATTTCTTTGCCTTATTTAAAGGAGTCTTTTGGATTCCAACTCTTCATTTCTTTGCATTATAAAAGGGAGTCGTGGGCAACCCTTTTAACATACTTTTGGCACAAATTTTGGCAGAAAATATATTTTATATTCCTCTTCTTTTTATATACACATTGACCCTTGAGATTTGTGAGTTCCAATCTTAGATTAGAGGTGTTCTTAGGGTTATTTGGTTGGAGGTTCTTGGAGGATCTTCTGTAGATCTTTTGTGTTGATCTTGAGGATGTGATCGTTGGTTTCTCATCAGTGTTTGAGGTATGGGGTTTTACACAATATGCTCCTTAAATCTCGCGAGTGTCATTCTCTTTGAATTCTTGTTTAATTGAACTCATATTTGAATTGATAAATTCATTGAAATATGGAAAATAATTGTTGAAATTATTTTGATTCATGTGATATCATTATATTGTTGATGAGCACGTTGTCATGAGATTTTAATATGGCACGGATGTTGGGCACCTGCCAAAATTCTTGTTTCCCGGGCTATGGCTTGATAAAGCATATACGGGTGTGTTGAGGCCTGGTGACCCGATTAAAGTGCTTTTGAGAAATTATATTGATAAATGCTTTGAGATTTGCATTTCGATTTGAATATTCGTACTCGTGTTATTACGTTTTATTCATCGCTAACTTATATTTGTTGAGCATCTTTCCTGTCGTATTGTGTACTTCCCCGTATTTTCTTTTAGTGGCAGGTTAGCCCGAATTTTGGGGCCCTTCGGAGATTGATTTTAGCGAGGATTGTGTGGGAAAGATTTGTATTATTTTATTGTGTTGTATAGGGCATTGGAGATTTACTTTAGTTGTATATTTTTGAGAGAATTATATTGTATAAATTTGAAGAGATTGATACCACCTGTGACACCCCGCCTAATTAAATACCGGGCGATCACTCCTTTATTAAATTAAAATCAAGGTGAACAGTTGGTTCATTCTTAGCATCACTGTCGTAAAAATAAACTTTTCCAAATTAACACCCTAATTAATTAAGCTAAATGTCAAAACCATTTTTTTACCTTTATAAACAAAATGTATTTTTAAAGAAAAACTTATTTATTTAATTAGTAAAAACATTTTCAATAAGTAAGAATCATACAACAATTATCCTGGAACATAATCCAATTAATTTAAACATTCAACATTCAAAGTCCCAACATTTAAGACTTAAGGTAAAACATCCATACTGAAATAAATCCCATAGTAACAGTACTAGAAATAACTGAAATACAAATGTCCCAATAAAACAGATAAATAGTGAAAAGGGCGACACATGCCCAATAAATGAGTATGATAGATGTGGAATCAAGTGAACGAAGTCGTCTATGCAAGTGGCCTGCAACTCCCACCTAAGCTGCAGCACGTTCCTTTTAAGGGATCCTAAGCAAGACGCCCCTGTGGCTGGGCACCTGTAATACATACATATATATACAAGAGAGAGAGAAAAAAAAGAAATGGGTCAGAGCCCGATAGTGTGTTTGATTTAAAAGACATTTAGTAAGTATTTAAATTGATACAGGCCAATGCAACAACATATTAGTGCGACACTCTCTTGAGAAATTATCACCTCTCTTCTAATGTACACACCTATCGCACTAACCTTCCCAACGGTTTGTCTTATCATTTATCGCACTAATCTTCCCAATGATTTAACTTATCTTAGGTTATTTGCAGGATTCAAAATTTAACGATTCAATTGTTTGAAAAGAATATTTCAATTAGTAACCAAAGTTATCATTTTAACTTTATTAATTAATAAAGTATTCCACTGTCATATTATACTTTCTCAAAACAAGTATTTACAATTTGAGTCATCAACCATGTCCTAGATATCAAATCACAGTAGGCAGTTCCATATTTTAGGATTTCGTATATATATTAACTACTCGCAAGAATATATATATCATAACGGCGCCCCAAAATAAAACTATGGTGCGGGCATACTCTACTATCCCATCCCCGTATCACTCGTACTAAGGGAATACAAATTCGGAATCACTCTCGAACTGTATTAACACATACTAAAATAATATTGAGGCGAAGTATAGATCCAAGTCTCTTAGGGCCGGCTGAACTATCACTGCGATAGCCTGTACCAAGGATACCTATACACAAACAATATGAGGCAAAGCATAGATTCCAAGTCTCTAAGAGGAAAGCACATACCCGCATCTCTTAGGACCGTCTGAACTATCATTCCGATAGCCTGTACCAAGGATATCTATCTTCTGGGGTACAAGTCAATATCCCCCATAAAGGTCCCATCGAGATAAGACTGTCCCAGTGCGAAAACCTCAGGGATAGCAAGTAGCGTGGGCATGATTTTCACACATAGATAGTATATGCATACACAATCATATAACTATACTAATATTACCATATCAATAATGGGTAAATTCTCAACGCCCATAATTACGTCATTTGCATTTATCATTATTTAGTTATCACGTATAACCGTTAACATCTTACTTTAATTTTGAGGAACCTTTACACTTACTATGTAACGCTCAGGGGTTCTATCACCGAACCAGTCCGCCTGCAATAAAAGAACCGATCCGGCTAATCGGACCGATCCGCCTCAGACCCGGACCGGTCCGCCTGGGATAAACTTAAACGATTTCGCAGAATTGTAGTTACGGGTTCCATCTTCTAACTTACACCAAATCCATATTTTACAGTCCCAAACGTCTCAAAATTGGTACTACTCACATCCTAACATGATATCATACATTTCCTACGTAAAGCATGTCAATTTACGTCACTAAACATGGATTAATCATGCCATAATTCATTTAAATATTCAAGAACCCTAGAAATCTCTAAATCATGGTTCCAATCTGTTTTTCCAGAAATTTCTTCTTATAAACATCATAATTTCGTGGGTAAATTCCTCTACATGGCAAGGGTTTCCAGAATTATCATATAAACCATAACTACATGCGATTCCTATCTCAAATCTTAGGTTTATTTCCATAAAACTCATCCTAATCATTCCCACACTAATATGAAAAATGCATCAACGAAATAAGAAAGATAAACACTTGCCTGGGATTTTTGATGTTCTGATTTGCAGATGTTTTTGGTATGGTTGCATAGCCCGTCGCGCGATCTACGCGTTGGTGGTGGCGGCAGTGCAAACGGATGACTTTTGGGGCCTTGGATTGCCTTGGAAGCTTTCTTCTTCCCTCTCCTATGGCCGTCACTTGTGTTTGAGTTTTCTAACCCTAGCTGACTAACCTAAATGGCTGATATAGATTTCTGATTTTCGTGGGTTTAATTACCCATAAATGTGAAATGTCCAAAATGCCCTCCTGGGGTACCACTTAGGCCTAAAAACACCCCGAGACCCAAACTAAACCACCGGGTACACTTTTATGACTATCTCGACCCTTCCGAACGTGTTGGCGCACTCAAAACGACCATACGGACAACTTATAAAATATTCACTTTTTATTTATCAAAATTTAGTCTCGACGCGACACGAGCACGTCCCGACTTAAATTTCTGAAATTGTCATTTAACTCACTCATGACATTCAATATAACCAATATAATATATTACTTTGCTCATTAGTAATATTCAATAAATTTCCCATAATTACTAACTCTCGTCACGTTAATAATTATAACATAATTAATTTTCGGATTTTTATTAAATAATTAACTCACATTAAATTTAATAAATCCCCAAATTAATATAGCATAAAAATACGGGGTATTACATACTTCCTCCGGGCGGGCGGGGTGTTACAGCTTTTCCAAGAAATCCAAGGCCAACGATTCACCCGGTTGCACCGCCACCACCACCAACGCGTAGATCGCGCGTTGGGGAACGCAACCACACCAAATTCATCATCAAACTAGAACATCGAAAATCCCAGACAAGTGTTTATCTTGCTTATTTCGTTAGTGCAACACTCATGTTAGTCTAGGGATGATTAGGATGAGTTTTATGGAAGAAAACCCAAATTTGAGGTAGGAAATTGCATGTAGTAAATGGTTTAAATGTTATTCTGGAAACCCCTTCACATGTAGAGGATTAAGCCACGAAATTTTGATGTTTTAGAAGAAGAAAATTCTGGAAAAGATTCATTAGAACCATATTAAAGAGATTTCTAGGGTTCTTGAGATTTACATGAATTTTGGCCTGTTAATCCATGATTATTAATGAAAATTTGCATGCTTTACGTAAAAGATGTATGGAATGAATTTATATTATTAGTAGTATAAATTTATGGACGTTTGGGGATGAAAATTTTCGGTTTGGATGGAGTTATGTGAGAAAACCCATAACTGGTAACTGTAGAATTCGCCATACCTGCTTGGTCGATCGATCGAGCCAAGAGCTTCGATCGATCGAAGGTTCGATCGATCGAACCCCAGACCTCGATCGATCGACCCCTCCTGGCAGACTCATATTTTTCCCATTTAAAATTTGTTGAATTCCATTTAATGAGAAATAATTCTTGGACACCATTATTAAAATGTTTTTGGAGTTAAGATGACCTGTAGGATTTATTAATGAATAAGAGACCTTTAATGTAAGGCGAAATCTATATTTTGGAGTGTTTATACCTAAGGGACGATGGAACTTTGTAGTAAAGGGAGAGATTACGTAAAATGGTTGCGATGGAAAATAGATGAATACCTATTGAATTTTTATACTTGGGAGGATAGAGTCCATGAGTGTTACGTAGTAAATTGGAATAATACCTCGAATTAAAGTTAGAGATGAACCGTTATACGTGATAACTAATAATGAGATATGAGGATAAATGTCGTAACTATGGGATTTGAGATGTACCTAAAATTGATATGGTAATACTAGTATAGTTATATGATTGTGTATGCATATACTATCTATGTGTGAAAATCATGCCCGCGCTAGTTGCTATCCCTGAGGTTACCGTGCTGGGACAGTCTTATCTCGATGGGACCTATATGGGGGATATTGACTTGTACCCTAGAAGATATATATCCTTGGTACAGGCTATCGAATCGATAGTTCAGACGGTCTTAAGAGACGTGGGGGCATGTGATATCCTCTTAGAGACTTGGAATCTATGCTTCGCCTCAATATTGTTTGTGTATGTGTTAATACAGTTCGAGAGTGATTCCGAACTTGTATTTCCCTTAGTACGAGAGATACGGGGATTGGATAGCAGAGTATGCACGCACCATAATTTTTATGAGAGGTGCTGATAGAATATATATATATATATATATATATATATATATATATATATATATATATGAAATTCTGAAATTTGGAACTTTCTACCGTGTTATGGTAAGTTAAAAATGAATCTTGACTTCAATTTGGAAATACTTGTTTGAAAAGTATAATATGACGCTCGGAAACTTTATTAATAAATAAAGTTAAAAAGAGAGCTTTGTTACCAAATGAGACTTTCCTTTTAAACAATTACATCGTTCAGTTTTAAATCTTATGAGTAACCTAAGATAAGTTAAATCATTGGGAAGTTTAGTGCGGTATAAGACAGATAATCCGTTGGGAAGGTTAGTACGATAGGTGTGCACATTAGAAGAGAGGTGAGAATTTTTCAAGAGAGTGCTGCACTAATACGTTGTTGCATTGGCCTGTAAACAATTTAAATACTTGTTAAATGAATTTTTAAATCATATACACTATCGGGCTCTGACCCGTTTCTATTTCTCTTTCTCTCTTGTATATATATATGTATGACAGGTGCCCAGCCACAGGGGCGTGTTGCTTAGGATCTCTTGGAAGGAACGTGCTGCAACTTAGGTGGGAGTTGCAGGCCTCTTGCTTAGACGACTTCATTGACTTGATTCCTCTCCTAGTATATTCATTTAGTGGGGCATGTGTCGCCCTTTCCATTATTTAGTTGTTTTATTTTGACATTGTGATTCAGTTATTGTAGTATAAATACTTTGGGATTTATTACTGTCTGGATGTTTCACTTTAAATTTTAATGTTGGGATTTAATTATCGAATGTTTAAATTATTTGGATTATTTATTCCAGGATTATTGTGGTATGATTCTTTAATATTCAATTGTTGTAGGTAATTAAATCTTTGTTTTTAAAATAAAGTTTGGAAAGTAATGTAAAAAAAAAGGTTTTGACACTTAGCTTAATTAATTAGGGTGTTTAAATTTGAAAAGTTAATTTTATGACAGTGATGCTAAGAATGAACCAACTGTCCACATTGAATTTAATTTAATAAATGAGTGATCGCCCGGTATTTAATTAGGCGGGGTGTCACAGGTGGTATCAGAGCATCAGGTTCTAGTGTCTGTAGGATCTGTACGGTTGATTTCGCTTTCAGCTTAACATTTTTGCTATAGAGCCCTACTTTAGGATTGTTGTATTCCTGCTTTTACGTTTACGGTTACATAATTCTCATTTTTAGCATTTCATTTTATTAGATCACACCCATTAATATCCAACTCTTTTATTAGTAGTATTGCACATACTATATTTTCTATAAGAAAAAAGAGGGTTTTCTTTTAAATTCCAAATGGTGATTCCTCACCACATTTTCCCACACTAAAATATCCTTTTCACACACACACTCTTATAAGAAAAGTTACTGGTTGGATTTATTGGATAAACCCCACCCCGCGTTATATGCGAACTACGTGGACTTTGATGTTTTATAGGCTACGTAGGCGTCTTGCATAAAATCCGAGATTCGGGTCCTCCTTTCCTATTTTTTGTTCATATATTATTTTCATATCATATATTTGTAATCCATGCTTGCATTTTGTCAAACCTGCACCATCATCCATTTATAAACGATCGGTGATCCGACAAATGCACACATAATATTTTGATTACTATTTTGCAAACACTCCTAAGGATGACCTCACTTCATCGTTATCCATGAAGCGAGTCGAGTAATTCCACTCTCCATTAGAGTTATTAAGGAGAAAAATAACACATGCCCATGAGAAATGGAAAGGGCGGGAGGGGTGCCTAACACTTTCCCATTCTGTAACTTAGTCTCCGAATCCTTGAACTATGGGATTTACAAGCATTAGTATGTCTTTGATGTCGCTGTCTCAAGGAGGTAACATTTATTTTGCTTGTTTTGTGCAAAATATATTGGTGACTCTATCTCTACATATCACCCCACATCAACGGCGGCTGAGGTGCCCCGAGGAAGGGTGCAAACCCTCCCCGGGTGTGTGCACCGATCGAGAGAGGGATTTCTGTAGTGATGACTCTGCTCGGTAGAATCTGACTATAAGAGGACTAGACTCTATTTATACATGGGTGTTATTATTTTATGCATGTGTGTATATGGACCTACCTGTATGCTCCCTTTATCCTTTATTACTTCTTGCATATATATATATCTCATGTTTATATCACTTCTCGCCCACTTTTTACTTCACACCCTCCATATACACCTCACACTACTTACACTTGTATATAGGATTACTTATACCCACATGCCTTCACACCACTTAGAATATCCATGCTTAGGTTTCACTAGAACACACCTCCACGCCTCACACTTGCACATATTCATGCTCACTTGCACATATCACATGCCACTTGCAGTTGATCCATGATCAGGCTCACTACCACAGACTCACTTATTGATATTCATATATCACTCACATGTATCCAAACTTGGGGTAGTCTTCATGCTCCATGCTAGATTTATTTTTCATGATACTCGGACCTTCTTCCCCATTAGTATAATGTTTATTTAAATCATCATAAAAGACTCTCCCTGTAATATACTAATTAAGAATCATGCATTTTGCACACTACATCACCAAGAGCATTGTAATATTGACTAAAATTTTGTCCCGCACAGGAGGGTCACTTTGTGATGGGCCCTGGTCCGGCAGGTCACAGTTAACCTAAGTAATATGACTCTCACCTTCCATTAGCTTAGTACCTTAGATGAATATCGAACAGTTCCCCCAGCATCATACCACTTTATCGAACTCACGATGGGAGGTATATAACAGGGAACTCATTCACGTATGATGAGTATATCAAATTCTCTCTCATACGTACTGTCCCTACGAGGTATATAGTGAGGCAATTCACGTACACTCAGGTGTATTAAATGGCTTGTTCATATGTGTTGAATTCCCTAAAAAGCAAGAAGTATATCGTGGAAGTCATGCCAAAGGGGAACCCTACCACTAGCCCAACAAACTGCATAAACCTCATAAAGGCATCAAACCTAGGGCACTCATATTTAGTTTGTCGGTTGATGCCCAAAACTCTGCTGAAATGCCGAGTCGACGTACCGCCCAAATTTTGCGCATTATTTAATACACTTGTCCGTGAACTTGAAAATAAGTCAAACCATGTCTTACATATTTTTCAAACCCAATTTCCCACGCTCGAGTTCTGTCCAATATTTTTTTTCATTTAGGTAAACATAATACAAATGAAAACATAATTACAGTAATCATGCTGAGATTCTTCTCTCATTTTTCCCCCTCATTTTTTCTTAAAAAATAAAATTTCCAAAAACATTTTTCCTCCTTATACCAAAAATACCAGAAACATTCTTCCTCCTTTTATGGCAACGACCCATTTTCCTCTTTTTTAAAAATACCAAAAAAACAATTCTTTCTTTCCTCTTTAAAAAATAAACTCGAACCATTTTTCCTCCTCAGGTCTATCGCATAATCAATTCTTGGCCTGGCTCCCTATTGGCTTTATTCTTCCATCAACCTCCCTGAAGCTCCTATAGTTCCTCTGCTGCTTCATCTGAGTACAAAATGTACCTTCACCAGTTGTTCATGGAAAATGACTATAAAGCATTAAATGTGCAACCTGATCTGATGGTAGTCTTAGTCCAATTGAGTGATAAGATTGACAACCTTCAAATCAAGGTACTTGAGATGCAGTGGAATTGGGTCAAAGTTCCCAAGGAACCCTAGGTGTTTTTACTCGTTCCATAGGTCCACCCGCTCTCAAGTGTGTTTGGGTCCCAAAGGAATATCATCATGCTTTGCGTGCCCCACCTGCCAATGGGTCGTTGCCATCTCAGTTCCCTATGGCGAACCTTGCTCGGTCAGGGGCGAACTTTCCAATTCCTATTTATCCCAAGGAGGGGTAACCGAATAAGTTTAAGGAAGAACTCAAACTGCTATCCAGGAAATTCGATCAAGTCAGGATATTGAGGAACTACATGAACTACACCCATATGTCTCCCTATACCAAAATAAGATTATCAAAAAAGTTCAAAATGCTAGCCATCAATATAATTGGGGCAACAGGCCCCCAATGATGCACCTTCATAGTTATCATTGAGACATGACCCTTCTTAGTGCCTCCGAAGAGGTAATGTCCCAGATGTTTCAATAGACTTTGAAAGACAGCGCCCTCCGATGGTTCCTATCCCTCGAAGAATCCAGAATATGTGGTGAGAAAGATGTCGTATGGGAATTCATGTCAGAGTATAAGTACAATGAAGAAATAAAGGTTACATGCCATAATCTAGAGCTTCTTAAGAAGAACCCTGGGAAAACCATCAGTAGCTTTATATCAAGGAGAAGAGAGAAAGCTGCTACCATGGCCAACATACCTTATAAGGAGGAAAATTCAATATCGTGAAGAAAATATTCTTGCCCCATATCCGAGTGACTATGGGAGGTCAGTATTATCCAAATTTTTTAGCTCTCTTAAAAGTGGGTGTAGAAAGTGTTACCAAGGTAGAAGCCGAGTTGAAGAAGGTGATCGAACAGTTCGTTCCTAAAAAGTACGAGAAGCTTACCAATACAACAGTCTCAACCATCAATAATATCTCCCAACCTGCTACCTCTAGGGAACCAGATTGCCACCCTAATCCAGCCAAAAAGGAATACACACCGAGCTCCGTGATCCCTTATCCAATCTCTATTAGGCCTTATTAAGCTGAAATCTCATCAAACCCTTAGACCCCCATCCATTACCAATCCCACTTCCTAAGAACTTCAAAATTGATGCCTACTATGACTTCCACCAATTTGAAGGACACACTACCGGCTAATGCTTCCATATCAAGAGCGTGGTTCAAGTCTTGATTGATCGGGGTCTTATCTCTCCACCAGCCAATTCTGAACCCAAAACCTCTCATAACCCACTTCCAACCCACATAGATACCATGTTTCTCGAGAATGACTCAGAATTCGATCCATCTACTCAAATTGTGTCCCGTTAGCACCCATCATACCCATAATCTCACCCAAACTGCTTAAAGTTTGCCCATATTTTCTCCTACATCCTAACTAATTCACCGACCAAGCTATGTCACTCCTCATAAGGGCTTGTATTATCGTCTATACCCGGTCTGAAAGGCGAGATATGGAGTTAGGCCTGTAAACGGGTCGGATTCGGACCGGATCAGGCCAATCCAAATCCAAATCCGTTTATGTTAAACGGATTCGGATCCGATCCGATTATCCGATTATCCAAATCCGAATCCGATTATCCGAATCCGTTAAGAATCCGTTAATCCGATCCGTTTATCCGATCCGATCCGATTATAATATTATAAATAACTATTATAAATTTCAAAATACAATATATATTATAAATAACTATTATAATATATATTTCAAAAAATATATTTAAATAACTATTATAATATAAATTACTATTATAAATAAATGCAATATATATTAATATAGGACTATTATAAATAACTGTTAAAATATATATTTAAAATATTAATAAATTTCTAAATACAATATATATATATTAATTAAAAATATTATATATAGATATATATTAAACGGATCGGATTATTAACGGATCGGATCATATGAATCCAAATCCGCTCCATTTAATAAATGGGTAATCGGGTAATCGGATAATCGGGTAATCGGATTTCAAGGGGTGATCAAAATCCGTGTAAACGGATCGGATTCGGATTCGGATAAAATCCGATCCGTTGACAGGCCTATATGGAGTTACCATATATTCTGAACCAACTCATGGAGTTCAAGCTGAAATTGCCCTCTAAGTTGGCCATCTATTGTCAGAAATTCAGTGGATTGTTCATTGAAGCCTGAAAATGGGCTCGGGAATCAGATGAATGGGTTCATAGAAACTCAAAAATGGGATCGAGAATTAGATGAATGGGTGGTACTAACTAAAAATGTCAGTTTAAATGATATAGTACAGATCATAGCAGACAAATTTCATAGACCAACTAGATCTACAGCATTTTCGAATACTCACTATTTTGAAGCTTTAAGGACGGTTGGTCCCTTCACTCCTGCACTTACCCATTGAATGGGAATATTTATATGAGGAAGTCGTTGAGGTTGTTGAGTCATAGCAAGAAGACATCATCTCCACTAGATGGGGGATAAATTTGACATCTCAGATAATGAATCGAGTCAGGAAAAGGATAGTTCAATAATCTCCATATGCAGTATGATATCCTTAGAAGACGTGCTGGGGGAAATTAATAAAGTATCCATTCATCCAGATATAGATGAAGACATGGGGTTCTTGCTCTTCCCCACCTTAGTAAATAACATGACGAGATTAGGGAGACACTACAAGGATTCGAATCCTTAGTCATCAGGAACATATGAGAGAAATGGAGTTGCCAAATAACCTCCCACACCATAAATGACAGTATAAGGGAGCAACATCCTTGACCAACTCAAGAAGACTCAAGCTAACATCACCTTATAGGGACTCTTCATGTCTTATCAATTACAACGGAATGCTCTGATAAAACTTCTCACCAAGCCTATAATCTCTCCTTACACCACTCACGGAGACGTTGTAAACCTTATTGGGTCCTTAACTTCCACTAGACTCATTTACTTCTCCGGAGAGGAAATTTTGAAGGTTGGCCTAGACCACAACTTTGCCTTCAACATCTTCTTTAAAGTCATAGGAAAGACAGACCCACTCTCACTCATTGACAATGGATCCTCCCTCAATGTTTGTTCATTCAAAACCTTCAATTGCATGGGATTGAAAATAAGTGACCTTACTCCTACTTCCACCATAGTGCGTGCTTATAATAATACCCACCGAGAGGTAATGGGATCCATAACACTCACAATAGGGATTGGCCCTATCAACCCTCTCATTGAATTCCAAGTTATTGATGTACCCGCATGTTTTAACCTCCTTCTTGGTTGACAGTGGCATCATATCATTCGAGGGTTCCCATCCTCCCTTCATCAAAAGTTGAAATTCTTCACCAAAGGATAGGTCATCACCATTTTAGGGGATGATAATGGTACAAAATATTCCAAAACCAGTAATTCGATCTTGGTAATACATCATGGGACGAATGATATGCTCCTCTCTGGTTTTGGGGTTGATCTCCATCCCCTTCTAGTAGGAGATAATTTCAATGATCGAGTCTGTCAGGAACACCCCCTTCATGATAATGCCAATGTAATACAGATGTTCACGAACATGCATTTCATTACCGAACTGGGGCTGGAGGCGGCGTTAATAAGGGATACTTGAGCCTATAGTTATGAAAGATGCCTTTCCCCATGTGGCCTAGGTTATTAGTCTTCATTAGAAGAACTCAAAGTGCTCCGCTAACCCTGATTGAGAAGGAGTTTAGAAGATGCCAATACTATTTTGAGTTATTCTCCTAACGAAAAAATCATCAAGGATGGTGAAGACTTCCACTTATGTGTCTTTTATGAACCATGGTATGACTATGTGGATAAGAATATGAAGTCGGGGATGGAAATCTTCTTTATAGAAAACTACTCTTGGGACAAAGACTGCCAGCATAAAGTGAAACCTCTCACCCAAGAAGCTATAGTCATTGTCGAGGTCTCTGAGGAAAGTGATTATGAAGACTCATTCAATCTGGATACACTGGGTCTGACTATCTATATGATCCATTAAAATTCTACACCAACAGACCCATCCACTCTGATCATGGTCACTAATGAACCTCTTCTCAATTAGAATGATATATTAGTCCAACCTACTGAGATTCAACCCAAACTTATTATTTAACTTATCTATGCTTCTTTTGTTGTTCCTCCTTTTTTAGATAACTGATCTTAATAAGGTTAATAATAAACATCATAACTGTTTCAAATTAATGAGGATGAAAATGTTGTTATCAATATCGGTTCTAGTAGCCAGCATCGCGAGATTAGTATAGGATCTACCCTTAATGAGCATGAATACGTGTAATTCGAATACCTATTGAAAGAATTTATGGACATCTCCGCATGGTCCTAGGATAACATGCCTGACATCAATCCAGAAGTATTGCGACACGAGATACCAACCTTCCCAAAATACAAGTCAGTCAAATAAAAGCAATAAAAACTTCACACGAAATGGTCGTTCAAAGTCAAATAAGAAGTAATAAAAAAATTAAATGTAGGCTTCATCTAGGTTATCAAATATTCTACATGGCTAGCTAACATTGTACCCTTACCGAAATTAAGAGGAAAAGTCCACACGTGCGTTAACTATAGGTATTTGAACAAAACTTCTCCTAAGGATGATTGTCCATTGCCCAACATCGACATGATTGTGAACAGCATAGACACAACCTCGAGTCATTTGTCGATGGATTGTACGAATACAATTAGATTAAGATGCACCCTGGCCATCAGGAGAAAATCACATTCATCACCCCCTGGGGAACCTTTTACTACACTGTCAAGCCATTCGGGCTTAAGAACGCATCGTCTACCTACCAAAGGGATGCCACAACCATCTATAATGATTTAATACACAAGGAGGTTGAAGTTTTAAGTATAAGACTCGGGAAGGTAACATTCTCTCCCTCTGGAAGTTGTTCGGATGACTACGACATTACCAAATGGGGCTAAACCCACAAAAGTGCATTTTCGGCATCACGAAAGGAAAGTTGTTGGTCTTCATGGTTAGCAAAAAGGGAATCGAAACAGACTCTGCTAGGATAAAATCGATACTCGAGATGCCACCACCATGAACAGAGAAATAAGTTCGATGAATTATGGGAAAATTATAGTACATCAATTAGTTCATCATCCAACTGACTTTTATTTGCGAGCCCATCTTCAAACTCCTACGAAAGGATTCTAATAATGTTTGGAATGAGGCCAACTAAGAATCCTTTGATCGAATCAAGTGATCCTTGCCCGACCTTTGGTGTTTATTCCTTTGCAGCTAGGTCTCCCCCTCCTCTTATACTTGACTGTAACATATACTGCATCAGGTGTTTTGCCAGCCCAATACATTGAAGAATACCATAAGGAAAGAGTCATTTACTATTCTAACTGGAAATTAGTCTATAAGAAGTTAACTATACTGCTTTGGAGAAAGCATGTGTCACCCTGGTCTGGGTCACTCAAAAGTTACAGAACTACGTGCATACTTTCCCCATTAGATTAGTATCTCGAATGGATACTATCAAGTATCTCCTGGAAAATCCTGCTCTGTCCAGAAGGAAGACTCGATGGTTAATGTTGTTTAGTAAAATTTGATATTGTGTATATTACGTAGAAATCTATGAAAGGGAGAGCCATCTCTGACTACCTTACTGATCACCCCATAGAAGAAGTCGATGTTTGGGTCTCTAAATTTCCAGACGAAGATATTCTCTGCACCTCTCAAGAGGAACTCAAATGGAAAATGTTCTTTGACGGAGCATCTAATAAGAAAGGATACATCATTAGGGTACTCCTGATCGCCCCTAAAGAATCTCACACTCCTATTAGCATTAAGATAGATTTTTCCTCCACCGATAATATAACTGAATACAAGGCATGCATTGTAGGCCTCAAAGTCGCCCTCAAGAAAGGTATCAAGAACCTATATATTTATGAGAATTATGCTCTCATAATCAGCCAAGTCCTTAGATGATGGAAATTTAAGTACTCCTGAATGCTAATAAAGTAGCCAAGTTTATCCTAAAGAACATCATCTGTCGATATGGAGTTCCCCATGAGTTTGTATCAGATAATGGGCTCCACTTTAAAGCTGAGTTCACAAGATTGGTAGACGAGTACAAGATTTGGAGACACAAATCTTCTCCCTACCAACCTCAAAACAATGGTGATGTTGAAGCCACTAATAAAACACTCAAAGACATCATCGATAAAATGATCGAGAGTTATCGAGATTGGGCCGATCGAATCCCTTATGCCATCTGGGGCTACCTTACTTCAGTAAGAACATCTACTAGGGCTTCCCCTTACTCTCTGGTATAAGATATGGAAGTAATCCTACCCATTGAGCTAGAGATACGTTCCCTCCACATCTTATTGGAGAACAAAGTTATCAAAGAAGACTGGCATCAGAGTCGCTTTGACGAATTGTCACTATTGTGTGAAAAGAGGTTGAAGGCTCTATACCACATACAAGGGTACCATCGCCAGATATAATGATCATTCAACTAAAGAGTCAAGGATTGTGGTGTCCAATAAGTAGACCTTGTCGTTAAGGATATCATAGAATCTGTTTGGGACCCTAGAGGGAAATTCAAGCCGAATTGGAGCGGCTCCTACATAGTGAAAAAATTCTCTCAGGAGGCATCACTATGCTCACAGACCTCAATGGAGAGGAGATGGGACGTCCAGTAACCTTGTACCATATCAAGAAGTTCTACCCTTAGTACAAAATCTCAACGTGCCACGACACTCTCCATCTTCCTTTTATTCTAAAAGAAGTCTCTTTATTTCTCTCCACCAAGAACTATGTGGGTCCTGATCCTCTCAAACCCATTTTTATTTTTAAAATGGAATTCATAACAGAAATTTTCAAAAGCCAAGGGAGTAATTAGGTAGATCATACACCTTACATGAGCACAGTCCCCTTCTTTTTCACAAAATGTTATTGTTTTCTATCCTTGGAGAATGGCAGTTCGTTTTATCATTTACATGGACAAAAGGATTATGCACGACTTAGCGATTGGTATAGATAATTCCAAAAGTAAAACTCAATAATAGGTACAACAATATAATGAAAATAATTTTTGATTTCAAATAGGGAGTTCAGTACCATTACATGATGTCTTAACGAAGGGAGCAAAAATAAATCACCCCCTTTCATTAGCTCAAAACTAGTCCAAAAATTAAAAAAAATGAAAAATACACAAAAAGTTCTCACAAAATAAACCCAGCTTCACAAATTCGTATCCACAACTTCTGGAAGAAGACCCATCCTCATTATCATCAGCCCTTGGAGGCCCCCAAATTTCCCCTACTTGGTTAATATTCTGAATGAACTCCATCAAGCGATATTCCCTAACCAGTCTAGAAAAAAACCACTACCCCTCATCCATGGTGTCAAAAAAATAAACCTCCTCTAGTTAGTCTCTTCCACTAGAATTTTCTATACTACTCGCTTCCACAACCATTTCAAATAATCCTCGGATACATGCCAGACCCTTCTTACGAATTGATATGGACAAATTGACGGGTTAAGACTCTCCCACAAAGAGCTTGGCCTCATGCATCTGGATTCAATCAGGTACTCCATTGGAAAGAAGTCTAGTGTGCGAGGAGGCACTATTTTATCCCATCCAACTTGGCACAAAAGCTTCTAAGGTAAATATAATGAAGTCTACCGTAGACCATCTAACTATGCACATTAGTACTCTCCTAGCTCCAGGACAGGCTGGAATTCCCCCTAACAACCAACGCTTGAGCTGCCGAAGGGGAAACACAAAGAAACTCCACTAACAAGGCTTGGGGATAATGAGAAAATTCGGGCATATCCACCGCTACACTGGGATTGATCCACATTATGGCTGATAATCGCACAGACCTCATCTACGCTGAAACAAAAAACATGATCTTCAGGGTACCAAAATGGTACTTCCATCGCTAAGAAGATTCCCATCAACAGATCAAGCAAAGCCATCACTAGTACCGTCTGTCCGACACACCAGAATCTACACTGCCCAACAATGGCATCAACTCCACTTTTCATTAAGCTTTTTCCTCATCCATATTCCAACCAAGCCTCTAAGGCCTCCTAAATCCAAAAAAATTCCCAAAACACATTTTTCTCAAAATAAGTCCCTTCAAAGGGAAGCTTTTGTAAAACACCTCTAAGGCTTTCCTTAACTCAAAAATTCCAAAAAAAGACAGTTTTACTACTTTTTCTCAAAGCAAAACCTCAGCAGTAAATTAATGTGTAGAGTAGGCTACTAAATCAAGATAATCCAACAGAAAAGATACAACTCTTTTTGCCTTTTGAGACTCTTTTCAAGTTAAATCAAGCATAGTAAGTGCAAAAATCCTCCGGTCATAATGATAAATATTCAAGAGAATCTCGAAAGGAAAGAACCAAAATGGATGTCACCTCACCCATCACACCACTCTCTCCCCTAGGTACTATACATACCCAAACTCATGCGCCATTAACCATCGCATCTGCATATGTTGACCCATTACTCCCATATCCAGAGGAAACATCCCCCAAGGGTAAAAAGGTCACTAATATCCCCCAGAGAGAATCAACAATCCTACCTAATGCCTCATGTACAACCTTTATCATCACCCTTAGCATATGATCCACCTCTATCAAAAAACCTTTACAATCAATCCCCATCAGCTGGTGAACATCTATGACATCTCCCCAAAGCCAAGATGAAAATTATGGATTCTCTTCATTAGGAATAGATATCAGAATTTTTTTTATCAAGAAAACCATTTTTTGGGACACTAAATCCTTCACAAACTCCCAAAATCCCAGGAAGGATTAATACTACACTATTATCCCCAGCATAAACCCTAACCACACTTACCCTCAACATATTTCACAAGACAGAACTAATAATACACTTGTATCCAAGTCTACTACAATTCCCCAGCAGAATCTCAAATCTCAAGTATTCCCCAGTAGAATCTCAACCTCAAATTAAATGCTTCCCCAACAGAATTTTAAGACAATACCTTCCCAGATCCCCAATGGAGTCTCTAGTCTAAACTTTCTCCCTATTCACCCACCATCGGAATTTTAAGTTACGCTTATAATCAAAATCTCCATGGCTTCCCCAACGAAGTTATCCCCTATCAAAATAACATAATCCCCAATCGGATGTATGGAGGATAAATCCTTCCTCATAACAGTCTTAAAACAACATAATCCCTAGCAAAATCATAGATGCATCTGCATCCCCGAGATAATTTAAATATTTCCTAGGAGATTAACTCATCGCATGACAACTTTAGGTCCTTAGAATTGACCTCGGTCCTCAGAAACGGTCGTCACAATCTTAGGTCCTCAGAATTGACCTCGACAAACATAATCACTCCCTAAAACTTTAGGTCCTCAGAATGGACCTTGGCCCTTAGAATTGGTCATCATAATCTTAGGTCTTCAGAATCGATCTTGACCCAAGGAATCGGTCCCTACAATCTTAGGTCCTTATAATTAACCTCGACCCATAAAATTGATCCCTACAACTTTAGGTCCTCAGAATTGACGTTGGCCCTTAGAAAATAATCGTCATCATCTTAGGTCCTCAGTATTGACATCGACCCTCAGAAATGGTCGTCACAATCTTAGGTACTCAAAATTGACCTCAACCCATAGAATTGATCCTTATAATCTTAAGTCCTTAGAATTGACCTTGGCCTTCAGAAACGATCGTTACAATCTTAAGTCCTCAAAATCGACCTCGACCCATAGAATTGGTCCCAACAATCTTAGGTCCTTAGAATTGACCTCAACCCATAAAATTGGTCCCTACAACTTTAGGTCCTCAGAATTGATCTTGACCCATAAAATCTGGCTCCTCAATCTTAGGCCCTTAGAATTGACCTCTACCCACATAATCGGTCCCTACAATCTCAGGTCCTTAGAATTGACCACGACCTGTAGAATCGGACCCCCAAACTTTAGATCCTCAGAATCGACCTCGACCTTCCAAAATGGTCTTCACAATCCTAGGTCCTCAGAATTGACGTGGACCCATAGAATTGGTCCCATAAACTTTAGGTCCTTGGAATCAACCTCAACCCTCAGAAATGATAATCATAATCCTAGGTCCTCAAAATTAACCTCAACCCGCATACTCGGACATCTAATCTTAGGTCCTCGGAATTAGCCCTGACCCATGGAACTCGTCCCTACAACATTAGGTCTTCGGAATAGACCTCGACCTGCATAATTGGTCCCCACAACCTTAGGTCCCTAAAATTTACGTCGACCCGTAAAATAGATCCCTACAACTTTAGGTTCTCAGAATTGACCTCAACCCTTTGAATCTATCACTATCGTCCCTTTGGTCCACGAAATTGGCATTGAACACTTTCTCTCCCAATGTAAATGTCATGTATATTCGATGGCATTCACTTGTTCCAAGCTCACCTATCAAGGGTCCTTATAGACATCACATTCTAGGACCCTCCTAGGCATCTGTAACACCCTATATTTTTATGATTTTTAAATATAGGATTAATTAAATTTAGTGTGAGAATTAACTGAGAATTCATCTGGATTAAATAAATATTAACTAAAGACTTAAGGCTTAGTATTAATTGATGTGTATTATGTTGAATATTAATGAGAGAATAAATTAATATATGATTATGAAATTAGTAAAATTATCGCGAGTGGAAAAATACGACAGTTACGAAAAAATAAAGTGGGGTCGCGTGAGTGAGACATATCAGACTAATTTAAAAGAATTAGGAAGTAAATTAATTAAAAGTATTCCGGATAGTCATTTCGAGTGCTCCAACGTGTCTGTAAGGGTTGAGATAATCAGAAAAGTCTACCCGGGGGTTTAGTTTGGGTCCCGGGACAGTTTTAGGCCAAACCGACATCCCGAGAGGATGTTTTGGTATTTCAATTTATGGGTAATTAATACGCATGAAAATTAGAGATAGAATATATTTTCTATGTGAGTCCAATTAGGGTTATTATTCACAAGTTTCAAGGGAGATGCACAAAGGGTGAGGGAGAAAAAATTCCCAGGGATATAGGCCATTAACCACCATCTTCCACCACCGAGACCACCACTGTGTAGATCGAAAGACGAGGAAAACACCCATACCTTATGCACTAACGGATCAAACCATAAAAATCAAGGAAAATGTTTATTTCTTTCTCTCTTTTATCACCATTTACGTTCATGTTAGCATAGCAGAATAGAACCCATGTTTATATATGAATTTTGAGGAAACTGGGAGATGTAAATCATTAATCTGATATTGAAATGAACATAGGTTGATTCACTTATGCATGTAGAGGAAACAAACCCATGAAATCATATGTTGATTGATGAGCGAATCTGAGATATACTTGTTACTAAATGGTAAATTGAAATAACTAGGGTTCTAATAGATTAAATTGGAGATTTCATACTTAACTCATGATTACTGATGAATTGATGGTGCTAGGATCTAGAATCTGAATATACATGATGGGTTATAAATTATTATAGTTGTATTGGTGTTTGGGAAAAATCTGTAGAGGATTTGAGAATGAAAATGGTGGGAAAAAAACCTATTTGGCAGAAGAACTATTTTTCGCAGATCCTCGGACCGGTCGGGTCCATTAGTAGGATTGGTTCATTTTTCAGTCAGATTGGTTCATTTTTTCCCAGAACCGGATCAGATTGGTCTGCTGTAATTCTCAGTAGAACCTATAGAGCTTTTATGATCGTAAAATTTCAAGATTTATGATGAAGTATAATGAGAATTAGTTTAGTAAAATTCGTAGTCTAAGATTGGGTTTAGGATTGGACCTAAGACGGGGAAACTAGGGGTTAAGCTTAGTCGGTATTAATCGGAGAAAAATGCTTACTTTAGAGAATAATTTGAGACTCGGAGATTAGAGAGAAATGATGACTTATAGAAGTAGGACATAGATACCTTACCTACTGTTATGATGTGTAAGCTTAGAGATATCCTTCGAGCGACGAGAAATACTCGGGAAGGATCGTTAATGAAAGTTAGTATCAATTATTATTACGTAGGATATTCGAGAGAAAAATAAACAGAGTATGAAGCATGTGAAATAAAGTTATAAGTTGTGTGAATACCAAATGTATGTTGATTATGTGTATGACATAGCTAGCTACTTGCTATCGCGAGAGGTTGTGGAAGAGATAGTCTTATCTTGAGGAGCCTTCGGGGGGGATATTTGACTTGTATCTTAGAACATAAGACTTAGGTTGGATTGTCATTTGTGTGAATAATGGTATTGCATGGTCATTTGGGTGCGTAGGTATGTGCGTATCCCAAAGGCTTAGGACTGTGTTTGCCTCCAATATGTGTGATTTGTTTATATGGTTCGTGGGTGATTTTCGAACCGATTGTCCTTAATTGAGTATGAGAAGTACCTGGACTTGATAACAGAGTATGCATTGCACCACGGTGTAGCCTTGGGGTGTTGTATTAGTATATGTATATTATAGTGTTGTGTATATATGTAGACTTGTGTTATTATCTAGAGTGTGATATTTGTAGCTGATTAAGATGATGAAATCCTAAGTATCGTAGGATGTGAATACTTAACTTTAGAGTGATAACCCTTAAACTAATTAATAAATGTTGAAAGATTTAATACAAGTATTTTGGAATACATGTTATTAATTCGAGCTCGTGGGTAAGTCTAGAATCTAGTTAAACGAGATTAGGATAGCTATATTGTACTAGATGTACGCTAGGCGTGCACAATAATTGAGTGGTGAGAATCTCATGTGAGGGGAAAAAAAGCTAACATGCACATAATACATTCTTTAATGCAAATTTTAAATACTTGCTAAAATATTTTTACAACTCGGGCTCTGACCCGTCTCTTGCATATTTTTCTCCTATTGTAATATTTACATTAGGTGTCCAGCAATAAGGACGTCAGGCATAGACGTTCAAGACTATTTGATGAGATGTAGCAGGTGTGGTAGCTGCAGGTTTTGCTCTTAGACGCCTTCACTTTCATTTCATTCAGTTCTCTCTAGATATTTTATTTAGTGCTTGTGCAGCCCCTTTCTCAGTTATTTTATTAGAGATATTGTACTTCCTTCATTTCAGTATGTAGTATTTAGTTGGACTCAGTTATTTTGGTTTATGATTTTGAGACTTTGAGCTAGGATATCTTATCTAGTCTTTTTATTTTAGCAGTTGATTCATATCCAGTTTTTATTCTATTCATGCGTATGGTAAATGGTTTGTGTCTTAATAAATGGAATTTATTAATGGACTATTTGGGTATTACTTAAAATGGTAAATGTTTTGGCACTAACTTAATTATTTATTAGGTGATTAATAAGGTTAAATATTTTCGACAGTGATGCTAAGAATGAACCAACCGAACATTCTGTTTTAAATTTAATAAAGGACTGAGCACCCGGCATTTAATTGGGTGGGGTGTCACATGAGGTATCAGAGCATCAGGTTCTAGAGTCTTTTTGGTTCTGTATAACTTATTATGATTTTAGCTTGGCGTCCTTTGATGTAGACCCCTATTAGTAGTATTGTTGCATTCTTGATTATGTGTTTACGTCTTCAGCTATTTGAAATTTGATAACTGTGGACTTATAAATTCTTTCTCATTTTATATGCCTCCCAGACGTGCACCTAGGGCCAGAAATTCCCTACCTGAACCTCAGCCAGCACCAACTCAGGGTGTAGTGAATGTTGCCGAGGTTACTGCCATCATTGCTCAGGCAGTTAACGCAGCACTAGCTATGCTCCACTAGGTCCCTCCATAGGCACGGGTGGTGGAACAAACACTAGTTCATGCATTCCCTTATGCAAGGGAGTGAATTAGGGATGCCTTCTAGAAGGCGCATCCTTCGGAATTCACAGGGGGTCTGATGTTGTTACAACTATCCAATGGAAGAAAGACATCCAAAGGAATTTGAGGATGTATGAATTCAAAGAGGTGCAGAAGAAGATACTAGTTACTTTCAAGATAGTAGGGGTAGCGTTACAATGGTGGGAGTCCACTACTATTGCAGAGGAGCACGATGTGATGTCTATACAAGGCTTCTGGGTGCGATTTGACCGCAAATATTTTCCCTCCGCCATTCAGACTAAGATGAGGCAGAAATTAATGAATCTCACCTAGGAGGGGAAGACTGTAGTCGAGTATGAACATGAGTTTACTAGAGTAGTAAACTTAGTACTAGCTGAGGTGCCCACTCAGGAGAAAAATATTTCGATGTTCATGGATGGCTTGACCTGGAGGATTAGAAAGCATCTTCTAGGTAATCTGCCATTTTAGTTTTATACAGATGTACTCAATGCTACGCTACTACACTTCCAGGATCACCGCTTCCATGTTAAAAGGGGCAAGCGAGTAAGTGAGTCTAGCCAGCAGGGCAGGACAGGTGGAGGTAGTGCCAGTGGGGCACAAAAAGGTCAGAGTCAGCAGAGGTAGGGTGAGTAGGTCTCCCATCTGGAGGACGCTGCTAAGAGATTCAGATAAGGGGGATTTTGTAAGGGACAAGGAGGTTTCAGGCATGGCCACTAGGGTCATCATGGCCAGTAGAGCCATCAGGTCCAGTTGGGATAGCAGGGCCACTAGGGCTAATAGCAGTTCCATCAGGGCCATCAGGGCTAAGGGAGAGGTGGCAACGGCTAGCTGGGACAGAGAGGGGGTAACTACACAAGTAGATGTTTCACTTGTGGGAAGACTGGCCATAAAAGATTTGAGTTCCCCGATAAGGGGAAGTATCCTCAATAGCAAGGTGCTCACCAGGAGCCCCAGAAACCTATCTTCCTATTCGCTCTCCCAGCACCAGTACCAATCCCTAGGGGTGGAAATTCGGGTCAATGGGTCGTGTTTTGGTACAACACGACACGATAAGACAAGGTTTTTTTAGACACGAACACGACACGACCCGAATAAAAAAAACACGGTTAGACACAACACGAATACCATAATTTCTTAAATTTCACTCCTAAAAAATACGATAACACGAGACAACACGACTTATAATTCAGACACGAACACAACATGACACGACAATATGTAAAAAAACACGACATATCGTGTTAATTTCGAGTCAATTTCGTGTCATTTTTAAAATTGCCACCACTACCAGTCCCAGCCTTGCATGCCATTCTAGCAACTCCGTTTTAGCAGGAGCAACTACAGTACGCGCATGTTTACAACGTTCATCAAAACGCAGCCCCACAGGCACCGCCCGCAGTTGAGGGTACGTTTTATATCCATGGGACTTTGGGGCGAATATTATTTGACATGGGGGCTTCACATAATTTCATTTCCATTAGTTTTGCATGCATCGCAGGGTTATTAGACACGACGGAGCACACAGTCACTAATGTAGATTCACCATTAGGCTATGGGTCATTGATATTCTTTATATGTCGTGGAGTAGGCATAGAGATTGGTAGATTGACCCTACCGGCCGATATGCGTATTTTAGATATGCACGAGTATGATGCTATCATCGGGATGGATTGGCGAGTCGAGTATAGGGCCATGATCGATTGCTTTCATAGGAGCATAGTTTTCGTTATCCTTGGTCAGGAGATGTTTTTATTAGCGATGCCGCGCCCCGAGGGAGGATCGTCCACTAACTTTTTTATATAGAGGAAGAGACCTCTACGGGAGTTGTGATTCCCCTTGATTCAATTTTGGTTGTTCATGAGTACGCTGATGTGTTTCAGGATATACCAGGGCTACCACCGAGTACAGAGATAAAGTTTGTGATTGATTTAGCACTGGACACTCATTCAATAGCTCGTGCACCTTACCGTATGGCTCCTGCGGAGATGAGGGAGCTAAGGGATAAAATAGAGCCATTGTTGGGACAAGGTTTCATCCGTCGGGGTACTTCACCTTGGGGTGTCCTAGTTTTGTTTGTGAAGAAGTGGGATGGATCCTTATGAGTCGTATGCAGATTATCGGGAGTTGAATAAGGTCATGATACGGAATAAATATTCATTTCCTAGAATCAATGACTTATTCGACCAGTTGAGGGGAGAAGCTTACTTCTCGAAGATAGACTTGACCAACTGAGGATCAGGGAGTAGAATGTGTCTAAGACGGCATTTTTGACGAGGTATGGATCCTATAAGTTTTGGGTTATGCCATTTGGGCTAACCAACGCATCGACGGTATTTATGGACTTAATGAATAGGGTGTTCAGAGAGTTCATAGATCAATTTTTCATTATCTTCATAGATGACATTTTAATTTATTCACAGACAGAGGAGGAGCATGCTGAATATCTACGTAGGGTTTTACAGACTTTACGAGAGAATCAGTTGTACATTAAATTCAAGAAATGTGAATTTCGGCTATGAGAGGTACAGTTCTTGAGGCATATTGTATCAGATATGGGAATATCGATGGCCCCCAGTAAGGTGTTAGTGGTGAGGGAGTGGGGATAGTTCACGACGCCGATGGAGGTGAAGAGTTTCTTAGGGTAAGATGGGTACTACAAACGGTTTATTCAGGGTTTTTGGAAGATTACGGGTCTGATGACTAATATGACCCGTACGGGCATACCATTTGTTTGGGATGACGCATGTCGATTGGCGTTTGATGAGATGAAGGACAAGTTAACTTCACACTACACCAAATCCTGTGAATGGTCATGCCTAGTGGGTCACGGCCCAAGTACGCGACGAGCTGGTCGCGGATTTGGGCCGTGACTAACTTAATATTTGGCGTGACCAATTTTATTACCACACTAAATTATCCATGCTCTGGAAGTGGTCACGGACTAAATCCCTGACCACAGTGGGTCACGGACATTGGACGTGACCAGGTCGTGACCAGCTTGGCGCTAAAATTCCCTCCAAAGTGGGTCACGGATTTTGGCCGTGACCAGGTCGTGACCAGTTTGGCGACAAAATTCCCTCTAAACTGGTCGCGGATGGGTCACAGACTTGGGTCGTGACCAAAGGCGTAACGAAGCAGAAAACACACACAGTAGGAGTCACGATTGAGGGTCGTGACCATTTGTTGGTCTGGGTCACGCCTATGGGCCGTGACCATACATCATTCAAACACCAAGGCTATTGGAAAAGGGTCGTGTGCATGGGTCACGGCTCTAGGCCGTGACCAGTCTGAAATTGCCATTGTTCCAATCGCGCATGGGTCACGACTCTTGGCCGTGACCAGGTCGAAATCGCCACTGTCTCATGGTCATTAATGGGTCATGCACATGGGGTCAGGGCTCTAGTCTGTGACCATAGTCGGGTCTTAAAAAGAAACATTCCCATCTTCTCATTTATTACATGCGACTTCGTTTGCTGTTAGGGTTCGTGCGATTTCGAGCTCCTGCGATTTCGATTGGATTTCAGTTGGATTTACATTTGGATTTCAGTTGGATTTGCATTTGTCTAATCGATTTCAGTTGGTATGTATTGATTCATTTGGATTTTTTGATTTCTATCTGAAGCTCTAATTTTTGTGTACGTATGTGTAGATTTATGTTTGTATGTGTGTATGTATGTGTAGATTTATGTTTGTATGTGTGTATGTATAGATTGTATGTGTGTGTATGTATAGATTTATGTCAAAAAAAATATTAGGGTTTAGTAAACCTTAAATAGTATGTGTGTGTATGTATAGATTATGTCAATAAACCCTAGATTGTATGTGTGTGTATGTATAGATTATGTCAATAAACCCTAGATTGTATATGTGTGTATTTTTTTGACAAAATATGCTTGTCTTGTTTTTTTTTTGAGAAAATATAATTAAATGATTTTTTTTACATACGAGTCGCAAACACTAGTGTCAAATATAATTGAATTGATACTAGTGTCGATAAATGTACATGTTATTAAATTTGTTGGGTGTGCTCTTGATCTGTCTATGAAAAAGTATATCACATATCTTGCGATTAATGTGCATTTTTTGGGATTTCACATACACTTTTAAACTCTCATAACTTTCAAACATAAACCTTAATAGCAAGACTCATATTCATGCCCCCGTATACTTTTCTCAGGAAAAATGAGGCACGGTGACAATTACTGTCAACAAGAGTGGGAGAGGTTGCAATTAGACTGCACACGTAACTCTTTTATTTGTGTGCGTCATATAGAGGGTACTCATATTTATAGGTACGAAAATAAAAAGATCGAACAATTTAACTACCTTGTAAATCATGGATTTGATATCCAACAAGATTACTTGTTCGATCGTATTCTATTTTCTCTACCAGAAAATTGGGATGACGTTATACAAAATATATTTCACACACATAATCTCGACATAGCCCTGGTCTTGGTTACGTTGTTGGAGAAGGCGGGAAAAAAAATCCACCCGTTATGGATACAACTGGGTACAGAGAGCACTGACATAGACTGTGATGTCTCGCGCCACATGCACGTAAAATTGAATCTTGCCAACAAGTTGAGAAATAGGGGATTCTGAGTTCATGTCACTGACATCTACACATCAATCATAGATACCCTTCCTTCTAGTTGGCCACGTGCAAAAATTCATAGGTTCTTAAAAACTAATACCGAATGGATGGAGATCAGACACATTGAACTTCTTCTAAAGTCTTACTTTGAAAAGGTATCTATTTATCTATATATATATATAACTAATTAAGCTTGATTAATTAGTTATAATTTCATAGTACTATAATTATTTAGTCACTTATATTTTTTAATTTTTGTAGATAATGTCGAGAGGAAACAACCCAAGGGTACCAAGTTCCGAGGTGACACCACAACGAGGTTCACCATCTCGTGCAGAACCCGGATTCTCAACACCAATGGCTGAGCAATTCACAACTCCACCAATGGTTCACTCCTCACCAAGTCCAACTCTAAGTGCTCCTACGCCCCAATCCAGCACTCCTATTTCTTTAACGCCCACATCCAACACTCATGATGCCTCCCGCTCAAATGAAAAGAAGCCTATTGGCTTCTCCCTCTTGAGAATAACCCGACGGGTGATAGGAATGACGTGATAAACTTTAAAGACAGGTGTTTTTCGCTCGGAAAAATGAACGTGGAAGTTGGTGGACCAGACAAATGGAACCTTGTTGATCAAGCTGTCAAAGATGACATACATAACCAACTTTGTAAGCATTTCTCATTTCCTGACCGTTCCAATAATAAGGTTCTATCTCGGGTTGCTGAAGGATTGAGGACATACAGGAGAAACCTTTGGAAGAAACATTTCCCGAAAGAGGCAGCGAGCTCAGATATTTTGGCTTTGAAAGAGAAAGTGCCTCCCAATGTTGAAATGTCGTTGGATCAGTGGAATAAGTTTTTGGAGAATGAGGAGAAGGAAAAAAAGTTGGTCCAGAGGGATCAAAACAAAAAAAATAGGGCACAAAAAACTGATATCCATAGGCTGGGATCCAAATCATATGAGGATTTGAAGAATGAATGGGAGAGTAGGACAAAAGAAGGTCCAGATGCCGGTAAAATCCCAAACCGGTCCAACTTATTCCTTCATGCTCGACGGGACAAAGATAATAAATTCCCACCGCACTTGGCTAAGACACTGGAATCAATAGAGACCATCAGCAGTCAATCCGATTCGAGCCCTAATAATGACTTTGAGCTTGAAAATTATGCCCTGACTATGACCTTTGGAAAGGACAAAAGGGGGAGGACAAAAGGTGTTGGCTCACATATGCCAAAAATAAAACTTCAACACATTGCACCTCTTGTGGACGAGCTTTCTTCGGTCAAGAATTGTATCTCATCCCAAAAGGAGCACCAGTTGAAGACCGATGGGGATGTCCATGAGATTAAAAATTCCCTGGGATTATTGATAAATAAAATTTGGAAAATTGTGAATCTTTTTTAAAGTTATAGGCCCCCAATGCCTCCTCAAGGTTACCCTTACCCTACTCCTACTCAAGGTTTCGCACATCCTTCCCCTCCAACATTCCCCTCTCAAATGCCTCATCCTCCAACATTCCCCTCCCCTGCACCTCCGCCAATCACGGGGCTCAGATCATCGTCAACAACTCACAGTGACTATAGCGAAGAGTACTATATCAAGGACATGAGCAATTCGAGGTTTGTTGGTGTGTGCATACTCAACTCCAGGGTTCCTGGAACTTTATTACATCACCGACCTTTAGAGAACGACGAGGCTAAAATAATGGTCGATGAAATATACAACGGATGCAAAGATGTACCTGTGTACATTAACAGCGGGGAGGGGATGGAATTGAGGAATTATGCAAAATCTTTTACTACTTGGCCACTTTATCTGTTGGCCAAGATTTAATAATATTTTCTTTCGTTTCAGTTGTAATAATTTTTTTTTAGTTGTAAGAATATTGGTTTTGCTTCAGTTGGAATGATATTTTTTTTGTTTCAGTTGTAAGAATATTGGTTTTGTTTCGTTTGGAATGATATTTTTTTTGTTTTAGTCATAAGAATATTCTTTTTGTTTCAATTGTAATAATATTTTTTAACCTATTACCACAGGACTGAAATTTGAAGATTATTACATAGATTTCCCACAATACAAAGAGTGGATGAGAGAGACAAACCGGATATCAAATAATCATGTAAAGGGCGTTTATGAATTTGTTAAATACGCTTCCAAAAATTTTAAAAGTGAGAAGATTCCGTGTCAGTTCACTCATTGTATTAATGGAAAATATAAGTCATTGGAAGTTGTTGAGTTGCATTTACTAAAGTGGGGAATCTGTCAAGACTATATAATATGGACATACCATGGTGAAAAATGTGTACCTTATGTTCCAGAAGAATTACCAGCACCCGACCGTGTAACGGAACCTCAAGGAGTAGAAGTGGTACATAATTCACCAACACATCGTCCATTGACCGACTTAATTGATGATGCTTACGGACTCCACAACCAACAAAACCACCAACCTATGGATACAAATAATGCGCATTATGATCAAGTAAATGAACAAATTGATGTTGAACTACTAGGAGATCGGGAATACATACGGTTGAAAGCCGATGCAGCTAGACCATTGTATAAAGACTGCGATGAATATCACTCGGTATTATATGCAATGATTGGTTTGCATAATTTGAAGAGTCAGTTTGGTTTGTCTGGAAACAGCGTAACCGGAATTCTTAAGTGGGTTAAATAAATTCTCCCAAAAGAGAACATGTTACCAGACAATTATCCTACCATGAAGAAGAGTTTGAAGGGTTTAGGTTTGAAATACAAATCTATTCATGCTTGCAAGTATGATTGCATATTGTACCGGAATGAGCATGAAGAGAAGGATGAATGTCCTGTATGCAGTGAGCCTAGATATATGGTTTGTGAGAATGGAAATGACAAACGTGCAAAAAATCACAAGTGCTCGCAAGTCCCACAAAAGGTTTTGAAGTATTTTCCACTTGGGCCATGGTTAAAACGTTTTTTTACTGTACCGTGGATAGCGGAGGCCATGACATGGCATGCTCGATGTGAGGTGGGTGGGAATTTGATGCGTCATCCCGTTGATTCACTCATCTGGAAAATTTTAAATGCACAACACCATGAATTTGCAAAGGAACCGCGCAACGTTCGTCTTGCAATCTCAACCGATGGGTTTAACCCTTTAGGTAATTTAAGTACTAGTCAGAGTTATTAGCCAGTTCTTATGGCGCCTTTAAGTCTTCCTCCGACATTATGCATGAGAAAGGAGTGCACATTGTTATCTTTGTTAATACCCGGGCCAAAGGCTCCCAGTGATGATATTGATTAATTCTTAGCACCATTAATCGAGGAACTTAAAGAGTTATGGGATAAAGGCTTGACGGCATTAGATTCTCATAAGGGTGAAGAGTTCACACTTAAAGCAATGGTGATGTGGGCGATCCACGATCTTCCTGCTTATAGGACCTTGTCCAGTTGTAATGTTCATGGTTATTATGGATGTCCCATATGTGGGGAGGAAACTGAAGCCCGTTGGTTAAAACATAGTGGTAAGTTGAGTTACAAGGGTCATCGTAGATTTCTGCCGACCAGTCACCCTTTTAGGAAGGAAAAGTCTAACTTTTTGCCTGTCGGTCACGAGCGAAGAACGGCACCTATTTGACTTTCTGGTCAGCAAATTGAGGAGAAGGTGGTGGCTGCGACTGTGGGGAATAGGTACATAGGTAAACACCCCCAGTTCGTAAACCTGAAGTGTAAAGCTAGGGAGGATCTGAACTACCCTAGTAAAGCGAAGCCATGGTCCAGGCGATCAATATTTTTTTATTTGTCGTATTGGAAAGATCATCGTATAAGGCATATAATTGATGTGATGCACACAGAGAAGAATGTTGCAGAACATTTGATAGGAACATGTCTGGGTGGATATCATTCCAAAGATGGAGAGCGTGCCCGTCGAGATCTACAGGATATGAAAATAAAGAAGAGACTGTGGTTAAAAAATGATCCAACGACAGGAAGAATTTTTATCCCCCCGACTGCTTTCACTTTGACTACTAGTGAGAAGAATATCCTCTTAGACACGTTGTTCAACTTGAAGACTCCAACCGGTTATTCTGGTAATTTACGTAGGGTAGTAAGCTACCAAGCAAATGACTTGAAACAGTGCAAGTCTCACAACTGGCACGTAATCATCCAATTAATCCCGTTGTTATTTCGTCATTGCTTCTCTGAACACAAAGATCTCCGTCGGGCAATTATGCAAATCAGTTTGTGTTTTACCCTACTTTACGCAAAAGTGGTAAACAAAAGGCACATTAAAGCTGCGAACTCAACTTTAACCGAGACAGTTTGTATGTTAGAGAAATATTTTCCTCCGTCATTCTTCGATATCAGTATCCACCTGCTTGTGCATTTATATGATGAAGCTTTATTATGTGGTCCCGTGAGGTATCGTTGGATGTATCCTTTTGAGCGCTTGATGAAAACCTTCAAAGATTATGTAAAGAATACACGGTATATTGGAGGGTCAATTGCTGAAGAATAAGTAACGGTGGAATCATCGCTATACGCTAGGGAACATATGCCAGAACAAGAGGTGAGGAGGTTTAATCCTCATGGAGAACGAGTGATAGAGGAACCTGACGAGTTTGAGGATGAATTATCGTTTGGGAACCCTAAAGAGGTGAAACTCACAAACCTACAATACGAGCAAGAAACTCGTCATGTCTTCGAATCGCAAGATGAAGTCCAAGACTGGAGAGAGTGAGTATCTACTGAATTTTTTTTCTTTGATTATATGTATTTTTTATTTTACGATCTAAACTCTATAATTTTTCGGTAGGAAGTACAAGAACGAAAATATCCAAAATCAAAGGAGAAATTGGACGACAACTGACTTTAGGGCATCGGTGTCAAAAGAGGTACTTTTCACATCTTATGTGTGTGGTTATTTATTCATGTGTGGTAAAAACATGCCCTAATACAAATTCATTAATAAATGCAGCTTCTAAAAAGAGGTGATGTCTCTTCCAGACTTGCACGCCTAGTAAAAGGTCCTAGTTTTCGTGCAAAAAAGTTTAAGAAATTTCGCACCAACGGTTTTGATTTCATTTCATATGAGTAAAAGCTTTTGACGCAAAACAGTGGAATATCAATTTCTGCCTTGACCACCTGTATTGCTAGCAAAAGTGATAAAAATCCAAAGAATACGGTGCTAACCTATTATGGGATAATTCAACAAATCCTAGAACTTGATTACTTGGATTTCACAGAAACCGTATTCTATTGTGATTGGGTAAAGGTGGAGGATACAACGAATGCTTGCAAAGTTGATCCCGACTCCAAACTTATTATGGTAGATTTATCAAAGCTGAAGACTAAAGACCGCATAATCGACGAGCCTTTTATTTGCGCCTTTCAGAATGTAAAGAAGGTATTCTACTCAAAGTGCATAAACGATGGCAATTGGTCTATTGTTGTGCATGCACCAAAGTGCAATTGGTCTATTGTTGTTCCAGTCAGCTCTTGATGACAACCCTAATTTGAAGGATCTTTTAGTTGATTTAGAGGAAGATTAAGTATCAAAATATTATTTTATCCTCATCAATCTTATTTGTATCCTATTATGATATTGACATTGTATTAGCACTTTACATTAATTTATGAATTTCATCTACTTTTAAGTGTAATGTCCCGTTATTTGTGCAAATGGTAGGTGATTTATCGGTTCTTTTGTTTAGAATAGATATGCTTTCATTTATTTATCTCTATCGTTTGGCTTTAGAGGGCGAAAACCCGAAATAGCCCCCGAACGGCCCCGTAAGGCCCCGTGGGTGGTACGAACACCTCCCACAGGACCAATGTAACTCGTAGGAACTGACCTCGCGATCACGGGACCCCCGATTTGAGAATACGATGATAATTTACATATTTCTAGTCTTAGGCTTAAAAACATGGCGTTAGTGGGTGAAAACCCGAAACAGACCCGTGAGTGGCACCAACAGCTCGCACGGGACCAATGTAACTCGTAGGAACTGACCGCGTGATCGCGGGACTCCCGATTTGAGAATACCTTGATAATTTGAAAATATCTAGACTTAAGCTTAAGAAAGCGTCCGTTAACTAATAGGTATATTTCCAATGTTTTGCACCTATCCGGGAACGACATCTTCTGCCAGCATCTCGGGTCAGACAACTCCCGCTATAGATATAAATTTGCCTTTTATTTTATTAAATTAGACAACGTGGATCGATATACATTTGTTCATGTTTTATAAAAATAAGTTATATGTATGGTTTTAAAAACCCGACAGCATATATGCATCTACATATATGCAGCATATATGCGCATATATACGACATATATGCAGCTGCATATATGCGGCATATATGTGGCTATGCAGGCAGCATATATGCATCTGCATATATGATATGCATATATGCTTGCATATGTGCCTGCATATATGAACATATACATCGGCATATATGCAAACATATATGCATTCTCTATGGATTGGTTTACATATTAAAAGCAAGCGGATCGAGGTTTACATATTGCCTACTAGGATTGGTTTTCATTTATTTTTCAATTTTACATTTTGTATTCGTGGAATGATGTTATCAAATTGTTGTTGATGACTCATTTCACACTATTCAGGTAATTCCTATTAAGATAATTCCCATTGAGGTCTCTGTATTCTTTGGTAATGTAGGTATAAAGCTTGGGGTTCTCTTTTAGGATAGCAGTTGGCAGAAAGAGACATAATAGTGGCATGTATTGATTATAGGTGAACGTTATTTCACATTGTAAATATACTTTCTTAGACAAAATAAATACAATTGCTTTGATACTCATAGGAATTCCTGACCACTAACTTCCTTATTGACCATGACCAAAAATTTAAATGATATATTTTGGGTACAAGTTAAATGATATATTTTGGGTACAAGTTAAATGATATATTTTGTTAGATTGAGATTGTACTCTCCTATGATATATTTTATTCAAATAGTGAAATATCCTAATGAGGTAATTTGCATATTTCTAGACTTAGGCTAAAAAACATGGCGTTAGAGGGTGAAAAGTCAAAATAGCACCTGAACGGCCCCGTGGGTGGCACCAACACCTCCCACGGGGCCAATGTAACTCGTAGGAACTGACCCCACAGCCGCGGGTCTCCCGGTTTGAGAGTGTGACGGTAATTTGCATATTTCTAGACTTAGGCTTAAAAACATGGCGTTAGAGGGTGAAAAGTCGAAACAACCCCGAACGGCCCCGTGAGTGGCACCAACACCTCCCACGGGACCAATGTAACTCGTAGGAACTGACCCCGCAGCCGCGGGTCTCCCGATTTAAGAGTGCGACGGTAATTTACATATTTCTAGACTTAGGCTTAAAAATATGACGTTAGAGTGTGAAAAGTTGAAACAGCCCCTGAACGGCCCCGTGGGTGGCACCAACACCTCCCACGGGACAAATGTAACTCATAGGAACTGATCCCGTATCCGCGGGTCTCCCGGTTTGAGAGTGTGATGGTAATTTGCATATTTCTAGACTTAGGCTTAAAAATATGGTGTTAGAGGGTGAAAAGTCGAAACAGCCCCCGAACGGCCCCGTGGGAGGCACCAACACCTCCCACGGGACCAATGTAACTCGTAGGAACTGACCCCGTAGCCACAGGTCTCTCGGTTTGAGAGTGCGACGATAATTTTCATATTTCTAGACTTAGGCTTAAAAATATGACGTTAAAGGGTTAAAAGTCGAAAAAGCCCCCGAACGACACCGTGGGTGGCACCAACACCTCCCACGGGACAAATGTAACTCATTGGAACTGATCCCGTAGCCGCGGGACTCCCAGTTTGAGAGTACGACGGAGCATTGAATATTTCTAGACATAAGCAAAACATGGCGTTAGAGGGTGAAAACTCGAAATAGCCCCGAACGGCCCCATGGGTGGCACCAACACCTCCCACGGGACAAATATAACTCGTAGGAAATGACCTCGTAGCCGCAGGTCTCTCGGTTTGAGAGTACTGTGGTAATTTGCATATTTCTAGACTTAGGCTTAAAAACATGGCGTTAGAGAGTGAAAACTCGAAACAGCCCCCGAACGTCCCCGTGGGTGGCACCAACACCGCCCACGGGACCAACGTAACTCGTAGGAACTGACCCCGCAGCCACGGGTCTTCCGGTTTGAGAATACAACGATAATTTGAAAATATGATAACGTAAGCTTAAAAACAACGCTTTGGAGGGTGAAAACACGAAATAGCCCCTGTACGATCCCGTGAGAGGCACCAACACCTCTCACAGGACCAATGTAACATATAGGAAATAACTGCGCAATCACGGGACTCCTGGTTTGATAATATGAATATAATTTGAAAATTACATGGATAACTAGGAAACCACTACAATAGGAAATAACGGATCTATTCACTTAAGTTGAAAAAGTTGCTTCATAGAGATCTACCTAAGGAAGATCGAAAGCTGAAGGAAGTACAAAAGAAATAAGATCGTGCTTCGTCTTTGTTTACTACACCGGTAATAGGATCGTCTCGTCAAGAATGTAATCATCTTCTCTATATTATAGTATGAGGGATAATTTTCAAAATTGATTTCACTTCTAAGAGAATCATCTTTAGTTGTGACAGTCTTTTGAAAAATGTTACCAAATTGAACTTTATTCCAATTTTTTAGACATGCTCTAAGAATCTTTAGATTGGATGCCAAACTATAGATGGTTTTTCCTCCATTGTAAGACTTCCAATTGGCCTGGATAACAACTTTATATAAGGAATGAGAAACCCAGAAATTTTGAAACACATATCTATTTAGGAGTTTATCACAATCACTAGATAAGCTTAGAAGCATATGAGAATGATCAGAAGTTAATTTACTCAAGTGTTCAACAACCACTTTAGAAAATAACTGCTTGCTACTCAAATTCATCAACATTTTATCTATTATTTCCCAAATACTAGCACTGGATTCTCTTTTATTCCACCAAGTGAACCTGGAGCCCAAATACCCCAAGTCAATGAGGCCATTAGACTCTATACATTGGATGAAATCTTCTGAAGCATTAAAGTCATAAGGTAAACCTCCTACCTTATCTATAGAAGCAGCACTGTATTGAAGTCACCTCCTACAAACCATGGATTCAATGTATGAATGGAATTTAAATACACCCATAAAACTATTATATCTCTTCTAGTGCATTTAGCATAAACCAAGGAAACTTGAATAACAGAAGACAGAACAGGATGAGAGACCTTTAGAGTTAATCATTCCCCTCTACAGTTTCTTCTATAGCAGGTTCTTGTTCCTCTTCTACAATGTTTGTGTAATTATATGATGGACGATTGGTCTTTTCAATTGATTCCTCACCATTGATAACTTCACATGTTTCTTCTTGTGGGGCATTACCAATTTGGACTTGAAGAGTTATATAACTGTTATATAACAACAGTTATATAACTGTTATATTAACCGTTATATAACCGTTGTTATATAACCGCTGTTATATAACTGTTAATAACTGTTATATAATTGTTATATAACTGTTATTAACAGTTATATAACAACGGTTATATAACTGTTATAGCAGTTATATAACTGTTATATAACTGTTAATAACAGTTATATAACTGTTATATAACAATGAATATATAACTGTTGTTATGTAACAGTTATATAATAACAGTTATATAATTGTTATATAACAGTTATATAATAACAAGTTTGCGGCTTTCTTCGATTAATGCTTGCTCCTTGTCGCATTACTTAAAATTAGGAGTCCGTTGTAGTCCATATGTATCGTGCTAAAGTTTACACATGTGTGATTGTGTCGAGTCGCATTGTGTGTCCGTGCTTCCATAGTCTAAAAGTCTCTCACGAAACTTTAGAACTTGTCAACTTTTCTTTAATAAAATTGGGGGTTAACACAAGGATTATCACAAGGAGACCTTTGGTTTTGAAATTTCAAAAGATAGATGAAGGGAACTAAGATTACACTGAATTTGGTCATAAGCTTTCTTTTAATTATTCTTGTACACTCTAAATCAGTTAGTATGTAAGGTTTATCATCATTTGATTTATTAAGTACATGAATACCCCCTGAACTATATCCCTCGTGTGAGTTGAGCCTCTAAACAAAAACACACCTGAACGGCCAAAACCTCTAAACAAACTATATCCCGATTTAAGAACACAACGCTAATTTGAAAATATAGACTTAGACTTAAAAAATGGCATTAGATGGATAAAACCCGATACAGAACTCAAACGGCCCCGTGAGAGGCACCAACACCTCGCACAGGACCAATGTAACTCGTATGAACTGACCGCGCGATCAAGAGACTGCCGGTTTGAGAATACGACGATAATTTGCATATTTCTCGACTTAAGCAAAACATGGCGTTTGAGGGTGAAAACTCGAAACAGCCCCCGAACGGCCCCGTGGGTGGCACCAACACCTCCCACGGGACCAATGTAACTCATAGGAACTGACCCCGCATCCCCGATTTGAGAATACGATGATAATTTGCATATTTCTAGACTTAGGCTTAAAAACATGGCGTTAGAGGGTGAAAAGTCGAAATAGCCCTCTAACGGCACTGTGGGTGGCACCAACACCTTCCACGGGACCAATGTAACTCGTAGGAACTGACCCCACAGCCGCCGTTCTCCCGATTTGAGAATACGACGGTAATTTGCATATTTCTAAACTTAGGCTTATAAACATGACGTTAGAGAGTGAAAACTCGAAACAGCCCCCGAATGTCCCCGTGGGTGGCACCAACACTTCCCACGGGACCAATGTAACTCGTAGGAACTGACCCCGCAGCCGCGGGTCTCCCGGTTTGAGGATACAACAATAATTTATATATTTCTAGACTTAGGCTCAAAAACCTGACGTTAGAGGGTGAAAACTCGAAACAGCCCCCAAACGGCCCTGTGGGTGGCACGAACATCTCCCACGAGACCAATGTAACTCGTAGGAACTGACCCCGCAGCCGTGGGACTCCCGGTTTGAGAGTACGACGGTAATTTGTATATTTCTAGACTTAAGCAAAACAGGGCGTTTGAGGGTGGAAACTTGAAACAGCCCCCGAACGGCCCCGTGGGTGGCACCAACACCTCCCACGGGACCAATGTAACTCGTAGGAACTGACCCCACATCCGCGGGACTCCCGGTTTGAGAATACAAAAATAATTTGCATATTTCTTGATTTAGGCTTAAAAACATGGCGTTAGAGGGTGAAAACTCGAAAAAGCCCTCTAACGGCCCCGTGGGTGGTACCAACACCTCCCACAGGACCAATGTAACTCGTAGGAACTGACCCCACAGCCACGGGACTCCCGATTCGAGAATACGACGATAATTTGCATATTTCTAGACTTAGGCTTAAAAACATGGCGTTAGAGGGTGAGAACTATAAACAGCCCCCGAACGTCCCCGTGGGTGGCACCAACACCTCCCACGGGACCAATGTAACTCGTAGGAACTGACCCCGCAGCCACGGGACTCCCGGTTTGAGAAGCCGACGGTAATTTGTATATTTCTCGACTTAAGCAAAACATGGCGTTTGAGGGTGAAAACTCGAAACAGCCCCCGAACGACCCCGTGGATGGCACTAACACCTCCCACGGGACCAGTGTAACTCGTAGGAACTAACCCCGCAGTCGCGGGACTCCCGGTTTGAGAATACGACGATAATTTGCATATTTTTAGACTTAGGCTTAAAAACATGGCGTTAGAGGGTGAGAACTCGAAACAGCCCTCTAACGGCACCGTGGGTGGCACCAACACCTCCCACGGGACCAATGTAACTCGTAGGAACTGACCCCGCAGACGCGGGTCTCCCGGTTTGAGAATACGACGGTAATTTGCATATTTATATACTTAGGCTTAAAAACATGACGTTAGAGGGTGAAAACTCGAAACAGCCTCCCACGGGACCAATGTAACTCGTAGGAACTGACCCCACAACAGCGGGTCTCCCGGTTTGAGGATACGACGGTAATTTTCATATTTCTAGACTTAGGCTTAAAAACCTGACGTTAGAGGGTGAAAACTCGAAACAGCTCCCAAACGGCCCTGTGGGTGGCACGAACACCTCCCACGGGACCAATGTAACTCGTAGGAACTGACCCCGCAGCCGCGGGTCTCCCGGTTTGAGAGTACGACGGTAATTTGTATATTTCTAGACTTAAGCAAAACATGGCGTTAGAGAGTGAAAACTCGAAACAGCCCCCGAACGGCCCCGTGGGTGGCACCAACACCTCCCAGGGGACCAATGTAACTCGTAGGAACTGACCCCACATCCGCGGGACTCCCGGTTTGAGAATACGACAATAATTTGCATATTTCTTGACTTAGGCTTAAAAACATGGTGTTAGAGGGTGAAAACTCGAAAAAGCCCTCTAACGGCCCCGTGGGTGGCACCAACACCTCCCACGGGACCAATGTAACTCGTAGGAACTGACCCCGCAGCCGCGGGACTCCGGATTTGAGAATACGACGATAATTTACTTATTTTTACTTGGTTACTGATAATTTTAACTCATATATGCAATTTTTCAGCTTGATTAATTTTTTTGTAAAACTACTTGGTTACTGATATTTTTTTTATGTATCCTATCATTTGTAGGATTTTTGCACGCGGAACAAACGAAGGAGGCAATGGTCTACAGCATGAAGATTTTTTATATGTTGTGGACATTCAGGATTTTGTTTTTTGTGTTACAGCCGTGCGGGCTTTTATTGTTTAGTTTTATGGCCGTGCTGGCTTTTATAATTTGATTGTTGAATTTTATGGCCGTGCGGGCTTTATAATAAGCAGGTGTTACATTTACAGGTTTGGGAATGTCAAGAAAATAGAGGAAACTTTACCCAATTTTTTTTTGTCTGTGAATTATTAAGACGTGTAATATTTATAAGTTTGTATAAATATTTGTTTATAAACAACGTTCTCGATTCGCAATTTGTGATTTTTTTATTGTTTTAACAATAATAAATATTTGTAACACCTCGTACGCGTCCAACGTTACACGTAGCACCCGACGGTGCACTCGCAGGACCCCCAATTTTAGGATTGGACGAAAAAAAAATATTTTTTTAAAATTATAGTTAAATATGGTCATGGACTTTGTCCATGACCATTTTTATTTTTTTCTTCGCGCATAAAAATGGTCGCGGCCAAAGTCCGCGACCATTTTTTTTTTATTTTTTTTGTCACGGTTGTGGGTCGCGGACTTTGGCTGCGACCATTTTTTTTTTTAATTTTTTTTTCACGGTCGTGGGTCGCGAACTTTGACCGCGACCAATTTGTCACGGTTGTGGGTCACGGATGAGGGCCGCGACCAATTTTTTTAATTTTTTTGTCACGGACGTGGGTCACGGACTTTGGCCGCGACCAATTTGTCACGGTTGTGGGTCACGGATGAGGGCCGCGACCGATCACGGTATGGGTCACGGCCCAAGCCCGCGACCATCTGCCGTGACCCCTCTTGACCGTGACCATTTTTTTGTCACGGACTTGGGCCGCGATCCATGAAAATTGACCAAAATGGTCACGCCCGAAATGGTCACGGCCCAAGTCCACGACCCACAGCTTTGGTCAGGGATTTTGGCCGTGACCAATCGCCAGTTTTGGTATAGTGTCAGCACCCATACTAGTGCTCCCCAAGCCAGGATTAAAGTACCTTGTCTTTACCGATGCATCCTGACAGGGACTGGGTGGAGTATTACAGCAGAAGGATAAGTCTATAGCTTACGCCTCTCATAAGCTTAAGCTCCACAAGAAGAATTATCGCACACACGACTTGGAGTTAGCAACAGTCATATTTGCACTCGAATTTGGAGACATCATCTATTGGGAGAGAAATTTTGCCTATTCATAGATCATAAATCACTTCAGTACTTGTTCATTCAGAGAGAGTTAAATATGCGTCAGCGCGGGTGGCTTGAATTTGTGAAGGACTATCAGTTTGAGATATAGTACCACCCGGGGAAGGCTAACGTAGTAGCTGATGCATTGAGCTTGAGGATAGTAGATGAGGTGGCTGAAGTGTGGAAGGCGAAATGGAAGGAGTTGGGACACTAGGATGCAGTTTCCTGATCATTTATGTCAGCTGTGACCGTTACACCCTAGATTATGATGAGAGTGATACAGGCCTAGGCAGTCGATACATTATGTCAGGATCGAATTTTTCAACATCTAGCTGAGGGAGCTGAGTCTTATTTTGGGGTTCAGATGGGGGTTTGCACTTTGATGGGCATTTGGTTGTTCTATAGGGAGAGGACCTACGACATGCGATGATGCCAGAGTTACATGGATCTCGATTTACGATACATCCCAATGGGGAAAAGATGTATTAGGATATAAGGTGACACTACTAGTGGAGTGGAATGAAAAGGCCATCGTTGAGCCTGTTTTGAAATGTGCCACTTGCCAGCTAGTGAAAGTGAACCATCAGAGATCGAGAGGACTACTATAGCTGTTAAAGATCCCTATATGGAAATGGGAGAGTATTTCCATGGATTTCGTCACAGGGATGCCCACATCACAGAGAGGTCATGATTCCATATGGGTGATTGAAGATCGCCTGACCAAGGTTGCTCACTTTTTGCCAGTCTGGACCAAATATACTACGGGACAGTACACTCAGATATTTATTGCTAAGATAGTGAGACTCCATGGGGTGCCCTTTGATATTGTGTCCGATTAGGACAAGATTTTTTTATCTAGATTATGGGAGAGCCTCCAGGAGGCCATGGGTATGGAGTTATGTTTGAGTTTGGCCTATCACCCACAGACAGATGGAAAGACAGAACGGACAAATCAGATGTTAGAGGATATGTTGCGGATGTGTATCCTTTAATTTGGCGGGGGTTGGGAGCAGTACCTCCCACTGGTTGAGTTTTCTTATAATAACTCCTTCCAATTTACGATTGGCATGGACCCATTTGAGGCATTATATGGTAGAGATGATTCGGAGTAGTATACGGGTAGCTCAGGACAGGCAGAAAAGCTACGCCGATGCCAAGAGGTTCTTTAGAGAGTTTGTTGTGGGGGATCAGGTACAATTACGAGTATCTCCTATAAAGTGGATAATGTAGTTTGGGAAAAAGGGGAAGTTGACATCGAGGTACGTAGGGTCATTCCCTATCATTGAGAGGATTGGGCCCGTAGCTTACAGACTTGGGATACCGAATCACTTACATATGATTCATGGCGTATTCCATATTTCTTCACTGAGGAGATATCTTCGGGATGACATAGCCCACACTCATAGTGCTTTAGAGTAGATCGACCTACAACCTGATAGTTCCTACGAGAAGGGACCCGTTGTTATCCTAGACCGTAGCAAGAGAAAATTGAGGTCAAAGGTAGTGTCGTTAGTACGTGTTCAGTGGTAGCACCATAACGTCGAGGAGTCTACCTGGGAGCGCGAGGATGACATGCGTGACAAGTATCCAGAGTTACTCTTACCAGGTATACCTTTTATTTCCGAATTTTGGGATGAAATTCCGTTGTAAGGGGGGAAGTATGTAACACCCTATATTTTTATGATTTTTAAATATAGGATTAATTAAATTTAATATGAGACTTAACTGAGAATTAATTCGGATTAAAATAAATATTAACTTGCGAGTTAAGGGTTAGTATTTATTGATTTGTATTGGGTTAGTATTTATTGATGTGTATTATGTTGAATATTACTAAGCGAATAAAGTAATATATGATTATGAAATTAGTAAAATTGTCGCGAGTGGAAAAATACGACAGTTACAAAAAAATAAAGTCGAGACGTGCGTGGGAGACGTGTTAGGACTAATTTAAATGAATTAGGAAGTAAATTAATTATAAGTGTTCCGAATAGTCATTTTAAGTGCACCAACATGTTTGGAAGTATCGAGATAGTCAGAAAAGTCTACCTAGGGGTTTAGTTTGGGTTTCAAGATGGTTTTAGGCCAAACTGGCATCTCGAGAGGGAGTTTTGGTAATTTGAATTTTTGGGTAATTAATATGCACGAAAATTAGAGATAGAATATATTTGCTATGTGAGTCCAATTAGGGTTATTATTCACAAGTTTCAAGGGAGAGCCACAAAGGGCGAGGGAGAACGAAGTCCAAGGGATATCGACCATTAACCACTATCTTCCACCACCGAGACCACCACCGTGTAGATCGAAAGACGAGGAACACACCCATACCTTTTGCACTAACGGATCAAACCATCGAAATCAAGGAAAGTGTTTATTGTTTTCTTTCTTTTATCACCATTTATGTTTATGTTAGCATAGGAGAATAGAACCCATGTTTATATATGAATTTTGAGGAAACTGGGAGATGTAAATCATTAATCTGATATTGAAATGAACATAGGTTGATTCACGTATGCATGTAGAGGAAGCAAACCCATGAAATCATATGTTGATTGATGAGAGAATCTGAGATATACTTGTTACTAAATGGGAAATTGAAAGAACTAGGGATCTAATAGATTAAATTGGATATTTCATACTTAACTCATGATTAATGATGAATTGATGGTGTTAGGATGTAGAATCCGAATATACATGCTGGGTTATAAATTAGTATAGTTGTGTTGGTGTTTGGGAAAACTCTGTAGAGGATTTGAGAATGAAAATGGTGGAAAAAACGTATATACGAGAAGAACTATTTTTTGCAGATCCTCGGACCGGTCCAGTCCAGTAATCATAGCGATTCATTTTTCAGCTGGATCGATCCATTTTTGCCCAGAACCGAATCGGTCCGGTCCACTGTAATTTTCAGCAAAACTTGTAGAACTTTTCTAATCATAAAATTTCAAGATTTATGATGAATTATAATGATAATTTGTTTAATAAAATCGTAGGCTAACATTGGGTTTAGGATTGGACGTAAGAGGAGGAAGCTAGGATTTAAGCTTAGTCGATTTTAATCGGAGAAAAATACTTACTTCAGAGAATAATTCGAGACTCAGAGACAGTCTTATCTTGAGGAGCCTTCGGGTGGATATTTGACTTGCATCTCAGAACATAAGACTTAGGTTAGATTGTCATTTGTGTGAACAATGGTATTGTACAGTCATTTGGGTGCGTAGGTATGTGCGTATCCCACAGACTTAGGACTATGTTAGCCTCCAATATGTGTTCTTTGTTTATATGGTTCGTGAGAGATTTCCCAACCGATTATCCTTAATTGAGTATGAGAAGTACCTGGACTCGATGACAGAGTATGCATTGCACCATAATGTAGCCTTGGGGTGTTGTATTAATATATGTATATTACAGTGTTGTGTATATATGTAGACTTATGTTATTATCTACAGTGTGATATTTGTAGATGATTAAGACGATGAAATCCTAAGCATCGTAAGATTTGAATACTTAACTTTAGAGTGATAACCGTTAAACGAATTAATAAATGTTGAAAGACTTAATATAAGTATTTGGGAATACGGGATACTATTTCGAGATATAGCTAGTGGGTAAGTGTAGAATCTAGTTAAATGAGATTAGGATATCTAGTTTGGACTAGATGTACGTGAGGTGTGCTCAATAGTTGAGAGGTGAGAATCTCATGTGAGGGTACGAAAAGCTAACATGCACATAATACTAGCTTTAATGCAAATTTTAAGTACTTACTAACATATTTTAACAACTCAGGCTCTGACCCGTCTCTTGCATATTTTTATCCTCTTGTACTATTTATATCAAGTGTCTAGTCACAGGGACTCTAGGCATAGACGTTCAGACTATTTTACATGTTGTAGCAGTTGTGGTAGCTGCAGGTCCTCATGCTTAGACGCCTTCACTTTCATTTCATTTAGTTCTCTCTAGAAATTTTATTTAGGTCTTGTACAACCCCTATCTCAGTTATTTTATTAGAGAGATCTTACTTCCTATATTTCAGTATATAGTATTAAGTTGGACTCAATTATATTGGTTTATGATTTTGAGACTTTGAGTTGGGACGTTTTATCCAATCTTTTTATTTCAGTGATTGATTCATATCCAGTTTTTATTTTATTCATGTGTATGGTAAATGGTTTGTGTTTAAATAAGTGAAATTTATTAATGGACTATTTGGGTATGACTTAAAATGCTAAATGTTTTGGCACTAATTTAATTATTTATTAGGTGATTAATAGGTCAAATGTTTTCGATAATGATGCTAAGAATGAAACAACCGAACATTCATTTTTAAATTTAATAAAGGAATAATCACCCAGTATTTAATTGGGCAGCGCTTCACAACATCTCCTTAGCTCCCTAGCAATTCCTCTTTCAACATAAAACCTACGTCATACTCCGAGTACTAATCTAGAGCCAACTGGACACTCCTGAGCTCCCTTTGACTAACATTCAACTTTCTCACCTAAGCGAAAGCTCATTGGATATTTTAAAGGCCTTCAATTACCTTTCCAACAATCTGACCCATAAACGAACCGACCTTACAATTTAGACGAATGGACCATTTTCCCTCAAAAACTGATCTGGAAGCCATCGGGCACTCCCGGGATCCGTTTGATTCCTGTTAACTGTTCAGCTCAAATAAGACTGAATGAATATTCGAAGGGCTCTTCATCCTATTTCAAACGGTCCGCACTGTGTGAAATTTGACTTATGGTATAGACTAACGACCCATTTTACTCCGAAGGCTCATGGGACACTTTCGGGTCCCATTTGACCTTGTCTAACTCTCTCAACCAAGATAATCTATTTGGAACATCTAAGGGACCTACATAACATTTATAACAGTTCATCCCGTGTGTAAATATTCATTACGGTTTAGACGAATGATCCAATTAATTTTTTTTTAAAGACGAATGGGCGCTTTTGACCCCATTTGACCATAGTCAATTATCGAACCCAGGAGAGGATATGGATTGTTAAAGGGATCTGAATACTCTGTCCAACGGTTCATCCAGTGCATGGTTCGAACTTGCTGATTGCATTTTATAACTATTTTTCAAAAAATTTGTGTGAGACTGCCGATTGGAAAACCCATTTTCCTGCCTATCAACAGTGTGTCTGGGGTTGCCTGCTGATAGGCATGTTAAGGACAATGCCAATCGACACCCCCTTGATCCTATATCAGGAGAGTATGAGATCACTTTGAAAGACACCTAAAAAACAACCCTCTTAGTGATCTCAACAACACTCTCCCAAAGTCAGCGTGGTTTCCATATTAAAACCTCTCCCCCATACTCCATTTCCATCCTTTCTTTACCCAATTCGGAAAATTCCTTTCCCTCTCCTCCTTCCACTTCATCCACTTGCAGGAGCGGTCATTCAATAATCAAGATCAACTTTAAAGCCTCAAAAGAAGGTCTACATCTATCACTCTCTATTTAAATTCTTTTATTTTTGCATTAGTTAATCAATTCTCATTTCTAGCATTTCATTTTATTAGATCGCACCCACTAATATCCAACTCTTTTATTATTAGTATTGCACATACTATAATTTCTTTAAAAAAATCCAAAAACAAGAAAAAGAAGGTTTGCTTGTAAATTCCAAATGGCGATTTATCACTACATTTTCCTACACTATAACATCCTTTTTCCACACATACACACACATAATAAAATTCCCCGATTGGATTTATGGGATAAACCCCATCACGTGTTATATGCGAAATACGTGGACTTTGATGCCTTATAGGCTACGTAGGCGTCTCGGGTAAAATCTCAGATTCGGGTCCTCATTTCATATTTTTTGTTCACATATTATTTTCATATAATATATTTGTAATCCATGCCTGTGTTTTTCCATCCTATACCATCATCCTTCTATAAACGATCATTGATCCGACAAAAGCAGTCATAATATTTTGATTACTATTTTGGGAACACTCCTAAAGATGACCTCCCTCCGCCCTTATCCATGACGCGAGTTGAGTAATTCCACTCTCCATTTATATATACACGCACACACTTCATGGAGTTATTAAGGATAAGAATAACATATGCCCACAAGAGACCGGAAGGGAGGAATGGATGCCTAACACCTTTCCAATTTGTAACTTAGTCCCCAAATCCTTGAACTATTGATTTCACAAGCATCAGTATGTCTTCGATTCCACTCTCTCAAGGGGGAAATATTTATTTTGCCTATTTTGTGAAAAATAGGTTGGAGAATCTATCTCAACATATCATGCCACATCGATGATGAACGAAGTACCCCGAGGAACCCCCCCCCCCCCACGTCGACCGGGAGAGGGATGGCCACAAAGTCCTTTCGAGTTTTTTATATTTTACTTCTTCATTGCGAAAGGTTATATCCAATTTCTAATCTCTTGATGAACACGCTATGGGAATTTTCCACTTGTTGTGGACCATTGCACTACATTTATAAAATGGGAACAACAAACCAATAATAATGGAAATTAAGCATACTCACCCAAAATTATCATTGCAATGGGCCATGATTTTAACGACATCAGCAATAAAAAGATATCAAAATCTTGAAATTTATTGAAGAGGTAATGTGTTTCATCCTTCCATATTTTTGCAATCATATCCAGTATCAAAATGCCGAATTTAGCTATGCATCATGTGGAGGAACTCTCTTGCTCGATTTCTTGATCGCAATCATATGATAATTCTACTGAGACAAGAATTCCTAAACTAATGACCCTCTCTAGCAGGGGTTAACACGGTCCTCTAATGTGATGTGTTAAAACATGTACAAATCATTAACCAATCATATTCAAAGGTTATGTTAACCCTTGTTTGAGTAGGTCAACAAATTTATAGTTTCACATAAGATAAAAAAGAGGAATAGGTAACAACATGACTTATGCAATCTACAAATATTAAACGCCCTCTCACGCAAATCAATTGTCTCGAATTCGAAACATTAAACAACCTTAAGAAAATTAATTATCATGAATTCTGAAAACAACATTTCATTTGGTTGTCGGTTCCACTTTAATCACAAATGAATAATAAATTACGACTGAGGTTATATTCTCTCTAATTTTTTTTTATATAGAGAAACAGAAAAATACTGTCTCCATAGATCCTTTTAGCATAAATAATTCTAGGCCGAGTCAAGATTGAGACACAACGTGGGGAGACACAATTATGTGTCACACTCATGTTGACATGTGTCTGGACTCCACTCCTGTTAGACCTACACACGAGCCTATACGAGTGCGACACATCAGTGTGTCGCACCAAATGTGTCAAAATCATGAGTCGGCGTAGAATGACTCATTTAGTACTATATGATGATTTTTTAAGTGAATAAGCTAGACATACAACACCACCAACACATTTAATATATAATTAAAAATGGTGTTACAAATATTAACTTTTCCATGTGTCTTGATTCTTTATTAATGTTAATGTTTACTCTGTTTTAGATCCTTGAGTAACCTCTCATCGAACGCTCCGTGAGTTCAATATCTCATAACATTTGTTTCACTTTATCTCATAATGGAAGTGGGAGATTTGCAGTAAACTATACTCTCCCTCTCTCTCTCTCTCTTAATTACTCAAAATTGTATGCCTCCCAAAATGTCCTCCAACCACCTTACATTTTTTCCCTTAAACTATTTTCTAGCCTTCATAGCCCCTCTTTTATTAAATCAATCATTCCCCTCCTTCATTGATCTTGATCGGTAAGGATTTGTCTCTTTTATACGCACACACGCATATCACACACACACACACACGTATATATATATATATATATATATATATATATATATATATATATATATATAGTTAAATCTACACCTTAGTCAGAACAATTTATAGTCTATCGGAGCATAGCCCCTTCCACTTCGACCCAGTCTTACATCCAATCTCTCTTTCTCTCTCTCTCTCTACTAATTTGTATGGTAGTTTTGTTTTATTGAATATAAATGGTTTAGAGCTAATGTAGAAAACACAGTGCATAAATACACATCTTATTTTGCAAATTCAAGGATATGGGATCTTACAATTTCTAAATTGAAATTGCTACTATATGGATTTTCTTGATAATCACTGTGGGTACACAGATTAAGAATAACGAGCCTGGACGATTACCCCAATTGAAATAGGCCCAAAGTCCAGACCCTTCATACCTTAACATTAATTCGGTTATGACTTGGTCTTCTCCCATGCTCTCGTAAAGAGGTGTTCCAGGAGAAGATGGAAAACGTGGGGGAGTCCAACACCCCCACTCCCTGAAAATAACATGTATATAATAAACCCTAGGTCGGGGGCATAAGACACGCACTGTATTCTCTATAATTTCTCCCCGGAGTATATAGAAATAATACCGACTGCACCACCATGGACGTAGGCATTCTTACTGAACCACGTACATTTCTTATTGTGTGACTGCCATTTTGTCTCCTTTATTTTTCTTGGTGATTGAGCTTCTCTTATCTGTTTGTGTTGGATAATAATTGTCACCACAATTGGGGTCGTCTTTGGAAACGTTTATCTTCCCTGAGAAAGCCCACACCAACAAAGAAGTCTGAAATGTCTGGTCACAGTAGTAATGCTCCTCAGGCAGGAGATATCCAAGAACAGCCTGCTCCTCGTAGGATCAGATCTGAAGTTCGACGTTCAGATCAGAGGGCTCACCTAGAAAGGCCAGCCTCAAAAGAACGACAAGGACCAGCGAGGTCCACACAAATATCCAAGTTGATTGATGCTTATGAGGCGAGGCTCCAAGAGCAAAGGGAGTCTTCTCGCAGGCACGCAGCTGAGAATGCTCGCCTCAAAAGAAGGTTAGAAAGAATGGAGATAGAGCTCCATCGTGGCACCAGGAGACGTCCATACCTCACTCCTAGCCTCAGGAGAGCAAGTCTCGCAGCCGAGGAAGGAGACCTAGACGCGAGTCCCAGAAAGTTGAGGGAAACGAGTCAGAGGACGACCTACTCGAGCAACTGCGACTAGCTCGCAATCACAGGAGCCCAGCTCGTAGCAACGAGAACATACGAAGTCTGGTCTGAAGGGATATAGACCAACACCCTACGCATCGCGGTACCAGATAGACCCGAGAACTTGCTAGGCGAGCTCTAAAAACTCAGATGAAATCACCTTTCTCGAGGGAAATAGAAGAAGAGGAAGCCCTCAATAAGTTTGTTATTCCAAGGTTCAAGATCTATGATGGTAAGACTGATCCCATTGATCACGTCAGGTAGTACAGGCAGGCCATGACCCTCTAGAACCATTGAGATGCACTGATGTGCCTAATTTTTCCCTCGAGCCTGCATGACGTGGCGCAAAAATGATTCAAAAGGCTCCCCCGTAGGTCCATCAGAAGCTTTAAGTCCCAGGCCGAGATCTTTACGTCATGCTTCATTACTAGTAGCTCCCACCCCAAAAGGATGGATGCTTTTCTAAAAATGAAAAAGATGCCTCAAGAGACCCTCTGAGACTATGCTAAGAGGTACTAAGAGTTATTCAATGAGGTCGAGGACTGCTCGGAGCAAGTGGCAGTAGCCTCTTTCAAAATTGGGCTACCAGTTCTTCCCTCCTGTACCAGTCTCTGACCAAGAAAGAGGCCATGACCATCGACGACCTGATGGACCATACCAAGAAGTATGCCAAGGTGGAGGATGTGACCCAACTCAGCACCGGGGAAAATGGTCGAGCTAAGCTCACTGCCAAAGGCAATGACAAAGTTGAGAACCAAAAGAAAAGAGGAAAGAATGGGGGACGGAATGGCTCCAAGAACGAAGGCAGCAATGATGTGGCAAAAGCATTTTAGGCAGTCAACACTGTCTTCAGAGAACCAATTTACAAAATTCTCGCAAAAATCAAAGACGAGCCATTTATTAAGTGGCCCAGAAAGATAGGAGGAGATCCCTCAAAGATAAATAACGCGCTGAGATACGCTTTTCACAAAGAAGGAGGACATAAAACCGAGTATTGCAAGGCTCTTAAGTCCCACCTCGAAGAGCTGGCTCAGTCCGGGCATCTGAATGAATTCATGGAAAAGAAGGCAGAGAAAGTTGCTACACATAGAGAAGCAAGGCCCGATAATGTACTTGAAGACCCCCACTTTTCCAGGCTCGGGTCCCATCCGGCATTGCATTTAGGAGAATTAAATAAAAGTGAAAACATAAAAATCATAATAATCATGTTGAGTTCTGTCTCCAAAAACACTTCCCCCTTCTTTATCAAAAATCCAAAAAACATTTCTCGCTTCTTTATCAAAAATCCAAAAACATTTTCCATTCTTTATCAAAAATCCAAAAATAGCTCTTCCTTTTTTCTCAAAAAAAAATCTCATTCTACGCCTTCTCAGGTCGATCGCAAGCCCTTGGCCTGGTTCCCTACTGGCTTCGGTCTTCAGTCAAATCACCTCGGAGTTTCATCTGCTCCTCTACTACTTATTTTGAGTCCGGAATCCATCCATCTTCCATGGCGAATACAGATCAAACACCAGTCATACAGCCGGACCTGCCGATAATCCTAGCTTAGCTCGTGTCCAAGATTGACAATCTCCAAACCGAGGTCCGAGAGATGCAACAAAACTAAGTTCCTATTCCTCAAGAGCCCGAGGCCTTATTCCCTCGTGCTATGGGTCCACTCGAGCCTATCTGGGTTCCCGAAGAATATCAGCACGCTCCACGTGCCCCTCCTGCCAATGGGTCACCACCTGCCCAGCTTCCAATGCCAAATATTGCCCACCCTATGTCTAACCTGCCTGTGGTCGCTGATCCAAAAGAGGATGAGTTTAATAAAGTCAAGGAGGACCTTAGGATGCTCATTAAAAAGTTTGACCAAGTCAGGATCTTTGGGAATTACATGGACTACACCCACATGTCTCCTTATCCTAAGGCAAGGTTACCCGAGAAGTTCAAGATGCCAAATATCGAGAAGTTTGGAGGGAGTGGACCCCTAATTGTTCATCTTCGAAGTTATCATCATTACATGACTCTACTAGGGGATTTTGAGCAGGTGATGGCCCAATTGTTTCAGCAAACTTTTAAGGATAGTGCCCTCCGATGGTTTTTATCTCTTGAGGAATCCAGAATCCATAGCTGGGAGGAAGTAACCCGAGAATTCATGCCATAATACAAATACAACGAAGAGCTTGAGGTCACCCATCGTGATTTAGAGCTGCTCAAACAGAATCCTGGAGAATCAGCCAGTAACTTCATAACCCGGTGGAGGGAGCAGGCAGCTACCATGACTAATAGGCTATCCTAGGAAGAACAGGTCAGCATAGTGAAGAAGAGCTTCTGGCCCGATGTCTGAGCGACGATGGGAGGATAATACTATCCCCACTTTTGAGCTCTCAGAGAAGTAGGAGTGGAAATCGAGGAAAGCCTCATTAAAATAGAGATTGAACCAAAGAAGGTGTCTGGACAGTTCACCCCTAGAAAGTATGGCAAGCCTGTCAGTGCTACCGTCTCGACCATCAACAACATCTCTCAACCAACCATATCATGGGCACCAGAAATCCGCCCTACTCCGATCTGAAGAGAATAAACTGAGCTCCATGTTCCCCTCTCCAAAGTTTACCAAGCCCTACTAAGCCGAAACCTCATCAAACCCATGGATCCACGTCCATTGCCAAATCCACTCCCAAGAAACTTCAAAACCGATGCTCACTGTGCCTTTCACCACACTGTCGGTCATACCACCGACCAATGCTTTCACCTCCAGGACGTAATCCAAGATCTCATTGATTGGGGTACCATCGCCCCACCAGCCAATCCTAATCCAAACACTACTCACAATCCACTTTCGAATCACACCAATGCCATCTTCTTAGAAGAAAACCCAGATTTCGATCCCTCAACTCAAATCACACCCATATACTCTCCTAAACCTCTTTAAATTTGCCCATATTTCCTCCTACACCCTACTAGCCTCGCTGATCAGGCATTGTCACTCCTTACTAGAGCATGCATCGCTGTTCGTACATGTTCTAAAAATGGAAGTATGGAATTGTCAGAGGTGTTAAACCAACTCCTAGAGTTCGGGATGAAATTTCCCTCACAGATGGTCATCGATTTCCAGAAGTTCAGCACACTATTCTTGGAGGCAAGGAAATGGGCACCAAATTCAGACAAGTGGGTGGTACCAACCGACGAAGTCAGCTTAGATGATGTTATCCAGACTATGGCAGGATTATTTGAGCAAACCAATAGCATTTGTAGTATCACCGAGTTACTTGACACTTTGAAGCTACAAGAGCATTTGGTCCCTTCAATCACACATATCCCCACAGAATGGGAGAACTTTTATGAAGAAGTCGTTGAAGTTGTGGAATGCATTGACTTTACATGGAAAGACAAAATTATTTCCAGCGGATGGGGGAAAGAATTCGAAGACTCGAGCGAAGAACAAGCTTCAGGAAGAGCTGGCCCAATAGCCGACATATGTGGGATGATCTCATTTGAAGAACTCCTCGGAGAAATAAATAGGGTGGCAGAACAACCTGAGATTGACGAGGAAACGGGATTCATGTTCTTTTCTTCTTCAGTAAATCACATGACCAGATCAAGGAGACATTACCAGGTTCCCAACTCACTACCAACAAATGACAAGGGGAAGGGCGTTGAAAACCTTCATATGCCAGAGATGACCATCGAGGAGAGCAAGATCCTAGATCAACTGAAGAAAACTCAAGCTAACATCACTCTATGGGGACTTTTCATGTCTTCCAAGCTACACATAAATGCTTTAATCAAATTACTCACTGGACCCACAGTTCCCCCCTCTACCACACCAGAAGAAGCGGTAAATCCTCTACCCGAATGCTATCATTTTCTGAAGAAGAAATCCCCAGAATTGGGCCAGATCACAATCATGCACTCAACATCTCCTTCGAAGTTATGGGAAAGGTCGTTCCACTCTCTCTTGTCGATAACAGATCCGCCTTCAGCATTTGCCCTCTAAGAACCTTCAAGTGTTTAGGCCTGAAAGAAAGCGACCTCGCTCCAACCTCCGCCGCTGTGCGTGCCTACGATAATACCCGTTGCGAGTTTATGGGGTCCATAAAACTTGCAATAGGGGTTGGCACTATAAACCCTGTCGTCGAATTCTAAGTCATAGACATCCCAGCTTGTTTTAACCTGTTGCTCGGGCGCCCCTGGCTCCATAATATCAAGGGTGTGTCTTCCTTACTCCATCAGAAATTGAAGTTCTTCGCCGACGGGTGAGTCATGACCATTTTGGGCGACAACGAAAATACCGAGGGTGCAAGCACTAGCAGTCCAATCCTTGAGATACATCACGGGTCAAATGATATGCTCCTATCAGGATTCTGAGTTGAGCCACTCCTACTCCCGGCAGGGGACGGTTACAAAGAAAGGGTTTGTCCAGAATATGACCCTCACAACAATGTGATTCAGATGTTCAGAAACATGCACTTCATGCCCGGACTGGGGTTAGGGCGAAGGGAGCAGGGGATAGGGGTGGGCACGGTCCGGTCCGGGTTTTGCCTATTTTTTGGACCGGACCGAATATTCGGTCCTCAATTTTTTTGGACCAAGACCGTATCGATTAATTCGGTTAACCTACTAATTCGGTCCAGGCTTTTTTCGGTCCGGTCCGGGGTAAAATTCGGTCCTGACCCTATTTTATATATATGTACATTTTATGAATGTTTTTATCTATTTTTCTTACAAATATATATACAAAAAAATAATACTCGAAACTCCAAGTGATATTTACATGGGTTTTTTTAACCCAAATAAAAAAATGTCTATACATATATAAAATGTTCCAAATTAAATTCATAAGTTATATACATTAATTCAAAAACTATACATAAGAAACACAATAACATTATTTTTATTATATACATATGGGAATCGGTCCGGTCCGGTCCAAATCGGTCTTTTAATATAGTGGACCGCGGACCGGACTTTAATCGGTTTTTAGTTTTTGTGAACCGATTTTTGGACCGGTTTCAAAATGACCTTAATTTTTGGTTCGGTCCGGTTCGGTCCAATCGGTCCATTCGGGTCGGTCTTTTTTTTGTCCACCCCTGGCAGGGGATACTTGAGCCCATCGAACTAAAGGAAGCTTTCCCTCCTTGCGACTTGGGGTATCAACCGTCAGAATAAGAGCTCAGAATGATCCACCAATCTCGACCAAAGAAAAGATCAGACTGCATCCCAACTATCTCAGGAGACTCCTTGAATGGACGATTCATCAAAGAAGGCGAAGATTTCCCCTTTTGCGATTTTCCAGAACCATAGTATAACCACACAGACAAGAAGATGAAGCCTGGAATGGAGAACTTTTTCCAAGACAGCTACCCATGGGCCGAAAGTTTCCCACACCAAGTGCAACCGCTCATCAAAGATGATGAAGAGACTGAGGAAAGTGATTCCAAAGATTCCTTCAACTTACAGACACTGGGGCTGGCACTTTGCATGGTTCATTCAGGCACTACATCAATGGACCCATCCCGTCTGATTAAAGCTGTTGATACTCCTCCCCTCAACAGGCATGCTGCGCCAGTTCTACCCCTTGAAATCTCCCCAAACCCTAATGTTTACCCTATTTCTTCTTCTGTTGCCTTCCCTTGCTCAAATGTAATCGAAACCTCTTTTGATGAGGTTCTCAATATTATTTTTCCTATCAATGAAATAAACGAAGATTTTGAGTATCTTGTTGTGCCTTACATTAATTGTTTAGATTCTAATCGAACTTTTGATGATGATGATTTTGCAAATGAAAAATTCTTAACTGATCTAAATAAGGTTAATAATAAACAACATAATCGTGTTCAATTTAATGAAGAAAAGACTGTTGTTATTAATCTCGGTTCTAGTAGCCAACTGCGCGAGATTAGGATAGGGGCCACCCTTGACGAGCATGAGCGTGCACAACTCGAAGAATTACTGAAGGAGTTCGTAGATGTATTCCCATGGTCCTATGATGATATGCCCGACATCGATCCTAAAGTATCTCAGCACGAGATCCCCACTATCCTAGATTACAAGCCGGTTAAACAAAAATTGAGAAAACTCTGCATCGAATGGTCGCTCAAGGTTAAAGAAGAGGTGGTCAAATAGTTAAACGTAGGCTTCATTCGGGTGATCGAATATCACATATGGCTTGCCAACATTGTACCTGTACTGAAATCAGGAGGGAAGGTTCGAATGTGTGTTAAACAAAGCTTCTCCGAAGGATGATTATCCGCTACCCAATATCGGCATGATCGTGGATAACACAGCCAGCCATGCTCTCAAGTCGTTCGTCGACGGGTTTATCGGATACAACCAAATCAAGATGCACCCCGACCACTAAGAAAAAACCGCATTCATCACCCCATGGGGAACCTTTTGCAACACCGTTATGCCATTCGGTCTCAAGAATGCTGGGGCTACCTACCAAAGGGCTGCCACAACCATCCTGCACGATCTGATTCACAAAGAGGTTGAGGTTTATGCGGATGATATGATTATCAAGTCCAAAACTAGAGAAGGTCATGTTCCCACCCTCCGGAAGTTCTTCGAACGACTGCGACGGTATCAGATGTGACTTAATCCACAGAAGTGAGTCTTCGGCATTACAAAGGGAAAACTCTTGGGATTCATGGTCAGCGAAAAGGGGATAGAAGTAGATCCTGCAAAGCTGAAGGCCATACTTGAGATGCCACCACCCCGAACAGAGAAAGAAGCTCGAGGTTTTCTTGGGAAATTGCAATACATCAGCCAGTTCATCAGCCAGCTAACCTCCATCTGTGAACCAATCTTCAAGCTCCTCCGAAAGGATTCAACCAAGATTTGGAATGATGCCTGCCAAGAAGCTTTTGACCGAATCAAACAATACCTGACCCAACCTCCAGTGCTCTTGTCATTACATTCTGGTCTCCATTTGCTCCTATACTTAACCATAATCGGCACTGCAGCTGGGGCTTTGCTAACCCAATACCTTGTAGACTCCCGCAAAGAAAGAGCCATCTATTACGCCTGTCGCAAATTGGCTGGGTATGAGGTCTACTACTCTGCTTGAGAAAAGGCATGTGTCGCACTTGTCTGGGTCACCCAAAAAGTTGCAACACTACATGCTTACCTTTCCCATCAAACTTGTATCCTGAATAAACCCCATCAAATACCTGCTTGAGAAACCCGCCTTATCCAATCAAATGGCTCGATGGTTGATGCTCCTAACCGAGTTCGATATCGTGTACGTCACATAAAAAGCTGTTAAAGGAAGAGCCATCTCTGACTACCTAGCTGACTACCTTGTAGAAGAAGCAGATGTTCGGATATCCGAATTCCTAGATGAAAATATCCTCTGCACCACTCAAGACCGCCTTCAATGAAAAATTTTCTTTCATGGCACTTCCAACAAAAAGGGATACGGCATTGGGATCCTTCTGATCTCCCCAGATGACTCCCACACTCCCATCGCCATTAAATTGGATTTCCCTTGCACCAACAACATGAAGAAATATGAGGAATGCATCGTGGGATTTAAGGATTGCTCTCAAGAAAGGTATTCAATACCTTGATGTCTACGAGGATTTTGCCCTAATCATCGGTCAAGTGCTCAGAAAATGGAAAGTCAAAGACGAAAAGCTCCAACCCTTTCATGCCCAATTAGAAGAGTTAGCCTCCTGATTCCGAGATATCACCTTCCATTACCTACCCTGAGAAAATAATAACCTAGCTGACGCTCTCGCTACCTTGGCCTCCATGGTCGACATGCCCGAAGGAATAATAATGACCCCCTTCCTAGTTCAAAAGTAAGACAAACTGACCCATTACTACCACGTGGAGCTTATCTCCACCGAAGATCCCGAACTAGCCGATTGTTGGTACTATGATATCTGGTGCCTCCTCAGACATGGTAGGTATCCCGAGGGTTCCAACAAGAAAGATCGAATAACCCTCCGAAGACTGGCCGCCCAGTACATCATCTGTCATAAAGCTCTACTCAAGAGGAATTTCGATGGAACTCATCTACACTGCATCACAGGGGCTGAGATTGAGAAAATAATGCAGAAAATCCACAATGGGGAATGCGGACCCCATATGAATGGTCACATGCTTGCCAAGAAGATCATTCGACAGGGCTACTACTGGACCACCATGATCCAGGATTGCACCGCCTATGTCCGGAGGTGCCTCAAATGCCAATAATTCTCCAATCTTCAACACTTGCCTCCGTGAGAATTATACAACATGACCTCTCCCTGGCCGTTCTCCACCTGGGGTGTCGACATCATAGGGAAGGTTACACCAAAGGCTTCAAATGGACATGAGTTCATTCTAGTTGCCATCGATTACTTCACAAAATGGGTCGAGGCTGAGTCATACGCAGTATTGAAAGCCAAGAAAGTAGCCAAATTCCTCAAGAAAAATATCATCTGCTGATATGGGGTCCCGTACGAGCTGACCTCAAATAACTGGTTGCATTTAAAAGAAGAAGTCACAGAAGTAGTCAACGAGTATGGAATTCAGAGACACAAATCTACTCCCTACCAACCTCAGACCAATGGTGTAGTTGAAGCCGCCAATAAGAACCTCAAAGTCATCATCATCAAGGTGACCGAAAGTTATAGGGATTGGGCTGACCGGATCCCATACGCCCTCTGGGGCTATCGAACCTCAATCCGAACTTCTACTGGGGCTACCCTTACTCCCTGGTCTACGACATGGAAGCAGTCCTACCTATGGAGCTATAAATACCCTCGCTACGCGTCATGTTCGAAAGCAAAGTTAGTGAAGAAGACTGGTGCCAAAACCGTCTTTATGAGCTAGCCCTCCTAGATGAAAGAAGATTAAAATCTCTTTACCACATACAGGGGTACCATCGCCGAATAGCGCGATCATTCAACAAGAGAGTCAAGGACCGCGGTGTCCGGGAGAGGGATTTAGACCTTAAAGAGATAATAGAACCCATCTAGGACCCCAGAGGGAAATTCAAGCCCAATTGGAGCGGCCCCTACATTGTGAAGAAAATCTTATCCGACGGTGCCGCCATGCTCACTGACCTGGATGGGGATGAGATGGCTCATCCAGTCAATCTGGACCGTCTCAATAAATTCTACCCCTAGTCTGAAACCTCGACGCACTATGACTCTTCTCATCCCTCTTCTATTCTAAAAAAAAACTCTTCATTTCCCTCTACCCAGAACTACGTGGGCCTGATCCTCTACAAAAACTATTTTTAAAACTTTTCAAAAAACCCCAGAGGTATGTAGGCATCTCATACTCCTCACATGAGTGCGGCCCTTTATTTTTCACAAAATACTATTCTTTTGTTACCTCTGAGAACGGTGGTTCATTCTAAAATTATTTGAACAAAAGGATTATGTATGCCTTAGCGATCAGTATAGATAATTCAAAAATACAAAATTCATCGAGAGGCATAAGTGCATGATCAGAAACTTATTTATTTCATTAATAAGAAATTATAGTACGGATTACATAAGAAAAATGAACGGATAACTCCCTTCCCCACTACCATAAAAAGCCAAATAAAATACCCACACATGTTACACAAATAAACTCCCCGGGAGACCTACCCACAGCTACCAGAGGATCCTTCACCGTCATCATCTACATCTTGAGGTCCCCAAGTTTCCCCTGCCTGAATAGAGTGTCGTAAACATTCTTCGAAAAGACCACAACACCCCCTTCTATGGAGTCAGATAAAACAAACCATCTTTATCCAGTCTCTACTGCTAACATCTTGCTGACTACTTCATATAATCTTTGGGGATATGGAAAACCTTCCCGACAGACTGAGAAGGACGGGTCGATGGATGTTGATTTTCCCACAGAGACCCAAGCAATAGACGCAGGCGCTCAGTCAAATCTTCTACCAGAAAGAAATTTGAGGTCCGAGGGGGCACGACCTACGCCCAGCCGAATTGGCGCAAAAGAGGCCAAGGGAAATAAAAAGAGGTCTGCCTGAGACCAACCAGCCGCACATATGAATACTCTCCTAGCTCCAGAACGGGCTGCAACAGCCCCCACCAAGGTAGTGACCAATACAACCCACAAGCCCCATGCTCCACAAGCCAATTCTCCCAGTTCTCAACATACAAGCCAATGCGGATGAAGTAGCGTGAAAAGAAGTTGGGTACGACCGATAAGGGATATTCTGGAGGAGTCAATAAGAAAAATCTTTCAGACAACCACATAAACAGCATCACAGGGCTACCCCTCAAAAATTCAGAACGACCTTCTCTCCAGGCATCCAGGTCATTCAGAGTCTCCGCCAATATCACCGCCGCGGGATTGCGATGGTATGACATCCATGAAGTAATGGCTGCAAGTTGTGGTTCCACCTACAATTCCCCAGTCACCAGCAGCAATTTTGAAACCAGACCTAGAATAATGGCTCCAGCATAGCAGCATCACCTACTTCCCGCAAATGCACAAACTTCAGCACCGCCGGGAGGGAGATTATTCCTCCAATAACCAATGATCTGGCCGCCGAAGGCGAAATATGAAGAAGCTCGGCTAACAAATCCCTAGGAGAACGAGAAAATTCGGGCATAATTGCAGCAACACTAGGATTTACACCCAATATGGCAGAAAATTCCTCGTAGGTAGGAAAAATCTCTTCCAACCCAAAGCGGAATACATGGTCTTCGGGGTACCAGAATTGTACCGCCGCTATCAACATATTCCACTCAAAAGGCCTATTGCGCCACAAGGAAACTCGACACATGTTGAAACCATCGTAGTCAACATTATAAAAGCACATAGCTTCCAAGGCTTCGAGGTAGTTGGAAAACTCGGTGCTACCAGGGAGAGCCATCTTACAAGGCTAAGAGATGGTGGGCAAGTAGGTGAAAATGCAAAAGTGTGATGAAAACACTCCACCCTTCCCCCCTTTTTATACTTGAAAATCCTCACAAAGGGACATAATCCCTGCAGAAATCGAAGGGAATCCTACCCCACAAGGTACCAAAGGCTGAAGAGGGTACCAATCAAAGCCTTTAATTGATGGGACTGGACTGAACTGCCGATAGGCAGGACAGGGTGCTTGCCGATCGGCAACCCCCCTCCCCCATATTTTTAGAAATTTCCCCTTTTCCTCTTTTGTCAAATCAGAAAAATCAAATAAAAATAAATTGATATTCTCAACAAAATTTCAGAATCCTTTTAATTCTCCCTTTTTAATCAAAAACTTTCATTAAAAAAAAAATTACAAATATTCCTTTTTACGGTCTCAGCAGCAAAGTAAAAAGCGCATGTGCATGAATTCATTCATCATTAATAAAAGATAATAAAAAAACTCCATTGCATTGCATATATTAGTGTTCTGTATTACATCAGTTTTGCAGGAAATAAAAAGAAAATCCAAAAACAACAGGACTCAGCCCGAACCCCCATTTCATTCTCTTTCTCTCAAGAGCTTCCACCCCTGCGACACGCTCTCTTCCCCCTACGACGAGACGACGCACCACCACTTCCCAAACTAGATTCCTCTCCGGAAAAAGCAGACGGAACCAAGAAAGAAGGAACAGGAACCGCGTCCCGAATATGGGCAGTCGCCGAAGATATCGAGTCTCTGATGTCCATTAGCCAAGTGGTCGACACCCGGACTTGCTTCAAGAAAAAGGTGAAATCAGTATCAAAGCAGAAATGACCAAAACAGATAAGAAAGAGAAAAAGAAAGAGCAAAAGAAAGGAGAAGAAAGGTATAACGCAGGTCGAAGGACCTCCTCTGTCAAACCCAACTCCTCTGGATCCATCGCATGAGGACGGTGCAATATAGGCACCATCCCTCCATCAGCTCACCGAATGTTGTATGAAGGGGTATGCAGCCGTACAAAAGGGACCTCTGAGGTTTCCGCCGCCGCAGATGCCGACGGGCCACCACCGTTGTGAGAAGATCCCACCGTCAGACTCGAACCCGCCAGAGGGAAGGGCAGTGCATCGTATATGCTGGGCGCCATCAACCATCTCGTCACGAAATCCATATAGTCATACGGCGCAGCCGTATCGGTGTATAGCAAGTTGGACTCGCCGATCATCGCCGTAATCCTCTCATCCTCCAAAATCAGTCGATCCCGCCTCATAGACATAAGAGGTTGCGCGGGTGGCACCACCACCTCCTCCTTAGCAATCTGGCGAGTCACCCTCTCCCCGAGGTACCAGGAATGGCCGAACTCATGCGCCAGCAAATGCCTCATCCGCCCGTTCACCCCGGTCTCCCCCGCATCCGGAATGACTATCCCCCACGGGTAAAAGGTCACCTAAAAATCTCCAAGTGAGCATAAATCAATACAAGACCAGAAGGAACAAAAACCAAGACTAAAATGGACAGAGTCTTACCCTACCACTGGTCAGGTCATTCAAGATCTGACGCACCGCCTCTAGGGAAAGAGATCCCTTCGGCTGTCGATTGGCCTTACGCCATCAATACAATCGACAGAAATCTCCAACAGTGTCGTCCTTCAAAGCAATCAGCGGGGTGTTGCACCCAATCACCTCATAGAAACACGTCTGAATTCACAAGTAAAAAAGAGACGTATAAGGAAAATGCAAATGCATTAAAGGAAAATGCGAATGCATGAAAAGAAAATGCGCGAATTAAAGAATACCTTAAGAAGGTACGTGGCCCCAGTAAAGGTCTGCCGGTAGCACCGGCTGAATGCATCCAGAAAAAAGTAAAGGGTCGCCAAGGTCAGACTCCCTCAATCATAGAAAGGGATGTTCGAAAACATCCTCAAGTACGACAGAAACCACAAATGAACGACATCACCGCTCGACGCCACCATGAAACCTCCCAGCACCAGAAGAGTGAATAACCGAGTCATCTGCCTCACTTGCATCCCGTCCTCCACATTGATCTCCTTACCCAATAGAACATCCTTCAGCACGGACAACCGGATAGAATTCCCAGAAACTATCCTCCCTACATCACCAAGTGCCGCTCACACTGCCTCCGGTCTCCCTCATAAAGAGCGATCCACCTCTATCTACTCTCCATCATAATCCAGCCCCAGCAGATGCTGCACGTCTATGGGAGTCACCATCATCTCCCCGAATCCAAAATGAAAGGTATGGGTAGTGTCCCATCACGTCTCTTCCAAAGCGCACAAGACCGCTGTCGAACGAGGTATCTCATCCAGCGTAGATGACAACCACCCAAAACCCGCTGATGATACCACCCAGTGCACCATAGGAGGGAGATGCTCCCAGACATCCTTGAGCCCCGTTGTCCCACGAGCACGCATGTTCTTCAAAGAAATATCAGATTGGCAAAAAGAAAAGTCTCATCAAAGATCAAGAAAGAAAGATCACCAAAAAGAGTAGAATGCCAAAGGTCGGGTTACTTACATAACTACCGGGGCTCACTCTCGAAGAGAAATGTTGCAATGGCTCCCACAGCAAGGTTCGCTCATCCGCAATAGTCTCAAACGCATCAAAGGAGTTCTCACTCCCCAAAGCAAGAGGCGCCCTAGCCCTCCACTCCACATTCGCCCAATCATCAACGGTCAACCACTCCCGGTGGACTGCAGTGCTCACGAAAGCGGCCCTTTCTTGAAGATCAGAATACTAGAACAATTTGCAGAAGAATCGCAGAGAGAGAGAAGGCAAAAAAAGCTGTGAAAAAATGAGGGGATTCGCCCCTTTATATAGGATGCCAAGCGCCATGCCGATCGGCATCTCCCCCTACCATACCAATCAGCACTGACTCCTCACCTTCCTGAGGCAACCCAAAAGTCCGTGCCACTGCCGAATAGCACCTCTCACACCATGCCGACTGGCACCCCACATCAAATTTCGTATAGAAATTCCTAAAAAATACCAAAAAGCCTCGAAAAATACTCGAAAAATTTCTAAAAATCCCAAGAAGGATCTAGAGCCTTTTTACCAAGAAAATTTCTCATTCCCTCGAGCGAAACCCCTCTTCCCAAACAAAATCTAAAAAAAATAAGTGAAAACTCCTCCCGGCAAAGCTCCGGAGGATCACTAAGGATCACCTGATCACTTCCCCAACAGAATTCTCTTACAGCACCCAAAATAGGTTGTTCCCCCTGTGAGGTATCCTTAAAGCTTCCCCAGCTATCAGCTCCCCAACTTAGGTCAAAATCATAAAGCTCTTTCTCCAGCAGAATCAAAATCCAATCTTTATCCACTATTGGGTCAGAATTGGCCCCGATCTTAGATCGTCACCTGAGTTAGATCAGAATTGACCTCGGTCCTCAGTCGTCACCACTCTTGGGTTAGAATTGGCCCCGGTCTTGGATCGTCACCTGAGTTAGGTCAAAATTGACCTTGATCCTCGGTCGTCACCACTCTTGGGTCAGAATTGGCCCCGGTCTTGGATCGTTACCTGAGTTAGGTCAGAATTGACCTCGGTCCTCGGTCGTCACCACTCTTGGGTCAGAATTGGACCCAATCTTGGATCATCACCTGAGTTAGGTCAGAATTGACCTCGGTCCTCGGTCTTCACCACTTTTGGATCAGAATTGGCCCTGGTCTTGGATCGTCACCTGATTTAGGTCAGAATTGACCTCGGTCCTCGGTCGTCACCACTCTTGGGTCAGAATTGACTTCGGTCTTGGATCATCACCTGAGTTAGGTCAGAATTGACCTTAGTCGTCGATCCTCACCACTCATGGGTTAGAATTGGCCCCGATCTTGGATCGTCACCTGAGTTAGGTCAAAATTGTCCTCGGTCCTCGGTCGTCACCACTCTTAGTTCAGAATTGGCCTCGATCTTAGATCGTCACCTGAGTTAGGTCAGAATTGACCTCAGTCCTTGATCGTCACCACTCTTGGGTCAGAATTGGCCCCGGTCTTCGATCGTCACTTGAGTTAGGTCAGAATTGACCTCGATCCTCGGTCGTCACCACTCTTGGGTCATAATTGGCCCTGGTCTTGAATCATCACCTGAGTTTGGTCAGAATTGACCTCGGTCCTCGGTCGTTACCACTCTTGGGTTAGAATTGGCCCCGGTCTTGGATAGTCACCTGAGTTAGGTCAGAATTGACCTCGGTCCTCAATCGTCACCACTCTTTAAGTCAGAATTGACCTCGTTAGACCTTTACCCTAAGCCCATATATTCGTCCTTGACCCGCAGAATTGGTCATCCCCAGCACACTCCTCAGGTCCTCAGAATCGACCTCGACCCTCTCAATCGGTCATTCCTCCTCAAAAGCATCATGTGGTGTCCATTCGACGGTCATCATTTGTTCTAAACTCACATATTGAGGGGATCTATAGACAACCCATTTTATTACCCCCTAACTCTTTTTAGGTCCCTAGTACCTCCCTTCATCACTGTAAACCAAGGTCATGTCCCGAGTATTGACCTGAAGGCCATCGGGCACTCCCCAACTCAGTTTGACCCAAAAGTCAAACTCTTCATCTTGATCGAGACTCAATGAATCTTCAAAGGGCACTAAATACCCTTTCCAACGGTCTACCCAATGCGCGATTCTAACTTACCATGCGGACGAACGATCCGTTTGCGTCCGAAACTTGACCTAAAGGCAACCGGGCGCTCCCGGGCTCTATTTGACCTAATTCAACTCTTCAGCTCTACCGAGGCTGAATGAATCTTTGAAGGGAAATGAATACCCTTTCTAATGGTCCATCCCATGTGCGATTCTGACTTTCCATGACGATGAACGATCCGTTTGACTCTGGGAGGCCACCGAGTGCTTCTCGGGCCCGGTTGACCAAAGTCAACTCTCCAAACTAGGTCAAACTCTTTGGAATGTTGAAGTACATCTCCTAACCTTTCCAACGGTCTGCCCCGTGTGCGATTCGAACTTACCATGCGGACGAACGATTCGTTTGCGTCCGAGCGATTCCCCGTCCAATGTATCGACAAATGCTTCCGAGCCATATTTGACCCAAAGTCAACTCCCGAACCAAGGAGCGGTCCAAAGGACTTTCAAAGGTCTCTGAATTACCTTTCCAATGGTGTGCCCCGTGTGCGATTCTAACCAACAGTTTACCCTCGACGGCCGATTTTTCAAAAAAGCTTGAAGCGCACTGCCAAATGGCAGGTTCCAGACCCTGCCTATCGGCAGCTGCAGATAGGCAGGAACAGGTCTATGCCGATTGGCACTCACCTGGGCCTATAAAAGGAGGCCTTCACCTCATTTGCAAAGGGAGCCCAGATCTGATAAAAATCTCTCTCAACGAATCCCAGAAACCTCTCTCGAAGGCAGCGTGATTTCAACTCCCAAGTCCCTTTTTTACTTCCACTTTTCATCATCCTTTTCATCAAACTTGGTGAAGTAACCACTCTCCATCATCATCCAAGCTCAAGGGCTGCTATTCAACACTTAAGATCAAGCTCAAGATCTTCCCTAAGGTCCAACTTTCTCAAACTCTCTCTTGAATTCTCTTAAATTCCCATAACTTGTTTTCTTATTTAGCTTTTTATTATCTCATCTCACAAATCCTAATATAATTTTTATTTAGTATTATTGTACCTCTTTTATTTTCATAAAACCCAAAAAATAAGAAAAAGAGGGTTTGCTCATAAATTCCAAGTAGGGATTCTCACACTTTTTTCACACTTTTCTCACAACTAAAACACCTTTTTCTACCCACACACACACACATACAAATAAGAGATTCCCCATTTGGATTTATGGGATAAACCCCACCCCTCGTTTTGTATGCGAACTACGTGGACTTTGATGCCTTTATAGGCTACGTAGGTGTCTCGGGGTAAAACCAGAGACTCGATTCCTTTTTCTCACCTTTTTTTCTCTTATTTTCTATTTTCTCTAAATTCATTTTCCTTATATCATATATACTTGCCCTTAATAACGCATTACTCCATATGCATTATCGTTCCCTTATTCAACATAGGGGTAATCGCATAAATCTTATTTTTCTAATATTACCTTTATATCTTCCTACGGATGACTCGCTTTATCTTTTCCATGATATAAGTCGAGGATTCCTACCTCCATTCTATATATACACATACACACATATCACGGGGGAAACAAAAGAAAAATAGAAAATATTTATGAGAGATCGAAAGGGCAGAATGTGTGCCTAACACCTTCCCATTTTGTAACTAAGCCTCCGAACCCTTCTCGAATCATCTTGGTTTCGCACGCACCAGTATGTCTTTGGAAGCCATCCTTCGGGGTGGCTTTTGTTTTTTTCTTTTGTCTATATTGAGTGAAATAGACTGGCGACTCTGAATCTCTCTACATTTTTACACCACATCTCAAATGATGTCGGATGAAGCGTCACGAGAGGGACGCGCGGGACCCGAAGGATCCTTCTCCTCCGCGGTGGGGATCGGGGATGGCCACACTTGTCGTCAGCTAGGGGATCCCTGATATTACAAGCTTTGGCCAACTCAGAAAGACAAACCTCGCTGAGAGCAGGTTCCAAGTTCTTCGACCTCGCTGAAGAAAAAATAGGGAAAAGTCATAAAGATCACACATTAATAAAGATATTGAAAGAACATAGCAAAGACTACATATATACTCTTCCCCCTAAAAGGAAAGAGTAAACCTATCGGACCTCGACCCCTCAGTCTGGGAGGAGAACTGTCAATTTCTAGAAAGAAAGCCATCTTGTCAATAGTCCTTGTGGGAATCAGGTAGGTTTACTACCAACACCCTGTCAAGACTCCTGGCTTTGAGATAGAGAATGCCAGAACTAGTTCGAGAAAAGGAATAGCAAAAGCAGACTTCGGTGAGCCCTAATTTGGTTCCATAGAGCTGATTTATTCTATGAATGCCATTGATTATCTTCCACACATTAGGCAAACACTATGCAGGAACAATGTTAAAATAACCAAAGAAGTGCAAGAATAGATTATTTGGAGGAAAAGTAAGCCCCCCTTGGGAAAGCAACAAGACATGAATCCAATGGGCACCCTCTATCTCTCTAATATTTCTAGGAGGAGAGGCGCACTTAATCTCTACCCACTTCGGGATATTGTAAAACTTCCTAAACTCAGACACTGATCTATTACCAATATTTGCCATTTGGAAACCCTAAAACTACAAATTCAAAGAGAAACACAAAGAGAAGTCATAGGAGACTTACAAAATGGAAGTTTGACTTTAACGATGAGGAATCACAAGCCCAAGTGACGAAGAAGATCGAAAGCGAAAAGAATGAATACCGGGAGAAGAGAACGTGAATCGCTAGAGCTCGCAAAAAATGGAAGAGTACTCAGAAGCTTGAAACGACGATTGTGAAACGACTGCTCTGAATAACTTTTGAATGTTACTAATCATAGTGCACAGAACACGAAGCAAGTGTCGCCTAATTCAGTCCTCAAACTTTGGGAATCGTTGCACAATGTACAAAGAAGCTATTATGACAAATCATTTAAATTTATTGAGCCCAAAATTGTGGCCCAACAAACTTAGGGGCAATTGTGGGTACACGGATTAAGAATAACGGGCCTGGCCGAGTAGGCCAATTGAAACGGGCCCAAAGTCCAGACCCTCCATACCTTAACATTAATTCGGTTATGACTTGGTCTTCTCCCATGCTCTCGTAAAGAGGTGTTCCAGAAGAAGATGGAAAACATGGGGGAGTCCAACACCCCCACTCCCTGAAAATAAAATGTATATAATAAACCCAAGGTCTGGGGCATAAGACACACACTGTTTTCTCTGTAATCGCTCCCTGGAGTATATAGAAATAATACCGACTGCATCACCGTGGACGTAGACATTCTTGCTGAACCACGTACATTTCTTATTGTGTGACTGGCATTTTGTCTCCATTATTTTGCTTGGTGATTGCACTTCTCTTATCTCTTTGTGTTGAATAATAATTGTCACCACAATCACAATGGTTTCAAATATAGATTTTAAAAAACAAATGAAATTTCTATGAAAATGTCCTTGTTGTGATGGTTTTGATTTAAGAGAAACTACGATAGCAGCCATGTTGTGATGATTTTAATTTTTGAGATATATTTTCTTTTAAATTTAAATCTTGGATTTTTATACTTTGAGGCTTTCTTATATAGGCAGAACAGAAATCAAGGAGGGTAGCTATAGAATGTATTGACCAACAAGTCAGTTGTTTAGACAATTCTTTGAAGTCAAGTAATGATCACCACCATTGTTCTATCTCTTGTTATCTTTTGCCCCCATTTCTATATTTCTCTCTACCTTTCATAGAAGATTTACTTTTTTATTGTTAAACTATGTTTTAGAAACATTTGTGTAGGTTATAATTTTTATAATATCCTGATTTTGGGATCTCATATTTAGATTTTGTAACACCCCGTAACTTTTTGGCCCTAAAAATCTTTTTTAAATAAATAATTTCAAAAAAATAAAATTTTTGGAATCTATTTAATTTTTTTATGTCAGAATGTTGGTTTTTATATATAAAAATAAGGTTTTAAGTGGAATTTCAATCAGGATTAAATTTGGAAATTAAAACTTTTTGTATAAAAGTCGGGGAGGATCTGACCTAAGAAGGATAAAAAATAAAAAAAATAAAAATCCAACAGTCCAATCGAGTTGAATTTTTTTACAGCAGCTCCGTCTCACCATCAACTACAACATACTAAAATTTCAGCCAATTTCGACGGCCCGATCATTCGTAATAAAATTTCGAGTGTTTGTGTTAGATTAGGACTCAAAATCTATTAGGTATATAAACATAAAGTATCGGGTTTAGGACTTTTAAAACATATTTTAGCCTTCTCAAAAATCAGTAGCCTCCTCTATTTTCATCTTCTTCCATCTACAAAACCCTAGCCCCGTTCAACCCATGATTTGAAGGCTTATTTGGTGATTTCTCGAGTTTGGATAAAACGAGTTTTTATTATGTTTGTGAGAGGAACATAGTGGTGTGATCAATTTTGATAGAGAATCGTATGAGTTTTTGTGATGATTTTGAGGCACGGGATTTACGCAATATGCTCTTTAAATCTCTCAAGAGTAGTCATTTTGATCCTCATTTATTTGTACTCATATTTTTTATGTCATGACATTTATTGGAATCTAAAATATTGATTCGATTTGAGATAATGTATTTGTTGATGGGCATGATGTCATGAAATTTTTATATGACACGGAGAGTAACAAGATGAGGATTTATGAAGCTTAGGTGAGGTGAGCTGAGGCGTGGTGACCTATTGATGTGTTATTGAGAAATTAAATTAGTATAACGCTCGGATGTCACATTGAACCTTGAATTCAGATTCGTATTAATGAACTTCTTCATTGTTATTATTTGAGAATCTATTCTTATCATATTGTAGACGACCCCCGTATTTTTCTTTTAGTGGACGGTTAGCATGAATTTGGACGATAAGGATTTTTGGAGGATGTTAGAGCACGACGTTTGGAGGATTTTATTTTTGTATAGCTTGACAGTGTCATTTATTTGGAAGAGCTTAGTATTATTTTTCGAGTGAAATTTAATGGTAGTTATTTTACAAGTTTAAATTTTGGATTCGTTATATTTATTTTTGTGGAATATCGATGCTCTATACTAATTGTTGAGGATTTAGTTTAGTTTTAATCATAGTAGCGCCTCGTGTTTTGCACGGGTGTTTACAGATGGTATCAGATCTTAGGTATACGACAACCCTCAGGTCTTTGAATTTGGGTCTAGCATGCAGCTTAGATGTGTTTTGTTGGAGATATGGAGTTTTTGTTGAGGTCGTGGTAGGAATCGAGGTTAGGATTATTAATCTTAATGTGAGGATGTTTAGAATTTATTTGAGGACTTTAGTGTTGTGCTGATTTTTTAGAGATAGAATCGAGTAGTGATTCATGAGAGAGGCGTGGAGAAACATGCGGGTATCATTGGGTGTATGGGTGCCCAATCGTATCATTCTACGGCTAGGCATATGTAAGCCTTATTTTATTTGCGTGACTTTACGTTTGACATTTACGCTTCATCAAATTTCGGGGATGAAATTCCTGTACTAGTGGGGAAGTATGTAACTCCCATTAATTTTTTAATCATAAAAATATTTGTTAAATAAAAAATATAAAAAAATTGGAGTCTATTTAATTTTGGTAAGTCAAAATGTTTATTTTTATATATAAAAATAAGGTTTTAAGTGGAATTTAAATTGGGATTAACTTTGAAAATTATAACCTTTTGTATAAAAATCGGGGGAGGATTCGACCTGAGGAGTATAAAAAAAATTCAATCGTCCAATCGAGATGAATGTTTTTACAACAGCTCTGTCTCGCCGTCAGCTACAACATACTAAAATTTTAGACAATTTTGATGGTCCGATCATCCGTAATAAATTTTCAAGCGTTTGTGTTTAATAAGAACTCAAACTCCTTTTGGTATATAAATATAAAGTGATGGGTTTAGGAATTTTAAAACACATTTTAGCCTTCTCAAAAATTAGTAGCCTCATCTATTTTTATCTTCTTCCATTTATAAAACCCTAGCCCCATTTAAAATAAGATTCAACTCATGATTTGAAAGCTTATTTGGTATTTTCTCGAGTTTGGGCTGGAATGAGTATTTATTATTTTCGCGAGAGGAACGCAGTGGTGTGATCAAAATTTTGAGGGAGAATCTTATGATTTTTGGGTGATGATTTTAAGGTATGGATTTTACGCAATAAACTCCTTAAATCTCTCGAGAGTAGTTGTTTTCTTCCTCATTTATTTGTACACATATTTTTGATAACATGACATTTATTCCAATCTAAAATATTGATTCGATTTGAGATATTGTATTTCTTGCTGGACATGGTGTCATGAAATTTTTATATAATATGGAGAATGGTCACGTGTCAATAGTCCAAAAGTTCAATAGCCGGGATGAAGCTTTACGAAGCTTATGTGAGGTGAGGTGAGGCCTGGTGACCTATTAATGTGTTATTAAGAAATTAAATTGGTATAATGCTCAAATGTAGCATTGAAATTGAATTCAGATTCGTATTGTTGCACTTATTCACCGTTATTATTTTGAGCATCTATTCTTGTCATATCATGTACTTTCTCGTATTTTCTTTTAGTGGTAGGTTGGCGTGGATTCGGACGCTATGGATTTTTAGAGGATTTTAGAGCATGTCATTTCGAGGATTTTACTTTTATATAGCTTAGTAGTGTAATTTATTTTGAGATCTTAGTTTTACTTTCGAAGTGAAATTTGATTGTAATTATTTTGGAAGTGTAAATTTTGGATTCGTTATATTTATCTTTGTTGAATATAGATGCTTCATACTAATTTTTAAGGATTTATTTTAGTTTTAATCATTGTAGCACCTCGTGTTTTGTGCAGGGTGTTACAGATGGTACCAGAGCTTAGGTATACGAAAACCCTCGAGTCTTTGGGTATGGGTCTAGCATGAGGGTTATATGTGTTTCATTGGAGATAGGGAGTTTTTGTTGAGGACGTGGTAGGAATTGAGGTTAGGATTAGTAATCTTGATGTGAGAACGTTTAGAATTGATTTGAGGACTTTAGTGTTGTGATGATTTTTTAGAGATAGAATCGAGTAGTGATTCATGAGAGAGCGAGTGGAGAAACATGCGGGTAGCATTGGGTGTATCGGCGCCCAATCGTAGCATTCTATGGGTAGGTATATGTAAGCCTTATTTTATCTGCGCGACTTTACGTTTGACGTTTACGCTTCGTCGAATTTCGACGAAGAAATTCCTGTATTAATGGGGAAGTATGTAATATGCCGTAATTTTTAATCCTTAAAAATGTTTGTTAAATAAAAAATTTCAAAAAGATAAAATTTTTGGAATCTATTTAATTTTAATATGTCAAAATGTTGATTTTTATATATAAAAATAAGGTTTTAAGTGGAATTTAAATTGGGATTGAATTTGGATATTATAACTTTTTGTATAAAAATCGTGGAAGGATCCGACCTAAGGAGGATAAAAAATAAAAAATTCCAATCGTCGGATCGAGCTAAATTTTTTTACAACATCTCCGTCTCACCGTCAGCTACAACATACTGAAATTTTAACTAATTTCGATCATCCGTAATATATTTTCGAGTGTTTGTCTTTGATTAGGAGTCAACCTCTTTTTGGTATATAAACATAAAGTGGCGGGTTTAGGACTGTTAAAACACATTTATCCTTCTTAAAAATCAGTAGACTCCTTTATTTTCATCTTCTTCCATCTTTAAAATCCTAGCCCCATTTAAACTAAGATTCAACACATGATTTGAAGGATTATTTGGTGTTTTCTTGAGTTTGGGCTAAAACGAGTTTTTAGTATTTTCATGAGAGGAACGCAGTGGTGTGATTAGAATTTTGAAGGAGAATCTTGTGAGTTTATTATGATGATTTTAAGGTACGGGATTTACGCAATATGCTCCTCAAATCTCTTCAGAGTAGTTTTTTTGTTCCTCATTTATTTGTACTCATATTGTTCATATCATGACATTTATTGAATTCTAAAATATTTATTTGATTTCAGATATTGTATTTGTTGATGGGCATGGTGTCATGAACTATATATGACATGGAGAACGGTCACTCGCCAATAGTTCAAAAGTTTAATAACCAGGATGAGACTTTACGAAGCTTAGGTGATGTGAGGTGAGGCCTGGTGACCTATTGATGTGTTATTGAGAAATTAAATTGGTATAATGCTCGGATATTGCATTGAACTTGAATTCGGATTCGTTTTGTTGCATTTATTCACCATTATTATTTTGAGCATCTATTCTTGTCATATTGTGTACTTCCCATATTTTTCTTTTGTTGGCAGGTTAGCATGAATTTGGACGTTATAGATTTTCAAAGGATTTTAGAGCACAACGTTTGGAGTATTTTACTTTTGTATAGCTTGGCACTGTAATTTATTTGGGGATCTTAGTATTTTTTCGAGTGAAATTTAATTGTAAATATCTTGGAAGTGTAAAATTTGGATCCGTTATATTTATTTCTGTCGAATATAGATGCTCTATATTAATTATTGAGGATTTAGTTTAGTTTTAATCGTAGTCCTCATATTTTATACGGAGTGTTATAGATGGTATCAAAACTTAGGTATATGATAACCCTCGGGACTTTGGGTTTGGGTCTAGCATGCGGGTTAGATGTACTTTGTTGGAAATAGGGATTTTATGTTGAGGACATGGTATGCATCGAGGTTAGAATTAATAATCTTGATGTAAGGATGTTTAGAATTAATTTGAGGACTTTATTGTCGTGATGATTTTTTAGAGATAGAATCGAGTAGTGATTCGTTAGAGAGTGCATGACGAAACATGCAGGTATGATTGGGTGTATGGGCGTCTAATAGTTGCATTCTACGTGTAGGCATATGTAAGCCTTATTTTATTTGCGCGACTTTACGTTTGACATTTACACTTCGTCGAATTTCGAGGACGAAATTCAAGTATTAACGGGGAAGTATGTAAAACCTCGTAATTTTTTAACTGTAAAAATCTTTATCGAATAAGAAATTTAGAAAAAATAAAAAATTTGGAATCTATTTAATTTTGGTAGGTTAAAATGTTGGTTTATATATAAAAAAAAATAAGGTTTTTGGTGGAATTTAAATTAGGAGTAAATTCAAAAATTATAACTTTTTTATAAAAATTAGGAGAGAGTCCGGTCTAAGGATGATAAAAAAAATAAAAATAAAAATCTAACCGTCCGATCGAGCTAAAGTATAACAACTCCATCTCGTCATCAGCTACAATATACTAAAATTTTAGTTAATTCTGACAGTCCGATCATCCGTAATAAATTTTCGAGTGTTTGTTTTTTACTAGGACCCAAACTCTTTTTGGTATATAAACATAAAGTGACGGGTTTAAGACTTTTAAAACACATTTTTTCATTCTCAAAACTCAATAGCCTCCTCTATTTTTATCTTCTTCCATCTACATTACTCTAGACCCATTTAAACCAAGAATAAATCCATGATTTGAAGGCTTATTTGGTATTTTCCCGAGTTTGGGTTATAATGTGTATTAATTATTTTTGCGAGAGGAACGCAGTGGTGTGATCAGAATTTTGAGGGAGAATCTTACGAGTTTCTTTTAATGATTTTAAGATACGGAGTTTACGCAATTTGCTCCTTAAATCTCTCAAGAGTAATTGTTTTGTTTCTTATTTATTTGTACTCGTATTGTTGATATCATGACATTTGTTAGAATCTAAAGTGTTGATTCGATTTTAGATATTGTGTTTGTTTATGGGCATGGTTGTAGCACCCCGTAATTTTATGCATTCAAAAGTTAATGAATTCCGGAAAAAAAAATGTAAATTACTAGTGTGTCGTAATTTAATGGAATTAATTATGGAATTTTTATATAAATAAGAATCGGGAGAATAATTGGTTAATATTTATGGGAAATTAAATTTACTAGGTAAATAGTAATATTTAATTACGTCTTAAGGGTATTAATGACGTGGGGTTTACTTATCTCAACCCGGAGTCGGTTCCGGACTAAGTTAGGTGGGAGACAAGAAATTTTATAAACTTATCCAAATGTCAATTCTGAGTGCACGGTTGAGTCCAGAAGGGCCAAGATAGTCGGAATAAAGTACCCGTGGGTAGTAAATGGGTCTTGGGGCGTTTTTAGACATAGTCGGGCCCACACGGGGGAATTTGGGTCACTTGGGCTTGGACCATTAGGCTAAAAACGGGATTAAGCCTAATTACTTAATTAAAGCGAAAAGGGGAATGACTAATTTGATTGCGAAAAACCTATAGTGGGAGAAAATACCCTAAGGAACAGTTAAAGGCACTGAGAACCAATTTGGGAGACAAAGGAAAGAAAAAAAATGGGATTTCATCATCAACCTTGAGAATCACAATTCCGGATCAAACACTATAAAACCATACGGCAAGTGGTTAACTTACTGTAGCATTTATTTGTATTACGATTCATATTTGTGTGATGTGGGAACAAAATTCATTTTGGGGTAAAGAGGGTACAAAAATGGAGTTTTTGTAAATCAACCTCCTAATTAGAAATTCTTGTAGAGATTCATGATATGATTTGAGATTTTTGTGTACTGGTCAGATGTGAAAACCCAGACGATTATGAACGAATTTGAGATGGTAATTTGGTGTTGAGACTATTTAACGAATAACACGGGTTTTTCCCCAATTCAAAGAATAGGAGAGAACAGAAATTGCACGGGGGTTGGGGACTTTTGGAGGGTTCCTTATGTTGTTCTTGGTGTATTATATTGATGAGAGGACTTGGGTTAGATAGTAGAAGGAGTTGGAAATTTAAGGTTTTCGTCCATGGCAGAAACAGACCTTTAAGGAAGACGAAGACCAATACGATCGATCGATCGATGGCTGGGATCGATCGATCGATGGTCGAGAATTTTTGGCAGGTCGGCCAGTTTTAGTATATAAGGGAAATTTTATTAAAATTCTTTTTCCACGCCTTATTTAGTGAGAAATAAATATAGGACATAAATTTTAATCAATTATGAGGGAAAGTAATTGGGATTTGGAGGGAAAGTAATTCTAATTAAATTTCGGATCAAGTGGGCGAGTCCGAGTATAGTGGTTGAGTGATACCAAAGTAATTAAATTAATTAATGTGCAAATTAATTAATAATCTGAGTTGGACCATAAACCCAAGTTATGACGTATAGGCTAGTGTTACAGGTTTAGTACACGATAAAGACGGGATTGTTTTAATTATTTATATATATATATATGGTGTGTGCATTAATATCAGTGGCTAGATATTGTTATTATATATACTCTAGTTCTATCAGGGGAGGTTGCGCATAGAGGGTGAATCCCCTAGCTTGAGGAGTAGGGCAAGTATATCCCCAGGTCATAGCGTTCATTATATGGGAGAGGGGCATCTCACTTTCAGGGAAGGAATATGACCTCCTCCAATATTTATGTTATTAACCAAGTTAGTGAACGATTCTGACTTGGGGTAACTAGGTTATGTGAATACACCTAGTGGGATACACTACACCAAAATGGGTGAATTGGCACCCTTCCAGCAGCTAGCCTTGTCACAGTCAACGGCTGTGACAAAAAAGCACGCATTTTTTGTCACGGTCATGGATCGTGACAAGTCCGTCACAAAGACTTGTCACGGTCAATAACCGTGACACGACCGTGACAAGTACAGTTGTCACGGGCTTATCACGATCAATGACCGTGATAATTCTTATAATATTGTCATGGTCAAGGACCGTGACACATCCGTGATAAATGTTACAGCAAAAAATCCTTTTCCCCCCTTTTTTCCCCCACCAACTTCTTACCTCTTATTTTCTCTCTCTACGCTGCTCTCCCTCTCTCTCTCTCTACTTTCAGGTTAGTTTCTCTCTCTATATATTCCATTTATATATATATATGTGTGTGTGTATATATATATATATGTGTGTGTGTGTGTGTATGTGTGTGTGTGTGCATGTGTGTGGTGGGTGGGGAGGGGTGGGGCAGGGTGGGGGGAGGGGGGAGGGATGGGTGGGTGGGTGGTGGGGTAGGGGTGGGGGGCTGCGTGTGTGTGTGTGTGAATGTGCGCGGGTGTGTGTGTGTATGTGCACGTGTGTGTATATGTGTATGTAGTGTGCGTGTATGTGCGTGTTTGTGCGTAATGTCCCTTGTAAACGAATTGATTGGTTATTAATTTTTTTAGTAAATTAATATATGATTGCCCCTCATTGTAAATTAGTAAATTAATATATGATTAATTATGAAAGTAGGATTGTACCTCATTGTAAATTAGTAAATTAATAATTGTATACTTTAATTGTTAGTTTAATTGATGAAAATAATTAATTGAGTATATGAATTAGAAAGAGTACGGGATACACATTTGTTGTTGATATTGTTGTGGGATTATAGTGGATCGATGTTGGGTTGGTTAATTTTAAAAGTGGCATGACCACTAGATTATTGTACATATGGGGGTGGGATATATTATTAAATTAATATATGATTTCCCCTTATTTGACACTTTTAAAAAAGAAGAGTTTATGCTGAAAGCTATGTTGATGTGGGCAATTCATGATTTTTCTGCTTATGGGACATTATTCGATTGTGTAGTACATGGTTACTTGGGGTGTCCTATTTGTGGAGAGGAGACTGAATCTCTTCGTCTATCCTTTAGCCCAAAAAATTTATACCATTGCCACATGAAGTTTTTACCCCCGGCTCATAGTTTCACATTTGAGAAAGGTTCCTATTTTTTTATTAGGCGGGGTTGAACATAGGCTACCGCCGAGACAACTTTCGGGTTCTGAAATTGAAAGTAAATCTTCTGAATGTGGCCCTAATATGACAGGTAAGAATCCCAAATTTAAGAATGTCAAGAATAAGAAGACCCCAACTGGGAATGAAACTGAGACAAGAAAGGCAAGGTCTAGGAGGACAATTTTATTTGACTTGCCTTATTGAAAGAATAACTCGGTGCGCCATGTATTGGATGTGATGCATGCAGAGAAGAACTTCGCTGAACATATTGTGGGCACTTACCTTGGGGGGAGTCATTCGAAGGATGGTGAAAATGCACGAAAAGACCATAAATCGTTGAAACTTAAGCCACAACTATAGTTGAAAGAAGATAGTAGGGGAAGGACAATAATTTCCCCTGGTGCGTTTACTTTGACGAGTGGGGAAAGGAAGCTTCTTTTAGACACAATATATAATTTGAAGGGATCATCTACTTTTTCGTCCAACTTGCAAAGGATTGTGAATTATGCTACTCATGATTTACATAAGTGTAAGTCCCACTATTGGCATGTGATCATGGAATTGGTTCCTCTATTGTGTAAGCATTGTTTCTCCAAGCAAAAGGATTTACGGAGGGCTATTATGAAAATTAGTATTACCTTCTCACTCTTGTATGAGAAGGTAGTCAATCGAGAACACATTGTGGCTGCAAAATTGGCGGTGACCGAAGTGATTTGTGTGTGGAAGAATTTGCTGTTGTTTTGGAATTCAGAATTGAGGTGTTTAAGAGTAATAATTCATTTTTATTTGTAGTAATTGTACATATTTGCATGTCTTCTTTTAATTCATTTTGATATGTACTAACAACATTTTTCTACATCAAATGTCTCCTTTAGGTATTAAGGCGAGGATGATGATGCTTGTTATGATGATGTCGTCTGGGCTCGGTGGTAGCGTAGGCGACGAGGTCTCCTCGGCCCCTAGTCTCCCTAAATATGGCAAATTAGGGATGGTCATCGAGAACAAGTCGGAGCTATTAGCGAGATCCCTCGAGCTGGTAAAGACGATCATCGGCCCGGGGTACATTAGTTGGAAAGAGGTGCCATATGAGCTCAAGTTAGTTGTTTGGGTGGTACTACAGGTAATGTATTTATATTTATATTCATATGAATATTTCAATTTCGATTTCGATTTCAATTTCAATTTCATTTTATATTTATATTTATATTTATTTGCAACTAACATTGTATTTTTTGTACCGGAACAATTCAGCCTGGATCCAAAGCTACGTGATTCTGTCTTGAAGCAGTTGAGGCAGCAACACAAGACGTGGAAGAAAAATATGCGGAACCGATACTTTGGGAAGACACGAGAGTCCATTATCCAAAGGCGTGAATCCATCCCGCCGAAGGAGTCGATCTCATTGGCACAATGGCAAAAGTTCGTTGACAATGAGATCGGGGAGCGACAATTGGCATCTCGCCAATCGGAGAGGGAAAATCGGGCAAAAAAGATGGAGATGCACTACTCCGGCCGGACGTCTTACGCTGAGGTGGAGCATAGGATGATGGTAAGATTAAATTTTTCTATAAATACAAAAATATATTATTCTACATTATTTTACTTTGCGGGGCTGATACTAATTTTACTTTATTTTATTTCAGGGGACAGGGAGTGGCCCTGGGGATAGGCCACATAGGCTCGATACTTATGTGGCTCTTCGAATGAAGAAGGGGAAGGACAAGGAGGTGTACCCGAGCATCGCGTCCAAGATTGTAAGTAATCCCACAGTTTACTTTTTATAAATTACGTTATAATTTTTTAATTTAATTATTTTACTAATCAAGTGATTTTTGTCGTTTCAGATAAAGCTTAAGGAAGTGCATGAGTCGCAGTCTGGTGTCGACAAGGCATCTTTGTCCACAGACGCACTCAACCAAGTGCTTGGCTCTGATCACAAGGGGAGGACAAGGGGGTGAGCTCGCGAGTGGCCAAATCAAGGATCATCGGATTGGAGATGAGCGACACCAGGTTGGCTCGAACGGTGGACTCGCATGACGCGAAGCTGCCTGATTGGAGGCGAAGGTCCAAGATATGTTCTCATTCATGAAGTGTTCGTTGGGCAGCGGAAAATGTAAGCGTAAAGGGAAGGAGAAGGTGGGGTGGAGGAGGTGCGGGAGGACGAGGTGCAGGATGACGAGGATGTGGACCTTGCTGCTCATCACCGACACGTGCGGACTTTGATGATCCACTTCCCTATTTGGTTCCCTTTGACCGACCGATGTCGACACTTGATTGGCCGAGCATGTTTATACTCTACATATTTGATGGACAACGAATAGGGCGGGGGTTGAAGGACCCGAATATCATTTAGTGTGGACTAGTTCATGGACGTGAGCTTCAAGACATCGAGTCCAAGGTGCTTGTCACACATGTGATACCCGGGAAGGAGAACTCCTCGTTGTGGTTGCACGAACAATGCGGTATGATGTATATCAGTGGGTGTCTCAATTCGTATATTGTGTGGCCTACTCACCTCCTCGGATTTAACCTTACCCAAGACATGTAGTCACATTATTTGAATTTAATTATTTTTAAGTTGGTACATTTGAATTATATTTGGATTATATTGTGATGCATATTGTCTCTATCTTGAATGTATATTTGCATTATCTCTATTTTATTAGGATATATGATGCTTAAACAGGTACAACGTTGCTATAACGAGTATAAATATACTGCTGGGCAGTGGCAGTGGCCAAACTGCCCAGCAGATTGTTTTTCAATGCTGCCCAGAATTGTCACGGTCATTGACCGTGATAATTTTTTTAGCATTGTCATGGGCCTGTCATAGTCAAGGCCCGTGACACGACCGTGAAATTCTAACAAACTTGTCACGATCAATGACCGTGATAAGTCCGTGATAAAAAAAAGTTGCCTCACCCAGAATCGTCACGGTCATTGACCTTAACAAGTTGAACTTGTCAAGATCAATAACCGTGACAATTCGACAGATTTGGTGTAGTGATATCACTTTAGAGAATATAAATTCGGGAGTTATTACTCGGGAAGATGGCTATTATCATTTATTCTTTATTATTTCAACATGTATGTGAATGTTGTAATGTGGTTATCCGTATATAATGATATAAATAATTATATATGGGTAAATGAATACATGTCGTGAATTGTATTATATGTATAACGGGTGTGAAAGTTAAATGAATTTAAAAAAGGGGAATGATTAATTAAGTTAATGTTGATAATAACTTAGAAATCACAACTATTGCATACTCGGTTAGAGTAGGGTGGTTACAAGGGGTTATATTGATAAACTAGTTATGGGATAAATAACTAGGGGTATTAATTAAGGCATTAGTCGTGCACATTAGAGGAGGGGTGAGGATGTACTCAAGGGAGTGAGGCACTAACTAAAATATGAAGAGCATGCATACATATTTATTACTGCAAGTTAATCATTTGCTAAATATTCTCCAAATGTTTTGGGTTCTAACCCTTGCTGTAAATATTTTTAAAAATCTTTTAGGTGTCCAGCCACAGGGACGCCAGACTTGACTCATTCCGGGGATCCATTGTTGCAGCATATGTGGATGTTGCGGGAGTTTGATAGGCGCCTCATTATTTTTATTTCTAGTATAGAAATTTCTTATCAGTTACTCGAGCATATTGCTCACAGCTTTATCTAGTATTTATGTCAGACTTACTGAGATTTATCATTATCTGTCTTTACTTTTGTTGAATTTGAGCCGATGGTTTATTAGGTCAGTTTATTTAGATGTGAATGGTTGATTTCAATTAATTGTGATTGTTTAAATTATTTTTGTTTCCGCATGAGTATTTCATTAATTTAATGGAAGATAAAACTTGACACCAGTCTAATTTTCTCACTTAGGTGGTTAGTAATTAAAAAGGTGACAATAATGCTAAGAATGAACCAACTGACAAACATGTTCTAATTTAATTTAGGACTGATCACCCGGGGTTAATTAGGCAGGGTGTCACAGATGGTATAAGAGCATCAGGTTCTAGTGTCCTTAGGATCTGGGCGGCTTACTACGTTTCAACGTAGCATTCAGTTGTTCTAGAGCCCTATTATTGGGACTGTTGATTCATTTTTCGCTTATTAGATATCTTTTTTCTACTATTAGATTTTTGTACAAATTGCGTACTTATACGATTTAATCTATTTTCAGATGCCACTAAAGAGACAGAGAGCGGAGAGGGTTGAGGCTAGGAATGAGTTAAGGGAGGCTCATCAGGAGCCATATGTAGCTCCACCACCACCCCCTCCCGAGTTGATCTCCACTACTCAGGTGGAATTGATAGTGACCCAGGCAGTTTGAGATAGCGATGATAGCTAAGGCAGCCCATTTTCCACAGTCCCAGACACCGCCTCTAGTGTCACCAGCAGTTTAGTCTCTAGTGGGACCACCTTCTTGGCAATGAGTTAGGGAAACCTTTCAGAAGGGTCACCCACCAGAGTTCCGGGGTAGCACCGATCTAGTAGAGGCCTATGATTGGAAGAAAAATATTCAGCGACACCTGCGCATGCTGGAGTGTACTGATGTGCAGAAACAGATGCTTGCTACCTTCCGTTTATCGGGGGAAGCCTTACAGTGGTGGGAGTCAATTACCACTGCTGAGGAGAGAGATTTGATGACGATATCCAAGTTATGGGTATGATTTGACCGTAAATACTTCCCACCGGTGGTAGAGGGAGAACTGAGGAAGAATTTTAGTGAGTTAGTGCAGGGTCACCGTTCAGTGGCGGATTATGAGGAGGAGTTCACCCGTTTGTCAAACTTTATGCCAAATGAGGTGAGTGACGAGGAGCGAAAGAAGTCAAGGTTCATGGATGACCTGGCTTGGAGGATCGACAGCATTTGATTAGTAAACCGGCGTTGGTGATGTATAGAGATGTCGTCAATGCCGCTCTTGTATATTGTCAGGATCATCGCTTCCATTCGAAGGGGAGCAAGAGGGTAGGGGAGCCGAGCTAGCAGGGCAGGGTAGTTGTTGGTGGTGACACAAGTGGTACTCGGTAGTAGACTATCAGTCAACAAGGGAATCAAGCTAAGAAATTTAAGCCTGGGGGGTTCCGACCAGGAGGACAGGGATTTAGACAGGGTCAACTGGGCCCAAATTAGTAGCATCAGGTTCCTCAGGGCCAAGGGAATAATGGGGGAGGCTAGCAGGCCTAGCCATGTCAGGGCCAACGATAGGGAGACAGTCAGAGACGTTGTTTTGTTTGCTGCTAGACATGACACTTTAAGAGGGAATGCCCGCAGAGAGGCAGAGGCAAGCAACAGGGTTCCTAACAGGGGCAGCAGGAACATATGCCACTAGTAGGACCGACTCCACCATCCCCACAACAACAGGGGAAAATGCACTACGAGCGTGTGTATAACGTCAGGGATGTTCCTAATCCTCCAACACGGCAGGCGCCGCCAGCGGTTGAGGGTATGTTTCTCATCTATGGTCATGAGGGTAGGATACTTTTTGATACCGGAGCATCTCATTTATTCATTAAATCTAAATTTGCTAAACTGTTCGGGTTACTAGAGACAGTGTGTAGTCTCCATATGTGTGTAGAGTCGCCAGTAGGTAACGGGTCATTGATTCACTCGATTTATCGGGGGGTGGACATTTTGATTGGGAGACTGAGTTTAACGGCGGACCTCTTAGTGTTAGATATGGAGGGGTACGATGTCATCCTAAGTATGGATTGGTTGGCAGGTTATCGGGCGACAATAGATTATTACAAGAGGACAATCATGTTCTCTATTTCGGGACAGGAGATGTTCCTAATAGTGATGCGTCTACCTGAGGGAGGTTCGCGCACGCACTTGTATTATATCTAGGAGGAGACCTCACATGAGGTGGTAGTTCTGTTGGATTCGATTCCGATAGTGAGATACTTCGAGGATGTGTTACATGAAATACCAGGGTTTCCACCCAGTAAGGAAATCGAGTTTGTAATTGATTTAGCACTGGGTACGAGGCCAATTGCTCGAGCACCCTAATGTATGGCCCCTTAAAAATTCGTGAGCTGAGAGAGCAGATTCAGCAGCTCCTAGGCCAGGGTTTCATTCGGCGGAGTACATCATCGTGGGGTGCACTGGTGTTGTTTGTAAAGAAGCGGGATGGTTCACTTCGGTTGTGCGTGGACTATAGGGATCTGAACAAGGTGACGATACAGAATAAGTATTCGTTTACTAGGATTGATGATTTAGTTGACTAATTGAGAGGGGCATCTTACTTCTCTAATATCGATTTGAGGTCAGGGTATCATCAGCTGTGTATCCGAGATGAGGATGTTCCTAAGACCGCTTTTCTGTCGCAGTATGGATCTTACAAGTTCAAAGTGATGCCATTTGGGCTCACCAATGCACCAACAATGTTCATGGATCTCATGAACAGGGTTTTCAAAGAGTATCTCGACCAGAGTGTCATCGTGTTCATTGAGGGCATCCTGATTTACTCGTACACTGAGGGGGAACACGCAGAGCATTTGCATATGGTTCTACAGACACTGTGGGATCACCAGATTTATGCCAAGTTGGGGAAATGTGAATTTTGTCTACGGGAGGTACAGTTTCTTGGTAATGTGGTGTCAGACCGGGGTATTACTGTGGATTCGAGTAAAGTGTCAACGGTGAAGGAGAGGGGACAACCCACGACACCGACCGAGGTGCGTAGCTTTTTAGGATTGGCAGGTTATTATAAGAAGTTTGTTATGAGATTCTCAAAAATTACAGGCCCTTTGATGAATCTGACTCGGAAGGGGGTGCCTTTTATTTGGAGTGATCATTGTCAATTAGCTTTCAACGAGCTAAAGGACAATTTGACATCTTCACCCGTACTTTCTTTATCGAGGGGAGGACTAGAGTATCGAGTTTACACCGACGCATCCTTATAGGGAATTGGGGGTGTGCTTCAGCACGAGGAAAGGACTATAGCTTATGCGTCCAGAAAGATAAAGCGCCACAAGTGGAATTACCCCACTCACGACCTACAGCTAGCAGCGGTCATTTTTGCTTTGAGGATATGGAGACATTATCTGCTGGGAGAGCAGTTCACCTTATTCACGAATCACAAGTCACTTTAGAATCTCTTCACACATAGGATATTAATATGAGACAGAGGCAGTGGTTAGAATTCATGAAAGATTACCAGTTTGATATTCAGTATCATCCTCGTAAGGCTAATGTGGTGGAAGACGCATTGAGCCGGAGACCGACTGGGGAAATATCAGAGGTTTGGAAAGTGAAGTGGAGAGAGCTTCGATATGAGGATGATATAGCCAGGGCCTACATGTCAACATTGTCTATCACACCGGAGATCATTATGCGAGTTGTGAGGGCTCAGGCAAGGGACCAGATCTGTCGGGATAGGGTACGCCAATTTATAGCTGAGGGAGCATAGGGTTACTCGATTAGCTCAGAAGGAGGCTTATGCCTAAATGGGAGGTTAATTGTGCTAGAGGATGAGGAGTTAAGGCACACTGTTATGACAGAGTCCTATGGTTCGAGATTTGTGGTACATCTCGGCGGGGATAAAATGTACTAGGATATGAGGAGGCGGTATTGGTGGGTAGGAATGAAACAGAACATAGCAGAGTTTGCCTCGAAATGTACCACGTGTCAGCTCGTGAAAGTGGATCATCAGAGACCTCCAGGGATGCTACATCCACTAGAGATTACTGTGTGTAAGTGGGAGATCATCTCCATGGACTTCATTACAAGGTTACCTACATTGCAGAGGGGTCACGAATCCATATGGGTCATTGTGGATCGATTGACCAAGGTGGACCACTTCCTGCCAGTTCGCACAGACTTTGAGATGATGTGTTATGCGCAGCTGTTCATAGTGGATATCGTTAATCTACAAGGGGTGCCAATAAATATTGTGTCTAATAGAGACAATTTTTGTGGCCCATTTTTGGTAGAGCTTTCCGGAAGCTATGGGCACAGAGCTACGATTGAGTACAACCTATCACCCACAGACTGATGGGCAGACTGAGAGGGTCAATCAGATGCCAGAAGATATGCTCATGATGTGCATTTTATAATTTGGGGGAGGATATGAGAGATATCTTCCATTGGTAGAGTTATCATATAATGACTCTTACCAATTCACGATTGGCATGGCACCGTTCGAGGCACTGTATGGGAGACCTTGTCGATCACCCGCTTGTTGGTTAGAGGTGGGGAAAAATAAGTTATTGTGGTTGGAGATTGTTCAGGAGACATCTGCCAAGATAGAGCTGATTCAAGGGCGGATTCCGATAGCTCAGGATAGGAAGAAGAGCTATGTTGATGCTTCGCAGAGACATGCAAAGTTAGAGGTTGGGGATCAGGTATTAGTCCGGATGTCCCCTATGAAAGGGGTAATGAGGTTTGGCAAGAAGGGAAAACTAGCATCGAGGTATGTGGGACCCTTCCCCATTATTGAGAGGGTAGGACCGGTAGCATATAGACTGGTATTATCAGAGCACCTTCAGCGGATACACGACGTGTTCCATGTGGAATCGCTGGAGAAATATCAAAGGAGCAAGAGGGCCTTCTGGAACATTCCACTCGAGGAAATTGATTTACAACTAGACATCTCGCATGAGAAAAGACCGGGGGATATTCTCAACCATAGTGAGCGCAGGCTACGATCCAAGGTTGCTCCACTAGTTAGAGTGTAGTGGGGTCATCACAGCGTTGATGAGTCTACCTGGGAGCGGGAGGAGGATAAGAGGTAACAATATCCAGATCTATTCACCACAGGTACGACCTAATTTCTGGGACATAATTCCTTTGTAAGGGGGGGAGTATGTAACACCCCATAATTTTATGCATTTAATAGTTAATTAATTCAGGAAAAAATGTAAATTACTAGTGTGTCGTAATTTAATGGAACTAATTATGGAATTTTTATATAAATATTAATCGGGAGAATAATTGGTTAATATTTATGGGAAATTAAATTTACTAGGTAAATAGTATTACGTCTTAAGAGTATTAATGACATGGGGTTTACTTATCTCAACCGGGAGTCGGTTCCAGACTAAGTTAGGTGTGAGATAAGAAATTTTATAAATTTATCCGGATACCAATTCTGAGCGGTTGAGTCCAGAACGGCTAAGATAGTCGGAATAGAGTACCCAGGGGTAGTAAATGGGTCTCGAGGCATTTTTAGGCATAGCCGGGCCCACACGGGGGTATTTGGGTCACTTGGGCTTTCCCATTAGGCTAAAAATGCGATTAAGCCTAATTACTTAATTAAAGGGAAAAGGGGAATGGTTGATTTGATTGTGGAAAACCTATAGTGGGATAAAATACCCTAAGGAGCAGTTGAAGGTACTGGGAACCAAATTGGTAGACAAAGAAAAGAACAAAAGGGGATTTCATCATCAACCTTGATAATCACAACTCCGGATCAGACCCTAAAAAATCATAAGGCTAGTGGTTAACTTGTTGTAGCATTTATTTGTATTACGATTCATATTTGTGTGATGTGGGAATCAAAATTCTTTTTGGGGGTAAAGAGGGTACAAAATTGGGTTTTTTGTAAATCAACCTCCTGATAAGAAATTCTTGTAGAGATTCATGATATAATCTAAGATTTATGTGTACTGGTCAGATGTGAAAACCCACACGAATTATGAACGAATTTGAGATGGTAATTTGGTGTTGAGACTAATTAACGAATAACACGGGTTTTTCCCCAATTCAGAAAAGAGGAGAGAATGAAAATTAAACGGGATTTGGGGACTTTATGGGGGTTCCTTATGATGTTCTTGGTATATTATATTAATGAGAGGACTTGGGTTAGACTGTAGAAGGAGTTGGAAATTTAAGGTTTTCGTCCATGGCAGAAACAGGCCTTTAGAGAAGACGAAGACATGTTCGATCGATCGATTGATGGCTGGGATCGATCGATCGATGGTCGAGGATTTTTGACAGGTCGGCCAGTTTGAGTATATAAGGGAAATTTAATTAAAATTCTTTTTGCACACCCTATTTAGTGAGAAATAAATATAGGACATAAATTCTAATCAATTATGAGGGAAAGTAATTGGGATTTGGAGGGAATTTATGGGTGATACATTATAGTTAATTTTGGATAAATATAATTCAAAATATTAAATTTCGGATCAAGTGGGCGAGTCCGGGTATAGTGGTTGAGTGATACCAATGTAATTAAATTAATTAATGTGAAAATTAATTAATAATCTGAGTTGGACCATAAACTCAAGTTATGACGTAAAGGCTAGTGTTATAGGTTTAGTACACGGTAAAGCCAAGATTGTTATATATACGGTGTGCAATAGTGTATATATATGGTGTGTGCATTAATATCAGTAGCTAGATATTATTATTAGTTATACTCTAGTGCTAACAGGGGAGGTTGTGCGTAGATGGTGAATTCCCTAGCTTGAGGAGTAGGGCGAGTATATCCCCAGGTCATAGCCTCCATTATATGGGTGAGGGGCATCTCACTTTCAGGGAAGGAATATGACCGCCTCCAATATTTATGTTATTAACCAAGTTAGTGAACAATTCTGACTTGGGATAACTAGATTATGTGAATTCACCTAGTGAGATAGCACTTTAGAGAATATAAATTCAGGAGTTATTACTCGGGAATATGTATATTATCATTTATTAATTATTATTTCAACATATGTGTGAATGTTGTAATGTGGTTATACGCATATAATGAGATAAATAATTATATACGGGTAAATTAATACATGCCGTGAATTGTATTATATGTATAACGGGTGTGAAAGTTATATGAATTTAAAAAGGGGGAATGATTAATTAAGTTAATGTTGATAATAACCTAGAAATCATAATTATTGCATACTCAGTTAGAGTAGGGTGGTTGCAAGGGGTTATATTGATTATCTAGTTATGGGATAAATAACTAGGGGTATTAATTAAGGCGTTAGTCGTGAACATTAGAGGAGGGGTGAGGATGTCTTCAAGAGAGTGCGACACTAACTAAAATATGAAGAGCATGATTTATTACTACAAGTTAATCATTTGCTAAATATTTTCCAAATATTTTGGGTTCTAACCCTTGCTGTAAATATTTTTAAAAACCTTTTAGGTGTCCAGCCACAGGGATGCCAGACTTGACTCATTCTAGGGATCCGGTTGTGCACCATATGTGGATGTTGCGAGAGGTTGATAGGCGCCTCATTATTTTCATTTCTAGTATAGAAATTTCCTATAAGTTACTTGAGCATGTTGCTCACAGCTTTATCTAGTATTTATGTCAGACTTGTTGAGATTTATCATTATCTGCCTTTACTTTTGTTAGATATGAGCCGATGGTTTATTCGGTCAGTCTATTTAGATGTGAATGGTTGATTTCAATTAATTGTGATTATTTAAATTATTTTTGTTTCCGCATGAGTATTTCATTAATTTAATGGAAGATAAAACTTGGTACCAGTATAATTTTCTCACTCAGGTGGTTAGTAATTAAAAAGGCGATAGTGATGCTAAGAATGAACCAGCTGAGAAACCTGTTCTAATTTAATTTAGGACTGATCACCCGGGGTTAATTAGGCGGGGTGTCACCATGGTGTCATGAAATTTTTATATGACACGGAGAATGGTCACCCGCCAATAGTCCAAAAGTTCAATAGCTAGGATAAGGCTTGACGAAGCTTAGGTGAGGTGAGGTTAGGACTGGTGACCTATTGATGTGTTATTTATTGGTTTAATGCTCGGATGTCGCATTGAACTTGAATTCAGATTCGTATTGTTGCACTTATTCACCGTTATTGTTTTGATCATCTATTCTTGTCATATTGCGTACTTGTCGTATTTTTCTTTTAATGGGAGGTTATCGTGGATTTGGACGCTATGGATTTTTGGAGGAGTTCAGAGCACGACATTTAGGATTTTACTTTTGTATAGCTTGGCAGTGTAATTTATTTCGAGAACTTCATATTATTTTTTAGTGAAATTTAATTGTAATTATTTTAGAAGTGTAAATTTTGGAGTCGTTATATTTATTTTTGTGAAATATAGACGCTCTATATTAATTATTAAGGATTTAGTATGGTTTTAATCGTAGTAGCATCTAGTGTTTTACGGAGGGTGTTATAGGTTTTCAAAAGCATTGTTTGAGAGTTTTGTTTAATTGTTTTCCATACTTTTAGGTTTTTGTTTAATGGGTTCTTCGGGTTTTTTGCTACCCTTATTCTCTTCAATAATCTTAAGCTTGTAGGTCTGAAACATGACCTCCATATGAATTATTAGAAAATAAATGGGGGAGTTATGAATAATTTGTTTTGGCACTCGACACATTTTAATTTTAAAACATTACACAGTTAGTAAATGAAAAGAAACGTTTGTCGAATAAATAAAATAACTTTGAAAAAAAAATCAGAATTTTCCTCTTTAAAAAATTGCAGCATAAATTTGTCCTTCTTAGACCTTTACGTATTAATTTTGGCCCATTCTTTTTTTTTCAAAAATAAGGATACATACTACATTCAAGTTGCAACTCATAATGGCAGTTGGAATTTTTTAATGTACTACAAAACTATCTTCATAATGTAATAGAGAGCCCAAAACTAATTCCATCTATTTTATCGAATTCGGATGAGGATCTGATGCGGTAATTGTTAGTATTACATTTAATTTTAAAAAATTATACAGTTAGTAAATGAAAAGAAACGTTTTTCGAAGAAATGAAATAACCTTGAAAAATTAGAATTTTCTTCTCTAAAAAGTAACAGCATTAATTTGGCCTTCTTAGACCTTTACATAAAAATTTTGGCCCACTATTTTTTTTGAAAATAAGGATACTTACTACAATCAAGAGGCAACTCATAATGGCAGTTGGAATTTTTTAAGTGTACTACAAAACTATCTTCACAATGTAACAAAGGGTCCAAAACTAATTCCCTGTACGTTATCGAATTTAGATGAGGATCTGATGCGGTAACTGTTAGTGGTTTTAGTTTTCTATTAACTGTACTTTCTTTTTAATGTAGAAGATTATCAAGGTGTAATTTCCTCTAGCAACTCCCAACAACAATAAGTTTTAAAACTTTTTTATTAATCTTTCATGAAATATATATATTTTAATATTGAGATGCTTATTTGTTAGGATCTGACATCGTCCTTTTGTTACTCCTCTCTATAGGCACCCAACCTCCACCATACTTATGTTCTTAGGTGGTAGTCCTCAATGTAAGAAATTGGGGTCATTAGTTTTTCATTATTTTTTCATAACTTTTTGCTTCACATCTGATTTATCCATTATGATTTTACCTTTAAACTATTATTTTTGTAAGTGCGGAAAATTCCGAGCTAAAATCTTTGATATTAATTTGAGAATGCATAAATAATTTCAAGGGTGGTGAAAAACAAAAATTGCAACACCAATTTATAAATGCGAAAGCAAATTTTAAGCAGATTTTATCTTTTTGTCATAATCATGCATCTATGGTGATAAAATAAATAATCAAACAAGCAAATACGACAAGGTCAAGTTTGAGGAAAAAAACATAAGGGAAAAACCTTTATTCACTTAGAAATTTACAAGAGAGTCAACTTACAAACTACTTGATATCCGCCACAAGTATAATGCGTTATTCTTTAAAAATCTCTAAGGAATAATTATGATCCTTGCAAGAATCACATGACCGCAGTCCTGCGTCTACCTCAACCTTCGTTTTTAACAGTGAATCCCTACAGGTATCATAAGTCATCAATGGATATCCTCTCCACCAAGGTGTATGCAAATATACAAGACTTTTTAGGGTTCTAAACTAATTCACAAGAACAATAATTAAGGTTGTTTTATTGTGAATTAAAACAAGTGTTTTCCAACACAAAAGGTGAAGATTTTTTGCAAAAGATATGCAGAAAACGTTCTCTCAAAAGTCTTAAACATGTGAATCACGAAACATGTATTTATACAAAACTTAAGGCAATGCATTGTTCGAATGAGTTAAGCTTGTCGTTCAAACGATATAGGGATATCGTTCGAACGAGATGCCATCTCTCTTCTAACGAACTAAATAAAATCAAACCAATAGCACATCATTTGATCTAAAATCGATCAAAGGTTCAAACTAGGGATCTAACGACTTGGTTATGTCATTTGAAAGACATAGGGATGTCGTTTGAACAACAGAAATACAAATTTAATTTTTTAAAAACTCTACCTACAATATCTCAGAAAATGTATTTTCAAAAACAGAAAGTTCATGTTCATTTTTAATAAATATAAACTGCTCGAACATAATTTTATGAATTAATTTAAACTCTAAATCATTTTATACCTCATCGGGATATTGTAAAGTCTTCAATCTTGGAGATGCTTGAGTTCGGTTCATCTTTACGGTGCGTGACGATTTGTAATGGGATACACCAAACTAGCTGTGAAACCCCGCCTAATTAAACATCGGGTGATCAGGCCTTTATTAAATTAAAACAGGTTTCTCAAATGGTCCATTCTTAGGATCACTGTCGAAAAAATTTTAATTGCTAATCCCCTAAGTAAAATTAGACCGGTGCCAAATTTTATTTCTTAAAACAGATAAATCAACCATGTGGAACAAAGTACAAATAATCATGTACTATAATTCAAACAACAAAGTAAAAGTACAACAGAACAAAAGTATTATCGAATAAACCATCGGCTAAAAATCCCAAACAATAATAGAATAACCTCTAGTCTGAAACTAACATCTGAGACTAATACCGGAACACAAGTCCATACATAGAATAGTGTGAGATCCTGTACTAGATCTGAATGAGAGATATCGTCTATTCAAAATCCTGTAAGCATCCACTGTGCTACAGCTCCGAGTCCCCGGAATGGAATCATCATACATGGTGTCCCTGTGGCTGGACACCTAAATGGTTTTGAAAATATTTTATAGCAAGAGTTAGTACTCAAAACATTTTGAAAATATTTAGCAAGCGTTTATCACAATATAAAATGCGGTTATTGATTACACGTGTTAGGTCCTCGTACACTCTCTTGAGTTTACTCACCCCTCATCTCTTGTGCACACCTAACGTTATACACTTAGCCTACCTAGCCATATCTTCCAAGCTATCTAGGACTAAGTAATCATCTGAACTTATCTATACTTAAGTTCCATTACCGCCCATACAGTACAACCGTTTCACTAACATCTCGCGTATGTTAATTAATTCTCAGGTAGCATTTCATCTATGTTATTTTTCAATACTTCTCATTTAGTTTCACTACTAAAATTACTCAATTCTCACAATTGTTGACTTCCCACTTGTGTAATTAAGTTTCACTAGTTGAATTACTAAATAGATTTTCTCTATCTAAAGGTGCATTTCATAATTAAGTTTCACTACTTAACTTACCAGTTCAATATGTATCTTTAAATACATAATATATATCAATCTACTGATACACAGAAGTAGAATATCATCAAGTATATATTTCACACACAATATATACTAAATATCAGTCCTTACTATTTTGCCCTTTTTATACACGCAAAGGACTCTTGGTTCGGAATGATTCATCGACCCCAAGGTAAGAATTGGTTCGGAATGATACATCGACCCCAATTATTTATATACACAAATAAAGATATCTTGGTTCGGAATGATTCATCGACCCCAAGTGAGAGTTGGTTCGAAATTATCCATCGACCCCAACTATTTTAATAATATATATACACATATTCTGGTTCGGGACACTTTCATCGCGACACCAGTTCAAGGTTTGGTTCGTCATTTCTCATCGACCCCAAACATATAATACTTTATGTTAGTTTGGAATGTCTCATCGACCCTAACATAATTAATTTAGGTATAAATCTCTCGACCTAAAAGATTACATAATTCAGTAGGTACACGCCCGACCTATTAGTTATATATGTACGTAATATTTTAATCTCATATATTTACTGTACAATATTCGCTTTATGATTTATCACATTAGTCGCGTTTATTTGAGTATTCACATAACTCTAAGGGTCCTAGTTACCCCTTACATATAATTTCAGTAGTTATTGCTTACTCTACTGGTCTATTACTTAAATTGAATTTACTTCGCCTCGTAACTCAATTTCCGAAGTCCCCGATACCCTACTAAATCGGATTTATTCTCATCGGTCCGTAATCCAAGCCCTACACCCAGTGGCCTTATCGGACCTCAAAAATATACCTATTGGTTTTATTATCACTCCCATAAAGGTATAATGTAAATCCTAGGATACTCATTCATTCCCGAAAATCAACGAAGAATTAAACACAAAAAACTTCGAGAAACAGCTTGTGTCGATCGATCGACTGCTGGGTTCGATCGATCGACATAGTCGATCGATCGATAGTTCGAGATCGATCGATCGATCGAACAGGGACAGACGCAGTTCGTCTTCTTCGTTAAGATTTTTTCTCCATTAACAAATCTTCAAACTCCATTATAGTCCACCAAACTTCGACCCAATGATCCTAATATGTTTCCACATATACTAGGACAATTTCTAACGTGTCAAATACCTCAAAACTCCAATTCCTTTAAGAAAATAGTGAATTAAACCCAGAATTTCTTGAAACCCTGGTTATGGTGTTCTTCCCATATTTTCATTCAAAATCCAGATTTTATTCCGAAAAATCATCAAGTCTAATCTGAATATTAATCCTCTACATAAGTTAAATCATTCTACATGCGATTCCTATCCCAACATGTATAAATATCATCATTCTCCTATCCAGATATTGATTTAAACAAGACTATTTGAAAACCCTACACATGGTTATTATAACTTTATATTTTTTGTAATAAACACTTGCCTTATGATCAGTAGGGTCTGATTTCGTGGTTGTTGTTGATGATTGATGATCTTCATCCTTCAATCCTTCTTCCTCAACAAGTTGATAGTGAAAATCTCCTTTGAATCCTTCCCAATTCTTCCTTTTGCCTTGAGAATGGTTTCTCTCTTATCTCTAATGGCTATGGTGTGTTTTCATGGGTTTTCTAACCCTAACCCCTCTATCATACGGCTGATATAAAGTTCTCAATTTCGTAGGTCTCCATGCCCTCTCATGTTAAAAGATCAAAATGCCCCCGAACGGTCTCGGTTTAATCCAAAATTACCCCGAGACTCAACTAGTACCCTCGGGTATACTATTTTGACTAATTTGACCCTTCCGGACTCATCTGTGACCCCTAAATTATCATTTGTATCACTTAAAAATATTACTCGTTCTCACCCCCAACACGGTCTACACGCGTTAAGTAACTATTTACCACTCGCACTAAGTAAATATAATGAGGCAATATAAATCGGTAACTATCTCTCGATTAATATTCCAAAATTAAAATTTTTAATAAATCCTATTAAATTACTCCTCTTACGTAATTTAAATTAAGTTGTATTTTCTCATTTAATTCTCCAATTTAATTAAATAAAATATTTGGAATATTCAGAAATATGGGGTATTACATACTCCCTCCCTTACAAAGGAATTTCGTCCTCGAAATTAGGATAAGGCTGGTATTAGAACTAAGGACCTTAAACGTCATTGCATCCTCTAATACCCAAAATTAAATCATATCATCCTAACGGTCGCCCCAAGTACATGTCTTGCTTCATTATAAATTCTTATCGCATGTTACCCATGCCGCATCTATCATAATTAAGTCTCACTACTTAATTTCTCCATAGATTTTCCCAATCCAACTTTAATTCTTGAAATTAAGTTTCTCCCTACTTAATTTACCCATTTGATGTATATCTCTATATATAACATCTAAGTGTCTACTATCACTCATAAGTAGAATATTATAAGGTATATATTTCACACACAATATATACTTTAAGGAAAATTGGTCCGGCAAAAATCATCGGCCCCAATAATCCTATCATTTACATTGGTCCGGGATTCCCTCTACCCCAAGGTAAATGTAATGCATATGTTGGTTCAGACCTTCCGTCGATACCAATATTTATCATCGATTTGGTTCGAAAAATTCATCGACCCCAAATCGATCCCTCATGTATTGGTCCGGAACATCATCGACCCCAATACAGAGATTAAGCATACTTACTATCGCACATAAGTAGGAAAATCAATAGGTATATATATATTACACATAACATATACTATCAACACTTATTTTATAATCACCCCCCTTTTATAACACTTTTGGGGTTATTGGCTCGGAATCCCACCTCGATCACCAATAGTGATTGGTTATATTGCCTCGGAATCACACTTCGAGCACAATATAAGTATATATATCTCATCGCACATGAGTAGACAATTTGTGAGCCATATATTTCACACTTCTTATCTTCTAAAATGTCATACCCTAATAGAGTGTCCTCATATCAGGCGTTAAGCACCAAAAGTTCAAAATGTCTCCTCGAACTACACCTCAAAGTACACATAAGTTCTTAATGGGCATCCAAGAACCTAAACCTTATGTACAGTTCATATAGGCAGTCTCACGCTACCTACAAATATGCTCATATAGGTATAAATTCAACCTATGAATTGATCAGTGGGCTTCTCCAAAATTCCACTATCATAAGGGCATATTATCTTCCTTTCTCACTAACGTTGAGTCGTAGGCAATCACAACCTACTCAAAATAACACTTTATCTTTATTCCTCCCTGACCATCTCTCACAGGGTGGAATTTTAGGATTTCATTTTGATTCACAATCATGTAGAGCGGCACTGTGCACTTGTGCACTCTCCCTTTTCAACTACATGTTAATCCATCCCGGTCACCCCATTCCGCTATTCCAGCGAAATGTTGGCTTAATTATGATGTTCACAGCCCATCAATAATTTATAAGTATGTCTCCTAAATCCATCATTGGAAACGTAGGTTCACTACCAAATTTCCGATTTCTCATTTCGTGCCCATCTTTCTCTATCACTAGTGGTGCGTCTAGAGACAACCTCACTATGTCTCCTCCTCAACACCGCTTCCCACTTACGTCATCTTTCCGCAAGTGGTACTCTATTCCCCTTTCACTCCGGGTATATTATACTTTACAATCCGTGCACTTTTCATAATTGGCGCACCTTAAGGGTTGATTACCTTATAAGAATCAACATTTTAGTAATGCGTAAGTCACTCTCAACACTCAGTTAAGTAGAACCTTGCGTCACTTCTTCACGACAGTTAGGCCTCCCATATCAAGAGATAACTTTTGAACGGCTTCCCATCGACTTTTATCCCATAGGGTGTGATGGTTCTCTCAGCACAAAAATCTTGGATTACCGTCTATCTTCCATGACGTTCAATCCATTTCATCAACACGACTAGACGTAACTTCCTCCATCGGCGTACTTAACAAATAATTTTCTCTGCATCCCTCATCCTCGGATGGCTAAGGAAGCCAATTGACTAGGGCGCCCATACACCCTTTTCTCCGTGCACATTTGCAAAAACATTGCAAATGTCGCACCCGTAACATGTTTTTCTTCAACTCTAGCCTAGTCTACACGACGTGACTACAATCTTGTGGGTATTCTAAATACCCTATAGACCAAAAATCAAATCCTTGCCCACAAAGTCCCACTTATCCCTTCATGGTGAGGTAAGCCTTTCAGTGTTTCTCCACAACACTACCGGCTCCACTGATGCCTTAACATCTAACAATGTCTCTTCTCCTGTCGTGCATAAAAAATTTCAGTCGTATTCCCTTTCGCAACCGAACTTAAACAAGGGACTTCTCCCCATGTATTCTTACTGAGCATTATCGGAATAACACATAGTCAAGATACTCAAATTCCATTCCTCGACAATATGTGCAACCATACTCCAATATTTCTAAAGGAGTCAAGTGGCACTGCGCTTATACTATCACTAAGCCCTTAGCACAAATTACAACAGCGAGCTCGATCTCTCCGCTCAGCAGTTATACGACATACATTAACTCACATCATTTAGGTTCCTACACACCGGAATCAATTACTATGAGACGTTCATAATCCCTGAAGTCTCTCACCTATTGATGAATAATGACAACTCGACCCTCTTTCAGGTGAGGTATCGTCACATACCCCATTCACTCGAGGCTAAAACCCATATACTTCCTTATCCATCGCTCTGGTGGTTCAGATGGTTTTCAGACATAACACGCTTCTCCTCTCCGGAATGCAAAACTTATCAGATTTATTATTTCCTCAAATAACTTCAAGCTAAAATAAAATGCGTGGACCTACAAACCACACTAGACATCTTTACAAAAATCCCCTTACTCCAGGCCACACTGATCGGTTTGGGGTACCCCTCCTCTCGGACTTGGTAGCCTCGATTCTGAGCACTATCATCCTGGTTCCCTTAGTTCTGCTGACCAAGAGGAACGCACTATGGGGCTTAACAGTCCCGACTTAGAATCTAATCATTAAATCCTCTAGTGGGTTTCCACTTATGGCTTCCACCAGCCCCATTATAATCAGTCTTACTCTTTGACTAAATCTTTAAACTCTCTTAACTTCGCCCCTAGGAGCATTTACCCCAACCTTGTAAGAAGTACCATACTGCCTTCATATACATAAGTCGTCCAAGAAGAGTTTTACCAAAATTGCGAACTACAACTCGAGAGTCCCTTCTCGCAAGGGCTCTTCTTCCCTTATACATATCTCATCGGTACAAGTTCACTTCAACGGATAAATTTCTTTCTCACGATTGGCCTCTACTAGGTTTTCACGTGATGGGTTCCGGTATTTCCATTCTCTTCGCTTCTGAATCAACATTGGATAACTTTGCGGTTAAACTATACATAAGGTCTCTATATTTGTATACGGACCCTCCGTCCGAATGCAGTGATTGGTATCCCCGCCACGTTGTCTCAAAAATTTTACTCAAATTTTCACTTCTGGGTATTTCTACTCTATCCCTAAATGCCAAAACCTCTGTACATTCTACTTCCATTGGTTACCATGCATAATCACCGTTTTATCATAATTTACGGCTCGTTCTCATCAAAAATTTCTGCAGACTCCCTCCCACTATCACTACATTGGGTGGGTTTAGATTAGCATCCCCCTTTGCCGTCGCGACACTTGGAAAATGCCTGTTATGCCTCAACAACCCTTGTAGCATCTACTTCCATTTCACAGTAGGAGTGACCTCAACAACGGTCATCTCTCCTATGATTTCCATCTTTGAACACTCCAGGCTTCATGCTGAGCTCCTCCCTCCTGCAATCCTTCTAACACCAATGTTGGTTCTACCGCCATATTTGACGTACCATGCCCAATCGAACTCGTATATGTAACACAACATCTACTAAATAGCAGGAGATCGTAACTACGTACGTAGGGGAGTACAACAATCCAAAGATAGGGCTCTATATCAATCAAATGATACGCTGAAAACGTAGTAAGCCGTACAGATCCTATGGACACTAGAACCTGATGCTCTGATACCATCTGTGGCACCCCGCCTAATTAAACATCGGGTTATCAGGCCTTTATTAAATTAAAACAGGTTTCTCAAATGGTTCATTCTTAGCATCACTGTCGAAACTTTTTAATTACTAATCCCCTAAGTAAAATTAGACCGGTGCCAAATTTTATCTTTCTTAAAACAGATAAATCAACCATGTGGAACAAAGTACAAATAATCATGTACTATAATTCAAACAACAAAGTAAAAGTACAACAGAACAAAAGTATTATTGAATAAACCATCGGCTAAAAATCCCAAACAACAATAGAATAACCTCTAGTCTGAAACTAACATCTGAGACTAATACCGGACCACAAGTCCATACATAGAATAGTGTGAGATCCTGTACTAGATCTGAATGAGAGATATCGTCTATTCAAAATCCTGTAAGCATCCACTGTGCTACAGCTCCGAGTCCCTAGAATAGAATCATCATACATGGCGTCCCTGTGGCTAGACACCTAAAAGGTTTTGAAAATATTTTATAGCAAGAGTTAGTACTCAAAACATTTTGAAAATATTTAGCAAGCGTTTATCACAATATAAAATGCGGTTATTGATTACACATGTTAGGTCCTCGTACACTCTCTTGAGTTTACTCACCCCTAATCTCTTGTGCACACCTAACGTTCTACACTTTGCCTACCTAGCCATATCTTCCCAGCTATCTAGGACTAAGTAATCATCTGAACTTATCTATACTTAAGTTCCATTACCGCCCATACAGTACAACCGTTTCACTAACATCTCGCGTATGTTAATTAATTCTCAGGTAGCATTTCATCTATGTTATTTTTCAATACTTCTCATTTAGTTTCACTACTAAAATTACTACAATTCTCACAATTGTTGACTTCCCACTTGTGTAATTAAGTTTCACTACTTGAATTACTAAATAGATTTTCTCTATCTAAAGGTGCATTTCATAATTAAGTTTCACTACTTAACTTACCAGTTCAATATGTATCTTTAAATACATAATATATATCAATCTACTGATACACAGAAGTAGAATATCATCAAGTATATATTTCACACACAATATATACTAAATATCAGTCCTTACTATTTTACCCTTTTTATACACGCAAAGGACTCTTGGTTCGGAATGATTCATCGACCCCAAGGTAAGAATTGGTTCGGAATGATACATCGATCCCAATTATTTATATACACAAATAAAGATCTCTTGGTTCGGAATGATTCATCGACCCCAAGTGAGAGTTGGTTCGGAATTATCCACCGACCCCAACTATTTTAAAAATATATATACACATATTCTGGTTCGGGACTCTTTCATCGCGACACCAGTTCAAGGTTTGGTTCGGCATTTCTCATCGACCCCAAACATATAAAACTTTATGCTAGTTCATAATGTCTCATCGACCCTAACATAATTAATTTAGGTATAAATCTCTCGACCTAAAAGATTACATAATTCAGTAGGTACACGCTCGACCTATTAATTATATATGTACGTAATATTTTAATCTCATATATTTACCGTACAATATTCGCTTTACGATTTATCACATTAGTCGCGTTTATTTGAGTATTCACACAAGTCTAAGGGTCCTAGTTACCCCTTACATATAATTTCAGTAGTTATTGCTTACTCTACTGGTCTATTACTTAAATTGAATTTACTTCGCCTCGTAACTCAATTTCCGAAGACCCTGATACCCTACTAAATCGGATTTATTCTCATTGGTCCGTAATCCAAGCCCTACACCCAATGGCCTTATCGGACCTCAACAATATACCTACTGGTCTTATTCTCACTCCCATATAAGTATAATGTAAATCCTAGGATACTCATTCATTCTCGAAAATCAACGAAGAATTAAACACAAAAAATTTCGGGAAACAGCTTGCGTCGATCGATCGACTGCTGGGTTCGATCGATCGATGTAGTCGATCGATCGATAGTTCGAGATCGATCGATCGATCGATCGAATAGGGACAGATGCAGTTCGTCTTCTTCGTTAAGATTTTTCCTCCATTAACAAATCTTCAAACTCCATTATAGTCCACCAAACTTCGACCCAATGATCCTAATATGTTTCCACATATACTAGAACAATTTCTAACATCTCAAATACCTCAAAACTCCAATTCCTTTAATGAAATAGTGAATTAAACCCAGAATTTCTTGAAACCCTAGTTATGGTGTTCTTCCCATATTTTCATTCAAAATCCAGATTTTATTCCGAAAAATCATCAAGTCTAATCTGAATATTAATTCTCTACATAAGTTAAATCATTCTACATGCGATTCCTATCCCAACATGTATAAATATCATCATTCTCCTATCCAGATATTGATTTAAACAAAACTATTTGAAAACCCTACACATGGGTATTATAACTTTATAATTTTTGCAATAAACAACTTGCCTTATGATCAGTAGTGTCTAATTTCGTGGTTGTTGTTGATGATTGATGATCTTCATCCTTCAATCCTTCTTCCTCAACAAGTTGATAGTGAAAATCTCCTTTGAATCCTTCCCAATTCTTCCTTTTGCCTTGAGAATGGTTTCTCTCTTATCTCTAATGGCTATGGTGTGTTTTCATGGGTTTTCTAACCCTAACCCCTATATCATACGGCTGATATAAAGCTCTCAATTTCGTAGGTCTCCATGCCCTCTCATGTTAAAAGACCAAAATGCCCCCGAACGGTCTCGGTTTAGTCCAAAATTACCCCGAGACTCAACTAGTGCCCTCGGGTATACTATTTTGACTAATTTGACCCTTTCGGACTCATCTGTGACCTCTAAATTATCATTTGAGTCACTTAAAAATATTACTCGTTCTCACCCCAACACGGTGTGACGGTCTACACGCGTTAAGTAACTATTTACCACTCGCACTAAGTAAATATAATGAGGCAATATAAATCGGTAACTATCTCTCGATTAATATTCCAAAATTACAATTTTTAATAAATCCCATTAAATTACTCCTCTTACGTAATTTAAATTAAGCTGTATTTTCTCATTTAATTCTCCAATTTAATTAAATAAAATATTTGGAATATTCGGAAATACGGGGTATTACACTAGCCTAAAGATATGCTATGAACAATCCTAGAAAAATTGTTCTTATAGTTTTATAGTGTTCATTCTTAATATCACCAACATCCAGTGTGAATGATAGGTTTGGGGGGTGGGGGTTTAGGTTTGATTATATTACTGGGATGTACCGTATTTTTTATATTTAGTATTAGATTTTTGTATAAATATAATTTAATATAGGTTGATATTATTTGATGTAGTCAAATTGGTATGTTTTCGTATGTTTACAAAGGTTGTAATTTTACCTAGAACAACTTAATTGTGCTTACCATATGTTTATTTGTTTGAACTCATTTTTCTCTCATAGTGAAAACTATATTTCTTCATGGTTATAAATGATAAAGAGAAAAACAAAGAGAGTTATATGAAGGGAAATCACTTCACATCAAAAGTCAAGTGCTTAGTCCTTAATTCTTATATTATTTAAGTTAAAATAATCTTTCCCATCTTTTTACCTTCATGAAATTATATTAGAAATAAGTTATATGCTATCCATAACTGAGTTGAGTAAAAAACATCAATGGGCACCTTGAGGGCTCTAATGTAGAACTTGGTTAATAACCGTTTTTATACACTGCTCTAAATTACAACTCATATAAGGAAGTATTATATTCTTTTTTTGTTACCAAAGCTATTATCCCACTTCACAACTTTGCTCAAAAGAATGCACTTTTTGGTGCTTTGCGATGGATAGATCTCGCCTCTACACAAGATTGAGTAAAAAAGACACATGAAATGTATTACTATTGTTATTTGGAAACTAATAAATTGAAAATTAAACTAATAATGCTTAATTACCATGCCTAAATGCTATAATTACATGTGATGCTACATAATATATTGTATCTTGACGCGACAAAATCACAACTCAGATTGGACTGAAAATTGCTTGAGCAATCATTTTGAATAAATATTTAATTGTGGTGGATGAAAATTGTAAGAGAAAATGGCTATAATTAGTTTCTTTAACATTGAGTGATTTAGCATTTGATTGTGTCTGGAGTAAAGTTGATCCCTTCAAACTTAGTACCTGGACATACACTGGAAATAATTGTTTCATATGATTTAGTCTATTGGAGAAGAAAATAGTGAAGATAGGGCTCATTATCATATTATATGTGTTGTGAAAAGGAGATGGTTCAGTAGTGTGTAAAGTTGAAGGTTAAATTTTTATTTTTACCCCTTAGCTGAAATTTTCTTATGTGCTTTCAGCTTTATCATTCTTATTTCGTTAGAATTGTGATTTTATCGTTTATATTTTGCCACTTTGTATTTTGCCACTTTCGTGGATGATTTCATTAACTTTTTTTTTATTAATTTGTTAAGTTTATAGACGATAGTTTTTTTGGGACTTTGTTTTTTTAAAAACTCACTCATCTAGCAACTAAATAAGATTGTTTCATCAATTATGCACTGATGGTTAAATGAATAAAATAAATTTGAAACAAATGTAATAATTCATCATTTTAAACATATGTAGAGCTGGATGTTGAGTAGGTTAAGTATTTTAGGTCTATTTGTAGATTTGGATGGGAAATTTTGAGTAGTTTTCCAACCATATTATTTTTCGTTCAAATTATTCTTTCGAGTGATTGAAGTCTAAAATTTTGGTTGTTTTGCCAACTGCAGTGATGAATTCCCCATCCACAAGGTAAAAGAAAGACTTTATGATACCTAGGGTGACGACAGATGTATTTCTGGGTTAGCTAAGCTTATGATTGCATTAAACCTGGACAAGAAAAAGGATACTAGAGAGGTATCCAAACTGATCGTTGCCAACGATGGTGTGTAAAGAGCCAACCAATTGAGATGGATTAACCTTAGTTCATGCTTCTCGTTTCAATATTTTATGTTTTCTCATTCCTAATGTATCGTGTTTAAATTACAATTACTTGATTTCATCCTCAAGGAGCTATTTTGTTTAATTTGACTAGAAGAACGGCATAATTTTACACAATTGGAAATTCAAAATCCTAATATTTTTAAGAGCATTCAGCCTCTAGATTCTTTTATAAGTTATAGACATTCAACAGCATTTAACATAGCTCTAATTCACTGTTATTGTCATGCTTTGTATGTGTAAGAACAAAATATGATTTAAGTATCAAAATTAGCTTGGTGATAAATGTTTGATGACATCATGTTTACTGGAAAACAAATCTTCTTAATGTGAATAACTGTAAAAATTAAAGCCCTGTTTGGTTGTGCAAATTATTTTATTATATAAATTGGTTCATTGTGAATTAGTGAATTGTAAATGAGTGGATTTTAAAATTAGTTTAAATATAATTTTACATAATGTTTGGTTATTTGAAATTGATGTTAAGGTTATGAGAGAAAAAAAAAAGATAAAAACAAATTAAGAGAGAGGGGAAGAGAGGGAGAGGGATAGGGAAAGGGGAGGGGGAGGAAAATAGAGAGAGGAGCATGCATTTTATATGACTCCTATTTTAAATGGATTCATTTCACGTTTTTTATAAAAGGATTCAATTTAAAATTTTATACATGAACTAAAATAGGGCAATTAATGGATTATTTATTATTGAAACCAAACACAATTAATAGATTATTTATAAATGGATCAATTTATAAAAGGGACGATTCAGAATTTTGGGACAACCAAATGGGGCATAAGTAAACATATTTATATGAATTTCCCAATTTATGTAAAACAATGTGCATATAAACCACACTTTATAACAAAGTCTATTACACGTTCGCGCATGGAACAAGGCTATAAACTAATCTATATCAATATTACACGCTACTTACTACTAATAAAGGTAGCTTAAATGATGAATTTATTTTGACCTATTTACCCATACTCATCTGTTTATTTCTAACATAACAACATATGTATCACTAAAATCATGCATTAACACTGCTTAACAACTTGTCTCTATTGGAATAAACCATTCTCGTATATCCAATGTCCCTTTAGTCAGCATAACTCCTCATTGACAATGCATCTAATGCAACTTTTAATTTGTTCATACGTTGAAAGCACCCAATTTATCATGTAAGGCACAGATTCAACAGAATTTGGGACAAAATAAATTAATTATGTGCCTTTTCTTTCGATCTATTAATTATTATTTCTTGCTGAAAACCAAAAATATTTATTTGACTATGTTATGAATGTAATACTAATCTTGTAAAACTTGAATTCATTTTTTTTATTTACCATATCTCTAATATGATTTATTCATTATTTAGTTCAATTATATTTTATATTCAAATCAATCTCACGTGTTTATGTCTAGAAAATTTGGTAGAAGAGAACTGATGTTTATGATTTAGAATTGTATTTGATGAGAACTACGAAATAAATCAATATTTCAACTGTGCGTCACATATATTTTTTTCACTAAATAATGGTTTATTTTGTTTCACAATTTTTATTTAAATCAACCAAGGACAAATGTGCTTTATAGTTTCTTTTATATATTTTTGTGATAAGTAAATGATTCATTAAAAAAAATCCTGCATAAGGGGGTCAGAAACCTGTATACAGGTTGTGTAGGAGATGAAAGCAAAGAAACTGGCCCCACTAGATACTGGTCAACCACATGAAGCCTTTCAATAAACTATGAAAACAAAGATAGTGAATAAATAAGACTCTGCATGTGGCAAGAGTAGCGTGCCCAAGAAATTGTAGCGAATACAACGATGATCTAGTTCTATCTCCTCAAAACATCTATGGTTCCTCTCTTGCCAAACCGTCCAGAAAATACAATGGGGGGCCATCTTTCACACCTTCCTAGGACCTAACCAACCCCTAGGATACCGCCATGCGACCAACACCTTGCACACCAAACTAGGCATCACCCACTGTATCCTAAATAAGGAAAGAAGTAATGACCAGAGAACCCTAGTCACCTTACAATGCATAAGAAGATGGCTAGTCGACTCTTCCTCTTTCTTACACAACCAACATCTACTAGCCATCCTTCTTTCCTTTTTTGCAACCCGCCAATAGTCAGAATAGCCTTTCTAACCGTGGTTCACACAAAGAAACTCACTTTAGGAGGTGCATGAGTCTTCCAAATAGCCTTCCACAGAAAAGAGGAGCTCCCACCCCCGTAACACATTATAGTATTTCTTAACCGAGAAGAGACCATCTTGAGAAATCACCCATCTTAACCCATCCCCATCGATCGGGATAGGCACTGAGTTCATCTAAGAAAAAAATAGCTTTCGCCTCCGCCTCCTTCAACTCCCAGTCACGGAATTCCCTCATAAACTTTGGACTCCATACCACATGATCTCCCACCCAACATTTGTGATCCTCCACTGACCCCTCCCTATTCCTACCCAGACGGTACATCCCCAAGAAAAGTGACTCCAAAGTTCCATTCTTTCCCCACCTATCCTTCCATAATCTAATTGTATTCCCTATCCCCAGATGGTATGATGCCAGTCGCATAAATTTCTCCCATCCTTGAGCAATATTCCTCCACATTCCCACAACGTGTGCATAACACCCCACTAAAGGACCCCACCCATTTGGTGTGGTCCAGCTCCGGATCACCACCACTTTCCTCCATAATCTTTTACACTGTCTATTAAATCACCACAACCACTTGCCCAAAAGAGATCTATTAAAGTGGGCCAACCCCTGCACTCTAGCACCACCCTCCTTCAATGGCTTACAGACCTCCTCCTAACTCACTAAGCAGTATTTGAACATGTCCTCATTACCTCACCATAAGAAGTCCCTCGTTATCTTCTCCAACCTCTTTCCAACACTCCCAGGAAGAGGGAGGACATACATAAACTAGGTTGGGAGGCTCGATAAAATGGTCTTAATCAGTGGCAGACGACCCCTTTTGAGAGGTAACTATGCTTCTAACCTAATTATCTCATTTTAACCCCCTCGATAACTGGATCCCACATCAATGTAGACTTAAAATTAGGTCCAAGGGGAAGGCCAAGATAAGTAGATGGGAGCGTACTAACCCTACATCCCAGAGCACTAGCTAAATGACCCATATATTCCACATCACCAACCGTAATCATCTCGCTCTTCCTGTCATTATGTAACCGTGATACCACTTCAAAGCATAACAGCACTAGCCTCAGCATACGCACATGTTCCATATTCATGTCACAGAATATGATAGTGTCATATGTGGACAAAAGGTAAGATATCCTGGAAGGATGGGAATGAGAGTTCTCAATAAAAAAAATCCAGAGATTCGCCCAACCTCCACCGTGCATCCCATCATCCGATAGAAGGCCTCCATAGTCAAGATGAATAGAAATGGAGACAACAAATCACACTACCAGAGTCCGCGAGAGCTCGAGGAAAAACCTTTTGGGACCACGTTCACCAATACAGAGAATTTTATAGAAGAGATACAACTTTGCATCTACCTGCACCATCGTTCCTTAAACCCCATCCTTTTTAACAGATATAAAAGGAACCCCTAATTGACGTGATCGTAGGCCCTCTCGATGTCAAGTTTGCATAAAATACCTGGCTCCCCACTCCTCATCCTGGAATTTATACTCTCATTTGCCACTAGGATCACATCAAGAATCTGTCGACCGCCCACAAATTCATTTTGGGCTTCCAAAATAAGAGGATCGATTAACCTTTTAAGTCTCTCTGACAAGACCTTAGATAACAACTTATACACAATGCCAGCTAAACTGATAGGTCTAAGCGCATAGTACTAATCATATTTATAGGAATAATTCATGGGATTTTGAACGGTTTTCACAATTACACAATTTCTGATGATCGTGTTTCGGTATTGTCTTAGACTCGTTAGTCTTAACGGATCGTGTATTTCTTATGACAAATCTAATTATGGGGCCATTGATAAGTAAAAAATTTAGTCCACTAAGCACATGTACTAAATTAATGAATAATGATTTTTTTATAATAATTTTTTTAGGACCTGCAAAGCATATGCAAAAATAACTAGTACATATAATTATAGTTTTAATATTATGAAAAGGTTGAGCATGTGTTAAATTAATAAGTGAACCTCACTACACGGACGCACTTTTATACACATTTTTCATAGCCGCCTAATAAGATAAAGAAAATAAGGGCAATAAGAAGTATTTTGTGCTCTGACGAGACCCGCAATAATAAGATATAATATTATAATGCATTGAGTATAAAAAAAATGGTAGAAAAGTGGGTACACCTATCTTTATTCTTCCAAAGCTGGAAAAAGGGTGCACCTCAACAGAATTACAGTAAGTTTTGAACGAACTTAATTTTCAAAGTATTTAATTTGCTCATTTAAGTGCTTAATGGGGTTATCAAACATCCCTTTAAGTGTATTAGTGGGAACATCCTTGCCTTCATGTTGAATATTTACCATTGGAATAAGTTGAGAAATTTTGTCTTGATGTTGGCTTTTGTCCATTGGAGTAACCTTGCCATTATTTGCTACATTGCGATTTCCATAACTCCTCAATTTCAAACGAACAAGAAAACAAAGTAAGCAGATTGTGGAGATGGCGCCTGAGATCATATATATTCCCCAGAAGCTCTTAAGGCTCAAGCTACCACCATCAGTTGTAGTATCACTCTCTGAACAATTTCTGGAAGAATCAAGCCATTCTTTTTCTAATGATGCCAGATCTCCATTCTCGAACAAAGTTAGAATTGCATCAGTAACGTCAGCGGCTATAGGAGATCCTTTTTGGAATACCTGCACCCAGCCCACACGATGCACGAGAGAAAAATTATGGGCCCATTTATATTTCTATATATAATTAGTGGCCATCGTGGGAGCATGTACATTTGAATAATTTTAAAAACTTAAGACATACAAAAACGTATATATTATAGAAATATCAAAATGATGCTACCCTACTTTATTTAAGAAAAAAATCATTTTTTTAAAACGATCCTACGCTGCTACATTGAAGAGAAATTTCTTAAGAATATCCAAGCCCATTATATATTGTGGATCAATTTGAAAAATGGTTTGAGAAGCATAATTCTTTATTTTTTCCCTATAAAAACTTGTTATAGAATTATCATTTCTTATTTGACCGAACACAACTTATATTATAAAACACGACTAATATTGTTTCTCACAATTTGAGGTGAATCATATGTCGTGTTTTCATGTGGTTTTTAAAATTGGACCTTAGTTCCCATCTAAGAATTGTAGAAAACTATAAAATTGTAAGTAGGGCAGTATACCACAATAAAAAAAAGTACAATAAAAAAAATTAGGGCAAGAGAATAGCGACTACTCACAAAGCCGAGTCCTCCAAATTTGTTAGTAGGCCCAACGGAAGTGTACCCAGTGCAATACTCTTTGAGGAAAACTCTCTCATAAGGGAGCTCAAGAAACGCTGCAGATATATTTCCGCTATTGAATTCCTGTTGATAATCGTGTTCATTGCTAATGTCCTTGAGGTTTTGGAGTTTAAGTACCGTTCTCAAATAATCCTTTACAAATGAATCTCCATCACAACCAACCGTTGCGTTGGTCTTCCTTAGCCACTCTATATCTGTCACTTTAGGCTCAAGTCGTTGCACAGTGAGCATAGAAGATAAACTAGCCGTGTAACTTGAATTTAAGATTAGCACAACAAAAAGCCACACCACAAATACCACTTTAGTGTAGTTGCTATGAATCCTCTCTCCTGTATATATGGTTTCAAAACCATGGGGTTATGAATTATTATCTCAATATAACAAAGACTATTAATAATGAAGAAATAGTTGGGATAATGTGGTACTTACTCTGAGCGAAAAAAATAGAAGAGAAGATGAACATCATTGCAGTTCCCAACTGATCTTTCCAGGGGCCTCGAAATTCTGGATTGGAATTATGCTCCAAGACCCAAATTATAAGCATTGTGTAGAACAAGATAGCAAATGTCACACCCCACATTTCCTTGGTAAAAGGCTTCACGATCATCCATTCACTGTGAGATTTAGATTTAACCGGAACCAACATTGACAAGCCTGATTCGGCAAATGGTTGAGTGAATTCAACACGTCTTGCACGGTTCGCTAATATGGTTACATCTCCAATCACCGCATCAAACGTCTTTCATCAAATTTTACCAACAAGAATTGAGTTAGGAAACTCATCACCATTAGATGCTTTATAGAATTAATAATTGGGATATCATATCATATTTTATAATATAAAAACGGAGTACTTGTAGATTTGGATTTAAGTTTTCTACTGATTTAGAGTTGCACATGGCACCCTTTTGCCAAGAGTTCCCATCTCTGTTAATTATAAATTGTATTTTCTGTCGCAAGTTTAACTTCATTTGGCGTACACTTTATAAGAGATAAAACCCGTCCACATGAAATAATATTTAGTTATTTATGTACTCAATATGTTAAAGAATTTTGAACATTTGTTAGTGACTCAAGTTCATGAGTAAATGTTATAAACTTTTTCATCTGTTCTATAATTTCAATTATAACCTCTTAATTATTGCCTATAACCAGGGATAAATGGAATTTTGGTTGTTTGTTTGTTCGTTACTTGGAACTTAACGCATAGAAACAATACACGATATGATAACCCTCATCTTCATCAATAACCCGTTGGTGTGCCCGATAGTCACGTTTGGTATGGTTTAGAGCTTGATAATCCTTGTATTGGTTGAGATATAATCATTTACTGAAAGTATACTTTTGAGATACAATGACCGAGTAATATTTAACCATTTCACAAATAAAGGGTATTTTTGGCAATGTTTTTGTTACTATATTATTAAACTATGATTATAAAGAATATATTTAACTGCCGGCGCATTACTCTAATTGAAAACTAATAAATTTGTGTTGATTTATAAACTTGTTTTCAATCCCATAATCATTTGAAAGAAGTCCAACCTAGTTCTTTGGAGGACCAACTCATAGAAGCTTCTAAGTTAGGTAAAGAAATTCAATGATGGAAATGAGTCATGGGTGAATTCTCCAACAACTGTGGACTTTAAGTCTGTGGTGTATGTTTAAACTGTCTTAATGCAATATGTGGCGTATGTTCATTGCATTTTAATATAAATCAATGTTCTAAAAAACACGAAGCGTGATCGATGAGTGTAATTCAAGGCTTAAGCCTTAGAAGTTTAGGCGGGCTTAGGCATAAAGAAGCGTGAAAATGCGTTTAGGCCCTTTTAATATTTTTTAACTATAACAAGGCTATTAAAATATTAAAATTGTACATATCATAAAAATATATTTGAATATTTACAAATTAAAATACTATTTGATTATTTTGGCTGAGATAATGGTCCGATTTATAAAAAAAAATTATTTAAAAAGCGATATCATTTCACTAAAACATTGTAAAAGTGCGCCTTAAGGCTTTTACCAAGAATAAGGTGTAAAAAGCTTAATGCGAGGCTTTTCCCCCAAGCCTCAACTTAGGCGCGCCTTTTAGAACACTGGTATAGATAGATAAGCTTTGTAAGTGTTAGATATTAAGTTAGAGAGTTATCAATAAAGAACAAGTCTTTCTTCTTCGTCTTGTGTGAGTTCAATAGAGTGAGTTTTATAGTATTTTTGGTGAGCATATTTCCAATAAAGTAGTATCAGAGCGATTGAAAATTTGTTTCTGAAGTATACGCTATAGCATATCAAATCGAAGCTCTCAATGAGAGGAATTCGACGCAGCCAAATTCACCCCAGTCAGAGGTCAGACACGCCGCCACGTGCCACCAGAACGTTGCTGCTAGAAAGTGAGTTAACTCACCGAGTTAGCAGAATCATCTGAGTTGGAATCGAGTTGATCTAGCTGTGAAGCCTGTTGACAGCATTGTTTGAGCCACTTGATCGAGCCGTCGAGCATTAACCAAAAAGTTGACAGTTGACTTTGACAAAAAAAAAAATTGGTCCAAGTTCCTCCTAAGGTTATTGGGCATTCTAGATCCATTCGCGTAATCAAAATTTCCAAATTCTCTCTTGAATTATGGAAAATGGTGGTATAGCATCCTTTCAAGTCCCGACACTCAACAACGACAACTATGATAATTGGAGTATTAAGATTAAGGCACTTTTTGGTGCATACGATGTTTTGGAATTCATAGAGGGAGGTTACAGTGAGCCAGAAAATGAAGTTGCCTTAAACTAAACTCAGAATGAGAGTTTGAAAGACTTAAGAAAGAGAGACAAGAAAGCTCTATATATCATCTATCAATAATTAGATGATGATGGTTTCGAGAAGGTTTGAAGTGCAATATCCGCCAAGCAAGCGTGGGAGAAACTACAAAACTCTTACAAAGGAGCCGAATAAGTGAAGAAAGTTTGTCTTCAAACTTTAAGAGGTGATTTCGAATCTCTACATATGAAAGTGTTTGAGTCTTTCTTCGACTAATTTTTAAGAGTCTTAGCTATTTCCAATTAATTAAAACGAAATGGAGAAAATTTAGAAGATGTGACGATCATGGAAAAGATACTTCGCTCGTTAGATCCAAAATTTGAGTACATCGTTATGACAATTGAAGAAACTAAAGACTTGAATAAATTGACCATCGAAAAACAAATGGGATCATTGCAAGCATACGAAGAGAAGAAGAAGAAGAAGAAGAAAAATAAAAAGATCGTGGAACAACTTCTCAAGTTGAAACTCCATCCGACAAAGAAAGATGAAAGTTTCAACAATGATAGAAGCCAACGTGGAAGAGGTCGTGGACGAGGACGAAGTTGCGGACGTGGACGAGGTTGGAATTCTAACAACTATAACTACAATTCCAATAACTACAATTCCAATAACAACTACAAGAGAGGGGAAAGCTCAACACGAGGTCGTGGAAGAGGCAAACCGAAATCGAGATATAACAAATCTCAAGTTCGACATTATAATTATCAGAAGTTTGGGCATTATACTTCAGAATACAGAACACCCAACAATAGAGTTGAGGATAAGGCTAACTGCACGGAGGAGAAGACAAATGAGAAAGAAACTCTTTGCCATACCCCATAAAATTTGAAGGTTGAGAATTTAATTATTTTGGGAGAAATATAGTTATTTAGTTAGGAGAAATTAGATTTTTCATTTTTTCGAAGTCTCGAATGATAAATCGGAGTACAGGGATGATCCGGGAAGGGCCGAGATAGTCAAAATGATTGCCCGGAAGTTATATTTAGATTTCAAAATATTTCGAACCTAGTATGACACGAATATGAGTAAACGAGTCATTTAAAGTGTGTATTATAATTAAAAATTGTGATTTATGTATTTAAAAACTTAAGAGGCGCGTGAGATAGCCAATCTCATTTGTGAGAAAGAGAGAACCCTAAAAAAAAAGAGAGGAAGAAGAGAAAGAAGTGAAAGGAGAAGAGAAAAGTTTGGAAGCCTTGGATTTCGACTCAAATACGCCGATTCAAGGAAGATTCAGACCCTACAACTTTGAGGCAAGTGATTAAACTTGCTAAATAATTGTGTGTGTGAGTTATCTCATAATTTTTAATGGTGATTTAATTTATTTGAGCTTTTATGGTTAGACCTTAAAATTTGATGAGTAAATCTTGTATTTGAGATGATATTTGTGGTTTAGAGGATGGAAATGGTGGGGGATAATTTATGTGTTGGGTTTTGGTGTTAGGATGTTGTTGGAATGAAGTGGGATTAGGTTTTAGGGTTGTAGAGAAGATTTTTGCAAGGTGTAGTAGGATGGTTTGGGGTACAAATATCGGGGGAATAAAATCTGTATGGAATCGGACCGGTTCATTTTTATGAGGCACCGGATCGGTCCGATCATTAAAAGGGTTCTATCACATTTTAGGACCCGGGCTGGTTCGTTTGTGAGAACCCCTGGTCCAGTAAGGTCACTGCTTTTGGCCAGCACCTGTTTTACCCCTTTTCAATGGGTTTTATTGCTTAAGGACCCTACAATAGAGCGTAGTATAGATGTTCGGGAAATATTACAAGGGTTCATATTAGGATATAATAGAAGGGTCACTTTGGGGGTTATTTTGGAGATATTTATAAGGGCAAATTTGTATTGTTTCCTTTTGGAAAATCCTCCAAGGGATGAGGATTCCTTTAAGGATGGTTACGAGCAATTATGGAGGCATAATTGGGAGTTTAACATGCCGGATTCTTTCATAAATTCTTTAAATAGTAGGAATTTACATAACGCCAATTATGGACTAGATGAGAGAAAAAAAATATTGTGTGTCCTTAGTGATGATTAATTGGGCGATTAGTCATATCTTAGTTTTGATGGTTTAGTAAGTTTCAAGTGTGAGATTGGATAATAAAATGAAGTTGTAAGGTATGCGAGAGTGTATTGGTTAGTATAATGAGAATTACATACATATAGCCGAATTCTTTGCTTTTACATACGGACGTGAGATCGTATGTATATATATATATATATATATATATATATATATATGGTGAGAATGTATATACCTCGTGTGATGGTTTGTATATATGACGTGATTGAATGTATATCTTGTGTGTATGATATATTATGTAAATCATACCTTCTAATGCTATCATGAAAAGTTGCACGATGTGAGTGAATCTCCCTGGCTTGAGGATCATGGAGAGTATAGTCCCTAGTTCATAGTGTCCATTGTTTATTGCATGATTTTTATTAGGGGTGAGACATAGCGGGTATGTTTTGTTTCATTTCTGGGGAGGAACTATAGCCGCTTCGCATTCGTTGTGATTAGTTTCTTGCCAAGTCGATGTGAGCTATTCCGACTGTTGGTAGCCCAAGGACATGTGAGCGATATCCCTTGGAAGATGATAGCATTGTAAAAATTGTTAGTATACATATTATGTGTGAATGTATGTATACTTGCTAAAGATTGATGAATCTTGTATTATATGTGGGGGTAATATTTTACAGCTTTATAAACGGGAAGAATTTGGGGGTGTACTTTGGACCGAGGTCCTAACGGATTCCCACGACCGACAATGTTAGGTGGTAGTATATCGGGGGGTTCCTTGTTTGGATTTTGCTTTGCGAGACGTCCCACGCATGAAACTTAACGTAATGTTGGATGTGGGGATATGTTTAGTCCTTAGTTCTTTGGTATAGGTGAAACAGTGTGTGGCATCTTAATATTATAACTAAAGTAGTTAAAAAGATGTGTATTATGATTTGTTCTTTATAGCACAAGAGTGGATGAGAATACGCTTATGCTCATAGACGAGAAGTAGAGGGTGATACTATGGACTGAGGGGCCTGACGGATTTCCACGATTGACAGTGTTAGATGGTAGTGTATCGAGAGGGTCCTTGTTTGGATTTCGCTTTGCGAAACGTCCCACGCAAACAACTTATCACAATGTTTGGTGTGGAGAGATGTTTGGTCCTTAGTTCTTATGTATATGTGTCATAGTAGGTGTTTAGTTCTAGCATTTAAGATGACGTGGGATATCTTATGTTAATAACTTGTGAAGGTTAAGAATTAAGAAATCGATAGATTATAATTAAGTTATTATTTTATAAGTTTGGGCGTAAACTTAGGAGATGTTAGAAGTAGTAGATGGATGGTTATGTTAGAGATAGTGAGTTACGAATATGATATTTATGCGTAGGTTTAAAAATGATTTATCCATAGAATGTGTCGGGTAGCTTAGTTGAGGTTCATTTGCATATGTTAGGTGCGCGCTATAGATGAGGGGTGAGGTTGAGTCCCAAGAGAGTGAGGCACTGCTATAATTTTGATATCGTGCATTCATAATTATTATGCATTTTAACTCACTTGCTAAAATTATTTCCAAACCTCGGTCTCTGACCCTTTTATATCTTTCTCTTACTATATATATATATAGTATTATTTTAGGTGTTCCTCCGTAAGGACACTAATGATGCCTATTTTATCCAGCGTCCTTGGAGTTGTAGCAGATGCAGAATGTTATAGGATTTCATTGTAGTCGCTTCCTATTTTTGTACATCTAGTTAAGGATTCCTTTTGTATATCAGGTGTAAACCCAGGGGTTGTAATATTGTAGATCTTTTATGTTCTTATTCTAGATGTTGTATTGTCTGTGACCCGATAGCATATTCGAATTTATTCTTTTTTTGTACTCGTATTTATATTCTCATGTTTTGTAGTCTTATTGCATGTTGGTTTGTAGTTTCCTGTATGTTTTAAAAGTTTTGGCATCTGCTTATTTTTATTTGGGTGGTTGGTTAGTTTTTATTTAGTCTATACAAAAGTGATGTTAAGAATGATCCACTTGAGATTTATGCTTTATCTTGGTATAGGGATGGCTACCCGTTATTAATTTAAGCGGGGTTTCACACTCTTCTTATTCTTCTAGTACAGAAAGAGACTGATGATAGCTAAGAAAATTCATGGTTTCTTGACAGTGGTGCAAGCAATCACATGTGTGGAAGGAAAGACATGTTCGTGGAGTGTGAAGAGTTAGTGAGCGTAAATGTCTCATTTGGAGATGATTCCACAATATAGGTGAAAGGAAAAGGTAACATTATTATTAATACAAGAGATGGTAGTCACCAATTAATTTCAAATGTCTACTATGTGCCTAATATGAAAAGCAACATCTTGAGTTCGGGTCAATCCTTAGAGAAAGGCTATGATATCCATATGAAAAACTGCAGTCTTTTTATAAGAAATGATAAAGGAGATTTAATTGCCAAGGTACAAATGTCAAAGAATAGAATGTTCCCTTTGAATATTCAAAAGGATGTTGCAAAGTGTCTAAAGGCATGTTACAAACACACATCGTGGCTATGGAATCTTAGATTTGGGCACCTCCACTTTGGAGGATTGGACCTATTATCCAAGAAGGAACTCGTGAGAGGCTTACCTTGCATTAATCACCCTGACCAACTTTGCGAAAGATGTTTACTTGGGAAGCAATTCAGAAAAAACTTTCCAAATGAGTTATACTCAAAGACAAGAAACCACTCAACTTAATCCATATTGATGTATGCAATCTGATCAAACCAAGCTCTCTTAGTCAAAGTAATTATTTCCTTCTCTTCATTGACGATTTTTTAAGAAAAGTCTGGGTATATTTCCTAAAGCAAAAATCATAAGTTTTCAGAGTATTCAAAAAGTTCAAAGTCGCCGTGGAAAAAGAGAGTGACTATAAGATCATGGCAATGAGATCCGACCGAGAAGGAGAATTTACTTCCAGGGAGTTTCAAGAGTTCTGCGAAGAAAATGGAATTTTTCGAACAATGATAATTTCTATATCCCCTCAGCAAATTGGCGCAGCAGAAAGAAAGAATCGAACTATCCTCAACATAGCTTGAAGTATGCTGAAAAGCAAAAAACTACTCAAGGAATTTTGGGCAAAAGTAGTGGCGTGTGTTGTCTACTTGTCCAACCGATCTCCAACAAAAAGTGTTCGGGGAAAGACACTGCAAGAAGCATGGAGTGAAAGAAAGTCGGGTATCTCCCACTTAAGAGTTTTTAGGAGCATAACCCATGTACATGTACCAGATGAGAGAAGAACCAAACTTGATTGCAAAAGAGAGAAGTTCATCTTCATTAGCTACGACAACTCCAAAGGTTAAAAATTGTACAATCATAACAATGGGAGGAGTGTAATTAGCCGAGATGTGATATTTGATGAAGAAGGATAATTTAATTTTGGCGCGAATATAGATGATTTCAACTTCGTTCTTTACTTTGAAGAAGAGAATGAAGAAACCATGATAGAGCAAGTAGGAGAAGTTCAATAAAAGACAACTACTCCACCTACCTCACCAACATCAACCACTCATGGAGACTTATCACCATCATTAAGTGAATTTTAAATGAAAAAGTCGTTCTCCGTACAAGAAGTCTATGGGAAATCTATGAGGTAATCAAAAGACATGATAATCTTACACTCTTATGCCTATTTGCCAATTTTGAACCAATGAACTTCCAAGAAGATGTACAAGACAGAAAGTGGAGAGACGTGATTAACGAATAAATCAAGATCATCGAGAAGAATAACACTTGGAAACTCGCTTCACTTCCAAAGGGTCAGAAGGCTATTGGTGTCAAATGGGTGTACAAAATGAAGAGGAATGTTATGGGAGAAATCTATCTACGGGTTAAAGCAAGCACCAAGAGCATAGAATACCTATGAAGAGGAATTATATTATGGAATTGACTATGATGAGGTATTTGCTCCTGTTGCCCGCTTAAAAACTGTGAGATTAATTATCTCCCTAGCAGCTCAAAACAGGTCGATGATTCATCAGTTGGATGTAAAGTCTGCATTTCTAAATGGAATACTTTAAGAAGAAGTCTACATCGAGCAACCTTTGGGATATGTAGTGAAGGGACATGAAGATAAAATCTTGAAGCTAAAGAAATCTATCTACGGGTTAAAGCAAGCACCAAGGGCATAAAATACCCGTATCGACAAGTACTTTCAAGGGAATGGTTTCAGCAAATGTCCTTACGAGCACACTTTATATATCACGATAAAATTCAGAGATATTTTGATAATGTGCTTGTACGCGGATTATTTGATTTTTACCGGAAGCAGCCCAAATATGTTCAATGACTTCAAGAAAGCAATGACGAAAGAGTTCGAGAGGACATATATTGGGTTAATGGCGTACTATCTCAGTATCGAAGTTAATTAACAAGAAGATGGAATTTTCATTTCATGGGAAGGATATGCAAAAGAGATCCTGAAGAAGTTCAAGATGGATACGTGTAAGCTAATAATCACACCGATGGAATATGGAGTCTAGATGTCCAAGCATAAAGAAGGAGAAAGTGTAGATCCAATATTCTTCAAAAGTTTGTTGGGAAGTCTACGATACTTAACATGCACGAGGCTTGGTACCCATCATGCGATCGGATTGGTTAGCCGTTATATGGAATCTCCAACAACCACCCATTTCAAAGTTGCTAAGAGAATTCTTCGCTATTTGAAAGGTACAAATGACTTTGGCCTATTCAATTCAGTTTCTAATGATTACAAGCTTATTGGATATAGCGATAGCGATTTGGGTGGAGACATAGATAATTGAAGGAGCACTACTGGATTTGTATTTGTCATGGGAGATACTGCCTTCACATGGATGTTGAAGAAACAACCGATTATCACACTGTCCACTTGTAACGCAGAATATATTGCTCCTACCCCGTGTTTTTGTCTTGCAATTTGACCTATAAATCTATTAAAGGAGATATGTTTGACACAAGAAGAGCCAACCAAGGTTTGTGTCTAAAATAAGTCAGTCATTGCCTTAGCAAAGAATCCAGTATTCCATGATCGAAGCAAACACGTCGATATTCGCTATCATTACATAAGGGAGTGCATCACAAAAAAAGATGTTCAAGTCGAGTACTTTCACTAAGCCCCTCAAGTTTAAAGACTCTGCAAAAGTAAGAAATTTTATTGGTGTTATAAAACAAGTTTAAGGGGGAATGTTGATTTGTAAACTTTTTTTCAAGCCCAAATCCATTTGAAAGAAGTCCAGCCCAGTTCTTTCGAGGCACAGCTCATAGAAGCTTCTAAGTTGGGTAATTCAATCATGGAAATGAATCGTGGGTGACTCCTCCTACAACTATAGACTTTAAGTGTGTGGTGTATGTTTAAATTATCTTAATGTAGTGTGTGGTGTATGTTCATTGCATTTTAGTATAAATAGATAAGCTTTGTAAGTGTTAGATATCAAGCTATATAGTTATCAATAAAGAAACAAGTCTTTCTTCTTCTTGTGTGAGTTCAATAGAATGAGTTCTATAGTATTTTTGGTGAGCAAATTTCAAGAAATTTGTGATTTCTCTTTCTAAAGTTTGTAATCCAATTTCAAGTTATTAATGGAAAAAAATTTACTTTCCAAATTTTTTGTCCTAAAAAAGAAGAATGCATATGAATTCAATATATGTTCTCTAATGATTATAGGTAGGATGAGTAGGTTTGTATTTTACCTAATATTGCATAATACTTTTTAAAATTGAGTAAATTACATTGCTGTGTTTTAAAATTTTCCCATAATAACGTTTTGCCCCTCAAATTTATTTTCTAATACTTTAGCCTCTCAACTATGTTAAGTTTGAACTACAGGCCCTTCCCTAAAATCAAACGGTATTTTTTTATGCACGACTTGTAAATAAGGACAAAAATATCTGCTAACACCCCCATAACAAACCTCATACCCAAAATAACTCAAAACTAAAATAATTATTTAGATTCTATTAACATGTTTAAATCATTTTTTGTCCCAAAATTGGTTTTTGGTATGGTTTAGAGTTATTTGAGGTAAATGGTTTTACTATGAGGGTGATAAAGATGTTTTTCCCTTATGCACAAGTTGCATAAAAACCATTCGATAAATTTAATGCAAAAGTTAAGGGAAGGGCCAATGATGCAAGTGTTTACAAAGCTTAAGGGCTTAACAATTACAAAAATATGAGGGTCAAAATGTGGTAATGGACAAAATTCAGATGTCACCAGTGTAAATTATTGTTATAAATATGATTATTAATTTTAATTGAATAAAAATCCTAGAGCATGACGATTAAGTTGAGACACAATGGATACTATTTTTTACTATCATTTTGACTAACCCCCCCCCCCCCCCCCCCCAAATCTTAATGGCAATTTTGACTTGACCCCTCATTTTCATAATTCTTTGACTTTTTTCCAACACGGGGTTAAATCCGATTTGTATTATAAACAAGGGTCAAAGTCAGATAAATCCCTACGATCAACCCCTTATTTTATGCAATATTTTGAGATTAGCCCCTCGTTCAAGAGGTTATGTCAAAAAAATTAACAAAATAGGGATTTAGGTCAACCATAGTGAGTAAGTAGAAAAAAAAAATGTAAATGTAGACATTTACATTCTCATTTCTATTGTCATTTTTATATTGAAAAGATGTAAATAGTGTGAGGACGATAAATTATCTACCGCTCAGTTAGGAGGCCCACTCTAGGCAGTAAAATATCTCCTGCCCAACAAATATTCTTGCATTTAAGATTTTTTTTTTAAAGAATAGGACAAAATGCCTGGACGGTACCTGCTCACAATGTTGGGCGATAAACTATTTCCACGCACCCTAGTGGGGTCCATTTACATAAAATCTAGCAAGGATGTAAATTTGCATCTGTTCTACATTTTTGTAGAGTGAAATGTGCACTTTTTGGTACACACTATGAGAACAATAGAGGTAAATGTAACCTCTCCCCGTATGGATGGCCTTAGTCAAATATCATATTAAAAAGTAAGGGTTAAGTAAAAAAAATCCCGATTTTTTGTTTTGATTACTGCCCTCTAATGAAATGTGAATAAAAGTAAAAAATATTTAACAAGTTCTATAGCGATATTAAAAAATTAAATTACATGTATGACCCTTGAACTTTCCTGTTTGCATTTGACATTCCAACTTGTAAAGACATAAAATATCCATTTTGGCGCTAAATTGTTAGGGCAGTCTATTAGATACCTATATAAGGAATTGAAGTGGTATTTGCACCAACATTAAATCGTAATTATATTTTGCAATACATAATGAATGTAGTTATTCAAATTAAAACATGGACTGCGTTAATAAAAAAAAATACAAAATGTAAAAAATGGGGGGCTTACAAACCGGACATGGATTTACAAAAAGCATAATTCACACATTTTTTTAAGGAATTCAAAACATGTGTGTTTTAAATATTATTTTTAATAAACAATTGGTTTTCTACGATTTTTATGTTATTTTTGGAGAAATTGTAGAAGATAAGGAAGACAAGGATGGAATCATTACCTTGTTCACGACATGATTAACGAGTCCGTCATATGTGCCATTATAAGGAAAAAATTCATAGGGTAAGGCATAACTTTGCTCTAGAATTTCTAGCACCTTGTTGAAAACAGCAATGCAGAAACCCGTGTATTTCGTGTCATTGGATTTTTCATTCCAATTCACCTTCACAAACTTATCAAAAGTGGTCCTGCCCGGAATTCCAATCTTCATTGGCTTTGCATCAGTAGGCATTGCCCATCCCTTCGGGACTCGGTTTAAATCTCTTGGCCAATTCACCTTAGCAGTCAAAATTGCGAGGCTATTATTGTCACCAATAACTTCACTCCTATTTATCTTTCCAATTTTTTCATTACCCAATGTCTCTGTGAATCCAAACTTTGTCGACCAAAACCCTAGCTCTTTGTAACTCTTCCCAACTATGTTTACAATTTTGTATACCGGGGAGCCTGACATCTTTCCATTATGGAAATGAATCTCACCACTTAAACCACTGAAATTGCTAGATATCAATTTTCTTTTTAGCAACATTTTCAAAGGATTGCTAGTATTACTATCTATTTCTTTCACGTTTTTGGCAATGTTGGTGATGCTATCATATGCACGTAGAGCATGAATTCCCGGCTCCAAATTATCTTCATCTTGATACTCTAATCTAAACAAATCTCGAAACTGAGCCTTAAAGTGCAAGAAAGATCTACTGTCTTCTGTGTAATACGTTTTGATTCCTAAAGTACCTTGCATAAACGGAAAAGTTGATTTGTCAAAAGAGTCTAGGTGACTCGAAATTGAGTCTGTAATTATCCATACTGAGTCTCTCTCCATTAGTCCAATTTGTTTTGCTACCATAAATAGATGAGACGCCATTGGTAACGAAGACTTGAGTACAATAAAAACCCTCGACTGTTTAATCAATAATTTTGTCATCTCTTGAAGAACATACCCTTTTGGATCAGATAGAGAAGACAGTGGTGGAAGGAGTAGACTATGCTCAATTTCTGAACCACCACTTTGAAGTGTTGCAGATAATAATGCTAATATTCCATTTTCACCCCCACTTATATCGTCTTCGTATATAGCTATGACTTTTCTCCAATTGTAGAATTGAACGATAGAACCTATCCAGTTCATCTCATTAGAGGGATCGAAAGCCATTTGTATTAAGAAAGGCCATCGAAGTTGGGTTAATGGTGGAGTGATAGAGGCAGCTGCAAATGAAATAACGGGAACTTGAGCTCGATGTGCAACATTAGCTACTGAAGTTGCTTCCTGCCATGTCTGCATTCCGATTATCACTTGCACCTGTTTTTCTTTGATTAATTGCTCAGCTGTAATTAAACTTCAAAAACTTAGTATAGTTTAGTGAAATGATCTCAACCATGACAACTTCAAGTACAACCACTTTCAATTGGGATAATATCAAAACGATTCTCTTACAACATGTTTTTACCTAAAAAAAATCTATCACTAAAAGATTTTTCAGGACTCATTAAATTGTGGATCGCTTTGAAAATAATTTAGAGGTGGCTATATTAAGAAATAAATATGAAAGCTAAGGGAGATTATGACATTATATGTTTATAAATATATGCACCGAATTTGGCAATACTTGAATATCTATAATTTATATGACATTATTTTTTCTAAAAATACTTGACTTTTAGCACCTCTTTGAAATAAAGGAAATTAAATTTATTCACCATGTTTAACTCTCATAGCGAATTGATTAAAATTTGAAATATATGTTGATGGATGATTTTAATATTTCAAAGAATGAGGCCAGATGGCCAACATGGCCTATCGGGGATGGTTCAAACATATTTGAACTCGAGATAAGAGACTATATATTTAGAGAGATTTTGATATTGAACCTGAAGAAGCTGCTTGGAGGGGATCTCCACTAAAGTTACCAAAATGAATGGTAAACTTGTGATTATTTGAATTTTTGTTGATGTTTCTAACAGCTATTATCATTGCTGCTTTTTGCTCCTTCCCAGCACGACAACCAACATCAATGATTGCACCAATGCTTGCAGTTTTTCTATCAGCTGCTGTGATGGATTCATGGTATAGAATAAGCATGAAGCACACGATTACAAAGGAAAAAGGTTCTGAAAAGCTACTTTGTTGGAAAGGCATTTTTTGTCTCTTGAGATTATGACCCCGTATAATGAATGAAATATTATATAAACATATATTTATAAAATGAGCAAACCATTTACGGGGCTTGATTGTATTGAAAAGAAAACCAAGACATTGAGTCAGCAGTCCTGGCAAGCTCTTGGAATTTTCGTCCAATTCTACACTGAAAGATACATGTGTGACTTGCATTCTCCCAATCAGTCTGTGGTCGAGATAAGGAAAGATATGCTGTATTATCTACTTCAATATGTTGCGTCACTATAATAAACTAATGTTATAATAATACACCATATCATGATATTGTAAGAGCAATCCTTCTGGATAGTTGTTAGGTCAAATTTAAAGGCACTATTCCTCAGACCGAAAATGATGTTCCGCTTAAGGACTTGTGACTTTTACATTTCAACCCCAACATAATTCTCATAATTAAATAAGAGACTCCAAATTAAAATTTCCATCTACCTACCAAACCATACCTACTAAATTTTTTACTCCTATAAATTTTTATCTCATTCGTAAAAAAAATATTTCATCGTATATTTAATAAAAAAAATAGCCGTTTCAAAAATATATCCGTTGTAAAATTTAGGGGGTAGAAATCTAATTAAACAAAATTGTGTAAAATCCTAGGCAGAACATCATTTTCCGTTTATGGCATTTTTTTTTGTTTCTTGGGCGGAACATCATTTTCTGCTTAAGTTGGGCCCCACAAAAAATCAACTTGTCGGTTTCTAGTCCATTTCCAAATTTGTTATTTTTTACCCTACCAAATGCTAAATATACAAGTTTACTCTATCCATAACATACATCTTTAGTGCATATATACACATGTAGCATACCCATAAGAGTTGCTTTAACCCTTCATTCTACGAAATTTGGTGCACCGTTGATGTAATTTATTTGTGCACCTACCATTTCTAGTGCTAAATTTTATCCTTCATTTAATGTTGAGAGAAAATATTCATATTGAGAATCTTTAAATTGAAATTAGAAAACCCGTCCTTTTCTTGGAAAATTAAGGTTTGAATTTCCTTGTGGACAAGGAATATAAAATGGACACCACAACTAGTTTTGAGTTTACTAGACAATGACTATCCATTTCAAAAACTTGATTGAAGTCGTATCAAGATTTGATAGACTTCAATCACAAAATTTAAAGAGCAAATTCAGTTTTTACAGGAGGCTTTGCATGGTTGGACCATGTGAATTTGGTATTTTCGCATGGTTATACTACCATGCAAAGGCACTATCATCAACCAGATGGTGTAGAAACCGTCTTGTACGTGATAAGAACTTGCGTGGCTAGGCAAATATAAGAGATTGCCAAACCCTTTGAGGAGCGAATGTTTTTCGTCAATTTTACAACAACGGAGTCTCGAGTAAAACGGTGCTTTTCTTTTTACTCTGCCCAAATCAGTAGTCGTGTTTCTTTAAAATATTATGTAAAATTAGGCTAAATTACAAAGTTACTCGTCCTGTAATATACATGAGAGAACAATAATTTAAGTGCATACCTTGGATTCAAAAGTGTTCATTATTAATTTGAGACGAGAGAATATGAATATGCGGTCATGAAACAACTTTTGTTATTAGGGTCCGTTTGATACATATTGGGCAAAAGTGTTGACATGGCAAAATTTGTCAGGACAAATTTTGCCTAGACAAATATTTTTTTCTCACATTAGACTATCAAACACCAAATAAGGTAAAACAAGTTTTTTAGGCAAAACATTTTAATAACACATTTTTCGTCCATATTAACATATATAATAATAAAAAATATGTTTTTTTTTTAATTTTCGTCCCAAGTCTTATTTAATAAAAAAACAGTTTTTTCTTTTCTTTTTTACTTCCCGTTTTTATTTATTAAAAAAGTAACAAACTATATATAAAAAAAAAAAGTTTTTTACGCCAAAACTACTTACTAAAAACAGTTTTTACATTAAAACAGTTTTTAATTTTTACATTAAAACAGTTTTTAAATTAAAACAGTTTTTAATTTTTTTTACATTAAAACAATTTTTATATTAAAATAATTTTTTGCATTAAAACAGTTTTTACATTAAAACATTTTTAAATTTTTTACATTAAAACAATTTTTACATTAGAACAATTTTTCACATTAAAACAGTTTTTACGAAAAAACAGTTTTACATTAAAATAATTTTTTACATTAAAACAGTTTTTACATTAAAACAATTTTTTATATTAAAACAGTTTTCACATCAAAACAATTTTTAATTTTTTACATTAAAACATTTTTTACATTAAAACAATTTTTACATTAAAACAGTTTTTTCCATTAAAACGGCTTTTACTAAAAAACAGTTTTTAAACAGATTTTAATTTAAAACAGTTTTTTTAACTATTTAAAACAATTTTTAAAATATTCATAACAATTTTTAAAATATTCATAACAGTTTTTTTTAATTATTTAAAATAGTTTTTAAATTATATTTTAAAATATTAAAAGCGTTTAAGAAGTTAGCAAATTTGTTGGCAAATATTTCTCACCCATATAGCAAAGCAAAATTTGCCAACATGTTATGCATAAGAGGTGTTGTACATTGGCAAATAGCTTGTAGGCAAATTTTGCTATCAAACACACCAAATTGTAGGCAAATATCATATTTGTCAACTTATTTGCCATTTACCATGACAAATATAGTTTGGATGAGCACAACCTCTCGAAGGCTTGGATAAATATTCAACAAGTCAGATCCCGTGCAAATGCTAAAATGAAACAATTTTATCTTTAACTGCATCTTCTTATATTTTAAAAATTACACCAAATTTAAGTGAAATTTGGCAATCAATTATGTACTAATTTTTTTGAAAATATTATCTTATAATAATATTATAAGGGAATGCAACTAACTGTATTCATTTTAGAGGATATCAAATTTACAGTTTTCAGACAAGGCTTGAACTTTCTATTGGAGAGTGAATGCGAGTAAAAGGGTCCTATTGAGAAGAAGAAGAAGAAGAAGAAGGAGAAGAAGAAGAAGAAGAAGAAGAAAAAAAAGTACGATTTGATATTTGGCTTTATAGCATTTTGAATCCCATCAGCCATTTAAGAAAGAAGAAAGTTAAAAACCTAGCTTTTATAAAAGTTATTGGATAATATTTTTTTTAAGCATATTATGAGGAGTTCGAATCAACTTACACGTATTTCGATTAATTTTCATTCGCGATTCGTGATTTTTTATGACTAAGCATTATTTTGTCAGTATCAAAAATTCAACTGATAATCAAACTGTCCCACTAACATAATCGACTGCCTAATAAATGATTCTCACAGTTTAGATATTTTCTCATTTCATTTTTTTTTCCACATTTCATTTTCTCATTTCATTACCCTCTGTTGAAAATTAAACTTGTTTTGGAATTAAAATAATTGGGCTTTATTAGTTTGTATTTTTGGGTTAATGTTTGGGTTATCTAATTAGTTAGTATTGGGCCTCCATAAAATTAGATCCATTAAGAGTGATATTTTCCAAGAACATTCTAGATCCCTCTTGTGTCTTTTGGAGAGTGTAAGAAATAGTAGATTAGTGGAGATAGATGTAGAAGGTTCTAGAGATTCAATCTTGACCCTTGATGTAAATTTAATCTCCACCATTCATTTGAGTTGGAGGATAGTATAAATAGGGGTGATGTCTCCACATTTGTAACAAGCAAAATTTAGTGAGTTCTAATAAAAGAGTTCCTTTCACCAAATAGTTCTCCACTCTTTTTCATATATTTTGCTCCCTCTCCTAAATATATAAACAACATCTTCCAACAAAGTGGTATCAGAGCCAAGGTTCAAAAATGGCTAATGGTATGGTTCCTTTCCAAATCCCTCAACTCACCAAAGACAACTACAACCATTGGAGTATCAAGATGAAGGTGTTACTCGCTTCTAAAGATGTTTGGGAGATCGTTGAAAAAGGCTACAATGAGCCTCAAGATGAAGCCACTCTATCCCAAGCTCAAAAGGATATATTAAAAGAAGCAAGGAGGACATATCAAAAGGCTCTCACTCTCATTCACCAAGCATTGGATGAAGGTACGTTTGAGAAAATTGCGTTTGCCACAACCGCCAAAGAAGCATGGGAGACTCTGCAAAATTCTCATAAGAGGATTGAGAAGGTAAAGAAGGTTCGTCTCCAAACACTTAGAGGTGAGTTCGAGTCTTTACATATGAAAGATTCCGAGTTACTCTCAGATTATTTTGCTAGAGTTTTGGCTATTGTCAATCAACTGAAAACTAATGGTGAAAATATGAGCGACACACGGGTGGTAGAAAAAATCCTCCGCTCTTTAAGTTCCAAGTTTGACTATGTTGTTGTAGCAATTGAAGAATCTAAAGATACAGATTCTATGGGAATTGATGAACTCATGGGTTCCTTAAAAGCCCATGAAGAGAGACTTAACAGGAAAAGACATGAGACTTTAGAGCAAGCACTTCAAATAAAGCTTACTCTAAAAGAAGGAAGAGAATACAACAACGAACGAAGACAAAGAGGAAGAGGCAGAGGTCAATTTCGAGGAAGAGGCGGTGTGAAGTTTTTCAATAATGAAAGGCAAAACTCATATCCAGCAAGAGGACGTGGAAGAGGGGGCAACACAAGACCAAGGTACGAAAAATCTCAAATTAAGTGTTATAATTGTCAAAAATTCGGCCATTATGCTTCGGAATGCAGAAGTAATTCTAATATTGTAGAGGAGAAGGCTAACTATGTTGAAAAGGAAAAGCATGAGGATTCGACATTGTTATTGGCATACAAAGGAAAACATAATGGAGAAAGCAAGACGTGATATCTTGACACGGGAGCAAGCAACCATATGTGGGGCAAAAAGGACATGTTTGTGGAACTTGATGAATCGGTAAAGGGCATTGTTACTTTTGGAGATGAATCAAAAGTGTTGGTGAAAGGAAAATGTAAGATATTGATTCGTATGAAAAATGGGAAGCACCATTTTATTTCAAATGTCTACTATGTGCCAAGCATGAAAACAAATATCTTGAGTCTGGGGCAACTCTTAGAGAAAGGTTATGATATCCACATGAAAGATCATAGTCTTTCTTTAAGAGACCAAAGAATGAATTTAATTGCTAAAGTACCTATGGCAAGAAATAGAATGTTTTTGCTAAACATTCAAAGTGAAGGTGCAATGTGTTTAAATGCTTGCTTTAAAGACATGTCTTGGCTTTGGCACTTAAGGTTTGGGCATCTAAATTTTGGTGGCTTAAAATTGTTGCATAACAAAAGAATGGTTAATGGGTTGCCTTCTATTAATCATCCGGATCAATTATGTGAAGGATGCTTACATGGAAAACACTCTAGAATGAGTTTTCCAAAAGAGTCAATTACAAGAGCAAAGAAGCCCCTAGAACTCATTCATACCGATGTGTGTGGCCCTATCACTCCTTGTTCTTTTGGCAAAAATAAATACTTTCTACTTTTCATTGATGATTTTAGTTGAAAGACATGGGTTTATTTCTTAAAAGAAAAATCAGAAGTATTTTGTTCTTTTAAGAAATTTAAAGCACTTGTGGAAAAAGAAAGTGGTTATGAAATAAAATCTATGCGATCCGATAGAGGAGGTGAATTCACTTCTAAAAAGTTTGAAAAGTTTTGTGAAGAAAATAGGATACGCCGTCCTTTGACGGTTGCATACTCACCTCAGCAAAATGGAGTTGCTGAAAGAAAAAATAGATCCATTTTAAATATGACTCAAAGCATGTTGAAAAGTAAAAGAATGCCAAAAGAATTTTGGGCCGAAGATGTGGATTGTGCCGTTTATCTGTCAAATAGAAGTCCCACTAGAAGTGTGTGGAATAAAACTCCACAAGAAACATGGAGCGGGAGAAAACCCAGAATTTCTCATTTGAGAGTATTTGGGAGCATTGCATATGCTCATGTGCCGGATCAAAAGCGGACAAAGCTTGATGACAAGAGTGAAAAATACGTATTTATTGGCTACAATTCACGCTCCAAAAGCTACAAGTTGTACAATCCAATCAATGGAAAAGTCATCACGAGTAGAGATGTCAAGTTTGATGAAGAAGGCTCGTGGAACTGGGATGCCCAGGAGGAAAACTATGACTTTCTTTGAAGAAGAAGATGAAGATAGCAGTAATGGAGATGTAGAAGAGCCTGTTACGCCACCTCCATCACCACCATCATCCACTCATGGAGATCCATCATCATCATCATCAAGTCAAAGTTCACATGAAAGAGCCCCGCGGTTGAGAAGCTTGGATGAAATATATGAGGTAACTGAAAATCAAAATGATATAATTCCCTTTTGTCTCTTTGCCGATTATGAACCTATAGGTTTTGAAGAGGTCATACAAAGCAAGAGATGGAAGGATGCAATGGATGATGAGATAAAAGAGATTGAGAATAATGACACATGGGAGTTGACAAGTCTTCCCAAAGGGAACAAAGCTATTGGAGTCAAATGGGTGTATAATGCCAAGAAGAATGCTAAAAGAGAAGTGGAGCGGTACAAAGCAAGACTTGTTGCCAAAGGATTCAAGCAACGGTATGGAATTCACTATGAAGAGGTATTTGCTCCAGTTGCTCGTCTTGAAACTATAAGATTAATTATCTCTTTAGCAGCTCAAAATAGATGGAAAATCCATCAAATGGATGTGAAGTCTGTTTTCCTAAATGGACATCTTGAAGAAGAGGTATATGTAGAGCAACCCATGGGGTATGTTGTGAAAGGCAATGAAGATAAGGTGTTAAAATTGAAAAAGGCATTATACGGCCAAAAACAAGCACCAAGTGCTTGGAATAGTAGAATTGATCAATATCTTCATAAAAATGGTTTCAAAAAATGCCCTTATGAGCATGACCTATACACAAAGGTGAATGGAAATAAAGATATTTTAATTAGTTGCTTGTATGTGGATGATTTAATCTTCATAGGAAATGATGCAAAGATGATCGAGGAGTTTAAGAAGGTGATGACAAGAGAATTCGAGATGACCGATATTGGGCTCATGTCTTACTATCTTGGCATAGAAGTAAAGCAAAAGAAAGAAGGAATATTTATTTCTCAAGAAAGCTATGCAAAGGAAGTTCTCAAGAAATTCAAGATGAATGAATGTCAGCCCGTAAGCACTCCCGTGGAATGTGGAACCAAGTTGTCAAAGCATGAAGAAGGAGAAATAGTGGATCCAACATATTTTAAGAGCCTCGTTGGAAGCTTGCGATACTTAACATGCAAAAGGCCCGATATCCTCTTTGGAGTTGGACTTACCAGTCGTTATATGGAAACTCCAACAATAACACACTTGAAGGCTGCAAGAAGGATCCTTCGCTATGTCAAAGGTATGATTGGCTATGGATTATTTTGTTCAGTCTCTAACAGTTTCATGCTTGTTGGCTACAGTGATAATGATTGGGGTGGAGACTTAGATGACCGAAAAGGCACAAGTGGGTTTGTGTTCTAAATGGGAGACGTTGCATTTACATGGAGTTTAAAGAAGCAACCAATTGTCACTCTTTCCACTTGTGAAGTTGAATACGTCGCCACAACAAATTGTGTGTGCCATGCAATTTGGTTAAAGAATTTATTGAAAGAGCTTAACATACTTGAAGATACGGTTGAGATATGCGTCGACAACAAATCGGCGATTGCATTAGCAAAGAATCCAGTTTTCCATGACAGAAGCAAGCACATCGACACAAGGTATCACTACCTTTGTGAATGTGTGGAAAAGAAGGAGGTACAATTGAAGTACGTAAAGTCTCATGATCAAGTTACCGACATCTTTACCAAGCCACTCAAGCATGAAGTGTTCCACAAGCTACGAAGACTACTTGGAGTTGCAAAACCAAGTTTAAGAGGGGGTGTTGAACATTAAACTTGTTTTGGAATTAAAATAATTGGGCTTTATTAGTTTGTATTTTTGGGTTAATGTTTGGGTTATCTAATTAGTTAGTATTGGGTATCCATAAAATTAGATCCATTAAGAGTGATATTTTCCAAGAACATTCTAGATCCCTCTTGTGTCTTTTGGAGAGTGTAAGAAATAGTAGATTAGTGGAGATAGATGTAGAAGGTTCTAGACATTCAATCTTGACCCTTGATGTAAATTTAATCTCCACCATTCATTTGAGTTGGAGGATAGTATAAATAGGGGTGATGTCTCCACATTTTGTAACAAGCAAAATTTAGTGAGTTCTAATAAAAGAGTTCCTTTCACCAAATAGTTCTCCACTCTTTTTCATATGTTTTGCTCCCTCTCCTAAATATAAAAACAACCTCTTCCAACACTCTCCTCTTTATTACTACTGTGTTAGTTTGTCCAGCCAAATATGTACGATGTCCTTTGTATACCAACTTTGACTGTCGTTTTACAATGTTGGTGGGTTAGGATATATATAGCTTCAGATGCATGCTATACAGCATTTAGTGGGCAAGACAGAGAAAAAATTCATTGCATGATTCGATTTGAGTGTAGGTTGACCTATTCATTTTCTACTACTTAGAAAAGTTCGAGAATGAGAGTTTACTACTTCTTTGACAGCTATACCCCGCTCTTTCTCACTTAAATTCCAAAAATACCAACAAGAGGGGAAAACACCAAATAATATTAAATTTGAAGCGAAACGCATGTTATGATAATTGTTGTAGCAACAACAACTAATTAAATGCAGAATTAAAAAATTAGGAATGAAATTACCCAATTAGGAGCTGATAAATCGAGACAGAAATAATCTGAGAAATTCAAAACTGGACAGTCTAAAACGACGACTGAGTCGCGGACAATGTCGCTCTCTTTAAGGTGTTTCGCGGCTCTGCCCAAAGTGTGCTGACAGTCTCGAAGCCCCGCCACCCCAGGATAAAACAGCCTCCAAAATCAGAAAATACGGATCAATAAAGCACAAAAAATTAACCCGGTCTGTGTACACCCATTCTTTATAATTGCTCGATTCTAACAATATAATTAATCTGTAAAACGAGATTAATTATTCTGGGAAAAAAAATTGGAACTGTATGGAATTTTTCTTTTGTTGGAACTGTATTGAAAACGGAGGTCTCAACCTCCTTTTATGCAAAAAAGAAATTACCGTTAGTGGGCAAAAACGTGGAGAGAAAACTGGAAACGTGGGTGGAAAAATTCAAGCCCACGTTTTTTTTTTCCAGAATTAACTATCGTTAAAAATTAATTTTTTAAAGCCCAAAACAATTAATTTATTTGTCCAAAAAATTATTTCTTAATGAGCCCAAGCCCAAGACCCAGGACCCGGACCCCGGCACGGGCTGGGCCGGACGGACGGCGACGGCGGCGCGCGCGCGTATGTGACTTGGCCCAATAAGTCCCCCACCCATACACACAAAACATCTAATGCCCAAAGGGCTTGCCCATTTGTTCCAAATAAATTGTAAATATACCCAACACATTTTATAGGGACTACCGATGTGGGACAAACCAAGTTCTAAGTCTTTACCATTTTTCAAGGTTTTGCAAATCTGACAGCTTTAAAAGTTGTTCCAACAATCCCCCACTTGCAAAATTTGAAAATATTTTTATCGAGAAATAATTCATAGAATTGTGCATAAGCAAAGGTGTCTTTCGACTTGAACCTTTACGTAGTAAAGATGATTCAGAATATACTAGAGTAACCATAGTTTTGAACTCTATCTCTGACAACATCCCACACACAACTCTACTTGGGTGTAGTTCTAATAGCTATCACGTTGCGACCATGTGCTTCTATCCCAGTATAGTGAACGCTCTAGGAATTTGCCCAAAATATCCATAGGAAGCGGCCACACTTCCACATTCACATAGGTGAATCTATCAAGAATACTCATGTAGCTAAGTACCCCACTCAAAATAGAGCTATAGATCTCATTAAGAGTTATCATAACTCATCCTTAACTCGCTTCAGGATATCATGCTCCATAGGTATGGACTCGGAGTAAAACCCGGTTCTATATTAAATAATAATAGCATGATTCAACCCATATCACTTGTGACTTGTTATTACCCTTTGAACATATTTCTTGGGATCTACAGTCCATATGTTGGGTTACCATCACAAATGACTCATTTATCCAAGGGCTTTAGTCCCATCCCTTTCGAGGTATTCCACACCTTCTCCCTAGCTAGTCCTTTCGTCAAAGGATCAGCTAAGTTTTGTTCAGACCGTATATGATCCACCCTCATAGCACCCATAGAGATAAATTCTCTAAGAGTACTATGCTTACGACGTATTTGTCATTTCTTACCGTTATAATAACGGTTCTCAACTTTTGCAATAGCCGTGGTACTATCACAATGAATCAAAACGGCTGGTATCGGTCTTTCCCATAATGGGATATCTGACAAGAGGTTTCTTAACCAACCTGCCTCTTCACTAGCAGTAGCTAGTGCTATCATCTCAGACTCCATAGTGGATTGAGCCAAAATTGTTTGTTTCTTAGATTTCCAAGAAACTGCACCACCAACGATGCTAAATATATATCCACTAGTAGCCTTAGAATCATCATATAGGGTGTTCCAATCATCATCACTAAATCCTTCAAGGACAGCGGGATGCTTATTATAGTGTAATCCGAGGTTCATCGTCCTTTTAAGGTACGGTATGACCCTCTCAATATCATGCCAATATCCATACTATGTCTACTGGTAAATCTACATAGTACTCCCACAGCATAAGCTATGCCAGGTATAGTGCAATCTGTAGCATAACGTAAGCTAACAATAATGCTTGCATAAGCATTTTGGTTTACACTGTCACCAGTGTTCTTAAATAACTTTACACTAGGGTCAAATGGAGTACTAGCAGGTTTACAGTCAAAGTAATTATATTTCTTTAGAACTTTCTTAATGTAATGAGATTGATCCAAAGAAAGTCCCTTTTCTGACCTAGTAATATTAATTCCCAATATTACACTAGCTTCACCCAAATCCTTCATATCAAAATTGGCACATAATAATGATTTAACATTTTCTACGGCATAAATATTAGAACCAAATATAAGCAAGTCATCAACATAAAGACATATGATAGTGCAAATGTTCTCTACATATTTATAATAAATGCATTTGTTACTTTCATTAATTTTAAACCCATTAGAGATGACTAAGCTATCAAATTTATCATGCCATTGTTTAGGTCCCTGTTTGAGTCCATAAAGAGATTTATATAATTTACATACTTTATTTTCTTGACCATGTACAACAAAACCTTCAGGTTGATCCATATAAATCTCTTCTTCTAATTCTTCATTTAAAAATACAGTTTTAATATCCATTTAGTGTACAATTAAATCATTTAAGGAAGCTATAGCAAATAGTACACGTATAGACATTATTCTAGTCGCGGGTGAAAATGTATCAAAAAAGTCTACGTTTTCTCTTTGTCTAAAACCTTTAGCAACAAGACGTGCCTTATATTTTTCAACAGTGCCATCAAGTTTTAATTTCTTTTTAAGAATCCATTTACACCCAATTATTTTACATCCAGGAGGAAGATCCACTAAATGCCAAGTTTTATTTGTTTCCAAAGAATCCATGTCATCATTAATAGCCTCTTGCCACAAATCGGCATCTAAAGAAGATAAGGCTTCTTGAATAGTGTTAGGATCCTCCTCTAAAGTGTAAGCATAAAAGTCGGGACCAAAATCTTTTTCCATACGAGCCCTTTTACTTTTTCGAGTTTCTAAAATAGATTCATTATTTTCTTTATTTTTATTTAAAGAAATATTAGTGGATGACCCGCCCCCACTATTTCTCAATTTAAAAGGAAATTTATCTTCATAAAAATCGGCGTCATTTGATTCAATTATTACCTGATTTTTCAAGTCATAAAATCGGTATGCTTTGTTATTAATAGCATAGCCTATAAAAATGCACTCATATGCTCTACTTACAAATTTAGACCTTTTAGGGTCGGGTATACGTACATACGCTAAGCACCCCCACGTTCGAAAGTATGACACGTTGGGCTTAATATTTTTCCAAATTTCATAAGGAGATATTTTCATTTTAGTTTTAGGAATTCTATTAAGTACGTGACACGCCGTCAAAATAATTTCACCCCACCAATGTGAGGCAGCCCCTGAATTTAATAAAATAGCAACAACTAATTCAGTTAATGTCCTATTTTTTCTTTCGACTTTACCGTTCATTTCGGCGAATAAGGGGCAGTTTTTTCATGAATAATACCGTGGGTTTTATAAAATTCAATAAATGGTCCAGAATCATATTCTGTTCCTCTATCACTACGTAACCTTTTTATTTTCCGATTAAATTGATTTTCAATTTCATTTAGGAAAATTTTAAACATGTCAAACGCTTCACTTTTATTTTTTATTAAATACACAAATGAATAATCAAAACAATCATCAATAAAAGTTATAAAATAACGTTTGCCATTTCTAGTTGTGACACCATACAATTCACAAATATTCGAATGAATTAAATCAAGTGGTTCATATTCTCTAAAAACAGATTTATGTGGTGTCTTAGTGATTTTTGCTTGACTACACCATTCATATTTTTCAAAATCATTTAATGATAATTCTGGAATTAATCCTAAACTGCTCATATTTTTATCAAGTCGTTTATTAACATGACAAAGCCTAGCATGCCAAACATTAAATGAACAAGTAATATAAGTAGAAGGAGAAATTTTATTCATTGCATCAACATTCAACTTAAACATCCCATCAGTGGCATAACCCTTGCCTACAAAAATTCCATTTTTGGTCAAAGTAAATAAATCAGCACCAATAGTTTGAGTAAAGCCAACTTTGTTGAGAAGATAACCCGAAACCAAATTTTTTCCTTATCTCAGAAGTGTGAAGAACATCTTTGAGGATAACAGTCTTTCCCAAAGTGAACTTTAATTCCACATTTCCAGTACCAGCAACCTCAGTGGAGTGAGAATCACCCAACAACACCTTCTTATCTGCAGTCTCAGAATAAGTCTTAAACATAATACGTTCATAACAGATATGGCAGCAAGCGCCAGTATCCAACCACCACCCTTCGGCACCGCTAACCATGTTGATTTCAGAAATCATAGCGCGTAGGTCCTCTTCGATCAAATTCGCTTGTGCTTGTGGCACATTGCGACATTTGCGAGCCATATGGCCAGGCTTGCCACACTTGAAACAGAGAAACTGTCCCGAGTTGCTAGACTGTCCATTTCCAGGGTTCTTATATTTATTCTGAGTCTGAGTCTGATTTTGAAAATTCTGGTTGTGGCTCTTTTTCTGATTTTTCATATTTTTTCCGTTTGCTTTTAAAACAACTAGTGTGTGGTTCTTTTTCTGATTTTTGTTGTTAGACACAACAAGAATTTCATCTTTATAGTCATGTTTTCGGGATTCCTCCTCAATTCTCAATTTAGTAATAAGTGACTCTAGTGAAAATTCTTTAGACTTATGCCTCAAAACATTTTTAAATTCTTTGAACAGTGGAGGCAATTTATCAATAATTACAGCCACCTGAAATTGCTCATCTAAAACCATGCCCTCGGAAATAATTTCATGGGCAATCATTTGCAAATCATGGGTTTGAGCAACAACATATTTGTCATCCATCATTTGAAATTTCAAATAATGGCTGACGGCATATTTTTTAGCACCCGCCTCCTCCGTGTCATATTCTTTAAAAAGTGAGTCCCAAACATCTTTCGCAGTTTTATAATAGACATAATAGTCATAAAGTTCGTCACTTAGAGCATTCAGAATATAGTTCTTGTACAGAAAATCATTTTCCTCCCAAGTTCTAATTATTTTTCTTTCCTCAACAGTAGGTGGATTATTTACTACGGGTTTGTCAAATTGAACACATGATGCGACTTTTTTCGTAGTTACATAAAATAGCAATTTTTTGCTCCAACGTTTAAAATGGGTGCCTTCATATTTGAAAGGCTTATTAAGGTTGCTTGAGTTAATTTCGTCCATGGCAGAATAGTTATCACCTTAAAATTGTTGTAGTAGCAGTAACTAATTTTAAAAAATTAGGAACGAAATTACCCAATTAGGAGCTGATAAACCGAGACAAAAATAATCTGAGAAATTTGGAACTGGAGAGTCTAAAACGACGGCTGAGTCGCGGACAATGTCGCTCTCTTTAAGGTGTTTCGCGGCTCTGCCCAAAGTCTGCTGACAGTCTCGAAGCCCCGCCACCCCCAGGATAAAACGGCCTCCAAAAGCAGAAAATACGGATCGATAAAGCACAAAAAATCAACTCGGTCTGTGTACACCCATTCTTTATAATTGCTCGATTCTAACAATATAATTAATCTGTAAAACGAGATTAATTATTCTGGGAGAAAAAAAAATTTGGTACTGTATGGAATTTTTCCTTTGTTGGAACTGTATTGAAAACGGAGCTCTCAACCTCCTTTTATGCAAAAAAAAAATTACCGTTAGTGGGCAAAAACGTGGAGAGAAAAATGGAAACGTGGGTGGAAAAATTCAAGCCCACATTTTTTTTCCCGGAATTAATTACCGTTAAAAATTTATTTTTTAAATCCCAAAATCGTTAATTTATTTGTCCAAAAAATTATTTCTTAATGAGCCCAAGACCTAGGACCCCGGACCCCGGCACGGGCCGGGACGGACGGCGGCGGCGCGCGCGCGTGTGTGATTTGACCCAATTAGTCCCCCACCCATACACACAAAACATCTAATGCCCAAAGGGCTTGCCCATTTGTTCCAAATATTTTGTAAATATACCCAACACATTTTATAGGGACTGCCGATGTGGGACAAACCAAGTTTTAAGTCTTTACCATTTTTCAAGGTTTTGCAAATCTGATAGCTTTGAAAGTTGTTCCAACAATAATTCGGTCACAAAGTTTGACTGTTTAACTCATATGGGGAGTCCAAAATAAAAAAAAGAATACCAACAAGATGTTGGGATGAATGTGTGCGTGAAAGCACTTCATGAAATTGATTTGTTTAAATTCAAGTTTTGACTTATTTTTTTTCTCTACATGTCAAAATTTTTTTTCTTGTTATCTTTTGCCCCCATTTTTATATTTCTCTCTACCTTTCATAGAAGATTTACTTTTTTATCGTTAAACTATGTTTTAGAAACATTTGTGTAGGTTATAATTTTTATGATATCCTGATTTTGGGTTATCATATTTAGGTTTTGTAACACCCCGTAACTTATCCCTAAAAATCTTTTTTAAATTAACATTTTCAAAAAAATAAAATTTTTAGAATCTATTTAATTTTGTTATGTCAGAATGTTGGTTTTTATATATAAATATAAGGTTTTAAGTGGAATTTCAATCAGGATTAAATTTGGAAATTAAAACTTTTTGTATAAAAGTCGGGGGAGGATCTGACCTAAGAAGGATAAAAAATAAAAAAATTAGAATCCAACAGTCCAATCGAGTTGAATTTTTTTACATCAGCTCCGTCTCACCATCAACTACAACATACTAAAATTTCAGCCAATTTCGACGGCCCGATCATTCGTAATAAATTTTCGAGTGTTTGTGTTAGATTACGACTCAAAATCTATTAGGTATATAAACATAAAGTGTCAGGTTTAGGACTTTTAAAACATATTTTAGCCTTATCAAAAATCAGTAGCCTCCTCTATTTTCATCTTCTTCCATCTACAAAACCCTAGCCCCATTCAACCCATGATTTGAAGGCTTATTTGGTGATTTCTCGAGTTTGGATAAAACGAGTTTTTATTATTTTTATGAGAGGAACACAGTGGTGTGATCAATTTTGATAGAGAATCGTATGAGTTTTTTGTGATGATTTTAAGGCACGGGATTTACGCAATATGCTCTTTAAATCTCTCGAGAGTAGTCATTTTGTTCCTCATTTATTTGTACTCATATTTTTTATATCATGACATTTATTGGAATCTAAAATATTGATTCGATTTGAGATAATGTATTTGTTGATGGGCATGATGTCATGAAATTTTTATATGACACAGAGAGTAACAAGATGAGGCTTTATGAAGCTTAGGTGAGGTGAGCTGAGGCGTGGTGACCTATTGATGTGTTATTGAGAAATTAAATTAGTATAACGCTCGGATGTCACATTGAACTTGAATTCAGATTCGTATTATTGCACTTATTCATCATTATTATTTTGAGCATCTATTCTTGTCATATTGTAGACGACCCCCGTATTTTTCTTTTAGTGGAAGGTTAACGTGAATTTGGACAATATGGATTTTTGGAGGATGTTAGAGCACGACGTTTGGAGGATTTTATTTTTGTATAGCTTGACAGTGTAATTTATTTGGAGAGCTTAGTATTATTTTCGAGTGAAATTTAATGGTAGTTATTTTGCAAGTTTAAATTTTGGATTCGTTATATTTATTTTTGTGGAATATCGATGCTCTATACTAATTGTTGAGGATTTAGTTTAGTTTTAATCATAGTAGCGCCTCGTGTTTTGCACGGGGTGTTAACAGATGGTATCAGATCTTAGGTATACGACAACCCTCAGGTCTTTGAATTTGGGTCTAGAATGCAGCTTAGATGTGTTTTGTTGGAGATATGGAGTTTTTGTTGAGGTCGTGGTAGGAATCGAGGTTAGGATTAGTAATCTTAATGTGAGGATGTTTAGAATTTATTTGAGGACTTTAGTGTGGTGCTGATTTTTTAGAGATAGAATCGAGTAGTGATTCATGAGAGAGGCGTGGAGAAACATGCGGGTATCATTGGGTGTATGGGTGTCCAATCGTAGCATTCTACGGCTAGGCGTATGTAAGCCTTATTTTATTTGCGTGACTTTACGTTTGACGTTTACGCTTCATCAAATTTCGGGGATGAAATTCCTGTACTAGTGGGGAAGTATGTAACTCCCAATAATTTTTTAATCATGAAAATATTTGTTAAATAAAAAATTTCAAAAAATATAAAAAATTTGGAGTCTATTTAATTCTGGTATGTCAAAATGTTTATTTTTATATATAAAAATAAGGTTTTAAGTGGAATTTAAATTGGGATTAAATTTGAAAATTATAACCTTTTGTATAAAAATCGGGGGAGGATTCGACTTGAGGAGTATAAAAAAAATTCAATCGTCCAATCGAGATGAATGTTTTTACAACAGCTCTGTCTCGCAGTCAGCTACAACATACTAAAATTTTAGACAATTTTGATGGTCCGATCATCCGTAATAAATTTTCAAGTGTTTGTGTTTAATAAGAACTCAAACTCCTTTTGGTATATAAATATAAAGTGATGGGTTGAGGAATTTTAAAACACATTTTAGCCATCTCAAAAATTAGTAGCCTCATCTATTTTCATCTTCTTCCATCTATAAAACCCTATCCCCATCTCTATATACTATAAAATGCAAAACAAGACATTTATGAGTATTTAAGAGACCTCCTCATTGAGAGTGTCCACGTGTCACTCTCTTCACTCAACGCTTTTTGATCTTCCCGAAAACCACCTACACTTCGGTTGCCTCTTTCTTCCGACTTTTTTTAGAAATGAAAATCCCAATGATTCTACAAGTATCTCACTCTCTCTCTTCCAACCTTTCCCATTCCCTCTTTTTATTTACACCGGATCCCTCTCATGAGTACCAAACCTCATCTCCTCTTTTTACCTCATAAACCCTCACGGTATGGTCCTTTTTTTGCCGATACTCAATAGCAATCAAGTGAATACCAGAATAGATCCATAACAATAAAGAGAAAAAGTAAGAACCTTCATAGAAAAAGAAGTGGGTACACCCCCATGAGGATGAAGAAGAGGAAGATTAAGATCAAATGAAGAATCAAATCTGGGTGTGTTAAGCTCCGTGGGAGCCTGTTCTTCTTACACCTCCATTTCTACACCCGTTTTCTTGGAGTTTAGCCGCCAGAGGTCACCCTCAGGGTTGCATCATCTATCTATTTGTACCCATTTCTTCTCTCTATTTTTTACTTTTTTTGCGATTCATTTGATTTTGTGCGTTTTATTTCGTGGTTTTTTGGGGATTTTTATACTACCTGCTAAAGACAACTAAATAGCCTGCGGGAACACAAACAGCAAGCTGATTTGATGTCTATAGAGTACACACTATCCTGAGGTATTATTATTAAAATCTCAAATAGAGAATCTCTAATCCGGTTAATTGAGTATTGATGTATACATCAGATAACACAAAATAATTGATTTTCGCACATTCCTTGAGAGAAAAACTGAGAAGAAGAGATAGAGAAGAGGGTTCTGCCTCTATTCATTTTCATCACTAGCACAGTTGATGTCACATCCCTTGACTGTCGCTGGTATCGTTCGAGAGAAAGGAATCGCGTCACCGGAAAAGAAAAAGAGAGAGGGATCTGAGATTAAAACTGCCGTCGCCACTGGGACTCGGTGTTCGGTCCCTTCACCGGTCGAAGGAACAGCTACTTATCGTCATCGGACCGGGTCGGACTGCTGTCCATACCGCCGTCATCGAAAATTGAAACCGCAACCTCCATCATCGGAAACCGAGACCACATAGAGAGAACATTAGTTCATGCCGAAAATCAGGAAAATGGAGAGAGAACGGAGTTCCCGTCGGATCTGCGTCGCGATTGCTGTCGCCGGTCTAAGTCACCGCTGCTGTCCAGAACCTATAGAAAATTATAAGTCCAGAACCAATAGAAAATTATACACTTATGTAAAATTCGGCTGAATAACTAAACTATGTAAAATTCGAGATTTTAACACAGACAAATACCTCAAGAAGATTATAATAATTTCGCTCAGGGGTTTCTTACCCAAGTTGAAAAAACTAATAAATATCTTGATTTAGTACTCAGTAACTTAATGCTAAATGAATCTTATTTTGAGTTATTTTTTTAGTGATATGAGGAGATACTTTTTATGATAACAATTAATTTTCTTTTCTTTTCTTTTATTCCTATCTCCATTAAAATAATATTATATAATTTTATGATAAATGGATCTTAGTAAAGGTGATCAACAAAGATAATTCTGACATTTAACATTATTATCTTTCCACACATTGCTAATGAAATTTTTGAATAACTTACTAAATTTGGATGTGATGTTTTTTAAACATCATTTTATCTTCTCTGATATAGATTCATGGAAGATATTGAATATTCAAATGGCTCTCTGTATATCGACTCGATTTGTCTTTTATTTTTATATTTTAGTCATTGGTCATGTTGTAACAACTTTGGAACAATCATCATTCTCTTCAAAAAGGAAGATAAGCGGTTATAAGGTGATCAAGGGAGGTAGATAGGGGCTTACAAGGCGATTGAGGAAGGTTTTGGGTGATTGAGCCTTCTGCCAATGATGCATATTTGTATATTCTCTAAACATTTCCAATCGTTACATGGGTCTTCTATTGCTTGGGTTATAGGACTGCTCATGTTGAGAGGATAGTTTGGTTTTTTAATTGGGGACAATGAATATTTTTTGTCATACTATATATTTTACGTTGATGTATTTTTAATGTTTATTTCATTTTTTTTTCAGATAGGTTATAAGAATAGTTTTAAGAAAAATGTTTGGACCATATCCTTTTAAAAATAAATAGTGAAAAAATTGGTCTTTATTTGTACGTATTGTTTTGTAGATGTAATTCACTCGATTTATCTCTACGTATGTTTTAGAACTTCATATTTTTTAGTGTTTACAAAAGTGGATTTATTGATTTTTTTTTATTACCTTATTTCAAACGAAATTGGAATTTGTTAAAGCTTTACCACCAATGTTACCATGGTGGTACCTGGGTAATGCTAACAAACTGATGATTTTATAAACTTTATAAAAGTTTACAGTTTCAATTATTGACATATTATATTTTTTGTTAATAAATACTAATTATGTTTTGTCTCCTTTATGTTTCTAGGATTTCCAACAAAGCAATGGATCATCTAGCAAAAGAAGGCCATCTAAGAGTACGTCACCAGTTAGAAGAAGGTGTGTTTAGTTTCATCTTATTTTCTCTTAACTCCTTACTATACCACTTGGAGTACAAGAGAAAAATAATTCCACTTCCTCATTTGATCTCAAACCCCCTTCTCCTTCATATTTCTCAACAAAATATCCAACAGTCTTAAGGTTTACAAGTATTTCAATTTTGGCTTTTTTTAAAAACAGAGCGACATGATATAAGAGATCATTGTAGACGAAAATTGTACAAATGTGGATTTCAAGACAATGTGGCTTTTGAAAGTACATGTTACGCGCATGTTTTTTCCTCGGCACTATCATGGTCATGAATGGCATTGCAATTGATGGAGTCAAGTTTCCCACTCTCTAATAGGCTTTGGAGTTTTGGATTGTGAGGTGTTGTAGACAAAGTAAGTGATTGACATGTGTTTTTTTTGTTAGTTTTCTATATTTAGGATAGTTATATCTTATTCACTAAGAACAACTATCAAGAATGAATGTTATTGGTGATTTGGTGCATAAATGAGATCAAGTTGTGCGAGGTGCATTGGTTTATATATAAATCTTTTGATATTTTCAGGCACTTTCAATTTATCTGACATAATAAAGTTGTTGGGTGGATGTAGAAAAATTCTGCAACTCAAGGAACACAAAATCATTAATCTTATAGTTGAACCACGCAAATGGTTTATATTGTGAACTTTTGCTTTTCCAACTTCGGGAGTCCACCACTGTCACCAATTTTAAGGCCATCGTCTATAAGTTTTGCCTCAATGGAGCTGGTTTTCTAAATTTTTATAAGTGAAGGCTCATGACATGTTGAATAAAGTGTCTGTGTAAATTCATGTATATCATATATATTTGTGAGTAAAAATACCCATTGTGAAGGATAACAATCCAGGTTAATGGATGGAGTTTTGATATGTGAATTCCATGCCAGTAGGTATATTAGAATGGATAAACCATTTTCCTATTATGGAGCATAAGTTTTAACTACAAGTTATGTAAGTTCTATATGGAAAGATGGAAAGTGATTTATGAGATTATAGATTCGTGAAATAAAGTTCTCTGATTATCAAAACCAAGACCAAATATGTGGCAAGGAAGGTGTTGTTTTAATTTGATGTTCATTTTTAAGAAAATTTATAAGGATGTAACCATGTTTTTGTTAGTATCTTTATTTCAAACAATGCATAACTTTCTTATGACCAAACTTATTTTTGTGTGTGTGTATTTATACAATTCTCTATATATATTCACAATTTCATGGTGATTGGGTGCTACATATAAATTTATTAAATTTTGTGTTTAGTGTTTATTTTTAATTCACTATTTTATTGATAATGGCAAACCATTTTTCCAATACTACAATACTGGAAGATTTAGTAGATATTATGATAAGAAATGTTGTTCATTTGAACCATTATTTTCATGATTTATTTTTTAATATTCTAATATTTGAATTTGTTGTATTTTCTATGGACTTAGTTAATAAATTGTGGATCATATTATTATGCACTTTATAAGTATCATATTTCTTAACACCAAGTCTGCGCATCGCGCGGGTTTACACCTAGTTTAAAATAAGATTCAACTCATGATTTGAAAGCTTATTTGGTATTTTCTCGAGTTTGGGCTGGAACGAGTATTTATTATTTTCGCGAGAGGAATGCGGTGGTGTGATCAAAATTTTGAGGGAGAATCTTATGAGTTTTGGGTGATGATTTTAAGGTGTGGATTTTACGCAATAAACTCCTTAAATCTCTCGAGAGTAGTTGTTTTGTTCCTCATTTATTTGTACACATATTGTTGATAACATGACATTTATTGGAATCTAAAATATTGATTCGATTTGAGATGTTGTATTTCTTGTTGGGCATGGTGTCATGAAATTTTTATATGATATGGAGAATGGTCACCTGTCAATAGTCCAAAAGTTCAATAGCCGGGATGAAGCTTTACGAAGCTTATGTGAGGTGAGGTGAGGTGAGGACTGGTGACCTATTAATGTGTTATTAAGAAATTAAATTGGTATAATGCTCAAATGTAGCATTGAAATTGAATTCAGATTCGTATTGTTGCACTTATTCACCGTTATTGTTTTGAGCATCTATTCTTGTCATATCATGTACTTTCTCGTATTTTCTTTTAGTGGTAGGTTGGCGTGGATTCGGGCGCTATGGATTTTTGGAGGATTTTAGAGCATGTCGTTTCGAGGATTTTACTTTTATATAGCTTAATAGTGTAATTTATTTTGAGAGCTTAGTTTTACTTTCGAAGTGAAATTTGATTGTAATTATTTTGGAAGTGTAAATTTTGGATTCGTTATATTTATTTTTGTTGAATATAGATGCTCCATACTAATTTCTAAGGATTTATTTTAGTTTTAATCATTGTAGCACCTCGTGTTTTGTGCAGGGTGTTACAGATGGTACCAGAGCTTAGGTATACAAAACCCCTCGAGTCTTTGGGTATAGGTCTAGCATGAGGGTTATATGTGTTTCGTTGGAGATAGGGAGTTTTTTTTTAGGACGTGGAAGGCATTGAGGTTAGGATTAGTAATCTTGATGTGAGAACGTTTAGAATTGATTTGAGGACTTTAGTGTTGTGATGATTTTTTAGAGATAGAATCGAGTAGTGATTCATGAGAGAGCGCGTGGAGAAACATGCGGGTAGCATTGGGTGTATCGGCGCCCAATCGTAGCATTCTATGGGTAGGTATATGTAAGCATTGTTTTATCTGCGCGACTTTACGTTCGACGTTTACGCTTCGTCGAATTTCAACGAAGAAATTCCTGTATTAATGGGGAAGTATGTAATACGCCGTAATTTTTAATCCTTAAAAATGTTTGTTAAATAAAAAATAAAAAAAAATAAAAATTTTGGAATCTATTTAATTTTAGTATGTCAAAATGTTGATTTTTATATATAAAAATAAGGTTTAAGTGGAATTTAAATTGGGATTGAATTTGGATATTATAACTTTTTGTATAAAAATCGTGGAAGGATCCAACCTAAGGAGGATAAAAAATAAAAAAATCCAATCGTCGGATCGAGCTAAATTTTTTTACAACATCCCCGTCTCACCGTCAGCTACAACATACCGAAATTTCAACTAATTTCGATCATCCGTAATATATTTTCGAGTGTTTGTCTTTGATTAGGAGTCAACCTCTTTTTGGTATATAAGCATAAAGTGGCGGGTTTAGGACTGTTAAAACACATTTTAGCCTTCTTAAAAATCAGTAGCCTCCTTTATTTTCATCTTCTTCCATCTTTAAAATCCTAGCCCCATTTAAACTAAGATTCAACACATGATTTGAAGGATTATTTGGTGTTTTCTTGAGTTTGAGCTAGAACGAGTTTTTAGTATTTTCATGAGAGGAACGCAGTGGTGTGATTAGAATTTTGAAGGAGAATTTTGTGAGTTTATTATGATGATTTTAAGGTACGGGATTTACGCAATATGCTCCTCAAATCTCCTTAGAGTAGTTGTTTTGTTCCTCATTTATTTGTACTCATATTGTTCATTTCATGACATTTATTGGAATCTAAAATATTTATTCGATTTCAGATATTGTATTTGTTGATGGGCATGGTGTCATGAACTTTATATGACATGGAGAATGGTCACTCGCCAATAGTTCAAAAGTTTAATAACCAGGATGAGACTTTACGAAGCTTAGGTGATGTGAGGTGAGGCCTGGTGACCTATTGATGTGTTATTGAGAAATTAAATTGGTATAATGCTCGGATATCGCATTGAACTTGAATTCGGATTCGGATTGTTGCATTTATTCACCATTATTATTTTGAGCATCTATTCTTGTCATATTGTGTACTTCCCATATTTTTCTTTTGTTGGCAGGTTAGCATGAATTTGGACGCTATGGATTTTCAAAGGATTTTAGAGCACAACGTTTGGAGTATTTTACTTTTGTATAGCTTGGCACTGTAATTTATTTGGGGATCTTAGTATTTTTTTGAGTGAAATTTAATTGTAAATATCTTAGAAGTGTAAAATTTGGATCCGTTATATTTATTTTTGTCGAATATAGATGCTCTATATTAATTGTTGAGGATTTAGTTTAGTTTTAATCGTAGTCCTCATATTTTATGCGGAGTGTTATAGATGGTATCAAAACTTAGGTATATGATAACCCTCGGGACTTTGGGTTTGGGTCTAGCATGCGGGTTAGATGTACTTTGTTAGAGATAGGGATTTTATGTTGAGGACATGGTACGCATCGAGGTTAGAATTAATAATCTTGATGTAAGGATGTTTAGAATTAATTTGAGGACTTTATTGTTGTGATGATTTTTTAGAGATAGAATCGAGTAGTGATTCGTTAGAGGGTGCATGACAAAACATGCAGGTACGATTGGGTGTATGAGGGTCTAATAGTTGCATTCTACGTGTAGGCATATGTAAGCCTTATTTTATTTGCGCGACTTTACGTTTGACATTTACACTTCGTCGAATTTCGAGGACGAAATTCATGTATTAACGGGGAAGTATGTAAAATCCCGTAATTTTTTAACTGTAAAAATCTTTATTGAATAAGAAATTTATAAAAAATAAAAAATTTGGAATCTATTTAATTTTGGTAGGTTAAAATGTTGGTTTATATATATAAAAAAAAATAAGGTTTTTAGTGGAATTTAAATTAGGAGTAAATTCAGAAATTATAACTTTTTTTATAAAAATTAGGAGAGAATCCAGCCTAAGGAGGATAAAAAAGATAAAAATAAAAATCTAACCGTCCGATCGAGCTAAAGTATAACAACTCCATCTCGTCATCAACTACAATATACTAAAATTTTAGTTAATTCTGACAGTCCGATCATCCATAATAAATTTTCGAGTGTTTGTTTTTTACTAGGACCCAAACTCTTTTTGGTATATAAACATAAAGTGATGGGTTTAAGACTTTTAAAACACATTTTTTCTTTCTCAAAACTCAGTAGCCTCCTCTATTTTTATCTTCTTCCATCTACATTACTCTAGCCCCATTTAAACCAAGAATAAATCCATGATTTGAAGGCTTATTTGGTATTTTCCCGAGTTTGGGTTATAATATGTATTAATTATTTTTGCGAGAGGAACGCAGTGGTGTGATCAGAATTTTGAGGGAGAATCTTACGAGTTTCTTCTAATGATTTTAAGATACGGAGTTTACGCAATTTGCTCCTTAAATCTCTCGAGAGTAATCGTTTTGTTTCTTATTTATTTGTACTCGTATTGTTGATATCATGACATTTGTTAGAATCTAAAGTGTTGATTCAATTTTAGATATTGTGTTTGTTGATGGGCATGGTTGTAGCACCCCGTAATTTTATGCATTCAAAAGTTAATGAATTCCGAAAAAAAAATGTAAATTACTAGTGTGTCGTAATTTAATGGAATTAATTATGGAATTTTTATATAAATAAGAATTGGGAGAATAATTGGTTAATATTTATGGGAAATTAAATTTACTAGGTAAATAGTAATATTTAATTACATCTTAATAGTATTAATGACGTGGGGTTTACTTATCTCAACCGGGAGTCGGTTCCGGACTAAGTTAGGTGGGAGACAAGAAATTTTATAAACTTATCCAAATGCCAAGTCTGAGTGCACGGTTGAGTCCGGAAGGGCCAAGATAGTCGGAATAAAGTACCAGTGGGTAGTAAATGGGTCTTGGGGCATTTTTAGGCATAGTCGGGCCCACACGAGGGAATTTGGGTCACTTGGGCTTGGACCATTAGGCTAAAAACGGGATTAAGCCTAATTACTTAATTAAAGCGAAAAAAGGAATGACTGATTTGATTGCGAAAAACCTATAGTGGGAGAAAATACCCTAAGGAGCAGTTAAAGGCACTGAGAACCAATTTGGGAGACAAAGGAAAGAACAAAAGGGGATTTCATCATCAACCTTGAGAATCACAATTCCGGATCAAACACTAC